>WBMQ01000003.1:0-2400000 GCA_016630905.1 Capillidium heterosporum | reverse complement strand
GTAACCGGGTGCGCGCTGCTTGTAGTGATCGTCATAGTCGCGGCGGTCATTGGGGTGGTGGCTCTGCTGGTGTTCTTGGCCATAGTGGCGCTGGTCCATATTGTGATGCCCACGTGGATGGGTCGATATACTCTGCGAACGCGATGCCATGGAGGGGGAGGGGAAGGACATTTTGCGCGAGTCGACGTTCAAGCCGTTGTTGGGCTCGGGATGCTTCATCGACTGGCGGTGGTAGCTGTGGGGATGATGGGAGTTGCGGTACCCATCCTGCATCTGGTTGGGAGGCGGGTTGTCGCGCATCATGTGCCCGTCGTTGATATCGGGGCGCACTGGGGGGAGGTGGTCGTTGCCACGTGTGTGATCTTCACGGGTAATCGTTGGGAGGGTCTGGCCAGAGCGATGACTTGCGGTAGGTGGTGGGAGGTTTCTACTCATTGGGGCCAAGATGTCGGGATTAGTGGTTGGGCGCTCCCCAGGTGGCGGGAAGTGGATGCTGGTGGATAATGAGCCGCGTTTTTCGTTGGGATTGGGGTAGCTTTGGAGACCAGGTGGAGGACCGATAGGACCCTGATTGAACTGGCTCACTTGTCCATTGATTCCAGAGAACGTGCTGTTTGGGAAGTGGGCAGGGTTGATGTCCTTGGGAGCAGGTGCGCTATAATAAAATTAATAAACAGTAAACTTTTTGTCCGTACCTTCCACCAGTTTGGGAAGAATTCAAATAATTTAGCCGCTGCTTAATCAACTCGTTGTTGGGGTCCAGCTCTAAAGCTCTAGAATAGGCGTCCCTGGCGTCATCGATTTGGTTGTTGCACGATTCGTAAAGAGTTCCAAGGTCATACCTATCATTATGTTAATCTAACAAAAGGGATACAAATACATACCAAACTTCGCTGATATGTGGATTCAATCGAATGGCTCTACTGTATGCGTCCAAAGCATCGCGATATTGGTTAATCTGGTAGTATAGAACACCGATTGAGCACCAGAAAGTAGGATTGCGTCCATCACGGTAACTAGTTTCGATCAGTATCAGCCACCATAAAAATAGACTTACACTGCCTGTTGATAGGAATCGTAGGCCTTGTTATACTTTTGCTGAATCATATAACATCTTCCAAGCAGGTACCAAGTCTGGGCATCATTGCCATCGGCTTCAATAGATCCACGAAGGAAAGTGATGGCTTTATCCTGGTTGCAATACGGTGCCTGTGTCTGGTGATGAAGCCATCCAAGTTGCTGTAATACTTTGGCGTGGGTAGCGTTTTCTTTGAGGACGCGTTCGTAAGCTTCTTTGGCCAGCACAGTACTAACTGTAAGTGTTGTGTTGATTATAAAAAATACCTCTTTCTGCTGTTCGTAAACGTGGCCTATCTGGAACCAAATGTCAGCCTCAGTTAGAGGACGAGGAGGATCTTGAATGATGTAGCGGAAGCACTAGTAATATTAGATGGACTGTGGGATTAGAAAAATACCTGTAAGCTGAGGTCGAGTTTAGCCTGTTGCTTGTAAATTATGCCGAGTCTAAAGTAAATTTCGTTTCCTTTGTCGAACTTGGCCTCCATTCGCATGACTGCCGAAAAGGCTTCCTCTGCGTGCTCTAAAGAGCCGTATCTATCGTACAGTATACCGATACCGTACCAAAGTTTAGGGTCCTATTTAAGGGTAAATATGAGCTGTAGTTTAAAAAGTACCTTGGGGTTGGGTAGGTGGTAAAGGGCTTGTTGGTATGCAGAATAGGCTTTCTGAAGCTCATCCATCATCAGATAACAATGGCCTAAAGAGCTCCAAGCATCGCCGTTGTTGTTGTCGATATGTAATGCACGTTGAAAGTACTCGGTTGCCTTGGAATGCTTAGAAATTTTCTACAAATAGGTGTACCTTGAGATACTGTTCGTTCAATCTACATAGGGAAGCTATTTGAAATAGACCGGTGAAGGAGTATGGGTTGTGGCGCAATGCAGCTTCGTAAGCTTTGGTAGCTCGATCGTACTCTTGCATGCTTTCAGCCAGATTGCCTACATAAAACATTAATTTTGTATTTGATTGCTTGTTACCTATTTGAATCCAAGTAGTTTCATTTTGGCTGGACAACTTGGACAGCAAACTGGATGTTTGCGGGTTGGAGTTTACGGTTGCCATTGCAATTTCAAACTTTACTAAAGGGTTGGTGGATTTAACCTAAATCTGAGAAACTGAAAGTAAAAAATTTCAACTTGGAGTTGCAATGACCAGCTATTTATAGGGTTCACATTTGATACAGATTCGCTAGCATTTAGTATTATTTAGGAATCATGGGGCGGATTCGGGGAAGCGAATAATTTATAACCAAACCCATACCTCCCAGGTTATAAATAGATTTAGGTTGCTTTTGTCTATACAAGTGCTGAGTATGGGGTGAAAATGGCGCCAGCCTGCAACTGCAAATTTTAATTGCTGGATTAGGCAATACGTTGCATTTTGGCAATGGAGTGGCTGGCTTGGTAAGAATTGCTTGTGCTAACAAACGAATCTAGTTTTTGTCTAAAACCCAATTTGTCAGTAGATCAAGTGATCCCATTGCTTATTTGAATCAAATTCGATGATCGTTCCATTACTTCGTAAAGTTAGTTTGGAACTGAGATGGACCCCATTGTTTCATATTAGTTGCTGGGGTACAGCTTTTCTATAATGAAAATTGGCACACTTGATCCCTTATTTGGAAAGGGTAGTATACAATTATACACAACACTGCAGCTATTAGCTATAGAAAAGCTATTCAAGTAGTGAGCATGCTTTATCCCATCGTGACCATTATCTTACAGTCATCCAATATATTGCTCAGACTAAGTGAAGAATTTGTGTCCTATTGAAGCGATAAGGGAGTTCATGGTATGCCTTTTACCCTAATAAGAAAAATGCTAATGGTAGGCGTCTAATCAAACTTTTGTATTCAGGATTACATACATTAGGCTTTAACCAAGTCTTTTGAAAGCTACAGCTTGATACTCTATTTCCACACTAGACCGGAAATTCTCATCAGAGTCCAAATGGAACAGTTCTATTTCAACTATTGGCAATTTTCTGATTTATCTTTTAAAATTGGTTATTCTATTCATTGCATACTATAATCAGGCATTACATAATGGAAACTTCTTTAGCTGTTTGAATCGGATTAGCTCTTTAATAGGTTGGTTTAGTAATTGTAAAAACACTTGTTGGAACTTATGCTTTAATATTCATATACTCAGCAATCTACTCTGTCTCATGATTTTGCTCTTCATTTCTATTGAAAAGCACTTGAACTCGAAAGTATTTCGAGCTTCAAAAGAAATGCATGCCTTAGTATGTTTTTATATAATTAAAAGGATTAAAGAGGATAGGATATATTTTATGTTATTATTTAGAAGCCATCATAAAGTACACTATAAATAGTTTTTGGTTTTATTGCATTTAGTATTTGAATATAAAGATTTTGAATCTATCTATCAAAGCAAACAATTAAATTATAAGATTTGAAAGCTAGTAAAAGATGGTGCTGCTGATCTTTCAGTACTATATAGTAATAAAACTAAAAGGATCATCAGTAAATGAAGCTTGTTAGTAAAGCTGATAGTATAACATCATATTGCTAACAAAGAAATTGAAAGTATAAAGTGGCTATAAGAGGTAGCGTATAGTACCAACATCATCGTTAAATAACCTCCATAAATTCAGATGAAAGGCTCCTAATAATTTTCAAAAATCAAAACAAACCAAAAAGTAGCCACAACTATCTTCAACTAATAACTAAAGCAGAAGCATAAAAGATTGGAAAGTTAAAAATAAGAATTCTCCCGAATTCCTTCCAATTTACTCAGTTGCAGAAGGGTTCTGTTCAGGAGCCTCCAATCCATCCAAGTACACTTGAACGCTCTCATCTTCGAGGATAGTAAGAGGGGTATCCGGTCCAACTATAGCTAAGGAGACATTCTTATTGGTCAACGTCGCATCATCTTTGGGGATGGTATCTTGTAAAGCTAGTAATGCGTGGTGCAGCAATTCTTCAGGGGTAGCTAGATTTTAAAATGTGAGTTTTGGAAATGTAAATTAGATTACCATCTTCAAAGGCACTTATATGGCGTTCCAAGTAGGTCTTAGCCGACTGGGAACGGGATCCAATAGCCATAGCTACGTACTCAAAGTTGTTGCCAGCTGGGTTGGCTTCAAATAAATGGGGTCCCGTTTCCTATAAAACATTAGATTGGGGATATGAGAAAAAAGTACGTCGTGCCCAATGACTAAAAATCCAACTCCATAAGGACGTCCACTATATCCTTGGGTGTTGGCTTGAGCCTCTATAAATGTCGTTAATATGGTTCGCAATGCTATAAGTTACTGTCACCCAACTGGTTGACTATACGGGCAGTAGGTAGTGGCCTATCGTACAACATCTTTGATTTCATAGCTTCGGAACGCATGTAGTTTCTATTTGAGGTTATTATATTGTATGGTTTGGAACGTTACGATAGAACTCTAGCATCGGAAGTTAAACCGGCGATGGCAATTGCCAAGTGGTCATCAATTTCAATAATTTTCTTTTGGTAACTGGCTAGCTCGTGAGGAGCCCTCTATAGCTCAAATTAGGAAAAGTGTTTATAGTAGATAAAGAAAGTAGTAGAAATTGAAACAAATGAGAAGGAGAGGTTAATGTAGTTACCTTTAAAGCGGCTAAAACGGCATGAGTTTGGGAGCGTATCCCAACTACAGCTGAACCTTGCTTGACTGCTTCCATAGCATACTCTACTTGGTGTAGTCTACCTTGAGGGGACCAGGTTGTAACATCGTTGTCATATTGGTTGCGGAACATCTTGTTGGTATAGAGTTGAAAGTTGACTTGAACTGGCTCAGATACTTCAAGTCTTTTTGAGAAGTCTACGTAAGCGACTGAGTTTATAAAATTTTGGATCGAACTTAGGCCAATAAATTTGGGAGTTACGAATTATGGTTGGCTATAGGTATTGGAATAGAAGCTTTGAAAGGTATTTATCTGTTCGATAAAATTGTGTAGCTTTTTAAGGTTGTATTTGTAAAAGAATACACAGTTTTGTCGAACAGAGTCGTATTTAAGATTCAACTTTGGTCAAAATTCAATACGTTAATTTGTTTAATGAACTAAACGCTATATACCTTGATAAAGCTCATTACATTCATAGTTTAGACGTCGTGACATATAAGCCACCTTGGTTGAATTGTAACTTACTTGGATTTTAAATGGTTGCGACCTTTTGTATCCGATATGCAAGATAATTTTACCTTGTGGATGCATTTCTGTTACTTTTTCAAATAGTTTTTATGGATCTCACTTCTACTACATCAGTTTTTGGCAAGATCTAGACTTTCCACTTAATAGTAGTTGACTTAGGTTAGTAAAGTTGAAGGATATACTTATAGAACTAAATTATTATAAGTACCTTAGCTATAAATCTGAAAGTATAGGTAATCTCATAATTTGAGGTATACAATTTGAAAATAACTAATAAAAATACATTGCTTCTATTGGCTACTCTTTAAACTATGAATTTATCTATACATATGTATCATATATAAATAAAAGACGAAATCCATAAATATAAAAGTTTAATAAGCTCTTTCAACTTACATCCATTTTCTATATATATAATTGCTAGTAATTTATTATTTCTGCTCTCAAATACAAAAGCATCCTTCACCAGCTAGAAATCCCAGTTGAAGTCCAAAACTAAAATTTAAATTGTCTACTTAACTTGAAGAACGTATAGCAGATGTACATCGGCTTCAATATGGTCAAGCCTATTCCATTTAACAGAGATCCAATAGATTCCATTTCCATAACCTCCTTACAGGCCTGCCATTCTGAAATATTCACCTTGGATTCACTAGTTCGGAAAATTACTCTATGTACCAAAGTTTTTACTGGGTAGTTGATTACAGCTTCTACTAGAATCATGATTAGCACTAGAATAGATTTCTCAATCAAATTCGACGCGTTACTAAAGTCGCCAGCTACTGGTTCTAAAGTTTGGAACAAGTGATTGCATACATAATGACAAATTGACAATCCAATAAATTGACTTACCAATCCTTTATACAACCCCAAAGCTCCGTGCTGTTTTGTAATCTTGGTAAAGGCGTCTATAATACCAGAATACTTGGCCTTCCTATCCCTACTTCGCAAGTCAACTGAAAGTATTACGTAGATGTAGTATAAAGGATAGATTATTATGGTAACGAGTATGTTGGATATCTCTATAGGGGATAGGAATTTTAAAATGAAGGTATAGGTGTAGATATATCTAATAAATGCACCTATTACCATAGCCACTATATACTCTAACAGGATGTGACACGCCATCATGGTATTGCCTCGGTAGAGTTGAAAGAATCTTTCGGAGGCTATAGTTCTGTTGATGCAGTCCAATGGACCTTTGTAAATCTGGGAGATCTTTTTGGATGCGACAAGTTGAGCTTGACATTGGATGAGGAGTTGAACGCGATTAATGGGTGCTGTCAAAAGGGTCTTGCCTAATGGGATTAATAAACCTATACTAAGTTTCTGATAAAATTAGTCAATAAATTAGTTGTTAGTCAGTACCATTAGCATATAGATCTCAGAATTCATTTTGCAAAATTTAGAAATATGTGATGTGATGAACCTTGTCCTACTTATATAGATATGCAAAAGTCTTGGCATCAATCCAAATGTATTTATAATAGGCACTGGGAAGGAAAAATTTCAGGTTCAATTGTAAGAACATTTCTTGGCGGCGTATAAGCTATATTTTATTGTTTAGATAGTTGATTTAGTGTTGAAGTTTAAGTTGAATTTTTTATTTGAGTTATTTAGGTCTTGATTGAAATTGAGATTACCTGGCACATTATTCTTTTAGAAATTTGTTGGAACTAAAATGAAATGGTAAACTTTTCGCCTAAAAAATGCTACTTCATTTTTGAATCAACTACTTTTTACTACCATACATTCATATTAGCTAACCTCTAAACTATTTAAAATAGATATAGTGAACTTATACACTATAGTTTTTAAAACCCAAGTTACCATTTAGGTTAAAGTTGATGAATCGGAAGGTAATAGATATTAAATTTTTCTAGAAGCGAAGTACTGTGAATTTTGCTAACAGAAATTAAAGTTTCGTTCCGATCTCTTTTGAAGCTACGTGCCTTATTTATTTGAGGCTTATCTACTGTTAAGGTTGATGGAAATAAACTACTTGTAGAGGCAAAGAAGATTATTATAATGTTTATTTGGACGGGTTGAAATTCTTGCTTTCACTATACTTTTTGGCAAAAACGATAGTCAAGAAGATACCTTTACAAGCTATATAAATCGAGGAACTTATAACTTGCCCAACCGAACACTAATCCATTATTAGGGAAAGGGAAGCTATTCAAAGACAACTATAATTATATAACTAGAAGCTTGTATCACAAATAAACCAACAAAACGGCTACTTTAATGGAATAATACTATAGGTATATAAATCTTCTATCAAGCTTGAATTATTGGTTGTATTAGTAAAACGTACACACTCTTCGCTTTAAAACTTCTTAACCAAGTTATTACCTACTTTCGGTGATCAACCTGCTTTTTAACCCTTTTAATCAAATCAATTCTGCCTGTCCAAAATCAATGATCTAATCTTCGCCTTTTCAACACGAACACATCATCACTACAATCAAAATTATTAATCACCAAAAAGTATAAAAAGACAAAACTTTGCCTACACCTATCTCTTCAAAGACAAAAAATAAAGATGGCCTCCAAGATGTTTAAATTACCTATTACCACTTTACAGCGTGGTATGCTTACCCGTAGCAAACATACCTTACCCGACTTACCTTATGATTACAACGTAGCAACTTTTCCCTATTACAAACTAATGAATTCTCTTAGGCTTTGGAGCCTGTCATCTCAGCCGAGATTATGCAGCTGCATCATACCAAGCACCATCAAACTTACGTCAACAATTTGAACGTAGCTGAGGAGCAGATGCACGAGGCTTTAAATGCTAAAGATGTAACTAAGCAGATCGCTTTACAGAGTGCTTTGAACTTCAATGGAGGTGGACATATCAATCACTCCATCTTTTGGAAGAATTTGGCACCCATTAAGCAGGGTGGTGGTGAACTTCCTAAAGGTAATGATTTTTAAATTATGAAACTTATATGTTTTGTCTTTTATTGTTGGTAGGTCCACTTGCCGACGCTATTGCTAGAGACTTTGGTTCTTTGGAGAAATTCATTACTACTTTCAACACTAGAACTGCTGCCGTCCAAGGTTCCGGTTGGGGTTGGTTGGTAATATTTTGGAATTTTTCAATTTTGTAGTTAACAACTATTGTAAAGGGATACAACAAGGGAACTAAAGGTTTGGAAATCGTTACCTTGTCGAACCAGGATCCTTTAGTTCGTAAGTAGTGCTTTATCTATCCTTGCTTAAATTTTTTAGATTTGGTACCACTCCTCGGTGTCGATGTCTGGGAGCATGTAAGTTTTACTTGTAGATTAGTTGTTTAATAGGTGTGCTTTTATTTAGGCTTACTACCTCCAATATAAGAACGTACGTCCCGACTACTTGAAGGAGATCTGGAAGATCATCAACTGGAAGGATGTCTCGGAACGATACGCCAAAGCTCTTAACTGAACCGAATTTTACCGAACCAATAAATACTATGTGCTTATATTATTTGTATTTTGCTTATTTTTGGTCATATATCATATTTAATACAACAGTGTAGCTTTTGTTTTGAAGTATGCATATGCACTATAATTCATCAACTTCATATATTCCCAGCCCTTTATACCAGTTCTTACTACAGCTATCAAATTTTATAACAAGCTGAGCCATCTCAACTTCACAAAATATAATTCAAAATTGAAATCACTATTCCTATATTTGAACGCTATACAAGAAAAACCAATTATATACACCAGCTATTCTAATAATAAATATATTTACTAATTAAATGTTGAAATTCATCAACACCAAAACCTATATAAATTTGAACTGAGTTTTAACGTATATAAACATTTGAACAAAGACTTGATACAAAACTTTTATTACAAGTTACCCTTCAACCATTCAAACTCCATCTTTACGAACTTGGGTACCTTGTTCCAATCAACTTCCCTTTCTAGATCCAATACCAAGCTCCTATCGTACAAATCCAACTTCTTAACGGACTCGAAGAACATAATACATTCGTCAAACTTGTGCATCACAACCAGCATCTTTACAATAGCTACTACCAAACTCTGATCTAACTTCAAATTTAGCCAGTAGATTGTTGAGTAAAGCTCATCAAACTTGGCTTCCAGGTTAAGTTTTGATGAGGTATTGGTATGAGAAGAGATGGATATATATGTTTGGTAGAGAGAATTCAAAATTAGATTTAAAGCTGCAGTTGAAGGTCGGTAGTTATTGATGATCCCCGTCTCCAAAGCTTGTGACATTAGCTTTAGGTTGTTAGATGTCGCATAATACTGGATTAGCTGGGTATAGATTGGAGCTTCTGATTTGAGGATGGTAAAGTTGGCTTGAACTAAGGCTTCAAACTTATGGGTACACCCTTTATCGACAAGGTAGTTGAATAAGGTCAATAGTGCCAACTTATTATCTCTATTCGATCTACCTTTGACATACGGATCTAAAAGTTGCTCCACTTTTTCCAATTTATCCTGTTCCAACAACTTCGTTACCAGAATATCCAGCTTCAACCTATCTAACCTACAATTGGATTGAACGACTAGATCTAAAAGAGACAAAGTAAACTTGTCAACCAATTTGGTAAACGTTCCTAGGTCAAGTCTGTTGACTTTGAACTCAGATTTCAAGATTTGGAAGGCCAAATCTAACTGATTGGTGTTACAGTAGTACTGGACTAAAACTTGGATGGAGTTGGAGGCGGATTTGCCAAGCTGGATTAGATGATCATCGACTGGTAGGTTGAGTTGATTTTTAGCTTCGATAAGTAGGAGCTGGGATCGTACATCTAGCTTTAGCGAGTTGAACTTGGGTTCAAGCTGGACTATAGCTCTAAATTTTTTCAAGTTGGTTAAGAGTTCCACCTTGAGCTTTAAATTTCCAACCGTAATGCCGAATTTTTTGATGTAAGTGTCTAGAATTAGCTCTAACCTTGTGTTGAGGTCAACGTGGTTGCAATGGATGAGTTTCTTCAAGAGTTGGAATATAAAGTGTGAGTCTGAGTAAACAAACTTGTCAACTTGGAGATCTATGAATGTTGAATCCAAGAGTTTGCATACCTCATCCACGTTGTTGAAGTGGAAGTGGGCCAAACTTAAGTAGTAGGTGAACTGGATGCCATTGACGTTCAACTTTTTGGCCTTGAGATCAAAGTAACAGTTCAAAATGAGGTCAAATCTATTTAGTTGACAACACCGCTTCATAAATTGTAATTCCAATTCGACATCGCAAAATCTAACCTCCAGCTCCTTAAAATAGTTGTTACGGAAGTATATCAGTTTGTCCATAACCAAATCCAACTCCCCTTTATCCAAGTAGTATTGAACGATTTGGTGGTGGATACCAAAATGGGTAGAGTAACTCAAATACTTGAAACTGTTGACCAATTTGAGTACAGTGTCAATGTTGCCTAACCTGAGGTGGGAACTTATGAGATAATAGAGGGTTTGTGAAGGTAACTTGTGGAACTTGAATTTATCGAGGAGTTTAATTACGGATTGATATTGCTGGATAGAGTACTGGGCTTGAACTATGGTAGGTACTAGGTCAAAGTCGACATTGATGTTGTGGAATTTAGCTAGCTGGGTCACCTTGTCTAGATTTTGCAAGTCGTTTTGGGATGCACAGAGGTAACTTAGGTATTGGAAGGTCTCTAGATTAGGCATCAACTTATTTGATACTAATAGGTCAAACTGCTCCATACCTTTGGCGGTCGAAAAGTTGGTACTATTCCTGTAGGTTTGAAACTTCAAATTGAAATTAATTAACGCCATCTCATCTAAAAGCTGGCTATCTTTAGCTATATCCATCACCTTGCTGAAATGTCTATCGTTGAACTTTTTCGATTCAAACATCCTATCTAAAAGCAGTTGAACGTGGTTGGAAGTTAACTGGTCCTTACTACATCGATAGAAGTTTTGAAACAGCAAGTAATTCAAGTTGTAGTTGAAATTGTTACACGCTAACAAGCTTTCAAATTGATTAGCGGACATACGAATTAAGTTGATGTTGACTAAAGTAAATAACGATTGGGAAACCTCTCTATGCAAACTATACGCTTTTATCAAAGTTAAAATTGGGCTTAAATCCACTTGTTTGATCGAAGTTGGGCTAAAGTTGTTTAGGATAAATCTTAATAGGTAGTTGACCTTAACTGCATCTTGCAGTTGTAAACATTTGGTAATTAATATATTTAACGAAGCCACAGAGAAGTTGGTAGGGTTTATCTCGTCTATAGCTAGTAGCTTGTTGATGAGGTAGGTTAACTTCAAGTAGCTACGTAAGTTTTGGACTTGGGTTTGGTCTATGTCGAATATTAACTCGTCTATTTCGTTCGTGCGCACTAGTTCTTTTACCTTACTACTACTGTTGGTATGAAGTGGATATGCATTGTTAGTGACATATTTAAATGTGGTTGTGGTGGCGTTGATGTTTATGTTGAAAATACTTTTATAAAAGTTTAGCTGGATACGTATTAGTCTCATATTAGTTGGGACTTCTTCCTTCTCATATTTCTCTATCTCTTGGTGTATAAAGATGAGTTGACCTATCTAGACTGGAAAAAATTAGGAAACTTGTGGAATTCAAACTTAATTGGCTAGATCTTTTGTTAGTCAAACTCAGCAAGTAGCCTGATAAGCAATTTCCTTACCTAACCTTGAAAAGCAAAAGCAGACTTTTAATATAGTATACAATGAGTTTTTGAAGGAATCCAAGGGATAGAATTGAGAACCAGAAGGAGCTTTAGTGGTCTTTTACTTGCACAGTAGCCTAAAAGCACTAATTTGAGGAAAAGTTTAATTTTTAAAGAGTATTATAGCCTAACTTATTAATTAAAGTACTTGAGTTAATTATATATAGTTAACAGTATAATAACCTTAGCTATTCTAATTCCTATTACTAAGTTAGAAAATTGATTTTTTTCTCTATAACATATTTTACCATCAACTCTACTTTTTAATTTTCTAATTTATAGCTATTTTAATTATAAATTAATTACTAGATCTCTTAAGTATACTTTTACTTTTTAGTTAATCTTTACTAATAAGCATTTTTATACATACTTTCCAACACTTATCTAGAGTATATATTGTGTTTTTCTAGCTAAACTAACTATAATATAATAATTTATACTTATATAATATTCCTTATAGCTTTAATATTACTTGAAAACTTTTGAGAGATATATTTTCAAACAAAGATACATAGTTAAATAAGTAGACTAATAAAACTGTAGATGATGCCTTAATGAACTATAAATGTATGTAACTTTTAGAATACTATGTCAAACTATAATTAATTGTATACTTATATAATGAATTTTAATGTTAGTCCCAACCAATTTAAAAGCTTGCTAGCATTCAAATTTGACCAATTTATCTATTTCAACCTACTTTTAATCAACTGAACTTTTCCTTTTAATTCAACTTTGGAAATTGCAGACGCTTCAACTGAGATATCCTACATTTAATAAAATCAGCTATTTCAAACGACTTTTATAAAAGATGCTAGCACAACTGTTGAAGGAGCATCAAGCTAACCAAGCCAAACATAAACATGCCAACGGTAAAATATAAATTAGTGACATATAGCGATTCCTTACTATTTTTATAAAACTAGCCCAACTTCGCAGAGAAGCTAAACAAGCGGTGAAGGAGACTACCGACAACTTAGCTGATACTTTAAATCAAAAGTAAGTGTTTACAAATGTATATATTTAAAAAAATGTCAGAGTCGGTGAGGTTTTACAACTACAAAAGACTATTGAACAGAACCAAATTTCCGAACTCCATAAAAGAAGTCAGATGTTGAGTAAGCAGAGTGAAAAGTGGATAGGATTAGTAGAAAATTTCAATTCAGCTATTAAGGTATATTTTAGAATCCATGTTGAACATTTACTTACTTTGGCTTTATTTTATCTATAAATAGGAGTTGGGTGATGTACAACACTGGGCAACCGTTATGGATAGAGATATGGAGCAAATTGCTTTAACTTTGGAGACTATTGCCAACGAGCCTATCTAAACTAATTTAATGTATTTTTATATAAATGTACCGATGTTTTAAAAAGCATTCATGTTACATTTTTGCCTTTAATAAAGTGCTGCCATTTCAAAAATACATTTCAATTTTTAAAGCGTAGAATTAAATGAAAATGAAGGAATATATCTTACTATTATAATAATAAGCTTTATAATTAGGAAAGTGAGATGCTATATCAAATATATAGAGAAACTTGAAATACTAAGGTAAAGTTTAAAGAATCTATTTTGGAAGTTATGGGAAAGAAGTCATCAAAATTAGCAAGAGGATAGAGGAAGAGTGACAGGGAAGTGAAAATGGAAAGACATATCCTATGAATTTTTTTACAAAAATTCGAAAGGCAAAAGGATCCAACTGAAATCGAACGTCACCATCTACTTTAATCCTTGGACTTCTTTTCCTTCTTCTCCTTCTTGGCTTTCTTTTCCTTCTTCTCCTTCTTGTCCTCCTTCTCTTCTTCCTTGGACTTCTTCTCTTTCTTAGCCTTCTTCTCCTTCTTCTCTTCTTGGCAGGAGCTTCTTCGCTGTCCTCGTCGTCGTTGGAGTCAACATCCTTCTTGGTGACAACCAAACTATCTTCAGAGCTGACTTCTTCAATCTTACGCTTGGAGGCTATAGTGGAATCGGCAGCAGTGTTGTAGGTGGAGGTACTATTAAGCAATAAAGTTAATTTTTACACAAAAAGGAAAAAGGCTACCTGTTGGCTTCGAATTTCTTGTTGTTCTTGTGGAGAGGGGCACCCATGGGACGAGGCTTACCTTCCAAGACACGTAGTCGGTCCTCCAATTCCAATCTCTGGGCCAGACCTAGATCATTGGTAGAGGATTCACCCAAGGCATCAACACGGATGGACAAGGAGGCTTTAGTGGCCAGGAAACGGGCGGCCTTACCCTTGAACTTGGGGGTAGCCTGTCCTACCAAGCTGGAGTGGTAGAGGAGACCATACTTGGGGGTATCGTGCTTGGACTTGAGAGCACGGAAGAGAGCCTTCTCGGCTCCCATGATCTGGATGGTGGAAGCGGGGACTTTGGCCAAAGACATCAGGGAACCGGCGTGGGAGATGAGGCGGGCACCTACCAACTCACCAAGTAGGGCGGTGAGGTTGGGATGCGATGGCACGCATACGGTTCTGCAAGTACTCGTACAATTCGGTACGGTAGGTAGTGAGGGATATGATCTGATCGCATAGGTACTCGATATTCATGATATCCTCCTGGGAAATCTCGGTACCCATGGAGATCTCAGCAGCCTGCTTGAGCTCCTCCTCCAAAGTCTCGGGCAGGATGTCCGACAAGTCACTGTTGATGATGTTGGTACGGAAACCGACCTGCTTGATGATTTTGGCAAAGGCCAAGTTGTCGACGATGATACGGGCCATCTCGGGGAAGTGCCAGCCGTACCATTCCTTGCAACGCATGGCGTAGGTGTTGAGGTCCTTGTCCAAATCATCCAAGAGACAGATAGCTTGTACGATCATGGTATCAACCTTGTCGGGGCTGAACTTCAACTTGTAGCGGGATAGGGAGTGGGATAGACCCAGCTGCATGGAGGATAAGTCGGAGGCTGATAGACCGGTCAACAAACTATCCATCTGGTTACGAATACCACGGTACAGTTCTTGAACTCTAGTGTCGGATACAACGGTGAAACCTAACTTCTTGGCGATGGCACCACCTTAAATATAAAGGTATAAGATTTTTATAAAGTAATGAATTTACCTAGTTTGGGATCAACTACAGCCAGCTTATCCTTAGTATCCTTGAGCTGAGCTTCCAAGAAGGACTTCAAACCGGAACTCAATTTACCTTCTACCAAGGCGGTAACTCCGGCCAAAGCTTCAACCGTGTTTTCGAACTTGGAGAAACCTTGTAACTTTACACTACACAAATACTGTTAGTAAAATACATTAAACTTCTGATATTACAATTTCAAAGCTTTCTCAGGGGTTTCGAATTGGTCGAACAGATCTACACTGTCATCCAAAACTTTACTCTCATTCTTAACTTTAAATAGGGCGTAACCGGCGGCGGTTTCAAACAAGGCCAACATACTTATAAATACCTTCTACCTATAAGAACAAAGATAAGTGTATGCCATTGATATAAATTGATAAAATAAATAGTAGAGGTTGTAACTTTGGTGATATATATTCGAAAATTTAGGCTGGTAGATGGAGTTGGTATAAACATTTACTTGCGTATGCAAACTTTTAATTTGAATTAGTATTACCTTGAGTCGATAAAAGTTTTTTCTGTGTTTGGTGTGCTTTTGTCAAAAATTTTTGTCAAGCATAACTCTTTCTAATGTTTGTAGCGGCAAAATAATTTGCTAATTTATCGAAAACTCGTTTAGATTTAGCCAACTATAGTTGCTTAAGTGTTCGGAATTATGTAACTGCCCAAGTGGACTTGAAAAGATTTTCGCAAAAGTTTTTCCTGCAGTATAATTGGCTTTATAGATAAGATCCAATATTCTAGTTTAGTTATGCTGTTTCTAAAGTAAACGACTTATAAGTATCATCAATTTAATTTATAAAGTGAAGCTAATCATAAATTAACAAAAGCACACCAATTAAAATAGAGACAGAGATTCCAACTTTTTTGATGATAAAACTTAGTAGATTTGATCAAAATTTTCATTCCATAAAAGAAGTCAAAGTAGGATGTTGAGAGAGTTATAAACAAAGTATCTACAGACGATGGTAAAGTTCAGATTCGACATATGCAAACTAAAAGTTCTACCAACCTACATCCACATCAATACTACACAACTAACGACAATCTTGATAGCCCAAAGGTATTCCAGCAGTATCAAAGAACTAACCATAGACCAATTCATCACCCAACGTACAGCTTTAACTCAAGTGAAAGGAGCTGATGGCAGCAAATTTTTACAAGATATTCAAAGAAAAGTGGGCTACAATATCTTACCCACCAACAAAGATATTAGGGACGGTTTGAATTTAATATCCAACTTAAATAATGATGAGCAGAGATACGCAATAGAAGATATTCAACAGTTAACTTCAACGCTTCTAAAGTTGGAAACCAAAAGCTTCAACCTACTACTCAACCTATTAACTTTACTGGAAGATCAACCTAAAGATACGATACGAAGCTGTCTATCAGTGATACAAGCTAAAGAGCCCGACCTAAGTCAGACGTTAACCAACTTGCTATTCAACCGATACGTAGACCAAGGTAAACTGCAGCTCTCTATACTGTACTACAACTTTATTATCGAGAATCACGAGGTGCAAAGCTTAACACGATTCAAGATATTTTTAAGCTATTTACAGTTGGATGTGCAACTCAACCCTTACCTCTTGCATTTCGTAAACGTTATGGACATCAACCTAGTGATCAAAAACTGCCAACTTTATGAGGGAAACCAGTTCTCTTCTATTTTAAATTCGTTGTTAAGCTTGAGTATCGACCTTGGCAACATCGATAAGGAATATATGTTGGAACCTCTAGTAAAGGAAAATCCTGACCTAGCTCTAAAGTTCTTTAGGGGGAACAAAAGTCTCAACGATAATAAAGGAAGTCCAGCCACTTTAACTTTGATCAAAGGGCTGTTGATGCATCATAAACGTATGGACCTAGTTAACGATTTACTTTTAGAGCTAGATTTAGATTCGCGGTATCAAAGTAAAGTATTCGACTTGACCTTAATTGCCAACTTCAAATATAAACAGTTCGACGCTGCTTACGCCTATTTTTTAAAGGAGATTGAGTTGGATTCTAAACTAGTTACCAAATCCAGCTTGACGGTCGTTTTACAGCAGTTCAACAAGATGAAGCATGTTGAGAAAGATTTGGATGGGTTCACTTCCAAGCTACGGTACGTCTACGACCTCATGTACAAGTACAAAGTTCAAGTGGATGGTATGTTGATCAACCTCCTCATCCAAAATTATTTCAAGGTTGACGCTGATTTCGCCCTAAAGCTGTTCAAGTTTCGATTGACTAAGATCGATACCATCCCCCTAGATCGGTACACTTTCGCTATCGTTGTTTGCCATTATTTGAAGCATCCCAATATCAACTTGGATATTGCCTTGGAATACTTCTATCTTTCTATTGACAAGTTTAAATTGCTACCTAACAACGAGATGGTTAGTTTGCTAATGAGTAGGTTGAAGAAGTTAAAGAAGGTCAAAGAGATTTTAGTAGTTAAGGACAAGTTGAATCAGATAGGATATCAACCGAATTTGGATGCTCATATCGATAGGTACTTAGTAGAAGTGGAAACGGGTATAATACCCAAGAACTTGGGTAGAAAAGTTGGCAAGTGGAAGGTCGTCAAGACTAACTTTAGGAGGCTGGAGAAGGAGAGTAATTAAATAAAAGTTGATTTAATAAATATTTTATCTAGATTTTAGGTATTGGTATATAGCTTTATATTTTTCAAGAACTATTTAACTTAGGTAAAGTAATTCAATTGATCTACTAAATCATTATTCATTCAGGAGATGGTTAAAATTGGTCAAGCAACACGATACAGAAGCAAAGGAAGGTATCAACCAGTTTTAATTTTTAAGATAGCTTTATTTCAATACAAGCTACCATCTGATCAAGCTTAATGTAGCATACCTGTTGATAAATTTTACATCTACGTCTGTCGAATTGAATTAAAACTTTGTCAAATATATGGTCTCTACACTGCTATAGAGATTGCTTATTATAAAAATATGAGCTAAATACAACAAGTAAATTCTATTAATAAGTTGGATAAAGCTAGATTAGCCAATTTCAAAGATCTTTGAACCAAAGCTATCAATCCTACATGTAGACTTAAAATAGCTTTGTAGATTTGACCTTATTGCCAATCTGTATACGCTAAATATAAAATGTTAGGATCAATAAATAAGTTGTCTTTAATGAAATTCTCTAACATAAATAAAGACAATAAGATAAGCTTATAAGAATTAAGTTTTATATCTAAACTAAGCAACTATAAAGCAAATAACACAAATAGTAGTATCAAATTAAATTATAAATATTGATTCAATAAACAATAGTCTATTATTAAGAACTTGTTTACTTTTTAATGTTTCTATCTACCTATGAAATTGGATGGAAAAAGGAGGTTCATGTCGGTAGAAAGTACGGAAGCTTAACTTAAGGATAAATGAAAAGATACTAATTCAACTTAATATATCATACCTGAACAATAATCGAAACAATAAAATATAAATATTGATGGTCGTTTTGTAAAACTAAATTTTACCTCTAAGCAGGTATACTCAACCACTGAAAAGGACATTTGACTATCTACAATTCGATTCAACTATTTGAAAATGCGCTCGGTTTCAAACTTGACGTTTCTAAAGCTACTGACATCTTTCACAACTGTATAATTCCTCTCTTGAATATAAGAAATCTACCAATTTGACGGTAAATACCATTCTCTCTCAAATAATTTAAGGCTGTTGGGGTATTGCTGTTCTACTGGAAGGTGGAAACTGGTTGGTAAGTCAATTCAGTTTAAAATTTCAAAGTTTTGTTCAAAAAGCACATTTGGACTCGAGTAAAAAACAGTGCTTTATTGGGGAGACTGTCTCTGTTGTGTAAAAATAGAAGGGTTAAAGTTGAGGGGAAGCTTATTTAAGTTTAACAGGTTGGTAAGCTCATTGTTGAAGACCTTAGTTCTTGGTTATGGATTCTAAGAAATTAAAAATGGGCTAAATTTCAGTTTGAGTTGGAAAGTTTGGGTTTTAACGAAATTAATAGCATCCTACCTTTCAGCTATAGCACAAAGTAAAGTGAAAATACAACATATGCTGATAATGCAATATACGTTGGACAGGTATAAGTCGAAATGCATCAAGTTGAGTACAATCATATCAAAAGAAAAGGGTCATAGTTGGAGTGACTTTCAAGGAATCCTACCTCAGATGGCTCGTATTAGAGTTAAACAGTAAAAAGCCGGGGAATATAAAAATAATGCAATGTCGGGGAATCGAACCCCGGTCTGCCCCGTGGCAGGGGGCAATTATACCACTAAACCAACATTGCTTATATCAATCCAAGTTGAATTGTTGAAAGTAATTTCAATTTACTTATATATAATTAATATAAGCTTACAGTAAGAATAAATAGACCAGGTTAATAATGCTATTTATTCACCGATACGATATATTGGTTCGATTTATAAATCTTCATTATTACACAAGTCTATTGACTTGTATAAACATTTGAACATTTTTATATAAAGCATTGGCTTATTACTTCAGATCAGTTTGCAACTGAACTGTCGATCTGTGGCAAACTAATTCTTTGTTAATTTATCCGGGTTTTTCCTTATCAACTTGAACTCGGTTACTGCTTTCTAGACAACTTTTAGTCATTTCGTCAAGTTCTAGCTGAAGGTCGGATAATTAGGCGAGGCTATAGGAATAAATTAACTCCAAGTATTAAAAAGTTTATCGCTAGGATTAAGTAAGTCTTTCGTAAATAGATGAAGGATACCTCTCTTTGAAGTAGAGTAAACTTCAGTATCGAATTTCTTTTTTCGCCATATTTCGCAAACTACTATTCATCTTTTGAAGGTATCATGTGGCGATGTTAGCTTTACCTATTTGAAGTGTTTAGTAAGTGATACTTTTATCCTTACAAAAGTAGCCTTAGGGCTGTCTTTTTAGGCGTATCAAGGTTATTTAATTCAACAATTTCAAACAAAGCCTCAGTATGTATAGAACGAATTGCGTTCCAGTTAAGACCGAAATTCCGATAGATAAGTTATCTTAATATAGTTCCCTGTTCATTTGTAATCGGTTATACTAAAGATTTCTAGGAGCATACCTTGGAATTTTTGAATGCATTTTGATACAAAACAGATGGTTTGAGTTGGTCGAGCCGTCTCCCCTCTCATTGCCAGTTCTGTTACCACTTTGGCCCAGCCAAATATCAAAAAGTAAATGTATATTCGGTTTCGTAATCTCATTTCTAAAGATATTCCAACCTACTTCATTATTATTGTACAATACCTTACTTTTGCCATAAATATAGGAATGAAGAACATGTGTTACCTACATAATCTATTTATACATTTAACTATTGTGTGTTGAAAGAAATAAGCGGATATGGATAGAATTGGAAGAATATTTATGCCTTGAAGTATCATATCGAGATACTTTTTGCAAAAGGCTTTCCTATGTGTAAAATATGAAGCACAACTATCTTCACTTTTCCATCAAGTATTGTTTAAAGTTACAGGAGTATGTGTTTAGAACAAAACCGGAATCTTACGTGTATATTTAGTAGGGTAATCCTTTTACCCTCTTTTTGAGATACTTTGCTTATAGACCTACGATCCAGACATAGTTATAATTGAATAGGTAGCGGCAAAGTATAATCGATGGAGCTAACTGTACTAAGAAACTATAAATAGGTTATTTCTACCTCGGTTTGGAATTATTCCTTGTGGAAACTTACTATAGTAAGAAGGAGCGATAAAAGTATATCAAAAGAAAGTACTTGATATGCACTATAAGGTAATATCCATTTCAGAAATATTTTACAGCTTCAATGTATACTGTACCTATTTTCGCAATGCAATACAGTATGTTATCAGCCTATATGTAACATTACTAGTTAATTAAAACATAGGTACGGGAAAAGTTAAAAATAAGGTGCTATATCGACTTAATTAAATATAGTGGTGCAAGGAAAGAATAATTAAACATCCTATATATTCCTCAAATACACGATGCCAACAGTTCTTATATAGCAATTAATATAGTAATTGCCCATATAAAAGGCAAGCCAATCAGCTATGGGATCAGTAGGTATTTCAAAACTGAAATTGGAAATCTACCAAACATAATTAAAACTTGAGGAATTGTAGAACCAAATTGAATCCCAACCCAAAACTATAGTGAATATACAACTTGTAAACGATTTGCGAATCAAATATGTTTAGAAAAGCAAATATCAACATAATAAGCAGATTTCCAATTCGGCAACCAATGAGCATAGGGCAATTGGGGCTGGCACATAGATTAAGCTCATAAAGCTATAAATAAATTTGACAAGGTTGCCATATCGATGCTTTGGATATGGTTAAAAGATTGTATATTTAGGAAAATGCTTGGAATTTGAGAAGTGTGATTTAATGGATTTGGACGTAGATGCAATTAATTCGATTTGTCAAGCTATGTACAAAGTATATGTTGCTGAACCAAAAATAATTAGCAACCTTCCTTTCCCATTTAACCTTTCGATTTCGTTATTTTTGATCAAATACGATTCCAACCCACTGCCAATACGTATCAAGTCGACGTTTACAAACTAAAGGAATACCAATACAAAATTACAAGGTAAGTTTGCAAGAACCAAAGGAAAGTTACTAACATTAACAATTAGCCTTAATCCATTGGATACAAAATCTACGTTAGCAAGCTTAAGAAATACAATATAGTATTCAAAAGTAAACACAATCCAGTCTCAATTGTAGATACTAACGTGCAATCATTAAGTCACCATGTCGGATACTTCGGATACTAAAGCTAAATCGAGAACATCCACCAAGCGAATCAAGGACAAGAAAGTGGACTACCGGGAACCCAACGATTCGGAGTTTCTAAACTCTTCGGAAGCTGAATCAGAGCCAATGGTCGAGGATAGAGTCGTCAAGGCATCCTCCAAACCCAAATCCAGGAACAAGCCCAAGATGGTTCCCTACGAGCAGGTTACCATCCCGTTTGGCGAGGACGAAATCGAGTCCTTTCTATCGTACCGCGAGCAAGAGGGAAAGGAGGAGATCCTCGTCAAGTTCAAGTACAGGTCCTTTCACCATGTGGCTTGGGTCTCTAGAAGCTTGGTGGAGATCAAGGCATCCAACGGCAAGAGCCGCCTCAAGAAGTTTTTGGACCTGTACGCCGAAAATCCCGAAGCTTACGAGGAACCGTTCAACCCACTCTACCTTGAAGTCGATCGGGTATTAGACGAGGGTGAGATCGACGACAAATCCACCTCCGAAGGAGTAAAGGTCTACGTCCTAGTAAAGTGGTGTGGCCAGCCCTATGAAGACTCTACCTGGGAGACTTTAGAGTTCATCCAGGGCTACAATCGAGAAGCTTTAGAGCTGTTCTCCAATCGGCAAGACCTCCCCGGCAAAAGCTTCAAGGTCAATAAGGAGCGACCTAGTGCTCACACTTTCCAGAAGCTGGAAGAGTCCCCCATCTTCAAGAATGGTAACCAGCTACGCGACTACCAATTGGAAGGGCTAAACTGGTTGACCTACTGCTGGTATCACAACCAATCCTCAATTATGGCTGATGAGATGGGACTGGGCAAGACGGTGCAATCGGTTTCCTTCCTCTACCACATCTACCGAACCTGCAACATGCGCGGTCCATTCCTGGTGGTAGCACCTCTATCCACTATACCTCATTGGGAACGTGAGTTCAACAACTGGACCGATCTCAATGTCATTGTATTCCACGGCTCCCAAACTTCTCGCAACATAATCATCGACACCGAGTTCTACTACAAAGACAGCGACAACTCCAGGCTGTCTGATCTGTACCGATTTGACGTTCTAATTACCACTTATGAAATGGCTTATGTCTCCATAAACCAACTATCCCCCATTCCTTGGCAAGTAGGGATATTTGACGAAGCCCACCGACTCAAGAACCGTAACAGCAAAGTGTTGGAGGCTTTACGGTCTTACCAGTTGGACCATAGAGTCTTGCTGACAGGAACTCCACTTCAGAACTCGGTAAAAGAGTTGTTCTCCCTCCTCAACTTCTTGGAGCCTAGCCGGTTTGTCGACGAAGACGCCTTCCTGAACAAATTCGGCGACCTCAAGAGCTCTACTGAGGTCACTGAGCTCCAAGAGATCCTTAAGCCGCTCATGCTTCGTAGATTCAAGGAGGACGTCGAGAAGTCAATTCCCAGCAAAGAAGAGACTGTTATCGAGGTTCAACTCACCAATGCCCAAAAGACTTGGTACCGGGCCATCCTCGAACGTAACTTCACTTGGATCCGTAGGGGTGGTAAAGGTAACGACGGCCCTTCCTTGAACAACATCATGATGGAGTTACGCAAGTGCTGCAACCACCCCTTCCTCATCAAAGGTACTGAAGAGAAGATCATGGCCGATTACCCCGGCTACGATGACCAGCAGTACCATGAAGTCCTCGTCAAGTCTTCGGGAAAGCTCGTACTCATGGACAAGTTGCTACCCAAGCTCAAGGAGTCGGGCCACAAAGTGCTTATCTTCAGTCAGATGACAAAGGTGCTGGACCTGATAGGTGACTACATGGCCTTCCGCAACTATAACTACGAACGTATCGACGGGGGTGTCAAGGGTACGGAACGTCAGGCCTCTATCGATCGCTTCTCCACGTCCGAAGACTCCTTTGCCTTCTTACTTTGTACACGTGCTGGTGGTGTCGGTATCAACTTGACAGCCGCCGATACCGTCATCATTTTTGATTCCGATTGGAACCCTCAGAACGACTTACAGGCTCAAGCCCGTGTTCACCGTATTGGACAAACCCAGCCAGTAAAGATTTACCGTCTCCTTTGCGCCAACACCTATGAACGTCAAATGTTCGACAGGGCTAACCTGAAGCTCGGATTGGACAAAGCCGTCATGCAGAAGATGGACGGCAGCACGAGTGAAAGCACCTCTACCGGTCTTAGTAAGAAGGAAGTTGAGGATCTACTAAAGCTAGGAGCCTATGGTGCTCTGCTAGACGATACTGAGAGTAACAAGTTCTACGAAGAGGATATCGACTCCATCTTACAGCGTAGGAGTACGGTGATAACTTACGGGGCGCGTGAGCAGGGATCAACCTTCTCAAAGGCATCGTTCACCACCTTCGACAACAACTACATATCGATGGACGACCCCCAGTTCTGGGACAAGTGGGCCGAGAATGCTAAAGTTGAACCCGAGTTCCTAATCCCCAAAAATCCACTCATCATCGACGAACCTCGACAACGTAAACCGGTCAACAAACTCGAGATCAAAGGAATTATTAAGAAGAATTCTTCGACCCCAACAACGGCTGACGCTTTCTCGAAGCCATCCAATTTGGCTGGATTAATATCGTTATCGCCTGCAGGTTCTGAATCAAAACCCGGTGACGAAGTAGACTTTGAACGGTGGGCTCAAGGTGAGATCCAGCTGCTCTACCAACGGTTGATGACCTTCGGATTAGCGGGCTGGAATTCCATCTACCGAGGCTTCTCACCAACTCGTAGCCTCAAGGACTTAGTGGCCTGCAGCAAGTGTTTTATTTCCATCTGCCTCGCCATACTACAATTGAAGGAACCCAACGTCAGCTACGACGTAGATAGAGGGTACATCCTACAAGCTTTTGAGTGTGACGACCAGGAAGCTACTGACCTTTTTATGCGGGATCTCACCGCTCAGTTCACGGTTGACGTCCAGGTTCCTTACCCCAATGCTACCCAACAGCAGATTTTGAACTACCAGGATTTCGTAAGGGAGGCTCCTAGGTATCTGGGGGCTACTACCCGTAAACCCAAAGCTCTAATCCATAGGTTACGAGATTTATACATCATCAACCATGGCATGTTAGTCACCGATGCTGAAGGTAACTTGCGTTTATTCCGCGAAGGTATCAGTATCCCCAGCTCACTACCCAAGTGGTGGACACCACTAGCCGACCGGGATTTAGTTCTAGGCACCAAGAAGCACGGGTTCAACCAGTTCAAAGCGTTCCGTCAAGACCCTGAACTCGTCTTCTCAACATTGACTTTCAATCCCGATTCCATAGCTCAACGACGACGCCCCGGCAACCTCGGTGGCAACGGTAATGATGATGATGAGGAGTTCGAAGATGACGATGGTATCGAAGTTGAAGAAGTCGAAGAGGATGCCTTAAATGGCACCACTAACACCAACACCAACAGTAACGATAATAATAGCGAAGAAGCCTCAAGTACTCAGCCCAATGACTCCAACGCCCCAGCTATTAACACCGAACCCAACAGTGCAGTTACTACTACCAACTCAGAACTACCCATCTGGCCTGTAGGTACTGACTTACGTATGCGACTTAAAAGGTTCACCAACCTTTATCTCCGTTCAGGTAGGGTAGGTCGCGGCCAGAGCAAAAGTGCTGCTGCTAAAGCCAACGAGTTTTTGCACCAGCAGATTAACGCTCTGCACACGGGGACCCCCGTCCCCTCCGTGATCGAGTACGACCCCACTTGGTCGGTATCTGAGCACCGCAACTTTGTCAAAACCTTGTCCAGCTTCGGGTTTGAAACTAGTGGACGTGAATTGCAACCTAGGCTATGGTACCGGTTCCAAACCATTGGACGGCTCTTCGGTAAGTCAGCTGACATGCTGGAAGCCTACTTTGCCAGACTCATGCGCAACTGCTTGGAGTATATCGAACAAACTCCTGGTTTCCATGAAGTCAACGGGGCTAAGGAAATCCAAGATTTAGTCGTCCAGCTCGTCAACTCTTCCCAAGTTAAGGATGATGAAATTGGTAAAGCAGCTGTACCCGTAGATGTCTTGACGACTACTAAGATCAAACGTCAGTTCAAAAGGATGATGGTCTTACGGACTTTACGCAACGATGTTCTTGCCTCCCCTGAATTCAACACTACTTTGCTGAGTACCATACCCAAAGCTATCGTCCTACCTTCTTGGCTCACCTCCCAACTTACGTTGAGCTTGTTGAAGGCTTTGGGGTTATACGGCTTTGACAAGTTCGAGATGCTAATAATGGACCCCAATTTCCCTTTCACTACAACTTCACTCAACAACTTCCCGTCTGAAACTATGCTCATCAAGCTTGTCAACTATTTGGCCAATAGGATCCATAGGTTCAACAGTAATAAGAGATTTAGACCTACTCAAGATGTGAGTATCGTACCGAAAGGTAGCACTTCAATAGCTGCTACAGGTCAAGGCTTCAATACTAACTCGATAGCCGATATTCAAAGTACCGACTATCTCAACCAGATCACTAGTATTATTTCTGAGGATACCAGCAAACAAGAGAACAAGGCCCAATATGTTATATTCGATTCGGCTAATGGGCCCGTATTGAGGTTAGTTAATGGGAATGAGGAGTTTGGCGATAGATTAGCTAACAAAATGATTCCCGAGCAAACTACACTTCAACCACAAACCCGTATGGTCATCTTCGATTCGCCAAATGGGCCTGTTTTGAAAATGGTCTTAGATGATCAAATCGGTAAGTGTGACCAAGCACCAGTTAGTTTTAACCATCTCATCTACGACGACGTCGACGACGAGCCTATGCAGATTGAAGATCCACCTATGTCCATGGTAGAGTCAGTTCGTAACGGAACTAAGAGAGAGTTTGAGCAAATTGATAACTTGCCTAACTTGCAGTACTATTTAGAAGAGGAAGAAGATTATGATGATGAGGAGGTGGATGATATGGTTTGAGTTTCTATTTTAAAAATAAAATTTTGGTTTTTTGTTATGGTTTTGGGTATTTAGGAAGGTGTATTGGAGTAGAGATATGTGTTATTATTATTGCAAAAATTTGAATATAGCGTTGAAAGAGAGTGCTGATAAGATTATAAGATGAATTATTTATAAAGTTTTGCAAGGGATCTGGAGTTTTTGGAGATGGATTTGATGTCAACGAGCTAGATATTAGGTAGGGGAGGTTGAAGGTAGTTGGTCTAGCTAGATTCAGGTAGAAGAGTTCTGGGCTTCTAATTGGGAGTGGGTGGTAGGTTTACTGGTTTCGATGTTTTGGTAATAAGAAGTTGGATACCTTTATATGCTGCTTTTTAGTACGGACCTAGGTATTTGACTTGTAGGCTGTTTTAAATAGGTAAAGTTTGTAGATGGTAAGTGGCCTAATGTAATAGTATTCAACCTTGAAAGTATATCCTCAATTGCACAACAAATTTCAGTGGAATTTATCAAGACATGCCGAAATTTATAATTTATCTTGCATATTTGGACTATCCCTAAAAGGTTGGAGACTGCTGATCTAATGTCTAATTTGGGTGTTCTGGACTGGTTTGTAAGTTATTACATATTGGGCTTAGGAAAGATCCCTGAAGATTTTGGATGTTGATTTGATTTTAAAATTCTGGATTTGGAAGTTGGCTTGGATGGGTCTTGCTATGTAGGTATATAGCAGGCGTGAGCAATTAAACTCTGTAGGTTTGTATGTAAGTATAGAGAGATAGCTGGAGATGAACCTTATCCCACCTCTACCTATCTATGGGATCACATTTTTTATAAAATAGCCAAAAACAAAGATAATGCTATTGCTACTGAAATAGCTTTACTACTGCCATCACTTCTACTATACAGTCTGATTTTTAAATTTAGATCGAAGGAAATTGGACTGTGTGGATGGAATAAGTAGATAGTAGATATAGTTTGGCTTTATGATCTTTAAATTTTGCAAGTAGACTTTACATTTGGACCAAAGTTATTTGAAAACTTACTAATACGGCTGGTAATATTTATGGTATGGATAATTTAAAGACTTAGTATACCTAGGGAAATCATTAGAAAAGACACTCATATATCAAAAAATTGGTGAAAATGGTAAATGTAAGAAGTCGTATATTTGTATAAAGGATAAATATAGGGTTTGAAAAAAGTACAAAGAATAGAGAGGCTTGAGGTTGGTGTTAAAGCTAATACCATTTGAACGATGGTATGGGTCATTTACTTTGACAATACTTAGTTTAGAGAATGTAGTATTAAACTTTATTAATGGATATCGAAAGAGTTTAAAGATGTACTTGCAGTCCAAATTTATAAAATAAAAGCTGGACTGTTTTAGAATTTGTAAAATATATTAGAATACTATAAGTTGTTATGAATTCTTTACTTGGTAAGGTGTGGAGCTACATCAAAGCTAACGAAATGACAGTAGTGATACAATACAAAGGATGCAGTAACCTAATGTTTAGAAATCACTTAGTTTACCTGTATATCTGGTTTTCTAATTTAAAATACCATAATGCCTTTTAACGGTAGTTCGAAATAAGTTTATTAGAGGAGAGTCGGGTCAACCAGGTGATTCATAAATATAATATAAAAATAAAGCGATGGCCTCTAATCTAGAAGCCAAGAATATGAATGGATAGATTAGAGCTATTGAGTGTTCTTGGAAGTTAAGCCACGTAGCCTGAACGATAGCTTCATCTTAGTACCAATCCCCGCTTCTTCCTTACCCTTCGCTTTATTTGGTACTGTATTAGCTTTGTTGTCATTGGTATTCATAGTAGGCTCGACGTTAGTACGAATTTCATTGGATATAGGAGCCGAAAGTTTGACTGAGTTTAAGCTGTTGAAGTTCAAATTAGGTAGATCTTTGGCTAGCTGCGTCAGCTGTTCATCCTTTTGGACGATGATAGAGCGTAGAGCTTGAGCCGTCATCTTGGCACAGGCCAATTCACGCATAAGTACCCTGTTTTGCTCACTGAGGTACTGATGGTCCAGCTGCAGCTTGTTGAGGTGGTGGATCTCCTGAGGCGAGATGGAGGCGTCGTCAACATCACTGTCACTTTCTTCGACCCGCTTGCTGTCGTCGTCCGACTCGGAGCTGTTAAAAAAGGTTAAAGAGCTGGAAGGCGAGGGGTTCATGGTATCTTTGAGATGGGGGTAGTGTTGCAAAAGATTGGTAGGCTCATTGGACTTACCGTCGACGTCAGAAGGTAGGGGTTTATTAGGGGTTTCTAGGTCGACATGCAGTTTTTTGCGAACAATCTCACCGCTGCGGACGTCTCCACGCGTCAACTCCTGCTTTGGCAGTGGGGGGAAGGCGAAACCAGTAGCACTGACAAAATCCATTTTTACAAAGGTTGATAAGTTGGCTGGGATATAAGAGTAACTTAGGAGGTTTGTATAGTTTATAAATCTAGGATGGATATGTCTAATATGTAACAGAGGGTTGGACTGCCAGCTGAAGTTTTACGTTGGGTTCAGGAGTCCTTTTTAATTTATTGAAGGGAAGCGTATAGAGGTGAAAGGGAGATATCTCAACAAAAATGAAAGCAAATTTCAACAGAAGGAAATAGAAGAAAATGTTGTTTGGTATTGATTTTAATAGTGGGGTAAATCCCAATTTCGACTAGTTAAGGGGTAAATGAGTTGACTTGGAAGTTAATAGTAACGACAAATTCTACTATTCGCACTGTTTCATAGTCGGATTCAGGTTGCCATCGCCCAAAATAATTTAGTTTGGGTTATCTCACAGCCTACCAAAATTTAACTACTTTTTCAATATAGATATAAAGGTAGGGTCGTAAGGTAATGCCTTGATATTTCATTTAATCTACCTTTCCCTATCGTCCTGAATCCATGGCTTGAAGTAGATGTCTCTTATTTATTAAATTGCAAATTTGGACTTTAGCATTTTCTTTTGCAAATTTGCAGCTGGTCTAGTCAAAGATGTAATTCAGCTTATACCTACAATACTTTAAACAGTATATGTCAAATAAGTTATTGGTTAATTATTTGTAACAGATTCTTTGCTTATTAGTTTAAGTGACTTTAAAGCTATACAATAAATGGATTGTATGGCCTATCTTTACTGTGATATCTTGTTCAAACATTCTAAAAGCTATAAACCTAAGATAAATACATCTATAAGAGCCTATGTTTTATAGTATGCGCTAGATGCAATACCGAGTCCATAAATAGTTAATAATCAGGTTAACTATACCTTTTGTTGGTTTGTGGCCTACTCACTACATTACAAGCTACCAGTTCATAAAGATATTTTTCTAGTTAACCAACTATGTCTTCCTATTTTAAATTACTGGGGTTCTTAAATGCGAAGCATACTATTTTTGCCTTCATGAGTTGGTGATTGTATTATATGTACCGCAAGATGTAGATCCCTATATCTTTCATATGATTTGCCACTGATAATGACGTATAAAACAACTTGAAGTAGTGAAAATAGATAGCTAAAAAGAAGTACTAATGCGACAACCATGTAATTTCCGATTGCAAGCCACAAACCATTGTAAATTTCAACGAATAGACAAAGTACCCATAAGATGGGGAATCAGTTAAGAAGATGTAACCGAGGATTACGACTCAAGTTCATAGCACTTGAAAGGCAATGACGTTAGAAAATTTACATACAATTCGAAAATTAGCTTTTGAAAGTATATTCATACCCTTGAAACGTCAAAGATTCTCAGTCAAGACAAAGCGATCACCAGTATACTTCAAATTTGAAAGCTGTACTATATCTAATCAAAACGGTATTATTGGTTAGAAGGTCTATCAAGTGTTTATAGCAGACATTCGATCACTGAGCTAGAGATATACCTATGAATCCAGGTTGATTGCAGCTGACAAAAACTATATCGTTCGTTGATAGCTCGTCTACCTTGAATAGCTAAAAGTAGATGAGTTTCCAACATATTAACTTCGAATTAGGTCAATCGTTTCTCTACTAAGCAGTGTTGATGGAATGTGGTTCGGGTAGGAAATAATTATGTATCTATAAATGATCAATCGATAGGAGCATTCTATTGAACAAGACCTCCTACAAGCTAAGTATCACATCCTTTTGACTTTGTTATTTTTGATTATACAAACTGGTATTTTAGTAAAACTGGTTATAAAGAACAATCTACTTGATAGGTTGAGAGGCTTATGTAATATAAAACATATCATTGTATTATAAAGCAGCATGGTGGAAAAAGAAATTGTATATTTATTTAGAGCACATAAATCTAATATAGTCTATATGTACACCAAGCCAAACCAAGGCAGGCTAGATTTGGAAAGGAAGGGAAAGGGTAGCGTCTACGTACAAATTAGAAATTTAATTAATTGCAGTGGCATCAACATGAAAATGTAAGAAAAGTATGAGTGTCATGTATGCGAACTAGACCAAATGGAACTAAACTAGAGCCGAGCTTGTAGGTGTAGAATTGATGATGCTCTGGGCTACTTTAGCAGATTTGATATTCTATGCTTGAGGGTTAGGGCCAAGTTCGAAGGTTTAACTTTTACCTGGTCCATCTCGGCAACCTTACTTAAGAATAATGGCAACGAGTTTGTCTTCAAAAGTTGATAGCAATGCCTATATACGTCGATGAAGATGTCGGGGTGGCAGCTTGTCTTGACTTGTTGTCGTAGCTGGTCCTTCATATCGCCAGGTAAGTTGAGTTCCATAATGGATTGGGGGTTAAAAAATATAGAGTTGATGAGCTTGAGCTCGGCGTAGAACTTCAAACTTCGACTTAGAGGCCACTGCCAGTTGCTGCCTAGGGTAGGGAGGAACTTGCGATTGAGGCTGAATTTCTTGCTGGTTACGGCGTACTTCTCCAAGTCGGTTATATATGCTGGGGGGTAGGTGAATTGTTCAACCGAATCAGTTTCGTCGGCGTTATCGATCGATAGTAAGGAGAATTGGATAGGTGGCTTCATTGGGATAAAACCTGGTGGTCCACCACCCATAACTGTGTAGTATCTGGCTTCGTAATTCAGGAACCATCTGGTGAACTCCAAGTTCTCAACCGAGTGTTCGATGTCGTGTAGGTAGGTTCGGAACTTGTTGAGGGTTAAGTTGCCGCTACTCTTCCCCGTTACTATGTCCTCTATCGTTATGTCACTGAAAGGTTTCACCATGGTGCCTTTACTCATAGCTAAACTAAAATGAAGTTGAATTGAAAAGCTAAAGTTGAGTTTTCTCAGCTTTTATTGCCATTTCAGCAACCTTGAAGTTTAGTTTAGGCAAGCATAAAGCATTTCGGCAGGTAATTCGCTTCAATGGCTTTTATAGAAGACAATTCCAAAATAAATACAGCCGATCAATAATTTCAAGCACTACTCTCATTGGTTGGAGGGGGTTATCAAGTACCACCAGGTGGAAAAAATGACTTTAGGTAATCAATCAAGTTGCTGTAAAAGTGGATACCAGACTCCCTTGAAGTAGCTTGGGTCAGGATATCTAAAGCTAAGGGTTGGCGGCTATGTACATCAGGGGGTAGTGCGCTTTCACATCCTGTATAGGAACAAATCTAGGCTGCCATTGGAAGCTTAAGCCAAAGTTTGGATGTGGGTCTGTAATAGAAGATAGTCATGCCCTCGCCGATATCGTCGAAACAGAACCCTTTGAGTAATTGCAAAATCTAGATTTTTGTGTCGTCAAATTCCACAATTCAAGTCAGGTTCTTGAGAATAAGATAACCAAGTTGGAAGTCGGAGCCTTGAGCTGCGTTACTTACCTAATCTTTTCAAGATAAAAGAACTTTCTCCGTCAGTTTTTACAAATGTGAGATGCAAAAGGCTGCTATGTACCTTTTCTGACCTGCAGCTAGTCATGTTATACCAGGTTGATATACATCATGTTTATATCAAAGACAGGTATACAAACTAAATTTGAATTGTAACTATAGAATGATAAAAAGTCAACGAAGCTTTGTATACCATATTACCAAAATTTGGTAGATATATAGCATAGTATTATAATTGCATCGGGAAAACAAAGATAAAAGCAGTAGGTTTAATATAGCTATTTGAAAAATTAAGTGCCAAATATAGGTGCTATAGATCAGAGGGTAGATCCGCATACCACCAAGCTCCTTTTATAAAATTCTCACCTTGACAGCTAAAATTGCAACGTCGTCAATTTGAATCATATGGGCTTATTTAAACTCTATAAAGCTCATTAAGAGTATACAGCCTTACCTAGATACTGTTTGGATGAGCGATAAAAATGTCCTCTACTATCAACTAAAACTAGCTAAAAAACCAATTTTCAAGTATGTTGAGATTTTAACTACGGGCTATAGGATACTTTTGCTACTCACCATTACTAAAGTTGCAAGATATAGCCGTATTGTATCTACCAAACAGGACCAAGTAGCGAGGTTAATCATGGAAACGGGTAAATCCACAGTAGGCGTTCAGAGGAATAGAGTGACCTCAGCGCACCACCCCAAATTTTACTTACATAGCCTTGATTAGGAAATAGCTTTTGTCTTCCTTTGTTATACGGTATGATGTTACCATATCGGTTCCAAGAAATTTATTGGATTGCTCGGATGTTTTCATCAAGTTTGAAGTAGGCAAGTAGTTCTAGGACTATGGTAAGATACCTGGTTGTGGATAAACTTATTTATAGAACAACGGTGCAAGGAATTAAGTATTGTAGATGGAACATGCTATAAACGTTAGGTTGAAAGTCGAATACGAACAGTTATAAAAATGGGTAGTCTTCGCCGATAGTAGATTGTACTGACGTTTATAAATATTTGATGATATATCGATAGGAAAATCTATTGGATTTGCTACATACACTTGGTAAAATAAAAAGTGCATTTAGGCTATAAATAGACTGATGATTCTATCGATGTTACAATATATATTTAGCTGAAAACTGGTTTATTGCATATCTATTGATTTAGCTTGTTATTTAGTATAAGCTTGGTTAAAAACTATTCTAAATAGATATTCGACATACAAAGCAACTAACTATAATTTGCACTATAAATATCGACAAAGCTTCAAATAGCTTTACGATCCTAACAATCGAATAATTCAATTGTAGTTGAAAATATATCTTAGCTACAGGATATAAGAGTCTATTTGAATGAAAGAGTGCTTTTAGTATTTCACACTCCATACCTTTCAACAAATATAAATGGCTAAAGATGGATTGCTGGTCAGTATTGTAGGCGTTAGTATCAAAAGCACTTTTAGATTAATGTTTCCCATCAGGATCCAAAAACAAATTTTTAAAAATGTATTAGAACAAAGGTGCCGATAATTATAATAAAACTGTTCTATTTGACTCTGATGAGAAAAGGTAATTTAGATTTCAAGCCATTTGGCAACTGATAGATAAATTTATAAAGTCTTTCCTGTAAGTCATAACCTAGCTGGTTTGTAAAGCAGCTTTAGGCCATACAAACATATATATTAGATTAGGCTCGCTGTAATATTATGTTGCTTAAGGAATACTATTTTGATACACTTGTTATGCAGATGGAGGTTCAATTTTCTATTTCGGAGTATATGTAGCATCGGAAAGACATTTGTGGAGTTTCCGATCCAGAAACGAGCCGTTCCATCGCGAAATCCAAAGCTTCCATCAACCAATAAATGCTTGCGTACTTGGATAAACTTGATATCGTCAGAATATGGAGTGGTTAAGTTTAGTATGCAGGAGCGTAGTTTTGACTTTACGTCTCGGGGTTGTACATATCTTCAGAAAGACAAGATCATAGGTTCCAACACATAGATACTTCCATCTTAAAATCCAAGAATTCTATCGAAAATAAGTGCATATATATCTATAGAATATGATTTTAGAAGATGGTGTAAAGCTAAGCTCAATATAAAGGTTAGGGTTTCAGCTTTATGTTTCGAGATAGTACATATCTTCACAAGGACGAAAGTAGAGCTTTCGATATATAGAATAGTGGTTCTACAACTTTAGCCCGAGACTACTACATCAAGCCCTTAAAGGGTAGTAATGTAAGATTGCAATAGTTTCGGATTAAAGTAATAGTTTAATGCCTAGCTTTGTATCGACTAATTAGTAATTGTAAAGTTTGTAGCTCTTGGCTTTGGTAGGAATTGAAGGAAAAGTTGAGTCAAAGGCACAACTACGGAAAATTTCGGGGCAACTTTGTTTTCAAAAAAATAAAGTAAGCTTTCTTGAAAATTTTCAACTATAAAATCAACAAAAACACCTTTACGACCTTATATAGAAAAGTTTTAAAAGAGTTATGAGTCTAATTAATAAAAGTCTACGTCTAACTTCGCAAGGGCTTCAACATAATCGGGTCTTTTTCAACAAAAGTCATTTCATCCTCAATGCTCAATACAACTTGAAAAGCCCAGCTTACAACTCCAACTCCCACTTTCAACTTTACAGTACAACTCGAAAGGAACCGGTTGTCACCAAGAAATTTTCGGGCAATGACTACTTGGAATCTGATGGAACCAAAGATAAGGATAGCTTCACCGAGAAGATTAAGCAAAAGTTCCAATTTTACAAGGAAGGATTGAAACAGATATTTACCAACCGCAAGTTAGCCAAAGAGATTACTACAAGTGGTAGGGTGCTTACTCGTAAAGAGTTTCAACTGGTAATTACTTATATTTTTTAGAAAAGTTGCCTTTAAATATTAAATTTTATATGTGGTAGGTTCGAAAAGCCAAGGAGGATATCAACTTGCTATTACCGTTCGGTTTACTACTGGTACTTCTCCCCGAGTCCATCCCCTTCATAGTTATATTTGCACCTCAGTTTATACCTTCCACCTGCGTAACTCCAGAACAGAAGGTTTGTTTAACATCGTTTTAAAATTTAACCTCATGTTTTTTATCTTTAGTTAAACAGACGTGCCAAGCTACAAGAGAAACGTGACGGCATAACTGTTACCGCTCTCAAATCTACCACTACCAACGGTCAGCTGGTAATTTTTTGGGTTTATAATGGGTATTGATGTTTTGAATTTTTGTTATTTTAGTTGAACTACAAGGATTTCGACTCCTTAGATAAGACGCTGACTCTCATCCCCAAGTTCAAAGATGCATTTGCTATTGAGCTTTTGGAAAAGAAACCTTTATCCAAGTACTGCATGTAAGTTCTTTTGATAAATATGCTTTTTATGTTGACAAATGTTAGATTCATGGGTCTAGCTGGCTGGGGTACCAACAATATGCTCAAGAAACGTATGCTGGAGCACTTCCAGTATTTGAGACAGGACGATATGGTAATTTACCATCACATTTAATGCTTTATTCCTAATGTTTTTTAAATAGCTCCTAGCTAAACAGGAAAAGGTTGGCGACAAGCAAATTTTGGCTATTGATCTATTGAATAAGCAGGAGCTTATCGATGCCAATGAGGAGCGGGGAATGTAACTCCAATTTTTAATAACAACGTCCGCTTACATATCTTTTTAACCATTAGGAAAACCATCAACCAGAGTGAATCGGTACTACGCAGCAACTTGAAAGATTGGACCAAGCTATCTTTGTACAACGATCCCCAGCCTCCCGAGATTTTGTTGGTGTTATCCAGAGTCTTCTACAACAATTTACATCACAAATAGACTGAAAGCTAAATAAATTTATAGGGCACATAGATTCGTATTTTTAAAGTTGGGATTCAAGTTTTGTGGCTGTTGGAGCTTTTCAAAATTAGCAACTGGTGAATAGAATAGCAAAAATATTTGGATGAGGAATTGGATGACTTGAATTGTTGGTTGAAAACAGTTCATTAACTATAGTATTAATTCATTTAAACGATAGTTCAACATCAACTAATATCTGAATACATCGATTCATCTTTTTGAAGAACAAAAGTTTGTAGGCAATCTTGTCCAGTTCATCGAAAAATATAAACAGCTGATATAATAGAGTATGGCATCTCATCTATCAACCATTCAAACTTCAAAGCTACTTTATAAATATAGGAAATTAGATAAATATTTATTTAGACATATTTGTAGATGTAAAGTTAGTGAATTAAAGGTAGAAGGAGCTTGTATCAAAATACAATAAAAATGTATACACATGGAAGACTGAACAACCACAACAGCAATTGGCAAGGTACGATACCTAAACATGGAACTAAAATCCACCTGCCTAAGGTCTCAAGATAGCTTGAAGGTCGGGTGGTAAAAGCTCCATGGCTCTATTGATCTGAACCAACAACTTTTCCTTATGGGTAGTTGGGGAAGACGATACCGAAGCACTGCTAGCCCTAGTATGGGGTAGGGCTTTGGTACGTAATGTAGGTTCCGAATTGGAAGGACGGTGCTGGATACGGCTGGCATTACCAACTGTTACATCAGTATCGCAATCAGACTGGGAACGGTGCACCCGCTCCAGCTCTGATTTCAATTTGATGATAAGGTCGATAATTTCAACTTCGGGGCGTCGGTACCGAGCCCATCCATCAACGTCAAAGCGGCAGAGGCGTTCCAGCCTTAGCCGACGTAGCTCAACGTCACATCGGGCCGTACGCATCATCAACCAGGTGGCAAAGTTGCCGCAGCGTAGAAACCGCTTGTACAACTGAGTACCCCATTCGGCGTGGGGGGATTGGGCTGTGACACCGTGCGTTTCCAAGGATTTCAAAAAGTCGGCGATGCGGAAAGGTTGCAGTTGCCCCAGGTCCAGTTGACCATCTGGCTGACACGGCATCAAGGTGGTCATGTAACGGTTGAGGGGAGCTAAAAACCGTTCGGTCAACTCGCCAAAGTATCTCCTCAGGCGGTTGTTGAGCAATGTCGATTTGCGGTCCCCACGTAACATGGAGGAAGTCAAGCTATGAATGAGGTTGCGATCCTTGTTGATGCACGACTTGTAGGTGGTCATGACGCTGCGTCGTTCGGTAGGGTTAGGTAGGTTACGGGTACGTTGACTGGATTTGGCCGAGGTCAGAGAGCCCAAGTTGCTGCTGGATGCCGTCTTGAAGGTCAGGCTACCAAAGAAAGACTGGCTCGGTTGGTCAGGTTTGATCTTGTGATTTGAAGTGGAGCGTAAGGTCGTCCCAGGGGTTTGGGGTTTGGCACCGATGTGGATACGGTGAGGCCAGTGGGCCAAACCATCAAGGAAGTAAGGGTTGGTGACGCCAACTATAGTGTTGGGCGGTACGTTCCCTTTGTTGACAAAACGTTTCAAATCGGGGTCTTGGACTGTCAAATAGGGTCGGAAATCCCCGCAGTAGGGGATGGGCTTGATGAGGTCCAAAAGCTCCAAAACAACGTGCGAGCAAGTCGCCGGATCTGAAGCTACAACGACTATAGGTTCACCTAGTAGGACCAGCTCCCACAGCAACCACAGGTCGTCTAACCTATCCCACCAGTGTAGTAATAGACCTGGAGCATGATTGTCCGGTACCGAAGCCAGTAACTTTTATAAAAATTAGTGGTTGTAGTTAAATGATTAATACGTGAGTTTCTGTAGGGTCCGATGTCAATTTGGCAGTCTCCAGCAATTGAAGGGTGGGGTGAAACTCATGCTCCGGCATCTCAACCTTCAAGACGTTTCCGGCCAAGGGAACTTCCAACGTAGTCCCGTACCTCGGGAAGGGCCAGCGAGAGAGATCTTGAAGGACGGCTTCCAAGAAAACTTGAGCGGGTGCAGACCCGTTGCCGTTGATTTCAGGGGATTCTTCGCAGCTAAAGTCGTGGTACTTTGTCCCAGTTGCCGTTATAAGGTGCGTAAATAGGCCTACCGTACTGGAAGGAGGAAGTGAAGTCAGTAGAACTAACGAACGCTACAGCATTTGTTTAGAAAGATACAGAGTTTAAATGTACCTGGTAGTAGCCACGGGGAACTCTAGGGTCCTTGCGCTGTCGGAAGTAGACGTAGGCCGTATAAAACTCGTTGTCCATCTGAACGGGTCGACAGGCTTGGTCCTCCTGAGGCTGTGGGGTGGTCGATGTTTTTATTTTTGACTTGCGAACTCGAAATTGGAACATCATATCACCAGTTTCAAAAACTCGCGTATCGGGGAAGGCAGAAAACGCACTTTTACAATCATTAGAAATAAGTTTTGACAAATAAAGAAGGCGTATAAGGTAAATACTTACATAGTTTTAAGCTGTTCGGGTGATAGGTCCGTAAAGCTTGGGTACAAACGATCAACAGCTAAATTAAAATAAATGATATGTAAATTTTAAAGTAGATTACCTTGGCCCGTCTCCAAGTCAAATCGCACCTCCAAAAAGCAATGTATCCAATTCTGCATCGGAACCACTTCGTTTATCAAAGGAGTTTCCTCCAAATTTACCTCTACCTTAACTTCCGGTTTGGTTTTGAGTTTGGAATTATCTTTAAATTGTGGGTAAATTGGTGATGACCTTAAGGAGCTTGGTTCTGAGTTCGTGAGTAGTAGTCGACTATCTTCAAACATTAAGTGTTCGACCTTTTCCGATTTGATGGGTAAAAATTCATTGGGTTTGGAATCGGATTCATAATCAAAGTCGAGCATATTATCGGGTAAGGAATAAGTAATACATTCTTCAAAGCTGTTCAATTTAACACATTTGGCTTGGCTTGAAGTGTTGTTGGGGTTGGCATTTATATTAATTGGATTTGTTTTCATGCTTGTTTTTGCTTCCACTTTACTCTTATATTCAGACCTCAGTCGCGAAGTAGTCGTACACTTACTTTGACTAAAGCTTGGACTCGAAGGTGGATTGGGTCGAAGTAGTAAGTTGGACATATGAAGTGGCTCTCTTGCTGCACTGTAAATAACTCTTCCACTATTGTAGGTAGCTATCGTTCAAGTAAAGGAAGCTGATAAAAATCTAGGGAATGGAAAATGGTAGTAAAGGCGATTTCAAACTTATAATTGCTGCAACTGATGTTTTGTGTCAACTTTATACTCAAATCTATATTTTGGAAGGGGTTCGTTGATTGGACACCGTAATAGGAGGAATGCCAACTTGATTGTTGAATAGCTTAAGCAAATACCCGAATGGAGTAGGCCCTCGTATAATTAGGTTTTTCCGCAAAAATCGATCAGAATCCTTTAATTTTTGCAATTAATTTTACAGGTTCGACCAATCCTCAAATTAGCCAATAGAGTGAAGGCTATCTATATGGATAGTCCATGTTATTAGCTAGATCTAGTTAATAGGGAGGTCTTTGCGAAATTAAACTCAAACTCAACTTATTATTTTTAACTTATTTGGAAAGAAATTCCCAGTTGTTTTGAAATCACTAAATTGTTGATGGTTATCAGGAAGCGGACTAGAGTTAGCTTGATACAGAAAGGTTCGATAGGAATTTAGCTTGAACTAAACACCGTCAATCAAACTTTACCAAAGACTTGCAGTTGTTTCCATAGATTGCAGGAGCACATAAAAGTAGAGTTTGTAGGGAATATTAGGTGGCAATATGCTACAAAGCCTTGCCTTTATTCTCATCGAGTAAACCCTGTAAAAATAGCAATTCTTCAGCATCTTATCGAATTAGCCACCAAGTGTATGATGTAAAGATTTGCTGCCTAAGAATAGGATGGTTTTATTGATAGCTAAATTATCTCTTGCCCTTTATAATTCAAACCAATAAGTTACAAATTACACTTAATATATAGTAGTTTAGGAAATTAATTAAATAAATCCAAATCTATAAACTTGAAATTTGAATATTATTGCATATAATTCCCAAACTTTAATCCAAACTATGCTATGACATAATAAGAAACCACATCTAAAACAAGAAACTCATCACATGAAAAAGCTAGCACAAATCCATCTCAACTTCAAAATTGGCAATGAGCCTTCTTTAAGTTGAAGAATATGGAGAAGCTAAAGGTGAAGGAGCTTGTGAAAAGTGAAATTGCTAAAAGGGTATTAGAAGATCGACACAAACAGAAGCCAACTACAATATCAAAGCTGAACAAAGCCGAGGTGGCCACATTTGCCAACCAAACTAAAGGTAACTTTATTTTGATGCCTTTTTGTAAAGTTTTTTCAATATATATTTGTAGAACCAGAGCCAAATGAGAATGGAAACTTGGAAGTTGTAGATGAAATTCAAGAGACACAGATTGATGGGGAATACTATGAGATTTTAAAACAGCATTGGCGTCATTTAACCAAGGTGGAGGCTATGCAGTTGTTGGAAGAGTTGAAGTCGTATAAGGAGCGGTTAGTCAAGGAAGTCGAACCTACGGCGTAGTCTATTTATTCAAGGTTCTTTTTAAAATTAATAGTTTTGTAAATAAGTCGGTTTTTAGTTTAAAATCATGTTTTATGTAGTTTGCTATAGTGTTAGTTTATGCCATTGTATAGTCATTATAGTATATTTTGTTTTTTGTAAAAGTAATCCCTTGATTTTTAAATAGTGAGGATTTTTAACTAGCGTTGTTATGTAGGCTTCGGGTATATATGTTAAAATATATATATTTACTCTTAAGTTTATAGAAACAACTATATTTTAAGTATGTCGTTTCAATTTTTATAGGTAGCAATTTTAGCTTATACCATAAAAATGTTTCTAATCCATTAAATGCCTAAAAGTTGAAATACATAAACCAAACTCCTTTTCAAATTCTGATTTATATCTGTAAATTATTAATAATGAACTTTACTCTACAAGTATGTAAATGCTCTTGTTACATGTGCTACTCTTTTCTTATATATCACCACAAACTTCATTATTGAACTATGCTATTTTACTAGTGACTTTAATGGCTTTACAAATATTCTATAACTCTATCACATTAAATCTAGTAGTTTAAGCTTTCCTAACTTTCATCCTTGAGGCGTTAGAGGTCTGCTAGCCAGCCTAATTTGCCAGTAATACATATGAAAAGCACCATAAATAGGTTTATAAACTTGAACCAAACTATCGATACTAGGATATAACCTTTCAGAAATGAAGATTCTCGCATATAAATGCTTGGTAATGTAGTTAATCTATAAGCATATTGAAATCTAATTAAGATACGTCGGTAAAATTTCGCCTATAGCTTGAATAAATGAAGGATGTTCCTCAAAAGATATGTACGTATAAATCTACAATGTTGAAAACTAAATTCATATGTATACTACTCTATCAAAGAGTACACGATTATTCCTAGTTACTAAGTCCAATAAAATTTATACCATATATAGTCGGAAAAAATAACCAAATAAATTTTAATGTCTTTAAAAGCAACTGCGCCTACTCCTCACTAGAAAAGAAAAGTTAAAGGGATTGAGGATCATCAGCCAAAAGGTGGAATTCAGTTTGTTCGGTATCGGTAGGAGGGTTGTTCTTCAAGCTTCGCAAGTGAGCCAAGGTAGCTTTGAAGTAATTGGTAACCGACTGACGGGTAAGTTGAGGGGTGGCGAGATCAGGTACACCCGACTGGTTGAAGGGAGACATATCGAGTTCATTGCCCGATTCCAAGTTGTCGAGGTGCAAGTTGGTAAGGGATAGCAACCCATTGATAAGTCTAGCATCCATGGAGGTGCAGCCGTGCGTGAAGAAGAATATATACTGGTTGGAGATCTCGACAAATAGCTCAAACTTATGCAATGGATCCATAACACCATCAGCGATCTTCAAAGCACGCTGTAACGTCTCCAAGGTACGGCTACTGTCACGGTACAGGCGATCCTATAATTGTGTTAGAAAGTAGCTAGAAAAATAGGTGCTTACGGTGCGCTGGATCAGGAGGTTGCTGGTACTGGAGCCGATAACTGGCTCGATAAGAGAGTTCGAAGGCTTAGCTGGCACAACGTAGAACAAATGGGCTGCCAAGCAGATGGTACGGCATTGGTCAGGCTTCTTCAAGAGGCGTCCAGCGTGCAATACGCATTTGGTGGCCAAAGTGTCGTAATTGTCCTTAGTGAAGGCACGGGTGGTATGTAGGGTACCAATTAGTAGCATAATGGCTTCAAGCTGGGCTTTGGATTCGCTAATACACTCTTCGTAGTAAGTGAACGCCTAAAATGGAAATCAATGCCTGTATAAAAAAGTTGACTACCTGGACAAAGAAGTCGTAGCATATATCTTCCAATTCAAGCTCATCGGCGGCTAAAGCAGCCGACAAAAAGTACCGGAAGGCAATGTCATGTGCCTCTGTTTTGTTGTAGAGCGTTGTCGTAGCATTGTGTATAAATTTGAAGATACCCTTTGCTGAAGTAAGTACATCCTCAGACTAAACAAAGCGAGTTAGATTAGAGGTTATAAATTACGCAAGTTACTTTGTCTTGGATTTTAGCATACTGGTTAGCCAACTTTATAGCCGATGTGATGATAGGGGGTATGGTGTATCGGACACGGATATCTCCGTACGATACAGCTTCGAGAGACGTTTTCAATAGCTAACTCATCAGTAAAATCTAACACTAAAGCTTTACCTCAAGCATCGTTTCGGGATCCTCTGAGCGTACATAGTTCAGCAGCTTGGCAACCGAAGTAAGTTCGTTGATGTAGACATCGTCCTGTTCGTACTGAGCTTTGTTGGAGATTTCACCAAAGATCTTGGCAAACTTGATACCACCGTCGTCTTGGTCCTTTAACAGTACACTTATCAGATCGAAAATCCCTTCGACGTGATCCTTCTGACTTAAGACGGTCTGTCTCTGAAGGAGGCTGCTTACAAGACGGTTGGCGATAGTACGACGAGTCTCGTAGGGTTGCTTAGATAGCAATGAGGTGTAGTTTGAAAGCTTGAGAATCGTAATCAGGTCACTATACTGCTCAATTGGAATCAAAAGTAACCCACGCAGGTTGTTAACGACAGTTGTTGATTCTGCTTCGTGACTTTAAAATGTTAAAAAATGGATTTGTAGTATCATTACCTCGAACGGAACTTTTGGTAGGATTCCTCGGCATAACTCAATACTTCATTGATATAGGCCATCTTTTCGGGGTAACAGCTCAAAGCTAAATTGGCAGAAGAAACAAGAAGAGCGGTCTTATCTTCGAATAGCATTTCTTTACGAGCCTAAAGAGTTTAACCTACAGTCTTAGAGTAAAAGGTACCTCAATAAGCTCCAAAACTTGCTTCCAGAAAACTTCAAATAATTTGATATCTTCTGGGATACCACGGTAGGTCTTTACAGTGATTTTGGGGCTTTCTGGTTCTTTAGGAGACTTTGGTTCTTCGTCATCGGCTTTCTCTTCCTTCGCGATTTCATCCTCAGCTTTCTCCTCCTCTTCCTTTTTAGTAGACGATATAGCAGTCTCTTCGGAACGCTTAGCTTCATTTTCAGCCTCTCGAGAAGCGTAGGCGGCAAGGCGATCGATAAAGGCAATCACAATATTCTTGGTCGAGAGCTCAGGGTGTAAACTTGCGATGGAGGTCAAAAAGGGAGTCAAGGTACGAAGGTGGAAGTCGTCTTGGAAAACCTTTAAAACTTAAATATATAGTATTAAAAATAGTAACCTGAATTATAGCCTCCATAAGGTACTCCTGAGCAATCAAGTCTTTACAATTTATAATTTGCTCAAGCAGGTCGGGTAAAATACGGTTCTTGTAAACTTCCAAGTCGATACCTTCGAGCTGAGACAGACGCACTAAATTAGAACCTACCAAGGTACGTAGCTCTCTACGCTCAGCCTCTCTCTTTTCACGTTCGCGTGAGTGCCCCTGATGCTGCAGCCGGACCCAAAGCTTGTTCATCTCAATGAAGTTGGTCAAGGTAAAATCAATACTGTCCGATAGATTTCCTTGAGGTCTAACAAAATAAATACAAGTTGCAAAAAATAAATTACCCATCGCTGTCTCCTATGGGAAGGTGATCTTTAGTCATACCGGAAAGGTAATGACGAAGGAACAGACCTCGCGTTGGATGCTGTACACCTCGGGCCATCTCCATCATATCCTTCATAATTTCTTTGATGGGAGCGTCAGGCATAGACATGAAAACCGAACCAACTGTTATCATCAAGTAAAGTCTAGGTATAATATTTCCGGCGTATTGTACCAGCTCGTACAAATCAGCCAAATCATGGACACCATGGGAATGGGCTTCGCCTAAGAAGGTTGTAAGGTGTCTCAAGTTGTCGAATATAGCCATATACAGCTCGTAGTAATGTTTGGGTGATAAAACGGAGGAGCGAAGTTCGGAAAGCATGGCTGAACAGTGTTTGAGTCCATCCATTAGCTTGTTGTTGTCTAGGCAGCGTTTCATAAGTTTTGATTGCTTGGATACGACGGACAACGCCTCTTCTAAACGCTTAGCCTGGTCATCTCCGTATATCGAGTTCCGGGAAGGTGTCTTTGACATTGTATCGAGTTATCTGATTTATCAAAGGTTGGTAAGTAGGTTTGGATTTGAAATTGAGTGGACATTTTCGATTCTTATGACAACGACGCTGTACTGTGTTCTTATTTGCTAGAGAAGCTTGTGATGATATGCTATTTTTCCGACATTCCAATCCACCTTTGAAATTCCAAGTGATGCTACTATATTGGAATGTAGAGGTATGGGTATTTCCTTACCTTTACTTTTGAAAAGCATAATATATCTCACCAGCAATGGATAAAAGTTTAGGCAAGTGAAAGTATTTGCATTCTAAGCTACAATTTTTTACTTATTTCTATATCTTGAAGTGTCAAACTTTAATCCTTGTGCAAAAACTACATATTGCTTCCACCAAATGCTGTTGATTGTACTTTGCATATATATTATTTCATAACTTTATGAATGTGAAAGTTTTCAATTTAATTAAAGACGTCATCGTATAAATATGAAATTTGTAAAAATAAAGTTTTATTAGCCTTGTCTCAGCCTTTCCTTGCCATCGTAAGATACATTAACTAAAGTATAGGTGTTTACACTGACTAGCTTTAGCTCTTAGACGATAGTTCATTAATGACAATCCTTCAGACTTTTTAGTGATACCTGTAGCAGATCACTTGAATTTAGCTGCGTAGCGCTCTGCTGGTCCAGCTTACCTTTCGAAAAGAACTTGTAGATCAAATTGGGATCCATCAGTTTAGGATAGGACTTCAATATCTTCTCAAAGCCTTCCAAGTTTGATAGATTTGATGGTACCTCGGGTAAGATAACCGACATTATCAAGCACCAAAATCGCAACTTTGTTATACTGAAATCCTTAACTAGTGCTTCAACGGTATGTATCGGTTTTAAAGGCCTTGCACCATCGCGGTGACCTTCCAGCAGATTGAAAAATATTAGGTGAAGCAATTGAATATGTGTCAAAGGAGTATCGTAATCTTTGTAAAAGTCGTTCAACTCAGTTAGATCTTGAGGTAGCTCAAATTGTAGAAGTTGATTCCAGCTGGAATGGAATGTCTCCAACGACAGATGGAATGGCTTGCGGAACGGCTTACTCTTCCTTAAACCCACAATAGCATTTAAAATATCCGATAAACCTTCCTTACTTTTAGTCGACGCTTCCACCAAGAACCATCGTTTCTTCAAGTTCAATTCTTCGAGCCATTGCATAACTTCGTCGTACCTTAAAGTGTTGGGCTCATCTTGGAAATTTAAACTGATTATGTAGTAGTCGCTTGGGCCAAAGTTGTAGATATCGTCGTCAATTAACTGCAGGTCCAAAGTTATGCGCTCCTTACCGATCTTACTCTTATCTCGGCTGTCTATGCAGTACACAGTTATAAGTTTGGAGTAATTGAAGTGTTCGGTTGTAGCTAGATAGTTCAAGGTGTAGATACTAAATTGGAAGGCGTACCCTTCTAGCTCGATGGTTACGTTACTTAGATGGGCTTTGTTGTTGGTTGGGTCGGAGTAACATACGATCTCGTTCTTCAAGCTGAATTTACCGCTGTTGTGGCTCCCTAGGATTAGTATGTTCATTATCTTGTCAGTCATGTTGGCAAGCTCAAAAGGTAAAGTGCTACTTTTATAAACTGCAAATCAATTGCCACCTGTCTAATGTTTCTGTCTAAACCAATACGTCAACCTTTTTAGAACAGCTGGTTGGTCAAATCTTTCCTATAAACCAATGGCACAGTTCATAAGTGTTTTATACGAATTTGGATATATATTTAGCTAGATCTCCCTAAAGTCTGTATTTGATAATAAAGCATAATATATCAAAATACCCATAGGTTTAAAGTAGCTAAATTCTGATAGTGAACATAGAGCTACATTTGTGTTTAAAATCTATTGATTAGATATTGATCGAAAAGGCACTCAAAGTGATCAAGTCGACTATCTATACTAATACTAACCTAATATTAAATATTTTTACAAATATGTGCCGCTAATAGTTCAAAGCTAAAGAGCTCTGAAAAAGTGCCTTTGTTATGGCTGAAGGAAAGTTACATATAAAATACCCCAAGGAATAGAATATATAAACACTGGTAGTTTAGTGCAGCATTATTATTTATTACGATGTCCCCATATGCTTTCTAAGCCATTGTAGAATCGAAATGTCGGTTAGTTACTCCTTTCTGGCATGAACTACGAAAGTATAAACCTCCAACACCAACCAATAAAATGGATTGGAAGCCTACAATCCAACGCTTAGTAGAACTCCACTAATCATATCCAAAGCTTATAAACAACTGTGAACCCATTTAAAGTCAACCCCAGCCCAACTATTTACTGCTTTATACTCAAGAACATGTCCACCCCATCACGAAGAAGGTTAATGCGAGATTTCAAGCGGTTACAAGCCGACCCTTCCGAAGGGATCTCAGGAGCGCCTTGTGCCGACAATATAATGCTATGGAACGCCGTCATCTTTGGTCCCCGTAAGCTTCATATTTGCCAATTAACAATACTAACTCAACTTAGCCGATACGCCATTTGAAGATGGAACATTCAAATTGGTTTTGCAGTTCGATGAAAACTACCCCAACAAACCGCCAACTGTTAAGTTCACCAGCAAGATGTTCCACCCCAATGTTTACGCAGCGGGAGAGCTGTGCTTGGATATTTTGCAGAACCGTTGGTCACCTACCTACGACGTAGCCGCTATTTTAACCAGTATTCAATCTTTGTTACATGACCCCAACCCTTCTTCCCCAGCTAATGCTGAGGCGGCAGCCCTTTACCGCGACAATACTAAAGAGTACATTAGACGGGTAAAAGAGACGGTTGAACTCTCTTGGGAAGATTAAATAAGCCTAAAGCGAGGTACCTAAAATCCATTCCTTTACTATTTTTTGCCTAAATTTTTTCTACGATGGAATCATGAGGTGAAGCTTTCGGTTCACGTTTTTTGGTTAATAAATCGTTATTAAGCAAATTTAATTTTTGGAATTTCAGTAGTCCTTTTATACTTATTTATATTTAGTTTGCGCAAGTGAAGTATCCTCCTTCTGTACCAACTCGGCAAATGAATTCAAACCAATTTTTCGGGATGTATACCCTTTAAATGTAACAAACTAGATAAAACTTGAATGTTTTTAATTTTTAGCTTAATTTGATTCTACTAATGTTCTTTAGTATTGTTTTGTATATAGGTTTACGAGTATTCTTAGACATGCTATATATTCACATTACTTTTTACATTTATTTGATAGTTTATATACCCTTAAAGCATTAGTATTTAGGATAAGAGTAAAAGTATATGTTAGGCAATACAATAATTAAGACTAATAGGTAAATAGCCAGATATACTTAGCTTAGCAATATTTGTTGTGTATGAAACCATAAAGTTTAAATATATACATACAAAAGCATTCTATAAACATAGTTGTTTACTTTCTATCTATTAGACTTTGCATATTATTAGTATAATTATAGAATTTACTATTAATGTTTAACACTTATAGGATTTACTTAAATCTTTTTTAAAGCTAGTAGAATATTAAATTACTTTGTTTATTATTAAGTTACATACTAAGTAATTAGAGAATACAAAGTGGCCTAGCTTTATTAGTATATATTTAACTATTTGTAGCAGACTAAAATAAAAGATAAGTTGAAAGATTAAAGTTAAAAAGAATATATATGTTGAGAAGCGTCCACAAAGAACATTCACTAGCAGAGGTCAGTCAAGATCTGTGAATTCACCACAAACATAAAACTTCAACTTAGGGAGACTAATGTAAGGAAATCTTTCTAAATCAGCAGCAGTTTCACTTAATAGCCAGAATCTAAGCTATATCCCAAATTTATAGACTATTAGTCGGCATCTCTATCAATACTAGAAATTCCCTTCCCTTTAGTAGGAATTCAGTATTCAATTTAGTATTGACTGCCCCCAACCCCTACATTACCTAAAGTTAGTGATATTTCACCAGAAGAACCTGATGGATATTGATACTGACGATTGGGTAAACGTAATTACCAGTACCTCAAGTACTGACTACTAAGATGAGTCATTTATATAAAGCACACAGTGAGCTTAGTAGTGGGTTAAGTAATTATTAAATGAATGTTTTAAATCATTTGATACTTCCGTCTGCTATCGATATAGTAGACTCACTGTGATAGTATAGTTTAAAACTGATAGTTAGCATCCCTCTAAGGCAAAGAGCTGCACTGACTTGAACCAAATCCTAAAACCCTCTTGAATCAATGAACTCGACTGTGTTCCTTTGTCTTTTGACTACGATTGGTGTATTACTATCTACCCATCATCTCTAGATTAAACTACAAACACGAGCTTCCTCCTTATATAGCCTTTATGAAGTACTGGCTACCGTTGCCTTTTGGCTAACTCCTACTGGTAAGCGTTCATTGTGGACACTTCTCAACAGATAGGGTAGATGCCAAACTAGTAATCTATAAGTTTGAGATATAGTTTGGACTCTGGCTATTAAGCGAAACTGCTACTGATTTAGTGAGCTTTCCTTATATTAAAATATTTATTTTGGTATAGCTATCTTAATTCTATGCTTGTCTTATATACATATATATTTAAATTTTATAAATACATCATAGCATTACCTTTTAATATTCTTTTCTATTACTTGTATACAGGCTCTGTAATTAAGTATATATATTTAGCAAACTAATATTATAAGCAAGTTTGCCTATTATAGATTAGAAGTATAAAATACCAAATATATGTAATATAATCCGTTAGATAGCTAATTTGTACCACTTTCAAAATAAATTTTATTTATAAAATGCTATTCATCAACCTCTATACTTTAATACCTATATACTATACCCTTCTCAGAATTGACCAATATGAATCCTCACTACTCACTCCTTTTCCAACAAAATCCAGAATTTAATTGCAAAGTCAGCAGCTTTTTTCTGACTCACCCTAAACTTTTGATCAAAACGCCAAAGCTGTCAAATCCATCAAGTTTCCATCTTCAAAGCTTTAGCAAGAGATTTAAAAAAATGGAGTGGAGTGGAAATCAAGTACGTAGCGCCTTCTTCAACTTCTTCGAAAGTAAACATGGGCACACCTTTGTACCCTCTTCACCTACCGTACCTATCGACGACCCAACCCTGCTGTTCGCTAACGCTGGTATGAACCAGGTAAGTCAATTGTCACGTTCTAATGCCATTGATATTAATTGAATTTATTAATGTTAATATTCTATGCTTGTAGTACAAGCCTATTTTCTTAGGTACCGTAGATTCAAGTACCGAGTTTGGCCAATTGAAACGCGCATTTAACGCCCAGAAATGTATCCGTGCTGGTAATTAATTTTCATTTCCTTTTCATTAAAGCTTAAAAGGTGGTAAGCACAACGACTTGGATGATGTAGGTAAAGATGTCTATCACCATACCTTCTTTGAAATGTTGGGTAACTGGTCCTTTGGTGACTACTTCAAAGTAAATTTTTGTTTTAAACCCGTCCACTCACAATCTTTTAGAAAGAAGCTATCGCCATGGCTTGGGAATTATTAACCGAGGTCTACAAGCTACCTTCCGACCGTCTGTACATCACCTACTACGGTGGTAACGCCGAAAAGGGCCTGCAGCCCGACTTGGAAACCCGTGACTTCTGGTTGAACTTGGGTATCGATGCCGGCAGAGTTCTACCCTTCGGTGACAAAGAGAATTTCTGGGAGATGGGAGATCAAGGTCCATGTGGTCCTTGCTCCGAGATCCACTTTGACCGTATCGGTGGTAGGGACGCTGCCCACCTCGTCAACTTGGACGACCCCGACGTACTAGAGATTTGGAATTTGGTTTTCATCCAATTCAACCGTGAGCAGGATGGTAACTTGAGGCCGCTCCCAAGTAAGCACGTAGATACTGGTATGGGTTTAGAGCGTCTCGTGTCTGTACTGCAGGACAAGACCTCGAACTACGACACCGATTTGTTCACCCCTATCTTCGACAAGATCCAGCAACTAACTAACGCCCGCCCTTACACTGGTAAAGTTGGAGCTGAGGATTCGGATGGTATCGACATGGCTTACCGCGTCATCGCCGATCACGTTCGCACCCTATTGTTTGCTATTTCAGATGGTGGTTACCCCTCCAACGAGGGACGTGGTTACGTCCTTAGACGTATCTTACGTCGTGGGTGCCGTTATGCCCGCCGCAAGTTCGGTGTTCAGATCGGTAGCTTCTTCTCTAAGCTTGTTGATACCGTTGTCGATGTTATGGGTGGTGCCTACAAGGAAATCAGTGCTAAGCTCGACGAAGTCAAAAGCATTTTGGACGAGGAAGAACTGTCGTTCAGTAAGACTTTAGATCGTGGTGAGAAACTGTTTGAGGCATGCCGTGAGCGTGCTATTGCCTCCAACCTCACCGTCATCGGAGGCGGAGATGCCTGGCGCCTGTACGACACCTTTGGTTTCCCCATTGATCTGACCTTGATTATGGCCGAAGAGAATGGACTTACCGTCGATGTCGATGGATTCCACAAGGAACAGGCTCAAGCCAAGGAGCTGTCCCGCCAAGGCCGTGGTGCTGGAGCTAAAGGTACCTCTGGCTCCGTAACTTTGAACGTCCACGACATTGCTTTGGTTGAGGCCGATACTTCCATCCTCAAGACCGATGACAAGTTCAAGTACGACACTGCCAGCTTCCAAGCCAAGATTGTTGGTATCTTCCATACCGACAAGCTGCACCAGGACGTTGATTCCAAAGTCCAAGGTAGTCAACCATTCGGTATTTTGTTGGACCAGACCAATTTCTACGCCGAGAGTGGTGGCCAGGAGTACGACTGTGGTGTACTAAGCTGCAACGACGGTGAGTTCCAGGTCGAAAACGTGCAAGCTTACGCCGGGTATGTCCTCCACACCGGTTACTTGACCTACGGAAAGTTGAACGTCGGCCAACAAGTTGAAGCTACTTACGACCAGGAACGCAGAGCCCGACTCGCCAACAACCATACTGCTACCCATCTACTCAACTTGGGTCTCCGCCAAGTGTTGAACAACGAATCTATCGATCAAAAGGGTTCTCTAGTTGCTGAAGAGAAGCTGCGATTCGATTTCAACTGCAAGGTAACGCATAATTATATCTATACATTTATTAATTTAAACATTTTTAGGGTGCCGTCACCGCCCAACAGCTGGGTGCCATCGAGACCAAATGTCAAGGATGGATCAAAGATGACCTCAAGGTAGATGCCTCGGAAGTCAACCTCAGCGTCGCCAAGCAGATATATGGGTTACGTGCCGTCTTTGGTGAAGTCTACCCCGACCCAGTCCGTGTCGTATCCATTGGTCCCTCTGTATCCACTATCCTACAGGACACTGCCTCCCAAGATCTGGGCAACTATTCCATTGAGTTCTGTGGTGGAACGCACGTCCCCTCCACCAAAGTTATCGGTAACTTTGTCATTGTCGAGGAGACTGCAGTAGCTAAAGGAGTGCGACGTATCACTGCTTTCACCGGCAAGGAAGCTGATGAAGCTTCCAAGTTGGCCGACCAGTTCCAGGTTGAGCTACAGAAGTTGGAAAAGTTGACCGGGAGTGCTTTGGAAGCTGGTTTAAAAACTGTAGGCAAGGACCTTGATGCTTTAGTTATCTCGTCGTTCCGTAAGGCCCAGTTCCGTGATCAGTTCAACGCCATCAAGAAGCAGTTCGACGACAGTGACAAGGCCAACAAGCTGGCCCAAGTCAAGGAAGCCTTGGAATACGTCAAGAAAGCTTTAGCTGATACCGCTACCCTCAATCCCCCTGTCGTCGTCCAGCTTCTCGATGTCGGATCCAACACCAAAGCTCTCGTTGGTGCTATCACCCATGCCAAAAGCGTCAAGAGTCACGCTGTATACCTAGTTTCGGTAGATAAGGTCAACAGTAAGGTTGCTCACCAGTGTTACGTGCCCCCTGAGTTGATTACCAAAGGTTTGAAAGCCAAGGAATGGGCTCAGAAGGTTGCCGATATTGTCGGTGGCAAGCAGGGAGGTAAGGATGACTCCGCCCAAGGTTCAGGTAGTGAAGTGAGTCAAGTGGAGAAGGCGATCGAAGTTGCCAAGGCATATGCCAACGAGGTGCTTAAGGAATAGAAAGTGTTTTCTATGTTTATATAAACTTTCTTCACTATTTGATTTGAGATTTTTGGTAATGTTTATATATATTATATTGTAGATTAGATATACATGCTTTATACTTATGAAGCAGGCAAGCCAAAACTCACCTTGTTGAAGATAGTAAATAAATTCAACCTTCAGCAAAATTGCCAACTATAGACTATTGTAATATATAAGAAACTAGTCCTTTGGTATATCTCCTATTGTAAAAATATCCAAAGTGAGTTGTAGGCTTTCAACACTCCAAACTCTCAAATTATATCAGCAATCAGGTTGTAAAATTCAATAAACTTTCAACAAAGTAGATCAAAAACTATTTACAAAGGAATGGAAAGCCACAGCATCAAAAGCAAAGCTAAAAGACATTACAAAGCAAAAAATAAATTTAATTAAATTCAAATCAAACCACCTATTTCTTCTCCTCAAAGGGGATACTGTTCAACTCGAACCACTTCTTGTTGCAGGAGAAGGGGTCCAAATCAAAGTTCTTTTCGGGGTCGCAGTGGCACTTCAAATTCAAATCCTGCTGAACGGGGCAGTGCCAGAAGGGGTTGTGGAAGTAACCGATCTTGTTGAAGAAGTGGATCTCTTTCATAGGCAGAGTCAGAGCAGCGTAGATAGAGTGTACAGGAGCATCACCCCACCGTTCGTAGAAGAAGCCACCCTTTTTATCCAAGAAGTTGAAGTAATCCAAGTACTGCTTGTCACGCCACAAATCTAAAGAAGCAATCTCGAAGTTGGACCAGAAGTGACACCCGTTGTACTTTTCACCGTTGTCGTCGGAAATCCAGCCCATAGAGTTATCTTTAGGTAGCTTGTCCTCCAACTTGCGTTCCTTCAACCACTCCTTGGTAGTCTCCCATAAAGTGGGGATGGTAGATTGGTACTCGTGCAAAGATTGAGTGAAACCGTACTTGTAGCCGTTCTTCTTCATGATCATGAAGGGGTCTTCATCAATGTCACAAGCGAACTCAATACCGGGTTCGACACGCCAGTAGTAATCGAACTGATCCAACAACTTTTGTTGGAAGAAGAAACCAGATTCAAATCTATAAATTGTACAATGAATAAAGGACAAAAATATATAAAGTTACCTGCACATGTGACGGTAAGTTAACGAACCTCCGTAGATGATCTTGGCCTTCTCCATATCTTCACGAGCTTTCTTGGCCTTCTCCTGGTCAATGTGATCGGGAATGGACCAGTGCTCCTTGGGAATGAGACCAAAGTGGACTTTAGCTGAAGTCAAGGCCTTGACGTGGCTCTTGAACTTGTCGTCGAACTCAACGTCGTTAAAGAAGCAGTAAGGGTAGTTGTAGCGCTTGTTGAATCTATCTTCCAAGTCACGCATCGATTTACGCCAGTCGTTGATGTCCGAGTTTCTGGCCAAGATGACAAAGCAGGCCTTGGCACGCTCACCTGGGGCTTGGACTACGCTGTTGATAACTTCCTGGTCCGATTTGGGTTTGGCATCCTTCTCGGGTTTCTTCTCTTCGGCTTCCTTTTCTTCCTTCTCGGGTTTGGAGTGCGCTTTCTTGTTAGAGTTAGCCTTACCATCTTCCTCCAACTCATCAAGGTCTTCAACTACCTTCTTGGTTACATCTTTGAGAGGGACGTCTTCAGCAGCACTGTTCTGGCCAGCAATGATGGAGTTGTAGCGGTCGTTGGAACCGAACATGTACAGTAAAGTCAAAAGGGCGAATGTACATGCTATAGCTATAGCGGCGTTCTTGGTGAGTCTAATCATTTTCGTTAAGACAAAGTTCTTGTTTGTGAACTGCTTAGAAACCTTTATAGTGCTGCTTTTTATAGTGAGTTGGAGTCACCAATCATCCAATGGCATTTTGCTTGGATTTCGAAGTTTATCAGTTTAATGGGCAGGTTGTGAAGCATAGGTTTTGGAAATGTGGATGGAGTTTTAATTGAGCTTTGTGGTTATAAATACCAATCTATTTTTATGCAATTAGAATAATTAGATCCTTACATTACACCGAGATATTGGAGCACGATTTTACATATGTTCCTATAGCTTTGCCCTTTACAAGAATTTTAGATGGCTTTAAAAAGTAGCTATTTGTACCTTATCTATCTCTCAATGGTAGCGCTTTAAAACTCGGCACGTTTCCGGCATTTATAGGGCGGTTTGATGACTTGTAGATTTATTTTATAGGTTTGCTCATACCAGTATTACCAGGGACTTGAGACTAGTATACTAGTAACTAGTATCTGTGGGGCGTATATATAGGCTTGAAATTGATTTAATTAGGATGCTGTTGTACTAAACCCAGGTTAATTAGTGGTGCATTTTAGAAACCCGTCTTAAGTAAGAGAGGCTTTCAAATAAGAAGAGTGTACATAAAATCGATTTTTACATTATCAGTTTACTGGTACCAAATAGAAATACTTAATTTTCAGCTAAAGTAAATCATATTTGAAAATATGTAGCTTTCACTAGGTACTGACATTTTAGAGTTTGAAATGAAGCTACAAAAGCAATTTCATTTAAAACTGTTCCGATTGCAGTTTTTAATATGTGCACTATTTAACTATAGACTTATACTACTTTTAAGTTTACTCGACAAGGCTAAACTTGAAGTTTACCCATAAATTTTTCAGTGGAAATTCCCTTTCACTGATCAAGTCTGTGTGGCTACAGTAGATAAAAGATGGGAGACAACTGGAAGAATGTTAACAACTGGTAAGCATTAAAAACCTTTATAGCAAGTATTAATTTAATATCAAACCAATCTTCAATATGAAATAGGCATTGGACCGACAAAAACTGCTTCCTCTTTACCAAAAACCTACTAATCGACAATTTAAATTCTCTCACCAACTCTGAAATTCAGCTGAAGGATATCAGTGTCAAAGGGAACTCCGACTTAAACCACAGAAAAGGAAAGGTTTTTGTCTTATTCGATTTAACTATCTCCTTCACCCTAGTTTCCTTAAACGGCAATAAGAATATCAAAGTAAAAGTCGAAGAGTTGACTCAAGAATTGGACTTTGATTCTATAATCGTTGAAATAGTTGGGCAAGATAACCATTTGAACAGTCACTTTAACAAGAGTATCTTACCCAAGATTAAGGGCTTTATCGAAGCGTTGGAACGCAAAGTCATCGAAAGCAATGAAGGCGACGTTAAAGTTTTAAATGGGCAACAAACTCAAAAGCAGTCTCCAACTCAAGCTAAAGCTAAGGTTAGCGATTCGAAAGTAAAGGCCAAGGTAAATGGAGAAAGTGCAGATGGTACGACCTTAGAATTCAATTTCAACTTCAACATTCCACTGTATGACTTATACTCCATCTTGACCGATGCCAAATTGATAAGTACCTGGTCCAATCAAAACACCACCTTCGTACCAGCACCCAATTTGCCTTTTAGAATCTTCAATGGAACTATCCGCGGTACTATCCTTGAGGCAGAGAAGCCCAAGTTATTGAAGTTGAAGTGGAGATTCGACGCCATGCCTAAAGGTAACTACATTTTTATATTGTAACAACACTGTATCAACCTGTTTATTTAGATGAGTACTGCATAGTCACTTTACAATTCAAAGAAGGTAGTAATGGAAAGGCAAGCAGCCAGCTCCTTATAAAGCACGAAAATATCAATGAAAAGTTCAAGAACAGTGTCGAACTTCACTGGTACAAGGAGGTCTACCAACCTATCATTGATAAATTCCAAACCAACGCCAAAGAACAGTCGGTATTAGGTTGGGTATTCCGACCCTTCAACTTAACTTTAACGACTACCGTCGTAGTCGGCCTAACTTACCTTACCTTGAATTACCTTAAAAGAGAGTAGATTTTTATAGTGCAATAAAAGTATTTGAAATGAATTGTTTATTTTATATCTTGAAACTTATTGTTTGGTAAAGTAAGTTTGGAAGTTTTGGATAGCTAGGTGCTCGAGTTGCAATGAGTTCTTGCAAAAGTCTACATCGAACCAAATGTCCTTCTTGAGTGCATCTATTTACATAAAATAAATATAATAGAACTATATTAATACGTACCTAATGAATTATAGCTACGTTCCTCTCTAATAAACCCTAAGATTAATGTCTTCATGTTTTTACCGTAAAAGTCTTTTTTAAAATCGTTGATGATGTACACCTCCTAATAAAAATTAGTACTTATAGTAGACAAAATACTTACGGCTGATCTCTTTTCATTTTTGTAATAGGGGTTCCAACCTAATGACATGACCATAGGTAGAACTTTGCCTTCGTCGTTGTTATTAGTTTCACCTTCTGGTTGGATAAAGGAGTAGCCATAGTAGATGCCCTCCTTCAACTGTGATAGACTTAAACCATCGACGTAGTCTTGACTGTAGTTTGCTGAAATGAATATATGTAAATGCATTGATTTAATAGGAAAGTTACCTGTAGGGATACCTAATTCCTTTGAACCTCTACCGAATCCCTTTACAACTTCACCTTCCAAGTAGATGGGGAATGGGGCTTGGACTGCTGTGTTGGAATCTTGGATTGGTCTACCTACAGTTGGATCTTCTTGGTTGGATGCCATGTTTTATATCTTTGTGCTATTTGAATGAGGGATGGTACCTTTGCTAAAGTTTCTATGATAAACGAGAAGCAACTGGAGTTGTGATTCTATTTATATGCTGCTGTAAAGTTTTGGGTAAATTGAATTCTAGACGATTTGATATGGAAGCTTAACTTAACAAGTCGATGCCACGTATTTTGTAAAGTCTGGCAGCTTTATTGGTCCATTTTGAATCTTGCCACCTCGATCCAAAAATCATAACGTTCAACTCTTGTCTCATGGATTACTAATTTCAATGGCCACAAGGTTGAATTGTCATAAGCTGACTAAAAGATATTTTGCAAATCATTAGTTGAGGAAGAAGCAGCTTATCCTTACTGCTAGTCGAGATACAGCACGATTTGGCTCTAAAAATCCAAGAGCATCAAGCATGAGGTATTAGAACTCCGCTTTGCTTGGTACTCTTTCGTGTCCTTAGGAATAGATAGACTTGTACGATGGAACGTATCTTGGAGTAGAGAAAACATAAATGTAAGCTGAATTTCCAAATTAAATGCTTCAATGTACAATTTTAGGATTAGATTTGAAAGTTGTTAATTTGGAAATCTCAATTCGCATTCGTTTTAAAGTTTCTAGTACTTTGGTCGGAAGAAAGTATGACAAGCCTTATACTATACTGTTCACATAAACTCTCGAATTACTTCAAGTAGAGCTTGTAAATACTTGCCCTGGTTTTGTGAACAGAATACTAAAAAGTTATACTTATTTCTGACTAGAATAATATTTACTGGTTTAGTCAGAAATTATTGCACCAAACAGCTGAAAAGAAAATAATTCAAACCTACAATAATTGTTGACCAGATTAACTAAATAGGTTTGAAGTATTGAACTCTGAAATTAAAAACCTCAACTCAAATTAGCTTACCAAGATGACGGAACACAACTTGCTAGCAACCTTCCAACTGGAGACCTTGAATTACCTAGTCAACACCGAAGATGAAAATTCTATAGCAACTATCCAATTTAAAAACAAGTTAGCTAAAGCACCCAACCTACATGTACTTTGCACCTTCAAAATAAAGCTAATCCTTTAGGTGCTGGAAGCCATTTTCAAAGTTGAATTAAATGAACTTTTAACAGAATTAGAACATATCCTCAAACTTTCAAACCGGTCCAAGGTAATATTAAAAGGATATATTTTATAATTTGGACTAATTTTTATTTGAAAAGTTGGCTAGTTTACAAATTTGGTACCAACGATACCGCTCTATCCAGTTGACATTACCCTATTTAACCGTCAATCAGATGCCCTTAGTTTTGAAAAGCTTTACGACCCAAACTGATCACCAATCGATAAGTTTAAGTGGGTTGCTGTACGAGTACCCTCTAGTTAGAAATACAGCTGAGCTTGAAGGGCTGACGTTACTGAGTTTCAACTCCACTTACAAGGTAATTTTTTGATAGTATGAAGCTAACATTCAAAAGTTATTGAAAAGTGAAAATCAAAACGATCTGTTACAAGGCTTAAAAGATTTATACAGTTTACCAACTGCACTCCATACCCAACTTTTAACTTCTCAATTCCCTTTACTGTTTAATTTGATGGAACGTAAGTTGACGTAAGTTTTTGTTGTAAACCGCTGGTTGTAATTTTTGGTATACATCTTGTAGGCTGACCAACCAGTTCCATATAATCAAGTTGATGGTCAAGTTGATCAAAGCCAACCCTTCCCACGAAAAAGTCAACCTTATAGCTCTGTTGGAGTTGGCTCGACTCGGCTTAAGTCGTCCTCAGCTTTACCTCCCTACGCTGCAGCTTTTAAATTGCGCCTTGCATAGCGTCCCCAATTTCAGCTTAAAACCTATTCTATTCTCGTTGACCCCATTGTTGGAATCCAAAGACTCAATGGTCCTCATACGAACTTTGAAGTTGGTCGAGGATGGTGACTTGGTTAAGATGAAGCCGGATCACCTTATCAACGCGTTAGTTACTTCACTATCTAGAGCCACTTTCGATCTTCGGGTAAACGGTCAATGCGATTTAGCTAGATGTCTAAGTTGGTTTCGAGCGTTACAGCTGTTACTTGAGAATGGATACAAGGAGTTGGACCTGACTGGTGTTGCTGAAATTTTGGATAAGCTGTTGGGCCAATTAGACTTTGATTTAACTTATCCTACTTTTGTCGTCGAAGTTTTAGTTTTGCTGGGTAGGTTTCAGTTGCATGTTGAACTTTCAGAAGATGGTTGTAAAAAGTTGTTAGAGTTATTGGGAGTCGATTCGGATACGAAGTTCAAGGTATAGAGTTTTAAGTATATTCCAAATTGATCTCTTTTTCTATTAGATTGTCCAAATCCTTATAGTTATTGGTTGCGACCAGGAGAAACAACGGCAGATATTGGATGTCAACTTTGATGTCATCGAGCTCATCCGTCTCATGCAAATAATTATTACTCAAAAAGATGCAACTGATATCAAGCTTATTGACCTGGTAACTGAAATACTTGAATCAAAAGTCAACCAAGCAGATCAAAAGTCGTTGATATTCCAGGTACTGATGTTGGATTATAAACTAGTGCGAGAAGTAAATAAATGGGTTAGCGGCTACATCTATAACCTAAATCAAAGCGAGGTACAGGTGTCGACAAAGTGGAAATTAGTTAGTGAGGTAAATAGAACTATCCTTTATAAGAATCTAATATTTTCTAATGTAGGTGCTTACGAGATCGCTATTAGATAGCATGTGGGTAGATATGTTATTACAATAAGGAAATATATAGGCAAAGCTTGATGTGGAGGGTTTGGTTTTGAAAGTTGCCAACTAATTTGTTGCAAATATGTGGATTGATGTGCCTTTTTGTAGATATAATAAACTTCTTATATAAAGTATTTTATAGTTCAGTACTCTTCATCTTACTCTATCAATAGTTTGAGTATTCGCATTAGTTTTTATTGTATAACGCTTTCCATCATGCCTTTATATGGTTAATTTTGATTTTATTAAAATACACTGTACATAGTTATTTAGGCTATCTTCGTGTAGGATCACACACATTTTTCAATAAAGCTAATACTAAAAGAAAGTAGACACATTCTGTCTTCCTATCCTTTAGCTTATATTTTCAATGTACATACGCACATGAGTTGGTTAGTAGCTCACAGTTTTCAAATGCATTTAGATTTTTGCAGGTTGCAAGTAAACCTTCAAATATATATAATGCGTGGAATCAGCAACGCTTCCCAAATTATGTTTCAATACCCGTCTACTACTTTTCCAAAATATGAGGATCAAGATTAGATGATATCACAACGTCCATGATCCTATATGGTGAAATTCTAAATGTTGCTTTCATAAAGTGTCTTATCAGTTCAGCATCTTACATGTGATGGAACTTCCTAATATAATTACATGTTTCTTCAATAGAGCTAAAAATATAGCAATTCATGGACCTAAACCAGTATCGTGGGAAAATATATATGTAAGGAGTGGCATAGATAGCCACTTTGTTCTGATACTAGCATTGAGATAAAGATAAAGGAGTGTAATCTAATGCGATATAACGGGAATCACATCAAAATAGCTGTGATATATATAGTAAAATGCTAAAACGACAAAAAGCAATTAGCAGTTGGCAAGGTTGGCAAGAGGACCAAGATTATCCACAAGTTGGAACTGTCGGTAATATTGTAGGGCGGGTGGATCTTATAAATCAAGGCCGAAGCTTTGAATTATTTTAGTAAAATGCTACCAACTATGATGAAATTTCAAATAAATTTGAGAATAAGTTGGGTTGGGGATAAACTAAATATATTTTGAGATCTATTAATAAGCTGGAACTAAGAATATAGAAATTGTGAGCTACAATTTGGAATTTAAGGAAAGTGCCCAAAGCTAATAGGCTGATGAGTAGTCCATTCGACAGGTTTTAGTATCGAAGGACGCAGCTCTAGAGCCCATCACTAGTTAGTTTGGTCTGCTATTGCCCAAGTTTTTCAAAGTTACTTTCCCAGCAATTTAAGGCCAAGAACAGCGACGAATACGGATTTATCACGGCAATTCTCTCAGCAGCTATGACATGATTTGAAAAGTTTGGATGGATTTGGCAATATGTTCTTTTCTTTATGGCTCTAAACCCCTCTACCACTTTTGTAGGTGAAATTGGACCTTGTGACTGGAATTGTCAAAAGCTCAAGTCAGGTGCATGAAAACCAATCTAGATCGAAATTCAAAGCCAGCCATTGGATGTGATTAGGTGGATGAACTTTAACGCGAAATAAGGAGCTGGAAATGATGAAAAGTTCCAACCTGACTGGTTCAAATTTGAAAGGGTGGGATTGGAATAGAATCCAATTGAATTGCTGGCGACTATAAAATGTGGGGTGGAGGCTATAAATCACCTCTCATTGAAAAAGATAACCTAACGTAAACCTCCATATACTGTCCCATAACTCAAATCTCCACAACTATTTAAAGGCTCCAAGCATATAGCAAACCATGATGACTAACCCAACCACATCAACCAACGACATACAAACTAAGGACAGCGGTGCCACCCCCATCCCCAGAGTCAACAGCAAGATGAACATCTACCGTCCTCAGAACGACAGCCCTCCATCCCAAAACGAAAAGTTCCTAAGCTCCGAAGAGAGTTCGGCCCTCGCCAAGCTGTTCTTCCAGATCGAAGCCGAATTCAACTTGTCCACTGACACCTTGAAGTTCATCCAGAACGAGTTCATAAAGGCTATGGAACTAGGTTTAGTAACCGACGACAGTGATTTACCTATGATCCCCACTTTCGTAACTGGCCGACCAACTGGTGAGGAAATCGGCTCGTACTTTGCTATCGATCTAGGCGGTTCCAACCTACGTATCTGCCTGGTGCACCTCAAGGGTCCTGATCAAGACGTCGAAGTCATCCAGCGTAAGTACCTGGTGCCCGAAGATCTCAAGCTTGCTGAAGCTCGACTCCTCTTCGACTACATTGCCGAACACATCGAAAACTTCCTGTTGGAGTACGGCACTCAGAACAACACTGGCAAGACCATCCCCTTAGGGTTCACCTTTTCCTTCCCAGTTGTCCAGACTGCCATCAACCGAGGTAAGTTGCTCATGTGGAACAAAGGTTTCAACAACCCCGGTGCTATCGGTAAGGACGTAGTCCAGCTGCTGCAGGATTCTTTAGATCGCAAGCTACTCAACATCTCCGTTGCCGCCATCGTCAACGACACGGTAGGTACTTTACTTTCTTCGGCCTACAAGAAACCCAACACTTTGGCCGGTGTCATTCTAGGTACCGGAACCAACGCCGCCTACTATGAGAAGTTGGAAAACATCAAAAAATGGAAAGGTGACCCCCATATTAGCGACGAGATGATCCTCAACATCGAGTGGGGCAACTTTGACACCCAGAAGAAAGTTATCCCCTGCACTATCTTCGACCATAGGTTGGACCGTGAAACTCAGAACCCCTACTCCATGGTCTTTGAGAAGATGATTTCGGGCAGGTACTTGGGTGAGATCGTCAGACATATCCTGCTACACCTCATCGACAACCGTGTATTGTTTGGGGGCAAGTCTACCTCCGTACTCAACACTTCGCAACAGTTCTTGACCTCGTACCTGTCGGAGATTTCCGACGATAATACCCCTCGCTTGACTAAGACCCGTCACATCCTGGAAGATATCATTGGATTAGCTCATGACTCTACTACTCAGGTTGAGAGAGAGACCGTTCGAGGTATCTGCGAGTTTGTAGCTAGACGTTCCGCTCGACTTTCCGCCTCTGTCCTTGCCGCTCTCTGCCTCAAGCGTGCTGATTGCCTCAACGGTAACGTCACTGTTGGTGTTGACGGTTCCCTATTTGAACATCATCCCAAGTATGTTGAGTTTATGAAGGAGGCTCTTGTTGAGTTGTTGGGTGAGGAGGATGCAGCCAAGATCCAGCTTGCTATCGCTAAGGATGGTTCGGGTATTGGGGCTGCTATGACTGCTATGATTGCTTCCCAGTAAGTTTAGTTGGTTCAGCTTTGACTTCAATTGCCTTTTCACTTCCCTTTCTTTTTGCAACTCCCCTCAATGACATTTCAACATCAATGGATTTGATTGTTACCGTTCATTTTTGTACACCATATCTCCCTTCCCAAGTAACTTGTATTTTGGTTGTTGGAAGTAATCTAACTATTAAAACTAATTTTTTATTAATCTCAAGTTACTATAATTGTATTTTAAATAATATTTATTGCATCGAATATGTAGAGTTGGATTTGATAGGGCTAGTTTATTTTAAAATTTGTTGAATCTTAATGTAGTATAAACCTTATATAGCTGGAATTGGCTTGCTACATATAAATGTTCAAGTTGATGAGTTGAACTGTTTCACACATTTTATCTTATACTATAGTGCACTTTTAACCTAATCATTTATGCTCATTGATAGTAGAAGTTATCTGCTAACTGTACATCCGTTAAGCTTCATTGAAAATTCAATACTAGATACAACAAAAGAAATTCTTGGGAATTTGGTAGAGGTTCATCAAAAATTAGATACCAAGATATAAGTGAAGCTATACTATTTTGTGAAGAATGTGAAAATATAGTCAAATTTGTTATTATTGATTCTTATTGAACATCTTCCACTTACAACTACTGCTACACCATCAAGTAGACTTTCAATCCAAGTTATTGAACTCTCAATCTTACCTTCATTTTCAAACTGGGCTGGACCTGTCTTCTCAAGTTGACAAATTAGATTGAGTAGGGATCCTAGTGCTTTTCAATTTCAATCAAGATTGGAATTAAACTAGCCTTAAAAACATTAATGGATGCCTTACCAATATAGATCCAATCACTAGTTTCTTTATCCAACAACTCAATCCATCTCAACATCAATAGGACATTATACTACTTGAACTTACTAATGGAATCTTCTCGGGCAAAACAAAGTTTGTACTAAAGGTACGGTGTAATATCTCGAGCTGTGGGAGTTGTAGTGAAAAGTAAACTAATAATCCATATTTAGGAGTTCACTCCTATCTCATCAAAGGTACCATGATCCTTAGGCTTTTATTTATAGACATGATACTTCCTAAAACCACTATACCTGGCATTATCATAAAGAGTACATCAAGTCTAAAAGAAAGCACTAGTATAATTAAAAACATAGTGCAAAATAGTTTGCTTTATCAAAATTTAAAAAAGTCTAAGCTAAACTCAAGCCAAGCACCAGCCTTACTGAAACGTTTACTTTTGTTTCTTGACTTTGACATCGCGGAACTTAATCTCATTGGCCTTGACTTCAGTTGTGATGTTGATGTAGTACAGTCCAAGCGAGATGGTAACTAGGAAGATCATTGCAAAACCCCATTCACTTAAATAGTGTACAATAAAACAAAGAATTAATAAGTAAAAGTAAATATAAATCTTACGGCAAGTGGCTCATCATCCAAGTTCCCAAAATTACAATATGGAATACACCGTAAGCACTATTAAAATCTAGTGTTAATAAAAGTATCAAAACAACAAGTACAAGAGTGAAAAGGGTGAGAATAATCCATTTGATACATCGATATCATTCCAAGCTTGCTTATGTACAAACTCTAACATGACGTTGTACTGGCGTTGAACGTCACTGATATCACGAACTTTACCAACCAAATTAGTGAAAAATTAAATAGTATTCAATTTACCTTCCCGATTTTTGATGTAGTAAATAGTTGGTAGTCTCAACAAGAAAAATCTATTGGTTAGGGCCGGATTGGTATCGACGTTAACTCGAGCGACTCGTACTTTGGAACGTTCAGTTGCTAGCTGTACAGCCAACTTTTCATACTCTGGTTTGAGGCTGTTGCATGCGCTACACCATTTGGCGGTACTGGATTTAAAAATATATAAATACAAATGGAATAGATGAATAAAATATACTACTAGAAACTTACAATGCAACTATCCACTCGCTGTTGTCGTTAACTAGTCTTTCAAAGTTGCTATCAGTAAGCTCGATAACCGAGCTGACATCAAAATCTTTGTCATCTTCTGAGCCCAAGACGAAGCTTAGGAGGAAAAGTAGGTAAATGTAAAATTTCATATTGGCTGAGTGTTGTATTTAATTGAAAATTTCAACAGTAGAATTCAAATAGAAACTTTATTTTGGTATGCATAAGCACCCTTCTATTCGAGATTCTTGATCAATTGGGATTGGTTATTGGAAACCTATCCAATAGCTAAAAGCCAACCTCTTGGGCCATTTAACTTGATTGGATTTGGCTTTTGGAAGAATTCCAACTTCATAGTGGATGGTTTACAAGCAACTCAAACTCAGTTTATACAAGTTGACAATTTTGTTTAGTTGAACTTGTAAAAATAGCTGGTATTTGGGTAGCAATAGCGTGGGCTTTTTAAATATATCTCTATTTGATCACTAAGGAAGGTTGTAGAAGCATCTATAGTAATAGAAATGAAGCTGCCTATCGAATTAGTAAAGCTCTTTAGTAGGCTTATAGAAATCATTATAATGAAAATATACTTTATACCACTATAAACCATATGGTGTAAAAACATTACTAAATCTAATAAATCAAAGTGCAATAATCAACCCAGTCAAATTCCATTTATAAGCATAGTTTATGTACGTCGATTATAGATAAATAAAGTAAAGGTCGATAGCATAGATACAGCCATTAGTGGTTGGTATCAGTCTTACGACGACGGGGTGAAGCACTTGTACCAGCATTGGTACCAGTACTAATCGCAGACGTAGATGCATGATGCTCGTACCTCTCTATGGGCTCAGCATCGAATGCCAAAGTCTCTGAATCGTAGTCACTGAGATTGGCAGAAAGGTCAATATTGGGATCCTGAGTGTTGTTGTGCTGACGGTGGTAAGCAGTATCCTCATGGAGGGTATCTTCATTTACATCATCCAAGTTCAAGGCACTTGGTGAACTTAGAGGATCTGATGGGAATTTACCTTCACTATATTTCATATAGGTGTTGAATAATTCGTCTACTTTCTGGCGTTCATTGTTGACTTTGTTGGACAAATCGTTTTCAGTATGTCCCTAGTTAAAATAGGTTGGTTTAGAGAGAAAAGATAAAAAAGCACCTGGTAGCTAGAAGTGCGGTTAGTGGCATCGTGCGGGACGAGGGCATTAGGAGTGTTGGTACCCGAAATCAGCATGGCTGAAGATAACCTATCCCAGTCATCTTCATCCGTTGGTAATGTAGGACTCGACGGTTCTGGAACAGTAACGGTGGCAGTTGCTACAGAAGTTGACGTCGATGGGCGTGCTACATAAGCAGTAGTTACTCTTCGCCTACTTTTCTTGGTTGGGAGTAGGGTGCCGGAAGGTGCTTCAGGTATGGGTACTTGAGCTTCTTCAACTGCGTCCATTTGCTCCGGTATCCAATACCTACCTGCGACATAAAGGGAGATACGCCAAGTAATTAAAGCAGCTATCAGCTCACAGATGAAGAATATAGAAGTCATCATCAATGCCGTCATTGTTGGCCAATAGTACATAAAGTAGGCGAGACCAGTCAAATGGGCTTCGACGCGTAAATTGGCCGAGTAGATTTGGATGGCTGGGTTTGATAATGCTATCTGTACGGAAGCAATGATGGTATCCTAAACAGCTATTTAGTATGCGTCGTTATAAATGGCCAGTCGTAGAGACCGGCTCCTACTTGAGGGTAAGGTGACCAGCCTCTAGACGATTGCGAATCGAACCATCCTAACAACCAGCTCGAAGACTGGTTCTAAGTGGGTTGGTTGATCTTCATATAAAAAAGAAAATTACATAGTCATCCCAGAACTGCTTCACTAGAGGAATGTCTAGGATCTGCTGCTGCTGCTTCCATCGCATGACAAAGGGTATGGAGTAGAAAACCGTATCGATATACCGGAGTAAAGCTGATCGGTATTCTAAAATAGCCTGATCCGATTAGAAAAATAGAACTATGTAAAGAAATACTGGTCGTTCTATACTGTATACTTCATTCTTGTTGCGATTTAATAGCTTCAATTTAACCATGAAGTTTCCTATTGAATAACTGTAAATAACGATGGCTTATAACCTATTTACCTAAAGCCAAATTGGTTTCCGATTCGGGCACGACCAGCTGTAAAGTTAGATCGTAGGGTTGGCTGTACTCAAACATCTAGAGGATAGATAGCAGTATTAGTATCCTTTTGTAGCTGATAGTTTAATTAATTCCTTGTATAATATAGCAAATTACTATAGTTGATAAATTTACTTACTTTTGGTTTATCATTTTCAACTACTGGCAAAGTTGCCATCGGCATATACTTACTACAAAAATGTTAAATACAAAATTACTATAAAAAATATATAAAATTACAATTTAGATATCCTTTGAAAATATAAATATAACATAAACTTACTCAAAGTTGAAATGGATGGGGTAGTTTTGCGTCAAGTTAGGTACATGGGACTGGTAGAATGTAAAGTAAGAGAACCAAGCCGCTCCATACATGTTGAATGTAAATATACTAAGTAAACTTAACTTCAACATCCGCTTCCAAGTCGTAGGATTTTGTACCAGATTTTTGAACGAAGCATAGAAATTTAAACAAAAGTAGTAGCTCCGTACTATAAAGTTGCGTTGTGAATAATCAAACTCATTTTGTTCATGAGAAGGCTCTTGATGGTTGGTGGTGCGGTTGCTTTGGCTGGGGCGACGTGAAGTTGGTCGGACTTTACCGTATCTTATGTAGTTACTTTGTAGTTTTCTTGGCATCTAGTGTTGCGCCGTTGTTGTAAGAAGCTGGAGTTTAAAGCTTGTGGCAGTTGAAGTTTCTATTTATTTTAAGCGTTGAAAGACAGTGTTTGTTGAATTGTAAACTTCACTTTAAATTGGAATTGAAAGCCTAATTAGGTGCCACCTATATGCTACCAATGATAGATACCAAAGTAAAATTTTCGGAAGTGGTTCGCTTTTAGGCAATTAAAGTAGGCAGTGAAGGAAAGAGTATTTTGGTAGTATTATCGAACGATGGTTGGGTTTGTACTCAAGTTAGAGGCTTCACCTTGTGTAAGTTGGAGCCGTAGAGAATAGATAGCTATATCTAGTATACTATGGACTAAAAAGCTTTGGAAATCATTTTCAATCCAAGTACACTTTTTCTTCCCACAACTCGCCAACTTTTTTACTGGAAAATTATGGCAATTCCATGCCAATTTTCAAAGGATTTTCGTTTCTTTTGGTAAGTAGTTTTTATAAATCTACCTTTTTATATGATGAATTGACGCTATTTATTCTAAACCCAGCACTATGAATATCTGTGATATAATTAGTTCAGTAAATCTGAGATTTGTATTTTTGCTATTAATTCAATTTGGCATTGCAAACTAACTGTTCATTTAGATATCATGGCTATTTCTTTGGATTGTAAAACTATAAATACAATAAAATTTATAGATTCTATATATTCACTATCTTACTACAGCATTTTCTCTTTCATTTAAATTGCCCTTTCTATGTTTATAATGTGATATATATGCATTTGGTTTATATATTTTATTTTCAATGGAAAACAGTAGCATCTTTAATCTCGAATATCTATATAGCTGTCATATTGTGATAGCTACTAACACTAAATACACATTATATTTGAAATATTTCCATTACCAAGCTACAATGGCAAGCTTTTTCTTGAGTTGATTTCAATATCATGTAAAGTAACACTTATCTATAGAGCAAGTATTGGCTAGCTCGCCATTGGTGATTCTTACATGTAGATATGCATGTCTATAAGTTATAGTATGTAGCAATGGTATATCAGCCATGCTTTCTAATCTACAATTCTCAACACAATCCTGAATAAATATCTAGAGATACTATCCTACATCAGGTGATTTTGTTATCAAAACAGCTGCCAAACTTCGATAAACAATCATTTGCAAGCAACTATTGGTAATCATTCTGATAAAGCAGCAAAGTGTACAAATGTTTGGAAACCAACACCAAGGAACAAGCAGTTTATGGAGTTGGTGTACACTTCCGTCATTACCAACAAGGTGAGACCACTCGACAATATCGGAATCCTCTCCAACCGTCTAAATTGATGTTGAAATTAGAAGCTCAATAAAACACCACCAATGAAACGCATTCTACAAAGTTCTATCGGAAAAAAACGGATTTTGAATAGCTGGAACTTTGACGTAGACAGAAATGTAACTTGTAGGATTCAGGTTCATGTAGCAAAAAGCAGTATCTCTATTGTTGATTCAATGCTATGTAAAGTTTCTATATGTGCTGCTTTGTATCTTTATGAAATGCCATTCATTAGTAATAACTCCTTTGGATGCTCTATGTGGATAGATTGCCGGTATTTATAGTATCCAGCTATAAAGATACCATTTATAACAAAACCCTGAATAAGATTCCACATTCTTTAAGCTAAACAGCTATCTGCCCATAAACATTAACACTGTATTTGAAGGTATTAGCTAGTTTTAAAGTATACTCATTTAGACACGGCTTTTATTGACCGATTGTACATGAGCAACTAACTATTCAGAGGCTGTACATTGGATATTAAGCCCACCTCTAACTGTTCTTCAATCGGATGAAGGATTGGTTGACAGATTGATTGTGTTACGTGACCTGAAATTAATCCAATAGTATCGTACAGCATAACACTGCTTCACAATAACTGGGACATATTATTAAGAGTAAACCCATTACAAAGACATTTAGAAATCGTGGATATGGGTTAAAACGAGATATCATTTGTACTTGTTAGCAAATGATATTTAGCTACTACTGGATCTATTGGAGACAGTAATTTTATTTCAGTATAGACATATCCTTAGATGTAAAGCCTTGAGCTATCTGCTTTGTAGAATTAAGATAAGGCCAATACTTTGCTGAGTGCTTACAGTATTCAATAGTATACAGATAGCAGAAACACAAAAACTAAAGTGTGTATGTATATCAAGTTAATATGCGTTGTTCCTTTATATACTTTCAATATATAAACCTCATGTATATCAACTACATCTACCTCGTTATCAAATTGGCGAATGCTATCTTTACGACTTATCAATTTCTCCTAAAAATAACAAGTAGTTAGCTAAAATTAAAAATATACCCAATAGAAATGCTTTATTTGCAAATCTCTTCCCCACTCAATCAAGTTGTCAGATAACATTAGCAAACCTAACCTATGAGATCAGAACCTGAATCACGATAAAACGTAAGCAACAATTCCCTATAAATACCCACCTGTATCAAAACCCAGCTTAAACTTTAAACTATCGTAAGCAACTAAAAATATGTCCATCAAAGTAGGTATCAACGGATTCGGTCGTATCGGCCGTATTGTCTTCCGCGCTTCCCAGGAGAAGACTGACATCGAAATTGTCGCCATCAACGACCCTTTCATCGACTTGGAGTACATGGTCTACATGCTCAAGTACGATTCCACTCACGGACGCTTCAAGGGCGAAGTCAGCCACAAGGACGGTAAGTTGATTGTCAACGGTAAGGCCATCCACGTCTTCGCCGAGCGCGACCCCGCCAACATCAAGTGGGGTGAGACCGGTGCCGTCTACGTAGTCGAATCTACCGGTGTCTTCACTTCGACCGAGAAGGCCAGCGCTCACTTGAAGGGTGGTGCCAAGAAGGTCGTTATCTCGGCCCCTAGTAACGACGCCCCCATGTACGTCGTCGGTGTCAACTGCGACAGCTACGACCCCAAGTTTAACGTTGTCTCCAACGCCTCCTGCACTACCAACTGCTTGGCTCCTTTGGCCAAGGTCATCAACGACAAGTTCGGTATTGTCGAAGGTTTGATGACCACCTGCCACGCCACCACCGCTACTCAGAAGACCGTCGATGGCCCAAGCGGTAAGGACTGGCGTTCGGGCCGTGGTGCCGGTCAGAACATCATCCCCGCCTCGACCGGTGCTGCCAAGGCTGTCGGTAAGGTCATCCCCCAGCTCAACGGTAAGTTGACTGGTATGTCTTTACGTGTCCCTACCCCCAACGTCTCGGTGGTTGACTTGACTGTCCGCTTGGAGAAGCCTGCCACTTACGACGAGATCAAGGCCGTCATCAAGACCGCTTCCGAAAACGAGCTCAAGGGAATCTTAGGTTACACTGAGGATGCCGTTGTCTCAACTGATTTCCTCAGCGATGACCGTTCCTCCATCTTCGACGCCGCTGCCGGTATCGCCCTCAACTCCAACTTTGTCAAGTTGATCTCCTGGTACGACAACGAGTACGGTTACTCCCACCGTGTCCTCGACCTTATCCGCAAGATGGCTTCCAAGGACCAGCTTTAAGTTAAGCTCTATTATTTTAGCATTAGGTTTAGGATATTATCAGTAAACCTTCATGTTTGTTTGTAAGCTTTTTTGGATTATTTAGTTTACAGTTGTACTTTGTATTTGTTTTTCAACATTCATTATCATGTATATTATCTTTCTAATGCTCGATATACTGGTATATCCTTTTAAACTTTAGCGTATCTTATAAATACAAGAGTTCTTATACAAATAGGATATACATAGATATAGTTCGACAAGTTGATAAAAGCTTATTATTTTATACCTATATATATGTATCTAACTATAACAGCATAAGATTTCATTAAAAAGTTTATTCTAGCCAATCATAGCCAACTCATCAACCCATTCTAACTAGATATACAAAAAAATAAGGATATCCTTCTTTACTCAAGTTTTAAATAAAGTAAATGGATATATTAGTAGATTAAAGCAACTCTATCTACAAGGACTTCCTATAACCAAGCTTTGTAAAAAGAAAAAGTAAATCAAAATTTAATAGTAACTTTCATCACATTAGATAAAAACAACCAAATTAAAAAGCAAAGTAAAAAACTAAATATCAATTTGAATAGCACATGCCTATACCAATTTATAACCTCTATATCCTATAATCTTACGTAGATATAAACATAAACCCAAACCTCTTAAGCTACCGCTAAAGGTTGGAAGCTGCTGAGGGGTGGGTGGTAGTGAGGTTTATCAAACAATAGCTCCTCCTCGACAGGCGGTGGCTGAGGTTGCGACTGCAGCAGTTTGAACAATCCGGTGCCGATAGGCATAGTGATACCCATGATGATACACTCGGAGACCCCTTCGATGGCATCCTTCTTGGAGTAGAGAGCAGCATCGAACAGATGGTCGGTTGTCTTCTCAAAGGATGCTAACATAAGAACCGAATCCTTCATCTTGGCGATACCGAATCTAGTGATACCCAATACCTCGCCTTTGAAGGTCATGACATCGCCTAAGAGCATGACATGCCGCTGGTCGATGGTCATACCGTGACTCTTCATTGTTAACTGAATTTCATTGATGATGGTGGCCCTTGCTGCTTCAATCCCCAATACCGAATGCGCCTCCATGATGTGGTTGGTCGTAGTCTTCTCGCCAATGATACCAGTCGTAGTCATGATATTGCGCAGCCCGTAACCCTCAACAAATATCTTGAACTCTCCGCCCTCTTCTGTCTCCTTGATGTTGGCCCTAATTACTTTGGGATACCCGTTGACACTGACCTGGAGTAAACTACGCTTCAACGTCTGCGTGTCAAAGAGTCGATGCCGCTCCTCCTTGGGCTGGACCTTGACCTGAACCTTATTGCTGCCCTTGATGGAGACATTCTGTAACTTAGGTTAGTAGAGGTAGGTCAAAATTACTTACGCCAGGGATGAGTTTCAGCTTCTTGTCGGCGATGAGGGCATTGACAATGTCTTGGATCTCAATGTGCAACTGCAGCTTCTTGATGGTATCCAAATCGATTTTTACATTGATGAAGTATTCGTCTTTTTCGGCAACCACCTCAACGAACTCGGCAATGTCGCCGAGCAACGTCTTCTCGATACGCCCCTTGACGATACGGGCTGAGATCTCCGAGTGTTTGGTGACTAGCTCACACTCGATGATAGGGGTGTTGATCTCCTTGGAGGCATTGATAATCTCCTTGATACGCGGCACACCCATGGTAATGTTCATGGAAGAAACACCGGCAAAATGGAACGTTTTCAGGGTCATCTGGGTACCCGGTTCACCGATACTCTGGGCACCGATGGCTCCAACTGCCGTACCTGGTTCGATGGTAGCCTTGATGTACTTGTCCTGGCACACTTCAAGGAACTTCTTCAGCTGTCGTCGAGTGATGGTGAAGTGTTGGTTTACCATAGCTACCTGGTAAGCGGTTTCGCCTAAACAAAGGTCAGCATACTATAAAAAGCTATTGTTACTGTCAGTTAGGTCATCTCGGACGCCTTTAGTGTACCCGTCAGTCTTAAGGCCCAAGGATAGACGCAGTTTGGAAATCCTATCGGCAGCCTTGGTTTTCAAGAAATTCTTCACTTCAAAGGCAAATTCCTCGCTACAATTACTCTTGAAGCTGGCTCGTCCAAGGAATCTGTTAGTCAAGTCTACAATCTGATGGGGGATCAGTGCCTTCTCTTCCTTTGTGGGCTTGTTGGTCTGTTGGATGTGCTCCAGGTTTCGGGTGAATTCGACAGGTGTACCATCCCCCTCCATGACCATGGGATCTAATCCATCTGCACCATACTTGAACTGGACCAAGCCACCCTCTGAGTTACGTACCGTCAAATCGTAGTGAGCAGTCAGATCTTCCAACGCCTTCATGAGACGGCGCTGCATGTACCCAGTTTCAGCCGTCTTGACGGCTGTATCGACCAGACCCTCACGCCCAGAGATGGCGTGGAAGAAGAATTCAGTTGGAGTAAGACCGGTGTAGAAACTGTTCTCTACGAAACCCTTGGCAGCGGGGATCTTGGCTAAATTTTAGGTGGTTAGTTGCATGTCCAGCAATTAATCCCTTACATTTTTTAAGAAAGTGAGGCAAAGAACGATCCTCGAAACCATCGGGAATACGATCCCCGGAAATAATCTGCTGTCCAACACAAGCCACCATCTGACACACATTGATTTTAGAACCTAATTATAGGGTATTAGCATGGCGTTTATCTCAAAATCTACCTTTGGAGCCACAGGTTGCCATGATCATTGGTGCGTTGTGCTTATTTAATTCTTCTCCACATACCTGACCCATCTCTTCACGAATTTTACTTAGGGTTGAGGAAATTGAATTCTAGTACATAAAGTTAAATGCAATCAAGCCAAATAACTACCTCTAAGTGCGGTCTGCGTCAGCTCCGGCCTGAAGTTCTAGTTCACCCTTCTTGTGCTTTGCGATTAGTTCGGTACATTTGTCGTTGGCGGTGGCTACGGCAATCTTCTTACGTTGCTTGAGCTTCTCCGGAGGCATGACATCGTTGATGCCCAGCGAGAATCCGTGGTTGCCTAGCCAACGTGCGCAGAGTTTGGACAGTCGATTCATGCATTCGGCAGCTTTGATCGGGCCGTAGTCTCGCAGTACCGTATAGAATAGGGACTTTTTATTACCGTCACCTACGGTGGCCTTGTCCATAACACCACTCATGATTTCTGAATTCTGCACAATTAGGTAGCCGTCGTTAGGGCACAGCTCTGGAACCAGACCCCCTTTGGCAAACGACTTGCATTTGGATTCGAAATTGATCAACATTTTACTCTCTTTGTTGGGTCGCATCAACACGTTGAAAATCTGCTTTCCGGTCCACAGCATGACGGGCTAAAAAGATTAGTCATTGCATATATAATTGCTACCTTGAGGATGGCCGGAGGAGGCAAATCAACATGGAGAAGGGCGTCACTCATGTATGAACAGATTTGGGTAAACTGGGAGCGATCGTAGAAACGGTCTTTCTTTGTGATCAAATAGGAGGCAGTGATGAAATCCTGGATGGCAGCAATGAGGGGTTCGCCATTTCGAGGAGTTACCAAGTTGTTCTTGACCTAAGAAACATTAATTAGCCTTGGCTTAAGAAAATAGCATTTACTCCCATAAGCTCATAAGCTTCGATACGGGCCTCTTGGGTTTGAGGTACGTGCAGATTCATTTCATCTCCATCAAAATCAGCATTGTAAGGATTACAAACACATTCGTTGAATCGGAGAGTACGCCATGGACGCACCTTGACAAGATGGGCCATGATACTGAGTCGATGGAGGGAAGGTTGTCTGTTGAATAGTACAATGTCGTCATCGTTAATATGACGCTCAACAACATCACCAAGTTGTAAGTTCTTAGCAACCGATTTACGGTCGACGTACTTCAAAAATCGTTTGAACCCGTTGGCACCAATCAGGAAGTTAGCACCAGGGTGAACGTCAGGACCATTGATGACAACTTGACGCATCTTCTCTATGTTGAACTCAGTAACTGGTTCGGGATAAGTCAGGATCTTGGCTATCCTATCAGGCACAGCAATCTATGGCAAGGCGAGTTATAAAGATAGCTATGTTGGAGTGTACCTGGTCGATGCGCAGGTTAGGATCAGGTGAGATTACGGTACGTCCTGAGAAATCTACACGTTTACCCGACAGATTCCCACGGAATCGCCCAGTCTTACCTTTGAGACGCTGACAAAAGGCACGAATAGGTTTGACGTTGTGCTAAGCGCGGAAGTTAGATAAAAAAGAGATGCTAAAAATACCGTCATCATATTGATACCAGGAATATCACTGTTGATGTACATGGCTACTGAAAGCTGTAGAAACTCCCATTGTTCCTGTAATGTACGTTAACATAATATCAAGTAATAAGACTACCATAAGCTGATTAGCGTTTCCTCCGTTATCGATGCAGCCTTTGATCAACGAATTGGTAAAGAAGATCTCGGATAACTTTACGGTAAGATCATCCTCATTACTTGTATAAATATTAGTTCAAATATTATACCAAAGCACCTACCTGCCACCTTCCTGTATAACTGAGGGACGAATGCATACTGGCGGTACTGGGATGGAAGTCCAGATAAAATTCTCAGGCCGGCCATTTTCCGGGTCAAATCCAAGCAACTCGCAGTCCTTACTATTGTTAGTTACAAGAATATGGTGCTAAATTTACTTCGTTTGAAATCTTGCTAAATAGCTTGTAGACTTTCAGGGGATTGAGATCTTCTTGAGCATTTTCAATGAATGACCTAATATCGGGATTGAAGGCGACAGCATTGGTAAATGACTTTTGAAATCGCTGCTTAGCCTCAGCAGCGGATTTCTTTCGGAACTTCTCATGAACAAGCTTAAGAGCCCCAGTCTTCTTGACCACCCCTTTGAAAAACAAAAATTATACAAATTGAATATAAATTTGACTTACCGTTGAGCGCATTGCAGTAGAGACAGTAGTCTGTTTTTCTACAGGCCGTGTTGATCTCCTTGACCTTGCGCATCTTGGCAAGGTTCTCCAGGTTTGGGCGACGCATCTGCGTAAGGAACTTACGTCTATCCTGCTCATCTAATAGAACTCGGCTACAAGTCTTGCAAATGTTTTGCAAAGTTTGATAGATTGTCTTGAAGAAACCAATATGGAATACGGGGAGATGCAATCGAATATAGGCAAAGTGACCGATACACTCGGCAAGCTTTAAACCACAAGTCGTACAAGACTCCTTTTTGTCTGAAATCCCTAGCCTTCTGTCCAATACTCCGCTGGGAGCTGGTTGTCGGTTTTCGGTCGTGTACATATCCTTGTTGACAACCTCAGTACTCGGACATGTTTCGGATATCATCGGGGGATAGGACCCCGAATTGGATGTATTTGATTCTCTTTTTTGCAGTTTTGGGTTACGTGCTCCTTCATTTTGGTTATTGAATGGCTCGTGTCTGTAGAGCTGGCTTGTTGTAAATCTATAAAAAACTGAAAAAGAGAATCTTTACGTCTAAAAGTTTTATGCTGCAAAAGTGAAGCTCAACAATTCCATGTCAAATGAAAATGCAAGGTTTGTTTAAATAGTACTGTTTGTTTGGACAATAAGAGTCCAATGGTAAGTTTAGTTTACTTCGCTTAAAAGATGTATTTTCAACTTTATTTACTCAAAATTGCAATATTAAAGGAATGCAAAATTTGCAGTCTATACCTTGAAAGCTACAACCAGAGTATCTCTTTAAAATACAATAGAATATGTTTAATATTGAGCCTTCCAAAATCCAGGAAAATATTATTATCCCTTTATTATCTTCAAGTATTGGGAATAGCACCCTAAAGTTAAAACTTGAAAGCATATTGGCAGGTGGAAGTAATAATCCGAAATGTTTAACTTTTGGTTTTGAAAAGTACAAGTAGGGAGCCGAGTATAAACGAAAGCTAAAGCTCAGCAGTTCATGGAGATCCAAAGCTACCAAGGTAGATGATACCTTTTGCTTAAATATAAGGGTATTAAAGTTGATGTCTACTATTTATAATTAAGATATCAAGCTTTATATGCTCTTACATTTACATATAGTTTCAATAGTAGTTTTTTGAAAGACCTAGCTTTCAATATTGTTATAAACATGTATTATTGTAAGTTGTTGTCAAAAGACATTCATAATGGCCATCCAGTAGAATCAGTCATTGGAATAGCTTAGATTCACTAAAAGATGGAATCTAACAGAATATATATATGTTTCTTGATCCTCAATCGTCTGTTATACTTTATAAGCGCACTCCTTTCAAAAATAGGACAGTTGTAGGATCTACCAAGGGACCTTCCATTCATACTAAATTGAATATGTGATATCTCATCATATTCTGCTGCATATAGCTTAAAGCTATTCAAGTAAACATCGTTCAGTATATCTAATTGAACTTTTAAAATGCATGTTGAAGTAGTAAGTTAAATAGGTATAAGATGAAGTAGATTTGTTTTAACCAAGTCGAGTTCTCGGTCAGTAGAAGATAGCGAGACAGTGAGATATAGAGCTAAGAACAATAATCCTATAATTATGCTATATAGCTCTATAATTGATATTCGATTTAAACCGTAGTTTGTGTCTATCTGAGTTTATAAACAACTGGGTCTGATTACTCTTTACAGTTCTCAAAGTAGGTTATAATCAAATACTATGCTTAATAATATCAGCCTTAATACAGTTGATAGGATACGCTTCCTTATATAATTTATATGCAATATATATCCCATTCCATTTGAATCTAAACTTACAAATAAAATTTTCAATAACATAGACATTAGTATCGATAGAAAAGATATACAATTAAATAAACCCATAAGCTTAAAAAAAGCAAGTTTTAGCACCTAACCAAACTCTATACAAAGTATTATCAACCCATTTATTAAACTTGAAATAAATATAAAAACCACTTCAACTCTACACTCCATCCCGCAACTGCTTCCACTTGAACCTGAGGTACAATGTCAGAGCCAACGACCCCAAAAAACTAATAGCGATCAACCAACCCAGCCCCCCAATCAAATTGGAAAAAGTACATAGCAAGGGCACACCAGCAAGTTGGTTATTACTAGTCACAACGTCCAGCTTTAACTTATTGCCTACGAAACAACTAATTGCCTTGACACTAAAACTGGCATTCACATCATTAGCATTGCTTTCCAAATAACTCCCACTAACTATTAAACTGGAACCTATCATCCACATAAAAACTAGTACTAGGTCGAAAAACAGATATGTAAACATGTAAGATTTAGGTAAATTGTAATGGTGGCCAAAGCTTAAAATCTGTAACATAATTGTAAAACTTACCACTAAAGTTAGTAACCCTACTACCACCATATAATAGTTGGTCAATGCACTTGCATGCTTCAGAGGTGCTAATTGACTATCTTCTAAAGTTTGCAAAAAGTTGAATGTTACTAAAGTTCGAAATATGAGGTGCGAGATAATGGTTGTCAAAAACACTTGTAGGAATCTGGTGTAGAATCTTAACTTTTCAAAGAGGTGAAAGTGATCCTTACTGAAGGTCAGCTGTAGTTCTGACTGGTGTTTATCAGTTCTATCGGTGGTTGAAAGTGTTCAGGCTTGTGACATCTTGAAACTTGAATTGTTGTCGCGTTATCGATATGAAGTTAAACCTTTGGAGTATTTTCTTATGGATGAGAGGTAAAAACTTCCAAAGTTTCTGTCAAACCAGTGGAGTTCTAATTGAACACGCTTCCAATTTGAAAGTGACATCATAAAATCAATTGGAGTTTATAAGTTGAAGTTCAATAGCTTTTGATAAAGTTGGTTGAAATTACAAGAATATGGAAACTATCGAAGATGATGAAGTAATCTATATTTGAACTTGGATATTCGTATTGATAGTGGTATGTTAGGCTACTAGAGAATCTTTGAAATATACTATAGGGAAGCTATGTGAAGAAGCAGGTAAAATTAACAAAATATACAGCGTACTTATGATTAATTTAGAATTGGAATTGAATTGCAAACTAACTGGGACTTTTAAAGCTGGCTTAGCCGAGCTCACCTTGACTCACCTAGGTATCAAACATTTTGAAAGTTTATTTTTTAAATAGAAATGTAGAGTCAGTTGTAAGTGACTTGGAATTTTTCGCTAGGTAAATTTAACGCTTATCCTCTCATTTAAATCTCTTTTAAATGATAGGCACGGTAAAAGAGCAACCGTCAACGGCGATGACTTTAAAGTAACTATATTTTGCCAAAATATTTTGACTAACTTGGGCTTTTAAAGTTATTGGTACGAAAGAACGATGAGATGGTAAATTTTATTTTGATTCCATTTTTAAATGATTTAGTATGAGAAACTAGAAGATCTATTGAGCAAGAAAAAGAAATAAAAGTAAAGTGGAAGGTAAATGTAAAAATATACCTTATCTGAGCTAAAGTTTACTATTTGGCGTTTCAACCTCATTTATAGATTAGTATAGTTTTCCAATGCATCATATACATAGAAGTATGGTAGATATACTAAAGTTTAGTTTTGGTTAGTAATAATTCTCATATTTATGTAATTTAAGCAACTATAGTTTCAAATTTAAACTATATATAGTCCTAGATATGGACTAGAATAAAGAGCTTCAAGTATGGCTGTTACTGCATCAATATATACTATGGTAATAAGTACGCGTAAAGTTCAAACCTTCAAATACTTGAAACCTATCCTATATCTTATCCCTCTTTCCTAAATTACAAGCCTATTTCAAATATACCTAAACATTCTAGCCCTACTTTTATTATTTTGAAAGGAACCATTTGTAACATAGGTTTTATTATCAATCTCCAAAAATATAAATCTATAGTTACTACAAAGAATTAAACTATCCCATACCATACACAAAGTCAAAAGTACATTTCTCGAGAAAATTTAAAAACAAAAATAACCAAATCACTAGACATAAACCAAATGTAAAAACTATTAGTGATAGAGTTAAATATATATTGGACTCAGTTGGAAAAGAAAAATTAACGATAGATAAGTAAGTAGGTAAAAGTGCAGTTCCACTTCCCAACTTTAGACTAGACTTGAGATGAGGTAAAAATACTTGAGCTTGGACCAGTACACCAATCCACTTTAACCAACAAGTAGTAAGGTAAATTAAGAAAAGGTAAGCTTAATGCTTGTGGAAGCAGTTGTTGCAGGCTCCCTTCTTAAATACGTTAGGACTGAAATCATCACAGCCACACTCTTGGCAGCTGGCAGCAGTAGTAGGCCCTTCACTAACAGGAGCTGCTGCCGAAGTCCCCAAATAGGACTTTTTGGGGGATGATGCTGATAGTGGACTGGGTTTACCGGGAGCTGAGGTACCTGGTTTAGGGCCAGAAGGCCGGGGTGGGGGTACACCTTGTGACGAGGACATGGGAGATCCAGCGCGGCGAGTTGTAGAGGCTGGTATGGCTCGGGGTGCTGTGTTAGAAGCACTAGTATCCGAACTACGCGACGGGAGGCTAGGTCCTGACTGGTAGGTGGGGGCCGAGTTGTACCTAGAAGATCCGTTGGAAGAGGACGTATTGGATCGACGGTAGGCCGGTCTTGGGGGCTCATCGCCATCTTCAAACTCCTCTGGTTCATCAGTGTGGTAGCTAGCTACGTTGCCGTTGCTGTTGGTACTCCAAGGATCTTCATTGGAGTGGGAAGAGGAGAAGCTGCGACTTTGGGTGGGTTTCGGTTCAGCTGCCTCGTAGGCCTCAGTGTAGTTTGCAGGAAACATGCCTGAGATGACTTCCATACCTACCTTGATTTCACCAACCCACCAGCCTTCGTCAATCTCCTTAGTTACGGTAATAATGTCATCGACTTTCATACTCAACTCATCAGGAGCATCTGACTCAAATTCAAATACACACTTTACTTGCTTCTTAGGGGCTACAGGTGATTGAAATTTAGAAGAGGAAATAGATATAGTGTTACCAGTGCGACGGGGAATCGGTGGTGGAGCCCTTTCCGATTGATTGGATCGTAGCGAGGAGGCTGATTTTTTTCGCATCGAAGCAGCGGCAGCCGAAGGAGCCCGGTTGTGGTTTTCAAAGTAATCACTAGCTTCTGGCTCACCCATCGAGCGGGGCGTATAGTCGTCACTTTCGTAGTCGCTCCTTCGCCCTTCGCTGTAGGTCATAGATCGGGTCAGTGGGGGTTTGCGGGGATCGGTTGCAATCGTCTTCTTGGGCTTGGACACCGAAGTTCTAAATACGTTACTTTTATCACCTACATAAAAATTTACATCTCTTTCAAGGCGTTGAGGACGGGTAGCAGTATCTCAGCCGATTTGTTGTAGTACGCTAATTCCGATTCCACGAATAAAGTCAAGTCACGAGCGTGGAATTCCTAGTTGGTTAGGACTTGATTAATTGAAAAATACCTCTGCTTCAGCGATGATAACCATACGGGCATGAGCATCAGCTAACGTATCTTCGTATTTGACCTGAGCAGCACGCATCTCTTCCTCAAGCTCAGGTTTCTCCTTCTTGGCCTTTTGAACACGGTTTAGCTTGGCGTCCAGGTCCAGCCTTCGGTTTTCAAGCTTCAACCGCAATTTCTATTTATAAAGAGTAAGCAAGGTATAATAGCAGATGAATTGCGCCTAGTAGTCTAGGACTCAGGTACCTGAAAGTCTTTCATATCAGAAAGGGAGCGTTCCAAATTTGCATAGTAGCCCATACGTGACTTGGATACCTAATGAAGTTTAATTCTTGGCTAAACAGTATAAGTACAAAGTCGGCTTGGATTCCAGAAATTTTTTCATGTGCTTGGCCTGCTTTGAATAGAGCCTTCCCTAAGCCAAATTTAAAAAACGAAAAGATGGAGGCTTACCATAAGGGCTATCTTCACCGATGACATAGGCCTGATTTATCATGCAGGTACCCAAAGCCTCAATGGGCATACTCTTATTCTTATCTTCGGCGGTTGGTTTTCGCTTACCTTTTTAAATTAGTTAAAAAGTCCCAGAACTCAAACTATGGATGTAAAAATAATTACTTAGAGCTTTGAGGTAAATGTCCATAGTCGCCTCCAATTTCTCCAACGACTCCTTACGTTGATCCGTTTCTATTTCAAGTTGCTTAAAGTCATCGCTGGTATCGGTCTTTTCTACCGACCCTATCTTCTCACTGGTCCACTACAAACCAACCGTAATTAAAAACTGCACAAGTATCTCTGTAACAACTAAATGTAATGTTTACCTGCTTGAACTTGCCAATGTTTTTCCCAAATGATAATGCCATAACGTTTACTTTCCAAGAACTGGTGGAATTTTGCTGCCTTCTTGATTATAACTGCAATTGTAGCGAATATAAGATGCTAGCTGCATGACCCTTGGACTTGTCCTTAAATAGCCATTATCTTGAATGTGGGGCTACCTGTGACACAAGTTATAATTTATTTTTACCTTAATCTCTATTTGCCCATATAAGTTTATCGTTCAACCCCTTTCTATATATAATTTGGCTATAATTAATTGCACCCCTATTGCTATACTTCAAGTGCTTCAACCTTAAAATAAAGAGCATACCAACTGCCTCCGTTTCGAAATACTACAGTGCAATCCTAAGCATACTCTATTAGAAATCCTTGCTGTATTTCGAAATGGAGGGCTCCAAAGGTTCAGTCCACAAAAACTAAACTTTATAGCCAACTTCGGCTGATCCTAACTTCTATAGCCACGTCGATAGTCTAAAAATGAAAGGGATAGGTTTTTTATAGAATAAGTGATGTAGCAACCGTTCTAGATGTAGGTCATAAACTATAATGTTAAACTTAGCAAACGGTAATCAAGTATAGTTTATGAGAATATATAGAACAAATATAGAAGTAATAGATGGAATAGAGTTTAAATATCCGCTTGTAGCACAAGGAATTGCAGCTGAATAGCTGCTGTCTAATGGAGGTAGTTGTGCAAGTAGGCTATAATTCTATAAATAATAATTATAGTTAACGTTTCAAATAAACAAAAGTTATACATCTAGCACTAAAGCTACACTGAGATTATATTTGGGAAAATTAAATGCCTTGTATCCTCTCCTATTAATTTATATATCGGATGTCACTATATTTAAATACTGAAGAAATGTATCCTCTTTCATTGTCCTAGTCAATAGCTTTCAAATTTTTTGAGCTCGTTTCATATTGTCCAGTTTCCCAATGTTTTTAATATATAAAATCTCAATAACATATGGGTTTAGAGGTAGGTAAATCCCATAATTGAGGTTAGAATATATACCTTGAGAAACACTATTCTAAATTGAAAGCTAAAGTCAAGGTATTATGTAGGTTTGCCCATTTATTTCAAATAGATGTATAAGGAACTCTTTATAGCCAACAAATATTATTGTATATTCGGAAAGTAGATATGTAATATAGACAAAATTTGTCAACAAAGCTTATATAGCACATATACTAGCTTAGTTACAATAGCTTTGTACTACTAACAAATAAATTACCATTTCCAAATTTTAAATAAGAATATCAAACTTACAGGTAAACAAACATTCATATAAGATTCAACAAGAAGGTACATCCTTACATAAATTTACCCCAAAACTTTATTAGGTACTTACTCCGACTTGTCAGCCTTAGGCTTGGAGGCCTTGGCCTTCTTGGTGACATCAGTGGCCAACAACTTGAGGATCTCCTCATCTTCAATCTTCTTGTCCGACTGGTACAAATCCAAATCGACAGGGAAGTTGGTGATGCGGACGTTACCGTTAGCTTGAACTAAGACGGTGTACATGAAAGTAGCGACGAACTCACCCGATTTCTCACCAACGACGTCGTACTTGGAGACAATACCGGAGCGTGTGCATTCGACAATGCCCATACGGGCCATCTTCTCATCCTCCAACGAGCTAATGGATAGTTAGTTTGGAGTGGGAGATAGAAAGGTACCGTAGGGAGAAGGGGAACTTGCCGTGGGATTTGATCTCGTTGTAGACCTTCTTGGCAGCAGCCATCTTGAGGCTGTAGTTGGAGTCGGTACGCGAGTATACGGTGGTGCGGACAGAGGTCTCTTTGAACTAGAACAATAAGTTAATGAACCAAATAGGCAATACTTTGCCCTGTGCAGTCGAGGCGACGACTAGGATAGAGTAGACTTCGTTGGGCTGGAATTCAAAGCGGGTAGTAGATTTGCGCTGCGATTCGTTGGGGTTCATAATGATCTGCTTGCTTCCTTCCAATACATCCTTCTCCAAGCTGTGGGAGAGGGAGCCCTCCGAAGGCTTGGTACCGTAAACTTCACAGACCTTCTGCACAGTATCAGTGACTTCAAAAGACTACGGCTGTAAATAAATTGTATAGGCAAAAGGTTACGCTGTGGCCAGGGCGGACTAGACGGAAGGCAGCTTCGGTGGCGTAGTAGGCAGCCAAGATAGCATCAGCTTTTTTGCCAGTAACGGGTTCATCCTAAACTGTGAGCATAGAATTGAAAGTAATAAATACTTTAGTGGCACCAACAACGAAAGAGTGGGCCATAACACCTGGGAAGCCATCGATTTGAGCACCTAATTCACTTTAAAAACATTAGATAAAACTATATTGTGAAAATACATCTTTACTAAGTCACCCTTAGCTAAAGTGATTTCAGCTTCGGGGTCGGACTTCAATGGAGAGACATGGCAGGCAATGTTGTTCAACGATATGCAGGTGGGGAAAGCGATACCTAAAATGTGAGTATAAACCCAACAAAATTTGTACCTCTGCTAATCTTCTTGCCCTTGTAGACCTTAGCGGCCTCTTGAACCATATATTCATCACCAGCATTACACAAGTCGATAATCTTGGCGCCTTCGACGGCTTTCTCAACGACGAGGGAGAGGGCACCTTAAAACGTTAAAATAGATCTATGGTAGTAGATACCTTGGGCGATCAAGGAGGCCTTCTTGAACTTTAAAGCAACTTCGGGGTTGTTGATGGTGTTATCAATTTCCTTTTCAACTTTGGTAGCGGCAGCTTCACTGGCAGACATTTTTCTTTAGTGCAAAAATTTACAATCCAAAGGAACAAACAAGCGAATTGGAAGCTTTGTAATGGGTACTGCATCACAAAACTTTGCTGTATTTGGCAAAAAATAGATCCATTTTATTGGGGTAAGCCAAAAGGTGAGTTGTCAGTTACTTTGAAATGAATCCAAATGGATTTGGCGCTTCTAAGTTGAAATTGTAGAGATTTTGGTTATTAAATAAAAGTGCTGAATTTATAAAACACTGGAAAACTTAAACTAAAGCGCAAAGCTATATTAAATTTATCGCAGTTAAGGAGACTGATCATTTACCTCCGCCTACTATATTGGCATAGGGTTATCGATTGAGAAGGGCTACTTTGACTTTATTACTAGACAAACTCCATATCGATATATCAATAATGTCTTAAGTTCTATACATAAAAGAAATCACCTTCAGCAACAGCTATTTATATTCGATTATACAGTTGTATTGGATGAACATACTTTGTATAGGCTTTATAATTTATAATGACTAATTAACATCATTTTTAATATAAGAATTTTAAAATATGAAGGATATCAATAGGATATATAAATATTTTAAATAAAAAGATATAATTATAGCTATGAAATTTAACACTAAACAAATATTTTGAGAGGGCGATCCTATCAATACTACAAAGCAACTTTAATAGAAAAAAGCAGCTACAAATCAATATTTTCAATAGCCTTTTCCAGGATTCGATGATGTTATTCTTGGTATCTTTACCATTCAGTTTATCGACCGAGTTGTCTTTTGGATTGTAATTTACTTGATCCAATTGGAAAGCTGAAGGACTAGGTTTATCTTTCAATGGTTAGAATGTTTTAGTTAAACATGGGTTACCTTGATTAGAAGCCTTGAATTATTCTTGAATGGGTTGACTGCCATTAGTATCGAATGAACCAGTAGGCTAAGGTACATCCTGGTCGTTACTATTGAAGAGATTGAAATTCTCCTTCCTGGGCCCACTCCATCCTATTTCAGTCGAGCCTACTTGGTCATTAGGCTGATTCTCCTTTTTAAGCCCATCCTATCCTAAGTTCGATAGTATATCCTCTTTCATTTTTGAAGCATACACCTCATTCACATTCTCAACTTCAGGCTTATTCTTACCGAAATCCCAATCAACTGATACAGAATTGGTATCCCAGGCGAGTTTATTGTCCTTCTTGATACTCCAATTGATATCCGAATTATTGGAAGGGTTGTGCTCGTTAACTTTAAAATCCCAACCATTTTTAGGTTCTTCCTTTTTGAAGGATTCCCTGCCGCTTATTGCAGGTTTGTCGCCTCTTCTTGATCCCTCATCCAATCTCAGAATTACTGGTGGTATTATGATCGTTTCCTTTAGTATCCGAACTCGTTTGGCTATCCTCCTTCTGATTAAAAACTCACCTATTGGATGGAAACTTGATATCTCAGATCGACCTGTCGTCCTTCTTGGTACTCAGCCAATGTTAGTATTATTAATAGTGGAACGGTTGATATCTTTGGAGTTCCAACCGGTAGCTGTAGTCTCCTTCTTTCTCCAACCGTTATCGACTCTTCTCGAATTGCTGAGCTCGTTACCTCATCCTATATTCTTGTTGTCATTGGAGGCTTTAAATGGTATATTTCCCCACCCATTGTCAATTTGTGAACTATCGCCCTTCTTACTGGAACTATCTCCTTACCTTTGCGATTTCGATCCATGGTCACTGTTATGGTTGTTATAAGAGCTGTTGCTGTACTCATCACCGTAGCTTTCTTGGATATTACTCCATTCAGCTTCATTGGGATCTATACCATCTCCAGCAAAGTTATTGTAGCCCCTTTTAAATCAGCCAGTAGTAGAAATGTCAGTAAACTGATCTGCTTCATATTGAAATAAAAACTCAGGGACATGCCACGTTTCGTGTAGTAGTTTGATAAAACCAGGGGCAAGGGACCGATTGTTGGAATTGAAAAGGAGATCACTGTGCCTTTGTTCTAGGTTCTAGCAGTACGATCACTCCGATGGATATAATTATCAATATTCAAGGAAAGAGAATGGTTGATGATATGCCTGATATCCAACCTATGCGCAGTCACTGCTTTAATGATTAAAATAAGAGTTTGATCCTTTCTAAATATAGTCGGCATTAACTTCAAAATGAATCAAAGCAAAAGTTACCTAAAAACTAAAATAATATCTTTCCTTGTAGTATAAGTTCTATCATCATGGATTAAGGTATAGGGTAGTCCCTTTTTATATAAAAAATCAAAAATATCAGCGCCACGTTTCGTCTCGACGAAGACTAATGTTTTGCAGGGTTCCTAGTTAAGGAGTATATCTATGAGAGAATCGCGCTTATCAAAGCTGTTGACTAATTTACTCTAAAGTTGTTTAGAACATAAGTGTTTAGATGCCTTACTTGTTGAAAACTATTGGATATAGTATCGCCAACCTTATACAAATGGTTAGAGCTGTTATATACATCAGAGATTACCTCCAGACGGCTAAAAAAGGTAAAGTTGGATATAATTTTAGCCATCTGGCGAACATTTTTGGAGAAAGCTATCGAAAGCAGCATAGTCTGATACTTATCGGATAAAGAGCAATCTAAAAAAGAGTAAGATAAGCTGGGTTAACAATGGCTACTTCCACTGAGAATGATCTTAATACAATCATTAAAACTCATCTCAAGCATCCTATCCGCTTCATCTATTATTGCAAATATAAAAACACATGTCAGTAGGATTACTTTTAAATATTACCAAATATTCTTCAAGCTTACTTTGCATTGCTCAGTGAAATCATTTGGTCTTCCTGGAGTGGCGATGAGGATACCACATCTACCTTCAAGTTCACATGTCTGTTCACCAGTTGATATACTGCTGTAAAGTAAACCAACTGCATTTAGTTGGAAATTTGATAACCCTTTACCATGGCCTAAGTTTAGTTTTTTATAAAACTATAAATCACACATTAGTACATTTTTATAGGTAAAAATATTTTTCAACACTCATTAAATATTTGGCCGACTAATTCATGTGTAGGTGCTAGAATAAGTGCGGTAGGGGCGACGATCCTGGAACAAGAGTCTCGGCAATACGAATCCCAGTAACTAGTTACCTCGGGGCTAATGAGTTGTTTGGGCTTAAGAAGTTCGTAGTAAAGCTTGAAAATATAGGTAAAAGGAATGCAGCAATCTTCCCGAGTCCTTAATAATGTTAACTAAAATAATGTACTTTTTTATATTTTTTGAGTGCAGACCATAGGATCTAAACCATTTAAAGTAATAGGAATCGTATAGTTCTAAAATATTGTATATAATAAGCAAATGTAAAATTCTATTTGAATTGAAGTTCAAAGTATTTGGCATTTTTGATATTGGCAAAACTTGTAGGATGGATACCAGCCTTGTTAAACTAATTGATGTTAGTGCTTAAGCGAAGAGGTATAGTTACCAATGTAGTTGGAGGAGTGTCTTTACCCATAGCTTTGATTTGTACATCTTGGCACTTTTTGGGGTTAATCCTCGATAAAACGTAGTTTTCTTCACCGAATGGATCCTTTTCAGGCTCCTTGTCCTCAGCAGAGTCAAGTGCTTCTTCGTCTCATTCGTGCCTTTTACGGGATGAAGTCCAGTCACCTTTAGGAGTAGTTTTAGTATAAGTTTTTCAGAACCATTTTGTTCTGAACTTCTGTAAGATACTTCTTTATCTCGATTTGAGCCTCCATAATTACCAAACTTATCCTCATCACGATCGTTGTATTCACCATACCCCCTAGACTTGGCTTTATTTCAATCCCCATATCCATGGCCTGACTTGGTGTTCGAGTCATCGTAGTCATTATGCTTTCCATATTTGTTGTACTTATTCTCCTTATCTCCGACATACTTGTCACAGAAATTACCTTTACTGTATCCATCGCTGTAGCCTGAGCCTTTTTGATAGTTGCTGTTGGGTGGATAAGGATCATATTTATTCTTGTATCCTTCTCGTTCGGTTCGATTACATTCTTTGCTGACTGATTTATCGTATGTGTTGCTGTAGCTATAATCCTTTCTACCATAGCTGTATTTTTCATTAGTAGTGTAAGGGTCCTGAGGTCTGCAGTACCCTTATATTTCGATCCATTCTTATTGCTTCTACTTACCAAACTATTGTAATTGTCATAGCTCTTATAGTTGTAGCCTTTTCGTAAACCTGCATAACCATCCTTGTATCTTAAATTCCTACTGCTGTGCTCATCGTACCCGTACTTATTGTCTAAATAATTGCTGCTGTTCCTAGTTTTACTATTATTGTAACTGTGTTGATAGCTTCGATCCCTATTAAAATCCCGAAAAGGTTTATTGTAAGTTGAATCTTGGTAATAATATCTAGAAGGTGATTTATTTTGGTAATTCGAATCTCTCTTATAATCTGTTTTTTATCTTTCCTATATTGGAAACCCTTGTTGTCGGCACCTACATCATCTAACTACCCATGCTTTGGTTTTGCCCTGCACTTGTCTTTTTTTGATATTTGTTGTAGTCGCGTGAGCTATAGTATCTCGAGCTCCTTGAACCTTCCTCTGGAGGCCAGCTGTTGTATGACATTTCAAATAACCTTAATCCGTCAGCAAAATAAAAAGTGTTTGGTTTCAACTTCTGCAGTCATGTAAACCCACTCTTGATTTCACTTGTTTTCTATTTGTTAGAATATTTATAAACTATATCCATAAACTGTATTCATATATTTTGAAGATAAAAGCAGTTTTAGATTCAGAGAACCATCATTAGTGTTCATGATACAATTAAGCTCAATACATGATATCCAACTCTCTGTTTACAACCCTAGGTATAATAGTTGACAAAGCTATATGTTCTAGGAGTATATATTGTCGGATAAACTCTTTGTTTACTGGAAATTTGACCACATAGCTGCAAATTGTATATGCAGCCAAAGTATCGTGCTAAACTGTAAAATTTTACAAGCTCAAAGTCCACCAATTCTAAATTCTATTTCGATAGCCAATAAAGTGTTTAGCCTTCATAAGTTTGTAGCCAGCTTACGTAGCTCTACTTGGTGAACCTAAAAACTAGAAAATTATACCAGGGCAAAGATCTTTATAACGACAAGGTGACATTTGAAATGATTGTATGTTTAGCTAACTAATATTTTCGTATTTTTATAATGTAAGCAGCCAAAGTATTGAACATTAAACATGAGTTACAACTTCTCTTTGACAACTTTCTCTCCCACCGGTAAACTTGGACAGATTGAACACGCCTTAACAGCAGTTTCCCAAGGAGCTACAGCTGTTGGTATTAAAGGTAATCTAAATTATGTTTATTATTTCTATAGTTTTCTTGATTTATACTTTTAACTTACCCAAACTAACGCTCCATTTAGCCAAAAATGGAGTTGTCATTGCAACTGAAAAGAAAGCCGGCTCCATCTTGGTAGAAACCGAAAGTTTAGAAAAAGTCAGCAGTATCTGCCACTCCATTGGCTCAGTTTATGCCGGTATGGGCCCCGACTCGAGAGTATTAATTCAACGAGCCCGTAAGATTGCCCAAGCCTACAACCGAGTTTATAAGTGCGACCCACCCAATTTAATGCTAGTAAAGGAAGTGGCTAACGTCATGCAGGAATTTACCCAGAAGGGTGGAGTACGACCTTTTGGCGTATCGCTCCTTATTGCTGGTTTCGATGCCAACGGGGACCCCACCCTGTACCAAGTTGATCCTTCTGGTAGCTATTTCCCTTGGAAAGCCGCCGCCATCGGTAAGAATATGATTGGAGCTAAAGCTTTCCTAGAGAAACGTTACGACGGAGAAAGTGATGTCGACGATGCTGTACATACTGCCATCTTGACCCTCAAAGAAGGATTTGAGGGATTGATGACAGAAGATAACATTGAGATCGCTATCGTTTCTCACCCTCCTGCTACTCAAACTTTACCCCATCACGTGAGCCCTGGTCCGATGTACCGTCAACTTTCGGCTAATGAGATACGTGACCATTTGGCCAATATTAATTGATAAATTTACACTTGAATTCTTTTTGCTTTTCTAGCTGCTCCTTTGAATTGATTGAGTTTAGGCACAGCCAACCGCATGTTTTAGATTGCTTGTTGATCTTGAGACTTGTGGCCTTTTGAAAGTTTCGTTGTCTAAAGGCAAGAATATAAGGACTAATATTTTCTCAAAATATAGATAGGCTCTCAAAAAATTAATCAGTTGTATTATCTTTTCTTTAGAATTGTATATCAAATAGATAAATTGCACAGTAGGAATATTTGAGTACTGTTCACTCAATTACTATGTTTACTATGGTAAATTTGACAGTTATTAGTTGATCTATCTGAACATTTCGATTGTATTTATAATTAGAGTGAGATACTAGAGATATATATATCGTGGGCTTAAAAAGATTTTATATTGTTGGCCTCTTATGGTTTTTAAACATGCTGCTCTTTCTTACCTATGAGTTTATAAATTGCTGTTACACCTACTCATTCTCTAGTATTTTGGAGCACCTTGCCTCTGAGATTCAAACTTTAGATACTTATTAGCTATAAATATTCTTATTGAACCCTTTGGTTTGATTTTGTATTGATCTTAATACTTTGAAAATATCTGAATAGAGTAGTACATTCGAATTTGTATATTTAACTATCGTTAGTTATATATATAAATGGGTTTGTAAATAGTTATTTCAGACTATATGGAATACATCTAGTTAGAATGGTAATCTATAGGATAAAAAGTATTTTTCTACTAGAAGCAAAAAGTAAAAGATGAAAACCCTATTGTTGGACTACTATTTGCCTCTACAAATAACTTGATATTTAACTGTTTGGTTTCATAAACCTAAATGGAAGTTCTTGTCAAAGCCCTTATACTTGAGCTTACCTATAAACTTACACATGTAGCAATAATTTAACACTTATTTATTTAGTAGTTGAGTTGAAGTATTGGCTGGAAATCTTGGTTGTCGGTGTAGTACTCCAACTCAGCTTATACTTTAAAGTTAACCAAATTAGTTGGAAGCTGTCCTTGACGTACTGCTTATGGAAGTTGAAATGGTGGACCCTAGTTTCATTTAAAAACTGCTGGTAGAATTCAGTCAGCTTTTGGCTACTTGGTTTACCGGACTCTGCTTTTGTAAAAGTTAGTTTAAATAACAAGGCTAGATAAATGTGAAGTTACTTTCTTGAAGAGCTTCTAACTTGTCGTAGTACAAAGTGTTGTGGTCGAGCCAAAATTTATGGACATTGGCCTGCACTTCTTCCTTCTTCAACTTTAACGCTATAGCCTTTATAAAAAGTTTAATTTGATTTTGATGAAATAAATTACAGCTTGGCTATGTGGATCTACTGATGCGTATTGGACATTTCTTATGTGCGATATGGGATGTGGTGAGCTGACCAAGTCTTTACTTATATTGCTCCTTTGGCTGACATGTCGCTTGAAGAATTTGGTTGCCATAGTCATGGATCTGGTTGAGGGGTGTAAGTTGATTTCGATCTAAAAGTTTCTAAGCAGTTTCCTGAAGCATGGTGGAATTGATTTCATCCAAATTCAAATCGATTTGCTGATGGTTGGAGAATTCTAAGTTGGAGGAAAAAATTAGGATTTCAACATGAAATCAGGTTAGAAATTATATTCCTTTTTAAAGGACATCTTTTTTATCTAAAGCTAAAAGTTACTTTAACTGTGGTAGGTGGTGACCTGTTTTCATTTTTTGGAGGTGTTGTTGTTTATAATCAAAAGTATAGTAGGCTTAATAGTATTTCTAGACTATAAACAAGCTATAGTTTTAAATTTTATATAGATAGCTTTACTAATTGTAGATAGAATGATATACTAAATTAGTTTGAACTTAAACTCCCTTTATATTAGATTTTGAGTATAGCTGTACTAGATTCGATATTTAAATTTTAAAAAGCTTTATTTAGCTAAAGAAATTCCTAAATTTTTATATAAAAGATGTTTATTCTATAAATTACTTTAAACTAAGCTGTTAAACTACTATAGAAAGTGTAACTTGTAGTGTAATAAAGGTGAAGTTTCAAAATATATCAAGCTTTTGTTTATAATAACTAGCAAAAAGTAATGGATATTCCTACTTAAAATCTAGGCTTTTTTTAGGATTTGAGATAAATATTATTAGTTTTACTTATTAGCTTATATTTTCTTTATATACTATTAAATTTATCTTAGCTATAATCTATCTATTCAATTAGTTAATATATTGATTAAATAGCTTTGTTGTACTTAGTAACTATAATATCTATCCTTTAAATATTAGCTAAACAACCTTTTATCTAAAGTATTTAATATTATTATTAATCTAAAGCTTAAAAATTAGCTTTAACTTACTTAACTTAGCTGATACTTAAGTACTTACTATCTCATTTATCTTTAGAAATATATGTTTATATTATACTATATATTTTAGATAAGTAATAGGTCTAATAGTAATAAGGAAATAATAAATATAATAGTAAAGTATAGTTAATTTAAAAATATTTAATTTTAAAAAGAATAGCCTAGCTTTTCTAATAGCATTTTATAACAATCTTATTAAGTTTTTAGAGAAAATTAAAAGTATTAATTATGCAAATTTGGTAGAAAATTGGTTAAAGTATATAGAAAGCTAATAAAGTATAGTATAAAGTTGATTTATAGTTATTTAATCAACAATAAACTTTAAGCCAACTTGTAGTAGTTAAAGCAGCTTATATTAATTCATATTACTTATAATTCACTTCCATTCATCAACTTTTCTAGTCTAGTTTTAACTTATGTTGACTTATAATATAGCAGCTTAAATAGAAGGATATTTGAATATATCAAAGCTAACTTTCCTAGCTTGATGAATCTGATTATATTTGTATATTTTATTAGCACAACTACCCAAAAAATACCTATCATTGTCAGCTTTATCGAACTTACCTTTATCTACATATTCAAATATGAAGAGCTTGCCCAATACTTCACTTAGTTGATATATTAGCCCAAATTCAAAAAGCTTAGGCTAGAGATTGAGAATTTTGACTAGCCTAAGCTTATTAGGCACAAGAACCAGTAGATCCAATTTCTTAAATCCTTGAATTAATAAATCTAATTAAACTAAGTATTCACCTCAAGTTTGAGGACAGGTATACTTTCTTTTCCATCCACTTTAGGATTTTAGTTAACTTCAAACACCTAGCTGTCAGTAAGGATTGCTTATTCAAATATTTTAGAAATTTATATCTACTACCACTGCAAAGTTTTTACACCTACTTTTTAAAAGATTTCGCTTGCTTTAAGATGTTTGTATCCAAGCTGACCATATATAGCAAGCCTTTTATCACTTATCCTGGCCAAACAGTTATTCTTAAGCACTTGTTTAAGTTGATTGATGCTACTACTTCTCCTAATTTGTTAGCATTCATTACATTAAATTTCCCACAAAAGTTTAAAATGTGGATAAAGGATAGGATGCCGTTACTTTTGTAGGTATGCAGTTCTTCCATACCTTTAACGTCTTTTACTTACTGGCAATAGTTACGTTAATTCCTATTTTTATATTTATAAGTAGGTATAAGTAGATTGTATCATTTGGAGGAAAGTGGCAGTATTGTAAATTTGTGTAGGTAAGAGTTATAGTTGAGATGTTGGCTTCAATTAAATAGCCATCTATAAATTTATAAACTCTTTTTATTCCAATGATACAGTTATATATACTAAACGACATTAATGTTTTTCAATGTACAAAAGTTAAATTGGTATACTGCTTCGCCAGTTCTATTTACAACTAGTTTGATGAAGACTGCCCTACATTTCATTCCAGCTAAATAGGATATAAGATTTCATCTCTACTTTTTATCCGATCTACAATTTCAAATATGCTTCATATTGTAAGATGGGCAGAGCTTATCATCGATTCCAATAGATGTATAAAATGTTCTATACGACAGTAGCTTGAGAATTTGTCTATAGTTTAGTTTTGGAAGGGTAATATGTCTACTAAGCTAGTGGCTACAGATGATGAATTTTCTCCACAAGGTATAGCCAAAACTCAAATTTAAGATGTTGATCATTTAAACTTACAAGTACTTTGGACATACTACTCATATACTGTAGCTTTGAGCCCTGTATATTTGTTTCCTTAAGCACATATTGATCATAGTGCGTCTATAAGTTTATTTAAGATACATATAGAAATTTAGATGTGGTTTATTTTCAAGTCAAATCCTAAGCAAAAGTTCACTGTTAGAGGTAACTGCTTAGCACTAACCCAACCAAAAAAAGCTTTTACTGGTAAATTATATACCTAAGCAAATACACTTTTTTAAAGTAAATATTGGTTGTCTTTCTGATAAAGTTAAAAAATGAAGAATGTCCAAAACTAAAAGACCTTAAATGTAAAAAATAAAACACGTTTAATTAGAGTCCAGGCCCATTAGGAACAGCAAATACATTGGCACCAGCCAAAGCAGCTGAACAGCTGGGGTTGTTACCCCAGTCACATATCACCGAGTTGCCGTTGACTTTACAGGTGGTTCCGGTGGTACAAGGTCTTAACAGCCACTTGCCTTGGTTACATACGGCATAATTGTTACCATTGCAAGAGTAGCTACCCTCTTGGGTACAGGTGTTGCCGTTGATGGGACATCCAGCTGGGTTGGTGGGGGTAGGGGTTTGAGTAGGTTTGGTGGCAGTTCCAGTCTGGGTTTGAGTTTGAGTAACGGTAGGGGTAACAACAGTCGAAGAGGGTGGCTTGACAGGAGCACAGTTGGCACCACCTTTCAAGAAACTAGCTATGCTGGCTCCAAAGCTGCCGTTGTTGAAGACCTGCGAAGCATCCCAGAACATCAGACCACCAAAGTTGGAGTACTGGCTGCGTACAGCACCTACTTTAGTTGAGATGGTGCCAGCATCAACGTACCCGTTGTTGGCGGCTGTAGTGCCACCCGGTAACCCAACGTAGAGCTTGACGTTGGAGTTCTTAGCTTTAGTCTTGGCCCAGTTGTCCCAGTCGGCATAGTTGAACTGGGAGTTCAAGCCGCAGTAGTTGTTGTAAAACTGGATGTAGACCATGTCGATCCAAGCATTGTCCATGATAGTGCCCATGTAGCCGTCAGGGAAGGGGCACTGGGGAGCAGCCGTTATATAGTACTTCTTGCTGGTGTCAGTGGCGTATAAGCGCCTCAATTCGGTGACCATAGCCGTAAATCCAGTCGACGAGCCACCTTCAATATCTAGATCGATACCATCTAACTTGGCGGCACCAAAGGGTCTTGTGGCATGTGTACCTCCCAAAGCCAGATTCCATACCTGGTTGGCAAAGTTGACACCAGCTGCGTCGTTAGCAAAGCCGTACAGACCGACAGCACCTCCTAGACTCAACTGAACGATGACTCCCTTAGACTGGCAGTACTGGATATCCTGGCCTACGCTTGGACAGTTCATCAGGTTGGTTCCAGGGAAGGTATCAGTACATTTTTTGGAAAAGTCGAGTTGAGGTAGATCTTTGCCATTGAAGATGTGCATGAAGGCTAGGTTGATTACTGAAACACCATCTTTGTCACAGTACTCACGTAAAGGCTTCTCGGTGGTTAGGTCGTTGCCGTGGGTTACACCATAACTGTTCTGACCCCAGTAGAGTACTAGATTGGAGTTGCAGTTGACATCGAAGCTGAGGACTTGGGTTAGGGTTAGTAGTGTTAGGGCTATCGCTTGCTTTAACATGTTGTGTGTTAAATTTTATAAATTACGCTTTTGGGCACCCTTTATATACCAATTATACGTTCAAAAGCAGTAATATGGTGGTTTTTAGGATTTGTGCTGACCAAGTCATTGCTATTTTGCTTGTGACCAACTCTTAGTAAAGTTTGAGTTGGTCATGCTTATAAGGAGTCTAATTTAGCGTATTTTTTATATGTAGACACTCTCTCGAATATCTGTATGACACTGCTGTTTACTGCTGATCTTCATTGATACAGGAAATCCATCAATTAGCCATACGTGCCATCGATCACGGACTGTGGTGCTAGGTGGATTAACTTATCGCCTACTGCTGAACTTGAAAATATTTAGTTTGTAGGAAGTCAGGTAAAGCTGTGAGGCATGTGGCAATAGAAATTAGCTAAACATCCCTTTTTAGTAATATACCATTGTAACCTAGGCCCAAGAAATGAATTTTTTCTTGCCAGTTTGTTATGCTGTGTTATATGGTTAGCTGCATGCCCTAGATTTTCACTTTAAAGCTGGTTCCCCTTTACAAAAAGTCGTCACAACTTCCGATCACGTTCTAAACTCCTCTAATTTTCTGATCTAGATATGTTATTCTAGGTAATATTTAATTTCACTTATATATCTACCAGGATTGAGGCATCCTTTCGGTTCTACGACATGAACCTTAGGTGATCGAATCCCATCATATATAGACACTTCTAAACGTTAAAATATAAATCTAGTATAATGGTACTTTGAAGTTTTCTGGATTGACAGCCTATCTGGATTGAAAATCAAGGCGGCGATAGCAGTATGCTCAATCCTCAAATCGATGATGAAAACAAGTGATACTGCTTAAGATTCTGGAAAAAGTTTACTAAAGTTTATACACATTTCAAAACATAGCAATACTTTACTAAGGGTATCTCGAAATTTATATAAGTAGAGGCTAAAAATACGATTTATAGGGATTTTTAAACTGTCGGGAACTTGGGACCGAAGCAAGGAGGGTTTTCCTTCCTTCTTTCCAGAGTTTTAATACTAAAGATTAAAGGAAATCCTTGGAGTCAGAAGCGTCCTGTCGTTGCTGGCTGGGGGCAAAGAAGTATCTGTTGACACCTAGACCACTCGCATCCTGAACTACTACCTTAGTATCCGGTAAAGCTTTGGTGTTGGACTCTACCTTGGCCTTTTGATCAGGCTTGGTAGGGGGAGGAGGAGTTTTATCCTTAGTATCCTTAGCAGGAGGGACCTTATCATTAGTTTCTTTAGGTTTGACAGGGGCAGTTGGCTTGGAAGATTTCTCGTCGAAATCGAAATCAAAGTCGTCCAAGTCGTTTTTATCCTTGTTGGAAGGAGCTTTATCCTTGGGAGGGGGCGTATTATCCTTAGAGTCTTTAGAGTCCTTAGGATCTTTTGGTTTCTCGTCTTTGGCAGGGACAGGTGATGTAGCAGGTTGATCGACGTAGTCAAAGTCGTCGACATCGTCACCAGCTACGTCAGAACCAGGTTTCTTTGTCAAGCAGCGGATGAGATCGATACCCTTAAAGTTCAACTTGTCCTTATTATCCTGGACAACTGAACCTCGGTACTTGTACCCAGTTGGAGGTTGAAAGTCCAAGGAGACTTCGGTTCTAAAGCAGGGTTAGCATTAAGGATGCATGGAAAAATTTACTCGGTGATGTTGTTGATGGAGTAGATCCCCTCCTCCACCTTGCCTGGGATGGTCTTGCCGTTCCTGGTCTTGGAGCACCCAATTATAGTGTAAGCGCCGTCGCTGTAGAAGCTTACGTAACGATACTTTTTGCAGTTTTTCTAATATAAAAGTTAACCTATACTGAATATTTGGCTTAGATTACCCCGTCCCTAGACTCTTCAAAGTCGCCTACCAGCTCCAAAAACTTATCCTCAGGGATGGCATCAGCTTCGCAATCGTTCAAGGTGGAGTCTTCGTTGTACTTGAATCCCAAGTCTAAGAACTCAACCTTCTGTTTGAACTCACCTTGTGAATCCAGTGGTGTGGGATACTCGATCACGTAGTTTTCATCCAAGGATTCCCTATATGAGATTAGTTATTTTGTTTAGTAGTTTAGGCTGTACATTTTTCCAAAAGGTGTACAGTTTACGACCACTAGCACAGTAGGATCGGATGTAGTCCCTCTTCTTAGTTACAATTAAGGCATAGGCTGAAGGGCAGGACGTAGACTAGTTAAAAGTTAGTTTAAATTTTAGCAGACCACTTACATTCTCTGGCACATACTTGTACCTGCCGATTAGATCAGTAACTAGGTCCAAGTAGGGACCTTTATCACTATCCTTGTCCTTTCTACGCTCTAAAGGCTTTGGTGATATACTGATCGCTTCGATACTGACTAGGGTGGCAATTAAGCCAAATATTACTGATTTCATTATTTCAAATAGGATGGAGGACTGTCGAAGTCGGGGGTTGTTTATATTGAACCGGTCAAAGTACCCTAACCTAACTATGTGATGGAAAAAGTAAACAAAGAAGCAAAGTTTGGTGTTGAAAGAAAGGTTGGCCTCTGATAAAGGTATAAAGTAATATGAAGCATGTAGATTAGCTTCATCTCAGTGATGCTCTTGGAAGCTATAACTTTTTATTTCCTGGATCGGCTCTCAGAGGCAATCTAACGGAAATTGATATGTCGAAATGAATTTTCTCGTATTTGGTAGAGCCGGAAATATTTTGCAGTTGATATATATTTCCAGTAGAGCTGCAATTGGTAAATAGTATATGCTTTTAGGAAGCCTCATTTGCTACTAAGATAGATTAACGGTTATTTCGCAAACTTCAATTGCATTTTTATAATACTGATGATTGACACTATCTTTTGTAACAATGGAAAAAATTAATGGGTGTTTTCAAAAAATATTGATCAGTATTGCCTGTGGTACTCACCAGATATGACACCGAACCAACAGACAACGTGATGGAAATGTTTGCATCAACTATTAATTTGGTACCAACCAAAGCAGCTTCACTTTTGAAGCAGTTGGATCTAAATTTCAAAATTGAATTGCCAAGATAAATTGATACTTTGAACTTGAAGTTGAATTCTTCAAAACCAGGGCAATACTACCATCTGATACCAACTTCTATTCCATTCACAAAAGAAATAGCTATTGTCAAATTAGCTCTCCGGCTAAGCTGTATATTAAGCCATTGTATAGTTTTTATATTTTTGTAGGTAGCCCACATTTGTGCTACTACTTGGCAATGTGCTTCGGGCTACGTATCTTTATTTCTTACCATTTTCCTATGCTTTAAATCGCTATCCATCGATTTTCCATTACTTTAATTAACTGTCAGTTCACTTGATTTTACCTGGGATCGATTTCTCGTTATGGATGTAGTCTTTGCCCAGACTTGACTTCGGATTCTCCGATTGCCACCCTGCAGATTAATTGAGTCCTAATTTCTATGAGGGACCACTACAATCAGGGCATGTGTTCTCTTTTTTGTTAGAAAGAACTCGCTTATATGTCGCCTAAGCTATACTTTTCTCCTGAGCTACGATATATATATCAAAACCTTTGTATAGGAAAAGAGTGTTAGTTTTTTCTTTTGGAGTTTTTGGATCAGTTTAATTAAAGATTCTTAGCTAATAGTTTTATAAGAATTGAGAGTTTTAAGCATTTTTATTGATTATAAAGAAAATATCATGCCTATACTAACCATCTTATAATACACGTATATATCATGTTTTATACCAAAGGATCCACCAATTTCAATAAAACACATTTAATTAGAAGTTCAAATTAGTAGCTAAATACTTGGTAAGATTAACTAATTTATAGCTATTATTTAAATTTTATAAAAAACTATATAGAATTATATTTAGTCTTTTAGCTTTTACTTTTATGTTAAACTATTTACATTTATCTAAATTTTTAAATATGGAGGAACATGTCTACTATATACCTATAGCTATATAGGTAGATTAATAAAACTAGTCTATTATATAATATATTAAACTTGGAATTTTCTAATTAAAGTACTTTTTAATCTACTATAAATTTAAGTATAAATATATTTTAAGCAGTAGTAGCTTAGAAAATTATCTTATAACTTGGCTATTATAGCTAAAAGGAAACTACAAATCTAATTTAATAAAATTGCTAAATATACCTAAATTAAAATAAATCTTAAAAAAGTAAAAGTTTTAAAATATTAATAAAACTTATTTTAAAATATTAATAAACTTATTTTAAAATATTAATAAAACTTATTTTAAAATATTAATAAAACTTATTTTAAAATATTAATAAAACTTATTTTAAAATATTAATAAAACTTATTTTAAAATATTAATAAAACTTATTTTAAAATATTAATAAAACTTATTTTAAAATTAAAAATACTAGCAATATTATAATTTATATAAATACTTAGAAAGTTATGTTTATAAATTGTATAGCTTTATTCAATATATATAAAGAGGCTTTTTAAATACTTTATTATTATTTAAAATATCCAAATCTCTAAACTATAAGTTTTAAACTTTAGGGTATATATAGCTTATTAAGTACTATAAGTTGAAACCTCTAAGCTATTAATTAAAAGAGGTATAATATTATTTTAAATATATTGAAATAATTTTGTTTATAAATCATTATAGTCAAAATATATAATAATACTAATAAACTAAAGGTATTATTAAATATAAATTTATTATTTAAATCTAGCAATAATTTAATATTTTCATTTTTGCTATATTTTTCAGCCATAATAGTCTATAAACAAAATACTCTTCAATATTAATAGTATAGTGTTTACAGAATTTCATTATAAAGTTGCAATTTTTAGACAAGTAAAAATAGTGTTTAAATTGAAAATATGTACTAAGAATACTCAACTTAATCAAAAGGATAATAGTAAAATTCTAGCCTAAAGCAGGGTTTCCAAAATGTTTTGTAATTTTACCCTTAAATTAACCTTGGACCAATTAAAGTTTCCAAAGCTTTTGCTTTGTTAACAGAACCATTTCTATCTTACCTACCATATAGAAATTCTAGCCTAGGTCCAAATGGTATACTACTATAAAGAGAGGCCAGTTAGCTTCTATCATCGGATGTATCACAGCTTTACCTGGTGTCTACTTTCAAAATTAATATTTTGTATATTTGACCAGGCATCTTAACTTAACTCACCTAGCATCACAGAGCATAGCCAAGGTCGACGTAAATCTAATTAATTAATTTCCTGTATTGGTGAAGATTCAATCTAACTAACAGCATCATCCGATGATTGAAAAGGCACCCGTTAATAAACAATCAAAGTAAAGTAGTGTCTCTTACAAGTATCATACTCAGATTTTAGTACGAACTGGTCACAAGCAAAATAGCAATGACTTGGTCAGCACAAATCCTAAAAACCACCATATTACTGCTTTTGAACGTATAATTGGTATATAAAGGGTGCCCAAAAGCGTAATTTATAAAATTTAACACACAACATGTTAAAGCAAGCGATAGCCCTAACACTACTAACCCTAACCCAAGTCCTCAGCTTCGATGTCAACTGCAACTCCAATCTAGTACTCTACTGGGGTCAGAACAGTTATGGTGTAACCCACGGCAACGACCTAACCACCGAGAAGCCTTTACGTGAGTACTGTGACAAAGATGGTGTTTCAGTAATCAACCTAGCCTTCATGCACATCTTCAATGGCAAAGATCTACCTCAACTCGACTTTTCCAAAAAATGTACTGATACCTTCCCTGGAACCAACCTGATGAACTGTCCAAGCGTAGGCCAGGATATCCAGTACTGCCAGTCTAAGGGAGTCATCGTTCAGTTGAGTCTAGGAGGTGCTGTCGGTCTGTACGGCTTTGCTAACGACGCAGCTGGTGTCAACTTTGCCAACCAGGTATGGAATCTGGCTTTGGGAGGTACACATGCCACAAGACCCTTTGGTGCCGCCAAGTTAGATGGTATCGATCTAGATATTGAAGGTGGCTCGTCGACTGGATTTACGGCTATGGTCACCGAATTGAGGCGCTTATACGCCACTGACACCAGCAAGAAGTACTATATAACGGCTGCTCCCCAGTGCCCCTTCCCTGACGGCTACATGGGCACTATCATGGACAATGCTTGGATCGACATGGTCTACATCCAGTTTTACAACAACTACTGCGGCTTGAACTCCCAGTTCAACTATGCCGACTGGGACAACTGGGCCAAGACTAAAGCTAAGAACTCCAACGTCAAGCTCTACGTTGGGTTACCGGGTGGCACTACAGCCGCCAACAACGGGTACGTTGATGCTGGCACCATCTCAACTAAAGTAGGTGCTGTACGCAGCCAGTACTCCAACTTTGGTGGTCTGATGTTCTGGGATGCTTCGCAGGTCTTCAACAACGGCAGCTTTGGAGCCAGCATAGCTAGTTTCTTGAAAGGTGGTGCCAACTGTGCTCCTGTCAAGCCACCCTCTTCGACTGTTGTTACCCCTACCGTTACTCAAACTCAAACCCAGACTGGAACTGCCACCAAACCTACTCAAACCCCTACCCCCACCAACCCAGCTGGATGTCCCATCAACGGCAACACCTGTACCCAAGAGGGTAGCTACTCTTGCAATGGTAACAATTATGCCGTATGTAACCAAGGCAAGTGGCTGTTAAGACCTTGTACCACCGGAACCACCTGTAAAGTCAACGGCAACTCGGTGATATGTGACTGGGGTAACAACCCCAGCTGTTCAGCTGCTTTGGCTGGTGCCAATGTATTTGCTGTTCCTAATGGGCCTGGACTCTAATTAAACGTGTTTTATTTTTTACATTAAGGTCTTTTATGCAAATAAATATTTGCAATTTTGGATGAGTGTTTGTTTTGGTATTGGAAATAGAACTTGGTAGTTGAAGTTTGGATTTGGTACAGCCGTAGATGAAATTTCTATAAATATTATAAATATTAACTTTTCCTTTAGTTTATGTAAGTGTAAGGAAGTGGAGGCTACTATTCACTAATGGAGTTCGAGCTTGAAAGATAGTGAGCTACGTTTGTAGATATCTTTAATTAATCTGTGGGCAGGCCTTTTTTGAAACCCAACTATCCTAAAATGGTTTAACCAACGGTGGTTGCATTACCAACATAGCAGTTGGCTTAGGTAATACTATTGACCTTCAATCAGCCTTACTTGCAACTCACCTTTACTTGAAACAGTATGCTCCAGCTCTAGTGTAATACAAAACTTCAAGTGGAGTTTATTTAAGGATGCTGACAGTTCAAATAAATTGCTCTTACCCAGGCAGCTAAATGCTATCAGTTTAAGCTACCAAATGGTGAACAGAAGGAGACATAGCAGCATTTTAGCCCAAAGAGAACAGCTAAGTTTAGCTACTTGAAACCGTAATTCAACATACAGCTATAGAAAAAACGTATAATAGTCTGGATCTGCTCAAACATACATTAGCCATTCTCCAAATCAGTAGATGATATTGAATATCAGCAAGATACTAGAGCAAGTCTTCACATTGAGTTTACTAACCCTATCCAAGGTGTTGACCTTTGACATCAATTCTAATTCTAACTTTACTCTTCTGAAGTCTAAATAGCAATAGTTTAAATCATCTCAACAACTTAGTAACCAAGAAATCTGCATGAGTACTACAATAAATACAATGTCTCAGCCATTAATCTAGCTTACTTACACATCTTATATAGTAATACTTTACCTCAGCTCAACTTTAATTTATAATGTACTTTCACTTCTTTAATACCACTTTGACAAACTGCTCAAATATAGAAATGGATATAAAATACTGCTAGTTCAAAAATAGTATAGTGCAGTTAAGTCTTGAAAGCCCTAGTGATATTTATACCTTTACTGACAACACAGCTGATTTCAGCTTTACTAACTAGCTATAGAGCCTATTTCTAGGTAGTACACACTCAAGCCAACCTTTTAGTAATGCCAAGTTGGATAGTATTGATTTGAAAATCCAAACTGACTCATTAATTATATACACAGCCATAGCTAACTAGCTATATAAGCTGCATGCTATCAATAATAATAAGGACTACTATGTCTTAGTATCTTCTAAATATATCTTTAATAACCCTTATCTAGGCTCTATTTTGGATTGAGCTTAGATTAACATAGTTAATATTTGATTCTACAATATTAGATGCAGCTTTAACTTATAATTTAATTATTTAGATTGGAATATCTAGGTTAAATGTAGAGCTAAGGGTGGTGATAGTAAGCTAATTATAGGTCTACTTGGTAGTAAAATTGCTACAAGTGATAAGTACTTTGATTCCAAAACTATTGTTATAAAAGTAGAATAGATATGTAAAAGACAATAACTTTGATAGCATTATAATTTGAAATACTAATATAGCATTTGACAAAGATAGTTTAAACATCAATGTCAATGACTTATTGAGAGCCAATTCTAATTGCAATTCAGAAATTAGTCTACCTTTTAATTCCTCAGAGTTCTGTACTATTGAGCTTCCAAAAGTTTTATAGTTGAAGCTTAGTATTTAACATATAACAACAATTAAAGCCTCTTTAGCAGAATAATATAAAATTTACTATTGCATTGATTGAGGCCACTTGCACATATTTTGAATTGCTATCTGCTTATATGAGCAAGTAGTTTGAAATATGTAACTTTAGATTATTTTACTTTAATAAACTTTGGCTATTCTATTTTTGTCTAGTATGTCTTTACATTGCTTATTACTAAGCTGTCTACCCAAAAAGATTTTTGTAAGCTATAAACTAAATTTAAGACTGCCTTTACAATTTTATGATATGTATTTATAGAAACTATAATGCTATTTTAGTATATGCTACTTGCATTAATATATATATGTATACATATTTAGTTAATTCTCAAGCTAGTGAAAAGTTTTGCTAAACTTGACTTGGATGAAATATGCTAAAAGTTCCTTAATTAGATAAAACTAGTATGTTATTAGTAGGCCATTAAATAGTAGACTGCATAATATGCCTTTATTTAATAACATTGATAAAAATCCTACATATAGTTGTTCTCCATCGTCATTTCCTTAAAGATTTTATAGCTTCTATCTTGAACGATACTCATATCACTATGACGTTTTTCAACTATATAACTAGTATCATAGTTTAAATCTCATTTCAACCATGACAGTTGGAACAGTTAGGCTAAAGCTAGTGCTAAGGACATAATTGTCAAACTGTTCACAAATCCAAAAGCTATATAACTACTGTCAATTCCTTGGATATAGATGCTGATATTGTTTCAACAAAAGTTGGCGTTGTATATAGCTAGTACTCTAATCTTGGTGACTCATGTTTTGGGTTGTGAGCTGGGTTATTGACAATGAGAGCTTCGGTTCCAGTGTAGCTAAATTTTGAAAATGAGATCAGCTATAACTTCAGCCAAGGCAGCTATCACCATCATCTCGCAAAACCTATTTCCCCCTACCTCTATCAACTTTAACTGGATACCTTGTTTATGAGAATAAATGTGCTCTGAAATGCAGTTACTCCTAAAACGATAACATATATGCCTATATAGTTCAACTAAATGGATATTACCATTTTTATCGGTAAAGTTATCTGTAGGGATTAATGACAGCTCTATTATATGGCGTTGGAAAGACACTGTCCCGTGCTCAATTTCTTGTTATTGATGGCCTATTTACCTTACCTAGCGGATCTAGAATCCACCAGTAGTGTATTTTATATAGTATATAGCTTTACAATCTGGTAAGTGTAGAAACTTTAAAGTTACAAACCCACCTGGTATATTTGGTAGTTAATTTTATTCCAAATATGCTATATAAACCTTTGTAGAAGGCTTATAAGCAAGTGGTGAACTATTTTTTCAGCTATATAGATTCACCTTTCGAATATTGGCTTGCTTATACCAGCATGTTTTACATAATTTCAAATAGGGATTCATCTTACACTTGAGAAAGTTGGCTTGGAAATTTGCAAAATTTGCTGGTTACTGACAAATCGATATTTGCAATTACTGCTCATTTGATTTTTCCAAATGGGTGGAGATGCAATTTAGCCGAGGTAAAGTCGGAAAAGGGATAGGGGTAACTTGGCCGAACGTATGGTACCGCCAGCACAACAAACCACCCTGTCAATCAAAAGCATACTTCAAATATTAAAATACATCAAATAGCTGCAGAGCATTCAGTGTCTAAGGTTTGCATTCATTGGATAAAGTTTAGTAATTCTGAATTTCTATGATCAACGGAATGTGATCTTGCACCAGCAATGCGTCCATTACCAACTCATTCCATCGAAAAATTTGGTAATCAAACGGAAAGGTAAGAGTGAATTCAAATGCTGAGGTTATCATAGTTGAAGTACACCATCCAGCAGGAATATCCTCAACCTCATTTAGGTGCGGCAAAACTATAAGGTGGTATCACTTTCCAATCAACTCAGTAATGAAGATCACTACAACTACCAAATTTAATTGCTTGATATAGCCAACTTTCGGAAACCTTCCAACATTTTTATAAAAATATACCAGCCCATCTCTAGTTGGACGCTTTATACTAACAATAAGCTGACTATTGGTGATCGACCGAGCCATATAGGGGAAGTTTAAATTTTAGGGGCAAGAGAAAGTTTAAGGTCAAGATTTGGAAATTCGATATTGCTTTTTTCCATAGTTGGCAATTGGAGAAAAGTCCAACTTTCCAAGAGATGGCATCTCATTAGCCACCTGCTGGCGATCGGTTGGTGTGTAGTAAACTTAACATTATTTAATTGACCAAAGTCAAGGTTACTGTTATTGAAAACATTGGATGACCGAAATCCCATCTTACCATCATTAAAATTAAATTGAAATATCTCATTCCAAACAAAAATGAAAAGTAACAAGCGGGCCAAAACCCAGGAGTTTGTGTATGAGCTCTCTCCTCTCGTCAAATCCAACCTAGCCAACCTAAGGACTTTTTTGCTGGAGGCCCCAGCTAACTACAAACCTTACTCCAACAAGCTGCAATCGGTTCACATCGAGAAGTTTGCCTTGATGAATGGGGAGCAGGTCAGCTGCATCAACTACCGTGGAAACTTTTTTATGACAGGAACCGATATAATTCGGGTATTGGAGAGTAAACTGGAAATCTATGGTAGACCTATTATCAACTTCAAGAAGTTCGAGGAGGGAGTCTTTTCTGACCTACGCAACTTGAAACCTGGGTACGACGCCATCTTGTCGGAACCGAGAACCGACCTACTGGAAGTTTTGTTTCGATCCAATTGCGTACGCACACAGAAGAAGCAGAAGCTTTTTGCGTGGTACGCTATACCTCATGATAAACTTTTGATAGATGCAATTGAGCGCGACATGAAAAGGGAGAAGAAAGGGTTGGAATCGACTACCAAGCTCCTCTTCGAAAACGAGAAAGGGTTTCGGAAGCACGTTACTTTTAATGAGGGGTTCGATGGTAGTAGTCGGCTGTTTCCGATGCTCAACTTGGATGAGACGTCTCGAATCCAAAGCTTCCTTACTTTTGATTACGCTTCGTTGCGGTTTCAGTGTAGCGAACGGCTAGGGCATCGTACCAAGTCCTTACCATACAAGTCAGGACATCCTGCCCAACACTAATATAAATCCGTTCATGGATTATCCAGCTGAATGGAGCACTTACCCCAACTGTTTCGTTGATAGGTCGTTTAGTTACCCCAATCCTAACCCACCCTTTCAAAACTTGGTAAATTCTATCAGCCCCATGCCCAACCCTCTACACGTAGACACCGATACAATGCTGCACTCCAATTCTGATTTCTGCCACCTAGAAGCCAACGCCAACAGCTTTGTTGAGTCCCCCAAGCTTCAGCCGTTGTCTGATAGCTACCTCCCGTTCGTACCGTTGGATGATTACACCATGTCGCCTGAGATATTAGCCGCTGCTAGCTTCCCCCCTACAAGCAGTATACCTACCACCTACCCAAGTGCAAGTGCAAATATGATGACATCGATGGCTTGTATGGACTGCAACGCCATCCCGTTCAACACCCAAAACTCGCTAGGTTGCGACTTTGGTAGAGAGGTCAACGCAAGTTACAACCTCTACCGCAACGCCACCTTCCCAATGCTCAATCTGCAGTCCAAGTTCACCTCTCTATTTGAGCCGCATTCCAAATTAGACTCGGATAACGATCATGAGATTGGTTCGTCCACTTACGCTCCCAATACTATCCCCACCAATCCCCAATTTAACTTTTCAAACCTCTTTGCACCTAACTTGCCACCTCCAACCGACGAAAATATAGATATAGATATTAAAGATCCCTGTAAATATGTTGGCCTATCATCCTCCAATACATACGATAACGAAGTGGTAAATTGCACTTCCACCTACGACCAAAAGCTCTACGCGGAGCAGTGTCTACAAGCTTCCTATAGAACTTTCAGCTATGATGTCTTGAGGACTAATTTTAATTACAAAGTACCTCAAGTGCACTTTGAACTTTGAAAATGTAAATAAATATATCTCTTTCGGATTATATATGAGTATCTTTAAAGCTTTTATATATTATGGGATTCAATTTATTGACAATGGCTTGGATTGTAGGGTGAAGGAATCATAGTATAGGTAAAAAAGCTGAACATAGGATATTGTTCCTCAAGCTGTGTAGAATTGAACTGCCAGTGACTTTGCAGGTGCTCCTTGAAATTTATGAGGGTATTAATGTTTACTTACCTCAACTTTATATAGTATAAATAGCGCTGTTTCAGACGTAGCTGCTTTGATAGGTACAGATATCGTTGCCGATGAAAAATCTAGCCAAAGTTTATAGATTGTTATTGAGGCGATGCTAGTTATAGTAGGCGAAAGATTGATAAGTAGTTGGTATTTGACTTTGGGGAATTGAATACGCTGGCACAAAAGTCTATATTGTCAAAGTTTTGCTAAATGTCCTAGGGTAGAGAGTTGTCGAAGTTGAAGTACAGAGTACATATAGCTTTAACTTTGGTGGGGATGGTAGTAGTATTTAAACACATGTTGGGGGTGACTGTTGTTTCAACGAGTGGAACCAAGTACAGCTTGACTTTCTTGCTCTTAGCTTTTGTTTTAGCCTAATTACCCCGACCTGGTGGTTGAACTGAAAACTGAAGCCACGGTAGTTGTAGAGCTGGGCAGAGACCATATCGATCCAGGCATTGTCAATGGGAAACTTAAAACTACTAGGAAAAATCGTTTAAATTATTTGTTGCTTGTATCGGTGGCATACGAATGGCTGATATACTATATTGCTAGATGTTTTGACAGCAGCACTATAGTTCTATATCATTGAAAAGTTAATGTATATTTTACATCAAATGAAGCTCAATAAATCTCTATAGCAGCAGCTTAAAACTTTATCAAAGACATATGCATCTATATGTCAGTGTTGGCGCTTTCCAATTAAAATAGCTCCCATTGACGTTTAAATTTAGATGTTAGGAGGCTATTTAGATTTCTATCTATAAAGCACATTCTATAGCCTGATGAAACTATATCAAGATGGTCAGTTTAAGATAAGGATTGTAGCAAAGTACCTTTACCTAATGAACCCATATTGTTACTATACTGCTTATATATAGTGAGCAACTTTTACAACTGAATCCGTTGAAAACTACCCATCTTTTCTGAGCAAAGGAATGCTTGATCGAGACCAGATATTCCAGCCAATCATCTTCTCCCCATCTAAACAAACTGGTAAAAGTTTGAAAATTGGCTTCTAAAAAATTGTCTACGACTTTTACAAATTCAAATGAACAAACTTACGACTTCCATATCGGCAACCATAGGTAAGCTCAGCTTCCAGTCCTTGTTCCGACCATTCAGCACCCAGATCTCAGTGAAGCAGATTAATCATGCTACCACCCCAACTCTGGAACCATTGGGCCCACTCGACCAAGCTGAGTTGGAAAATTTGGGCATGACCAACACTCTCAACGAGCGCCATAGAGTTCTCTTGAAACGCGACCCACTTTTGCGACTTTTGGTGAACCTTATCATGCGCGACGGTGAGAAGGCCAAAGCCGAATCCATCCTATTCAAAACTATGCACATACTTCGTACCCACTGCCAGCAGGCCCCCTACCCCATCATCGAGAAAGCAATTGAAACCAGCAGCCCTTTGATGAAGACAAAGACCAACAAGGTAGGTACTAAAGTAACGGTTATCCCCCACTCCATCAACCAGCGTAAAAGATATAGGATTGGTATCAACTGGATCCTGCAGGCTGCCAAGAACCGTAGGAACGAGACCTTTTCTCACAAGTTGGCCAACGAGTTTATCGCTATTTTGAACGGCCAATCCTCCGTCCTCAACAAGAAGTTGGAGGTGCATAAGTTGGTGTTGGCTAATAGATCGAATGCCTTGATGAGCCGATAGATTCTAGTTGGACTTGAGAATAAAATAAGACGCTGATAGATGTTATGAGGCATGGTTTGGTTTATAAAGTTGGTAAGTTTGTATACGTTTTAATTTATATTGGGTTTTTACAAGTTAGTAGCTAAATGCTTCTATTAAGATCTAACGGATCTATATTATAGATATATAAATTAAGCTATCTGTAATACGAAAAAATAGCTAATAATCATATTTCCTATATTTTTTGAAATGGACTATTATTAAGGATTTAATACATTATATATATCAAAATATTAACTTTGACTATACTCAATTTGAAAAGTAATAGCAAATGTAGTAAGTTTAAATTTCCTTCCTTGCCATCAATTCTATTATGTGCCTTTCTATATATATTAGGTATCTAAATCAAATTGGGCACTACAAAAAGAAATTAAAATATACAGTTAAAGAACTGATGTAAAAAGTCAAATAAATACAAATAGATTCCTTTACAAAATACAATTCCAAACAAGCTATCAGTGGTAGAAAAATCCCTCAATGATCGATAGGTAAGCTAGCACTGGTACCAATGGCACCTACACTGCCTCAACAAAGCTAAAAATTTCAAATAATGTTAAAGAAAGTGCTAAATGTAGAATGAACAGAACTTTTAAATCTTTATATTAGGATACAAATAAACAACTTTTTAGGCCATATCAGGTCAGCTTGAAAAGATCCCGGTCTAATTCAACGTGAAAGCTGGAGTCCAAGTTGTCGTCGAGGTCGAGGCTGCCATCACCACCACCATTGCCGTCGGTATCCAAGTTAAAGCGTCTAACTAGGTACAAACTAATGTTAGCTAAAACTAGTCAAAATATTTACCTTTTGGAGTTAACAGCCTATCTAGCAATTCGGTCTCATCAGGCTCAGCAACATTCTTTTCTAAACATATATATGAATAGGAATGTTAGCATTAAAGACATTTACCTAAAGATGTATTCAACTGCTGTTCAGATTCAAGGTGGCCACCATCGTTCTCCAAACTAGGGGCACTAGCTTTAAGTGGTGTCAAGCGGAAGGGTGTCACGTTGAAGTTCAAGTTTAGGTCCCCATCGCGGTCCTTTCTAGTAATTTTGTTCGGTCTAGCAAACCCATCACCATCTTTATCACTTTGCATGGCCTCAAGCTGTAGGCCAAAAGGTATGTTTGATTCGTCGTCCACATTCATGTGTCGTGCCGTTCTCTTGAGACCCTTAGCCTTGTGCTTGGGTGCTGTCTTCTTTAGAGCGTACAGAGCGGTGATATCTTGAAAGGTCTCCTTGGCTAACTGCGACCCAACTACTTTAGTTAGTGTTAGGAGGTCTAACTTGGCACTTAATACGAGGCGCGTGATACATCTTACTAGTAAAGGCTGTAACGGGGATTCAATGTCCTCTAACCTTAGCTTGAAGCGGGCCAGGGATGGGAGCAAGTTCTCCATGACGTTACGAGCTGTAAGCTGCGATAGCAGGTGCCCATCAAATCTATCGCTACTATCTTCGTCGTCCAAATCGTCAGCTTCATCATCCTGCTGTAATTTAAGTTGAATCTCGTCGCTACTTAAGACGTGCAAAGTGTCGGCCAGCACCGCCAACTCTTCACGTTCCTGGCTCACGCACTGCTCGGTGTCGGCGAATGGTTGGATGATCTTGGTCATCAAAAGGTATGGTAGTCGAAATTTGAGCTCCGGAGTCAAGTAACTCAAAGCCAACTTGAAGCATCGGTGCCTGTGGGCTCGCCGCTGGCTGCTAGTGGTTCCAAAATCGAGGAACGGAGTCAGCGTCGAGTTCAGTAGATCCTCGGTAGATTGGGATGATTGAGGAGGATGGAAGTTCCCATTGACGAACTTGATCAGTTCAGGAAAGGTCTCAAACAATAGGCCAGGTGCTTTGGAGAGTATTACTTGTGTTGTCCCTAGATCGAAAGTTTGCTTTACTTCAAAATCGGTTTCAGAGGCGTGAGCTACTGTCAACAACAGATGTAAGTGTGGTCTTAGCTTTATACGGTCAGACCTTAAGAGTAAAAGTAATGAGAGAAGGCCCGACTGTCGAACCGAGGGATTGGGATGGCACAGGGTTTTGGTCAAGATAGGCACGTAAGGATCCACAATATGGGCGTATCGGTGGCACAGATCCGTAAGTGTAATTATTACGGGGGTCATCAAGTGGGTGGCATTAGCAGCATCCTCAGGGCTGTAGGTGGCGTTGGTGGTGGTATCAAAGTCCAATTCAACGGCTAACATGGGGCACACCTCCTTTGCTAACGACTCGTTTCCTAAAGCCAACTTTCCCAGTGCTACAAAAGCATTGGCCCTCAAAATTGGTGGATATAGGTAAGCAGATTTTGCCTGATTGGCGCTACTGGGAATAATTCTACCTACGATTTGCAGCAGAAGCTGGAAAGAAGACTCATGGTCTAATTGGGGTAAAAGTAGACCTACTTCACCCAAGGAAGCGATAGCAGAAGTTAGTAGAGAACCATTCTCAAGGTCTTGAAGGAACTCTTGGACGTTGATGTAGGTCGCTTGGTAGGTTGAGTCGCTCAATGATAGCTTGCGCCTCGACTACGAGGTTGCGCCCGAACGCGGCAAAAACATCTGCACTCCCAGCCTTCAAATCACTTACAGCGGCAATATCCTCTGGATCGACGTTGAACCACCCAGATGCAATCAGCGCCTTATTGTTACTGAATCTTTCCAAGAGTTGAAGTGCCTTGAGCAACCACGGTGTAGGGAGTTGCAACTGGCCTACTGCCTCCGTTAAACTTAGGACGACCTGTTGAAATTCGAGTAGAGATTCACCTTCCACGGTATTACGATCCAGATCGACGAACCAGTGGTGCATGATGATAAAGAACATCTCACCTACAACCAACAGATCCTTGTACCGCTCCGAATCTTCCGAATATCCCTCTTCTGTTAACACTTTAAGCTCCACTGCCAGATCTAGCAATTTGGTAAGGAAAGGATTGATACACGGTCCAATATTCAACCGCTTCAAGCTCGAAAAAGCAGATACGGTAGCCAGCAACTGCCACAGTCCTGGATTTGCTGGGTCTTTAAAGATAGTTAGTTTTGCCAAAGCCTCCAAAAAACTAGAGTCGTCCAATAGATTCCTACTGATGCCTTGACCATCACTACTACCAACTTCAATTACCTTTCTATCGGCAATCAAAGCCATAATCTGACCTAGCCCTCTAAAACGTAGAGGCTCCAGCCTCCTGGATAAGCAAGTGATGATCCAAGAATTCTTGACCACATCTCCATTTTCATTCACACCTAAACCTTGGAATAGGGGGACAATCAAACCCAAGACTTCATTGACAACTTGGCGTTCGGGATCGTAGGCTGCAGGTAAGATGACATCGTACCAGGCTTGAAACATGGTTCGAAGGCTTTGATTTGCAAACTGAGTTTCACTATCTTTTCCCAAATCTACAACATCTTTGGAACAAGTACGGATCAAATTTCCTAAATGCCGGACTGCTGATTTTCGTACGACATGGTTGGCATCCATCACCTGCAAGGCAACCAACTTTCCCAGTTTGTTCAACAAGTAGGTTCGAAGTTCGGAGGACAGCTGTGAAGCAAAGGCATCATCAAAGAGCATCTGAGATAACTGGGTCAAAATTTGTATCGAAAGCTTGACGACCTGGGAGTTTGATTCGTCGAGTCGGTTTTTGACAGAGGTGAGAAACCGGATTTGGCTGGATTGGATTAAAACGTGTTGGACCAAACTCTTCAAAAATTCAGTGTACTCTAAGTCGTCCTGTTCGGATATCGACTTCACAAGGTTGAGCAAATGAGTGGTGGAACTTAGATAGGTGGACATGGCCTTGGCTTTGACACTCATGATCCGATCATCAAATCGTAGAACCAGCGATGACAGCAGAACCTGCAAGTGGTTCAATAAACCATCTCCATTGTTGTTAACGAGGTCCAGCGAAGAAGGCAATGAAAGCTTGAACCAGTGTGCAAAAATATCCAATGTTAAACTGCGTACATGTAACTGGGGCGATCTTAAGCAATCCTTGAATAAATTTTCCAACAAGTAATGACGATCTACATACTCCAAGTTTACCAATAACTCGGCAATTGTCGGGACTAAGCCCTTGCGCACCTCGCCTTTATCCACAAATTTTGTACATAGGTACCTCAACAGTTGAAGGAGTTGATCTAGTCTTTGGTGCTGGGAAGGTATTCGAGCGATAGATACTAGGAACTTTCTCGCACGAAGTTGGTTATTGACTACTTTTAACTTGGTGGTGGGTTCGCTGTGCTTCACCTGTGTAGTAGGTTGGGGCAAGGAGGCTAGATTAAAGTAGAGCCACTTCATAAGGTAAGGGAAGACGATATCGAAGTTCATTCTACTACGACTATTAGAAGCAGGATTGTCTTGAAGTAGCGAGTTCATTATTGTATATGAAAGCTCACGTAAAGGATACCCCCACTGACCACTATTTTAAAATAGGTTTGTAAAGTAAAATAAAAAGATATACCTCAAAGGGTCGATCACAGTTAGTAGGCCTAAAGTATCCAGAAAGTCATTGGTATGGCTATTTAGGTTGGATACCTCGATTATAAGCTTAAGAAGTAAAAGTATTGTGTTTTGAAGACTATTCTTTATCTCTAACAACTGGACTCCATTCAAGACCGGTGCATCGAATTGCTCATGGGTTTTCTCATCTTCCTCCACTATCGGTGCTGATAGCTCACTTGAACTGTTCAAATTCTCCACTAACCTCTTAACTAATGCCAGCGTCCAACTTATAGGGAAATCACTCACTAACCCCAATATACCACCGCCTTTTAAAAAGTTAAAACTATTAGAAATTAATAAAAATGCACCTGGTATCATCATAAGCCTTAGATAAAGTTCGATAAGTTTGGAAAGCTTGGGTAGATTGTTGATTGGTGGTAAGGTATCGCTGTGGGAATAAAAGTAGAGACAGTCCAACAAGTACCTATTCAATTGCTTATAACTGACCAGGTTACTTCCCACTCTCTTTGCTTTGTTGAGCTTGGGTAAAACAGCCTCCACTGTAAATAAATTGATTCGTTTCGGATTCCCACTAAACTGCACCTTACCCCACATACATATCAATCCAGTCATTAGCCTAACATCCTCATAGCTAAGTTGGTCCAAACGCGTCTCCACTGGATTGACAACTGATAGCTGCAAAGATAAATCGGAAAGCTCAGGCTGACTCTGTACATTGACTACTGAAAAAGATGTTTCGGAGTGAGTTTTGGTATTCAAAGTTGTAGCCAAAGTGGCAGCTAAAGTCGTATTGACTTCACTACCAACTTCTAAAAACTCGAGGTTGAATGAAGAGTTGAGGTAGAGTTGCTCGGTCAAAGTACTAAGGCGTAGAAGTTGGTCCAGATTGGGGGCGTAGATGGTGTTTGCTGCATTTGAGAAATTGGTCCAAGTTGAAGATGTAGTAAACTCGTCATCCAATTTGGCGATGCTGTACTTGATATGCTCATTGGTTGTTTTGTCGAGCTGGGCTGCCAGTTCCTCTTCCATCTTTGAGAAAACTTTCAAAATTATGACGCTTCTCCAAAGTATTAACTTGTTTTGTAGGAATCTCTTGGTTTGACAGTAGCCAATAGAAGTTTCCAGAGCCATTAGTATGAATACTCCATTGGCTACAGTCTCGATTAAGCAGCTTTCAAAATTGAAGATTATCTGTAGTTTATTGGAATTCAGTCTTGTAGGAACATTTACACTGGCACAATCAGACTTTAGGAAACTTATTGAGCCATGCCAACAGTTTAAAATATACCATGCAGATGTAAGTGTATCTATAAAAGTTGAACAAACTGCTTTAGTGACAAATACAACCAAAGTCAAAGATACCAATTCTATTAAAGTTTTCAACCTTATTCAACACTGTCAAAGTTATAGACTCTGCTATCCAAATAATAATGCTCAAAATCCCTAAACAGTAGTATAGAAATTGAAACTTTAGTTTTCGTATAGTTGAGGCTAGCTTTATGGTATATATAATAGCACAATATACAACACCTATCCAATTTAAATTAAGTAGGATGGGCTAGCAGCTCCTACTATGCCAATATACCACCTATTAGCCAAGAGTTTTAATAAGAATTAGTGTAACATCTCATTGAAATAGATTTTACTGCCTCAACAACAAACTATATCAAAGGAAACTAGAATCACATCCTTCAAATATAAACTTCAATAAGCTATAGAAAGTACTTTTGAATTTTTAATAAAATCAATTCAGATGTAGCCAAAACAACAAAAACTTTATTACCGAAATGTGAATTTCTCTCACTTGTCCAACTTTAACTTGACGAGATCAACTAACTTATCTGAATACTTTTCCAAAATTTGGTCCACTGTCTTATTATCGACACCAAATTCCTTTTCCGACTTTGTTAGAGAGCTCCATCTCTTATCAAAGACTTTGACCTTGTCGTCATCAAGGTGCACTTTCAGCTTCTCAAACTCCAATTTGATGTTGTGGAGAGCATCCTTGGCTTGGTCCAGCTCTTCTAATAAATGGTGGAAGGCAGCTCCATGATCGTTCTTGGTAGTTTGGTCGGTAGACAAGCTGTCTTGAGGTTGAGATTGAGGAACAACTAAGTTAGTCAAGTCAACTTTGACGCTTTGTTGGCTACGCGACTTTCGCAGTCGATGCCCCAGTGTTTTGACTAGGTCATCCCTACTCTGTCGACTGGATTTGTCGATATAGTTTATCATCCCTTCTTTGGCAATGTTGGTATTGACATCTAAACTAGATACCGATGTGCTAGGCTCTTCTTCTTTGAGAACTCTACCGGGGATCCTACTCTTCAACTTGGCTACCAACTTTACGGTGCTAAAGGCCATGAACTTGGAACTCAAACTTCTACGGTGATGGCTCTGAGGTGAAGGGGGTATGGGTCGGTTGAGGTAGTCTTCCAAGGTTTGGTCGTCACTTAAGACATCCTCGACTTCGCCTCCTTCCAAGGTTGGAATAGTAGGTGGGCATGGTGATTGATCCATATCGTTATCTGAATTCTGCTCGGGGTCAGAACTTGGTTGGGGATTGGGATCTACGATATTTGAAGTTATGGAATCGTAGTTCATCAGATCGGTAGGCTGGTTGGTATGGTCCAAAATTATAGACTCTTCGTGATCGTCGATGGGTAGAGGTTCTTCGTCGGTTGTTGGGGTGAGTAGACCGAGGCTGCTACCGAACGTGTTCACGTTGGGGGACTGGGCAGTTGGGCTGGCTGGTAAAACTTCCAAGCCATCCAATTTAAGTGGACTGAGAAGCAGATTGGATGGTGAAGCCATAGAAGATGACTTTTCTGCCCTTCTCGGATCCTTGCCAAGTGAAGTGGAGGTCGTACGTATGGACATATCCAAGCTACTGGCCCGAGGTCTAGGGCTTACCTTAAGCTTTTCGACACCAGGTAGAGACCCCGACTTCTCCCTATCCATACTTTGCCCTTGGGGAACTTTACCGGTCAGATCTTCGAGGGGACGTAGCAGCTTGGCCAACTTGTTGCGCATCTGTTGGGCCAGTTGGGGTAAAATTCGGTAGACGTAGATGAGGCCGTCACCACCGGTAGATATAAGATGGCTGCAGTCGGGCGAGAATTTAATCGAGGTCACCATCTCTGAATGCCCGTAGTGGGTAGCTACGATCTGGTTGGTAGTAAGGTCCAAAATCCGTATCGATTTGTCAGTAGCTGCCAAGGCGGCAAACTGGCCCGATCGATCTAAAGAAACCCTAGATAGACTGGCATCCAAACCCAAGCTGTTGGCTGATTCTCCTTCTAAAGTAGGCTTGCAGCTCGAAGCCAACTTACCACTCGCCAAATCAAAAGTGTTGACCTTTTTGTCGTTGGTAACAGCGACTAAGGCGTTGCCTAGATTATCCAAATCCATATCGAATACGGTGGCCCGCCCACAGTAGTTGAAATAAGCAGTAAAATAGGGCAAGCTGGTAGTCTTGGAGTCGTAAGATCTAAAGATGATGCTTTTGTCAGCTCCCCCACTGACGACCTTTCGACCATGGTCAAAGAAGTTGACTGCAGTAATGGAAGATGAATGGTCATCCAAGGTCTGGGTAAGTTTGAAGGAGCTTCCTGTCATAGCAAACAGATGGATCAAACGGTCCCGGGAGGCTGAAGCTATGGCATAGGTAGGTAGATCGGTATCAGCTGTGGGTACAGTCAACACATCAAGATCCAGAATTTCACCATCGTGCGCCTCCTGGTAAGTAACTAAATTGAAGTCGGCGAGATCATGAACGCGCAAATTTCCAGAGCGGTCCCCAGTCACCAGGAACTTACCATCAGAAGTGAACTTTAAGGAACGTACTCCAGTCGTTAGGTCAGCAGGTAGGACAAGTTCCTTGGCCTTATCCTTGGCCAGTGGGTTTTCATCCAAGGTCTCACAGGGTTCAATTTGAGGGTGATGGTACCTTAGGGCGGCATCTTTTTCAACGTAGAGGATCTTGGTGAGTTCCTTGGAGAAGAGGTTGCGAGGAGTAGTAGAGGAGATGTCAAGGTCCCAGAATCGTACCGTACCGTCCGAAGAACCAGTGGCGAATTTCATTGGGGCTCCCTCAATGAAGTTGCTGGTCCATATCGAATCGCTGTGATACAGGCAGGATCGTACCTTGGAGACTTTGGTCAGGTCGGTGATATCCCACACATACATGGACCGATCCGAATACACCGTGATTACCCGCGACCCATTGAAGTTGATACCACATGCGATACTGTCAGGGAAAGTTAGGCCATCTTTCGTATTGTCTATGGTAACTTGAGTAGTACCCATGTGCTGGGCTATGTCGACGCCTAATGGATGGGGTTTTGGTAAGGTGGCTAGGTACTTCAATGTGTTGTTCTTGGTTGTGAATAGACGGGCAGTACCGTCGCTACATCCACAGAGAATGCGATCTTCAAAAGAAGCGAGGGAAGAGGCAGATTTCACCTTGAGATCCACAAACCGGAGCAACTTTCTACTGGGATCCAGCTGGCAGAGGATACCAGCTGATGTCAAGGCAAATACCATGTTCCCAGATGCCACTACGTCAACAAAGTTGGAACTACGTAGATCACCCAAGACAGCGGAACGACCTTCTAAGACTTGGGTCTAGAACATATCTTTAACTTAAAGGTGATTAGATAGGAGTTACATTGGAGTTTGCTGTAGTTTGTCCGCGCAGATACCAGAACCGGACGTGACGAAGACCTACCGTTACAAAGTAGCTACCATCGTTTGAGAAGGCCATCGCGTTGACCTTCAACAAATATGAATTCAAAAGTTTACAAATACAGGTAAATTACCTTGGAAGAGATACGGTTGGAAGCTAGTCTCGCTCCAGTCTTCCAGTTCCACAGGTTCAAGACACCATCGTGCTATCAATTGTTAAAAAAGGGCTAATAAAAAAGCTACTTGATAGCCCATAGAGACTAGGTACTTGTTGTCGGGCGAGAAGATGAGATCTAGTATACCAAATTTGTGGGTCAGCAGTTCGTTGACAAACTTTTCGGTTTCCAAGTCGAAAATTAAGATCCTTGGTAGATGCCCGGACTAATTATAGTTTCCATAAATTAAAAACTCCAAAGTAAATCTATAGTACCTCACCAACTGCCAGATATCTTCCATCTCTCGAGTAGCTTGAACATACAACTGGCTTAGGTAATACACCACCGCCACCAATCTCCTTGGCTCCATTTAGGTTTAAATTCAGGTTTCCATTACCAGTTAAGCTACTTTCGACAACTTCCCTGTTCTCCGGTTTGCCTGTCAGAAATTGTAGTTGCAGGTGCCTCTTCCAGTCATAAACTACACTACTACAGCCGGTTGGGTAAACTAGTAGATCCTTGGTGGGATGCAAACTTAAGCTTTTGTTGGAGTTCAAAGTGAAACCCAGGACTTGGACCAGTTGTAACTAGATGCAAATAATCAAGAATTATTAGTTGAAAGCATAAAAGAAAGCAGGTACGGTGTTGGACTTGTTATGGCCTCTACGTTTGGAACGGTCAGTATCTCCGCATCTTTAAATTGTCGTTGGAGGCGGTGTGCGGTAGCGAGCGACGCATCTGGACGTTACCGTCCGCAGTGGTTGTTATTTGTGGTTTTAACATGGTGTTCTATGTTCCTATATATGCTGATGTGCCTTCTTCTACCGTCTTTAGAAAGTTATAAGCTGTAAAAAGAACCCTTTTATAGTTAACAGAATTCTGGCTGTTGAACTTTGATAGTGGCGTAACCAATTGACAACCCCTCAGAACTTATCGTCCAGATCGCCTAAAAATAGTTCCTTCACGTGGCCAATTTTTAGAATGGGATGGGATGGGCGTCCAATTTATTTTCCAAATAGAAACTCAAGTTTTGTAGTTCGATACTGATCAGGTCTAAAGTATTGCATCGAAAATACAAGTTAAAACTATCTGAACAAGTTGCAGATCATTCCCAAAAATATACTAGAAATATATGATGACAGGTTATTATACCAATATATCTACAGCTTTGATCAAATAGACAATCAACGACTATAAATACACCAACTAAATCAATTTAAAGAAGCCTAAATTTATTCCGTCTTCTTGGACTGTTCCTCAGTAGGGATGGCAGCCAATCTCTCAACTAAGGGAGGGTGGCTGAAATGGTAGGCAGAGTAAAGGGGATCAGGGTTCATATCACCTAAATTCTTCTTCTGCAACTTGATCAAACCGGTACGCAGATCTTTAGCGTAACCCAAGTCAACAGCAAACTTGTCTGCTTGGAACTCAAAGGTACGGCTGACGCTATGGACAAAGAAGGTCATCAAGAAGTCGACTGGACCATTCAAGTACTGGAACAAGGTGAAGCCGACAAAGATCGGCATAGTACCAAAGAATCCAAAGGATTCGTACAAACCACGGTTACCGATGATGGACTGGAAGACGTAGAAGGTGACGAAAAGCTGCTGACTGCACTATTAGCAAGTTCCACTTGATATGGTTGAGCTTCCAGTGCCCAAGTTCGTGGCCGACGATAGCCAAGATCTCCTGCAAATTGGAATCGGCCAACAAAGTATCAAAAAGTACGATGCGCTTGTTCTTGAAGAGACCAAAGAAGTAGGCGTTGCTGTGGGACGTGCGGGTTGATCCATCGATAACCAACAACTTGGTAAGGGGGAAATCAATGCGAGTGGCCAACTTTTCAATCTCCGTTTTGATGTCGCCTTCTTCTAAAGGAGTGAACTTGTTGAACAAAGGCTGGATCAAGGTAGGGTAGATGGTAATACCAATGAATTGGATGGCAACCCTACAATAAAATTAGCAACCATTTAATCCTGCATAATTACATGAAAAGCCAGAGGTAGAAGGCAAAGTTATTCCCACCGACTTGGATGACTTTGAGGAAACCGGCCAGAGCAGCCGAACCTAAGGTAGCTATTAACCCTAGCGATTTGATCTGATCAATGACAAATAACTTCAAAGTCATCTTGTTGAATCCATGCTTCTCCTCGATAACGAAGGTCGAGTACAAAGTTAATGGTAAACCAATAATAATACTGACAATGGTTAAGTAGTTGAAGAAGATTAACGAGTGCAATATCTAGCAAAAATTCAAGTGAATAAAACAATGTAGATTAAAGTTCTCTTACCTCATACTCTAAACCATATCCAAATCGCTTCAAAAGATCACCAGATAATGACCAGAACACAGGTAACAGGTCAAAATAGAGAAAGGCAAAGTTCTGGACGTTATTGTAGAACCCTGAAAAGAATCGGTAATAAGATTTGTCGAGACCATAAGCTCTTGACTTTTGGAATACTTCATCTTCAACTATTGATTGGATAGCTAATGGCCGTTCGGGTTCCTTGCAACTTACGGTGCTGACGTACACTGCGAATGTTAAATATAATTAATTGCAGTTCAATTACTTGAAGTAGGTCTCTACTAGGTAGATAGCCGTCGAAAACGCGATGACGAAGTTCTTGTAGGGGAATACCATCTCTTGACTTGACTTCACCTTTTGAGTTTGGTTTCTATAAGAGGTTTGGAGCGTTTTTCTTTTGGATGGGAGTTATGGAGTTGCGAGTTTGGATGATTTGGCAGGATCCAATCAAATGTAGTTACGTCTTTGATAGATTTGGTTGAAATTGCTATTTCAGATGATCATTTCGTCACTTTGAGAAGGAATTTGATCAAAGTTTGGATACAGCTACAGAATAAGATCAAGATATATATTTTCATAATTGCGGTCATTTTCATCCAAACTATTGCACAACGTATCGTTTTAATCCTTTCAAATGGGATATATATACCATTAGCATTTGCTTTCATGGCTTTGAATTGGGTGGAATAAAAAGAGCCATAACTCGGCATATTCAACATTAAATTCAAAATAGAGATACAGTCTATAAACAAAGGTATCTTGAATATTCCTATTTTAAAAACTTTAAGATTTGTTATACTAATAAGTTGACAATTATATATACAGTGAATGAAATGGAATGTTGGGCTATATCAATTTACTATGGAGATATACTATATTATAGTGATCTTACAATATTTAAAACTCTATTCAATGGCTAGGAGTATCCCAAAAAATTGATTTGTTAACAAATAAACTACTAGGCTACAAAATACCTATAATAATATACAAAGTATTCCAAACTAAAGCATGTATATAAGTGAAAATAAAGATGAATGTAGTAAAATTAACGATACACATGTCATTTTAAACAGCCTTATCCAATTATATAAGATGCCAACAAATCAAGCCTACCTGTCTTAGACCCATAAACGCTCAAATACCAAGATATTTACTAAAGTATAAAAATCTCAAGTAGAACTGAGCACGTGTTGCTAAAGGCGATTATCGAATTCACTCAAAGTATAGCTGCCAATTTAAAAACTCTATAGCATAAAGACCTATACAAGCGCACTAGCTTGAGCTAAAGCCTTCTGCAATCGGTTCTGTTCTTCAGTTGAAAGGTTGGAGAGATGGTTGACTTTGCCGCCATCTAAAAATACAAAAGAAGTTGAGGATGAATGTCTAACTACAATTAGAAATTTACCTTGGTTGGATTGAATCTTAGGTGCAGGTAGACCTTGCTTTACTTTTTCAAAAGTCTCTAGGATATCTAACATCTCCTTAGTAGGTTCGCCAGCTTCAGTTTCGAAAAGTTGTTTAGCAGCGTTACGCTCCTGATTTTAGATAAAATAAATATCAACATGAGGAATAGGTAAAGTAAGATTACCTTGAGCTTCACCCTCGAAAAGTCCAAGTTGGAAACTTGAGGTAAACGGTAGATAATCCATGATCGGTAGTTGGGCAATGTAGTCACTATTGGGTTGTCGATTAAAATAAGGGTGTCTAATTTTTTCAATTCGCGCAGAGGTTCCAAGTGGAAGGGTTGACTGAGTTCATTTTTGGTCATCATCAAAGTAGTTAAATTGGGTAATTGCTTGGCTAGATCTGAGCTTATGGAACTGATACGGTTGTTGCTTAGGTAGAGGATGCTTAACCGCTTGAGTTGGGGGAAGTTGCCTAGTACGTGGATGTCGTTGTTGGTAAAATCTATAGCATCGTTCAAGTCCTACATTTAAAAAACCTTATTTTAATAAATTGTAAATGAGAAACTAAAGTTACTCTGGCAGCACCTAAATTTTCAATTTCGGGAATCTTCAAGTCTAATATTTTGTTGATTTGAGTAAATGTGGGAATGATGTATAGGTACCTCTTAGACTTAGTTCCCTCTGCTTGATAGGGCTGATGCGTACCAACGACAAGTTGATGATATCGGCTGTTAATCTCATGTTATTTTTTCTTTAGTTTGATTCAGATGTCAAAAACTGATTTCACCAGTCAAGTAAACTTTTGGGAAGCTACTTGTTGGATTGAGCCAATTAGAATGACTTTAAATTCTCAAGCAGGCCATTGGCTATGTAGAGTATATTAGATTTACTAGCCCTATCCCACAATCCCTATCTAATAATAATGTAGTATAAAACAAGTTAGACTAGCAGAAAAAGGTGTAAAAGTGCTAGTGTAATTAAAGAATTAACTTTTATCTTTAAGTTATATATCTAACTTTATTTAACTTAAATAGTAATGTTTAATATACCTAATTCTAATTAATTCAATTAATATATGTTTAATATTTAATATAATTTTAACTTTTAAGCTATTATTTTATACAAAATGTTTATATATAGTGTATAGATTAGGAGGTTTTACCCTACAAAATCAATAGCTAATATGTCTAACTTTAACTAATAATGGCTAATATATTTAATCTTAGCCAACTTGACTAATTTCTTTTAACTTTTTTTACTATTATTTTATTAAATTACTAATTATAATAATTAACCTACCAAATCTAAAGACCCTCAATCTAGAAACTAGTATCTATAATACATAGTACACTAATCCTCTATTCAGACCTAAATCCAAGTTAATATTAATATTTTCAACTAGTATAATTTAAGAAAAGATTTAAGTAATAGTAATATTACTTTAAATATTTATTCTACTTATACTAAGTTTAACATTACAAATATTTAAAAAGTAGACTGAAACTATGATGCTTAGTTATAAACTATTACTAAGTGTTGTAAGATTAAAACTACTTTATAAATAATATATATTTTATTTTAAAGTAGTTAATTTAAGTCTTATTTTAATCAATTATAAAAGTTTAATATTAACTTTTAACTTTTATTTAAAATATTAAACTACCTTAATTTATAAGGCATGTATATTTTAAAGTAATATAGCCAATATAAACTTATAGCTTAGCTTTTATAACTATAATTATATAATACCTTTAATTTCTACAATCTTAAAGAAAAACTTACAAACTTTTTTAATAAAGAATCTACTTTTTAACTTAAAGTTTTAAATTTATATACATTTAATTATCATTTAAAATAGATGTAATTTAGCTATATATTATTTAAGTAATAATTTTACTAAATTGTATTTATAGTATTGGGATCTAAACTTTTGTTAAAATATATGTAGAATAGCCATTTAGCTATTGTAGAGCTATAATTCAGCTTAACAGTAGATTATAGGTATCTTTAAATGCTGCTTAGTATAGTTTTATATATAAAGTTGCACTTTAACAGTCAAACTTTGATATTTCTTTATTGTGATGGAACTAAATGTTGGTTTTAGTAATCATTTTTACAATTTTTTGAGATCTAACAAGCATCAAGTATCTAATTTCAATCTTTTCATTTTTCTATAGTATTTTACTGTTAGGATTAATGCTTTGAATTTAGAGTGTAACTTTGTAAATGATACTATGCTAATCTTTAACTTTAAGACTTGGAACTTGATCTTTTATTTGACTACCTAGTCTGTGACTGTTTGTACTAGTTGCTACTAAACTTTTCAAAAGATGTTTAGGTAATTGAAGCTAAGCTAAGTGAGCAATACGATTTCATCAGTATATAAATTGATAGATATACTTAGTAAGAATATCTTCAAAATACAAAAGCAAAGATTCGTAGCACCCGTTATAGTTGCTATATCTATCCATAAATAAAATACTATAAAACTAAATAAATATATAGTACAGATTTAATAAACTTCATGTTTTAAATAGCAGGCCTCGACAATAAATATCACATATCAAAAAACCCTTTTAACTTTCGATATGAGCTTCACCATCCTTCTCTACGTACTTTATCTTACTTCCGAAATCCTTGGAACTTACCAATAGACTTTCAAAGGCAACTGGCATAGTAGTGGCGAACCCTTTGATGATGGTGTACTCTTGGGTAATTTTTCCGTTGGCACATTTAATTTCATTTCTAACTTGATCGATAGAGTAATTGTCGGCATTATCTTCAAATACGACTATATAGCCTCCATATCCTTGGGCTAAAGCTCTACCTAATGAATAAGGTTAGATAGGCAAATAGAATAAAAGTGGAATTTGTTTTTTTATAAAAAGTAGTTTACCATCTAATTTTAACTTGGAGTTGGAGCAGTCAGTGTAGCTTGCAAAGGTGCTAGAAATTAGGGCAAGTAGGGCTATTGAGTTGGTCAATTTCATTTTGGCTTTGTTATGCTGAGATTTGGTTGTTGGATATGAAGTTGCGTTTATATACACTTTAGAAATTAGAAAGACTTCCAATTTTGAAATTTACCCCTACCTAAATTAGTTTGATGGACTAAATTTGCAATTTAGCTAGATTGATCCAATTTCGTTGAACTAAGCTTTTATGGTTGCGACTAAGTAAGGTTCGTAGTCCATTTTAGCATAATAAATAGGGAGATGTGGTGTAGAAATAGGTAAAGATGTTCGTACAGATGGTGGGTAAAGTAGATAGCTTGTCGCTACTCATAAAATCAGTTTGTACAACTAGCTGGTTAATTAAACTGTAGCATTGTTGTGGAACACTAGATATACTTGAAGTAGTGTATATGAAATAGCACACCATTGCAAATAAAGCTTTATAAAATAGGTATTATCTTAGAATAGCAACCATTTAAATAGCTTCACACCTTTTTATTGATTTGTACTTGACGATCCTCTTCGATATACTTGATCTTGAAGTTGTAGTCCTTAGTAGACTCCAGCATACTTTTGTAGGCTTTTGGCATGCGTACCGAAATCCCTTTAATTAAGGTGAACTCGTGGGTCACTTGTCCTTTGGCACATAGAACTTCGTCTTTGACTAAGTTGATATCAATTGGACTAGCTTGATCCTGGAAAGCTATTATATAGTTGGAGCTATCTTGATTGTTAGCACTACCTATAAATAAAAAGATTAGAAAAGTAGATACGGCTGGTGGTAAGCTTACTTTCCAATTTCAACTTTAAGTTGGTACAGTTTGGAACGTCGGCTTTAGTAAAGATTGTTAGCACAGTAAGAAGCAGGTACTGGGCCAGTTTCATATTGAAAGGATGAAACTATTTGAAAAGGTAGCTTTCGTCTTATATACTTTCTTTTGATGTAAGATAGGGCCCCAATTTCAACTTGTCATATGGTGTCGTTTTGAGAGGCCAAGGGAGATCTAACTGGAAACATTTTATACATTTGTGTTTAAAAAAAATGTGCAGTTTTAAAACTCCTTCAGCATAGATGGAATGCGACAATAGTTTTGCATGATGTATTCTAGATCTTCACTAAGGGAAAAGTTGTTTTCGGTCCAAACCAAATGGTATATTTTGGCTTGGCTATAGTCAATATCGCAATTGGTAATGAAAAACCAATGACAAAAAGCTACTTGACATCTAAGTAATAGGCTAGACTATTCTATAACGAATTGGAATAGTTTTTCACAACCTCTTGTTAAATTAATCCAAAATTTCGAATCTATTAATGAAACCCTGAACTGCCGTTTGCAGATAAAGCATCGAGTGAGACTATCATCACCAGGTCCTTATAGCACCACAAGAAATGAAAAATTGGTTTTAATTCCGCTGCATAGGGGTTTAAGACAACACACCGCTATAGTCAATTACGATGGGGTAATGAGAGGGGGTCACTTTTATAATCATGAACAGGCCAACAAACATTTGAACTTTGTAGGAAAATCAGAAATCAAAGTAAAACGGGAGGCTTGGGAAGTTTTGTAGGCCTAATTCTTAGCTCCAAGACTCTAAACTCGAACCTTTATGGATGTTCTAAGCCAGCTACTAAATTGCAAACCTAGACACATCAACAACAGAAAGTAGCTATTTACACCGAAGGAAGTAAGGAAGCAGCTGTCGCCATAACACAGAATCCGACTCCAAACGCCAACAGCTGAATCTTCCATCGCATAACCTTATCCCATAAGCTTCCCTCCCCATGCATTATTGGGGTTAACGTCTGGATGACAACGGTAGCCATAATACCAGCCACCACTGGAAAGAGGATGGTATTTATCCTTTGAAAAGCCTCCACTCTAGTATAAGCTAACGTAGCTACAATAGCTCCGATGGGTTGAGTCAAGCCACCTACCGAAGCTCCAACTAAGAAGGCATAATTCCTCGAATTAGTCGATGCCAACAACGGTAGCGCCAACATCAATCCCTCTGGTACGTTGTGTAGCATAATAGCCAAGCCTAACGCCAAACTTAAAGGACTTTTATCGACAGAAGAACTGATGGTGATCAGACCTTCAGGGAACTTGTGTAAAGTTATGGCAACGGCAGTCTGCAAACCGACTTTAAATAGTTGGGGTTGCGATAGCTGTACGGTAACGTTACTTGATAAGCTGGAAGTTGAACTGTGACTAGGCTTCCTACTTGGTAATGGGCAATCATTGGTAGTTGGGGTTGAGGTGGTAAATGTGTCGTAAGAGTTTACTTGATTGGGGATAAAGAGTTGAGTGCCTTCTTCTAGGTTCGTACAACAGCTATCATCTTCAAAGTTGGGGAGATGAAGGTGGGTATCTTGATTGTCACTACAGGCACAGTTGATAGCCGAAGGCAGAAAGTAGCTGATACAGAAGTTGACGGAGAAGGATATAAGTATACCTAGTAGATAAAATATGGCCAGGAAAAGTAGGGGGTGGGATTGGAAATCGGGTAAAGGTGCATTGGCTATTAGATGATAGGCTTCGGGGATGAGAACAAACTGACTGGAATAGAACTTTAGAGTTGGAAAATTAGTACAAGTGAAACTGAGAAATATATGTACTAGACAACCGGAAGCCAAGAATATAAGGGTTGAGCATAAAACCGGGTTGTCGATTAGATTGAAAGTGTCTATTTTGAAAAGGGTTTGTAGAAGTAGGTCAAAGTAGACCATTGCAGCTATCAAAAATAAAAATAAAAGTTTAATGACAAGTGTTAAACAGAAATAAATTTACCTCCCAGTACTGCCGCCAAACTACACCCTAAAACTAATAACCAACCTAGTAGCAGATTGGTGTCATTGACGAAATTCAAAAAAAGTTGAGATAGAGCCGACATAGAACTTGGAGAAAACCTAGCAGAAATTTTAACGCTTATCCTTAAAAGTAGAGGTAGATAGAGTTGTTGGTTCATTGCTTTTAAGTTGAAATTGAAATTAGAATTACCTTTTGTGAAAAGTTAAAGCTATTGAATGGCGGTAACCTTCAAAGTACTCATTTTCATGAGGTACCTTTCCAAAACCAAATTGGACACAATTATGCTTAGTTTGGTAAAGTTTAAGATCTAAACAACCAATAATAAGCAACTGATTTGAAATTCCTTGACTATCTTATCTTTTTGGGAGATTCATTAGATGTGTCTAGATTAAGAAAGACTTTTAGGCTAGCCTACCTTAATCTTATATTACTTTCGAGCTAAAGAGGCCAAAGTGTAAACAACTACATCTTAAAGGCACTTTTATAAGGCTGATAGGCACCCTTATTAATTTACCTTGAAAAATGAAAAATAATCTTATAAGGAAATGAAATATAACTAAAAGCTAAAAATATTTAGTTTACTTTCTTTACTAAAGTTACTTTAAAACTTTCATTACTAACTAAAACCCTTTCTTTATAACAACCTTATTTAAATTATAATTTTTCATTAGCTTTTCAAACTTTTAGTTAGCAATTTATTTTAATATTATATTATTTTAATAATCTTTAAATTTTTTAAAGTTAGAAAAAGTATCAAACCTTATTATAAAACAATAAATTAACCTTTTTATACAATCTTTAAATATAGTTTACTATTTTATATATTAGAATTTGCTTTTATAAATAGGAATATATTTGAATATCTAATAAAAATAAAATACTTTTATTAATTTAGCTTTTTAGATAAGTTGTATATTAAATATTAGATTACTTTTCATAAATGACTTATAATTATACTACACTTTAACAAAATACTTTAGGTTAAGTATTTTATCTTTTACTAATGATTTATTTTAAACCACTATATATACTATTTATATTATACAATTAATCCCTAATCTACCTAATTTTATTTATAATTAACTATTCTTTTTAAATATAAATCATTAGATTCTAACTTAATAATAGATTACTACAACTAAACTATATATCTACCTTTTGTTAAAGAAGAATCTACTTATAGAATACTAAATTAAAACTATCTTTTAAGTTATAATATATATTAAAGCTTGGAAATAAAAAGAAAAAAAGGATTTTTTAGAAAATTTAAAGGATTTTTATAAAATTAGTCTAAATAAATATATATATATATTTAGCTAGTAGTTTTATAAAGATTAAGAGTTTTAAATATCTTTATTAGCTATAAAAGATTTAATATATCTAAATTAGCTAGCCTATAATATAGTACATATATTATATTTTATACTAAAGAATTTACTAAGTTTAATTAAATTTACTTAGCTAAAAGTTTAAGCTAATAGTTAGATACTTAGCAAAAGTAACTAGCTAATATATATTTTAGCTTAGAAAATAGTTATAACTTAATAGTATATAAGTGGATATTTCTTTTATAAAAGGATAGATATATGTTTTAGATATAGTAATCTATTTTTAAAGTTTAGATTTAATAATTTATATAGCTAACTAATATAGTAAAACTGGTTATCTAGTAATTTAAAGTAAATTTTTAGTAAGAAATAAAGTTTATAACCTAAAGCACATTATAAAAACATAGTATAATTATAAGCTAACTATAAAAAATAAAAAAATTAATAATTACTTTACAACTTAGTTAAAAAGCTAAGTTAATAAGCTTTATTAACTAAATTTAATAAAATCTTAATTAATCTATAAAATAGTTAATTATAAATAAAAATCTAATTATTTTATTATAAATATTGTTAAAATACTAAAATAGTATTTAAACTTTTAAAATGTTATCAAAGGTTAATATATTAATAATATTTTACTTTATTATTTTTAATAGTTTAATTTTTTGTTTGCTTATAAATAAAATATTATTTTTAGCCAACCTTTTAGTTATTAGATTATACAAATATATAGTTTAACTTTTATACTTTTTTAGTTTACTTTTTTTTAAATAATTTATATTACTAATATAATAATTAATATTAATTCTACTAGTTTATTTTATTTTATTATATACTTTTATTAATTAAATCTAATAGTACTTTTTAAACCTTATACTATCCATAATATTTTTATTTTTTAAAATTTACTATACTTTCAAATATAGTATTTTTTAAAACAAACTATAAAAATCTATAATTTTTAAAAAGTAAAAAATTTATTAAACTAATAATACTATAAATCTTTTAAAAAAATAGATTAAAGTTTATATATAAGAAAATCTCTAATCTAAAAGCTAGAAAATAAAAGTAAAAGTGAAAGTTTACTATTTTACTTAATTTAACTATTTTAATAAAAGTATAATAAATTATTAAAGTCTATTATTTTTAATAAAGATTATTTGAATATATTTTAGCTAAAATCCTATATATTTCTAAGCTGATAAGTTTTTAAAATATAAATAGTTTAATTTTATCAATAGTATAATTTATATTATATCTATTTATCTTTTATTTCAAATGGTATTAACTTTAAGTATCTTAAACTTTTACTTGTTTTTATTGGAAATAAGTAAATTTTGGAGTGCTTAAAAATTTTAATACTTTTATGCCAATAAATATTACTGCTTTGTCCTTACTACCAAACCAAACTGCCAAGCCAAAACTAATTCCACTTCCTTATAGCTTAGCATTGGATTGACTTGGAATTTGTTGATTTGATTGCTCTATCTTCTAAAACAGAAGCTCAGTCCCAAATCTCAAACCTTCAAGCTGATTCCATTCAATCTGACTTGTATAAATTGACATTGATCACTCCAAAGCCAATTTAACTTTTACTAGCAATACAATTTGCAAAAGCAACTCAACTTTCATCAACACAAACTTTCAACCACTTGAAATCTTTAACATTCAAGTTTACAAAAATGCCCATCTTTCAAACCGGACCGGCCAATAACTTCAACTTTGACTTCCACACCTTCAAAAACTTAAATGAATTAGGTCCTAAAGTTCAAAACTACTTGGTTGAAGTCTATATTCACTTAGCTGGCATGATGTTCCTAGCTTACCTGGGAGCCTATAGTTATACGACGTACTTCTACACCTTTGTAAGTTGTTTTTTGTGTTTCAATCTTTATTGATTTTTTGGTTTAAAAAATTTAGAGTACCAGTTTCCTCTCTCTACTTACCTTCATTGTCACTATGGCTTTGGTGTTTACACCGACTAATCCCCAGTACCAAAACCTACGTAAAGGATTACTTTTCGTAAGAATTTGAAAATTTCGATAGATTTATAAATGTTTCATTTTTAGAGCTTCTCATTCTTGAAGGGAGTAGTCTTGGGACCTCTACTGTTTCATACCGAGCTACTTCATCCTGGGTAAGCTTTTTGATGTTTATTTTTATATTAATAGGTTTTTTATTTAGGGTTGTCAAAGTAGCCTTCCTCAGTACTGCTTTAGCATTCATTTCTTTTACAGGAAGCGCCTTGTTAAGCAAGCGTCGTAGCTACATCTTCCTAGGTGGTATGTTAGGTTCAGCTTTAACTGGTATGATGGTAGCAAGTCTCTTCAACACCTTTTTACATTCGGCCCGCATCGATACCTTATTCCTTTACTTGGGAATCCTGGTCTTTAGTGGATACGGTAAGTTTTTTGAGTAAACTTTTTGTTAATGAATTTAGTTATCTATGACACCCAGATAATCGTGGAGAAGGCGAGCCGTGGTTACTTTGATGTGGTAACCGACTGTTTGAATCTGTTTACCAACTTCATTCAGCTGTTTGTACGCATGATAATTATTTTATCTAAACAGCAGGAGAATAAGGAACGAGAGGAACGTGAGCGTCGTTACAGACGGAGATAAACTTTCAACTGACAGGTGGCTAAAGAATCTAGTAGGAGGACCTGGTTTATAGGCTGTTATTTATAAAGTAAAACGCCATCTAAGATTTTTTGTTTCTTGGGATTAATACTATGAATATATTTGTTGATTTGACTTCTAATTAGCCATATATGTGTTGTAAATTAAATAGAAAATGTATGCATTTATAAAACTAAAGGCTTCTTTTTATTTAAAACACCTTTCACCTTCTATCTCAACATATACCTAGGAATCTAAATCGTCCACAAATTCATACTCTTCTTCCTTGCTGTGAACAGTTGACCAGTCAATTGGTTTAAATTCGGCACCATAGTCGACGTGGATAGTCTTGTTCAACTTACCACCGTGTGCCTTAGTAGTATTTAAATGCCGCTTCTTAGCCTTCACCAGATCGGTGTTCGGCAGCCAGTAGGGGAAGTTTGTTGATATACTGGGTCTGTTTGCTCAAGATGAACTTGTCAACTTTGGTCCAGAACTCCTTGACAAACTGCAAATACCGCTTCTGGTACCTTTGGCTAGGGGTCAAGCCCAGGTTGGAGTCTTCTCTAGTACCTATCAAATCGCCTTGGGTCCGGTTGGTGTCGTAGATGGTAGCTAATGGGTATACCTGTTGGTCTATAGGGTTGTAGCTCAAGACGCTTTTAGGTGGAATGATATGGAAGAAGGGTACGTTGTCGATGAGGTCGTGGACCTTGTCAGCCGTTAGCTTACCAAACTGCAGATCTCTGCCGGTACCGAAGATGGCTACTACCCGATGCATGAATCTATTAGTAAGCTCGTACCTATTGTCGATGACTTTGAACTGGGTAGGCAGTTTGGGGTCGAAGCTAGGTTGGACTAATGGTTTGGGGAACGTCTCAAGCTGACAGCGATCGATCAACACTTCACTAGGGTGTTGGGAGGGGGGGTTGGCAATGGGGTCGTACTGGTCAAAGCCTCTACCTAATAGAAAATTTTCGACGTTGGTCAAGTTGATCCCAGCGATGGGATCGCTGTGCACTAAGATGAGTGGGGGCCCGACCTTGTCGTTGTAGTTTTCGGGTAAAGCTGTCCGTTCGATTAAAACTTTGGTGACTAGATCTTTGAGCCCAGGGGGCAGGACTTTGGATGGGACCTTTGGGTTTGTGGGTTTAAAAGTTTTGGTTAGGCCTTCGGGATCTTTGGGCAGTGGTATGAAGGCTTGGTGCAGGAACAGATCGAAGGCTTTGCTGTCCTCTTTGGTCTTGTTCTTGGCTTGTGATTTCTTGCTGGTCGTCATAAAGCTATCTAAGTCACGGTCTTGAACTTTGAAGTCGTCGTTACCTCCAATTAAGCTTTCATTTTGCAGCTGGGGTTCTTGCATGTGTTTCTTTAGCAGCTCATCAGGTGGGAGTTGGAAGTTGTCATTAGATTGATCTTTCTTTACATGTGCGTCGGAATTTAGCTTGGAAACTGTCGTTGAGTTGCATATTCTTGTCTATAAATGAAGATGTACCTGACTCGAAACTTTCCATAGTTTGTGGCTTTACTTGCTCCGACTGCTGCTCTCCTTCCAAATCTAAATTGTTGTCCAATTTACTGACATCATCACTTTTGCCTTCAATATAATCGGCTAAAATTTTGAAGTTGTGGAAACTAGTTGTTGGAACGTTACCCTGCAAGGCACTCATGAGAAATTCGGCGTAGCCGGAACTCCCCGAAGCGTAAATGGAAGCTAATGTTATGAATGGGCCCTTCCAATTGGAGTTGGGAGCTTGTACTTCCTGGTCGCGGCTAGCTACTACATCTCCGATTCTTAGAGTTGGGGCATCCTTCTTGTCGGCTGTTACGTTATTGGACTCATCTAAGTACTCCACTTGAAAGTTTTTGGACTTCAATTCGCGGAATGTTGTCAAATCCACCATCCTATTTCTTGTTGAGCTTTGTTGTGAAATGAATCTGTTCCATCCTACTCGAATTTTTAACTGACAAATTGGGTTTTAATTGGATACTTTTAGAGCCTATCATTATTAATGAAAATATTAATTAGTTGACTTCTATTGGACCTATAATTAAGTTTACAGTTTGGAGTTTGGAGCTCAGATTCAGTCCTCCAATTTGGAGAAAGATCAACTCCAAAACCTGACGCATTATTTTAATCAGAATTCATTCCTTCAAACCTTCAACAATATTTAAGTGATTTGAATGTTATATATCCCGACTGGACTAGTAATCAACTTCAAGAATAAAGTTACCCTATTATTTCCTTCATTCAAACTTATCAAAAACCGATTTCAAAGCCCAAAAATCCCAATACAAAACTAAATCTTACTATCACTGTTCCAACTTACAAATCCAACACCTTCTAAATTCATATAGAAATTATCAACCTCCACTGCACCAATTTCCAAAAAGTATATCGAAAGGGTGTACTGCCGCTGAATTGTAAAATTTCTTGTGACCAGTTGATCCTACTCTAGGCAAAACAAAGGATTGTATCGGGTTATTTAGGGGATGTCATCAAGTTAAATTTAGAAAATTAGACAGGAATAATCAATAATTAAGAACCCTTGCTAATTTTGGAAATTCGACCTACAATCTAATTAGAACTTTATTTACGACAAAACAATTCCAAAATCAAAACTTTCAATTCCAAAATCTTCAGACGACTCCTTTGGCAAAAACCTCAGTTATCTCGCAAAATAAACCGTCAGTAGATAGGGTGTAGGCACGTTGTATACTGAGGTCAACGTTGCGCTTCACATTGAGTAATTTGAAGTCGGGCATAGTGTGGGTGTACCTAATTAGAAAGGTTAGAGTAGTTGCTCGATTTGGATTTCAAGTTACTGGAAAAGCTGGCCGATGCCTACCCCCTTGTTGATCAGGTCAGCATACTTGGAATCGGTTATCGTGACTTTACTTTTGGCATTGCAGAGAATCTTTGGGAAGTGATTAGTTACCTCTACATAGCTATTGGTAAACAACTACTTACTTTGTCATTGCAAAGTAGGTTGATCTCCCTTAGGTAGACGTCGCGCAGAAGGTTAGCTTTGGTATCATCATCTGAAACTTTGACATTGGATATCGTGCTGATCGTTATGGGGGAGTTGTAGTAGGCGCTATAGACAACATTAGTTTAGTCATCAGCAATTGTTGAGTTACCTTAAGATACGCTGCAGATTACCGTTGGATGTTAAGATTATTCGTTCCAAAGGAGCAAAACCATCTGGAAGTGTTGATGTAGTTGTATTTGGTGAAAAAGAAACTTCAAGCTGGGGTTGGGTACTCTTTTGCTTTGATGGTTGGGACTTTTCTCTTTCTCTCTGGGGTTTGGCTTCGACCTGCTTATCGGTGCAGGAACTAGTGAAGCAGTTTGCCAGCTCCTTCGATTTAGTTAGAAGCTTGCTTGAGCTTCCTACATTAGAAAAAATTAGTTGAAGACTTGGTTTCGTATATACCTATGTGGCGAAAGTACTTGTCAGTAAGCATGCTTTGAAAAAAATGAAATGATGGATGAAATAGCGGGTGAAAGACGAATTTTGGTAAAAATTATGTTGGGATTGAATTCTTATAGGTGAAGTAAAAGATCTTATACTCGTAGCCGTATGATTAATTCTCAGCCTTCCTTCCCTTCAGGCTAAGCTAAGATTGGGGTAATTTTGGATCTTCTGTTGAGCGTAGCTATAACTTTGAAGCCCTTCAACAACTTTACAAAAGTATAGCTAAAACCAGGGTTGCGCCATCTGCCATTTCTAAAACAAAGAGGCCTGGAATATTTCATTCTAGCTGTATATTTCTTCTTTTTACAAGAGAGCGTGATAGACGGGATAAGAATTTTTTAAATTGGTTTCATACTAATGACTACCTACCCTTACTTTAGATAAGATGTCATAAAAGGATGAACTTCAATAAGCCAATATATCGTAAAAACTATTCTCTAACTATATCTAGCATACATATTTAGCTGTTTATAAGCACATATTATTTGCTGTCTACCCCTATACTTATCACACTGTTACTCTGTAATACATATTAGTTTCATCTTTTCTGTATAATTCAAAATAGTATTTTAAAGAAAATAGTTAATATACTCATTTTGATATGCTTTAGTTTTAATTTGAATTATTTATATAGAATAAAGCATCTGTTTTAATATATTACAAACTATTAGTTAGAAAAATTAGTTTTAAAAGCTTATAATAAAAAGATTAGCTATTTATAATTAATAATATAAGTTATAATAAAAACTTTTACTTTATCTATATAGCCTAACTTTAATTAAAATTTTTGTTTTATCTAACTATATAAAAGCTTTAATGCAGGTTTATATTTTATAACTTAAAATAATAAGTATTAAATAAATATACTTATCTATATATTTAGATTATAGCTAATTAATTAAAAATATAGTTAATATAGTTATAAGTTTTAAACAATTATTAGTATTTTACAAAAAATATATATATTATTTAAAAGTATAAAGTATAAACTTTTATATTTAATAACTTTTAGTTAAATTATTTAAAATTAATACTAATAAATAAATATAGTTTAAAATTTTATATTAAATATTAGTTACTTTTACTAAATATTTAGCTATTAGCTAAACTTGATAAGTTTTTTGATATAAAATATATTATATTATAGACTAGTTAATATAAATATAATTAAATCTTTTAATTTTTATAAAACCACTAGCTAATAACTTTTAAATATTTAATTAAACTAATCTAACTTAATATATAATCTTAAAAATCTAAAATATAAAACACTAAAATCTTAAAAGGTTTTTTATACTAAAGCTTTAATATATATTTTAATCATAGTAGCTTATTATTAAAGTTAAGATTTAATAATTTATATTTAAAAAGAATACTTAATCTTAAATAGAATTAAATAAACTAATAGTTAATTAATTAATATATAATAATTTAAAATTATTAATAATATACTTTAAGCTTTACATTTATCTATTATCTATTTTTTTAATACTTTTAATTAATTACTAATTTACTTAACTTATTTAATATTAATTTTTATTAAGTATATTTTTTTATTTAAATCTGATTTTAGATTTTCTAATTACTATCTTATAAAAAGTAAGTTTTAACTACTAAAGTATATTTTTTATTTTATTAGAAAAAAATATACTTTATTTTTAAGCTAGTATGAGCTAAGAGGGTATAGAAGTCAAACCACATATCTGCACAATCTAATAACTAAAAGGCTGACCAGGAACAATATTTTATTTGTAGACAAAACAGAATCAGGCTGTCAGAGACAGCTATGGCAAGGGAAACAGATCAGGCTGTTGCAACAGCTATAGTTGATGGTTGAGATCAAGAAGTGAGTAACAGCTATTTAGAAAATAGCAAGGTGGAACGTTGTCAAGATACCAGCCTTCAATGGCATTACAAGGGTTTAAATACCCTTTCGGTATCTTGGCAATACTTGCTGAATATCCGAATCCCAATATCAAAATGCTATGCTGGTAATAGCTGGGGTTCCTAACTTATAGCCAAGATTACGAATATGGAAAATTGTCAAGAATATCTAATAAATAGAACAGATTTCTGTTCGAAACTAGATATAAATGGAAAGTAGAAAATCGAAGATTGGTAAGAGAAAGAAAATAGTATAGTGTGCAAAGAAAATTGGTCGATGACCTTAGATAGATTACACCAGGGTTATTAATATAGTAAAATTTTTAAAAAAGAAAATAAAGCTATTAAATTTTTTATATTATAAATAAACTAATTAAATGGTTTAAAAAACTTTTAGCTAGTAGCTTTATAAAAATAAAAATAAAAATAATATTATTAGTTATAAAACTACTACTATATTAGTTTAGTTAGCCTTTAATATAATATATTTTATATTCTATTCTAAAAAACTTATTAAATTTAGTTAGGCCTATTTAATAAAAAATTTAAGCTAGTAGTTAAATATTAAATAAAGTTAACTAGCTAACATTAACTATCTAAACTAGAAATATAAAAGTAAAAGTTAAATTTAATACTAAATATAATTTAAAAACCAATTTTAATTTTAGACTATTAAAATATCTAGAAAATTTATATCTATAATATAAGAATAAGCTTAAATTAACTTATTAATATACAAATTAGTTTATATTAAAAACTTTGAAATATTATGTAGCTTCTATCAAAATAAAGTCTCTTTACTAATACTAATATATAAACTTTAGAAAATAGTTAATTAGATGAAATTACATATGTATATATAAGCTACATCAACTTTCAATTTAAATTATTAAAATTTATTTTAGCCTAGCATCAGAAACTGCAACTACAAAATAAAAATAAAAATAAAAAGTTGATACTGGTTGTACTTAGATATTAATTAATATTTAAATTGATAATAGTAAGCTAAAATAGGTTTCTAGGTAATTTTTAACCTATTAAGTACTACTTTTTATATACTCAGTAGCCAACTAAGTAGAAAATTTCAAGATTTGAAAGATATACAAAATTGGTATATATAAAATGTTTACTTTTTCTTCAAACTTTTTAATAACTTTAATTTCAATAAAGAATAAAAATCATAGCAATACTAAAGAAAAATCAATCCAAGACAAGCTTTATAAAAGCTGTAAATATACCCAACCAAGCACTAAACATAAAAATACTTTTGAACTTATCATTACCAAAATCCTTATAAACTTGAAGATCAGTAAAAAGCTGGAGACTAATGTATTAATGATAAGTGTTAGTATAGTTGGACTACTACTCTTTATTTAACTGGCCTGTTTAAGTATGTTAGGCAAAGATTTTGTCAAAATATATTTTGAAGCTAACATGTGTTTGTTATAAATAATTGACTAGAAGTGAGGCACTACAAAAATCCTAACTTCTTTTACATCTATATCTTAGAAATTTTGGATTGGATAAGGATTCTTAGCAGCATCAAGAACCTCTACTATAAGATTAACAAGTTGGGCTACCCTAGTTACATAAAGGGCACTACTAATTACAACATGCTATTACTTCTACCCATCAACTATTTCATCAATCATTAGGCTGATATTTTCCAAAGTGAACTGGAAAAGGCTGATCAAGTTTCTAAAGGATAAATTCGATTTTAAAGTATGATGTAACTCCAAATTCATAAGTTTAGAGTATGATAAGAATACTGGTTTAGTCAAATTGACTTTGTTCAAAATGATGAGATTAAGAATCAAATACAAATATTTGGTTAAAGCTAATAGTAAAGAGTTAGATTTATAAGCAGGCTAATTTTAATTTTCAAGAGTATAGTTTTTATAGAAGTTTGCTCTTACTAGATACTAACCTATATATTTAAAACATATAGTAATAAAGGATCTAAAAGTTGTCAAGTAAGCTTTGCTATATTTTCATTAATGCCTTTTGGAAAAATAAATATAATTTATTTTGGTTAAAGCCAAAACACATTGTTCAATTTGCAATGTACTACTTAGGCTGTGAGGAAGCTAGCCAAATGACTCTGAAAGTTTACATTGATTCCATCAAGATTATCTACTCTTACCATATCTGCATTAAGGAATTCAAACATTATGCTCTCATTAATACTCAAGAATGTATAGTGAATCAGTACTGTCAAGGCAACATATTCTTAACTAGTGATATAACCTATATCCACACATTAGTTGGTAGTATGTGTGTAAGCTTGAGTTTGGAATTAGTCTTTATAAACTCTGGTTATGTAAATGTATATAAGGTCATCTTCAATTACCACTTCAAGTGTAGGGAAGAGATCAAACAAATTTTAATGTATCTTGGTAAGATTTTGAAGACCAACATGATCCAAAACAACTTATTGAGCATACTGGAGACTAGTGAAAAGGCTTTTAACAAAAACTTTTATACTGAGAAAGATATGCAGGCCATGGGTGAAACATAACTATGGCCAAATACATATACCCTTTCAACTCACTCTTGATTATAAAATATAAGGCTAGCTATAAAGTAACTTCAAGCATAGGTAAATGATCTTCATACCTTTATATCTACGATTCTATAAAGGAAACTCAAGCTTCTATCTTCTTGTAGTTATCTAGGTCCAACATCTTTGATTTCTTTTTCTATCATTCTACTTACACCTCCACATCTTTGCTACCAATCACTTGGTTTTGAAAATCGAGTACAATTACTTAATTTTTTCTTAAGTTTATCTAATTTTAAGTATATTTGGAATTATTTTACAATAAAGCTCCATTGTCTGTTTGAAATCAAGAGTTGCTGGAAGGGAAAGTAAAACTCCAACTGCTTTGATTTAAACCACATAATACTTCAAGCTTTCTGCTTGAATTGAAGTGACATAAACCAAATATTTATTGCCTGACTTGATGGTCACCTTGTTTTACTCCAAATCTTAGTTTACAATAGGGTTATTATATCAAACCTTATATCACCAGCTATTTTGATAAAATCCTCCATCAATTTTCACATTTTTCATAGATGGAATAAGTCTGTTTGTGCAAAGGCAGTTGGTAAAACTTTGCCAAATAAGCTTTATATCCCATTAGATAAGCTTTTAATCAAGTGTAAACACATCCTTCATTTTTACTTTGATATACTTATGTAGTACTCAATAGCCTATTAAAATACTCTTCCATAACCAAACTTTTGAGCAAAAAGACAAATAGATTTTAGAACAATCACTTTAGATTTAAAGAAGGCTTTACTGCCCCAAAGATAATTTTCTTGCAGGTCAAATTCACCAATCTGTCTTTAGACAAATGTCTTCTTTAGATGAAATGTACATAATCATATACCAACAAAACTTTATTTTCACTACTTTGGAAGTTTTAGATGCTAGATAAATTTATAAACACATACAAACTGCTTTAAGTGTCAAACTTAAAGCAGCTTGTTTTGCTGTCATCTGTACTTTGAATTTGAAGCAAAGCTCAGGCATGAAAATTTATCCAAGCTTTATGTTGGCTTTCATTTAAAAACTTAAAAATATAGGTTTATACAATATCTATAGGCTAGTACTGCCTATGAAAACAATTACATTGTCACTAGACTAATAAATAGGATATATTAGCTATATAACAATTAAACAGCATCAATTACTTGCTTGATATCATATCAGGTGCTTTTATAACTAGTACTGATCTATAGTCTTCATAAGTACATTATATTTCTGTTTGAAACCTAACCTGAATTTATATCAATAGCAGTAGAGCTCAAATCCTACACTTGACCATAAAAAACTAAACTTTAGCTACTAGTATAAGCCATTATAGTGCAATTAGCCAGCAAAAAAACAAAATTCGGAAATGTTCCTTACTTTCTATTTATATTTATAACCATATCAAAATAACCTTTTAAATGGTTCCTTTGACAAAAACCTCGATTATCTCACAGAGTAATCCTTCAGTAGATAAGGTATAGGTATGCTGTATACTAATGTCTGCATTCTGCTTTACGTCAAGTAGCTTGAACTCAGGCATAGCATAGGTGTATCTAATAAGCTTAGGATAGTTTGATTTGGATTTTAAGGTACCTAAACAGTTGGCTGATGCCGACTCTCTCTTCTATAAGATCAATATATCTGGTGTTGGTGACCACTACCTTACTTTTGGCATTACAGAGAACCTTTAAAAGCGAAATTAGAATACACTCTATATGGAATTTAATCTGAGTAATACTTACTTTGCTGTTGTATAATAGGTTAATTTCCCTGAGGTAGATGGTGTGTTTAGAATCAGCTTTTGTTTTGCTATTTGAAACTTTGACGCTGAATATAGTATCGACAATTATGGAAGAGTTGTAGTAGGCACTATAAATGGTTATGTTTAGTTTTGGGGATCAGGTAGAGGCAAATTACCTCAAGATACACTGCAAGTTACCATTGCAGGTCAGAACTATGCGCTCCAAAGGTGTAAACTCATTTGACAGGGTTGCAGAAGTCATTGAAGGTGTGAATGAGAGATTTAATTGTGACTGGATATAATTGTGCTTTGAAGGTTGGGATTTCTTTTGAATTTTGGCTTCTATAGGTTCATCGGTATGAGAACTGGTCAAGCAACTTACCAGCTCTTTTGATCTGGCTGGAAGCTGATTGGAATCTAATCATTTGAATTTGAAACATTAGCACTTTGGTTAAATATCGGATTTGTACGTACCTACATAGAAGTACTTGTCAGTGAGCATACTTATGAAAAGTAAGATGATGAACTTGTAAGGCGGCAATTTGAAATTGGAGGTTGAGTTTTGTTGAAAAATTGGCTTCAAGGCTGACTTTTATAGGCCAGGTATAAGATTTTATACTTGTAGTGTATGATCAATCCTTATCTCTAGTTCTCTTTGAGCTAAACATACTTGGAGAGCTCTACTTAGGCTTGTATAGGAATTGGAGCTTGAAATGCTTGTAAAAAACCGACCAAAGCACTACAAAAGGATATATATACAGGATTATTCCACCTGCAACTTTTTAATATAGAGATGCTTTCTGTATTTCATTCAAGTCATATGTCTTGCTTTTGTAAGGGATGTGGACGACAGATTAAGAATTTAAGCTCCTTTTCCTTCAATAGCCCAATATATTGACAAAGTTATTCTTTAGCTATATCTAGCATTCACTTTTCTTGGTTTGTAGACGCTTATTATTTGACAAGCCTACCTCTCTACCTACCGGGCTATAACCCCATGACCCACCTTAGTTGGTTGTGGTTTGAATTTCTGTGCTGAACAAAGCAGCAACTCCAATATATTAGTGATTAGTGATTAATTGAAATATGAACCCAGCATTTCTATGGCAAATGGATTGATTATTTGTAATCATCTATGTTGATTTTATATGCAGATTGAAGCAAATAAATTTCGCTACATATATACAATCTAAACATTGGCTAAACCAACAAACCTACATTTTGATGTGTAGGTTATACTGGTAGATAGAAAAGCCTCTTTCAAAATTTCCAACATCTTATGAAAGTAATGATGTTCATCTATCCAACCTATTAATATTCGTATCTATATTTTTATATTAGATTTATATATCTCGTATACCTGCACAAGTTTCCAGTTATTAAATAAGGATATCTAAGTTGGCAACCTAGTTTGTTTTTAAATATAGGTGGGATAAGTAAAATGGAACCAAAGTTTTGCAAGCTTGAAATTTAAAACGAAATGGGTAGTAATTTGTAGGGAAATTCTCAATAGTACCTTATTGTAAAGATGAGTACTTATAAAGCTGCCTTTTAAAAAGACACTTGAGTAGCTTCAAGTAGATTTTTTACTTGAAGTCTTTACCATTAAAACCTTTGGGAAATTGAGCTAATAATTCTAAATAATAATTCAAATATATGAAGGCTATATCTCTATAAATATGTAGCTACTGAAATGGTTTGTTAAAGATGGATATAAATCGAAAACTATTTGGAAGCTAAACCTTCTTATAAAACCTATCCAAAGTCAAAAAATACAAGAGTAAATTTATAAACTTATAAACATTACTTAAAATCCAACCCTCAAGTCAAAGACAAAGATATATTTATTAACTGGATAGGAGATGAAAATATTCTTTTGCTTCTGAAGATTTATAAGGATCACGCACTCTATAACCCATTTCATACTAAGGTCGACTTTAGATTCAGTTGTCGGCTTCGATAGTGGTACCACGCTTGATCTTACCCCAACCGATGAGACTATTTACAAAAATTAGTTTTAACTTGGATGCAATGGTTTTAAAGCTTACCGCCAATGTTTGTCGATTCGACGCGACAGAGCAATTTTCTCACCCAATTCCGTACAAGCTGGGGAAGTCAAAGCAACTTTGGCCAAATCACCTTTGACTGAAAGGACCCTACCACCAGTTGAAGTGGAGCCGATGTTGACCATCAACACTTCACCTTTGGCTAATTTCTGAACCTTGGCCTGCTTCTTGTCATCGGTTTTGACACCCAACAAACGACGCAGCAAGAAGAAGTTGATTTCCATCTCAGTGTAGATAGCGGGTAACTTACCAACGGCACCCAGAACTTGACCAACTAAACGATCGGCACGGCACAAGGTGGGATCGATCTTAGTACCTACACCAATTAGACCACCAGGGACAGCAAAGTCCAAGTGGTTTTTTTCAGCCAACAAGGTGACAATTCTAGAGAAAATAGGCTGGATCTTGAGGTTGCCTTCGCCATCCTTAGTAACGATACCGGGTCGAACTTCGATTTCATCGCCGAGCTAAAGAAGAACTGGTTTATAATTTTGGAGATTGGATTTTAGTTACCTTGAGGACACCAGTTAATAAGGAACCACCAGCAATACCACCTTTGAGGTCGTCAACTTCGGTACCAGGCTTGTTGACGTCAAAGGAACGAATGACAATTAGTCGTGGGTCAGAGGAGAAATCACGCAATGGGACAGGGATACGCTTGCACAAGTACTCGTTGACGGCATCGACATTGTACTTGAGCTGGGCTGAGATGGGGACAATGGGGGCGCCGTCGGCAACAGTACCACGAACGAAATCTAAAATGGTACGGTGGTGATCCTCAGCGGCTGAAGGCTTAATGAGGTCGACCTTGTTTTGGAGGATGATTATGTGCTTGCAACTTCATAATTTCAATGGCAGGCCAAGTGCTCACTGGTTTGGGGTTGGGGGCAGGATTCGTTACCAGGCGATTAGGAGGAGGGCGGCATCCATTACAGCGGCACCGTTCAACATAGTGGCCATAAGAATATCGTGCCCCGGACAATCGACAAAGGAGACGTGGCTATTTTGGTTTAGTTTTGTGTTTAATTTAGGTTTTGGAGATATAAACCTACCGTTCCAATTTCATCTTGTGACCACAGCCAACCCGCTCACAAAGGGGTTCATCTTCCTTGTCAGAACGGTAGGAACGGTAGTTTCCAGGACGTGGGCAGTCTTCGTTAGTACATTTGTAGATCTATTTATTTTAAATATAACTTGGAAATAATGATAAAGCTGTACCTTGGCGTTGGCATAGCCTAATTTGATGGTGATGTTACGTTCCAACTCATTCTTGAAACGAACGGTCTACAATGGAAAAAGGATTGAGAAATTAGTCGAGTAATTAAGTAAGGGAACAAATGATGTAATAAGGAATAAGCTTACTTGGACACCAGAGATAGCTTTGACAACAGTTGATTTACCGTGGGCTACGTGACCAATTGTACCTACAATAAAGTTAACTAAATGTACTGGCACGTTGACGAAAATTTTTGCGAAGAAAATAAAAGGTTACCGATGTTGATGGTAGCTTGCTTGGAGATGATAACAGGATGTAAAGGGTGGAGTTCTTCAACCGGTATAGTTAGTGGTGAAACGGTCGCCATATTTGTGGATATTTGCTTTTGGTGTTGGTACTGTACTTAAAGCTTTTAGAAAGTTGCAACTGTTATCAGTTTCAGTTAGGTGTAGCTAGGGAAAGCTGACTAAAGGTGGGAGTTGTGTAAGTTTTTTTGGGATTCTAGATGTAAGCCTATTTGATTGGTTGGATTTTTCTAAAAGGCTTGGAAGGAAACTTTTGAAGCTTTAGGTTCTGTAGTTGAGTTTGGGATGGATTGGAAATTGACAAGAGGTCTAAATGAAAGGAAGCAGACGTTCGAATAGCTTGCTTATATTTATAGCCAGGTTTAGTAGGGCAGATATCTAAATGCTCAACTTTTAGTATAGTTCATTATTTGCAAAGTAAAATTCGCCTATTCATATAGGACTATGAGAAATTATTACTCACTAAACTTTACTGTGTAAAATTTTACCATGCTCTTTTAGAAAAATCAAACTGTATTTAAGAACGGGAGTGGTAGTAACTTTGCAATTCAATTTTGTATAAAGTAGTGGCTGTTAGTTGCAGTGGTATACATTTTAAAGGTATGCAGCATTATAGAAAGATGCTGGCTCATAAAGAATACTATTGTAAAGTACTTGTCAGTGCGTAATCTTGTATTTCAACTATAAGGCATATATACATGATGATGCTATTTAAACTTCAAAACTTATTAAACAAAGATTAATAGCATCCCTATTCAACTTTATTTTATCGATAGAAAATAGAAGCCTAACTCGGCATCTAAATCACTCATCTCATCTATAATAAGCATCAAACCCCTATACCAACTTGAAAAATATATCTATTTGAAGTGGTTTGACCTCTTGAGCTCCTGTATCCGCTTCTTGTCCTTCTCAAACTGAGATCGCAAGTTGTCCAAACCTAATAATATAAGATTAATACCTTTGTTAACAAAATCAAAAACTTACGGCTCTTTTTACTCTCCCGATTCTGGAATCTATAGAAACCTTCAGGTCCTTTCAGCTTGCCAGCCCCATTTTCCAGCATTTCTTGCTTGATACGTTTGGCATCCTTGGCCGATATCGAGTGCACAACAACACCCTTCTCCTTGTAGTTAGGATCGACTAGAGCATTGCCTTGTCTGGTACGAGTAACAGTAACGAAGCCATCCTCATCGGCAATATCCTGGACCAACTTAGCTTTGTACTGATTGTTCTCGATTTGGAATTGGAATTCGCTGACATACTCGTCCAAATAGGTTTGCAACTCTGAGTGCTTAGGACGACTTAAAGTGTATTGTTGAGTCCAGCCTAAAATAAATTTTATAAATTAGTAAAAACACAAGACAATTACTTACGATCGGTACTCTGGTCGACATACTGCTCATACTTTTTAATTATCAAAGTTGGGTACTCGTCCACTTGGTCGAGGTTGAGCTCATCGACAATAAAGTTCAACTTGGCAGCCTCTTTAAATATGAGATACGCTGAGTTGGGTCGGGAAAGTAAGCCAAAGTCCATTGCTCCAACGTTCTTTACTTCGTTCTTGCGATTAACTGAAGTGACAAATTGGGTTGTCTTGTAAGGTTCAAACAAGTTGGCAAACTTTTTAGCAGCTTCAGTCTTTTCATCCTTGAAGAAATTCAACAATGCACCAGTACGTTCATCTTGCGCCTTTTCTGGTTTGTATAAAAAGTTGGAATTCTGCAATATAACCTTCTCAATTTGTTTAAGACTTTCCGACTGCTTATGCTTTAGATTGGTAGAGCTGGATAATACCTTCTTGTCACTAAACAAAGTTATCAAGTCCAACTTCGAAATATCTAAAGGCAGGTTTTTTATCAACAATGTCCGGTGCAGAGGAAGCTCTTCTTTAGTTTCGAAGCCTTCGGAAGTTGAACCGGCTACGAACTTCTTTATAAAGAGTGTGTGTGTCGAAAATTGGATTGGATCGTTGGCTTTAATTATTTTGATGGGAAAATTCTTGAAGCTGACGGACTGTTGTTGGGATTCTATATCTTCTATACCTTGGGCCACCTTTTTCTGGGTCGCTTCGAGCTGTGCTTCACTTGGTGCTACAGCTGATTTGTTTTTCTTTGCCTTTTTATTACCCATTGCTTTCTTGACTTGGTTGCTTTGAGGTTTGAACAAACATTTAACAAAACCTACAATTTTTCTCATACTGTAGCTATTTCCAAACTTCCAATCACACTGCCTAAATTTTTTTAGATTCTTTGCGATAGGATGGGGAAGGATGAATTAGCTTGAATTTTACCCATTTGGGTAAATTCAAATGGACCAGTTGGGTAAGATTTCATTTGGAACTTTAGTGCTTTGAAGCTATTCTATAATCTGCACCCCAATTTTAGATGAAAGTTGGAAATTTTCTGGGAGGATAAGAATTGCAGCAAACTTTTCCATTTCATATCGCTCATTTGTCAAAAGTGCATTTCTGATATGTTTACGTAATACCATCAGGTGGCAAATAAGATTTGAAAGAACTTGAAAATTTAGCTACTTTTCACCATATAATATAAATCTAAAAGTGGTCATACTTATTCTGTATATGTACATATACATATGCTTAAATGAGGATATTAAAAACCACGATTGCTGAGCTAGGTTGTAATTTGAATTCAATCAATATGTATTTATAATTGTGCATTAGAAATACTTCCAATATGTTTGATAGGTATAGCTGTAGGCTGTTGCCTAGGACACTATCCATGATGAATACAAAAGCTCTTGAGACAAACATCTAGGGAATGTTGCAGTATCAAGACAGTCGCTTAACCTTTGTTTTTATCAGGTATTAATATATATGCACTTTACTACTTTGCTATAACTCAATAGATATATTTCCCTTATGATAACGTATAAAATGAAAGCATATAGTTAAGAAAATATCAGTTTATTGATAAAAACATGGAAACAAGTGAAAACGATTACTGTGAAGAGGAAGAGAGGATTAATAACATATGTGTTACAAAAAACTTTAAAAAATCATATAGAATGCTATAGGCGATCGCTAGCCTGTACCAACCTCTAAATAAGTCTCAAGTTGGGGTTGATAGCCAGTAGTTGAGTCCCGATATCTTGGCTATTTTCGATGTTATTTAGACATTGGCTGATAAAAGTCAAGTTGCTGATGGTCGTGTCAGTACGCACATATCTAAGATTCGACGAACGTTTGACCAACCATAGCAAAAAGTCCCTAGATAAGTTGGATTTGCTACTGAGGTAGATGTATTTCAACTCAGTTAAACTATTGGATGAAGTAGAGCTATTCCCTTTTAGCTCAAAGTAGGGTGCCAAAGCTGGGTCAAAGTCGGGTTCGTTCAAAACTAAGCTTTTGAGTTGAGGTGCGTCGTCGATGAAGTTCAAAAAGTTGAAGTTGAGCTGGCAACGAATAGGGAGTTCTAGGTACTGTAGTTTGTTGGGTTGCAATGGGCTCATAAACATGTTGTGACTGTTCATTATAATACCGTTGAAGATGAGGTGGGTTAAATTTGGGAGTATGGTGAGGATTCGATTCATCAGCCCGGAACTAGCGAACATGCAGCTGCTTACAATTAGATGGGTTAGGTTGACAAAATTTTTGATAGTGGATGGGATGTCTATGTTGGACCAGTTGCAGAAGGAGATGACTTTGAGCTGAGGCCAATACCCGTTGAACAGGTGGTAGAGTACAGTTTCGGCGCCACAATTGATGATTAGTTTGGCAAGTCTTGGAAAGTTGAATGGCTTGAATGTAGTTTGGTAACTGAATACTACGTTGTTGAAGACCAACTTCTTGAGGTTGGTAAACTTTCCGCTCAAATAGTTTTGAGTGAACTGGCCAGAGACATACAGCTGAGTTAGGCTAGGGAGTTTGGATAGGAATTGGGTGTCGGGCAACATGTCAAAATGGATATCGACGACTTTCAATAGATTTGGATTCATGGCGCTCAGTATGCTGGACCAACTAACTCCGTCCTTTAGGATTGTGACCTGGTCGTAACTGTTGAGCTTCAGTTTGCGAAGCTTCAACTTGGTCATCGCCAAACTCGGTCTAAACTTCTCCAAGTTATCGATCTGGACATCCTTGAGCTTGGTACAGCTCTCAAACAAGACGTCTAAATCTAGATCTTCTGTGTTTCGTGAATCTACAATCTGGATCGTAAGCAGATTGGGACAAGTACGGGCTACAAAGTTAACAAACTCTCTAGTCGAATTCGTATGATCGATACGCAGCCTCCTTAACAGCCCTCCATATTTCTGCAACAAAAGCCTATGAGTCTCGTTCTCAAAGTTGAATGCTAAGGGTAGCTTCTCCCAACGTATAGCCAAAATACTTGAGTTAAAGAATCTGTCCACTAGCTGGTACTTGAGCTGCTCTTGGTGTTGCAGGTTGGCGATAATTTTCGTCAACAACTCGAGTGGGAAGTCAAAGTTGACCATCTTGATTTGAAATGTTTTGGAAATGAAATGAAACGAATCCACTTTGAGTTTTGGGATATGCTTTTATATCTCGTAGAATTTCCATTCCAGTTAAACCTTGCTTTCCCTACTCTATTGGAAAATTTGGGGCAGGTAATGTAATTAATTGCCTGCAAACTGCAGGTGTTTGCAATTTTCTTTTCCTTTATTACGTCAATAATCCTACATTGGTTGGAATGCGCTGTTGTTTAAACTGTAGACGGTATAGCCCGATGCTTATAAAGGAAGTTTTTATAAGTAGCTTGGTAAGCGTGAGCCTAAACTGTTGCTTGATAGAAAGGAGATGTCCCCTTCTGGAATAAGTTGAACTTGAAACAAATTGAGGGCGAAGGCTAATAGTTATATAGAATAGAAATTTAACTGGATCTCTAAAGCAACGTTAAATTTGGAGCTTACATAACCTTTTGCTCTACTATTTGTAGAGGAATTCCACAAATGAGGACATTTAATTAAAATCGGTGAATTGCATACAGTTAAGTTGTGTTGAACTTTGGGAATATGTGGATCGAAAATGTTTTCTAGTTTTGAAAAGCAGCTATAGTAGATTTGTATGGATTTTATTTACATCCATGTTAAACTTTTTTGAGCTAACTTTACAAAAGTAGCTATTGAATAATAGATTATATAGGATAGAGCAGAATTCATACCCGCTTATCTTTTATCTTTTAAAACTATACTTATCCATTTTAATGGCCTATAATAGTGCAAGTATTAGTATTTTATATTTTCTATCTTTAAAAAATTATATAGCTACTTACCAATCATTTCTATATATCTTCTAATTAATACAAGTATATCAGTAGTATACATTTATATAAAGTAAATAACAAATATTTATTTAACTAGGTTAATTTAATTTTTTAGCTATAAACTTAATACATTAAGAATACTAGCTTAAATTACTTAATATTAAACATTTCAGTAATTAGGCTTTTCAAAATACTAAATATATATATGGAAATCTTCTTAAATCAGCAGCAGCTTTGCTTAATAGCCAGAATCCAAGCTATATCTCAAACTTATAGAATACTAGTCGGCATCACCCTATCAATACGAGAAACTCCCCCTATAGTAAGAATTAGGCATTTCATTTAGTACTATCAGCCCACCAACCTCCGCATTACCTAAAATTAGTGATGCTTCACCAGAGGAACCCGATGGATTTTGATACTGGAGGTTAGGTAAGCACTAACCACCAGTACCTAAAGTACCGATTAATAAGATGAGTCATCTATATAAGGCTTACAGTGAACTTAGTAGTAGATTAAGTAATTATTAAATAAATGTCTTGAATCATTTGATATTTTTTCTGCTATTGATGTAGTAGATTCATCGCTGATAGTATAATTTAGAACTAATAATTGGCATCCCTCTAAGCCAGAGAGTTGCACTAACCTAAACTGAATCCTAGAACCGAACTGGACTGAACCTTAGAACTCCATTGAACCAATGAACCCGATGACGCTCCTTAGCCTCATAGCTACGATTGGAGTATTCCTGTCTGCTCACCACCTCTGGATCAAGCTCCAAGCATGAGCTTCCTCCCTATATAACCTTTATAGAGTACTGGCTGCTCTCAACAATATAATAGTAAAGTTATACTAAATTACCTATTAGCTATATATATCTTTATATTGAACTTTATATAACTTTAATTAGCTATAATTTTCACTTTTGTAAACCAATATATATATACTATAGTATAACTTCTAGTTATTTTTCAAACTATTAATTATACTAGTTTACACATAGGTTTTATATATCTAGCTTAATATATTTTTATAATATAGGTACCAGCTAAATATAACCTTTACTTTAATAAATTGCCAACTACTTTTAAGTTATATTATAAATATTAGGCAATTATGTGATCTAATTGAACTAAAATTGTTATATTTGCTAACTATTTTGACCAGAGTGGCTAGTTACATAAACATAATATAACTTTTCAGATAGACATTTTTGATTTTAGAGCCTTTCTAAATCCGGCTGTAACTGCCACACCATCAAAATGTAGTGATTTTGCAAAAGGTTTAGGAAGCTAAAGTTGAAGATGGTAGATACTAACAAGATATCAAAAATTTTCAATCATATACTAGCAGCTAATATTTGAAAATATTTCAATCTGCTACAAGTTACAAAATATTAATATATACTATAAGCATAGTAAACGAAATTGCATTTACAAATTATTTAGAAAACTTAATAAAAAATAACTTACAGCATTTCAATTTACTAATCTCTAGGTGGTTGATGGTTAGTAAATTAAATTATTTATTTCAAAAAGAAATTTATTCCTTGGTGGAGGCGGCTTTAGAAACTTTTGATCCCTTGGATGAGGCACGACGCTTCTTGAGCTCATCCTTCTTCTCACGCTCCTCCTTGGTACGCTTAGCAAGCAACTTGGCGTATTCGGAAGCCTCATCCTTGGACTTCTGGACGCGGGCCTTCTTGGCCTTGATGGAGGCACGCTTGCGCTGGACAACAAGAGGGGTAATGAGACGCTGGATCTTGGGGGCCTTGGTGTAGGGCTTCTTTTCGGCGTCCTTGGGCTGGACTTCACGGCGGATGACGTACTTGCGGACATCATCTTCCTTGCTCAAGTTGAACATCTTGCGGATGTTGCTGGCACGCTTGGGGCCGAGACGCTTAGGTACGACGGTATCGGTCAAGCCGGGGATGTCGGATTCACCTTGCTTTACAACAACCAAAGAGATAACACTGAGGTCGGAACCGACGAATGCAACCGCGGACGGACTTACGCTTGCGCTCACCGGTACGGCGGGGGCGGTAGCAGGAGTGGCCCTTGCTCAAAAGCAAGCGGACACGACCCTGGCTAAGGATACCCTGCTTCATGGGGAAACCTTGCTTGTCGTTACCACCGGTGATACGGAAGACGTAACCCTTGAACTCATCACCAATGCTGTCCCCAGCAACTTCAGGCGGACATGCGCTTCTCGTAGAAGACACGTCTAAAAAAGTACACTATTAAAATTAGAAACTAAATTTGTTACCTTACACCTTGCGCTCATCATCAATTTCAATAAGTTTCTGACAGCCAGTGGCTGGATTGGCAATGTTCAACTATAATATATTTTAATAATTGTCCTCAACATTTGGAAATAACAGGTTGAAAAGGTAGGTTGCAACTTTCAATTTATTAAATGGATGCATATAAATGTTAAGTTGAATTAAAATTATGGTTACCTTCATGCTGGGTTAAGGAAGGAAGTCTTGAGTCAAGTACTGAAAGGGACTTCACTATACTTTCAATAACATTGTTTTGAAAAAATGCATAGGAATTTTGACGCAAATTTTGCAGCCAATAGGATGGAGCTTTCAACAAAGTGGGCTACTCTAATTCATTCGTTAGTGATGGAGTCTGAAATGCCAAAGAAAGCGAGAAGCGAAATATGGCCAAGTGTCAACTCTTTTAGACTGACTGAGTAGCTTTAACTATAGTTTCGTAGAAAGAGGACCGCCAGTTCTGCTTTTGGAGAAAGTGTTTTGATGCAGCACCTTATTCACATATCGATGTTCAAGTATAAACCTATGTTTTGTAAAGCCTTCATAATTACCTACTGGCTTTGAAAAAGTTAACCAAATGCTTGTATAGTTTAGAATTGGAATTTTACTACCTTCATTTTGATTTATTAGGAATATCTACTTTACAAATTTATAAGAGAATGGTGACAATAAATTGGAACGGAGGAAGCAATCCAAATGAAAGATTAGCTCTAAATCGTTGAAATAGTCGAATTTGGCAAATACCTTGATAAATATAAGTATATTTGTAATTATAAAAGTATTAAAGCATAGGATATATAGAATAGGCTAGTTATGTTATACTTACTTAGCGATATACTTGGCTTTTATATTTTAATATTTAGGGTTTAATGATAATTTAGTAAAATATCAACACATCGAAATTTAAGACTATTTATTATCTACTGATACATATATTAATTTTTACCTAATTTAAGCTAAGCTACAGCTTTTAAATAGTATACCAAAAGATACGCATTTGAAATTTCTATCTAAAGCCTTGTCAAGTATAAAAGCATGTCAAGCCATAGATACTAGTAGACTATCTATATACTAAAGCAGCAGTCGAACTTGTTTAATAATTATTTTAGTTTAGAGCTTTTCTTTCAATCAGACAGTTAAGGTGATACAGAGGTAGTGTTCAATTGAGCTAACTTCAAAACCTTTATAAGCTAGGTATTCTTTCAAGGAATTGGAAAAAGTCTACAAGTATAACTGGAAGATCGTATATAATCCACAGCTAAATAGTTTAAATCAAATCGTTTTGCCTAATTCGCTTGATGGTTGAATGATATTGATATGCCATGCTGCTAATTCCACTAGGTTGGCAGCAACAAAAATTGAATCTATGTTCAAAGTATACTTCTAGTACTACAATAGTTCAAATGAATTGTCGGTATATTGTATCGAATTAAATATACCCATACTAAGCCACTAAATAACCAAATTTTGAGGTAGCTTTTGTAAAATAGCAACTAATATAATGAAAATACATATTTACTAATTCAAGGTTAAGAGCTGGCATAACGAGTCGTCCATTCCTTTGCAGTACGGTCATGCTCTTCGCGATTAGTTAAATACTGCTGAGCGATGTCACCGACCAAAGGGTCATCTAATTATAAATTAAAATCAAAAAGTACCAACTAAACTTACGGGGATTGGCATCAGTTAGCAATGAAGATATGGAGAGCAGTACCTTGGAAGTAGTAAGGGCTGGCGACCAGTTGTCTTTTAAAGTGTCTAGGCAGATGGAACCTTGAGCATTTATGTTGCAATGGTAGATTCTAGTTTTAAATTGGACCTACAAAGTAGATGTTAGTGGCGAGGGATAATAGTGAAAAATTGGATAATAGATTTGAAAGTTTGGTTTAGGTTTACCTTGGGCGGTTTAAACGGATAGTCTTCGTTGAAAGTTATATCAATGTAGAATTTGCCACCTTCATAAGGTGAGCCTTGCGGTCCAGTTATAGTCGCCATCCACTCGTATAAATTGTCCCCTTTTGGCCCAGCTGTACAGTTGGAGGGTGGATCCAACATTATTTCGTTCAATTCTCGCTGGATTCTAAATTAAAAATTAGTTTGAATGTTATTGTAGTCGCCATAAATGAATAAACTTTGTAAACTACAGTTGGGTATATATGAGAGAAAATTAATTGCAAAGCCAATAGATAAATACCTTCGAACCGAATTGCATAGCCCCATGTTGGCCTTGCCACCGGCCTTGGCTTGACGCGGTTTTTTAGGAATTACTATTTTTGCTGGGGATGCATTACTAGCTGGACTAGAGTTGGTAAGTTCAGTAGCAGTAGCTTCTATTTTCGAACTGGTTATCTCATTTTTTGTCGATGTCTTTTGGGAATCTTTGGTTTTGATGTCTTTGGACATTTTGTTTTGGTAGAGTATGAAAAACGTTTTGTTTGGAGCCTCCTGAAAATTTTCTAGTTGGAATTGGAATGCAAATAAGCACAGCCCAATCCTCTAGGTTGAAATTTTTGATTTTCAATGTGATTGGAGATTAAGGTACTTTGTTCGTTCGGATTTAGTTTGCAGTTTTGTTAGGAATTTTCATAGGAAAGCGTAGAATAAAAGTGAACGTTGGAATTATCTTTTGGGAAGCTACTTAGCTTTGATTAAGTATAAAGCAAGAGCTGATTTATTTAGTCTATTGGCATTTTGAATATGTTATTTATAAAGTATATACTATTATTACTATAGTTAAGGAATATTTCTATAAACTTTAAATATATACTAATAGTTTATTAGCTATAAAAGATTTATAATATTATTATTTTTTTTATTAAGATTTAATTTTTTAAAATAATGTTTAAATAGCTTAAACTTATAAGTATTTATTTAAGCTTAGTATTTTTAATAATAACTAACTTTGTTAAAAATACTAAAAGCTTATTTAATAATGATTTAATTATAGCTATTATTAAAAAATATTTTATTGATATTATAAACTAGTATACTTTAAAGTTTTTAAAAATAAATAAATAAATAACTTTTAAAATTAGCTTAAAAAGTATTTTAACCATATAAATACTATTATTAATTTATAAGTTTATGATATTATATTATATAATAAGTATATTAATATAGTTAATATAATAATATTTATAATAAAATCTCAAATAGCCTCTTTAAAGAATTAGCTTAATAATCTATTTAGCTATATAAATTCTAGTTCTAATACTATTTTAACCTTGCAATAAATTAGATTTTAGCTATTTAATAATTAATTGTAAAAAGATAAAGTCTTTATTTAGATTAAATAATAATTGCTCAAAATTAGGATTAAAGCTGATTAAATAAAATTAAGTACTAAAACCTAATAGATATTACTGTTCTCCTTAGCTTTATTATAACTATAGCCTTATTTATCTTTATAAACCAACTTTAGATTTAGATTATAATTAAAGTATTAGCTATTAAAGCAATAGTATTAAGCTTTTTTAGTTTTATTAGTATGATTACTACTATATTAGCTTACTTTAAGCTTAGCCCTATATTTTTTAAAAGACTTTTCTATAATATTTATTTTTAAGTTATAGATTTATTTTTTCTTTATATTATCTTTTATTACTAACTTTTAATTTATTATAATATTTATTATTTAGCTATAAGCTTATTCTTTTTTATTTTTAATCCTTTATTTATAATTATTTTAATTATTAATTTATTTTATATTTTAGATATTTAAGTCCTTTTACTACTTGTTGGCTAGTTACCCTTACTAAGTATTTAACTACTAACTTAGACTTCCAGTTAAGTAGATTTAGCTAAACTTAGTAAGTCCTTTAGTATAGGATATAACATATGTATCATATTATAGGCTAACTAATATAGATATAGCAACTATCCTATAATTAAATCTAATAAAAAAGCTTTATTCTTATAATACTTCTAGTTAGAAACCTTTAAAACATTATAATTAACCTAACCCAAACTTAATCTATAACTAGAGCAAACTTAAAAAAAGGTTTTAAACAATTCTAATAAACTAACTTAAAAACTTTTTTTCCTCTATTAATAAAAGTAATCTAAGAACTCCTTTTCCTTTTCTCTTATTCTTTTACTATCCTTTTTATTCTTCTATTTACTTTTTCTGGTTTAGTAGTTTATTTCTTGCTTTGGTTTTCTTTTTTTTTCTATCTATTTTCCTTTTTATTTGTTTATTCTTTCTTTTTTTTGTTTTGTTCTTATATAATATATTTAAAACAAAGCATAATTTAAAGGCTTGTCAGTGAATTCTTTTCTTAATAAAACAGAAAGTTACTATTCTAATTACTACCATTTACCTTTACATTTTGGACTTACTTTTTCTATAGGTCAACTATTAGAAAATCTAAAATTAAGTCTAAAATCCCAAACTTAACTTTTTAATAGAAAATTAGACTTAGGTGATTTAAGCACTTTATTATTAGTTAGAATGTATACTAATAAATAGTAGATATTTCAAAGCATAAGTATGAATATATAACTGTAGCACTCCAAAATACTTTATCTAGTAATAGCTAAATCATAGGTTTTCTATAAAAAATAAATATTCTAATATTTAATATCCAACTTAGCCTAAGAGTTAAGTTGACATATACTATACTAATAATAAAAGAAAATATTAAATAATTTAAAATGTTTATTTAATAGTTATCTACTTTACTACTAAGTTTATTATAGGCCTTATATAAATACCTTATTTTTAGTATTAAATATTTTAAATACTAATAACTAATGTTTATTTAAGCTTTAATATTAAAATTTATTAAGTTTTTTTAAAGGATAATTATTAACTTTAAAAAGTATAAAAATTAAAAAATAATTAGTAGAGTTAATTACTTAATTTCTACTAATAAGTAAATATTAACTAGTTATTTAGGTTTAAAATATAACTATTAGGAAATGTCTATAAAAAACATTTATTAGCTAAAGTTAGCTAAAAAGCAGCAGTAGCTAGGACTTTATAAAGGCTAAGAATGTTGATTATAAGGTTATATAAAAAGAAGGCTTATACTTATACCCTAATCTAGAAATGGTAAATAAATAGGATATTGGGAAATATTTACTAAGAATGCTTATTAGCAAAAGTTAACTAGATAGTAATAGTAGCTAATAATTTATAAAGACTAAGAAAGTTAACACAAAGATTATATAGGAAGTATAACAACCCTGGTTATTACAATTCCTAATCTGAGGTCATTGACCAATTTTCTTTGCACACTATACTATTTTCTTCCTTTATCAACTTTCAATGTCCACTTTCCATTTATATCTAGTTTCAAACAGAAATCTGTTCTATTTATTAGATATTCTTGACGATTTTCCATATTTGTAATCTTGGCTATAAGTTAGGAATTCCAGCTATTACTAGCATAGCATCTTAATATTGGAATTTGGATATTTAGCAAGTATTGCCAAGATACCAAAAGAGTATTTAAACCCTTAGAATGCTATTGAAGGCTGGTATCTTGACAACATTCCACCTTACTATTTTCTAAATAGCTGTTACTCACCTCTTAATCTCAACTATCAACTATAGTTGTTGTGACAGCCTGATCTGTTTTCCTTATTATAGCTATCTCTGACAGCCTAATTCTGTTTCTCTTGCTATAGCTATCTCTAATAGCCTGATCTGTTTTGTCTACAAATAAAGTATTGTTCCTGGTCAGCCTTTTAGTTATTAGATTGTGCAAATATGTAGTTTGACTTCTATACCCTCTTAGCTCACTCCATTCAAACTTTCTTTGCTTCCCTTTAGACTTACCTCCTTTGGGTAATTCATATTATTAATGCTATAATTAGCATTGGTTTTACTATCCCAACCTCTCATGTCATATACTCCCATTATGACACCATCATTAGTTGGATCCAATGGCACCCCCTTGGACCTTACAGGAAGAATAATCATGCCTAAAGTTGGATCTAGAGGTAGTAAGCAAATAGAACTATTTTAATCATAGTTATAAAACTAAGGAATATAGTCAAATCTATTGTTTAGCTTAAGTTTTCAGATTTAGTTTAGTTCAGATTGTTAATTCAGGTTAAGTTAATACAACTTTTAGTCTTGAAAGGATACAAATTATCAGTTCTCAGTTATACTATACAGGGAGTCTATACTATGCTAATAACAGAAGAAAAATATCAAATATTCAATATGTTTATTTAATAATAACTTAACCTACTACTAAGTTTACCATAGGCCTTATATAAGTGACTTGTCTTTAGTAGTTAGTACTTAGGATACTAGTAATTAATATTTTTCCTAATCTATTAGTAATACTATTTCTCTTGTTTTCTGGACATTTGTCATTAACCCAAGAAATGCTAAGGCTGATTTAAAGACAATTAATAATAAATAAAATGCTTAATTTATACTAAAGAAAAAATAACTTTTAGTATTGCTAAGATTGATGCTGAATTAGTAATCTATATATCTGAAATGTAAAACTAAATTCTAATTATTAAGTAAAGTTATAGCTGATTAGAAGTATTTCTTTATAATAACTTAAGTTTTAGTTATTAAGCAAAATTGTAGCTAATTTAAAAAAGCTTTTTTATATAATGTTAGCTAGCTGTCTTTGCTAAGTATCTAATTACTAGCTAGAACTTTTAATTAATTAGGTTTGGCCAAACTTAGTAAATTCTTTAGTATAGAATGTAATATATATATTGTATTATAGGCTAACTAATATAAATATAATTAAATCTTTTATAACAATTAAAGTACTAAAAATTCTTAATTTCTGAAAAACCATTAGCTAAAATTCTTTAAATATTTAATAAAACTAATCTAACTTAATATATAATTTTAAAACTTTAAACTATAAAATACTAAAATTTACTATATTTTTAAAATTTTTAATCCTAAGAAAAATCAGTCTTTTCTTTTTATATAAAAGTTATATTATATATATTATAGCTTAGGAGATAGTTATAACTTACTAATATATAAGTGGATATTTTTTTTGTAAAAAGGTAAACATGTATTTTAGTTATAATAATCTATTTTTAAAGTTCTAATCCAATGATTTATATAGCTAATTAGTATAGTAGAGCTAGTTATCTAATAATTAAAGTAAGTCTTTAGTAAAAGATAAAATTTATAACCTAAAGCATATTGTTAGAACATAGTATAAATATAAGCTAACTATGAAAAATAATATAAATTGATAGTTACTCTATAGCTTAGCTAAAGAGCTAAGTTGGTATATAATGTTAACTTAGCTCTTAGGTTAAGTTAGGCATTAAATATTAGAATATTTATTTTTTGTAAGAAACCTATGATTTAGCTATTACTAGATAAAGTATTTTAGGGTGATATAGTTATATATTCATACTTATGCTTTGAAATATCTACTATTTATTAGTATACATTCTAACTAATAATAAAGTGCTTAAATCATCTAAGTTTAATTTTCTATTAAAAAGGTAAGTTTGGAATTTTAAACTTAATTTTGGATTTTCTAATAGTTGACCTATAGAGAAAGTAAGTTTAAAATGTAAAGGTAAAAGTAGTAATTAGGATAGTAACTCTTTAATTTATTAAGAAAAGAATTTACTAATAAGCCTTTAAGTTATACCTTGTTTTAGATTTATTATATGTCAACTTAGCTCTTAGGCTAAGTTGGGTGTCAAATATTGGAACATTAATTTTTCATAAGAAACCTACAATTTAGCTACTACTAGATAGAGCATTTTGGAATAATACAGTTACATATTCATCCCTGCACTTTGAAATACCTACCATTCATTAGTATACATTCTAACTAATAGCAAAGTGCTTAAATTACCTAAGACCAATTTCTATTGAGAAGGTAAGTTTGGGATTTCAGACTTAATGCCAGATTTCTCTGATGGTTGACTTGCAGAGAAAGTGAATCTAAAATATGGAGGCAGACAGCAGTAATTAGGATAGTGACTCTCTGGTTCATTAAGAAAAGAGTTCACTGACAAGCCTCCAAATTATGCCTTGTTTTGGATCTACTATATAAGGAGGACAAAGAAGGAAAAGAAAAAGAGAATAGACAGAGAGAGAAAAGAGAGAAAGGATAAGAAGAGGACAAAAACAGGAAACAGACCACCAGACAAGAAGAAACAGATAGAAGGACAAAAAGGACAGTGAAAGAACAAAAGGGAAAGAAAAAGAGTTTCTAGATTGCTTTTATCAATAAAGGAAAAGAGGGTTTCTGAGTCGGTTTATCAGAATTGTTTGAGACCTTTCTTTTAAGTTTGCCCTAATTATATATTAAGTTTAGGTTAGGTTGATTATAACATTTTAAGGGTTCCTAACCAGAAGTGTTGCAAGAATAAAGTTTTTATATTGGATTTAATTGTAGGGCAGTTGCTGCATCTATATTAGTCAGCCTACAATATAATACACATGTCACATCCCATGCTGAAGGACTTACCAAGTTTGGCCAAACCCACTTGACTAGAAGTCTGAGCCAGTAGTCAAACACTCAGCAAGGGTGACTAGCCAACATTATATAAGAAGGACAAAACAAAAAAAGATATAAAAATAAAATAAAAAAAAGCAAAAACAGAAAGCAAACTACTAAATCAGAAAAAACAAATAAGAAAACAAAAAGGATAGTAAAAAATAAAAAGAAAAAAAGTTTTTAGATTACTTTTATTAATAAGAGGAAAAGAAAGTTTTTAAGTTAATTTATTAAAATTATTTAAGACCTTTCTTTTGAGTTTTCTTTAATTATAGATTAAGTTTAGATTAGGTTAATTATAATTTTTTAAGGATTTCTATTAGAAAACATCTATAAAGAATATTTATTAGCTAGGGTTAGCTAAAAGGCAATAGTAGCTAAAACTTTATAAAGGCTAAAAATGTTGACTATAAAACTATATAAAAAGAAGGCTTATGCTTATAGCCTAATCCAAAGATAGTAGGTAGACAGAAATACTCTAAGGGTAGCTATTAGACTAAAAAGTATAATTGGATTTATTAGTTTAGGAAGGTTTTAAAGTTTAATTCAAATCAATTTAGTTTAGTTTTATTATTTAGTCTAGGTTAGTACAACTTTTTACTATAGAGAAATGCTGATTATTAGTTTTATATTATACTATACAAAGAGTTTATACTATGTTAATAGCAGAAGAAATATCAAATAATTTAATACATTTATTTAATAATAACTTAATCTACTACTAAGTTTACTATAAGTCTTATATAGGTAACTTATTTTTAGTAGTTAGTACTTGAAATACTGATAATTAATGTTTTTCCTAATCTATTAATAATACTATTTCTCTTATTTTTTAGACATTTATTATTAACTTAAGAAATACTAAGACTAATTTAAAAATAGTTAATGCTTAATTTATACTAAAGAGAAAAAAACTTTTAGTATTACTAAAATTAATACCAAACTAATAATCTATATATCTAAAATGTAAAACTAAATTTTGGTTATTAAATAAAACTATAGCTAATTAAAAGGATTTTCTTATAGTTCTTAGCTAAAAGTATTACAAGAATAAAGCTTTTATATTAGATTTAATTATAAAACAGTTATTATATCTATATTAGTTAGCCTACAATATAATATTCATATTATATTCTATACTAAAGAACTTACCAAGTTTGGCCAAACCTACTTAATTAGAAGTTTAAGCTAGTAGTCAAATACTTAGTAAGAGTAACTAACTAATATATAGTATAATTTAAATTTAAAATTTTGTATTTTTTTAAAGCTAAGAGTTATATTAATCTAAATTAAGTTAATTGTAAGAAAATACTTTTAATTAGCTATAGCTTTACTTAATAACTAGAATTCAGTTTTACATTTCAGATATATAGATTACTAGTTTAGTATCAACTCTAACAATGCTAAAAGTTCTTTTCTTTTTAGCATAAATTAAGTATTTTATTTAGCATTGACTGTCTTTAAATCAGTCTTGGCATTTCTTAGGTTAATGATGAATACCTAGAAAACAAAAAGAATAGTGTTACTAATAGATTAGGAAAAATGTTAATTACTAGTATTTTAAGTACTACCTACTAAAGACAAGTTATTTATATAAGACCTATAGTAAACTTAGTAGTAGGTTAAGTTATTATTAAATAAATATATTGAATTATTTAATATTTCTTTTACTATTAGCATAGTATAAACTTTTTGTATAGTATAATGTAAAACTAATAATTAGCATCCCTTAATAGTAGAAAGTTATGCTGATCTAAACTAAACTGAATTGATCTAAACTAAACCTTAGAACTTTTCTAAACCAATGAACCTAACTGTACTTCTTAGCCTAATAGCTACCCTTAAAGTATTCCTGTTTGCCCACTGTCTTTGGATTAGGCTACAAGTATAAGCTTCCTCCTTATATAGCCTTATAGTTAATGTTCTTAGCTTTTATGAAGTCCTAGCTACCATTACTCCCTGGCTAACCCCAGCTAGTAAACATTCCTTATAGATATTTCCTAACATTAGCAAACTAAATAATAATATAATCTAGCAATCTACTTATACTTAGAAATTTTTATAAGGTTTTACATTTAAGGAAAATAAAGCATAATTAGATAATTTTATTTATATTAGTAAAGTTTATATATTTTCTAATAGCTAGATAAGACAGAGCTTAAAGAGTATATTTGATATTGCAATGTCCTTATCTCTATAATAAATTTACACTTTGATCAGAAGGATTTGGATATATAGTTTAAACTTTAGTTCTATTAGTAGCTTAAGAAATTGATACAATGTATAGCTATAATAGTTTTCACAAATAAAGATAGATTAAAGTGGGTTATAGGCTTAATTTATATTTGAATTTAAAGATACTTTAAAGGCTATTGATAAACTTTGTTTTTATGGATATAAACGTTTCAGATAATAGAACATGATAATTTAATCAACTAAATATCAAAGTAGACTATAGATGAATATATCAGTACCCTAGCTGACGTTCTAGGTAGAAGCAGTTGAGTAAACTTGAGACATTGAAAATCCAATTATCATCTCAATGGAATCGATTCACCACTTCGAATCCACCCCATGCTTGAACAGATTAGAAGTGAAGGAGAAGAGTCATATCTATTTGAAAAATATTATTTAGTTAAAACTCCAAGCAAGAAAAAACTGAACACCTACCTTGGAAGTAATCAAAGACGTCGATTTGTTCGTGCATGCTGATCTGGTGGTCAACTCAATTCTTAATGAAGTCGGGATTCGATAGTCTCTAGCTTCCATGTCAAAGGCTTTGGGTTGATGGATAGATCTTGCTCAAACCTTGTCGCAAACTGTTGAAAGGAGTGCTGGTTGAAACTGAATGCAAAGGCTGATCTCCAACGTGACGGACCTATGTGTATGCAGAGGGATTAAGCATCGAAATCGTCGCCGGTAAATATATCTTGGACCTTATCCGACTCCCAAACCCAGTTGGTAAACCTATCTTGGATGTTGAAAGAGTCAAGCCCACTAGGGCTTAAGTTGAATTCAACAGCTTGGATTATATCCTCAATCAATTGGTTGGCCTCTATCTGATATCTAAAGCTTCAGTATGGATTATACTTGAAACCCATCAAGACATTGAAGGTCAACTTTAGGCTCTAGATATTGAATTTCGAAAAGTACATCTCTAGCACATTTTAGATGGAGAATTTGAAATGTAGTCGAATATAATTGGGTAAAATTTATAGATTACGCTATTAATTTATTGTGAGAGCTCTTTGCTGAATTTTTAAGAAAAATTGAACCTTTTTTAATAGTTTATAAAAGCACTGTAAAATGAAATCGTTTTTGGGTATGAAAATCTGGTCTACTCCTGTCTTACGTCCTTACTGGCCTTTCATGGCTGGTATGGCTGTCACCTACTATGGAGTTGTCAAGCTCCAAAATGCAATGCTCGATACCGAAGAATGGAAATCTGACCCTCGTTCTCCTACTTGTAATTTTTATTAATTCATTTGCATTTTTCTGATTGTTCTTTACTTTAGACACTGGTAAGTCAGGTTCTCATTAAGTTGGATGAGGCATTTGACGTTTGTCATCAATTAAATTTAGCAAATTTGTTCCACTTTCGGTAAGTACTGATAAACCATTTTGAATATATTTAACATTTGATTTTTTCATTTTTGTACCATATCTATTTAGATTAAGTTTTCAATGTATATTATTGTTCTGATGCTAATGAGTATTAGTGTTAGGAATCTTTTGATTTAAAAGTAGAGATGTAGGCTAAGTTTAACGCATCCATCAAATTTATAACTTTACTAATAGAATATATATATAAATATAAGTTGATGTAATGATATAGCTTAACTGTATAAAATCGCTTTATGCTTTGCTTTTAGATTAAATTGAAATGTAAATTTTATAATAGTTAAAGTGGGTATATACTACGAGAATTTCTAGGAAACACACTGGTGCTGAGAAATTAATAGAGATGTAAAATTAATTTATACCTTGATATTATTGGATAGGTTTGAAATTTTATAAATAGAAAGAATTTTAATATCCATAACTGGAATCTTTGGAAATTTAATGAAATTTGAAAGAATCTGCTATATTTTCATAAGCATAGCAATTCTAAAATGAAAATTGTGAATAGTTAAAATTATTTCTATTTATGATTTTATAAATTTATTCTACTTTTTATAAGATTTAGAAAAAAATTGTTAGATCTAACTAATAATAATATTATATTATAAGTAAATAATTTAATAATTAAAAAAGTAAAATTAAGGCTTAAACTTTTAAATAATAAAATATAAAGTAATAAAAAAATACATTATTAAAAATACTTATAAATTAATAGTTAGGTTTTATGTTTAAAAAGTAGACAAAAGCTTAAATATAAATTAAAATAAAATAGAAGATTTATTAAATAATAGCTAAATAGTAAAATTAATTTAAAAATAAATTATAATACTTATTAACTAATTATTTTTATTAAGTATCTAACTGTAAAAAAATCCTTTTAATCAGCTATAGCTTTACTTAATAACTAAAATTTAGTTTTATATTCCAGATATATAGATTATTAGTTTAGTATCAATCCTAAAAATGCTAAAAGTTCTTTCTTTTTAGTATAAATTTAATGTTTTATTTAGTATTAACTATTTCTAAATCAGCCTTAGCATTTCTTAGGTTAATAATAAATGCCTAGAAAACAAGAGGAATAGTGTTACTAATGGATTAGAAAAAATATTAATTACTAGTATTTTAAGTATCAATTACTAAAGATAAGTTATTTATATAAGATCTATAGTAAATTTAGTAATAAGTTAAGTTATTATTAAATAAATATATTAAATCATTTAATATTTCTTCTGCTATTGGTATAGTATAAACTTTTTGCATAGTATAATGTAAAACTGATAATTGGTATCCCTTTATAGTAGAAAGTTGTACTAATTTAAACCAAACAATAAAACTAAACTAAATCTTAAAATCCTTTTGAACCAATAAACCTAATTATACTTCTTAGCCTAATAGTTACTTTTAAAGTATTTCTATCTGCTTACTATCTCTAAATTAGGCTATAAGTATAAGCCTCCTTCTTATATAGCCTTATAGTCAATGTTTTTAGCCTTTATAAAGTCTTAGCTACTATTACTTTCTGTTGGGAAACGTCCATAAGGAACGTTCACCAGCTGGGGTTAGCCAGGAAGCAATGGTAGCCAGGACTCCATAAAGGCTAAGAACATTGACCATAAGGTTATATAAGGAGGAGGCTTGTGCTTGGAGCCTAATCCAGAGACAGTGGGCAGATAGGAATACTCCAAGAGTAGCCATCAGGCTAAGAAGCACAGTCGGGTTCATTGGTTTAGGAGGGTTCTAGGGTCTAGTTCAGATCAATTCGGTTCAGTTCTATTGTTTGGTTCAGATCAGCGCAACTCTCTACTGTCGAGGGATGCCGATTATCAGTTCTACGTTATACTATGCAGGGAGTCTATACTATGCCAATAGCAGAAGAAATATCAAATGATTCAATATGTTTATTTAATAATAACTTGACCTCCTACTAAGTTCACCATGGGTCTTATATAGGTGACTTGTCCTTAGTAGTTGGTCCTTTGAGTACTGGTAATTGACGTTTTCCCTAATCCCTCAGTAACACTATTCCTCTTGTTTTCTGGGCATTTGTCATTAACCCCAGAAATGACAAGATTGATTTAAAGACCATCAATGCTAAATAAAACGCTTAATTCATGCTAAAGAGAAAAAAACTTCTAGCATTGCTAAAATCGATGCTGAACTGGTAATCTATGTGTCTAGAATGTAAAACTGAATTCTAGTTAAGTGAAACTACAGCTGATTAGAAGAATTTCCTTACACTTTCTAACTAACTTTAGCTAGTACATATATTTTTTAAACATTTTCTAATACTAACTATTAGTTAAAAATTCTAATTTATAGATTTTAGCTAAACTTAATAAATTCTTTAATATAAGATTATATATTATAGGCTAGCTAATATAAATATAGTTAAATCCTTTATAACTAATATTAATTTAGCTTTTAGGCTAAGTTAGGTGTTAAATATTAAAACATTTATTTTTTGTAAGAAACCTACAATTTGGCTACTATTAGACAGAGTATTTTAGAGTAATACAGTTAAATATTCATTCCTGCACTTTGAAATACCTATTATTCATTAGTATACATTCTAACTAATAGTGAAGTGCTTAAATTACCTAAGACTAATTTTTATTAAGAAGGTAAGTTTGGGATTTTAGACTTAATACTGGATTCTTTAATAGTTGATTTATAGAAAAAGTAAATCCAAAATGTAGAGGCAGACAGCAGTAATTAGAATAGTAACTCTCTAGTTTATTAAGAAAAGAGTTCACCAACAAGCTTCCAAATTATGCTTTGTTTTGGATTTACTATATAAGGAGAATAAAGAGAAAAAGGAAGAAAAAGGGAAAAGAACAGACAGATAAAGAGAAAGAGAGAAAAAAAAGGACAAAACAGGAAACAAACTACTAAACAAGAAGAAATAAATAGAAGAACAAAAAGGATAGTATAAGGAAATATTTCTAAATCAGCTGTAGTTTCACCTATAAACCAAATTCAAGTTTAAAAATGCTTTTATAATGGAAATCAAGTAATTAATTCTATAGTTACTATGTCTCACTTCTTACACTCCTTAACAATCATGATTATCTTCCAAAAACACTAAATGAGTATCTGGAACATTTACTACTAAAGACAAATTACCTATATAAGGCTTACAGTAAACTTAGTAGTAAATCAAGTAATTATTAAATAAATATATTAAACATTTGATATTTTTCTTCTGCTATTAGTATAGTATAGACTCCCTGCATAGTATAATTGAGAACTAATAATTTGCATCCTGTAAGGTCCAAGAGAGTGCCATTGAATCCAACTAATGATGGTGTTATAATAGAAGCATATGACATGAGAGGTTGGGACAGTAGAACCAATGCCAACCACAGCATTGGTAATATGAATCACCCAAAGGAGGTAAGTCCAAAGGGAAGTGAAGAAAGTTTGAACAGAGTGAGCTAAGAGGGTATAGAAGTTGAACCACATATTTGCACAATCTAATAACTAAAAGGCTGACCAGGAACAATACTTTATTCATAGACAAAACAGAATCAGGCTGTCAGAGACAGCTATGGCAGAGGAAATAGATCAGGCTGTCGCAACAGCTATAGTTGATGGTTGAGATCAAGAGGTGAGTAACAGCTATTTAGAAAATAGCAAGGTGGAACGTTGTCAAGATACCAGCCTTCAATAGCATTCCAAGGGTTTAAATACCCTTTCAGTATCTTGGCAATACTTGCTGAATATCTGAATCCCAATATCAAAATGCTATGCTGGTAATAGCTGGAGTTCCTAACTTATAGCTGAGATTACAAATATGGGAAATTGTCAAGAATATCTAATAAATAGAACAGATTTCTGTTTGAAACTAGATATAAATGGAAAGTAGAAAATTGAAGATTGATAAGAGAAAGAAAATAGTATAGTGTGCAAAGAAAATTGGTAAGACTAGATAGAATTGACACTAGGTTGTACCTAACCTAAATCAACAATCTGAACTAAACTGGATTTGAAAACTTAAGATAAAAAATGTATTTGACTATATTTCTTAATCTTATAGCTATAGTTAGAGTAGTCCTGTCTGCTCACTACCTCTAGATCTAACTTTAGGCATGATTATCCTTTTTGTATAACCTTTGTGTCAACTTCCTTAGCCTTATAGAGTACTAGCTACTATTACTGCCTAGTTGACTTTTTCTGGTAAGTGTTCTTTATAGACATTTCCTAACAGATGGTAAAAGAACAAAAGAAAAAGAAAAAGAGTTTTTGGATTGCTTTTATCAATAGAGGAAAAGAGAGTTTTTAAGTCAGTTTATTAAAATTGTTTAAGACCTTTCTTTTAAGTTTATTCTAATTATAGATTAAGTTTGAATTAGATTGATTATAATGTTTTAAGGGTTTTTAACTAGAAGTATTGCAAGAATAAAGCTTTTATATTGGATTTAATTATAGGACAGTTGCTGTATCTATATTAGTCAGCCTATAATACAATATATATATCATATCCTATACTAAAGGACTTACTAAGTTCAGCTAAACCTACTTGATTGGAAATCCAAGCTAATAGTCAAACACTCAGTAAGGGTAATCAGCTATTAACTAAAAAATAATAATAGCTAAAATTTTATAAAAGTTAAAAATATTAACTATAAGGCTATATAAGGAAAAAACTTATACTTATAACTTAATCTAAAGATAGTAAATAGATAGAAATACTTTAAATATAGTTAGTAAACTAAAAAGTATAATTAGATTTATTAGTTTAAAAAGATTTTAAAATTTAGTTTAAATTAAATTAGTTTAGTTTTATAGTTTGATTTAGGTTAGAGCAACTTTTTATTATAAAGGAATACTAATTATTAATTTTATGTTATACTATATAAAAAGTATATATTATAGTAATAGTAGAAAAAATATCAAATAGTTTATTATATTTATTTAATAATTACTTAACCTATTATTAAGTTTACTATAGGCCTTATATAAGTGACTTGTCTTTAGTAGTTAGTACTTAGAATACTAGTAATTGATGTTTTTCCTAATCTATTAGTAACACTATTTTTTTGTTTTCTGGGCATTTATCATTAATCCAAAAAATGCTAAGGCTGATTTAGAAACAGTCAATGCTAAATAAAATGCTTGATTTATATTAAAGAAAAAAACTTTTATTATTGTTAAGATCAATACCAAACTAGTAATTTATGTATCTAAAATGTAAAACTGAATTTTAGTTATTAAATAAAGCTATAGCTGATTAAAAGGATTTTCTTACTATAACAACCCTAATTATTACAATTCCTAACCTAAAGTCATTAATTGATTTTCTTTGCACACTACATTATTTTCTTTCCCTTACCAACTTTTGATATCCACTTTCCAATTATATCTAGTTTTGAATAGAAATCTGTTTTATTTATTAGATATTCTTGACAATTTTCCATATTTGTAGTTTTGGCTATAAGTTAGAAACTCTAGCTATTACCAGCATAGCATTTTGATATTGGAATTTAGATATTCAGCAAGTATTGCCAAGATACCAAAAGGGTATTTAAACTTTTGGAATGCTGTTAAAGACTAGTATCTTAACAATATTCTACCTTACTATTTTCTAAATAACTGTTACTCACTTCTTGATCTTAACCATCAACTATAGCTGTTGTGACAACCTAATTCTATTTCTCTTGCTATAGCTGTTTCTAACAGCCTGATCTATTTTGTCTACAAATAAAGTATTGTTCCTGGTTAGCCTTTTAGTTATTAGATTGTGCAAATATGTAGTTTGACTTCTATACCCTCTTAGCTCACTCTGTTCAAACTTTCTTTGCTTCCCTTTAGACTTACCTTCTTTGAGTAATTTATATTACTAATGCTGTAGTTAGCATTGGTTTTACTGTCCTGACTTCTTATGCCATATACTCCTATTATGATACCATTATTAGTTAGATCTAATAGCACTTTTTTAGACCTTATACTTACAGTTACTATTTTAATTATAGTTATTTACCTTTGTATTTTAGACTTTTTCTATAGATTAACTATTAGAAAATTTAATATTAAGTTTAAAACTCTAAACCTACCTTTTTAATAAAAAATCAGTCTTAGATAATTTAAGTAATCTTACTATTAATTAGAATGTATACTAATGAATAGTAGGTATTTCAAAGTGTAAAAACAAATAAATAATTGTATAACTCTAAAATACTTTATTTAATAATAATACAATTGTATATTTCTTATAAAAATAAATATTTTAATATTTAATATCTAACTTAGCCTAAAAGTTAAATTAATATTTATTATTTTTAATAAAATTTAGTTAAGTAATAATAGTAGCTAATATTTTATAAAGGCTAAAAAAGCTAATATAAAGGTTATCTAAAAGGAAACTTATACTTAAAGTTTAATAAAGGTAGTAAGTAAATAAAAATACTTTAGTTATAGTTAAATTTATTTTTTAATCTAAGTTTTAAAATTTAGTTTAGTTTAGTTTGTTAATTTGATTTAGGTTAATATAATTTTTAATCTTAGAAAAATGTAAATTATTAGTTTTAATTATACTTATAAAAAATTTATACTATATTAAAAATAATAAAATATTTAATATTTAATATATTTATTTAATAATTACTTTATATAAGGTTTAAAAAGGTGCTATTAGATCTAACTAATAATAGTATTATAATAAAAGAGGTTAGAATAGTAAAACTAATACTAACTATAGTATTAATATGTAAGGAAATACTTTTAATCAGTTATAGCTTTATTTAATAACTAGAATTCAGTTTTATATTCCAGACATATAGATTACCAGTTTAGTATCAATCCTAGCAATGCTAAAAGTTCTTTTCTCTTTAGCATAAATTAAGCATTTTATTTAGTATTGACTATTTCTAAATCAGTCTTGGCATTTTTGGATTAATGACAAATGCCTAGAAAACAAGAAAAATAGTATTACTGATAGATTAGGAAAAACATCAATTACTAGTATTCTAAGTACTAACTACTAAAGACAAGTCACTTATATAAGGCCTATAGGTAAACTTAGTAGTAGGTTAAGTTAGTATTAAATAAACATATTAAATCATTTGATATTTCTTTTGCTATTAGCATAGTATAGATTTCCTGTATAGTATAATATAAAGCTGATAATCAGCATCCCTTAATAGTAGAAAGTTGTGCTGATCTAAACTAAACAATAAAACTAAACTAAATTAATCTAAACTAAACCTTAAAATCCTTTTAAACCAATAAACCTGATTATACTTCTTAGCCTAATAGCTATCTTTAAAGTATTCCTATTTGCTTATTATTTTTAGATTAGGCTATAAGTACAAGCTTCCTTTTTATATAACTTTATAGTCAATGTTTTTAGCCTTTATAGAGTTCTGACTACCATTGCTTCCTGGCTAACCTTAGCTAGTAAATGTTCCTTATAGATATTTCCTAACAATTTATTAGTTAGGATTAGCTAATAGGTAATAGTAACTAAAACTTTATAAAAGCTAAAGATATTAATTTTAAAGCTATATAAGAAGGAAGGCTTATACTTATAGCCTAATCCAGAGATGGTAAGCAGATAGAAATACTTTAAAGGTAGCTATTAGACTAAGGAATACAATCAGGCTCATTGGTTTAAAAAGGTTTTAAAATTTAGTTTAGTTTTATTATTCAGTTCAGGTCAGTGCAACTCTTTACTATAGATGAATGCTAATTATCGGTTCTATATTATACTATGTAAAAAGTCTATACTATGCCAATAGCAGAAGAATAATATTAAATGTTCAATATGTTTATTTAATACTAACTTAACCTACTACTAAGTTTACCATAGGCCTTATATAGATGACTTATCTTTAGTAGTCAATATTCCAGATACTAGTGATTAGTAGTTTATCTAAACTTTAGTACTATAACTTATTTGGTTTTTCTAAAAGATAATTGTAATCTTTAAAAAGTATAAGAAATAAGTTATAGTAACTATAGAATTAAATATTTGATTTTTAATATAAAGGCATTTCTAGACTTGAATTTGGTTTATAAGGTAAAATTACAGCTAATCTAGGAATATTTCCTTATAATTACCTTTATATTAGACTTTAAGTATAAATTTTTTTTATATAGCCTTTATATTAACTTTTTTAGCTTTTATATAGTATTGACTACCTTTTATTAATAAATTTTTTTAGTAAATTTTTTCTAATAAATATTTAAAAAAATTATGTTAATAATTATTTAAATAAACTAAACTTTAGCCTAAAATATATAATATATAATAGTATAAAATAAGATAATATTTTTTAAATTATATAACTTTGTTTTTAATTATTTTATAATAAAGATTTAAGTTTCTTTTATATTATATATTATTATTTTTTAGTATTAATTCCTTATAAACTTTAATTTAATCAAAATATAATAAATATTAACTTAATTAAACTATAATTTCTTATAATTAGATTATATTATAAAGTATTAATAGAATTCTAAATTTTAATAAATATTAGTATACTTTTTAGTTTTAATATCTATATAATTTACTTTTAACTATTAAAGTAATAGTTTTAAAATACTTGAAATTTATTAATATAATACTTTATATTAACTTATTTTAAATTTAGCTTAGTATTTTTCTAAATAATTCTTTATAAAATATATTAATTATAAATTAGTAGTTTAAACTTTATATTTACATATCTATTTATTATTTATATTTTATTAAATTGCTAGTTTACTTAACTTAACTAAGACCAATTATAAAAATATAAGCTTAGTTTAGATTTACTATTAGATTTTTTATTTATATTTTATAAATTAAGTTTTAAATATTATAGTAAATACTTGTAACTAAAGTATAAACTTTTTATTTTACTAAAAACTAAACTTATAAGTTTTTAAGCTATATTACATAAAAAAATTAAAAAATAAAAAGAATAATAAAGTTTTAAATTATTTTAGTATTTTCTTTTAATATAGTATATATTATATACTATATATTAAATTTTAGTAACTTAAATCTTATTTTCTTTTAAAAATTATATTATTTCTTTTTCTTTTTTTAAAGCTTATTATATATAAGATTTAAAAAGATATTATTAAGTTTAACTAATTATGGTATTATATTAAAAGTATATATATAATAAATTACTATATTAGTAATATAAATTATTTAAAGTAAGTATAAAAAATTTAGAAAGTAGTAATCTAAGAATAGTAATTTATATTATATAATTATACTATTTAATAACTAAAAGGCTTATTATAAATGATATTTTATTTATAAATTAGAAAATAAAATAAAATTGTTAGAAATGGTTGTAAATAGCTAAAATTTTAGTAAAATAAAAGCTTTTAAAAGAATTAAAAGGCTAAATATCTTTAATACTATTAAAAATATCTATAAAAATACTTATTAGTAAAGTTTAGCTAAAAGATAATAGTAGTTTTAGAAAATATCTATAAAAAATGCTTATTAGCTAAGGTTAGCTAAAAGTCAATAATAGCCAAAACTTTATAAAGGCTAATAAAGCTATATAAAAAGAAGTTTATACTTATAGTTTAATCTAAATATAGTAAAAATAAAAATATTCTAATTATTACCAAAAAGCTAAAAAGTATAATTAAGTTTATTAGTTCTATAATTTAGTTTTAGTTAGTATACTTTTTAGCTTAGAAAGAATGCTAATTATTAGTTTTAAATTAGATCATTATAAGAAATCTATTAAACTAATAGTAGAAGAAAGTATTAAGTAATTTAAAATATTTATTTAATATACTACTAAGTTACTATATATTTTAAAAAAGATAGCTTTAAAAGTTAGTACTTTAAGTATTTATAATTGTTAGCTAGTTATCTTTGTTAAGTATTCAACTACTAGTTTAAACTTTTAGCTAAGTAGATTTAGCTAAACTTGATAAGTTCTTTAGTATAGAATGTAATATATATAACATGTTATAATCTAATTAATATAGATATAGTAATTGTTCTATAATTAAATATAATATAAAAGCTCTATTTCTGTAATACTTGGCTAGAAATCCTTAAAACATTTAATCAACCTAACCCAAACTTAATCTATAATTAGAGTAAACTTAAAAGAAAGATCTTAGATAATTTTAATAAACTAACTTAAAAACTTTTTTCTTTATTAATAAAAGCAATTCAAAAACCCTTTTTATTTTTTTGCTCTTCCTTTGCCCTTTTTATTATTTCTTATTTTTAGTATGTTTGTTTTTCATCTTTTCTTCTTTTTCCTTAGTTTTGTTACTATATATACTATAGATTTAAAACAAAGTATAGTTTAAAGGCTTGTAAGTAAGTTTTTTTAATAAATAAGAAAATTTTTAATCTAATTGCTATTATCTGCCTTTGTATTTTAAACTTACTTTTTCTATAGATTAACTATTAGAAAATCTAGTATTAAGTCTAAAACTCCAAACTAACTTCTTTAATAAAAAATCAGTCTTAAGTAATTCAGGCAGCCTTACTATTAATTAGAATATATTACTAAATAATAGGTATTTAAAACATAAAGTTAAATAAATAACTGTATAACCCTAAAATACTTTATCTAGTAGTAGCTAAATTATAGGTTTCTTATAGAAAATGAATATTTCAATGTTCAATACCTAATTTAGCCTAAAAGCTAAGTTAATAATAATAAATTCTAAATTAAACACTTTATTTATACTAAAAAAAGAAAATTTCTAATAATATAGGATATATGCCAAATAAATAGTTTATAGGTCTAAAATATAAATATAAATTCTGATTATTAAGCAAAACTACAGCTGATTTAAAAAGATTTTCATATATATAAAAGTTTATAATTGATTTAATATAAATAGCAAAATTTTTTATTAATAGTACTTTTCCTTTTGGCTATCTTTTTCTGTAAACACTAATGAAGTATAAACTTATAAATAGTATTATATAAAACTATTAATGATAATTTGATATGTTTTAAAAAAAGTGATATATTTGTAGTAAGCTAATGCATTAAATAATCAAACTTCAAAAAATTTCTTTAAAAAATTGATTTAACATTCCTTTTAGTAGCTAAATCCTTTTTAAATTCAATAAGTTAAAACAATTGTATAAAAATTAATCTTAAAGTAAATTATTAGCATAGCTACAAAACCTCCAAACTAATTGTAATATAAATTAATTTATTAAGAAATAAAATAAGCATTACTGCTTTATAAATATACTATTCTAGCATATTATTATAATAAAGTAAATATAAGCTATTTTCTTAATGAAATTGCTAGTATTCTCTTTACTCTTCTATATACTATTACTTAAATATATAAACCCTTTTAACTAGTTATTTTAAAATTAATTTTTTCCTTTAAAATCATAGTTACTAAATATCCTTTAGTATTGCCTTTCTAGAATAAGAATTATAATTAGTATTAAAAGAATAAATTGAAAATTAAAAATATTTTAAACACTAATCTAAATAAACACTACTATACTTAGCCTTATTATAAATATAATTTGCTATATATTTATAAATCAACTTTGGATCCAGATTGCAACTAAAGTAAAGGTTTTAAGTTTTTTGAATGTATTAATATAATTTGTACTAAATTGGCTAACTTAAACTTAGCCTAATATCTCTTAGTAAATTTTCATATATATTATACAAATTGGCTTAAATATCTAATGATAATTAAATGTGATTTTTGAAATATACAAATTAATAATTCTATGTTATATAGCCTAGATTAGAATTATTGAAATTTTAAGATTAAATTAAATATATCCAAAAAGTATTTCAAATAAATAAATAAACTGAAAAAGCTTAGTATGCCTTTAGTTATAGCAATTTTTTACCAATATTATATTTAAAAACCATTAGTTATAGGAATGTTCTAAAATTTTATAGAAGATACTATTAAAATCAATTTCCTAATATTACTATATAATGAAGATTTTTAACATACATATGCTAAATGTACCTAATCAATAAAAATACAAGCAGTGGATTTTATAATTCTTAAGGCAGATAGACTATTAAGATATAAGCTGGAAATGTTGTTTCATCCAGTAATCAATATTTCGCTGATATAAACTATATATGCTATAAATAAAGTTAATAGTAAAGCTATTTAGTAGATGTAAATTTAGGTTGTTTCTCAATTATGTAATAAAGCAAAATTATTAACTATTTATATAACGAAGATTGAATCTTTGTAAGTCATTTTCAAAATCAATAAATGCACATCCTAGTACTTAGAGCAACTAAAAATTATCGAATATAATAAGATATTAAAATTTTACATAGTCCGATAGCACATTTGTTTGAATGCAAAACCATTAAAGTACATACTTTCAAAATTACCTGATGGTTTTGTGAAATCTAATCTGGATGATGGTTTAAAAATTTAGCGTTTATACCACAATTTTATAGAGGTTCGACTACAAGTAAACATGTTACTGTAGTTAAAAATAAACATCTTACAATATTACAACAGTATTGTTATTTTTAAGTATTAGTAGAATAATTTCCGAACTTTATATAATAATCTATTATATATCCAATTTCAAAGCTCAAAGTATAAAAATGGCTAAATCATAAATAGATGTTTGGGGATTTGCTTCCTTTTGCTAACTAGATCTATTATATATTAAAGGAGTAATTATAAAAGCACATGAAAGTAAATCAATTTATTGGTAGCTTCCATTTGAAAACAAGTTTACCTAAATATTTAACTAACAATACACTATTAATTGTATATAATATATTGGTAAACTAAAATATCCTATTCTCAAAAGTATTAATAGTTATTAAAGTTTACAAAAGTATACATGAAACACGATGTTAATACTAGGGTTTTATCCAGGTTTAGAAAGTCCCATATTGGAAATGATCAGCTAAATACACTAAATACATTTAACTTAGTGATATTTTGTAAGGTAGGATTTCGAAAAATGATTTTGTAGAAATTGGTACAATATAAACTAAACTAATCAAAATCCGAAATAGAAGAGTGCAATATAGAAATGGAGTTAATTTAAACTGAACAATTGAAAATCGAAATTATGTTTAAAGGATTGTTCTAAATTTCCATATACTATTCTGGTATTGAATTAGATTATTTCAGTTAAAATAGGTTTAATCTGAGAAAATCAATGATTAGAAATTCATTTAGTTGAGGATATAATTAAATGGATCGAAAGCATCCACCAAATTTCAATATTCATTTAATGCATTATAGTAGATATTGATAAATTAATTTATGATAGTATTTCTGTGGAATACACTAAACTAATTTTAATTCCATTCTCTATCTGAAATTTGATGGTGTAAACAATGAAGCAGATGCATTCCTAGAACATCTAGAAATATGTAGTCAAAAATTTAAAATCTCTTTGAATTCAATGCAGGATAAATCAACTCATGCCGTTATGAATGAGTTTAAAATATATTCTGGAAATTTACATGTATAATAATTTACAAATTGTCAATTTCATTTTGCAAAATGCTCTTATTGTTCAAGACTATAAATATGAATTAATATTCAGTTTATCAGTTCTATTTTGAATCTTATAGACTATTGTAGCTTAAACAAACTAAAGTGATGTTTCGAAATTTACCCTCGAATGTGTTTGATGTTTATCATTGTATTTGAATTGAATTAGTTCTTTTAACTGCTGGCATCTAATATTAATTCTATAAGCTAATGGATACAGGATAGATATCCCAGTAACATTTAATCATCATTTCAGTTTCCAGGATATCTAGAGAATAATTAGAAATTAACGCCTTGAACTAATATTCTAAACTGGAAAATTCAGTTTTCATTTAAGAATTGAATTTAATTTTGAAAAATTGCTAATGGATTTTAATTTAATAAATTCTGAGTTCAATGTAAATGGCATTAAATTAATATTATAGAAGTATATTTAATAAATATATTTTAGGATTCCTAGTTTCAAAACTCATTATATAGCAACATAATATTTTATTTTAAAGCTTTGCTAATTTATTTATGAATTTTAGAATGTTTTGAGTACTAGCAGTATATAATTGTTAACTTATTGAACCAAGATTCTATAATTGATTTGGCTTTAATATTTGCTGCTAACTGGTAAATTTGTTTGCACTAAAATATTGTAATGTACCTGTCTAGGTTGCTTTATATAGCTGCTAAATGAGTTTCACTATATTGAACTAATATCCTATTCAGAGCTACTAAAATATTATCCAATTGGTTCAAATTGAAACTATCTTGGAAATTTCTAAAAATTAACAAAATGCCTAGCACTACCAGATTAGTTTAGGTAATATAGCCAAAAGCCTTTTAATTAGAAATTAACTAATATATACTTTGCAAATTCTAAATATTTCCGGTTTAAAAGTATTTTTATGAAAATAACACCCTTCAAAATCATATGAATCTTCCATAGGTGCGTAATAACCTGCTGGAATTCGAAAAGTGCATTCAAAATACAGATTCTAAGCAAAAAATAAAAGTTCTTTACAAAATATTGCTTTTATCGTATTTTCTTCTAGAGTTCTAGTTAAGTCTACGTTTCACGATCTGAATTGATCATTACATTAAAATTTTGCTTACTACTAATTTTAATTACCAATTGCATCGGCATTGCATAAATAATGTTGCTACTATACATTATAATTGTATTTTCGAAAAAATAGTTTGAAATACTAAGTACTTTATAAATAATCTGCTCTATAATAATTATGATTGTTTACAGAATAAAATCAATTTCGTTTAATAATGCATTTTTCTTATAGTACACATTATTTTGAACATTGGAATATATCTATCCAATTTCTATAAAGCCATACGTATCTACTTATATATATTTCGGATAATGCACCTATGAAAAATGCACTACCCAATACTCCTAAATAATTTTAAATTTATAGTTAAAGGCAGTTAGTATTCTAAATGCTTTTAAATTTACAGCCCATGTAAAACTTATCCTACGGTACTGAATTTCATTAATAAATTTTGAAATTACTGCTAAATTGTATTTCTTACTATTTTACATCCAATTGAGCCCGCCTAGTTTTGTTAGATTGCTAACTACTGAATTGTGTTTAATCATACTAATTTATCGGAGCTATGCCTTTGATTGATGCATTTTTATATTCTGACATTTAAATAGATTGATTTTGCTGGTGTCCAAATTAATAGGATATTTTACCTATTATTTAAATGTAGCATGAAGGATTAATTATTTTCATCATTTGCGATTCAGAATCGCAGTAAGACTTCCAATCTAATTTATTTGATTCTGAATTGCTAAAATAAATTTACTGTCAAATCTATGATATATTAATGGAGCTTTATATTCAATCAATACTTTAAACAATCTTGAATTTAATGTAATTTTAAAGTACAATTTAAATTAAATAGTTCTTAGAATAGTGTTAAACTACTAATTATTTTCATTTATGCTTTTAATTTTTGATAACTTACCAAAGGTAAATTAACAATACATAAACTCAATCATAGAATTTCAATATGTAAAAAGTTAGGTAAAATCATAAGCATATCTTTTAACCCATATAGTATTTAACTTAAAGCAATAAAAAATTAAACACTTGATAACCTAATGTTTTTAGCAATTTAATTGACAGATTTTATTTCAATATACTAATTGAAACTAAGAGAGTTTAACTATTCTAAATTCTATAAACTGTGCTATTATCAGCCGATTCTCTAATACCATTAACAGTCACAATGGATAAAAGCAACTTTATTAATTTTATGATTTCACTACTTTTCTAGTTATACATTTCGCACAATTTATAAGAAATAACCTACATCTATAAATACCAAATCAACTTTTATAGATCCTGTATGTTGAGATTTATTGCTAAAGCAGAAAGGTTACTTTTGATAGAACTTTTGCTTTACCAGCCTTGAAGATTGATATGAAATTTGAAACTAATTTGAAGTACTCTGGTTTTAAGTTCAGCCCTACTAATAAACTAGATATCAAATTCGAAATTGAAAAAGTATACAACATTTGTAGATAGATTTAAAAAGCACAAATCTTAAGGCTTGATTAAATATATTTACCAGAAAGGGTATAAATGATTCAATAAAAGGTTGGTAAAGCAATATTGGCTTAATTTAAAATGTTGATTGATCGATCTTGCCAAGTGTTTGATACTAGCTTGGACTTCAAGTCAAGTGAGTTCGTCTGAACTTGGTGAGTCTTTTGGCATGGGATGCGACATATGTATTGTGTTGTAGGCTGGCTAATATAGACGCGGTGAATACTTTACAACCAACAACAATATTAGACTCAGCTCTACAAAATTAATAGCCAAGAACCCTTTAAAATGGTTTAATTAAATTAATCCAAATTTAAATCTACAATTCAGGAAACCTAAAAAAAGCCCAAAACAACACAGATAAAAATATTCAAAAGCACTCTCTTTTTGATGAAAACGTTCCAGGAAACTCCTTCCTTCTCTTCTTTTCTCATTACTTTTTCTTAGCTTTTTTCCTTTTCTTCCAGAATCTCGCTATATATACTAAAGCTCAGAAGTAAAGCATAACTTGGAAGCTTGCAAGTGAGCTCTTTTCCCAACGAAACAGAGGGTCTGCGTCCTGGTTGCAGTTGTTCACCCTAGTGATTAGGACTTATTTTTTCTACGTTACAACAATCAGAAAATATAAAATCAAATTTAAACCAAATCTGCATTCTCAATGGGAAATCGGTCATAAGTTAAGCAAACTGGCAATTGATTAAAATAATGAAAAATGGATTGATCGCAATTTAAAGCACAGGATAAAGATAGGTGAAAGTAAAAATAAGTAGCCCAAAGCATATTAGTAAATAGTACAATTATGGTTTATTTGCAAAAAAGAAATTGGTTTAATTATAGCTATAACTTGGAAAGCTAAGTTGATACCATGTATTTGTTATTTAGTTATAAGGTTTAAAGTTTAAAGTTTGCTACTAGTAAAGCTAGGCTAAATTTGATTTTGCTTATTTCTAGATATTCCAATTTTAATTCTAGTGATGTAAAGCTAAGAAATTATACTAGTTATTTTTAAAATTAGTTTTAACTACTAGTATTGTAAGTAGTTGGTTATTTAATTAATTATAATTTTAACTATTAGAAGTAAATTATTTAATCATAGTGGCAAATTAATAACCAAGTTAAATTATATATTTACTTTCCATTATTTCTATATCTATAAATAGTCTAAATTTACACTACCATTTTATGATATAATTTATTTCTCCAATATTTTTATATTTTAGATTATTAGTTACATATTTCATATTCTAATTAACTATTAGTCTGCTTAATTTACCTAAGTTAAATTTTTATTAATCTTTAAACTTTATTTTAGATTATTTAATTGATATCCTATAGATAAATAAATTATATCTACTATATTTAAAACTTAAAGCTTTTAAGATCTAATAAGACTTATTAGCTCTAGTTAATAATGCTATTATCATATTGTAAATATATAATAGATTGGAAAAGTAAAACTAATACCTACTACTTTATTGGTAATACTAATTGCTTAATAAATAGATTTTAAAAATTACTAGAAAATCTAAAGGGTATTAAAGGATATGAATTTAAACTAAATTAGAAGTATAGTTATAGATAATAAACAAGTTTCAAAATTAAAATATGATTTTTAAAAGCAATAAAAGTTAAAAGTTTAAATACTTTTAATACTCAATAGCTAAATTAAGCAAATTTATTTCTAAAGTAATGCTAGTAAGTATATAACTATTAGAAGTTTAGTATTAAATATTATATTTCTGATAGTTCATACTTTAAGTTATAGTTAAAGCTAAAAATTAAATTAAAAATAATTAAAAGTAAAAAGTTAGCAAAAAATTTATAAGTAAATAGATATAAAACTAAGCCTACAAACTAGTAGTAAAGATTATAGTTATTAAAGTATTATATTTATAGCTATAATGTGTGTTAACTTAGCTCTTTAGCTAATTTATATTTATTATTAGTTTATTTTATATTTTATAGACAGCTTATATTTGTACTACACTTTAACATAATGTTTTAAGTATATTACTTTTACTAACAATTCATTATATATTTAGCTTTTATTTTATTAATTATCTACTAATTTAACTATTCTTTTTAGATACAAAATATTAGATTTTAACTTTGTTAATATACTATTATAACTAAAATACATGTCTACCTTCTTATTAAAAAAATTTACTTATGTTACTAAATTATAACTATCTTTCAAACTATAATCTATATATTAAAACCTATATATAAAAAGAGAAAAAAAGCTTTAGAAAGTTTTAAACCTTATATCTTTAATTCTTTAAACTTTTAAAATTCTTAGCTAATAGTTTTATAAAGATTAAAAAGCTTAAATATTTTTATTATATTGTAAGCTAACTAATATAAATATAGTTAAATCCTTTAATTAATACACATATTATATTCTATGCCAAAGGACTTACTAAATTCAGCCAAATCTAATCAATTAGAAGTTCTAGCTAGTAATTAGACATTTAGCAAAAGTAATTAGCTAATATGCTATATGTTTAATAATAGGCTAATAGTTAATAAATTGATATTTTCTATTATTTAATACTTTTTTACTGTTAATATAATATATTATTATTATTAATATACTTAAAGCTAAAAGTAAAAATCCTCAACTTTTAATTTATATAATTATATAGTTTTTTTAAGTTACTTTTTACTACTACCTTTTTATTCTTTAAATTTATAACTATTTTTAATATAAACTTTTTTAAAGTTTTAGTTATAACTTAATGTTGGGAAACGTCCACAAGAAACGTTCACCAGCTGGGGTTAGCCAGGGAGCAACGGTAGCCAGGACTCCATAAAGGCTAAGAACGTTGACCATAAGGCTATATAAGGAGGAGGCTCGTGCTTGTAGCCTAATCCAGAGACGGTGGGCAGATAGGAATACTCCAAGGGTAGCCATCAGGCTAAGGAGCACAGTTGGGTTCATTGGTTCAGGAGGGTTCTAGGGTTTAGTTCAGATCAATTCGGTTCAGTTCTATCATTTGGTTCAGATCAGCGCAACTCTCTACTGTCGAGGGATGCTGATTATCAGTTCTACGTTATACTATGCAGGGAGTCTATACTATGCCAATAGCAGAAGAAATATCAAATGATTCAATATGTTTATTTAATAATAACTTAACCTACTACTAAGTTCACTGTGGGCCTTATATAGGTGACTTGTCTTTAGTAGTTGGTACTTAGGATACTAGTAATTGACGTTTTCCCTAATCCATCAGTAACACTATTCCTCTTGTTTTCTGGGCATTCGTCATTAACCCAAGAAATGCCAAGGCTGATTTAGAGACAGTCAATGCTAAATAAAACGCTTAATTCATGCTAAAGAGAAAAGAACTTCTAGCATTGCTAGGATTGATGCCGAACTGGTAATCTATGTGTCCGGAATGTAAAACTAAATTCTAGTTATTAAGTGAAGCTACAGCTGATCAGAAGTATTTCCTTACACTTAAAAACTCTACTTATAATATAACTTTAAATAGCTTTAGAAAATAAGTTTAATAATCCCTTTAGTTATTTAAACTTTAGCTTTAATATTGTTTCAATCTTGTAATATATTAAACTTTAATTATATAAAAATTAATTTTAAAAAGGCAAATTTTTAACATAAATATAAAGCTTTTAAACTAAATTAACTAACTAATCATATAGTTAATATCTACTATTTTTTAATTTATAATGGATTTTAAATAGATTATTCTAGCCTATTTTAAGGTATAGCAAGTATTAATTATTAGTACCTTTATCTTTCTAACTTTTAATATATTATATTATATATCTTTAGTATTATTTTTCTATAATTATTAAATTAGCTAAAATATTGCTAACTTTACTAGCTTAGAATTAATATAAATATTAGTATAAAAATAATAAAGCTAATTAGATAAAATTAAAACTAAAGTTTTAATAGATACTGTAAGGTTTAAAAAAGTGCTGTTGGATCTAACTAATAATGGTATTATAATAAAAATATATAATATAAAAGGTTAGGACAGTAAAACTAATACTAATTACAGTATTGGTAATATAAATTACTTAAAAAAGGTAAGTTTAAAGAAAAGTAAAAAAAGTTTAAGTAAAGTAAGCTAAGAGAATATAAAAGTCAAACTACATATTTACACAATCTAATAACTAAAAAGCTGACTAGGAACAATACTTTATTTATAAATAAAATAGATTAGATTATTAAAAATAGCTATAGTAAAGAAAATATATCAGACTATTATAATAGCTATAGTTAATAGTTAAAATTAAAAAGTAAGTAACAGTTATTTAGAAAATAGTAAAGTAGAATGTTATTAAAATACTAGCCTTCAATAGCATTCTAAAAGATTAAATACTTTTTTTATATTATTGGTTAGTTATTAGTATTTCAATATTCAGATGCTATTTAATAAAGGTTGAAATTTCTATAGCTAAACTAAAAATATAAAAATAATAGTCAACAATATCTAATAAATTGATTTAATTTTTAATTTAAAACTAGATATAGATAGCAAATGGAAATATTAAAATTAGTAAAAAAAATAGTATAGTATATAAAGAGAATTAGTTAATAACCTTATATTAAAAATTGTAATAATTAGAGTTATTATAAATACTATTACTTTTTTAAATTTTATTATAACTATAACCTTAATTATCTTTATAAACTAATTTTAGATTTAGATTATAGCTAAAGTATTAGTTATTAAAGCAATAGTATTAAGCTTTTTTAGTTTTATTAATATTATTATAGCATATTAGTTTACTTTAAGCCTAGCCTAACATTCTTTAAAATAATTTATTATACTAATTATTAGTATTATAAGATTTAATACTAAAGCTTTAATATTTATAAAATTATTATTAGTATTTTTAGATAAACTTAGCCTAATTTTAATTAATTTATATAATAGCTTAACTAAAAGTAAATAAACTTGAATTTTCTAATATATCTACTATTAAAATATTAACAAAATATATTATATTATCTTAGTTAACTTTATTAAGTAGTTAACTATTAATATAAAATTTAGAAAAGTATTACTAAATTTAATTAATAAGATTATAATAGAATAATATTATAAAGTATAATAGTAAAACTAATATTAACTATAATAATCCTAATTATTATAATATTTATTATAAAGTTATCAATTCATTTTTTGGTTTATTATTATACTACTTTTTTATTTCAACTTTTAATCTTTTTATTTTCTATTTATAACTAGTTTTAATTAAAATTTATTCTACTTATTAGATATTCTAATTAATTTCTATATTTTTAGTTTAGCTATAATTTAAAAATTTTAATTCTTATTAAATAATATCTAAACATTAAAACTTTAATAATTAATATTGGCTAGTTGTCCTTACTAAGTATTTAACTACTAACTTAGACTTCTAGTTAAGTAGATTTAGCTAAGCTTAGTATGTTCTTTAGTATAGAATATAGTATATATATTATATTATAGACTGATTAATATAAATATAGCAATTACTTTACAATTAAATCTAATATAGAGGCTTTATTCTTATAACACTTTTGGCTAGGAATCCTTAAAACATTATTATTAGCCTAATTTAAACTTAATCTATAATTAAAGTAAACTCAAAAGAAAGGTTTTAAACAATTCTAATAAACTAACTCAAAAACTCTTTTTTTCTCTATTAATAAAAGTAATCTAAAAACTCTTTTTTCTTTTCTTTTACTTTTTCACTGTCCTTTTTATTATCCTATTTATTTCTTTTTATTTAAAAGTCTATTTTCTGTTTTTGTTCTTTTCTCTTTTTTTAATTCTTTTTTATTTTTTTCCTTTTCTATTTTTTGTTTTATTTTTATATAGTAGATCTAAAATAAAGCATAATTTAAAGGCTTGTTAGTAAACTCTTTTCTTAATAAACCAGAAAGTTACTATTATAATTACTATTGTCTGCCTTTATATTTTAGACTTACTTTCTTTGTAGGTTAACTATTAAAAAATCTAGCATTGTCTAAAACTCCAAACTTACCTTTTTAATAGAAAATCAGCTTTAGGTAATTTAAGCAACTTCATTATTAGTTGGAATATATACTAATTAATAGTAGGTATTTTAAAGCATAGAGGCAAATAGATAACTATATAACTCTAAAATACTTTATTTAGTATTAGCAAAATTATAGGTTTTTTATGAAAAATGAATATTTCAATGTTTAATACCTAACTTAGCCTAAAAACTAAGTTAACACTTCTTTGCTATTGTAAGTTAACCAATCTTTTACTAGTTAGTTTAACCTATAAACTCTTTAAAAAGCTAGTAGTAAACATTGATAAGTATCTAATTGTTTATAATATTTTAAATACTATAAACTAATAGTTTAATCACTTTTATATTTTGCAAAAGCTAATCTAGTAATTATACTAGTTGTTAGATGCTATTTCCTTACATTAAAAATCATATCAAACCAGATCTTCTATTTAAAATATAAAAGGCTTAAACTTTTATTATTATTATAGTACTAGTTAGTTTTTATTTTTTATAAAGCTTATTTAATAATAGCAGCTATATAAATAGCTAGTAGTTTATTGGCTAGGCTAGCTATATGCTAAGCTGAGGTTTTTTACAATTTTAGCTTTATAAATATAAGGTCTTTAAAAGTCTTAGCTTTGTAACTATATAGTATTTTTAAAAAAACTATTTAGTACTAATATAGAAAGTTATATAGTAAGTCAAAGCTGCTATATAAAAAAACTTATACAATTATTAGCTTTGCTAAAGTATAAATTTATTAAGATCTTTTTGATATATTAAATAATCTGTTTAGCTTAACTATTGCTTTTAGGATAATATAGTAGAAATACTATTTATTTAATACTATACTGCTTATAAAATTCCTTAACCCTTTTTAATACTAAGGCTTTAGCTTTATTATTAACAATTTGATTTAGGTACTTGTAATAAGCTATAATATCTTTTACAAACTTGATTATTACCTTTAATATAAGCAAATTAATAGCTTTAATTTTAATCTACTTAGTATAATAATTAATAGCCATTATTATTACTTTAAAGGCTTGGCTTTACAAAGTCTAATCCTTATATTTAACCTAGTATTATTAGGCTATATCCTTAAAGAAGTCTAAATACTCTTTGAGGATTATAAGCTTAACAAATAATATATTATTAGACTACTTATTTAGCTAAGGTTAAGGTAAAAAATATTATACTTTTTCTTAATAGCTTTTTTGATCTTTTTAATAATAATATAACCTATATATGCTAAATAGTATAACTTTACTAGTAGAAGTTTATTACAATTTAAGATTAATATATAATATTTTCTAAGTAGTCTTATATCCTTTATTTTATTTTTTACTAAAGGTTTTTAGATAAGAATTTCTAGCTGAATTTTTTAGCTAACTATTATAATTAATTAAAATAAAGTATTTAGTACTATTATTTTGGATCCTGGCTTATAAACAATATTAAAAGTATATTGCATTAGAAATTTTACCTACTATTGAATTTGACTAACTAGTTCTTTTTTGGAATATAGGAATACTAAGCTAGTATAATTTATAATTACTATAAAATAACTTTTATAAATATAATAGTATTATTTTTTAACTATCTATACTATTGCTAATCCTTTTTAATTTAATATTATATAATTTCTTTCTACTTTTGACAATGTCTTAGATATATAAATAGTAGGTGGCTACCTTTTAAAGAATTTTTAAACTAATATAGTACTAAATCCTACTTTGTTAGTATCTATTTCTAGCTAAAACTTCTTCTTATAGTTAAAGTATTAAAGGATAGATATTATAGATAATGCTATTTTAAGGGTTTTAAATACTTATTAGTATTACCTTTTCTATTAAAGCCTAATATCTTTTTAAGTTAATTAGTATAAGTAATTGTACTTTTAGGCATAATATTTATTAAACTAATAGTAAAACCCTATTATTTCTAAAAAACTTTAGATTTATGTAATATTTATTAGTAATAGCATATTTTAGATCTTTTGTACCTTTTTAGGATTAATATTTATTTCTTTAGTATTTGCTATATATTTTAATAGCCTGATTTTCTAGTAGATAAAAAAACTTTTTTAAATTGATTTTAAGATTGTATTATATAAAACAATCTAATACTTATCTAATATTAATAATATAATTATTTTATATCTTTGAAAAGATAGTAATATTATTAATGTAAACTAAATAGTAGTCTAATCTAGCCACTACTTAATCTATTAAATATTAAAATACTACTCCTAATGTTACTATACTTATTAGCAATACTAACTATTAGAATAGACTTAAGAAAGTCTTAAATGCTATTATTTCTTTACTGCTAAAGTATAAGGCTATCTAAAAGTATATTTTGGTTAGATTAATAGTAGTAAAGAACTAAGCACCATTTAACATTTTTATATACTCTTTTACTTATTAGATTAAATAAGAATCAAATATTATCTCTTTATTAATTTGCTAATAATTAATACAAAATCTAATATCTTTATCTTTTTTCCTTATATAAACTACTAAAGCACTATATAAAGAGTTTAGTAGCTCAATTAACTAAGCTTTAAAAAGGTTATTTACTTTTGTTCTTTTTATTTTCAGTTCTTTCTATAACTATCATTTTAGATAGGATTAAATAAGCTTTTTATTATTGATCTTAATATAATATTCCTTTTTAATTTAACTAACATTATATTTGTATTAGCTAATTACTAATATTTAGTAGTATAAAACTTAGAATAAATGTTGAATCTTTTTTTTAAAACCTACTTCTTTTACTTTTTTATATAGAATCTCTAGTATCTTAAAGTTCTAATCTATTAGAAATTCTATAATTAGTAAATCTACTCTAACTTTAAGTATTTTAAAAGGTTAAACCATTAGTATACTAATACTTTTTTTTAGATTTTACTATTGATAAATACTTTTTTATATTTATATAAAATGCTTAATATATTAGGAAACATCTACCAAAAATGTTTACTAATAGAAGTCAACTAGGTAGTAACAGTAACTAGTATTTCATAAAGGCTAAGGAAGTTGATACAAAGATTATACAAAAAGGATAATTGTGTTTAGAGTTGGATCTAAAAGTGGTAGGCAAACAAAACTACTTTGATTATAGCTATAAGACTAAGGAATATAATCAAATCCATTGTTTAGCTTAAGTTTTCAAATTTAGTTTAATTCAGATTATTGATTTAGGTCAAGTCAATACAACTCTCAGTCTTGAAGGAATATAAATTATTAGTTTTCAATTATACTATCCAGGAAGTCTATACTATGCCAATAGCAAAAGAAATATCAAATAATTTAATATATTTATTTAATAATTACTTTATCTACTACTAAATTTACTATAGGCCTTATATAGGTAACTTGTCTTTAGTAGTTAATATTTTAGATACTCATTTAGTTTTTCTAAAAGATAATTATAATCATTAAGAATTTCAAGGAATAAGATATAGTAACTATAAGATTAATTATTTAATTTCTGTTATAAAGACATTTTTAAACTTAAATTTGGTTTATAGGTAAAACTATAGCTAATTTAAAAGTATTTTCTTATATTAACTATTAAACTGCTTTAAAAGGTATTATAACTACTATAGCAGTATAAAGTACTAGATTTGATAGCCTTTAATACTATAGTAAGGCTTTTTGATTATTAATGTTTTTTACTTTTTTATTATTTTACTATAATGGTTTTAAAGCTTTTTCTACTAGCTGTTTATTAGTTTTATAGGTGATCAACTATATAATTTGCTATTTAGCTATAATATTACCTATTCTATTACTTTTATTTTAAATAATAACCTTAACTATACTTTAGAGTCTTTGATTAATTATTTCTCCTATAATTATAAGTTTATTATCTATTGCTATTCCTAACTAAAAAAGATTCCTTTATATATTTCTAAAAAAGGATAACTTAAATACTTATATTAAAAATCTTTATTCTTCTTAGTTTGACTTAGCTATTTACTAAAGCATATAATTTTTTTTTAATATATGACTTTTTAAATAGTATTTATTCTTTATAGTCTTTAAGTATAAATTATATTAGTTCTTTTAAATAAGTAGTTTTTAAGACTATTATACCCTTTATAAGTTGTTGGCTAGTTGCCCTTACTAGGTATCTAACTACTAGCTTAGACTTCTAGTTAAGTAGATTTGGCCAAACTTAGTAAATCCTTTGGTATAGGATATAATATATATATTGTTGGCTGGTCGCCCTCGCCAGGTGTCTGACCACTGGCTTGGACTTCCAGTTGAGTGGGTTCAGCCGAACTTGGTGAGTCCTTCGGCATGGGACGTGATATATGTATTGTGTTGTGGGCTAGCTAATTTAGATACGTCGAACCTTCTACAGCCAATGAAAATCTTTAAAACTCTCTATCTTCGTAAAACTACTGGCTAATAATATTCGTTTATTTAGACTAATCTTCACAAAATCCTTTCAATCCTCCAAAAATCTTCTCACTTCTTCCCAAAAGAATCCCTCATTTTTCTTCTCTTCCATCTTTGATATATATATCGTAATTTGGGAGATAGTCCTAATTTGGCGTCCTGTAAGTGGATTCTTTTCTAACAAGGGGTAGGTGTGCGTTTTCGTCGTAGTATTCCATCATTAAGTTAAGACCCAATCATTCGTACTTTAAAAGGATAGTTAATTTTAAATAGGGTTAGATACATTGAGGGTTGATTGGTGTGATACAAATGGTTTAAAGTAAATCGTTTGTGAAAGATAACCTATTGTGAAAAATGATCTGATGTTCAATATACAACTTCTCTGAAGAGCTAAGTTGACATATATTATATTGTAGCTAGCTAATTTAGATATATCAAACCTTCTACAGCTAATGAAAATCTTTAAAACTCTTAATCTTTGTAAAACTACTGGCTAAGAATATATTTGTTTATTTAAACTAATCTTACAAAAATCCTTTTGATCCTCCAAAAATCTCCTTCCTTTTTCTTATCTTCAATCTTTGATATATATATTATAATTTGGAAGATAGTTCTAATTTGGCATCCTATAAGTGGATTCTTCTTTAATAAAGGATAGGTATATGTTTTTGTTATAGTATTTTATTATTAAATTAGGATCCAATCATTTATACTTTAAAAGAATAGTTAATTCTAAATAGAGTTAAATAAATTAAAGGTTGATTGATATAATATAAATAGTTTAAAGTAAACTATTTGTGAAAGATAACCTATTGTGAAAAATAATCTAATATTCAATATATAACTTTTCTGAAAAGCTAAGTTAATATAAGTTATAATTAATTAAATATTAAAATAAAAATTAACTTTATAGTAACTATATCCATAATATAGTCAATTATTATGCCTATCCACTTTAACTAACTCATTCTTACTAACATATTATAGTAATTTTCTAGTAATACTACTACTGGAATTTAAGCTATTACTACCTTAATAAAAATAGTAACTTTTTTAAAAGCTTTATATTGTTTTTAGTAGATAAAGCTTTCTATTATACTAATAGAAATAAGTACTTTTTTTAAGGAAATATTTTTAGACCAGCTGTAGTTTCACCTTATAAACTAAATTTAAGTTTAGAAATGCCTTTATAATAGAAATCAAGTAATTAACTTTATAGTTATTATGTCTTACTCCTTACACTTTTTAATAATTATGATTATCTTTTAGAAAAACTAAATGAGTATCTGAAATATTAACTACTAAAGACAAGTTACCTATATAAGGCCTATAGTAAATTTAGTAGTAGATAAAGTAATTATTAAATAAATATATTAAATTATTTGATATTTCTTTTGCTATTGGCATAGTATAGACTTCCTGGATAGTATAATTGAAAACTAATAATTTATATTCCTTCAAGACTGAGAGTTATATTGACTTGACCTAAATCAATAATCTGAATTAAACTAAATTTGAAAACTTAAGCTAAACAATGGATTTGATTATATTCCTTAGTCTTATAGCTATAATCAAAGTAGTTTTATTTGCCTACCACTTTTAGATCCAACTCTAAACACAATTATCCTTTTTGTATAATCTTTGTATCAACTTCCTTAGCCTTTATGAAATACTAGTTACTGTTACTACTTAGTTGACTTCTGCTAGTAAGTGTTCTTAGTGGATATTTTCCAATACTTTTTATTCTTAATTAAGTAGAATTAATTATAAAACTTTTAAAATAGTATTACTTTGCTACATTTTATGTTAATAATAATTTGGACTAGGAATTCAACTACTATATTTTTTATTAATACTATATACTTACTAGACTAAATAAACTACTATTTTATAAAGAAACCTCCTATCTCAAAATTTTAAAATAATTAATATAACTTTAACCAAAGTTAATAATATTTTTATACTATATTTAATAAAAGGATAATTTTAATTTAAGCTTTTTTATAAGCATTATCTAGTAATTAGGAATAATATAAATGTTCTACTATCTATAATAAACTTTCTAACTACTTTATTTTATCTTTTATTAATAAAAATTAGTTTTTTTTTAATCTTTGGATTAGTCTTTTTATATTTAGTTTTTTTTAATAGTATAGGTTATATTATTGATTTCTTGTTCATTTTTCCTTTATTGCTTCAAGATAGCCTTTTAGATTTTTGATAAAGTATTTTTTAATTACTTTGCTTTATAGATATTATATTGCTTTTTATTAAATTACTATTTTAGGCTATTTACTATATTTCTAAAGCTATAATAGAGGTTGCTGCTACTTTTCTTATCCTAAAGATTGTTTTTTCTAAATATACTAAAGTTTATTAAAGAATAATAAGGTTTATATTATATAACTTTTTTTATTTGTATCTAAATCTCTTTTATTTGTTTTAGTAAGATTGATTTTAAAATTATTGTTTTTAAAAGAAGATTTATTATTAAAATAGATATTTCAAATTCTAGCTATAATATTAAGGGTAATAGTTAGATTATTACTTTTTCTAACCCTTTTCTAACTATTAATTAATTATTATACTAAGTTCTTTAACTACCTTTATAATTCTTAACTATATAGGCTAGTACTAAATATTTCAACCTTTAAAAAAATATATAGTTTAATAGTTATACTTTACTATAGAGTTTTCTTCTATTCCTAATGGTTTTTTTATTAGTTTAGTCTTTAATCTTACTTTTAATGCTGGATTTCCTTTAGTTTTCACTAATTGTTTATATAATTTTTTAACTTAAAACTAAGTTAATATAGCATAACTTACTATATCTAAAGGATTTTATAGTCTATTACTTTGAAAACCTCTAATACTACTTACTAAAGCCCTCTTTTATTTTTAATCTTTATAGTACTTTATACTACTAGTTTATATAGCCTATTTAGTTATAGTTATAATAATAAAAGCAAAGATCTTTTATAACTTTTATAAGTTTTTTTAAAACCTTATATATTGTATTTTATTTAGCTTTTAGTAGGTTTTGGGTTATTAAGATAGTAATATAAGAAGCTTAGTAATTAATTGGTACTTTTTATAGCCTAGTTATTAGAAATTAGATTAAATTAGCTATTATAATAACCCTAATTATTACAATTTCTAAGATGAGGTCATTAATCAATTCTTTGTATACTATACTAATTTTCTCTTATCCTTCCTCTTTTTACTTTTTACTAATTTTCAAATTCTTTTTATTATTTTCCAATTTATAACTAAGATAGTTATGAATTTATCCTACATATTAATTATTTCAATTACCTTAATTATTTTCTTAAACTTGGCTATAACCTAAAAACTCTAGCAATTAGCAGTACATTAGCTAATCCACACCTTCCAACCATAGAAACATACTAGTAGTAGTTAATAGAATTACTAGCTTTTTTGGATAAACCTAGTAAATACTTAATTAATTTATAAAGTAGTGGATTACTAAAAGGGAAACTAATCCTACTAGTATTACTATAACTAAAATACTAAAGGAATATTTAAACCTCTTAATAACTACCAAAAGCCAGCATCTTAATAATGTTTCACTTTACTATTTTCTAAATAGCTATTATCTACCTTTTAATCTCAACTATTAACTATAGCTATTATGATAGCCTAATCTATTTTTCTTACTATAGCTATCTTTAACAGTCTAATCTGTTTTATCTACAAATAAAGTATTATTCTTAGTTAGCTTTTTAGCTATTAGATTATGCAAATATATGGTTTAACTTTTATACCCTTTTAGTTTACTTTACTCAAACTTTTTTTTGCTTTTCTTTAGACTTACCTTCTTTAAGTGATTTATATTATCAATGCTATAGTTAGTATTAGTTTTACTATTCTGACCTTTTATGTTTATGTTTCTATTATGTTACTATTATTAGTTAGATCTAACAGTACCCCTTTAGACCTTATAGCTACTATAGCTTAGGAACTTAGTTATAATTAGTCTACTTTTTAGTAAGAATTATTTAGCAACTATCTGCAATTGACTTTTATAGCTATTTATATAACTTTCTTTAAAGTTTTACAATTTTAGCTATAGTCTAAAGTTCTAGTCCTTAACTGATTTAAGAGAATTAGTAAAAATTATAATAAGTAAGGATTAAAGTATTGTTTTAAGGATATATATCACTTAGTAACCAAACTAAGTGAGATAGTATAATAACTTTTTATTAGATATCTATTTTATTGTATTAAAATATCTAATTGCCTTTTTTGCTAATTTAGTAGCTATAAAATAATCTAGAAATCTTATTTTTAACTAGAATTATATTTTATCTTAAACAAATAGTAGCTAGTTCTATAGTTTAAAATAAATATATATATATAAATTTATAGTTTTTTAGTAATTATTCTATCTTATAGTATTAGTTTATTGTTTATAAATCTTAATGAAACTTTCTACTATAACTTTATTACTATTAAATTAGACTATTCTTAAGCTTTAAGGTTAATAATTCTAATATTTATTCTTTTTACTAGCTTTTTAATTATAAGTGTTGCAGTTTCTCCTTATATTTATATTAGCCTATTATAGCTTTATATAAAACTTTATTATTAGTTAATTATTTTTACTAAGTGTTTAACTACTGGCTTAGACTTCTAATCAAGTAAATTTAGCTAAACTTAATAAATCCTTTAATATAAAACATAATATATATATTATGTTATAGGCTAACTAATATAGATATAGTAACTGCCTTATAATTAAATCTAATATAAAAGCTTTATTCTTATAACACTTCTAGCTAGAAACCCTTAAAAAATTATAATTAGCCTAATTTAAACTTAATTTATAATTAAAGTAAGCTTAAAAAAAGGTTTTAAATAATTTTAATAAACCAACTTAAAAAATTTTTTCTTTTATTAATAAAAATGATCTAAAAACTCTTTTTTCTTTTTTTTAATTCTTTTACTGTTTTATTTATTTAGTAGTCTGTTTTCTATTTTTGTTTTTTTCTATTCTTTTCTTATATAATAGATTTAAAATAAGATATAATTTAAAGGCTTATTAATAAACTCTTTTCTTAATAAACTAAAGAAACACTATTATAATTACTACTATTTGCCTTTGCATTTTGAACTTACTTTTTCTATAGGTTAACTATTAAAAAATCTAACATTAAGTCCAAAACTCTAAACTTACCTTTTTAATAAAAAATCAACTTTAGGTAATTTAAGCAAATTTGCTATTAGTTAGAATATATATTAATAAGTAGTAGGTATTTCAAAGTATAAAAACAAATAGATAACTGTATAATTCCAAAATACTATTTAGTAGTAGCTAAATTATAGGTTTTTTATAAAAAATAAATGTTCTAATATTTAATACCTAATTTAGCTTAAGAGCTAAGATAATATTTAATATTAACTATTTCTAAATCAACTTTAGTATTTCTTAAATTAGTAATAATTATCTAGAAAAATAATAAAAATAATAAAACTAATAGATTAGAAAAATAGCAATTATTAGTATTTAAAGTACTAACTATTAAAGATAAGCTACTTATATAAAGCCTATAGTAAACTTAGTAGTAAATTAAGTAATTATTAAATAAATATATTTGATTATTTAATATTTCTTCTATTATTAGCATAGTATAATCTAAAATTAACAATTAATATTTTTTTATAATAAAGAGTTACACTAACTTAAACTAAATTTTAAAGCTTTTCTAAACTAATAAATCTAACTATACTTTTTAGTTTATTAGCTATAATTAGTATAATTACTATTATAAGGTTATTAACCTATTTTTTTATATTATTATTATACTACTTTTTTATTTTACCTTTTAATCCTTTTATTTATTATTTATAACTACTTTTAACTAAAAATATATTTTACTTATTAGATATTTTTAAGTATTAGTTTCTATTTTTAGTTTAGCTATAACTTAAAAAGTTTACCTTTTATTAAATAGTATAAGGAAATCCTTCTAATCAGCTATAGTTTTACTTAACTAAAATTTAGTTTTACATTTCAAACATATAAATTACCAGTTTGGTATCAATTTTAGCAATGCTAAAAGTTCTTTTCTCTTTAGCATAAATTAAGTGTTTTATTTAGTATTGATAGTCTTTAAATCAATCTTGTTATTTTTTAGATTAGTGATAAATGCCTAGAAAACAAGAGAAATAGTATTACTAATAGATTAGAAAAAAAATCAATTACTAGTACTCAAAGTACTAATTATTAAGGATAAGTCACCTATATAAGACTTATAGTAAACTTAGTAAAAGGTTAAGTTAGTATTAAATAAATATATTGAATCATTTGATATTTCTTCTGCTATTGGTATAATATAGACTCTCTATATAATATAATATAAAACTGATAATTGGCATCCCTCTATAGTAAAGAGTTATACTGATCTAAACCAAACAATAGAACTAAACTAAATTGATCTAAACTAAACCCTAAAACCTTTCTAAACTAATAAACTTAACTATACTTCTTAGTCTAATAGCTACTCTTAAAGTATTCTTGTTTGCCTACTATTTCTAAATTAGGCTACAAGTATAAGCCTCCTTCTTATATAGCCTTATAGTCAATATTCTTAGCTTTTATAGAGTTCTAGCTACTATTACTTTCTAGCCAATCCTAGTTAGTAAATATTTCTTATAGACATTTCCCAACAAATAGTATTTAAATATTAAAACTCTACTAATTAATTAATAGCATTAAGATACAAAAAAGGTATTTAAACTTTTAGAATACTATTAAAGGCTAGTATTTTAATAATATTCTACCTTGCTATTTTTTAAATAGCTATTATTTATCCTTTAACCTTAACTATTAACTATAGCTATTATAATAGTATAATTTGTTTACCTATAAATAAATATTATTTTTAGTTGACCTTTTAGTTATTAAATTGTACAAATATATAGTTTAACTTTTATACCTTTTTAGCTTACTTTATTTTACTTTTTTTACTTTTTTAAACTTATCTTCTTTAAGTAATTTATATTACTAATATAATAGTTAGCTTTAGTTTTATTGTTCTAATATTTTATATTATAATACTATTGTAAGGTCCAAGGGGGTGCCGTTGAATCCAACTAATGATGGTGTCATAATGGGAGCGTATGACATGAGAGGTTGGGACAGTAGAACCAATGCCGACCACAGCATTGGTAATATGAATTACCCAAAGGAGGTAAGTCCAAAGGGAAGCAAAGAAAGTTTGAACGGAGTGAGCTAAGAGGGTATAGAAGTCGAACCACATATTCGCACGATCTAATAACTAAAAGGCTGACCAGGAACAATACTTTATTTGTAGACGAAACAGAATCAGGCTGTCAGAGACAGCTATGGCAGGGGAAACAGATCAGGCTGTCGCAACAGCTATAGTTGATGGTTGAGATCAAGAGGTGAGTAACAGCTATTTAGAAAATAGCGAGGTGGAACGTTGTCAAGATGCCAGCCTTCAATGGCATTCCAAGGGTTTAAATACCCTTTCGGTATCTTGGCAATACTTGCTGAATATCCGAATCCCGATATCAAAATGCTATGCTGGTAATAGCTGGGGTTCCTAACTTATAGCCGAGATTATGAATATGGGAAATTGTCAAGAATATCTAATAAATAGAACAGATTTCTGTTCGAAACTAGATATAAATGGAAAGTAGAAAATCGAAGATTGGTAAGGGAAAGAAAATAGTATAGTGTACAAAGAAAATTGGTCGATGACCTTAGATTAGGAATTGTAACAACCAGGGTTGTTACAACTATTATTAGTTAGTTTTAATAACATTTTCTTAAACTTTATAATCATTATAAGTTACTTATAAAAAAGAAATATTTTTAAGTTAACTATAATTTTACTTTATATTTTAAATATAGATAATTAGTTAATATTCTTTTATTAAGCTTATAAATTCCTCTTTTTAATAAGAATTAAGTAATTAATTATATTCTAATTATTCTTTAATTTTTATACTTTTTAAAGATAACAATTATTCTTTAAAAGAACCTAATAGATTTTAATACTAAAACTTAAATAAATATAATAAATATAATATACTATTAATATAGTATATACTTTTTGTATACTATAATTTAAAACTAAAAATAGATTTTTTAAAACTAAAAGATACACTAAACTAAACTAAATCTTAAAACTTAAGTTAAATAATAAATTTAATTATAGTTTTTAGCTTTATAACTATAATTAAAGTATTTTATCTACTTATTATTTTTAGATTAGACTTTAAATATAAGTTTCCTTCTTATATAACCTTTATATCAACTTTTTTAGCTTTTATAAAATATTAGCTACTATTATTATCTAGCTAACTCTTATTAATAAGCATTTTTAGTAAACATTTTCTAATATAAATAATAAAAAGTAAGAAGGATAAAAAACTAGATTATATGGTATTACTATATTTAAAACTAAAAAATAGTAAAAAAGCAAAATAAAAGAGTAAATTTATAATTTTATACTAAAAGTTTTAATAACTAAAGTTGTTATAGTTAGCATTTTATCCAACTTTTAGTACTAATGTATATATTTTTTAATTATTAATAGCTTTAGATAATATAAAGGCTAATTAAAAATAGTTAATACTAAATTAAATATTTAATTTATACTAAAGAGAAAGGGAGTTTCTAGTATTAATAGAATAAATGCTAAACTAGTAATCTATAAGTCTAAGATATAAACTTAAATTTTGACTATTAAATACAACTGTAGCTAATTTAAACAGATTTCCTTATATAAAATATTAAAATGAAGCTATCTATTATAAAGCTTTAAAAGTAGAATTTCTTATAGCTTTACTTTTGATTTTATTCAAAATTTCAAAACTTTTCTAAGATATATGCTAGCATTCTATTGGCTAGAGTATTATTTTAAAGTAACTTGAATTGTAACTATAGCCACAATCTAGAAAATTGATACTAAGAGTTAATGTGCTCTATATATACTAAGTTGTAAGGGTTAAATACTATCTAAACCAAGACAATATCGGCTTTATATTTATCTAAAAGATATTAAACATATGGTACCTATTTGTATTTACATTATTGCTATTTTGCGGAGCCTTAAAGTGCAGTACAAAAGTTCAAACCTTTTAGCTTAGTAATCAGAAATTTGTAAATTACAATGTTAAAGAAATAAACACAACTATAAAATAGTTGGTATTCTAGCTATTAAGATTTAAAAATAAAAAGCAATACTACAGCGACAATCTCATAAGTCCTAATATCGATTTCTAGTTTAGATAGAAGTGATATTTATAAAATAGAAGCTTGAAGTAACAAAGTTTAAATTCTCAATGAATAATGAAATCAAATATTACCTACTTTCACACTTTTATCTACTTCATTAATTTGTCGTTATGTTAAACATTTAATTTAATCTTTAGTAAGCCTTCTTGGAAACAATACCATCGTACTATAAAGTCAATTAGTTAAAAATCAATAAAAAACAATACCTTGGTCTTGAACCAGTTGATGGCATCATCCTTTTTGAGTTTGTGCTGGGGTCCAACACGGGTACGGCATCTCTTGCGGCGGGATACACGGTAGCCGGGACGACCGAGGACGACGTAGTAGTCCATACCGTAAATACCGATGGATGGATCGTACTTGATACCCAAGTCGATGTGTTCCTGGATACCGAAACCGAAGTTTCCGTTGGAAGAGAAGTTGCGCTCCAACAATTCGTATTCCTTTACCTTGAGGCCACGTTCCAAGATCTCTTCAGCCTTGGCACCACGGACGGTTACGTGAACAGCAATTTTTTCGTTACGACGGACTGAGAAGGAACGGATGGTGAGTCTGGCTTTGGAGTAGACAGGGGTCTGGCCAGTGAGCTGTTCCAATACCTTGGCAGCACGGGTCAATCTATCACCAGATTCACCAACACAAATGTTTAAAACCAATTTCTCAATGCGTACCTCACGCATGGGGTTGTTTTGTTTGGAAGATTCAGTGGCCTTTAATAATCTTTAATGAATACATTTAATTAAAGTTTTGGTGGGTTAAATTTAAAAATGGATGTAAAAGTAGCCTTGGTAAATGTATAAAATCTTACCATTTGATAAATTTCGAACCTAAATCCTTGGTATAGAGAAGGGTGCTACTATTTTAGCTACTATCTTGATATGTTTCAATTTATCGATTGACTTTAGTCGAATTTGGGACCACTTTGTAGCCAATTATTCTAGCCCATGCTATTCACCTGTGTAGCCTATTTGCTAAAATTCTTCGCAAACTTTCCTTTTGCCTATTCGTTCCTTAAAATTAGTTAGTTTTTACAATTACCATCGCATAAAGTTATCAATTTTATGTGAACATATTACCCTAGGTTCAAACTATAAATCCACATTAAAGAGCCAAAGTCATTGTTGATGAGACAGCTTCTGTTTATGCAAACCAAACTCACCAAAAGATACGTCTACCTACTTTCAACAAGAGAAATCCAACTACAATACTAACAAACATCAACACTCAAATTACCAAAGTAAATGAACTATTTCAGTCAAGCCAGTAGATAAACCTACATTCTACTTTTATGGATACTCATCAGGTAGGCTTCAGAAAACAAAGTTACTAACATATTTTAAAATAGTGAGTGTATAACTGGTATAAATGCACGTAGGGTATGTGATGTTTTTCAACAGCAAGCATTGTTTAAAAGCTACTAAACAATTCTACAAATTATGAATATTATCGCATCGAGTAAAAATACATTCCAAGCAAGCAGTGACTACGGCTTACTTTCAAGAAATACATACTTTAATCAACATACGAAGCTCCTATGTTGTTAGAGTAGAAGTTGCTTTTATTAATGATGCTCTTATTGATTGAATATAAAGAGACCAACCAATGCATCTCATCAATCAGACTCAAATACCTTGGCTCAAGTTCAACTGTGTAGATTGAAAGGCCAAGCTTCAAATTTGAGATGCCTCTAAGGACAAAACTACCAGTTAGTAAACTCAGCTTTGGATAAAACCACTTAGTTACTTAGCTTACAAAGTACCGACCTCGAACACAGCTCTATATTTTTACTTATAGCTTACTTCCACTCACGACTTATAATCTATACCGACCCCAGTAAAATCCCTTTCGATATTCAACAGCGCTTAGATACTGATGTAAAGCTAGCTCCTTACCACTAAATTTTCGAGAATTTAAAGATCTACTGTATCTATATCGAAACTTTATCCAAAGATAACTGATGGTGACGGGAAAATTGATGCTGACTTGGAATACCTCCTTAGTCATTCGTGTTAACGTCGATGCCTCCAACAAAGCCTTATAAGCTTCACTTGTCTTTTAAAGTTCATCAAGAACTTTCACCGAACCAGGTAAGTTTCGTAATTTCTGCATCCAAGGTTATATCTTTTGCTGGTGCTTTACCTAGATGGAGTTGGCTTTAACTTTCTCAACCTACTCCCAGAACCCTTTGATTGAAACTATAGCTGCTAACAAATTGCTTGCGTTTCATAGTACTCACGAGTTGTACTTTGGAGAGTCCATTACTATCTCCTCGACTCAACCTAAGGATACTATCATCTGTTATCACTACAGATATGGCTCTTGCCATGTAATTAAGGTCGATGGGTTATACCTATGTGTTTCGTAGACCCTGTGCATATAGGAATTTATCTTTAATTGACCTTAAAACTAATTGATGATGTAGATATGACACCGCCGACATTACTCAATCTAGCATTTTGGTCAACCTGCATCTTTATTCCTTTACCAAACTTCAAATATGATTTGAAGATTTCAAAAAGTAAAATAAAACATACTAATGAGATATATTCTACACCAAAAAGGAATGCCCATTTTAAAATTTTATATCATAACTCGTAAATTTTGAACTTGAGCATATTATATTCTTATTTATATTGTTTATAAAGCTAATATCTTTGAACCTACCCAGCTCCAAGGTTTAGGATAAGAAAGTAACTCTCACCACTTGATTTAGCTTGTAGAATAATGTACAAAAGATTCTTAATATACTGCAATAATAGCAATATAACTACCGTTGCCCTCTTGTTTACCTACTTTTAAAGCTATTCAACATTGCAGTAGCTTCATTAATACTGTAGGCTTTACCATCCTCCTCACTATTCCTAATCCACAGGACTTTAGCGGTAGCAGCTGTTCTAAATTAGGTGAACTGATCCAAATTGATTAAAGATCCACTGAACGACTTCAAGTTTGAAATCAAAGTGATTTACTATCATATCATGGTTTTGTTGTCTTTCTACAGTGACCTTTTTATATCTTTTGCAAGACAACTTAAATTATATACTTTGGTATCCTTGCTAGCTGCATATTTTTGAACCTTTTATACTATACCCCAATAGACGAAATGAACCTTATCCTTCAAAATATATATAGTATTACCTGGGGAACAGCAGACCAACTATCTATGATATCCTTGATGAAATTTAGATTTGAGATTGATAGGATTGATTTGGCTACTGGGAGTTTGATAGCATAGACATCTCAGGTACTCACCCATACCTACAATGAGCTTTGGTGAACTAAATCCAAAGTATAAAAATGAGCTAGAACTTCGATTTCAGATATTGTTCTTTCCTTATAATCAGATGCAACTCGATCGATTCTTTGTTTTCTAGCTTGAAGTAGCCCATTTCACGGCTATAGATCCTCTTTTGTCACAAAAATGAATACTTGTCCAGCCTAAAGGATCAAGAATAGATGCCTTTAAATTGACTATAGCCTTAAAAGCTTAGACATCTACTTTGAAGATATAGGACCTGCTAGTGTTGAAACCTAAATCTTGGCTCTTCTATTCAATGTTGATTTTATATGGCTAAAAGTTAGATGCCTCATACTCGATATACTCTAACTAAATCGTTTACTATAGCTTTGGAATATATTTATTAGATATATACTTATAATTTTTTGGCAATTTCACTCCAAATACTGTAGGGATCGAAGACATTGTCCTTGTTGAAGTTGATCTTGTTCTTGGCAGGTAACCAAGTGAACTCCAAAGGTCTAAGATCCTTGTACTGTGATGAATAAGCTTCTCTAGCAGTAAATCTGAGAGTAGCAACCGATACAAAAGGCTTGGGGGCGTCAGGATGGTCCTGCAACTTGGCAATGTTCAAGCTGTACAGCAAGTTGTCTAAACTTACAACAGTACCTCCAGCAATGGAAGCGACGGTGGATTTTTTATCTTTGAGACCACCTACTGCGTAGGACTTGATGTCCTGGAACTCCTGCATACCGTTGCTTACCAAAGTACAGGTGGAGTAACAGATGGAGTTGGTAACAAGAGCGATATTCTCCTTTTTGAAGGGGGCTGAACCGTCGGCATTAAATAGGGGCTTCAAGAAGTTGTCGGGGCAGGCGTCTTGGAATAGGGGGGTATACTGGGAGTTTCGGTTGGTACCGCGATAGTAGGTCTTTATGGGATCCCAGTCGTTGTTGGTCTTGAAGGGTTTACCGTGCTCGTCGTTGAAATCAGTTGGACTGAAATAGTCGGCCTCATGGACTTTGGCAATCGATCTTAGAAGGGGGGTTGAGTGCATATCGGTGTTGAAGTAGGTTTGTTTGGCGTTGGGGAATAGGTACTCTAAGATGTAGTAACCCCAGCAAATAGTGCCACCACCATTGTTACTGAGATCTAAGACCAATTTTTGGACCTTACGATCCTTGAGCGCTTTGAAACCATTGAAAACTTCAGTGAACCAAACTTCAGTATCGTCTGAGAAGGTGTTGATGGTGATAACACCAGTGGTGTCGTTGTTGATTAGATAGGTGTTGGCGAATTGACCACTGACAATGGGGGAGGCTAGTGGATTTCCGATACGTGAGTTGTCAGTTTCGGGCAGAGGGGCTTCAATCTTCTGGGCAGCAACTTCAGGGATTTCCATCACTCTCTTCTCAAAATCAATTGAGTTTGATGAGCGAGTGGTAGATTGCTCAGGGGCAGGTTTGCAGTATTTTGTGTAGAACTCAGTAGTCGAGTTAAAGTCTTGGGAATGTTAACTAGGTAGGGAACCTCAACGGTCTTCTCATCACGACCGGTTTTGAAAGTGAACTTCAACTTTTTGTCAGCAGGAGGGATAGTAGTCTGCTTGAAGGAGCCGTAAGTAAGACCCCAAACATCGCCTGATTTGATGACACGAGCCAAGGCGTAGTTGATCCTCGAGTTTACGTCACGAGAAGTACCAATGTACTCATCGGCATACTTCTCGATGTACTCGAGGGGCTGCTTGCCATTGATCCTTACAACTTCAGCACCGGCAAACTGATTGACATCGATACCAGCAGCTTTCCAGGCGGCTAAGAATGCAGGTGAAGTGGTAAACTCGTCCAGAACCTTAACTTGGGTCTGACCATATTGGCCGACAATGGTGTAAAGGGGGAAGGGCTGGACAAAGGTGAAGGCGGAGAAACAGCTGGTGTAGCGGGTATGTCCATCATGCAAGGTGTTATAGAATTTGGTAATGGCGACCTGGAATTCCTGCTCCGACTTGAAGTTTCTCCTTTGGATGCTTCTTAACTCGGCGTCGATATCGACATGGCTAGGTACGTTGAAGTCGGGGGACTTTTTGCTGATGTCAACGAAGGCATAGAAGGGGAGGGCCTTTCTAAGGGTATCGATGGTGCTGTCACGAACTTCCTGGGTCAATTTGTTGTTGTTGTAGCAAGCAAGAGCGGCATCATAGCTCACTGGAGACTTGTCGGCCAATCCAACACATGGGTCGACCGCAGACTGGGAGTTGACAACCAGAAGCTGAAGTAAAATCGAATACAAGACTGAAGTTTTCATAAGAGCGGTAACTTTCAATTGGTTTGTTGAGTTTTCAAGGACGAGGAGCCCCTTATATACCGCTTTTATTTTACATATGCTTAAACTCGTTTATCTGGGTAAAGGGTCCTTGCCGTGAGTCAGCTGGCATAAAGTAATACTTATAGTCAGCTCTATCATGGGTTTGCCAATTTACTTACCCTTTGACGTATGATTTTACGCAATACCTTTGCTTTGTTTAGCTGTACTCCTTTGAATTGTCAAAAGGTTGCTAAACAATTTAGATCACGCGAATCGTTTATAAAATAGGTAGCTTTTACCTTGTCGATAATTCGATCGCATTACGTCATTTCAACAAGAGGTTGAGGATCTCAACTAAATGTAGCTGGCGGATGTAGACCTTTGTAAAAGTTTGTTTACAGCGATGCCGTCCCTTGACTATAAGTGAATATGTACCTATTTCGCAATTTCTGTATGTTGGAAGTACATATCAAGCTATACATGGTTGAGTTTTCCTCTCACACTTTAAGCTAATTAAATTCATACCATTTTTGTAAACGGACATCCTATGCTCTTGAATCGTGTGCTAACAAAAATGAATGACACCTTTGCCAACAACAACCAAACCAAAAAGGAAACTATTCATTTACAATCGATCACAAGGAAAGGTTCTAGTTTCATTGTTCGGATAGTCGGTATTAAGTAGATTACTAATTCCTTGTGTAAAGCAAGGGTGGTAAAGAGGTATAATGGGCTTGCTAGTTTGTTAAATCGAACCGTTTTGAAAGTGGGAGGTTGAGCTTGATACAAGCAGTTTAACTATTTCTTAACACACAGCTTTTCAATTTACTTAAATATGCAGCATATAAACTTTATAATCGATCCAACTCCTTTCCAGCCACTATAATGAAAAAAGTAATAGCTGTAAGATACAAACCATTACTACTAGTTAAATTCCTTACAATTTATAATGGTCAATAAAGTTAGGTATTCATCACCAAGCTATTTTGAATTTGCTATTAAAATACAATTGTTAACTAATGAATCATTTAGTGGAATTATAGACTTTATATATCCATTAATGTTTGTAATAGCTAGTTTAGAAATTTGTATATTGATTACAACTGCAATTTTTATTTAAAAAACTTTGGATATTTCAACTTTAAGTATAATAAAAGTAGCTCCAAATACAAAACTAATAAAGATATTTAGGATTGATTAAAAGGAAATGAATTATATTTTGTTTGCTAAGTACTAAAATTTTCTAACACTAAGTTTACTTAACAAATACTTAAGTTTAAAATTGAGATTTAAATAGATGTATATTTAAAGATAATTACTATTTATATATTGATTTTTAGATAGGTAGTTAGCTTAAATTAAATAACTATAAGTATAATTAGATATCTATAATATTCTAATCAATTATATTAATAGCTGTTTTTAGTTTATAAAGTAGATTGATTTAAGTTTTGTAGAGTATACTATTAAAGTTTATATATTTATAAGGCTTTAAGCCTTTTTTTCTAACTTAAAGCTTTTATCTTAATATATAAGATTATATAACTTTAAATTTTAATACTACTACTTAAATTGATACTTTAAGCAAACTTTAGCTTTAAAAACATATTAAATTTTATTATAATAAATCTAAAAAATTTTAATAATGCTAATTTATAAAAATAGCTTGTTTTTATAGCTTAAGTTAATATCAATTTACATATTAAAGGTTTAATTAAAGAATATTAAAATATTTATTTTTTATAAAAAACTTATGATTTTGCTACTATTAAACAAAGTATTTTAGAATTATACAATTACTTATTTATTTTTATACTTTAAAATACCTACTATTTATTAGTATATATTCTAACTAATAGTAAGGTTGCTTAAATTACCTAAGATTAATTTTTTATTAAAAAGGTAAGTTTAGAGTTTTAGACTTAATGTCAGATTTTCTAATAGTTGACCTATAAAGAAAATAAGTCTAAAATATAAAGGTAGATAATAGTAATTAAAATGGTAACTTTCTAGTTTATTAAAAAAGTTTACTAATAATCCTTTAAAGTATGCTTTATTTTGAATCTATTATATAAAAAAGAGAATAAAAAATAGATTATTAAATAAAAAAATGAATAGGAAAACAAAAAGGATAATAAAAGAGCAAAAAAAAAGGAAAAAGAGTTTTAAGTTAATTTATCAAAATTAGTTAAGATTTTTTTTAAGTTTTATAAGAAAATACTTTTAATTAGCTATAGTTTTATATTTTAAATACATAAATTACTAGTTTAGCATTAATCTTAGTAATGCTAAAAGTTTTTTCTCTTTAGTATAAATAAAGTATTTTATTTAGTATTAACTATCTTTAAATCAACCTTGGTATTTTTTAAGTTAGTAATAAATACTTAAAAAATAAAAAGAATAGTATTACTAATAAATTAGAAAAAATTTCAATTACTAGTATTTTAAATACTAACTACTAAAAACAAGTTATCTATATAAAGCCTATAGTAAACTTAGTAGTATATTAAGTAATTATTAAATAAATGTATTAAATCATTTAATATTTCTTCTACTATTAGTATAGTATAAACTCTCTGCATAGTATAACATAAAACTGATAATTGGTATCCTTTTACAGTAAAGAGTTGCATTGATCTAAACTAAATAATAGAACTAAATCAAATTAATCTAAACTAAACCCTAAAATTATTTCAAACCAATAAACCTAACTATACTTTTTAGCTTGATGGCTATCCTTAGAGTATTTCTATTTGCTTACCATCTTTAGATTAGGCTATAAGCCTAAGCCTTCTTCTTATATAGCTTTATAGCTAATGTTTTTAATCTTTATAGAATTTTAGCTACTATTACCTTATAGCTAACCCTAGCTAGTAAATATTTCTTATAGATATTTTTTAATAAGTTTATTCTAATTATAAATTAAGTTTAAGTTAGGTTAATTATAATGTTTTAAAAGTTTCTAGCTAAAAATATTGTAAAAATAAAGCTTTTATATTAGATTTAATTATAGAATAATTGCTATATCTATATTAGTCAGCTTATAATACAATATATATATTGCATTCTATACTAAAAAACTTACTAAGTTTAGCTAAACCTACTTAACTAAAAGTTTAAGCTAATAGTTAAATACTTAATAAAGGTAGCTAGCTAAATATATATATCTTATATTTAATACTAAAAAGCTTATTAAATTTATGCTTTTATAACTTTTAGGCTAAGTTAAATATTAAATAAATTATTTTAAAATTATATAGTTACTTATTTATTTTTATACTTTAAAATACCTACTATTTATATATATTGTTGGCTAGCTGCCCTTACTGAGTATTTGACCACTAGCTTGGACTTCTAGTCAAGTAGGTTTGACCAAACTTGGTGAGTCCTTTGGCATAGAACATGATATGTGTATCATATTGTGGGCTGACTAATATAGATGTAGCAACTGCCCTACAATTAAATCCAATATAAAAGCTTTATTCTTACAATACTTTTGGTTAGAAACCCTTAAAATATTATAATCAATCTAATTCAAACTTAATCTACAATTAGAGCAAACTTAAAAGAAAGGTCTCAAACAATTCTGATAAACTGACTCAGAAACTTTCTTTTCCTCTATTGATAAAAGCAATCCAGAAACTCTTTTTCTTTCCCTCTTATTCTTTTACTATCCTTTTTGTTCTTCTATTTGTTTCTTTTTGTTTGGTGGTCTGTTTTCCATTTTTGTCCTTTTCTTATCCTCTTTCTCTTTTCTCTTTCTGTCTGTTCTCCTTTTTTTTTTCCTCCTTTGTCCTCCTTATATGGTAGATCTGAAACAAGGCCTAATTTGGAGGCTTGTCAGTGAATTCTTTTCTTAATGAACCAGAGAGTCACTATCCTAATTACTGCTGTCTGCCTTTGCATTTTGGATTCACTTTCTCTACAAGTCAACTATCAGAGAAATCTGGCATTAAGTCTAAAATCCCAAACTTACCTTCTTAATAGAAATTGGTCTTAGGTAATTTAAGCACTTTGCTATTAGTTAGAATGTATACTAATAAATGGTAGGTATTTCAAAGCACAGGGATGAATATGTAACTGTATCATCCCAAAATGCTCTGTCTAATAGTAGCCAAATTATAGGTTTCTTATGAAAAATTAATATTCCAATGTTTAACACCCAACTTAGCCTAAAAGCTAAGTTGATATCTAATATCTAATTTAGCCTAAAAGCTAAGTTGTTATATATTATATTAAAGGCTAACTAATATATATATAGCAATTGCTCTACAATTAAATGTTGGCTAGTTGCTTTTGCTAAGTGTTTAACTACTAGCTTAGACTTTTAGTTAAGTAGGTTTGGCCAAATTTAGTAAGTCCTTTAGCATAGAACATAATATATGTATTATATTATAGGCTGACTAATATAAATATAGTAACTACCTTACAATTAAATCTAATATAAAAGCTTTATTATAATACTTTTAGTTAGAAACCTTTAAAATATTATAATTAATCTAACCTAAACTTAATCTATAATTAAAGCAAACTTAAAAAAAGTTTTAAATAATTCTAATAAATTAATTTAAAAACTCTTTTTTTTTATTTATAAAGGCAATCCAAAAGCTTTTTTTCTTTTTTTTCTCTTACTCTTTCACTATCCTTTTTATCTTTTTATTTATTTCTTTTTGTTTAGTAGTTTGTTTTCTATTTTTATTCTCTTTTCTTTCTCTTTTTCTATTTGTTCTTTTTTTTAATGTTTTATCCTTTTTATATAATAGATCTAAAACAAGGTATAATTTAAAGGCTTATTAGTAAACTTTTTTCTTAATGAACTAGAGAGTTACTATTCTAATTACTACTATTTGTCTCTATATTTTAAACTTATTTTATCTATAGGTTAATCATTAAAAAATCTGACATTAAGTTTAAAGTATAATAATTTTGATTGTTATAATTTCTAGTATAAGGTTATTGACTAACTTTTTTTATATACTATACTATTTTTTCTTTTTTTTACTAATTTTCAATTTTCTACTTTTTATTTATATTTAGTTTCAATTAGAAATCTGTTTTATTTATTATATATTCTTGACTATTTTCTGTATTTTTAGCTTTGGCTATAAGTTAGAAATCTTAGCTATTACCAATATAGCATTTTGATATTGGAATTCAGATATTCAATAAGTATTGCCAAAATGCCAAAAGGATATTTAAATCTCTAAGATGCTATTAAAAGCCTATATCTTAATAATGCTCCATTTTGTTGTTTTTTAATAGCTATTACTTACTTTACTTTTTAGCTATAGCTATTGCAATAGCCTAATTTTGTTTTGTATTTTTGAATAAAGTTTTATCTTTTTACTTATCTTTTTATTTTAGTATAGTATTTATATATAATCTAATTTCTTTGTCCTTTCTACTTTTTATTACCTATTAATAATTCTTATTACTCTTAAATCCTACCTTTTTTAGGTGATTAATATTACTAATATCATTAATTCTTTTAAGTTAATATTAATTTATCAATCTATCTTTATCTTTAATCTTAATATAGTAGTACTTGTAAGGTCCAAGGGGGTGCCGTTGAATCCAACTAATGATGGTGTCATAATGGGAGCGTATGACATGAGAGGTTGGGACAGTAGAACCAATGCCGACCACAGCATTGGTAATATGAATCACCCAAAGGAGGTAAGTCCAAAGGGAAGCGAAGAAAGTTTGAACGGAGTGAGCTAAGAGGGTATAGAAGTCGAACCACATATTCGCACGATCTAATAACTAAAAGGCTGACCAGGAACAATACTTTATTCGTAGACGAAACAGAATCAGGCTGTCAGAGACAGCTATGGCAGGGGAAACAGATCAGGCTGTCAGAGACAGCTATGGCAAGGGAAACAGATCAGGCTGTCGCAACAGCTATAGTTGATGGTTGAGATCAAGAGGTGAGTAACAGCTATTTAGAAAATAGCGAGGTGGAACGTTGTCAAGATACCAGCCTTCAATGGCATTCCAAGGGTTTAAATACCCTTTCGGTATCTTGGCAATACTTGCTGAATATCCGAATCCCGATATTAAAATGCTATGCTGGTAATAGCTGGGGTTCCTAACTTATAGCCGAGATTACGAATATGGGAAATTGTCAAGAATATCTAATAAATAGAACAGATTTCTGTTCGAAACTAGATATAAATGGAAAGTAGAAAATCGAAGATTGGTAAGAGAAAGAAAATAGTATAGTGTGCAAAGAAAATTGGTCAATGACCTTAGATTAGGAATTGTAACAACCAGGGTTGTTACACTATCCCCTTTCTTTCTCTTTTCCCATAAAGCTTGCTAGTCCTGCAGTGAGGTTTAGTCAAGTAGCACTTCTGCTTCCATTCAGCCCACCTGTTGGGCTGAGGTTGAGTAGTAGCAATATGACGGATCCATCCTTCTGCTGGTCGGGTTTGCTTTTCATGGGCTTGAGGGGTATCTAACTTTGGACTAAGATACTTCGCTGCAACTATTTGGTCAGGTTTCTTACTTTGTGCATTCGGTAGAGCTTGTTTGCTTCCAGGGCGACTTTGGTTTGAACTATCCTTTCCACAATGGCACCGATGCTGCTCTGGGGGACGGGGTAGAGCATTTTCATAACTAGCTATCTGACTAGATCTCGGAAGTAATGAGATGCTTAATGATTCTCCTGCGAGAACTTCTAATGGATCAGGGTACTTGTTGAGGCCTCTAAACTCCTGATCTTGAATGTCTACTGTTTTCCGATCCCAATTAATGGTGGGTTTTGCCTGGGCTATCCAGGGTAGTCCCAGTACAAGTGGGAATGGTATATCTCGTTGACATATAGGATCAATGGTGTAAGACAACGGTGAGTTTTTCTTAGATGATAATAGGGAGAAGGGGATCTTCGCTCGCCTGGTATTAGGATTTCGAGAGGAATCCATTAGTCCTTGATACCTAGGCCTGAGGGGATCTAACTTAGTAATTTCCGAAGTGGCATCTACCAGCTTCTGAGAGATTAAATTGTCGGTAGCTCCAGTATCAATTAAGGCAAAGGTGTGGATGGGAGTTTCCAACTCTAATGTTACAGGAAGGAGTAAGTGTTGGTGGGAACTAGTGATGAAGGAGTTTGCTAGTGCTTTGTACGGGTCTAGCTTGCTCAAGGTAGGACGTATTGAGCTTATTGGAAACTTGGTGCTGCCCTGTTTAAAATTACTCTTGATGGGGCATTTACCGACGTGATGGGCATTGGAGGCACAGTAAAAACAAAGGTTATTGACTCTGCGCCTTGTAATCTCCACCTGGGATAATTTAGTCCGAGTCTTTGGGAACTTTGAAGGAACTCTCGACTTGGTTCTCTCAGGGGTGGTAGCATGGCTATATTTGAAGGCGTTACTTTCCTGTGGAGCTTTCACATGTCTGGTAGTAGTAATTTCGTCAACCGAATCCAACACTTCTTGAGTTTGGATTAAGCTTTCTACCTGTTCTATGTTGGGGGTCAACAGGCTTTGGGAAACTTGAGTAGGGGCGATCATTGGCAGGATATTGGCGTGATGGAGGCAAATCCCTAGGGCAATACATCCAGGGAGCAGGGCCGACAGAACCAGAGCATTGGAATGGACTGGCATGGAGTCGGTTAGAGATCTTGACAAACTGTAAGGTCCAAGGGGGTGCCGTTGAATCCAACTAATGATGGTGTCATAATGGGAGCGTATGACATGAGAGGTTGGGACAGTAGAACCAATGCCGACCACAGCATTGGTAATATGAATCACCCAAAGGAGGTAAGTCCAAAGGGAAGCGAAGAAAGTTTGAACGGAGTGAGCTAAGAGGGTATAGAAGTCGAACCACATATTCGCACGATCTAATAACTAAAAGGCTGACCAGGAACAATACTTTATTCGTAGACGAAACAGAATCAGGCTGTCAGAGACAGCTATGGCAGGGGAAACAGATCAGGCTGTCAGAGACAGCTATGGCAAGGGAAACAGATCAGGCTGTCGCAACAGCTATAGTTGATGGTTGAGATCAAGAGGTGAGTAACAGCTATTTAGAAAATAGCGAGGTGGAACGTTGTCAAGATACCAGCCTTCAATGGCATTCCAAGGGTTTAAATACCCTTTCGGTATCTTGGCAATACTTGCTGAATATCCGAATCCCGATATTAAAATGCTATGCTGGTAATAGCTGGGGTTCCTAACTTATAGCCGAGATTACGAATATGGGAAATTGTCAAGAATATCTAATAAATAGAACAGATTTCTGTTCGAAACTAGATATAAATGGAAAGTAGAAAATCGAAGATTGGTAAGAGAAAGAAAATAGTATAGTGTGCAAAGAAAATTGGTCAATGACCTTAGATTAGGAATTGTAACAACCAGGGTTGTTACAGTACTAGCTATTTTTTAACCTTTTTTTAATATATTCCTTTTGGTCTAGCTTTAGTCTATATCTAAGCCTTTATATATTTTTAATTCCCTTCTAAAACTAAAAAGTGACTATAATTATATAAGCACTTTTTATAGTGTATCTTTTTTATTTAGCTATCTGATCTACCTTTTAAAAAATCCAGTTTTTTATTGCTAATATAGTAATAGGTATTAGTTTTGCTTTTTTACTTACTATATTATTAGTTTACAATCTGATACTATTATTAATTAGATTTAGTAGTATTTTCCTAGATCTTATATAAAATCTCAAACTTATCTTTTTAATAGAAAATTAGCTTTAGGTAATTTAAGCAATCTTACTATTAGTTAAAATATATGCTAATAAATGGTAGGTATTTCAAAGTATAAGAATGAATAGATAATTGTATAACCCCAAAATACTTTATTTAATAGTAGCTAAATTATAGGTTTCTTATAGAAAAATAAATATTCTAATATTTAATATTTAATTTAGCTTAAGAACTAAGTTAATATAAAGTATTAGCTACTATTACTACCTTAGCTAACTTTTACCAATAAGCATTTTTAGTAGATATTTCTTAGTATGTATAGCTTTTTATAAACTTTTTTAGCTTTTATAAAGTATTAGCTATTATTATTATTTAGTTAACTTTTATTAATAAATTTAATTCTATAAGTAAATTTAAGATTAAATTCAAATTCTTTTAAAAAATCTTATTATTCTTTTATATAGCAACTTAAGATTACTATTATTTAAACTTTAAAGTTTATTAATATCCATTATTAAAACTATATGTATTAGCTAAATTTTCTTTTATTATACCTTTATAAAATTTAAACTTCTAAAGTGCTTTATTCTAACAAATCTTTATAGTTGAAAATAAAAACTATTTTTTTCAAATTTTATTGTTTAATTTTAGTCTGCATTGTAGATTATAATTTAATTCTAGAACACTTCTTTTTCTCTATACTGTTACATTTTTTATTTTAAAAGCTGGTGTCTAATTACTTAGATTCAAATATTATAATGCAACTAAATTTCTAAAACTTTACTTTTGCAATGATTATACTGGTCCTACCCATTTTTATATCACTACATATCCAAAATAGTAAAATACTAACATGTCCGATAATTGTACTATTCAACTCTATGCCAGAAAGCCATATATAGATTGACAATTCTGCACTGAAGTTGAACTCCACCCCAACACAAGTTAAAATTAGAAATCATATAAAGTTTAAACAGGTAAAAGGAATTGCTAGATAGGGACTACTTAGCTGCCTCAAGCAATCCCAATAACTCAATTCAACCAGGAATTTTATCTACTTGGTCGATTCTACTAGCAAAGTAAAGCATAAAACCTTACTAGCATTTATTTCAGAGCACTATATCAGATAACCAATTTGAAATCTCTAATTTTCCAAGCCTTGAAACGGAAAAAATATTAGATTTAATTAACTATAGGGGTATGTTTGCAGGTCAATTTATAACCGACTCTAGGTAAGCTCTTTATTTCTGCTTTTTAAACAATAATTTCAGCAACACTATATCGACTTGCCTCTAAACAAGATGTATCTCAGTTCACCAAAGTTTACCATCTTATCATCACTAAACTTCTCATCCCTAAATCTCAAAGGTACATAATAAATATGTGTTAAATTAATAGCTTATTTAGCTTATTTGAAAAAACTTTAAAACAAATGTTCATTCCAATTTCGATAATGATAGTCGGTACGATATCCAAATTTCAAGTTCCTGTTCAATTTTATCAGTGTATTCAGTTGGGCAGCAGTACGGTGTAAAATAATTATCAACTCCTACAAAGTAAGCCGTGACTTGAGAGTACTTGGTTTAAGCTTTCCCCTGTATCATTTTAAGAATCAGCTGTATTTAATCTTAAGTCAAGTTTACCTAAATTAATGAACGGATCTCTACCGATATGAGCTCTTTTCATTCAATAACATTTAATTAATTTTTAATAATATATCGGGGCTGGAGAAAATTCTGACTATATATAATAAACCTATCAAGAATGCAGAAAAAGGAAAGGCTGGGAAGAGTTGGCTATCATCGGTTGAAGGATTAGTCGAACTATGTAATGTAGTTCATACTCTAAATGAAATGTTAAGATACGCTTGCTTTTTCCTTTACCTATTTGTTTATACCATTTATTAATCAATTACAGTGCCACTATTTTTTTAAATCCTAAGATTTTAGAGTCCATCCCAAAAAAAAGTGCTATATAAAAGCGCTTCAGCTGCACTCTAACTAATAGTTGACTATTTTAATGTACTATTAATTCGGAATTTCCAAAACAGTTTTGAGATGAGCTTACTTGCAAACTGTTAGGCAACTTTGCTACCTGCTTTTGACCAGTAGGCACTTTAGGTATCTACTTGCAAAAAATGTGAATGTAGCAAACTATCAGTTCAAAATCTTTAGATCCTTGAACTTTCATTGGCCTATTTATATTTTATAGAACTTCAAAGTCCTGAACCAAACTTTGAACTTGACTACCAAAATAATTGGTAAAACGAGCTCTGAGAAACCTTCTTTTGCCAACCGTAGTTGCTATTTGAGAAGGTACTTTCTTTTACCATGAGCTGCATCCATTTAAAATTAGGAGAATTCAACATCTCAGCTTATTGAAATCAACAAAAGGATACCCAAATTAACAAAATTGAAAGCTTAGGAAACATAATGGCTTTACCCGCTGAAATCCACTCCGAGCACAACGACATCCGTCTTTTCAACAAATGGTCTTACGACGTAGAGGTTAAGGACGTCTCCTTGACTGATTACATCCAGATCCGTAACCCCGTCTACCTACCCCACACTGCCGGTCGTTTCGCCTCCAAGAAGTTCCGCAAGGCTCAGGTACTTTTATTAAAAAACCCATCTAAAATGAAAAGTGCCCCGTCGTTGAGCGTCTCACCAACTCTCTCATGATGCACGGCCGTAACAACGGTAAGAAGCTCATGGCTGTCCGTATCGTCCAGCACGCTTTCGAGATCATCCACCTTTTGACCGATGGCAACCCCATCCAGATTTTGGTCGATGCCATCATCAACACCGGACCCCGTGAAGACTCCACCCGTATTGGTTCCCAGGGTACCGTCCGTCGTCAGGCTGTCGATGTCTCTCCCCTCCGTCGTGTCAACCAGAGCATCTACCTTTTGACCACTGGCGTAAGTTTAATGTTTAAAAATAAATGTTAAAAGTAAAATAGACCCGTGAATCGGCTTTCCGTAACGTCAAGACCATTGCTGAATGCTTGGCCGATGAGTTGATCAACGCTGCTAAGGGATCTTCCAACTCCTACGCCATCAAGAAGAAGGATGAGTTGGAACGTGTTGCCAAATCTAACCGTTAAGTAATATAATTTAACATTAAAATAAACTGGAGGTTAACCAGCGAACCAACATTTGTAACCAACCCAACTAAAAATATTTATGTCATTCAGCCAGCTTTTGAGGTAAATTTGGATGTGTTTAGTGCTGTCTTTTAAGTTTATTATGTTCAGTTTTCTTGAATATCACTTATACATCAATATGTAAGCAAGCTTCTGTTCTATCTTACTTTTAGGAACATAGATATAGTGCAAACTACTTATGGTTAGTTAAGACACTTGATTTGAGATTTTTATTATTATATTAAACATTCAAATTACTTGATAACTATTGTTATAATTTAAACTAGTAGCTGCTCAAATTGGCAGCATTTTTAACTCAATTTAGTAAAAACTCTATTGTGTAAGGTAATAAATTTAGTTTTAGTTTAGATATAACAATCTATTTGTTGCTAAATAGCAATATAATTAGGTTTATGTTTTTAATCACTTTTCTTAGTCCTCTCTTAGCTTTTAATAAACTTAAAAAGCATATTAAAACTTTAGTTTTAGATTAGAAATTAAATCTAAACTAGTATTTAACCTTCTAAAATCACAATGAATTACAAACTTATATTTTCAATTTAAAAGGTTTTAATTAGACAAAATTAAACAATATCTGTTAGGAAGTACCTATAAAAATGCTTATTAATAAAGGCTAGTTAGAAAGCAATAGTAGCTACTACTTTATAAAGACTAAAGAAATTAATATAAAGATTATATAAAAATAATAATTGTTGGCTGATTATCCTTACTGAGTATTTGACTACTAGCTAGGATTTCTAGTTAATTAGGTTTAGTCAAACTTGGTAAGTCTTTTAAAATAAGACATGATATATATTATATTGTAGGCTAACTAATATAGATATGGTTGAATTTTTTACAATTAATAAAAGTACTAAAAAATTTTAACTTTTGCAAAATTACTAAGAACCTTTAAATATTTAATAAAACTAATCTAACTTAATATATAATTTTAAAACTTTAAAGACTTTAAACTATAAAATACTAAAATTTACTATATTTTTAAAATTTTTAATCCTAAGAAAAATCAGTCTTTTCTTTTTATATAAAAGTTATACTATATATATTATAGCTTAGGAGATAGTTATAACTTAATAATATATAAGTAGATATTTTTAAAAAAAAGTAAACATGTATTTTAGTTATAGTAGTCTACTTTTAAAATTTAGATCTAATAATTTGTATAGCTAATTAATATAGTAAAACTGGTTATCTAGTAATTTAAAATAAATTTTTAATAAAAGATAAAGTTTATAACCTAAAACATATTGTTGGAATGTAGTATAATTATAAGTTAACTATAAAAAACTAACCTAATGTTTGAAATATAACTTAGCTAAAAAGCTAAGTTAATAATATAAAAGCTTTATTTTTATAATACTTTTAGCTAAAAATCCTTAAAAATATTTAATTGAACTAATATAAACTTAAATTTATAATTAAAGTAAACTTAAAAAAAGGTTTTAAATAAATTTAATAAACAAATCTAAAAACTACTTTTTTGTTTTCCTTTTATTCTTTTATTATTTTTTAAAATTTTTAATATACCTTTTTCTTTTTCTTTATTTTCTACTTTTTACTATATATACTATAAATATAAAATAGGATATAATTTGAAAGCTTATAAGTAAGCTTTTTTTTAATAAATTAAAAGTTTATATTTTAATTATTATTATCTACCTTTATATTTTGGACTTATTTTTTTATAGATTAATTATTAGGAAATATTATTAAAAATATTTATTAGCAAAAGTTGACTAAGTAGTAATAGTAGTCATTACTTTATAAAGGTTAAGAAAGTTAATATAAAAACTATAATAATCATAATTATTATAATTTTTAATATTCTTATTTGCCATTTATATCTAGTTTTAATTAAAAGTTGGTTTAATTATTAAATATTCTTAGCTATTGTTTCTATATTCTTAATTTAGCTATAGAAATTTTAATCTTTATCAAATAGTATCTAGATATTAGAATATTAATAACTAACTAATAATGCTAAGTACTAAAAGGGATATTTAAACTTTTAAATACCATTGAAGGCTAGTATATTAACAATATTCCACCTTACTATTTTTTAAATAGCTATTATACTAGCCTGATTTGTTTTCCTTACTATAGCTATCTTTAATAGTCTAATTTTATTTTTTTTATTATAGTTATCTTTGATAGCCTAATCTGTTTTATCTACAAATAAAGTATTGTTTCTAATTAGCCTTTTAGTTATTAAATTGTACAAATATATAGTTTAACTTTTATACTTTCTTAGCTTACTTTATTCAAACTTTTTTTACTTTTTTTTAGACTTACTTCTTTTAGATGATTTATATTACTAATGCTATAGTTAGTATTAATTCTACTATTCCAACCTTTTATGCTATACATTCCCATTATAATACTATTATTAGTTGGATTTAGTAGCATCTTCTTAAACTTTACAAAAACTATAAAAAAGAAAACTTATACTTAAAGTTTAATATAAAGGTAGTAAGTAAACAAAAATACTTTGATTATAGCTATAAAGCTAAAAAATATAATTAAGTTTATTGGTTATAAATTGTTTTTATAAATTTAATTTAGTTTGATTTTATTTTAGTTTGATTTTATTTTAGTTTAGATCTATATAACTCTTAGTTTTAAAAGAATATAAATTTTTAGCTTATATAAAAAGTTTATACTATACTAATAGTAAAAGAAAATATTAAATATTAAAGAATTACTTAACTTACTACTAAATTTATTATAAGCTTTATATAGATGACTTATATTTAGTAGTAAGTATTTTAAATATTAGTTATTAGTATTTATCTAAGCTTTAGTATTAGAATTTATTAAGTTTTAAAAATAATCATTAACTTTAAAGTATATAAAGATTAAAAAGTAATTAATACAAAGTTAATTACTTAATAAAAGAATATTAGCTGATTATCTAAGTTTAAAATATAATTTAAATTTAGAATATAGAGTAAAGCTATAGCTAATTTAGAAATATTTACTTATAATATACTAATAAAAAGTATAAATTAAATTATTTAAATATTTATTATAACAATCCTAATTATTAAAATTCTTATTATAAGGTTATTAATATATTTTTTAATAATATTAACATACTACTTTTTTATTTTAAGCTTTTAATTTTTTTATTTATAATTAGCTTTAATTAGAAATTTATTCTATAAGGCCTAAAAAAGTGCTACTAGATCTAACTAACAATAGTGTCATAATAAAAGTATATAATATAAAAGGTTAGAATAGTAAAACTAATACTAATTATAGTATTGGTAATATAAAACATCTAAAGAAAATAAGTTTAAAAAAAAGTAAAAAAAGTTTAAATAAAAAAAGTTAAAAGAGCATAAAAGTTAAACTGCATATTTATACAATCTAATAACTAAAAAGCTAACTAAAAGTAATATAGTATTTATAAGTAAACAAATTAGGTTATTAAAAATAGCTATAGTAAAAAAATCAAGCTATTATAATAGCTATAGTTAATAGTTAAGATTAAAAGGTAAATAATAACTATTAAAAAATAGTATGGTAAAATATTATTAAGATATAGGCTTTTAGTAATATCTTAAAAGTTTAAATACTCTTTTAGTATTTTGATAATATTTGCTAATTATTAGAATTTTAATATTAAAAGACTATATTAGTAATAACTAAAGTTTTAATATATAGCTAAAACTAAAAATATAGAAAAAATAAGTTAAAAATATCTAATAAGCTCAAAACATATTTTTAATCAAATTAGATATAAATAAAAAATAGAAAATTAAAGATAGTACAAAAAATAGTATAATATATAAGAAAATTAATAATAATTTTATAATAAAAACAATAATACAGAATTGCTTACAATAATATATATTATATTATCAGGCCTAACTCAATATAGTATAGCAATTATTCTATAATTAAATATTATATTAAAAGTTTTATTTTGTAATGATTTCATCAACTAAAAATCCTTAAAATGTTTAATTAAACTATATTTAAAACTTAATTTATAATTAGAGCAAACTTACAAAAGTTTTAAATAACATAAGAAGCTAATTAGACACTTTCTTTATTATTAATAAAAGTATACTAAAACTCTTTTTTTAATTTTTAATTCTTTTTTTATTTTTAGATGTTTATTTTTATTCTTCTTTTATTATATATACTATAAATCTTAAAATAAGCGTATAGTTTAAAGGTTTATAAGTAAGTTTTTTAATAAGCCTAAAAAGTATATATTTTAATTATTATTGTTTACCTTTACATTTTAAATTTACTTTTTCTATAGGATAGTAATTAGAAATTTTGTTATTAAGTCTAAAAACCAAACTTATATTTTTAATAGAAAATTAGTTTTAGATAATTCAAGCAGCCTTACTATTAATTAAAATATATAATAATAAATGGTGGGTATTTTAAAGTATAGGAATAAATAAGTAACTATATAACTCTAAAATATTCTATTTAGTAATAGTAAAATTATAAGTTTCTTATAGAAAATAAATATTTTAATGTTTAGTATCTAGCTTAGTCTAAGAGCTAAATTGATAGGTATTGTAAAAATCAAGTTTTTATAAAATATTTAGTTATAAGGTAGTTGCTATATATATTATATTCTATACTAAAGAATATACTAAGCTTAGCTAAATCTACTTAATTAAAAGTCTAAACTAGTAGTCAAATACTTTGCAAAAGCAGCTAATAAAATGTATAATAGCTAACTATATTTTTAAGAAAATAAGACTTTAAAAATACTTAAATATATTAAGCAGTTTTTAATCAACTTTTTATTTTAAAATAATAAAAAGATATAGACTAACTTTTGTAAATTTAATCTTTTTAGGACCAACTATAAACCTTTATTTTAAATTTTGATAAAGGGTTTTTTATTTTATAGCTATTGGTAAAAGTACCTAAACACTAATATAATCTTTAAAAATTTATTTACCATCAGTATAGAAACAGTTTTAACAAGTTTTTTTAATTTCTATCCTCAATATTTCACCTCCTTATTTCTACAATTTAAAATTTTTATAATGGCCTGACTTTGCTTGTATAGTAAAAATATAAACTTATTAGTTCCTATCTACTGTATAAATGCCCAATATATATAAAGCCTCCTCCAAAATAAATTAGATTTACCTCTAGTTTAGTGCTATCAAAATAAAGTTTAAAATAAATATCTGTATAATTAACTTACCTATCAAAAGCTAAATACCAAACCCAAGTTTAAGGCTTGCATTACTTAGTATATAGAAAGGTAAATTTGTAAATACATCATCGAAAATAAACCAAAAGTTTATATAAATAATCGTAGGGTTAGTTATGTACAGTTCATCCAATAAGTCCAACCCAAATCAAAGCTTAGTCTCATCAACGACGAGTACAGTATCAAAGATATTATCCCAAACCTTGGAAGTAATTCCAAATCCAAGTGAGTAATCCTGATGGTGGTGGGCCAAGTGGTATCGTTTCATCTCCTTAAAGTACTCGGGGATGGGGACGCGTGGTGAGTGATGGAGGAAGTAGTGCATCAAGTCGTAGCACATGTAGCCTACTAAAAATCCAGAGACGGTTGCGTTGGCGTAAGGGGGATCCATAACAGCGAAAGCCAACTTTATCAAAGGAAGGGATAGCATTACAGCCATGACAGGAGGTAGTACTAAGCGCATCCTAATAGAAAATTAGAAAAAATATACCAACTACTAAAAATTACCTATCCATCGGCAAGTAGTGATGTACACCATGGAACATAAAGTGGAGGAAGAGGAAGTAAGGGTGATCAGGCAACATATCATCCAAATGGAATAAAAATCGATGGATGAGGTACTCAACTAGACCGAAGAGGAAAGGGGTCGTCAACAGTAAGGACCACAGCGTCTTAGAGTCCAAATCGAAAGAAGCGACGTAAGCAAAGTAAGCCGAAATGGGAGTCCAAAATATAGGTATGACGTACCAAGGGGTTCGCGTCAACATCTCCATAAACGGATTGCTAAATAGCAAAGGCGATTCCTTTGTGTATCTAGGTTTGTGGACCTGCTCCAAGTAGAACTCCTTTGTAAAGTTGTTGAAGAACATCTGCTCGAACAAAGGCTCGTTCAAATTCAAAAACTTTTCCGTTTTGAAGTCGTTTTCAGCCGAGGTGTAGGTATAACAGCCATCGGTAGCAACATCGAATAACTGTCCAATACAAAGCTCTTCCATCATCTCAATTGCTTCTTCGGTATGGGTGTGGTAGATGGGGTCGAAGAGTACATCGCCAATATCCTTACCTCCGAACTGGTGTATTAACTCGTGGCCACCAGGATGATCTTCAGCAAAGCTGGTAACGTCGTAAACTTTGCCGCGGTAGGCGATCCAGCAGCTATCTTTGTGGTTGTTCTTTTCTAATTCGGGTACGGTTATTACCTTAGTCATCGTAGATAAATTGGTGAAAGTTGGAAGGCATAGCGTTTATATATGGCGGGCTGAAACTTCAAACGAGATTAGTAAGCGATTTGTGTTTTGGAAGCCTATCCTTCCATCGAATGAAATTGCTAATTTACCCCAGTTGCCCAAGCAAAGTTGGAAATAATTATGCTCAAAGTACATTTTGGGACGATTTATCAAACTAAATTCCTTTTGATGGGTATAACTTGCCTATCAATTTGTCGTTATTTTCATCTTTAGCTCGGTTTCAAGTGCTGTCATTTTGGCGATCTATCGAGTTGAGTTGTTGGAGAATCATAAGCCTTTCATCGCCAGCCAATAGCCGGTTCCTTACTGCATTATCTGATGGCGTTTAAATAGCAAAATGGTTCGTTACTTGATGGATCGGAAGCGAGGCAGTAGGAGTGGTGGATTCTGCACAAGAAGCTTGACCCTTGTTTTCTTGGCCGTTCAATTTACTTTGCAACAGCTGGCTTTGAAGCATCGCATCTCTTCAAAGCTAGCGAAGGCATCTAGATCCTTTTACAGGCCAGCAAATCAGCAAATTACTAATCAAGGTATGGAGGGTTCAAGTGGCTTTAGTTTTCAGTACGTTCATCCAAATCGAATAAGTTGTTGGCACATAAACTGTGACTAAAAATTTATAATTTGGAACTGAGTCGGGTAACAACATGGGCTTTAAAAGAGGTTTAATAGTTGCCAACTGTGGCCCTACACCCACAACCGCTTCCGCTTCTCCTTTCAGTTTGGGATGGTGATAGGCCATATGGTATAAATTAAAATTTCTTGGCTGCCATCTGCTTTACCGCAAGTAGGGTAACTGTACAGCATAGCATATAGATGGAATCCTTGGCATGGAGCTGTAACTAACTTTGGTATTTTAAAACCTATGCATCGGTTTACCACGTCGGTTTTGATTGCAATCTCTGGTATCGATGCCGATCAATTTCCCAATACTTTAACAAAGTTGGCCCGAAGTCTAGTATAGTTTAGGTCTCCTTACCTTTGCTTTAGTGAAGCTGGATCGGGCCTAGCAAACTTATATCCGAACTTGCATCCAATTCTTCGCTTAAAGGTGTTACTAATTGTTCCGAAACTTTTACCCGGCTTCGGCTTATTAATTTACAAAAAGGGTTGCTAAAGGAGTTTGTACAGTAAATCGAATGATCGAGGGACTCATGTTTGGAGTATCGATTGTAGAAGCTATCAATTTTGATTGAAGCCAAGTTGCAAACAGTCAGTCACAAAAGTGCTAAAGATTTGATAAAAGTAGGTTTGCTACAAGCTAGATTTCTAGGTAGGCTGGTTTGTTATAAGCTGAATTCTAATCAACAAAAATCAAAACTTCATCCCACCAAACTTCTATCCAGCTTTTATCAAAATTTCGCTCCAGATATTCAGTAGCTTTGCTAAATTGGGATTCAACAAATTTGAATTTTTAACTCAGCAAAGATGGGCCAATAGACTCCAATTCGATTGGAAAATTTTGCAGTGACAATTTAGGGTTACTGATTATTGTTTTAGACCTTTCTATCAAAAAGAGTTTTACAGCAAAATGGTAACTACATCGACATAACATCCATCGCTAAATTTCAAATTTAAAAAGGGTAAAGTACACGGTTCCCTCGCTCGTGCCGGTAAGGTAAAGTCTCAGATGCCTAAGGTTGAAAAGCAAGAAAAGTCCAAGAAGTTGACTGGTAAATTGATTTTATATGCCACAAATTTTAATTTTTAAAAGGTCGTGCTAAGAAGAGATCTCAGTACCTCCGCAGATTCGTTAACGTAAGCACCACTGGTGGTAAGAGAAGAGTAAGTCTAAATTTGTATTTTCTTTTGCTAATTTATATAATTTAGATGAACCCTGCCCCTACTACTGACCGTCCTTAAACAAGTCTGCCATTCTTAAATTAAATTATTTAAGTAACTTTCATATTTTTGAGTATTATATTTTTAAGAATCAATCTAAACTTTGTAGTTTTCCAGAGGCAAAATGTGAAATAAAGCTTATGAGGCTACATTTGAATTTTACTTTACAGATTTAGAGTAGTTTAAATCAACTATTGAAAATTTTGAATTACTATACGAATTTAAACTAGTTAAAATAGGCTTAATTGAATAAATCAATGTATTTCAACTTCATGTAGATAGAGATATTAATAAAGACTTTCTTTGACTTATATAACTTGCAAGTTTTGTTAATACCAAAATTTATAACTGAGCTAGGATAAACTTTTCAGCTTTTACTGCGAATATTTTTATATATTTTAAAGTTGAAACTACTATATCCAATTATTTTCAGGTAAATCAGTATCTGTACAGGTCTGATTGGATTTTAGTATCGCATATACAGCTAAGTACGTTTACTATCAAAGTATACATCATTGAGACTGCTTTTAGAGGTTAGAAAGCAGACCTTTAGCACCATCCCAAGCTAAATAACACAACTAAACGCTATCTATTTTCCCATATAAAAAACTTGAACGTTAGATCAAAAATCAAGCTTATGTTTCACAAAAATAGACATCTATAGCAAAAGCAACTAATAAAGTAGAAAAATATATATATATCTAAACCTCATAAAATACAACAATTGCTGGCTAGAAATTTTAATTTTCAAATAGAACTATACTATAGAAACGTATATGATAAAACTCGAACAATATAAGCCTGAAATATATGAGAAATTTAGTCAAATCTGATTTAAAATAAACAAACAAATCTATAATCTTTTAAACTCAGCTACTTATCGTCCCTTCAGCTCATCCTTCAACTCTTTGACCTCATGTTCAACCAAGTGGCAAGATGCCGACAGGACATCTTTGAAAATCTTGTAATCCAACTTAGTGGTAAACTTATCGTTGATATGGAAGAACATCTTCAAAATAAGATCAAATCTATTGATTCGTGTCAGGATAGTGAACAAAATATCTAAGGTCGGTATGAGGTGCTCCTTCTCGTTGCTGTTCAAAGCTCGCTTCAACGTCACTAGGTCCTTAGGTTCGATTTGAGGCAGCTCAATCCTAATATTGTCCTTAGGATCGGACTTTATCTCCATATCAAAATCCAACAGTTTGAAGCAAAGGTTGACGGCGTAGGAGCTAGAACCAGCATCATCGTTAAATTTGAAGGCGTTGAGGTAAGCTAGGAAGAACTTGTAATCCAATTTCAACTTTGTATTCTCATCCAAATCTTCAAAGAAATCCAACCACACGTTGACGACCTGTTCCAAACTGTTCCTATGCCTAATCCTTGAAAGACAGTTGAGTACTAAGGTGTAAGTGAAGATGTCGGTTTGTTTTTCTTGGCGAAGTTGGTCGTACAGCAATATCAACTCTTTGAAGTCGCCTTTACGTGCGTATACCTTTAACAGGTTGTTGCTGGTGAACTTGGTGTTGGCTTCTACCGATTTAAAGTCACTGGTAGGTTGGTCAGGTACTGGTTGCTTGAACCGCTTCTCCAATTCCAAACTCAAATTTTTGGCAATAGTTGTGGAGCTTTCACTTTTGGATAGACTGCACCCATCGATCAAAATGGAGTAGGTGGTTATGCTGGGTTTGATACCTCTTTTCTTTATCTATGGATATATATGTTAAAATAAAATACAAATTAAAGGCATTACCTGGTTAAAGAGCTTCAAAGTAAAATTAAGTTTCTTTTGGTCCAACAAATATTTGAATATTTGATTATATAGAACTATAGGTTCCCCAGAGACATCTTCCAAGTTTCGGTAGCTTGAACTTTTGTTGGCCAATTCAATAGCAGTGTCAATTTGATTAGTCGACAACAGTTCCTTTACCTTTTCACTAAGTTGGAAGTAATCGTGGGTTGCTGCTTTAGGATTGGCAAATTTGTTGTTTAGTTTGGGATTCGAGTTGTAATTGAACTTGTCTTTGTTGAACTTGGGATTCCTATCGCCATCATCTCTAATGTTGAATCTGTACTTTGAAGCTGTAGCTGAAGCTAAAGGTTTGCTAGTTTGCCGTCCATACTGAACACCTCTTTTGATAAACTGAGATGGCCTTGACATTTTAGAACCTATTTTTTAGGAAATTTTTTGCTTTTCTATAAGTCCAGCTTTGATATCGAGCCAACCAATTAAATACAAACTTCAGATTATAATGATGTAATGAGCTTTTAGGAATATGACAGAATAGGACAGTGACTTGGAGTATCAAGAGAAGGGATGAATAGTAGTGACAAAAAAACAAAGGGTGCTTATCGATTTATTTAAACAAAACAACCATACAAGTACAATTTAATGGTAAGAAAGTATTGTGGTATAAAACTAAGCGCACATAGGTCCAAAAATGTAAAGCTCTACAATAGTCCCAAGGAACGTCTAGAGATAAGTAATCTGGGTAATTTCTACAACATAGCAATAGCGATGGAGTACTTGGAACGCGGCTACCTAAATAATTCGATAGCTTCCGAACTGTACTTTTACTCCATTAATACTTATCTTAATACACAATTTAAATTAGTTACACCAAACAGTGCCAGCTACTTCTTGCCCAGTACAAGGTAGCTTTGAAAGCCATCAACAAGAACTTTGACAGTTTAGCAAGCTTCATGAAAAATACCAGGTAAGTTGTTAAAAAGTCCAAACCTTTTAACACTTCCTTTAACAAGTTCGATGCCGTATTAGTGAAGAACCGTTTTGAGGAAGGGCTACCAGCGACTGTTGGATTGAGTAACAAAAACTTGCCCAATTTGAGCTTTGTCAAGTTAGCAATGAACACAGCTGAAGTAAATCGCCTTTACCCCCTCTTTTAAACAAAAATATACTAATATAAACACTAGAAGTTCATCAACGCTATGGATGGTCTAGCTTTAGGCTTTAGCGAGACAAATCAATTATATCCAGTTCTGAACGAATTGGTGATCCTTCTCTACCAGTACTCTTATCAAGTAAATGAGGCTGTCGAATTTGAAGGGAAAGGTGCAATTTTAAACTGGTATTGCAATTCGAACATCTAAATTTTGTTTACTCACCTTTTATCGTAGGTATAAGTTAACAGTATGCAGGTAACTGAAACTTTAAACAAGAGCCAAATAGCGCAACTGAAGTTTGATCTTGAAAAAGCTTACAGCAGCTTTAAAAATTCTACCTAAATTCAAAATAATAAATGTGTATATTGTATATTTTGATATATTTTAAAATTTTGTTAGTTCTTGAACATTTTACAATCAAATAAATAAGCCTTGTCATTAGAAATGCTTACACCAATATGCTAAAGCTTACTATTAATTTGACTATCAACAACACCTTTAGCATTCAAAGAATAGGTTTATATAGTACTATCACTTTCATCTCTACCGGTGGGCCTATACTTTGAAGCCATGATTGGAAGAGAAGGTGTATCCATTTGCCACTCATGCTAAACTTCTCTTTTGATATACTGAGACGACCTTGATATTTTAGAACTAATTTAAGAAACCCTGTTATCCTATAAGCTCAGCTTTGTTTCTAAACCATCCAAAATTGAATGTTTAAACAGCCAATTAAGAATTAGTTGTAAGCTATAATGATGTACTATATAAATGAGGAAAATGAAAGGAAAAGGCTGATCCTTGAAGTATTAGCAAGTAAGCAGCAACAGCAAAGAACGTAGAACAACAAAAAGAATATAATACAAAGCAATGGTAAGAAAACACCAAAGTACCAAACTAAGTGTACCTAGGATCAAAAAGTCAAGCTCTACAATAGTCCCAAAGAGCGTTTAGAGATAAGCAATCTAGGTAATTTCTACAGCATAGTAATAGCGATGGAGTACTTGGAACGTGGTTACCTAAACAACTCGATAGCTTCTGAACCGTACTTTTATTCCACCCATATTTATCCTAATACTCAAATTAAATAGTTACACTGAACAGTGTCAGCTACTTCTTGCCCAGTACAAGGTAGCTTTGAAAGCCATCAACAAGAACTTTGACAGTTTAGCAAGCTTCATGAAAAAATACCAAGTAAGTTGTTAAAAAGTCCAAACCTTTTAACACTTTCTTTAACAAGTTCGATGCCGCATTGGCAAAAAACCGTTTTGAGGAAGGGCTACCAGCGACTGTTGGGTTGAGTAACAAAAACTTGCCCAATTTGAGCTTTGTCAAGTTAGCAATGAACACAGCTGAAGTAAGTTGTCTTCATCTCCCTCTTTTAAATAAAAGCATACTAATCTAAACACTAGAAATTCATCAACGTTATGGATGTTTTAGCATTAGGCTTCAGCGAAGTCAATCAACTATACCCAACGCTGAATGAACTAGTTACCCACCTCCATCAATGTTCCTACCAGATCGACGGGGTAACTGAATTCGAAGGCAGAAGTTCGATTTTAAACTGGTATGTATTTCCTATTCAAAAACTATATTTTACTTACCTACATTATTTCTATTTCAATACTTTCACTCCCAGGCATAAACTACTCAACAGTATGCAAGCAACCGACACTTTAAATGAGAGTCAAATTGTACAGTTGAAGTTTGACATTGAGAAAGCATATGACAACTTCAAAAATTCGATACCTGAGTTTTAATATAACAAATATGTATAGCGTTTGCCATTTCAATAAATTTTAACCTTTCATCATTCCAAATATAATTTACAATGAAGCAATAGCTTTTACATAATAGAACTATTTACTATAAGACTTTAAAGTCAGTATACCAAATTCATTTACAAACAGTTTGTAGACTCTACCTTTTACTAACGTTTTTAGTATCAAAACACAAGTTTCTGACCTATAAATTCGGTTTAAAAGTAATATAGTAGCGCCGAAAGAAACGCCGTAGAAAACTTGCACCAAGTCACCATTTAGTATAAGTGACTGGAACTAGATCAAGGAGAATATCTAAAGACAAAGGTACAAAATACGTATAAAGAGAGCCATTGGGCCTAATAAAGACTTTGGTATAGCAGTATTACAAATCCATTTCAGCCTTCATTTTTCTTGTGTTAAATCCATAGCAATACCTAAACAATAGACTTAAACTAATTTCATTGCGAAGTAAAGTGTATAATATCCAAGCAACTTAATCTCACCAACATTTTCAACAAAGTCGACATTGGATTCCCAACAAAATACCAAAATAGCACATTTACAATTCTAGCTCAATACCGTTGACCTCAACAGCATTGCAGCAGAGCTTTTGGGGCCTTTTTTTAGCTCTATCAAGCATTTTCTGCCTTACGCTACTCCAGTTTCAAAAGATAGGGTATTTAACCTACAAACGTGTAGATCTATAGGGAATGTTCTTATAAAGTACTCAAGGTATGCAGTCAAAATCCGAAAACAAGTAGGCAGAAATCCTTTTTCCAAATCTTCCACTTTCTTGTGAACCTAAACTCGACATCCCTAAACCAGCACTTTTAAAAATAAAAATAAAACAAAAGTGTGATAAAATGAAAAGAGCAACAGCGATAGGAAAGGTGTTGTAAAACAATAATGGAGGGTACAATGTTTGAGAGGGTTGATCAAGGGCTAAAAACCTACTAAATTTGGGGAAAGTTTTCATATATGGGAAAATTCCATAGCATTAAACCTTTATGATAGCGTAAATTTAAATATATACGCATTTTTATACATTTATTATTTTTAGAATCCAATATATATTATACCAAACAAGCCAAGTTTTCAATATTAGTCAAACAAATACAAGTATACAGAGTTGGAATCCAAATCCTATGCCATAAAAATATTGAAAAATTACATTTCTACTCGATGCGATCCTTTCAAGCTTTGAAGCAGCTTAGTCTTCTTATCCTAATATCACTATCAGTACTCTTCCTAATCTACAAGCTGGAACGCTATATCAACTGTCTTTTTATCGGTACAATTAAATCCACTAGGTATGTTCAAAAATCCAACTTTCACCAAATACCCAGCCTGAAAAACCAACGACACACCCTCACCAATCTACATCAAAAGCTGGACAAAGTTAAACCCCAACTTTCACTACAACTTTTAAATGACAATCAAAGTCAAGCCTATATAAAAACTTGATTCCCTGACATCTATCCTTTATATAATAGACTACCCAAAGATGACATGCAAGCTGACCTCTTTAGGCACCTCATAGTTTACGACAAAGATGGTTTATATACCGACATAGATACCAAATGTCTAAAGCCAATAGATATCTAGGGCACCAACTTTAAAAGATCCTTCAACGTAATAATTGGAGTAGAATTCGATGCTAGCGATCATATTGTCCCTACTTTAGCCACGTGCAGATGCATTTTGTGCAGTAGATCTTTGCAGCATCCAAACGACATCCTCTTATGCAACATGTTCTAAATACAATAGTGCGCAAATATAACACTTTAACAGATAGTCAAATTTAAGATATTTCGGGTGCACCATCTTACTGGCCCTTCTATTTGGCCAGAAGCTATTTTAGATTATCTGTGTAGGTTGAAGTTTTGTAATTTGAAGAACTTTCAACTTTTAGAGAGTTCATATTGGTGGATGATATCCTTATCTTGCCACCTACTTCCTTTAACCGAAATCGGACTATAGAGGTAAGGAAGTTATGCATAGGTTGTCCTACATCAGCCACCATTTCCTGAATAATTGGAAATAAATTTTACTTGTTTCGTTAGATACACAATATGTATATGAGCTTACCAAATTAAAATCCAAAATCCATCATATAACTACTTTTCTGTTTAAAGTAGATGCTAGTTTTCCAGACTTTAATAAGACTTAAAGTAATACGATTCTTTATAAGAGTTTATAAAACTTTGTTATCTTGCTACATCAAAAAGCTATATACTTTCTCCAAAAAGGCAGAATTCGAAAAGTAGATGTACAGACCTTTGATAACTATCAGCACCTGTTCAATCACTTAAACCTGGCCAAATACTCGTAAAAACCAAATCAGCAAAGTAGCGATAAGTCTATCGAATATACGCCCTTCCTTTACGGCTAATATAAACCTTTCTCTTGGAGGTTTATTTAAAAGATGGATTCTACATTTCAAAAATATGCCAATTAATTGGTATTTTTTATATATTAGTTTGCGATTTTTTATTACAATAGCACTCATAGTTGTATCAAAATAGCCCATTATTCTATAGAAAGGACAAATTCAATAGCAACCGTTTTATAGCAAGAACCCAAAACTAAACTTTATCATCAAATCAGACATCAGTACTTTAAAACGATCAGTTATACCAAGAAGCCTACCATCTTCCAAGCTATGCCAAGCCAGTATTACTAATAAAATATACTGTATACTTTTATAGACATGTCAAAAGTTCAACAATTAAACAAACATTTGGTATATTTAAAGTATATCTTCAATTCCATCTATTAAGCTGCATCTTATTTGAATGCAACCCATTCAATCTTTTCAAAGCCCGAAAAATTTCAATTTATCGGAGGTTGAAGTTGTCAAATCGGTATTAGATTTTTGACAGCTTGCAACTCTATTCCGAAAACTAAATGACGTAGTTGATCCAACAAAACCTATATAAACTGGCAATTGAATTCAACCCTTTGAAAATATACCACCACAAATCCAAATATGTCAATAATTACACTAACTCCCGAGTATGGTTACGTAAAGTTCAACATAGAAGCCAATAATTTAAACTCTACAAATAGGTCCTCATCGCTTCAGCCGTCATGTCATTACAGTGCGTCCTAAGTTCAGTAGCTATGGGCTCCTTGCGAAAGAAGTTTGATCTTCCTGTAAGTACCTTTTAATTAAAGTTAAACATCAATATTCCAACTAAGCTAACCTATCTTTATACCAAAAATAATAAAGTATCCCGACTCTGGTGACGGTAGGTTCTCCAAGAAGTTGACGTAGATTTTCCAAATAAGTATCAGTACCTAACTTCCCCATTCTATATCTTCCTTATAGCGATCAACAGTGGGAACAGTTTCACAACGCCCAACGTGCCCATCGCAACTACACTGAACAGATTGGCTACTCCCAAGCTTTATTACTTTCAACTGCTATTACCATGCCTACCTTTGCAGCTATTTCTGGTGCAGCTTATATAGTAATTTATCATACTGTAACTCCCATTCTAACCTATTAAAAAGATTGGTCGTCAATTGTACTACCTCGGCTACGTCAGCAAGGGTCCTAATGGTCGTCTAGCTGGTATCATTTTCATCGATCTTAGTCTTGCTGCTATGTTTGGAGCCACCATCTACTCTGGCCTTTCCATGCTAGGCTTCTTGTAACAGTAAATTTTATTTTATTCAAGTGTTTTTACTGTCAGTTTTATTTACTACAAATGTTATTATAAATAGTTTTAAATGCAAATATATAAACAGTATTCGTTTTGTAATTGTTCATATACAAGTGCTATAATATATGTATATATTGCAAGCTTCGTTACTATATAGTCGTCGCTTGATGAAGCTAAAAAGTGCTTTAATAAAAAGAGTACTGAATTTAGATTTTATATTATTTTTAGAGTTCATTATATTCTGATATAATATTAAAATTTATCAGCTGTATATAGGTACTTGGCGTGCTGGTTCAAAAAACAATGCTAGCTTATAGTCCATCCTCTAAAATGAGATCTTAGACCTAAATAATCACTTTTCTATATGGAATAGATCATTATTTGTACACTGGTGGTTCAAATTGATGGGTTGTAACAAGCACTTAGTAGTAGCTACATCTAAATCCGATTATCTATTCATATATCTTTGAAACTTTAAATGCTGAAATACATTACTTATCAAGCAGATTAGAGCCATAATTGAGTTTAAAAAATAATTAAATCAGCAAGACTATCGATCTCTCTAAAAGCCATCATTTTACTTAATTTGCTAGCAATAAAATATATGCTCTTTATCAAAGCAAAGATTAGCACCATTTAAAACCCATGTCTCAACTAATAGCCTAATATAATTTTTACCAAAACGACCAAAAATCAAACAAGCTTTTGCTTATTTTTATATCTCAATATCAATGACCATTTCTAGTCCACAACCCACTCTACAAAGCTATATAAAAATAGTCTCAGTAGGAAGGCAGAAAATTTTCATCCTCAGAAACCCAAAAATTGGGATAGGACTTTTACATACATCCGTAAAGTTTGTCGTCATCGACTATGTAGCATTGCAGCCCAATCCAGGGATCGAACCTGCACCAAAAGTGAATTTAATCCGGCTACACCTACAACGCTCGGAAAATTCCTAAACCAACTACATTTATACTTGATAAATTTAAAGATCGAATATTGTAATACCAGGTTATATCTTTCATCTCAATAACGATTCTTTCATATTACTTGGAAATAAGCTTTATAAATTAGACGTTCCAATTGGTCAAAGTTTAAAAGTCTATAAAGACACCCTATTCAAAAGTTTTACAAGTACGCTACTTCACATAGTAGTCGTATCATCTCCCAAATCAAATTTTAGTCTCTTTAACATCAAGGTGGTTGTCCCTCTTAGTAAACCAAAACTTCCAATTTTAATCACTATTGATCTTCTAAATTAATCCAGCACTCAAGTCTAGAGGCAACACAGAGGCAATATATATTAGCCATTATTTAAAAATAATATCTCAAAGCTCCAGACCACAACGTATTTCAATCAAGCTATCTATATAAAGGGTAGAGAAAATAAATGCAAGTGCAAAATTAAGTCCTATTAACTTTATTCCGTATAATTTTAGCATTCAATCGTTGAGACGGAGGAGAGATACTTGAAAGTAGCTTACCTAAAAATATAAAAATGTAACTGGACAGATCAAAGTTAAACTGATGGTAGACCGGCATCAGAAGTCAATTAAAAGTATTTCCAACAACCGTAGTTGATAGGAGTAGATTGTCATATATAGTAGTAGAATAAAGGGATGGCATCAAAGTATTTAAACCCCCGAATTAACTACACACTTGTTGATACTAGCGATCAGCTCATTAAACCTAAGTGGCTTCGTAACGTAGTCATCCATACCAGCTGCGATACATTTTTCCCGATCGCCGATCATAGCGTGAGCCGTTAAAGCAATAATTGGTGTATGGTCGCCAGTCTCCGCTTCCATCTCACGTATCCTAGCGGTGGCTTCGAAGCCTCCCATGATGGGCATCTGTACATCCATAAGCACTAGATCATAATGGTTGGCTTTGACTGACTGTACTGCTTCTAAGCCGTTGTTGACCAAGGTAGCCTTGTGACCAAACTTTTCCAATATTCGGACTGCCAACTTCTGGTTGACAATGTTGTCTTCAGCTAGTAAAATGTTCAATGGTTTCTTGATGCTGCGGTTGGAGTCATTTGCCAAAACGGACTGCGACTCCATAGCGGAATGTAAGGCGTTGACGAGGTCGGGGAAGACAACGGGAAAGTTGATGTACGAAGAAATGCTCAAGTCCATGCACATCTTCATGACTATCTGGGGCATATTGGGTACAGCCAGGATAATAGGCACATATCTCAGACTGCTAACCTCACGGATCTTCTCGATGGATGCCGTATCGTCAATGATGAGGGTATCGACACAAAGCAGCTTGGTCTTAGGATTAACCTTCAAGTTCTGTTCAGCCTCTTCGACCGAGTGGACGACCTGGTAGTTCAATTTGAGGGCGGTCAGCATATCAAGCAGGTTCCTGACGGTTGAGTGCCTATGGGTGTCTAAAATAGCAATTGTCCTATTGGTGAAGGGTGCCAATCTACTTAAAGCAACCTCCTGGGGGATCTCAGCCAAGGTACATTGCATCGTAAAGTAGAAGCTGGATCCTTGACCGAACACCGAGTGCACCCACAGATCGCCACCCATAAGGGCGACTAGTCGCTTCGAGATGCTTAGTCCAAGACCAGTACCGCCGTACTTGCGGGTCGTCGAGCCATCGGCCTGCTGGAACGTGTCAAATATCAAGTTGATCTTCTCGTTGTCGATGCCAATTCCTGTGTCGCTGACACAGAATAGTAAGGTGATACGATCCCTTTGGATACTCTTGGTCTGGGCTGTGAGAACGACCTTGCCCTTGTTGGTAAATTTAACGGCGTTGCCAATGAGATTGGTAATGACCTGGCGTAAGCGTAGCGAATCTCCGATGAGTTGGTCAGGAATGGTGCCGTCGACGTCGTAGATGAGATCCAGCTTCTTCTGGCTAGCCTTGACAGCTAAAGTCTTGAGAACACCAAATACAGCCGATCGCAGCGAAAAGGGGATCTGTTCCAGGATCAGCTTGTTGGCCTCAATCTTGCTGATATCTAAGATATCATCGATGATGGTCAGTAAAGAGTTGGCCATAGTACTGACGATCATCAAATTTTCGCGCTGCTGGCGGTTGAGTTCTGTTTCTAGAGTCAGGGCTGTCATGCCGATGATGCCGTTCATAGGGGTTCGGATTTCGTGGGACATATTGGCCAAAAACTCGGACTTGGCTCGGTTAGCTAATTCGGCGGCTTCCCTGGCAGCTGTGTTCTTCTGGATGGATTCTCTCAGGTTGTATACCATCTGGTTGATCTTTGTCTTCAACGAGTCCATCTCACCGCTGGCTTCTACAGTGATGAATCGAGTAAAGTCACCGTCGGTGGCGGCGGCTGAGATCTGGGCGAAAGCACGTACTTGGCTCGTCAAGTTGGCTGCCATCGTGTTGACGTTGTTGGTGATCTCCTTCCAAGTCCCCCTTACATCTTTAACTTGGGCCTGCACTCCCAACTTCCCTTCTGTACCGACTTCGCGGGCTACTCTAGTGACTTCGGAGGCAAACGTCCTGAGTTGATCCACCATCGTGTTTATAGTGTTCTTCAAGTCCAAAATTTCACCCTCGACGTTGACAGTAATCTTTTTGGATAGGTCACCGCAAGCGACAGCCTTACATACATTGGCGATGTCTCGGACCTGCAGCGTTAAATTGGAGGCCATGGTGTTGACGTTGTCCGTAAGCTCCTTCCAGGTACCACCAACATCCTTGACTTGGGCCTGAACACCAAGTTTACCTTCAGTTCCGACCTCGCGAGCGACACGGGTAACCTCAGCTGCAAACGTACGCAGCTGATCCACCATTGAATTCACTGTGTTTTTTAATTCCAGGATCTCTCCTTTCACATCAACCGTAATCTTCCGAGACAAATCACCGCAGGCGACGGCGGTGGTGACGGCAGCGATGGAGCGTACTTGTCCAGTCAGGTTAGCAGCCATAATGTTGACGTTATCCGTCAGATCCTTCCAAGTGCCTCCAACATCTTTAACTACAGCTTGGCCTCCAAGTCTACCTTCAGTCCCGACTTCTAGAGATACACGCGAGACTTCGGTTGCAAAGGTACCCAACTGGTCCACCATCGTATTTATTGTATTTTTCAGATCCAAGATCTCACCTTTGACGTTCACTGTAATCTTCTTACTCAGATCACCGCGGGCGACGGCCTTACTAACATTAGCAATATCACGTACTTGTCCTGTCAGGTTGGCAGCCATAGTGTTGACGTTATCGGTAAGCTCCTTCCAAGTACCGCCTACACCTTTGACGTGGGCTTGGACACCTAGCTTACCCTCGGTACCTACTTCGCGGGCGACTCGAGTGACTTCAGCTGCAAAGGTACGTAGTCGATCGACCATGGAGTTGACGGTAGTTTTCAGTTGGTGGATCTCGCCTTTAACGTCGACGCTGATCTTCTTGGACAGATCTCCGTCAGCAACAGCGGTTGTAACCTCAGCAATGGACCGCACTTGGCCTGTCAAGTTGGCTGCCATGATGTTTACATTGTCAGTTAGATCCTTCCAGGTGCCACCGACATCCTTCACAACAGCTTGCCCTCCAAGCTTACCTTCAGTACCTACTTCTAATGATACTCTTGTGACCTCGGTGGCGAATGTCCGCAGTTGATCCACCATCGTATTTATTGTATTTTTCAAATCTAGAATCTCACCTTTGACATCTACTGTAATCTTCTTGGACAGATCGCCTCTAGCCACTGCTTTACTCACACTGGCGATATCTCGAACCTGTCCCGTAAGGTTGGCAGCCATTGTATTGACACTGTCCGTTAAGACTTTCCAGGTACCGCCGACGCCATCGACTTCAGCTTGGGCACCCAGCTTCCCTTCAGTTCCAACCTCCCTGGCGACTCTTGTGACTTCGGCTGCAAATGTACGCAGTTGATCCACCATCGTGTTTATAGTGACCTTGAGTTCTAGAATTTCACCACGGACTGGCACCTCAACCTTCTGGGAGAGATCACCACAGGCTACCGCCGTGCATACGGTGGCGATATCTCTAACTTGGGCGGTAAGGTTAAAGGCCATCAGGTTGACGTTGTTTGTTAAATCCTTCCAGGTACCGCCGACATCCTTGACGATGGCCTGTCCTCCAAGTTTACCCTCGGTACCAACTTCCAGCGAAACTCTAGTAACTTCAGTAGCAAACGTCTGCAACTGGTCCACCATTGTGTTGATTGTATCCTTCAGATCTCTGATTTCACCCTTGACATCTACTGTCACTTTCTTGGACAAATCTCCACGGGCTACTGCTTTACTGACGTCGGCAATATCTCTAACTTGGGCCGTCAAATTAGAAGCCATCGTATTCACGTTATCGGTAAGCAGCTTCCAGGTGCCTCCTACACCTTCTACTTGGGCTTGGACTCCCAACTTCCCTTCGGTACCTACTTCATGGGCCACCCTTGTAACCTCGGAAGCAAAAGAATTGAGCTGGTCCACCATGCGGTTCAATGTATTTTTGAGCACTAGCGTCTCTCCCTTGACATCAATCGTAATCTTCTTGCTCAGATCCCCGTTGGCGACGGCTGTTGAAATTTCGGCGATGGCACGGACTTGTTCGGAGTGGTTGAAAGACATCAGATTGACGTTGTTGACCATTTCTAACCAAGTGCCTTTGACGCTGTGATCGACGACGGCCAAAACTCCTAACTTTCCTTCGACACCGGTACCCCGTACAACAAAATTAACTTGGTCGGTAAAATTTTCCAAGGTTGCACTCATGGCGTTGATAGATAGCTTCAACTTGGATAATGGGCCAGGAGGGATGTCGGTAGATATACGTTGGGACAGATCCCCAACTTCAACGGCACTCACTACACGGCAACAGTCGGCTATAAAGGTTTCGTAAATGTCGTTGGTATGGTTTTCAAATCCGTTGTAGAGTTGTAAAGGTTGGGTATAGGCGGTAAACAGCTCACTGTCAGGCGACCTTTCGGGCGTCGACACAGGAGTCTCCCCACTATTTGGATCGCTAGGTATCGGTATGGAGGACTTTGACTAACAGCTTAGTAAACAAAATGGCATAATAAAAGTAAACTTACTTTGTAGTGGTTTAGTTCGTTTTCCATGCAGAGTTGCCGCTGGATAATAGCCTGGATGGCATCCTCTATATACTTGTGGTTTGGTGGTTTTGGCCCGGCATAGCTGTGTTTGTTCAAAGAGCGTCTCCAGTCTGGTTCTGCCAACGTACTCAACACATTTCCGACATGCTGGATGTAAGCCACTTCGGTCATACTTTGTTTATTAATTTCCTCTTTATTTAGATGAGGGTAAGATGGGCTGTTGATGGATTCCTTTGCTGAAGGTTTTGCTTTGTCTCCTTTGATCGACCTGCTTTGATTCTATCTACACTATCCAAATATAACTTGGTCTTGTCAGTAAAAGCGGTTTGGCTTGGGGACGTCCTTACTTTTGAAAGAATTGGTTTGCTTGATTTTTGAGTTTGAGCTACCCTAAAACAAAATAAGTTTCCAAGTTGAGATTGTGCAAAAGTGCTATGACAACTGCAAGCTCCTAAAAGCGTTTAGTTTTGGACTACTAAACCTAAATCCCCAGGAATGTCTCATTTTCCGTTACCTAATTGGTTTAATCGACTAATTGCACTTCAGCTCCAAATTGGGTTTGTAAATATCCCACCTATTCTTAATTGGGTTATATCATAGCGCATATTAATTTTATATTAATTTTTTCAGTCAGTTCCAGCAGCTCTACAGGGAAATAGCCCAAGATAATTCGTCTGCAGTTTGGAATTCTCAGGAGAAGGGATGCCACTAGTCGCTTAGTTTATCTTTAGCCCATGAGTTTCTAGAGGGAAGGCTATAAATACAACTATACTTTGAAGCTTATTTCATATCCATTTACAATAGTTTATAAGAAATGGTGAAGCAATGCCTACATTTTGGTATAGCCCAGTTAGTGCGCAAACACTATAAAAGTAGACTAGTTCAATTGTGTATTTCAGATGTATTTCTGCTCGTATCATTTCATATACAGCTTTGAAGCTAAATCATTCAATCCTACCAATAGTCAAATTAGTATTAAAGCTATATTATGCTGTTGGCATATCATAAGCCCCCAACAAGTAATATATACATTTATATTTATCATATATACCCCATGCCATTTTTTCAAATATCCAAAGAAATTCAAATCTCTTGAGCTCAAGCATATTTCTCACCCTTTCAATGTTGGAGTAAAGCCTATATCGAGTTATATATGAATCTTTTAGATAGCTTATTAGTTATACTAACTTTCAGAAATGTGTATACTTTTATAAACTACTTTACACTAACACATTAATGCATACTAATAGTAGTTAATACTACTCCTTTAAGCTTAAGGACAATTGCTTATATAAATATAATGCAAATTACATTTAAATAAATACTAGTATATCGATCAAACCTTGTGAAAACCATAAAAATATTACAACTCTAATGCCAAAATGCCACACAGGACCATCCTAAACCCAAAGTATGCTTTAGGTGACAGCCTATACTTTATTTACTGGAGACATAAGAAAAAAAACAAAATACAAGAACTAGAAATAAAGACAACGAACCTCCATACCTAACGCTTCAAATCAAATCCATAGAGCGGATGCAACAGTTTAGCATAATTCTCAAAGGCCACTTTCAAACCCAGATCTCTTATCTTACGTACAAAAGAATTATCGGTATAGTTGAAATCACCCATCCTCCTAGCATTTTTAACAATAGAGCTAGTACGCGGCTGTCTTAATCTCTGGTACTCCTTGAACGCTAATTGAAAATTGGGTTGGCGTTGTAAACAAAACTTCAACTGGGCAACATCTTCCAAACTAGTGTTTGCACCTTGACCCAAGTGAGGGGCCATAGGATGAGCGGCATCCCCTAAAAGACAAGTCCTATTGACGAACCAATTTTGAAGGGGTGGTCGGTCGTATATACCCCACCGGTACAGTTGTGTGGTTGATTTAATGGTGGATTGGACATCTTGGCTCCAAGCTGGATGTCTTTTCAAGGATAAGGCTAAGGTCTTCAAGTTCTGTAGTATCCCAACTCTCATCAAAAGGTTGAGGGGAGTGGTTGACACTGAACCACAGAATTTTACCTAGACCTACCGGGTAAGTTCCAATAGTCAACCCAGGACCGCTGATATTTATAAAGCCATTGTAGTTGAAATTTTTGTCGGACGCGATACCTACTAAACCTATCTTACCGGTGAAATTGGGCTTTTGGGGTGTAAAAAGCTGGCTGCGGATTGTCGAATGTAAGCCATCACAACCAAATAGCAGATCTGCCACTTCGATCGTACCATCTTCAAAAGTGACCTTGACCCCTTCGGAGCTGTTTTCAACATCGACTAGCTTCTTATTATAACGAACCTCTACCTCCTTCTCTTTGAGACGTTCCAGTACTACATCTAAAAATTGGGCGCGTTGCAAGCCAATAGCAGGGTATCCAAAATGTTTAACTAGGTCGAGGTGCTTGTCAATGACGATTTTACCGTTGTAGTAGCTTTGGCCGATCCTTTCAACTACACTTCCGCGCTGTAGTAACTTTGGCAAGAGCTTTGGATCGATGTACCGGTCCAACATACGTAGTCCGTTGGGAAACAACATGAAGCCGGCGCCTAGTTGTCGGTTTATTGGACCTTTTTCAACGACTATTGGCGTATACCCTATTGATTTCAAAGCAATCGCTAAACACGGTCCTGATACTCCACTGCCTACTATTAATGCTTTCATCAGAGTTGTAAAAATTGAAGTTGCTTTCTACAAAAAAGATGTACTTATAATGAAGGTGGTATCAGAATGAGTTTTTGTTTTGATTGCGTAGGCTGCTGTCATAAATGAACTGAACAGACTAGAATGAAACTAACTTTAGCTCAATGAGACATTGATACTACTGTGTTCTGAAAAAATGTACAGTTATTTACAAGCTCAGCTGCAAATAATTGCCTATCTTTTCCAAAGAGAATATTATTCAAAAATCTACTTTATGATAAATTCAAGATGCTGATCAAAATGCATACTAAACTAAATCCAATTAGTCCACTTTTCATGTCGAGCACGGAGTTATTGACATCTCCACCCCGATTCTAGCCTTTCACTGCATTCCACAAATACACATATAAATCCGAACCAATAATCTCTTTTACAATAGTTTCCAAAGGCGACCGCCACTAAACCCAAAGCACCCCAACCCCACTACAAATTGCAGCTGAACCTAAAGTTTTACGAAAGGCGTTCATCTATGGAAAGCGTGGAACTGGAACCAGAGCTCAAGCAGAAAGAGGAAAAAGAACAAGTGAACGACGTAAGCACAAACATGACATCAACCTCAATCGACCTCTCAATAAATGGGAGTTCCGGACGTACCAGTCGGGTTAGCCGATCGCGACACTCGGCTAACTTCAACACCTACCATCTGGACGCTGAGGAGGAGGAAGCCATCGTAAAGCATTTGGAGGAAACGGCCATCAATACCTTCACCTACACCTCTTTGAACGACAGCGACATGGAGTATATAAGTACTGGAGACAACCCCGACAAAGTAACTTTGCTTTAATATACCATTTAACTAACTTTTCAATTATTAAAATTTTATTAACAATAGTGGAAGCGTGAGCTCTACCTTTTAATCGAAGACCCCAGCTCTAGTACGTTGGCCTTTAGACTAAATTTATACTTTGCCTGTTCCATTCTCTTTTCAGCAACTTTGACCATGGTGGAAACCATTCCCTACATAAGACAGCTGCAGTGGCCCATCTGGTAACTTGAACCCTTTTACCAAGCCACAAATCTAACTTTTATAATCATCTCCATCTACTTTTAGGTTCTACTTGGAAGCAATTACCATTATAAGCTTCACCATAGAATTCATTTTACGGTGCTGCGCCCACAGCTTCAGCATCAACCACTTCAAGCGGTTTTTCCTTTCGCCACTAACCTTTTTAGACATAATTGCCGTCCTCCCCTTCTACATTATCCTATTAATCTCCTCTGATACTTCGGTAGAGTTTCGATTCACTATTTTGCGAGTATTCCGGCTCTTTAGACTATTCCGTACTTACAAGTACAGCAACCTTTTGCAACTATCCATCGAAGTCATGTTGATAGCCGTACGCAAATCCTTGGACGCCTTGGCAGCCTTGTTCTTCTTCATGCTCATAACCATAATTTTGTTTTCTACCTTCCTGTATTTTGCTGAAAGGGGAACTTGGGATGTCGAGAAGAACAAATTTGTCAATGCGCAAGGATACCCCAGCGAGTTTGATTCTATACCGGCCAGTTTCTGGTTCGTTATTGTTACTATAACGACAACTGGGTACGGAGATATCGTGCCATCGACACTTATTGGCAAGTTGATCGCCTTTCCATTGATGATGTTGGGTATTTTATTGATTGCATTACCTTCCGTCATCATCGGACGTAACTTCACACTGGTATGGGATGTACTCAAAAAGCGTAGGGATCCCAAGACCAATGCCTTCCCAGATAGAGACATCCACCCGACGCGTGAATCTAGGAACAGCTTGAGCGATTTAGTGGAATCTATAGAGATGCAGAGTACTTGCCCACAATCGGAGCGCCATCACCGACATGAGCGAGAGATGGATTTGGATGAACGCATCGATAGGATGGACCACGAGCAGAAATTGATCAACAAGAAGTTGGATCTACTGATAGAGCTGATGCAAAACAAGACTAAGGAAAAATAAGTTGTGTTTTGAAGGCGGAGGTAAGCGATGTTAAATTTCAGCTCATCGGGTCCTACGTTCGGTATTTAAAACAAATCCTAGCTAGAGCTGCTTTAAATTAGATGTAATAAACCTTATGAAGCTTAGCCCATGTCTTTAGAAACGACTTTATGTATATTATTTATAGACAAGTATAGGACTATGTGTATTAACGTCAAATAAAAAACCATCATACCTGACAACCAAGACTAGAAAATGCATATCTTATACATCAAATTTAAAGACAAAGTATACTTGCCAAAGGTAAATATACGCAAATCCATGTTTAAAAATACATTTATTCAGCAGCTAATTTTACCAATACTTTGATGCAAAAATTAACTTTTCTAAATAAAATCTATTGCAGCATCAGCAACCAATTCAAATTTCTCAATTTTATCACCACTCTATTCCAAATTGAATGTGCCTAAGTTGAACTTTAATTTCAAAGCTAGATACATTTAATTTAGAACCCGATACAAACTTGATTTTTATATCCGATCAAGTCAATCTTATATCGACATCCCAACAATTAGAAACCCTCCCTTCCTTCCAAAGCAACTAATATATCCCACTATATTACTCATAACCCATATCTATATGCCACTCTATTAAACATTAAATTTTTAGTGGTTTTTTGGATTTTTGTTTATAGAAAAGTGAACAACTTATAGACAACTTTGACAACCCTGCATCCCAAAGCTTAGCATCTATTCCCCTTCAACTAGTATCGTAATAATCAATACCAACTGGGCATTTACCAACTACAAGCATTGTAGCATTGGTACATGGCCAGCTGCATCTAGACTATTGCTTTCCACCCTTTGTCGACGTGAGCGGTTTCAAAGGTTTTTGTTTGGTACCAATTAGCTATTCCAATCGTTTGCTTTTACTTTACACCTATCTTATAGGTTTGCTGGATAAAAGCGTAAAGCAAATCCGAACAGAGAGGGATATTACGTTTACAAGGCCTGCCATCGACAATTCAAAGTGCCCAAGGCGTATAACTCCTATTTTAAAAGGCTGTAGTGACCCTCCCCTACAGTTGTAGATGTCAAGATTATAGAGTAAGAGGTTGTGCCTCAATAATTTGCGACCTTTGAACGGATAACTAATACATTTCATTATTTACATTAATAAATTGATCGAAAATAATATAAAATGCATCATTTTAAAAGGACATTAACCAAATGAAAGTGCAAAGTAATGGAATATTTATAATAAACATTGGAGCTAAACATGTCAAGCAAAAGTAATGGATGAAAATTTTATTATTTGAGTTCTATAAATAAGTTTAAATATTGTTATATGGGCTATGGAACAGCGTAGAATTAGAATTAATTAGAGGAAGTAGTGAAGTTGTAGGTATGCTCATGAATATAGGTATTAAAAGTTACTTATATCTTGAGGCTTTGGATAGAGATAGTCTCACTGGCTATTGAAGCTGACGAACTTACTAAAGCTATGGATGCCTTGTTGACGGAATGCGAGGCCATAGAATTCAAGTTACTGCGTTTATGGCCTAGGAACTTGTCGCTACTAAGTTTAGGGGTCAGGCTCACCTTCAAGGTCCGGTCCTTGAGACTGCCCACTAGGAGTTCGTCAAAGTCGGTTGTACGTAGCAGGTCACGTACGTTGTCAGGGACAACTTGCTCGGAAAAGTTGTGCCTGTTGATGAACTTGGTGTTGAGTAAATTGGGTTCCGAACTGGTTTGCAACGACTGCAGTTTGGTTTTGCGGCCCTCGGATTGGAACTTGATGTCTTCGTCCCACAGTGGTGATGTATTGCCGAGTTTCTGCTTGTAGACACGCATGGGGTTGAACTTCATTTTAGGTTAGTAATGTAGAGGTGGGTTGAAGAAGTTGGAAAGCTGGGGTGTAGGGTTAGTAATGTAAAGTCTAAGTTCCTGAATTGAAAGTAAAATTCCAATTTGAAAGTGATGGCTAAGGCTATTTATATGGTTTCACACCAAAGTTATAGAAAAAAGTTCTAACTTTGAGCACCAGATGAAATTTGGAAACTTTGACTAAAATTGGGCCAAGTTCTGTTGAAGTGGCAAAAGTTCATTAATTGCAGCTCTTACTAAATGGTGGCCCAATAACCTATACTTGTCATCCCGCCAAGTGTGGAAATTTAAGCTAATTTTAGTCGGGTTGGGCCTAAAGCTCCATGGGTTAGGTCCAATGGCCGCTTAGTACCGAGCACAAGGTAGTATGTATCTACGTATAACCAAGTCAAGTTCTCATAGAGCCTGATATGTATCCACTTTAGGATCGACACTACTTAATTTAATCATACAAAGTTACGACACACTTCCCATCTCTACAACAATTTATTAGTAGACAAGTTTTAGTTATTACACTTTTTGGCTCGGTTTAAACTTTTTGAGTTGAACCAGTTGGGATCAGCTGGTCTAAGTTGAGGATTCGAGCTAAAATGTTACTGTAAGTGGGAACTGCATCCCTTATAAATAGAAACTTTATAATTAGCACCAATACCAGTTTAATTTTAGAATTGATGATGGGGATAGCAGTAGAAGGAAGGCGGAGCTAAAATGGAGCTTAAAAGTCCAATGCAGTCAATAGTCTAGAACCGGGGCACAGTGGAATTGGTACTCTTGGCCGAAAGTACCAAAGCAGCGGCATTGCAGCAGCCATATTTCGTACCGCCATTCCGATACTTGGATTCCTACAAGGTTTGTGGAATAATTCCAAATATTCCAAGTATTCCAACTTTGGTAACCAATTGATTGCTTATTGCTCACTGTTTGAAAATATGTGGGATAAGTTAGCACGAACACCGGTACTACTAGTGAAACCAATTAGCAATAATACTTTCTAATGTCTGCTGATTCCATCCTAGTTTGATCTGAGCTGCAGTATGACCTACCATAGATCGGGTACCCCCTGTTATGTTTGATCTTTTCAATTTGTTCCTATTTAAGCTATATTAATTCTACAGTTCATATTTCCACACGTCCATACAGCGGTCGTAGTATGCTCTGAAAATAGCTAGAAATGTAAAGAATTGGTTTGTGTTGAGGCTCACCAGCACCGGGTTTAAGCTCATTGCACCGCATTTCATGGCACCTGAAAGTTGGTCCCTGATCTACCCATCCTACACCTGCCGGGACTTTTTGGCAAATGAACCTATACTTCCTACTTGTGCAGTTGCTCCAGTACAGCTATTAGTAACCAAAATTTGGTCAAGCGTATACACAGCACCTTTTTGGGATAGGATTGGTCCTACAGTAAAAGAATTATAAATAAATAGATTGGCTTGATATAAACGATCACAATACTTTCAACAGATCGACCCACACCTTGAGAGCATACATAGTCCAGTTGACAACGTCTCATATATTGCTACCATTTTGGGTACATTTCATTTCATACGAGCTTTCCTTGATATATGTGTTGCTATTTTTATAGTTATACTTTTATCTTTTTGCAGAAATGGATATCCATCTTGACAATTCACCACTTTACATTTGATGCCTACTTTTTTAGAATTAGTATCGGATATCTAATTTCGTTTGAGTAGGATGTGTTATGGGAAAGGGATGTAGTGACCCCAAAATAAATATGCAATTAGCTAGCTGGTAAATGTAGTAGTTTGCTGCTATTGAAAGGCTTTGACTAACTAAAGCTTGTATAAACAGGATAACCTATTGTTGGAAAAAGTTTTTCCAAAGTAGATTTTGACTGGTAGAGCCATTTCATCTAAGCTTTTTTAGGATAAATTTAAACTTTTATTCAAGTTGATATTGAATCCTTATAAAAGGTTGACTTTTTACCAAAGATTTGTAAACTAATTAGCCATATAGGCATACTTTTAAATTGAGGTCTGTGTATAGGATATCTCTACAGTAGCTTTTTCCCTACTACAATCCCAATACTTGAATTCCTCCATAACTTATAAGTAGTTCCAAGAATTCCAATTATCCAATTTTGGTAACCAATCAATTGCCCACTATCTAAAAATATACATGATAAGTTAATACGAATACCGATACTGCTGTATAACCCAATTAGAAATAATACCTTTTAGTGTTTGATGATACTACGTAGTTTGATCTGCAGTATGACCTACCTTTAGATCGGGTACCCCCTAGTTGATCGCTTTCAATTTGTTCCTATTTAAGCTATATTAACATTCAGCTCAAAATTTACACCCATCCATACCACGGTCGCAATATACCTCGAATTAGTATTCAAGCTCAGTAGCATGTGTTTAAGCCCACTGCACGTTATTTCATCTCATGGCATTTGAAAATTGGTCTTTACCTTATTTTATACTCATTGCTTGAGTACCCGTCCCAGTACCAGCTATTAGTAACCGAGTTGAAACAGCCATATGTGTCACCTTTTGGGATAAGATTGGTAGTCCTAGTTGGATGAGTTTCAAAGTGATATGTTACTTGGTATAAAAAATAGAAATACTTTAAATATCGACCCACACCTTCAGCGCAAACTATAGCCAGCTAACAACAGTTCATATATTGCTACCGCTTTAGTCTATATCTATTTTAATATAAGACGTTTTTAGTGCTTTTCCCTTCATCTATACGGGACATAGTTTCCTATAGATCTCCAAGTTAAATGATCCTAATATATAGGTGGAGAAGATATAGGTGTTTCTATTTTTACAAGTATATTTATAGTTTCTTGCAGAAATGTGTATCCACGAAGACAATCCACCGCACTATATTTGCTGTTTACTTCATTTAGTATCGTATATGACGATTCATTTGGTTTCATTTAGATGTACAATATATTGTAAAAGTTAACATAATGGACCTGAGCCAAACCTACCGACTACCAAGCAAATAGATGTAACGGTAGACTGGTAGCAAATATTTGAATTAGTCCTTGTAAGATTTTAATAAAAGAAAACTTATAGCCAAAGTTTTCTCTAGCTCTCAAAGTTGGTAGATTTAGTAGACTGGTTCGAAAAGGTTTACTAACCCAAAAGTCTACATCGGAGTTTCTCGCACCTTTGAGAAGCTAAAGTCAAGATTTTGATAGCAAAAGATGTAGATTCACATTTAAAAAGGACTTGAAACCACCAACTTCAGAATCGAAGATAAATTTGTTAAACTCTCATTTACATCAACTGGCTGGTAAAAGTAGGCTATTTATATAAGCTTAGAATTTTATTAAATACACTAATTTTATAAAGTTATATCCTTCAGCTGCCGATGGTAGAGGGTATTAAAGATATACCTAAAATCAGTATAAACTTACTTTAAGAATCATGCCAACTTTATTTATAATGATAAGCCAAATAAATATAAGAAAGTATTTTTTAAATTGGAGACTAAGCTAAAATTTTGCAAAGTTTTCCCACATCCCTCAATTTTGAACCCCAACCAGATTTTTGGAAAATTTCAAGAATTCCACAGCTTGCTCCTATTCTCAATCCTTCAAAGTAGATAGTTTCCTATTTTCTAGAGGTATACAAATATAATTAATTAATCTGAAGCCAAAGACGAACTACAATGGGAAAGAATAAAAAGGTATACTCAATTTAAACCCATTGTATTTTAACATTTTCAACTGTATAATTTCAAGAACAAGAAGGACAGCTCTAATTGGAAAGTAAGTTTTACCTCATTATCATCACTTACATCTATTCAGAATCCCAATCCAAAGTTCGAAAAAACTTACACTGATAGCAGCAAGAAGAACCGAAAAGTAAATTCCACCTTACAAAAACCAATACTAACTTCCAACCAAGAACAAAGGAGGTCCAGCAATACCTGACGAATCAAGTTACAGGGACATTGAACTAAAGGCCCAGAAAGTAGGCCGAACTCTTTGTGACGTAAAAGGTGACGGCAATTGTATGTTCAGGTCATTATCCGACCAGTTTTTCAACAATGAAACACAACATGTTACGTTACGCAAGGAGACTTGTGACTACATAGAAGAGAACAAGGACTTCTTTCAAGTATTTTTCGCTAGTGATGGAGATGAAGGCGAAACTTTTGAGAAGCATGTGAGCCGTATGCGCAGGTCAGGGACCTTTGGCGATCATATAGAGTTAGTTGCTTTTGCCAACTTATACGACGTAGATTTACACATCTATCAAAACGACTTGGATGCAGTTATGATAATAAAGGGGCAGACTATCGGTGATAAAAGTAAAGCTGAAGTGGAGATGAAACAAGAACGACGTACCTTACATCTAGCGTAAATTTATTTTTCAATTCATATTTAACTTTATTGGAATAGATATCACACCTGGGAGCACTACTCCTCTTTACGTAGCACCGACCCAAACGCAACAGAAAAGGTAGTGCAACATCCCATTTCATTACTAATCTCTGTCGTAGGAGGTGGTTAAGCCTATCACGCAAACTCAAGAAAGTCCACAAAATACAAAGGTACTCAAAAGCAAGCACCGTAAGGACGTGCGCCTGCAGCGACTCATCGACCGCATCGTCACCAAAACCAATTTCAAAGATGAAGATACAATCGAAAAGTTGCTGAAAGAGAACGCCAATAATGTGACCAAAGTTACTAAACTTGTCAAGAAGTACTACACGAATCTGGAACCGGAAGATGAATTCAACAACTTGAGGATCACCGACAATCAATCGCAAAGCAGCAATGAAGCCACTATTGATCTGCCATTAGAGCCCACCGATAACAGTATATCTATATAATAAATGACTAATTTGTTGATATATAAGTTGATCTAGATAATAATGCTCCAGATGAGGCTGATACCATTGTTTCGCCATTCGATTGTGGAGAATCCGAACATGATGGTATATCTTTTACCAAAGATGATTCAACTATATCCAGTGATACTAAAGAAGTAGAAGGTGTTTCTAGTGATATAAATAGCTGTGTAAGCCCAAACCAACTTGAATCTTCTACCTTAAAAGTTCAACAGTCTCAGATCATCAAAGCAAGAAGCAACGACCACCAACCCGACAAAACAGCGCCCAAAATTCAACCCGGCGATACAACAGAACAAGATGAGGGAATCTTCCTCAACGAAGCTGAAGAAGTTGTCCAAAGTATTTCTAAAGACACAATCACTAAAGATGAAAGTATATCGAATCAAACCCTCGAGCCCAAGGAACCTACTACCGATGAGCAATACAACAATATTTCCAACTCAATTGAACAAACCAGCCCAAATTCTTCAAACAAAGAAAGTACTATAGATGCCGCTACAACAGAGATTACCTTCAAGCTGAATGGATCTAGTAACCCTCATCTTCCTAAAAACGAAGACAAAGATCTAGCTTCCCAAGAAGTGGAAGCCTTCTCACCGCCCAAGAAGGGCAAGTTTGCTACCAAGAGTAAGAAGAAGCGACATGTCAAGAAGGACAAGAGTCAAAAAGAAGTGGCTGATCCCAAAGTCCCATTGGAGCAGGACGAAGTAAAGGTAAAAGAATTGAGCTACATCCACCTGTAAATAGACGGAAAGTATAAGTGCCGTTGGATTTTGTTATTGATAAAGTTAAAAATGATTGATAGTAGTTTCATCAACCCATCAGCTATTAAAGTGTGATATAGACACCAACCTTTCTATAAACTCTATCTACAAATGATCTATTTTATGTTTAAACCTAATGCCTTTACCTTTTATATAATTTCAACTACATAAGTAGGGACAAGGTACTACTATCTAGCTATCTATTGGAACATTTGGGCTAGCAATCAAATACTAAATACTTTAAAAATATTGATCTACTGTTACTAATCCTCAAAAATATCCACACTAAACGACATACAACTGCACATGCAAAAATAGAATTAAAAATGGTTTGTATGCAACACCTATCACTTCAACTATATCTAATTCAAAGGCCAGTTGGCCTTATCTAAAAAGAAAAACGAGGCAACTTATATAAAATAAATCAATCATACAACTTTATTAAAAGTTCCCGATTTCCAAAAGATGAAGCTCCTGTAAAGGGATTTAAGTATAAAAGAACTGCCCAAGCTGAAAAGTTTCATAACAAAACTTAACACAAGCCAATTTAAAATCCTCAGTAGTAAATAGTAGATAAACTGGATTACTTTTTCGTTAAAATTGGCCAAATAGCTCTTGCTATGGATCTTCAAAGCAGCTTTACAGTCAATGTGTTTGCACTTAATAAACCAAAGATGAATGTAACCATTGTTAATCTTTTGCAAATTGGTCCTACTTAATTTAGATATAAACTACTAGTACTAGTTATTGATAGCTTCTTGCTTGTTAGCATTCTTGTAGATGCTTAAAGTGCACTTGGCATGTTTGAAGTAATCAGTCTTGCTATAGGCTGAAGTTAATATGTCCTAGTAAGTTTAACAATTTAGTTACTGGTTCTTAATTTGTAAGCACTATGCTTATTTAGAATACAGATAGAGGTACAGCTGCCAAAGTTAAAGGGGCTTTTTAAATAATTGCTAGGCTTTGGTGCTTTGGAGACATAGTTGATAATTGTATTTATGAACAGCAAAGTTAGAAGCTAAGTATTGATTTAGAAGAGGTGCAGGTATCTATTAGGAGCTATTAAGGTAATTAAGAAGGTTGAAATTTGTATAGCTCAACAAATGCTTTTGATATAAACTAGTAATATCTTATATCTACTTTTCAGCTTAGAAATCCAACTGCAGATTAGGAATCAAATCAACCTATAGATTTAGGTTGGGTTTAGACAGGTTAAAGTTTAGGTTTGGTAGCAACTAAAAAGACATAGTCTTAAAAATCCAATGTAAAATCTACCTAGTTTCAATATTTATATAAGCTTTCTTTTCTTTACACTTTAAGATGCCATCTTAAATTTGAAAACAGATAAACTTATCCCTTTTATACTTTTAGCTATATGTTAAATCTTTCTTGTAATCTCAACTCCATCCTAGTTTATTATTCACTATATTAATATAAGTGCCAAAGTCTTAAAGCTACAGCATATCTATTTAAATATAGTAAGTTTAAAGTTTTTGTAATTAAGTTTGGTTTTATAAAAATATCTACTTATTTTTAACTACTATATTAAAAATATAAACTTATACCTTTAAACTACCATCTTAAGATTTATTGATATTAGGCAATACATTATTAGTATAATCAATAGAATGTGTGCCTTACTCTTTTACCTAATTAGAAATTGGCTACTAGAGTTTAGATCAAGATACTACTGATTGATTTAAGGCATTACATTAGTTATTCTTAGTAAATATCATAGCTATGCTGTATATTTTTGAATTGATATAGTAAGCTCTAAAAATAAACTTTATAGAAAATTTGTATATCAGAAAAATATTTAATTTAGGTTGTTAAGACTAAGATGCAAATGCTTTTCTTAAATTACTAGTATATTTTTCAACTGTTTAGACATCTTATTAATTTAAATTTGCATAGATTTCTTCAATTAACAGGAATTTAAAAGGTCTATATAATTAATAGCAAAGTTTTTCAAGGCATCAATTTAAACATATTTTTAAGTTAAAAGGTTTTTATTGATATAAAATCTGGATATTATACTTTGATTTAAAAGTATATTTTCTAGTAAGGCCAACTGTAGTTTTCAAGGCATCAATATTTACATTTAGAGAGACTCATTAAAAGTTGAAAGTAGTAAATATAAATTAATATTTAAAAATATATTAGAAACATACTTTTATCAAGGCTACTAACAGCATCCTACAAAGTGATTGTAAGGGTATTTATATATAAAAAGGCTACCAAATTTGTCAATTTTCTTATTATTAGGTAGGACTTTCAGTTGGATTAGAGTAAGGGACTTTGACTGCATCTAAAACTGCAGCTAGGGTTTTGGCTACATCCTGTACTTTAACTGTATCTAGAACTGATATTTGAATCTGATAATGGCTATAAAGTGGGCTCAAAGAAAATTTTTGTGAAAACGCAATTTCCATATCTGCAATTGGTAAACTAGAGGTAGGTGTAGCTGCCGACTGACTCAGCAAACTTTCACATACTGAACTTTGAATACGGATTGGAGCTACATAGAATGGGGGTAAGTAACCTCCTAAACGTGGTAGCTTTCAGGTGAGCCCTAATGGTATTGAAAAAGTCATCTTTGTTACATGAGATGTATATTTTAGGATTATCGGGTTTCTAAAAGTTAATGATTCATTACTTCACTTCCACAGAGTTTTGATGAGGCTGGTATTTCCAAATATAATACTTTGAAGGATAATGGTACTTTTCAAATAGACATTAGACTTTAATTCCTTAGCAGCTGATTTGTAGCTGAGCTTAAGAGTGATAGTGTGGGATCATTGATACCTGGTTGAGAGGTATAGGCGGTAGGTAGATTTACAAAGAGAAATAACACGGATAAGAGTCTCTTAATTCTGAACATTCTTTTAATATGAACTTACCATTCATTTATATAAGCTACCTTATATATATTGAGATATGATATTTTGAATTTGATACTAAAATGAATTTAATATTTATATTTTTGGTTGTAACTCCAAGTTTATCTAGTAGTATAATTCAATTCTAACCTACAATCCATCGTTCTAACATCAGCATAAAAAACCTAGGGTTGAAAAGATCAACATCAAAATTTTAGAGTTACGGTGTGCTTATTTAGAGTTGTGAGTTTCTAACTTCAATTAATTTAGTTTAGTTCATACACATATATCCCATTATCGACTACTGCATTAAAAATATGGGTCTATGTCCTTGAAGCTCTATCGTAAAGTTCATCAACATCCCTAAATATATTCTATTATGGCTAATACCATATCACCTTACCCTACCCATTACCTCTACTCGATTAGAAGTTGGGTACCGGATTTAATTCAAAATATTAGTATATCTGCCAAGTTAATAGATAGCTACAGCATATGTTTCAAGGTAATGGATTTAGTTCCACTATACGTTTGAATTTTCAAAGCATAGACTCCTACCAGTATATTCTATATACATTCATATACTAATGAGAAGCCTTTTATAAAGAAAGACTTGAATGGTATACTTGATCTGTAAAATATATCCTACTAAATTTGTTTGTATGCATCTACATTTTCCATCCAGTAGGTCATATAACTTGAAGCTTTGTTTGTATCTCTATACTATTGGTATAAATCTGCGAATTAGTTTCGCTTAAATCTATAGTTTATGTTAGCTTGAATTTAGGAATTGATTCTGCTTATTTTTCAGCATCTTGAGAGCATCGCTATCTCCAAGGATTTAGTGCACACTCAAGGATGCTGTATATATACCGTTGTCCTAAATCTTCCAAAAGTGTGATTGATACTTTTAGTAAGTAGGTAAGTTTCATAGATCGGATGTTGGGGGTCATACCCTTGCCATTTCAAAGTAGCATAATAGTTGATTTTATCGGATGAACATTACGAGTATCCTCTGCCATTAAATTTGAAGCCTAAGTCTACAGAAACATTGGAATATATATTTTCATAAAGCATATATAAAATAATTTGAGTTTGAAAACCAAGTTAGATATGTATAAAATTCGATAACACTATTAAAATTCCGACTGAAATCCACTTTTATACCCCTGTGTTTAGATACAGAAATGTATTCTCTGCAGTCTTGAAGTCTTTGCAAACTACAAGCTTTATCTTCAGTTTTCCTACTTCTGTCGTCAGCAACTTTCATCGCTTAGTTTCAGGTATTTCTTTTATTTTACTTCATCTCAAAATAGTTTAAATCCAATCTGTTGATCTGAAGTCGTATTAAATATTTTTATAGAATATACTAATATATTAGTTTGCAATATATTCATTTGAATTTTCAAATTTAGCTTCTGTGCAACGTGGCTTGGCTACCAAAAATCTACTTTAATAGTGTTGTCACATATGTTCTAAAATCCTTCGCACTAGTTACTGAGCTTTCCTGTTCAGTCCATAGCATATTGAGCAATGAGAATTTATCTAAACATTATAATATAAAATATAAACTTATTATAAGAAAGAGGATTAAGTTCAACAGAACTAAGTAATGTTCTGCAAGTCAGTTTTAAAATAGGTAAAAGGTTTTTCTGAACTGGCTAGTGTACACCAAACCGTAAACCAGCTAAGAAAATAATTAAAAAATCTTGCCCAAGTAAATTTAAGTCTGAATCAAATCCTGGAGCTAAACTAAACTACTTGAAAAGTTTGTGTTTAAATGGATGACAAGAAGTATATAAGAAAGGCAGATCCAAATCCAAAATAGCAAAGTCGAAATGAATTTAAATGTGGCAACAATGTTTAATACTTCCTTAGCGTTTACCAGCAGTTTCCACCTCTCTCACTTCTGAACCAATATCTATTATATAATGCTACAAGCAGCAAGTCTAGGCACTGACAAAGCTTCAATCGGGCCAAAACTAAATGTTTAATATAAACCTCAAAGCTTAATTGCCAGCCGTATACCAAACCAAGTCCAAATTTTAACTCTTATGAAAAAATCAGGATAGGACAAAGTGCTTTGGCTATCTCCAGGAATCCTGTACCAACGACATCAAAAACCACAGGGAGCAGCTCAATGCTTTAGCAGTTTTCCCAAACATGTTCATAGGTAATTTTCCCAAAAGTATGCTCAGGCTTAATGCTGACAGTGTTCTGGTCAGTACCAGCCTCCATAACAGAAAGTAATTCGGCGAATACAATCATTAGAAATGTAAGAACGTTAAAAACAAACACACGTTCAATCAAATTCCATCTCCACACCAGCGGACTACCCAAGATCCAGGACTCATTTGAGGCAAAAAACCCAGCAAATGTCTGGATAGTAAAATTAATGCGGCTCCGATTGCCGTTTCAAGCCTGCAGAATAATACATATCCACCCTTGAAAAATTGACCAGTCGTCAGCTTTCCCAAGCCAAAAGGATAATTCCCCACATCCACCAGCCATCTCAAGCTCGAAAAGTAATCCAAAATCTCCCAATAGTTTTCAAAGCTAGAAGAGTAGTACATCACCAGCCTCAAAATTCACTCGAAAACTGTAAGATTCTGGGCCAATGGCCAGATATGCCTTAAATCCAACTCAGTTCCATGAATAAAACCAATAAACTCTAGTAAAGCTGAAATTAGACCTGTCCTCAAGTCCATACTGCTGTAATGCTATGTAGATAACACACCTCTATAGTGCTTGTTGAATAGCTTTTACAGTTTTGTGGCACTTCGTATCCAAGTTTTAACTATTGTTCTATCAAAATTTTGTAAAACTTATCAATTTTTTACTGAATTCTGTCGTTTAAGTTTATAGTACTTGGAAAAGAGTAAATTCCTCTAGAATATAAGTTAAAGCTCAGTTCTTTAGTGGTAGCATTAGCTTGAACCTAGGATTCCATCTTAGGTCCAGTTGGAGGATTAAATTTGAAGTTCCTACGAGATCAAGTTTTGAAAGGTTGCAAATGACAAAGTGTATATCAACAGAAGCTATCTAAACAGCTATGCATATCTAAGCGTATTTAAAAGTCAAAAATTCACCCGACTTCTATCTCAAAGTACAATACTACACATTTGCATGCTGGCCATTACGATGGTCCCTAACATCAACTATTGGAAGCCCAAGCTTGCGGTGATGTAAAGAAGCTATATCTTCCACTTAACCTATATACGACGATGTAGGCACTAAATTCAACTCTTATATCTACTAAACTTTATACTTTTACTACATCCCATTTAAAATCCACTTTTCACCTCTATATCCAGCCAAAAAGCACATCTGTCTAAATTTCCAAACCTTCAATTCCTAGCGTCAAGTAGATCTGATCATACTAGATAGGTATCTGAAACCAATAAAATGTGCCACCAATCTCAAATCTTGACTCTTGATAGGCGAGATAAACTTTCCAACTATATTTACATTATAAAGTAGCAAATTTGTATCTACGTTTACCTATAAAAACTATACCTACATCACAAAAATTCAACTCCTAACCAAATTTAATCAAATAAAATTAATTCAATAGAACTGCTTTTAATACAAAGCCAGTTGCCATAATCTTTAAAAGTACCTCTATATACAACAGCATCTATCAGATATACTTTAATAAATTAATAAAATGCAAGCATAGCTATCTGAAATTCAAGTTATGCATATTGAAAAGAACCAAATATTATTTTACTAGAATAGGTAAGTTGATAGGTAAGTTATTGATGAGATTACGCAGCTTGTTGCGTTTGGTTTCCTGAGCTCGGATGAACTTCAAGTCAAACCCATGCTTAACTATCCACTGTTCCGGCTTGTGGGTTACATTGGGTAGATGCTCATTGGTAAAGATGAACTTGTTAGTTCTGCCGTTGGTACTGGTGGAATTCAAAGCTTTGAATTTGGTTTGGAATGATTCCAACTTTTGAACACTTTGGTCTAAAGTCAAGCCAACTAAACTTTGCTGCAATGGGTTGATGGTTAATGTTCTTGCAGTAGGGCTGCTTTCTTTGGGCCACGCTGAATAACTGTAACAGTATCCTCGAGTTTTCGGATCTGTTACCTACGACCCAAGCATTATAGATGCCACCGTAGTAACCATATAGATCGTCATCTTCTGTGGCATCGGGGTAGCCCGTAGGCATCACCATCATATTTGACGTCGGGGTTCTCATCTTGCCACTTGGCGAACACGAGCTCAATAAATGAATGGTGTAGATAGAATAGCGGGTCACTTGGGGAAGTCATCTGACCCATATCGTAATCGCCACCGATGAAGACGTGAGGGTCACCGTGTACTTCCTCCAGCTCTTTAGCAAACTCTGAATACTTTTTATTATTCATAATAGCCTTAACTTCATTCAAAGTGGCGAATGAGCTTATAGCGGTGCCCTGGTCGTAGCTCCTAGACAGATAATGCCGTTTAGGATAGTCGATACGCATACTTTTGAAAGGTCCATCTTTGACAATATCGTTATCCTTCCTATCCCCATTCCCACCCATATATAAATTCGATAGTACTTTGCTGAGATGGGGCTTTTCAGCATCTAAAGTCCAATCCCAATAAGGTAAACTTACTCGAGAATCATACTTTTGTAGCTCTTGCTCGTAATCACGTAGGAATCGGCGGTGCCAGATGAGGAACTGAGGGGTGTTGTGGATGGGATCGTTATCCTTGTAAGCGTTGTTGTGTTGTCGGGTAAAATTCTCCATTGTGGTCCAGTATCTAGTATCTTGACCGATGTGGGTGCTTTTGACTGCCTTTATGTAGCGATCCAGTTCGGCTGTTGTGAGATCACGGATCTCCTTACGCACGAAGGTTTTGGTACAACTATCGACTAAGTTAACTAGAGCGAAGATTACTAAAGGTAAATTGAGCTTCATCTTGGGTTATAATTTTTTAGTGAAGGTAGGGTTTGTTATATAGGGCCCAATATGCACCTGTTCGAATTGCATTGGACTGCAGGTTCTACTTGCTTACGGTACATATTGTAAGGCTTAAGTATCTGTTAGAAATTAGTGTATGTGATGCAGCTGTTTGGAATAAAGTTCAAGTATTGAACAAAAAGTTTTTGCTAAGTTTTACCAACTAAAGGCTTAGGTAGAGGCGGTGGATCAAAATAAAGTTGGATCTATTACGTTTCAAAAATATGGGCAAACTTTTATGAGCTTGATAGTACAGATTCACCTAAAATCTCTGAACAGTTCGGCATTCAGTTTCAATGCAATTATTGCCTATCAATTCTGCCTTTTTGAAAAAATATTTACCATAATTAAAGTGCCTCACTAAAATCTAATAAGGCAATATTATAATTACATTATTTACAGCATCTAGGCCTTTTCAAAATTTATTTATAGGTGGATTATCGGACAGTCCTCAATGCTATTAATTACCACCACCTATCCGACGAAATTTCGAGTAGGAAATCATTATTTATCGAGTATACCTCACCTTCAAAATTATATGGTAAAAATTTGACGAGTGGTACCTATTCCTTTGTTAGATATAGCATTTGTTCAAACTTTCTCACTTCTAAAGTTCATCATTTTAATCGAATGAGACATCTTGGAGAACAAGTTTAAGATTCTAGTTGTCGTTTCCAAGTTGTTTAGTACTTTGATCGATAATGGGATGCCTTTTTAGATTATTTAATTGTAAATAGATATATACTTTTTAAACACTCTACCAAATATGCCAAAAGAACTGGTTCGATTATTCGAATTTAATAGTGATTTATGGGCAAGAAATTAACAACTAAATTTATAAAAGTAACTTTCATCAACCTACTAATTCAGAACAGCTTACAGCATCCATTTGTAACAAATTGACGAGCCACTTTGTCGCATAAATTAAAAGTGTCACAGAGCTAGCTATATAATTTCGCCATTTTGAAAAAATAATTTCCATAAAAGTGAAGACCCATACTGGACGTCTGTAGCTAGGAATTCTTGGTAAAATACTGATGCGGACCTATCGTTTATAGAAGTCCGGATGCTAAGCATACGTGTTTCAATGGTCACAATGTATCATTTTACTACATAGAAATTACTAGATCATCTCCAATTCCTTGTCGTAAGATAGGCTGCAAGCTATTACTAACCTACATCAAATCCCATTCCTTAAGTTATCTAATCCTACCTTGTAAAAAATTATCAAAGCCCTATATCTGCATCCGAGTTATAAATTGTACAGATCTATTTAACTTCCAAATTCCAGTCATTGCATCAAGTTAACTATCATAAAAAGCTTGGAGTCAAAGGTTATACCATTTGATCCATCAATAAAGCTATCCAAATTACTGTTACTCATTACCTATATTTAATATATTAAACTTGTATATCAAATCTTTTTAAACTAATATTAATAGCCAATGGTGATTAAAATGTGCAATATAAAATGTAAGTTAATTATTGATGTAATCACATACTCAAATTGTAGGCCATATTTAGCAAAAGTTTAGTAAAGTCGATGAATTCGATAGATTTGTTCACTTTTGTTGGATGAAAATAGATTTATACAAATTTATAAAGTAACTCATTTTCGTTTACTTATAATTTTAGTAAATGGGAGATGATGGCCAACAATATCTCTTTGAACAGTACTATACTTACACTTAGTGTATAAAAGGCTAAAACAAACAACAATGTATAAGCTTGGATAACCATTTATTACAATGAATTAATAACAGATTCCGGTACCAACTTGAACTTGGCTTTCAATCCCCTCAGCGTATTTATCTTGGATTCCGCACTTCGAACTTCATTTACATCCATCCTATTCATTCGAATCCAGCTATCAGGAAGTGGATCGAATTGGACGTAGGTAGCTTGGCTACCTTTAGGCATTCGATGTCCAAGTTTGCGCTCCAACTTGGTCAACTTATTGATGGCTTCCTCGTAGTTTAAGCCTTTAGCATACTTGGACATGACATCCAAGTTCAAAGCATTTGCACCAACCTTTACGTCTGATCGAGTAACTAAATTATTACCATCGCTATAACTCTTACTCGACCGATTTGGCGTTAAATTTCTTGGATATTCCGGATAGTCGTAGCAGTAGTACCCACTTTTAAAATCAAAGGTCGAACTAATGGTGTCATTGTAATGGAATATCCTATCACTGTCAGTAACGTTCATCCTATACTTTGTACCTTCATATTGCACATCAGGGAATTTGGCTTGCCACTTGGCCCACATCATATCGATAAAGGCGTGATGTAAAAAGAAGAGGGGGTCATTTGGAGATTTATGATTTCCAAAATCTTCGCTGTTACCAATTCGCGTATGTGGTGCCCCATGTACTATTTCCAAAAAAAATGAAAATTTGGAAAAGGTGTCATAATTTAAGATGGCTGCCATGTCTGACCTAGTGGCAAAAGTACCTAACTCGTCACCTTTGTCGTAGTTTCGACTTAAAGTATGGTTTTCTGAGTACATCAAAGTAGTGAAATTGAAAGGGCCGTTGTCTAGGATATTATTCATATTGCGGTTACCGTTACCACCCATGTACAGTGGTGTCAGCACAGGGCTTTCGTGGGGGTAATCTGCCTCTTGGGTCCAATCCCAGTATGGTAAGTTGATTGTGGGGTCAATGGCTTGTAGAGCTAATTCATATTCCTTGATGAACTTGCGGTGCCAAGCTAAAAATGCTGGCGTAGTGTGAATCTTCTTATACTGCATACCACCGTCGTAGTGGATGCTAGTCAAGTTTTCGATTTTACTAGGAATGCCAACATCGGGTCTGGTGTTCAACTTGATATGAGCATTAACATAGGCATCGAATTCAGCATCGGTCAGCTCGCGGATCTCCTTGCGGATTGCTGGGGTCGTACATTGACTTTGGACAGCTAGTAAGTAGAGGAGGGGGAATAGGATTTGCAAGTACATGTTGAATAGGGTTTTTAATATTAAAAAACTGAATTGGATGCTTTGTTATTGCATCCAACTCTTTACTATCTGGTTATTTATATGCTAATATTTTGCTATGATCATTTGAGTACAATGCTAGTAGGATTTTAAACTTTGGTGTAGATATATTTTTATGCCATGCACTTATAGAAGCTATTTTTATGAGGCTGGAACTACGTGGTATATGCATAGCGTTAAAAGCTCATCAAAGTTAAATCTATTTAAAAGTCTCCACCATCATGTTCATAGCAACTGCCCTCCTATCGATGCTATGAAAGTTAACTTGTGCTTTACTTGATTAGAGTAGATACTAAAAGCTTATATAGATTTGCCAATTGACCAGGATTACCTAGGGTTTTTGGAAAGATACTTGATACAAGCGAAGTAATTCCCTCAAGACTTACGTTTGAAGCTGTATAGTAACGCATATCCTGATGGAACAAAGTGGAGATTGAAAAATAATGGCGAAACACTGTACTTGAAGTGTATGTAGGCTTTGTTGGTTAAGACATGTATTTGAAAATCTAGATTTGAAGCGGGATCGTACTATATGCCTTGATAGACATAAGTTTGAAAGCAGGTAAGCTATAATAAAACTTTATATATGGAGTAAATAGTGTATACTAGGGGCTTTAAGCCTGTATTTCAATTACTATTGAGGTTGATGAATTTTCGACATGCCGCTATAAAAAAGCTGAAAATTTCAACTGAATAAACTTGATGTGAATTACACTGTTATGATGGAGTAGTTTATCAGATGAATAAGCTTAATGGATTTGATGAGACTTGTATCAAAGCTTTGACTAGCTGGATAACGCCAGACCTTAGTAGTATAATACACAAGGTCTAGAATATATAAAGGTACGATACAATAAAGCAAAGTACCAATAATACAATATTTTCAGCAATGCTAAGCCTCATAGCAGGTTTAAATGCCTATCAAATTCACTTGGGTAAAGTATCCCTCTATTCCAAAAATTTAATGAATGTTATTAGCCAACTTATGTTTAAGGACACGGTGCAGTTTACAAGCTACTCTTAAAGCTTATAAAATATTTGATGAAATTGTTGACTTATTCAACGGTGTCTATTTGGTACAAGCCTACCTATAGATTTGACAGATACAAGCCAATCCACTTTATATAAATATACCGATTTCTCTTCGAAACCAACCAATTATAAGTGAACTATTTCATCCCAAAAGGATAAACAAAAGTATCCCATCAACTGCAGTGTAGGTAATTATTGGGTTATTTAACAGTACAATTAATTTGGAATTTTGAATATGCATTTTTGAAAAGGACTATAAAATAGGTTGGAACCGTTTCGTCAAGCTAAGTTTACAAAGCTGGAAGTGTGAGCATCAAATAAACAATCCATTATAGTTTTAGTATAAGTTAAAGATATTGTCATTTTAGTAAAGCTTTTCAAAGTGCCAGCCCAACTCAACCTTAGTTTAGTATTAATTTGATTAGAAAAATGACTTTGCTAAGAGATGCAATTGGAAAAGTTCACCTATCAATTTAATTTTATTTGACACCATATTGATGAGATTTAAAATGTCAGCAATAGATGTTTTAATTATTTAAGGCTTCACCTCAATTGAATATATGGGAGATTAGAGGCTTTTAATTCAACTATATTATGGACGAGTTTCAAACTAGAGCTAAACCGAAATTCAACATGGAAAGCAGCGTAACTATTTTCTTTTAAATTTTAAACTAAATTTTAGTTAGGTGGTATATATCTACAGGAAAGATAGATATGGTACAAGCATGGCCCAAAGTTACCTTCTCAAACGCATCAAAGTCTTGAGCAAAGAGAAAAGAGTGTATACCTTTGTAAGTTTACAAATTTAATGTGGGTTTAAAATTTAGGATTCAGCTTTGTATTCAAATAAGAAAACGAAGAGATGAGAAAAACCTACTACAGTTAGAAATGAAAATGTTTTAAAGAGAGTAGAGGGAAAGCGAGAAAAGAAGAGTCCTATATCTACCTATTCAAAACCACCATCCACTCCTAAGGAAAAGTTTTTTACTTGCAACTACGCCTTCAACAAAGTTAGGAATACCTTACTATCCCACTACCTTAGTAACAGCCCTGAGCTTCTAAACTGGATCTGTATGAAGAAAGCTCATACATAATCCAAAGAAAAGGTTCATTTTTATTTTAAAGCATGCCTAACCTTTACTTTTATCAGCAAGGTGATTCTGATAGCTCACGCTAGCCTTGAGGAGTTTCTCAAATATGCTAGAGCGATAAAGATTGCCTACATGTACACAATGGACTTTGAAGCGAAATTCAAGATACTAGCAAATATTTAAAAGAGCTCTACTAAAGGTTGTGTTGATATCTAGCGATTCATGATTTGTAAAGTTAGTTGATGGTGGCTGAGAAGATGCCAAGTTCTACTTCCCTATCCAAAATGAAGTCCATGTTTCACTGGAATCAAGTTCCTTATCGATTTGGAATTTAGTAGAGAAAACAGCAGGAAAGTTTAGAAATTCCAATAGTTGCTAGCTTTAACAGGCTTAGGAACAATCCATTGTCCACGTTCTCACCTAAACATTGAATAGAGTTAAAGGTAACTGAAATACAAATGTGAAAAAGGCAACATTCCATCCAGATCTAATTCAACTGAAGGATCAGTAGACAAATTTCTCTTATATACCAATGCATCCATCTCTAGATTTAATAAGATAGCAGTAACTAACATGCCCTTCAATTTCAAACATAGCTACCAATGATTGGAAAACCTTCTCAACACCAACAACTCTTCTTTCAATTTCAAGTTTTGCAGGTCAACAATGTCACTGAATTTATCATCAACTATAGCAATATAGGTTACTTTGACGCCAAGCATAAGATTTGGAATTTTCCCTGTAATAATTGTCTTACTGAGCTAGATATGGGTAAGGTACTACGGATTGGAAATTATCTCAGATCTCAAGTATATTTTAATATCAAAGTAAATTAATTTAATATATGTCACCTAACTGTACTGCAACTTTTTAAGCACATACCAACTAAAAACATAATGTTAAAGTCAAGTTGGAAATTCCCAACGATTTCACTGCCAAGTTTGTCGACTTGTCAAAATTTTTCAATAGTGTACTTTTAATTGATAAGCAGCTTACAGGACTTTAGGTCAATCCAATGTCACAAAAGTATGTAAGGACTCCAGTTTAGTATTAATGTATTGATTTTTTATGTTATTTTCGTTCCAAGGTGCTATTTAAATAAAAATCATATCCATCAGCTTTTAGAATATACCTAATATAAAGCATTCGTTATATGTATTACACAGCCATTTAGATTAGAACTTCTGCTACTCTTTCAGACCACAAGTAGTTGCTTAAATCAACGCTATTAACTCAAAGCCACTAAAAATGAAGCTAATGAGGCGATATAGCACTCCTACTAAAGGTCATTTCTCAAGTATTAAATAGCTTTAAAGCACTATAAAAATCGGTTTATATAGTAAAAATTGACATCAATTAACTTCATATAGTGCTGATAATTGGTACTCTAACTAAAATTTAAACATCACAAAGGCTTAGTTATCGGTGCTACAGCTTGATACCTTAAGACTTCCCTACTATAAAAAATATAGAATTCTAAAGTCAACTCCACAAAAAATAAATCCAGTTTATTAAAGAATCTGCGGAAGTCTATCAGCTATAGGGTTCAATTTGGCAATCAAGCCTCGCAATGTATTCTGCTTAGATTCCAAATTCCGAACTTTGTTTACATTCAAATTGTTGGCTTTGATCCATCGATCAGGTAAAGGCTTCAAAGCAAATACCTTTTCTGGCTTGATAATTTGAAGTATAGGCTTGAACAAGTTGACTAGAGCTTGCAATCGGTTGATACTTTGGTCATAGTTCATACCAGCTATGTGCTGCTGTACCTTACCTTTGGCAGTTAAGTCGGCTAACAAGTCTCGCTTCGAGAGATTGTTGGTGCGCTTTGGGGTTATCTGCCTCGGGTAAGCGGGGTAAGTGTAGCAATAGTCACCAGAGTTATAAGTGAAGGTTGAAGCTATGGTATCGTTGTACCAATAGAGTGGATCGGTATCAGTAACGTTCATACCCTGCTCATTACCTTCGTACTGAGTGACATTCTTGTTATTGTCCTGCCACTTGGCCCAAACGAGATCAACAAAAGCGTGGTGTAAGAAGAAAAGGGGGTCGTTAGGCGAAGTATAGACACCAAAATCCTCCCAGTTACCGATGTTGATGTGGGGATATCCATGTACCGACTCCAATTGGCTTTCGAATGTCGAATACTGTTGGTTAGATAGTATAGCGTTCATGTCATCTACATTGACGAAAGGACTAACAGCATCACCTTGGTCGTAGTCGCGACGTAAGAGGTGTGGAGTCTCGTAGTTGAATTGGGTATAGTTGAAAGGACCATTGTCTAAGATCTTATCTTGGGTATGGTTGCCGTTACCACCCATGTACAGTGGTGACAGTACAGGGCTTAGATGGGGTTCATTGGCGTCCAAAGTCCAGTCCCAGTAAGGTAATGTAATGCGGTTGTCAATCGCTTGTAGAGCCAGCTCGTACTCGCGGATGAACCTGCGATGCCAAGGTAAGAAGGCTGGCGTACCGTGGATGACCCGATCCAAATTGGCACCTTCGTTGTGTAGCTTGGTAAACTCCTCCCATCTGCTAAAGTTGGCAGGATTGTCATGGCAATTCAGTTGAATTGCAGCTGCGATGTACCGGTTGTACTCGTCATCGCTGAGTTCCCTTATCTCCTTGCGGATTCTCGGCTTGTAGCAGCCTGATTCAATCAGGCTTAGAAAGGTAGCTAAACTGAGGGCTACTAAAATAAACTTCATGTAAATGTAATGTACTGTGATTTGGGATCTGTGTGGCCAATATATAGTTTTTAATACTCCGCATCTTCGTTGTACGTTTCCATTTTGCATAAATGTTATGCAACTTGCATTTATTACCATTTTGATGCAAATAGCCATATTTTGGCTTTAGTCTAGATCGGCTGCAGGATAACGATCAAATCTCTGTAAGTTTTGGCATGACTTTAACACCTTCTGGTCTAGTACTAGACGGCTTAAAGCAAATCTTAATAACAGAGCTGTCCAACCTTGAAAGCAGGTGACGCTCAATTAAAGGCTTATGGCGGAAAGGATGTCAATTGCCAAATTGATGAAAGAATCGCCTTATTGGTATGTATAGACTTTGCCCTTTCAAAGGCTTGTATTTTTAGTAAATGTAACTAAGACTAATAAAACATTGTATATGAATGCTGCAGTTTTTATTAGATAGCTTTGCGGTAATAAGGCTGCTGTTTAGATAATATAAGCCGCGTTTTGATAGAAATTTGAAAGTTCACCTTAATTAAAGTTTTATCGTTAAATAGGTTAAGGGTTGTCCTTTATAATCCCGGTATCAGTTGCTTCTTATTAGTTCAACTGAGTTATGAAGACTGGTCTAGTCCTTTGTACTCTATGGGATTACCAAGTGAAACATCCCTTCATCGTCTGCATTATTAGCGGCAAACGGTAAAAAATGAAGCTATCTACGAATTTTATCCAGTAAAATCTAGACTCCAATGGAAATTTGCACTCTTTTATTTTTAGATAACAAATACATCCGTTTTGAATTGATGACATTTGAATAGGCAAAAGTTACCTTTGCTGAAGCATAGGTGCTTTGATATACTAATATAATATAAATTTTCAAAGGTATCAAGTCTATCTATCATAAAAACCCATTTATTAAGTTAAACAATGAAAATACACTCTCAAAAGCTAGTAAATCCCCTGGTAAAACAAGTTGGTCAACGACCTCAAAGCCTTTTTGGGGTCGCTAAAGTCCTTCTCGGTGTCGACAAAGCCAAAGTTCTCTACGACAAAATCCTTCTTCGTTTCCTTGGCTTTCTTATTCTTTTCATTATTCTCTCCCTCCTCTTCCTTTTCGTCCTCCTCTTTGGATTCCTTCTTAGGTTCCTTCTTGGTGATGATTTTGGGGCTAGGTCGGGAGCTCTTCATCAACTCGTCACGTCTATCCTTGATGTCGACACTAAATATATGGCTTATTTTCTTAGCCAGGTTGGAAATGGCTGAGAAGATGTCGACCTGCTGTGATACTAGAGTGAATAAGTTGTTGGGTTTGTGGGGTTTTGTTTTGTTGGAAGCTGGGTGGTCCTCATCGTCTGTTTCAAGCTTTTCCTTGTTGTTAGCTTTAGGGGTAGGTTCATCATCGTCGTGGCTGTGGTTGGAAGTTCCCTCCTCGGACTTTTTCAATGTATTCTTGACGTAACCGCTAGCCCTTCCTAGCAAAAAGCTCTTGGATTTCTTGGACTTTTTATGCTTGACCTGCTTGAGAATCCATTCCCTATAGTCGGCAACTCTAATGAAGCCGTCGGGTTTCTTCTCTTCCAACTTACATTCAAGGGAACCGAAACTTACCAAACCAACTTGAGTAAATTGGTCCTCGCCCTCTTTTTTGTAAACTAAAGGACCTCCCGAATCCCCGTTACAGATGGACTGCTTCTCGTTGACAGACATGGTACATAGTGAGTGAGACAGGTCGACAGCCTCACCTTTCCAGCCTTCGGTACATTTCTCCCTCGATATGGCCTTGAGTTTAGCTTCCTGTAAAGTGGGTGGCATCTTACCCTTTTTATAGTCGACTAAACCCCAGCCAGCAGCAGTCAAAGCAGGCAACTCAATATCCTCACTCTGATCGTTGTCGGCCAACTTTACAAAAGTAACCTCGATATCCTCAGGTATAGGGTCCTTCAAGTGCCATACGGCGACGTCGTTAGCTAAGGTAGCTTCGTCGTATTTAGGATGGTTGATCATCTTCTTCAAAGTAGTGGTAAAGCCTTGCTCTTCCTCGGAAGTTTTGGTAATATTGTGGCGATGCACACTGATTTGAGTATCTTTGGGGCTACCAGAGGTGCAGTGGGCAGCTGTTAAGACGGTTCTACGATTTAGCAAACTGCCACCGCAAAAGTGACCATCCTTGGCTTTGCTAGCTGAAATGATAAAAGGGTAGCTGTAAGCTTTTGCGGTTGCGCCGCCAATAACTCGTTTTTGGCCGTAAGCACCTTGAGCTAACAACAAGCCCAAGCTAACTAATAGTGTTGGATACTGCATTCGATTAAAAAAAGGTGAAATGGCAAGTATGCCTGGAACTCGTGTATTTATATAGTATTACAGCTAATATATTGGAGTTGGCGTATTTTAGTTCCTTTACTTTGTTCTGACCTAAATTTGTACTTGGAGGAACTGACTAAACCCATAATTGGCTATTTCACAAGGAATCAATAAATTTGCCTACCAAGAAGAAATCTAAAAGGAACATAAAAAATACAATTGATGAAATTTGAAAGTTAAAATACATTGATGAAAGTATCTTTACATCAATTAATTTTCCAAACTAGTCAAAGCCTTTAAAATGCCTATACTTCATATACCATTTTAAACAAGAGCGAAAAATTTATTAATTGGGATGGAATTATACTTCGAAAGCATCGTTCAAATGGATGTTGTTTAAATGCTGGCTCTTCTTCCTAGAAATGGCATCGGGTAAAGGTGGCGAAATCAATGCATCGTATAAAAGTACGCCAACGACGGCACCTACTATAGGGCCGACGATTGGTACCCAGAAGTAGTAGGAATGCGAGGTAAAGGGATCGGTTCCCCACCCAGCCGCCATGGTAAAGAGCCTGGGACCTAGGTCACGAGCTGGATTCAAAGCGAACCCAGTAAGCCACCCCGTTGACATGCCGATGACGGCTAGTACACCCCCAACTGAAATTGGAGCTAGCCAAGTTGGCGTCTCGTGTCTAGGATCAGTAATACCAAGTATACCGATCAGTAGGAGAGCTGTACTTAGGACTTCGCATAATAGAGCCGCATAGTTGGGTGTAGATTTAGCAGGGTAAGTGGCAAATATTCCAGCAGTGGCAAATTGACCTTCGGTTTGTCTTACCCCTTCGTCAAAGGCAATAATGGCAGGGAAGTTGGTCAGCATAACTAAAGCTGCCCCTACAAACGCACCTAAAAATTGGGACAGAATGTAGCCCGGTAACTTACCAATTGGAAACCGACGTAGTAAGGTGTTGGCAATGGTGATTGCTGGATTGAGGTGAGCACCTGAGACAGGACCTGCTACGTAGACTGCGAAAGCCAAAGCTAGACCATATCCAATGTTTATAGTCAAATAGGCCGATCCTACGGCAGATGGGTTCAACACTGCTTGGGCAATCGTACCGTCGCCAATCAAAACTAAAATTAGAGTGCCTAGGAATTCGGCCAAGTACTCACGGATGTGATACTGCGCCTTGGTGTAGCCTACCGACTTGATCTTGTTGAGTTCTATGGTTGAGACACTAGCTTCATGTTCGTTGCCTAGCAGGATGGGATTGTTCCTCGGGCCATACACTTGGTTGGTATTGGCGCTCGTGCTCTTGTAGAAGCCACCTTCACTCAAGGTGGTTATTTGGATTGTTGGTTCAGTCATCTATTATATTGAATAGTGTATGTGGTTTTTAAAATATTTGAATATTTATAGTGCTTACTTTCGAAGTAGTAATTTTTTGGTTTTGATGGTGCCTTAGACCTGGGGTTGATCGATAGTCCTATACCGTTTACTTCTTATCGTTCAGGAGAAGTTTTAGTCCATCTAGTTTTGGAATTATACGTTGTTGTCAGCTACTATTTCCATCACCTATGGTTAATTAGGTCTATACTGTAGTTGGGATAGTGGGTCTAGTTGGAAAAGTTGGACTAAGCTTTCCCCTATTTCAAATGTTTATACACATATGGGGTTTTGAATTGGAAGCTGCAGATTCATTGTGCGATATTAATATAGGTTTAAATTCGTCATGCATCTATAGATGTACTCATAAATATTATCGATGGATTGTATATTTTCAAAGATGTGGATGAACTTGGTATAATGACTACCGCATTTTAGCATATATCACCTAGTCTGTTATACAAGTATATATTTCATCTTCTCGATTTCATCGATATCTCGCTTAAGACTATTCAGTAGCGAAATGTACTTGGCTTTCTTATATTAAATAAGGCAATACAGAAGCATGTTTATATTACCTACCTACAGCTAATCAATTTGAAGTGCTCCTGTCCATGTACTATATAGCTTCAATGTAATGACATCTCAGTAACAACACTATCAAAAGTCTTGCAGCAAAATACTTTTACTCATCTAAATCCATTTCAGCAAAGTACTTTATCCCTTACAACCCCTTTTCATTAGCCAGTAAGTAGGTGTTAGTTCGATGTACTGGTGGGGATTTTATGGTGAATTGCTTGTACTACAATGGATATTTCTATGTGTGTGTTGAGTTACAATATATTTCTTTGAAACTAACAAGGCAATGGTGATTTGGTCAATAATAGTTTATAAACATACCGGAAGTGGAAATTGTAACTATTGATGCTTGTTCACAAATATAAAGCGAAGATATGCCTTTTGACTTTTGGTGTTTGGAATACGTTACCAGCTCAATTGATATAAGCCATACCCTTTACTACATTAAACCTAACCAAACCCTGGACTAAACCTACTAACCTACAAAGACCCATCTTCCCCAGCTTTAGAACTGGGCAAGTCAAAATTTCCCAGCCACCTGAATTGCAAATCCAACCCCTGAAAGCCAAAATTTAGGGACATGGTGCCTGCCATCCACTATAAAAAGGTGCGCTACCATCAAAGTATAGTTGTAAAATATAACTAATTCCATTTCCCATAAAAAATTGCCTAACCTAACATACCTATGGCCGAAACTAACTACACAAGAATCCCAGTCCAAAGTCAAGACCAAGATGCTCTACTAGGTGAAGAGTTCAACCGTACACGTCTACATGGCTTTGCCAACTTCCAATACCAGTACAAAGAATACTTTGGCGAGTTTATCGGCACCCTCATTTTAGTCTCAGTTGGTTGTGGTTCAGTAGCTCAAGCTGTCCTAAACCCAGCGGCCAAAGGATCAGCCTACTTAACGGTCAACATTGGATTTGCCTTTGCTTTGATGTTTGCCATCTTCGTTTCAGCACCCATCTCCGGTGCCCATTTGAACCCAGCTATTACCTTTGCCAACGCTTTGTTACGCAAGTTCCCTTGTAGCAAAGTACCTGGCTACATCTTGGCTCAAACTTTAGGTGGGTTTGTAGGTGCTTCATTAGTGTACTTGACCAACTACCCCGCTTTTACCAAGTTGGATGGCGGTGTTCGACATACGATTGGGGAATTAGCTACTGCCGGCATCTTTGCCACCTTTTCGGCCGATTACGTTTCCTTTTGGCAAGCTTTCGTCATTGAGACAGTTGGTACTGCTTACTTAGTTTTAGGTATTTTAGGAGTTACCGATACTCGACATGGAACTCCAGCTTGGATCACTCCTTTCGCCATCGGTGGTATTTTAGGCAGTATCGGCATGACTTTGGGTTGGTTGACTGGCTTCGCTTTGAACCCAGCCCGTGACTTGGGCCCTCGTTTATTCTTATTAGTTGCTGGGTGGGGTAGTGAGCCTTTTACTGCCCAGGACTACTACTTTTTGGTACCTACTTTTGCACCCTTCGTCGGCGCCTACGCTGGTATCTTCGCCCATGATAGTTTGGTTGGCCAACCTTTACCTCCGCTATCGGCTACTGAAGTTGAGTAAAATATCTATTAAATTATTTCCATATAGTTTTTATTTTGTAAAATGGGTTTCTTACACAATTTGATATGTATTTTCATATCTAGATATATACAGAGGTTTATAAAAACATTGAAGCATGCTTCACTTGGGCTATATTAAAGTTTGGAAAATAGCGCAACAATAGCTACAAATATCTTTGATGAAATCGAAAGTGAGTGGCCTTTATTCAAAAAGTAAACAATAATTAATTTGAATGATATTTAATCCTTTGGTTCTACATACAGGTTACTCTAATGTCCTTGACCTAATTACCAATAGTATGATGGAGATTGGTGAAAGCTTGATTAAATAATTGAAAGTATCAGGTGGTCTAACTTTAGCTTTTGTTCAAAGCTAGTAAGACTACTGAGCGGTATGTTGATAGTCAAGGAGCTAGGTAGGTGGTACGTTAAAAAGTGCTATTGAAATGAACTGACATGCAGTGTAAGTTAAAATAGATTCGTATATATTCATTTCTCCAAACGAGTATAACTGCTGTTGTTAAGCTATTATATGCAACTATTGATTGGAAGAAAAAACATAAACTGTATAAAAGGAAGTTATATTTGAAATTTTAATAGAGTAAAAGTTAAGGCAGAGAAATATCTCACTTCAAAAATACAAAATTATAAATATGGTTTATGTTAATTAAAATGGAAAGCTTACAATACACTTGATAAGAAATAGCTGTGTACACTAAATTGTAAAATATTTCCCAAAATATAGAATCAATTTCTTTGAATAAACTGTTACCCAGCTATATAACTAACAAAACACTTACTCAGGCTGCTTGGTCAAAGTTACTTTACTTTTAAACAACCCGACGAACTTCAAAGAAGGATTTGAGGTAGGTAACCTGGTAGGCGCAAATACCAAACACAGCCAACACTTGGAACAAAGTCCACCACCACAATCTAGAATCGGTAGTTGCTGAAGCTAAAAGGATTAGCTATGAAAAGTACCAATTAAAAGTACCTTTCTTATGGTTGAAGTTTCTAGCAATGGAGCCAGCGAACTGGGATTCGATCTTGTTGATGTAGTCCTCCAATTTAGTTATCTCCTCATCAATACCAATTTGCTCGGCATCTACTTTCATCAATAAATTATTCTAATTAAAAATTACTTTTCTTCTCGACATCATGCTTAACAATGTTCAAGTTGAAACTGACTTTTTTACTGATAACCTGGTTACCGAAGCAGTACTTATGGGGGCCAGGGTTGGAGGCGTTGTAGGAATAGTAAGCATCTTTACGCCCGGGGGTTGACTGTAGCATGACACCAAAGGGGTTGAATAACTAGATAGAAATGTTCAAGAAAAGTATTTTAGAAAAAGTACCTTAAAGTCTACTAGTAAATCGCCACCGTCCAAGACGTCGTAGCTAAGTAACATCATGTCATGTTGCAACAAATCCGCGTAAAAGCATTCTTCAGTGTTGGGGGTTACTTCAATAGTGTAACTGGAGAGCAGATTCGGTAAAAGGAAGAGCAGCACACTCAATTTGAATAGACTACTAAAAGTCGATTTGAACATGTTGATAAATGGATAATTGCGATATAGACAAAAGACAGTTGATGTTTTTGTTGAGGTTGGATTGCTTTAGCAATTTGATGCTTGTTTACCGATTTACGTCTAGCTAAGGGATTGGTTAAAAATTAGGATCCAACACTTAAATTTAATCACTTTTATTTGATGAAAAAAGCTAATGAAACATTACCTTGTCAAATAGAGTTTAGTACTCAGACGCTGCTTGATACTTAATTGACTACAGCCAAATCAATATTTTATCAAGATTGATGGATTACGTATAAGATTTTCATCAAGCCTTGCTAACATTTCAGCTATATAGTAGAATTTGCAACCGAAATGAACGATCCAAATGGCTGGTCTTTGATAGAAAGTGATCCAGGTACCTTTGGAACAAACTTTTATATTGACATGGCTTATACTTAAGGTGTCTTTACGGAACTTATAAGCAAATTGGGGTTCAAAGACTTGCAAGTGGAAGAGATTATCGACCTAAGCCCAGAGAGTATACGTTCTTTAGGGTAAGCATCAACTAAGTTTTGCCTTCTAATTTAGTTTACAAAGAAAAGTATTTGGATTAGTTTTCCTATTCAAGTATGATGCCAATATGCAACGCAAGTACTTTGAAGATATGAAGGCCAAGCTAGTCGACGATATGGATCTTTATTTTGCAAGGCAAGTGGTCACTAACGCCTGTGCTACCCAAGCTATCTTATCTGTTCTACTAAATATTCCTGAAATCGAATTACCAACTTCGATGGCTGAACTCAAAAGCTTCTCGCGTGAATTACCCCCTGAGGTAAGGAGATATTGATTTTTAAATACTAACATAGAAAACATTCAAGTTTAGAGGTGAAGTTTTAGGTACGGACGAAGGAATTCGAAAAGCGCATAATTCATTTTCAAGGTAAAAATTAGGTTTGTAGTAAAATCCTTAAAATTTGCTTAGCGCTACCGAGTTTTTAAGTGAGAGGTTAAGCGACAAGTTCGACGGGGCAAAGGAAGATCCCTTCCACTTTATTTCCTACGTCCCTTTCAAAGCTGGGTGCTATGAAATGGACGGTTTACAGCTGGGTCCCATAAACTTAGGTATCTTTAAACAAAATTTATGACAGTCTCTTAGCATCTCATTTCAAAGGCTCCACCGTAGATAGCGATTGGATTAATTTGGCAGTAGAGAACATCAATCGCCGTATCACTTCGTAAATCTATCAACGAACTACAACTTACACTAGCTTAGGTATGCTGGAGGAGAGCTACGCTTTAGTGTCATGGCTATAGTGGAGTGCCCCATCAATTCGCTATCCGCTCGTATTGCTCTGCTGAGTTCTCTACCTGATGGTGACCAGACTGAACTGATGCTCCTCAAAGAACAGTTGGAACACCACAAGAGGAACCAGGAGAACCAACTGGTAAACCAATATTGGCTTGAATTCACTCACCTTATTTCGATAGCTTAATAATAAGATCAAGAGGCATAACTACCTTCCACTCATATTCAATCTACTGGGTGAGATTGCTGAGAGTGGAAAACTGGGGCCTGCTTTACTGGACCCCAAGAACCGAGAAGATGTCGATGATCGAAATTTTGGGTTTTAGTAATTTTTAAAAGTACATTTTTGGATGGTGTGTATTAAATTTGTATTTAAAAGTCCCAGTTTAACCACTATATATTATTTCGATAAAATATTTTGGTTTGTAATACGCATTGCTATAAATATAAAAATAGCTTGTACATAATAGTAAATCAAATATTCAAAATGAATATATTTTATTCTTTTATCAACATATACCTATCAAATGGCCAAAGTTACTATCTCTTGGACTTCTCACTCAACTTCAAAGGGGCTATCAAAAGATCATAGATGATATACCCAGTTAGAGCACCTAAGATAGGCCCTACGATGGGAACCCAAAAGTAAAAATTATTGGCAGTAAACGGATCACTGCCATAGCCAGCCATGGCTGTAAACAATCTTGGACCCAAATCCCTTGTTGGATTCAAAGCGAACCCAGTCAGCCATCCAGTTGTCAAACCAATTAATCCAATGACACCTCCGACAGCATATGGTATCATCCAAAGCGGGGTCTTATTCTTTGGGTCGGTAACTGAGCATATACCGATGATCAAGAACATTGTACTGATGAGTTCCAAAAATAAAGCGTAATAGGTAGGTACGAAGGCAGCTGGGTAGGTAGCGAATATGCCGGCTGTTGTAGTCGTTCCTAATGTCGACCTTACCCCTTTGTCATAATTATTTATAGCTGGTAGATTAATTAAAAATACTAAAGCGCCACCCATGAAACTTCCTAGTAGTTGACTGAAGACGTATCCAGGGACCTTGTACCAAGGGAATTTCCTCAAGATGGCCTGGGCCAAGGTAACTGCTGCATTGAGGTGGGCGCCTGATATCGTATGGGAGATGTACACTCCTAACGTCAAAGCTAAGGTGAACCCGATCGTAACTACCAAGTAACCACTCGTTTTAACGGCTGGATTTAGGACAGCTTGGGCTATGGAGCTGCATCCTAGGCCAACCAAAATGAAACTCCCCAAAAACTCAGCTAGGTACTCCTGGATGCTTTCTCGAAACGTTACAAACTTAGAGAACCGTGAGGATCGTGAAGCGTGGGAACTTTGCATCTCGATGTCAATGCCTTCCTTACAGTAATTAGGTTCCTTGATGTAGTTGTTGGGTAGGTCCTTGTCGTCACTCTTGAGATCATCCTTCAACTCCTCGTATTTTTGAGTCATCTTCGATTTCAAGGATTCCATCGCCTCCATAGCTTTGACTGGGCCCTTTCTGATGCTTTGGTGAGCTAGTCGCCAGTTCTCATTCAACTTTTCCGACATCTAATACCTTTACAATAGCTTCAATCCCTTAAAGCAACTTGAAGCTTTCCAAGTTTCGTTTCCTTCTAAATATGGTTGATATGCAAGGTGATTTATATAGCGCCACCTTGCCTATAGTTTAACTGTTAGATCAGCTACCTGCAGACGGTTTGAGCATTGAACCCTACGTTTAATATCGGGCACTTTCCAGATTAAATAGATAGGTAGATTCTTTGGTTGGTCAAACGGTTTAAATAAACATAAATGGAGGTTTTTGGGATCTGATTGATCGTATATTTTTACATATAGGGAATTAGGCTAATTACTTTATTAGTAAATAAGCTGATTAGTTTATTTCAGCTGTTGGTGTGTTTCCAGCCTGTTGCGATCTCCTATATTTGAGCAAAATGTAGCTAAAATAGAAATTGGGTACGATCGAGAAATATAAAACTCCCTCTACTCAATTTATTTGTATAGCATTTTATAGGGCAGTTTAGGTTGGTAAGATGTTGATGTTAATAGAAAATTCATCCACAGGCTTCTTAAACTGAATATGTGTGTTCTGCTTGTGAACCATGCCGAAATCCAATGAATTCACCTTTAATCATATTTCCAACTTGTATATGATCTCTGATTTAATCGATCTGAAAAGAAGCTTCGTAGTACGGCTTAAGCAGTCGTGTTCAAAATTTTGACTTTGGCCTTCAAGTTTCGCAATTTTTAAATGACCTGATCAAGCTAACTAGCTATAGATGCTTGAAGTAGGTTTTGAATTTTGATATCAGTAACACTGAGTTTAGTTGCTCTAGAATCTCTATCCTCACTTCTAGGCTGTACTATATCACATGGGTACTTGAAGTATCTGTAGCGATATCTGGAATTGCTTTGCCCAGTCCCAATCTTCATTACTAATTTTATACCACTATTGCAATTGTACAAGTTGTCGATACTAGCACTGCTTTTACCAGGATAGATTCAGCCTTCATACTCAACATCCTTGTTCTTGCGTTTTCACTTGTTTCACAGTAAATTGAGGAGGGGGTAATGTAGATAAAATAAAGGTCGTTAGATGATATGTATTGACCAAAGTCGTAGTCATTGCCAATGTTAGTATGAACGTTGGAGTGCATTTCCTCCAACTTAAAGTAGAATCGGGAATATCTTTTTTTAGTAGTGAGCCAATCTTATCTAGAAACGTAGATGGGCTGATGCTACTGCCTTGGTTGAACTGTCGTGCTATAAAGTGATAGCCTGGAAAACTAAGTTCTGTACCCTTGAAGATATCAGTATCTCCGACGTAACTTTTCCTGTGGTTCCTATTCTCACCCAAGTATAAGTCACTCAGAACGGGTCTCAAATAGGGTCGGTCAGGATCCAAGATTCAATCCTAGTAGGGGAGTGGCACCTTGAGATAGGACTTTTGCAGTTCTTCTTTGTAGTTATAAATGAAGTGTTTATAGTATAGTAAAAAAGCCAGGTCCCATGGATCTTGCTTTTCAAGCTACGTCGTGATGCTGTCATGATAGTTTTTCCAAACTGTATAGTAATCAGGGTTTGTATCTGTATAAACTTTTGACAGCTTTAGTAAGTCTACAGATTTCCTTGCACAGCCATAAACTCATACTAGTCAAAGTTACAAACAATGGGTTTAGAGTTAGGGATAGGATGTAGGGATTGCCTTACATTTTTCTATATAAATGCGATTCTTTTGCTAAATTTATTATTGAAATACCTCTGTGATCATTACATATGTATATAATTTATTTTATTGTTTTCTACTAATAGATAATGTTCAAAAGTACTTGTGAAAATGGTATTTTTGTATTTTATCGGATTTTGAGAACAATTGATCATTCGCAGACTGCAGGTATATAGCTGCTTTTCTAAATAGTTTACAAGTGATATATGAATAGTCAGTCTGTAAAATAGAGTAAATGTGATATTTGTAGATGTTTTGATATGTACACTTTTGACATATACTCTATAATATAGCAGTCAACTTGTATAGTATTCTAAAGACTGCCTAAAAGTAAATAAGTGGTCTCAGCAAGGACTCCTACGGCATTTCCTCATTGCCACTTTGGATGGTCTAGGGACAGATATCGTTGATGAAAATAACTTTTGATAACTTAAAGTTATGGAAAGTTCTAGTCTAAATGGCAGCATACTATATTTTACAAATTGATATACATAGTTTTTATTTAAAGATCACATTAAAACGAGAGTAGCATAGAAAAGAATCAATATAACATTACTAGGTAAAAGTCTTTTTATACTTTGGTGGCACTAGTTTTACACAAAGGCCTGTGGACTGCCTATCAACTTGAAATACATCATCGATAAACTATGGTAAGAAATCAGCAAACTTAACCATAAAGTTATTGGAGATGCAGTTTGGTTTTGATATTGTTTTTCAGATTAGCACATACTTAAAAGTTGATACAGTTGGGCGATATGTATTAAAATGAAGTTATATCGAAACTGTAGTGCATTTGAGGCCGTTGTTGGCTTCCAATCCGCAGTACTTGACTCATTTCTAGTTTGGTAAGATGGTCTTTGCATTGAAAATTTCAGACATAATGTTTGGCAACGAAGCAGTCTATATAATTATTGATGATGATATACTCGGTGGTTTTGTTAATCTGTGATACTTGGAATATATCATTCTGAGAGTATTCTAGCTCCATAGCATCACCTTAAACAATAAGTATTCGAAAGTCAACTTATGTATATAAGAATTCACAAGCTCATTTAGTAATATCCTTGTTAGTGGGATTGGCTCCAAGCTAAGGGTAAGTTTAAAGTTTAGGAAGCTGCTCAAGGTTAAAGATTACATTGAAAAGTGCCTTGAAGAGTTGGCCACTTGAACTTCAGAGAATGGAATCAAGCCGTAGGTCACCTTCTCCAAATTTAAAGTTCGTTTCCTAGTTCGGGTGAGGTATATATTGAATAATTCGATATTCTTGAACTCGGTTCCGTAGTAAATGACGGTTATCTTATTGTATTGCTCGATATCATTAATAAATTGCAGGTAGTCCAGCTTCAGTATGATAGCCATATATAGCATGCAGCTATAGTATTCTAGATCAACTCTAAAGATATTGATTTGTAGGGATAGATGAAATTGAAAGAAGAGTTGTTGGTGTTGAGAAGGTTTTCCAATCATTGGTAGCTATATTTGAAATTGAAGGGCATGTTAGTTACTGCTATCTTATTAAATCTAGAAATGGATGCATTGGTATATAAGAGAAATTTGTTTACTGATCCTTCAGTTGAATTAGATCTGGATGGAACATTGCTTTTTTCACATTTGTATTTCAGTTACCTTTAACTCTATTCAATGTTTAGGTGAGAACGTGGACAATGGATTGTTCCTAAGCCTGTTAAAGCTAGCAACTATTGGAATTTCTAAACTTTCCTGCTGTTTTCTCTACTAAATTCCAAATCGATAAGGAACTTGATTCCAGTGAAACATGGACTTCATTTTGGATAGGGAAGTAGAACTTGGCATCTTCTCAGCCACCATCAACTAATTTTACAAATCATGAATCGCTAGATATCAACACAACCTTTAGTAGAGCTCTTTTAAATATTTGCTAGTATCTTGAATTTCGCTTCAAAGTCCATCGTGTACATGTAGGCAATCTTTATCGCTCTAGCATATTTGAGAAACTCCTCAAGGCTAGCGTGAGCTATCAGAATCACCTTGTTGATAAAAGTAAATGTTAGGCATGCTTTAAAATAAAAATGAACCTTTTCTTTGGATTATGTATGAACTTTCTTCATACAGATCCAGTTTAGAAGCTCAGGGCTGTTACTAAGGTAGTGGGATAGTAAGGTATTCCTAACTTTGTTGAAGGCGTAGTTGCAAGTAAAAAACTTTTCCTTAGGAGTGGATGGTGGTTTTAAGAGAACAATCAAAGCATTCCTTCTTTCTCTTTCCTCTAATTTCCTTAGTTCATTCTTATTTCAAGCTTTTGTAGGTTTTGTCCACTTTCCTAATCTCTTACTTTGATCTGCAACTAAATCCTAAATAATTTCAAAATACTAGATAGATTTGAAAACTCTCAACTTATATACCTTTTGCTCTTTACTGATAGTCTCAATACATTTCAGAAATTAGTTTCGAGCTAAATCTATATCTGTTTTATAATTTTCACAGGTGTCTATTGCTTACTTTATAATTAAAAGAAATATCTTTACACCAACTTTTTGGTTGAAACTCAATAGCCTCAAAGTGATTGTAATTGATACCTCCAATTTCTTTCACATTCAAGTCAGATGGTATCTATAAAAGAGTTAAAATGGCAATCCGATAATAAATAATATTATCCTTTAAACCTTACCACTACAGATTAAAGCTATATAAGTAAGCCTTCTTCCATTACATCCAATGGTATTTTTTTAGGTAAGGCTGAGTTCGAAACGAAGTTGAATTATATTGGTACTTTTGCAGAGTTAACTAATATTGAATAAAAGTAAACTGTGTTGTAAACTATAAATGAATTCTTTAGTTGACGCTCTTACTCTTGCTTTCGCTCTTGAACTTGTAAATCTAGATAAAATACCACTGGATTCTTTACATGCTATTTTCACTTTCGTCAGGGTTTAATTGATTTAGTGTCCACCTCATCAAGCATATCCTTAGCTTTGAGATTTGCAGGTTGATTGTTTATTTCGACTCTGCTGTCCATTTGAAAATTCTGTTGCTTGTTTAGAGAAAGGAGTTCAATTGATCCCATCAATTACATGTTTAAAAAATCAAGCTCACAGCAGGATTGTGACAAATCAAAGCTGGGTATCTTCTAGAAAGGATTTTTGAACTAATAGACCGTTGGTATATTCCCATTCAAAAATTATTTGACGTAAATTCTATTTTCAATTGCTACAAAGACAATTTCCTTCAACTTTAAATACTTGTACATCAGCAAAGCTAAATAGCAACAGTTCCATCTAATTAAGGTTAACGACTAAAGATATCTGACACATCTAATTTTGGTATTATATTTCAACGGCAATATGAGTTTACTAATCATGTAATAGGACTATCCCTTTGCGAAAATTCAATTCTACTTCAAGCAACGTTTTTATTTATTTATCTACGCCTTTTGTTTTTCTAAAGTACTTATCAAGTTGTATACATTTATTAACTTTCGATTGCAGAGATGACCTTGAAGATTAAAGTAGAGGATAAATGGATAAAATTGAACAGCTCCAAAAAAAGCAACTCAAATCAAGAAGGGGGCGAGGAGTTTACCGTCTCCTCCAGTCAAGAAATGAGCGAGGAGCTTACCATCTCTAGTCAAAAATTGAAGGAGATAATCGATGAACCAATCGACCTCAAGGAAATTTTAGACCGGAAAGAGAATCTGAGCTCTGGGTTGGATATTTTCGACAGCTGGCTAGGTGAAGTACTTACCCATGAGATGCATCTATTAGATGACCAGGAAAAGAATATAATTAACGGGTACCTCGATCTCAAAAGTAAGTTGTTTTCAACTGCTAAATTTAAAGTTTAAGATGAGGAACAAAAGTTTTTGGTACGGCTTTTCCAACGCAAACGAGACTTTATCAAAATTTCGGCTTTAGGCAAGAACTACCAGGAAAACTTCCCTAACCTCAACCAGATGATAAAGGGCTTGATACAAAAAGAGTTTCTCATCAGCTCCATAACTGATATTGACATCAGCCTGGAGCAAAAGTTGAACTTGCTTTCGTTACCTGAGTTGAAGGAGATGTTTAAGAAGGATGTCTTTATGAAGGGCAATTTTAAATCGGTAGCTTTTTATTTGACAACTCATTCTTATTTTGATGAAGAAAGCAACTATAGTAAAGGTAGTGCTAGACAACCAGAAATCGCAACCTACTTTATTCAGCTTCGCCAACTGGGGGTTAACTTCATCAAAGACACAGCTTAGTATTGTTGATAGAGTCAACCAGCAGACAGGTACATTGATTTAAAATTGAGATGTTTATATATGTAGGTGAGATGATCCAACTTACTCCATCCTTCTTTGAGACTTTTGATCGAGTACACCTGATCCACAACCATCAGCTGAGTGTAGATGGTAGGCGTATGACAACTGAAATCCTCATTCGCATGGGTCGGACCTGCTTCCCCAATTACAGGATCACTAGAGCCGATGTGTTTAAGGACAGGAAGGCTCTCTTGGATTTTGAGGCGGCGTTAAAGTTGGAAGTAGAATTCCACGAGCTAGTGAGAGAGAAGGATTCTAAAGACTACTTGATAGCCCTTGAACGGACGGAGCATGTCGCAAATGGGCTGAAGCACTACGTCAAAGCATATAAAAACTTCACGGGGCCAAAGTATATGCTCAATTTTACTGCCGGTAAGCTTGTTCCTATAGTAGTTGCTCATCTACTCACATATAGGCTATATATACTCCCGTTTGGTCTGGAATCGAGCGGCTATCTTGAAGAGCTTGAAGAAGTACAAAGAGGAAGTTGATATGTTGCTGGCTCTGCTTGACCAATCTCTGTTTCGTACTAAGAAACGAGGTGAATGGTACCATCGTCTAGCTCTGGTCTACCATCGCTACTGGAAAGATAGGGATTTGGGCTTAGAGCTAGCCTACCAGACTTGCATTGAAGGCATAAATGACCCTAAGGTCGACAGAGGTAGTTTTTACTAGGTTTTTTTATCAATCTATTTTACATATAGCATCGAACTACGGGTTATGTCTACGAATAGCTACACTCCAGAAAGCGCGATCTAAACTCAACCGACTGCCCAAGATCAACCCTGAAATACTGGAGGAGAAACAGTTAGCTAAGCTCAATAAAATTATTATAAAAGGTGAACGAAGTTTCTCACGGTACGCCGATGCTCCCGATCGACGAATCTACCGTGGCGAAGATGGGGGTAACTGCACAGTTGAAGATCTAGCGTTACAGCACTACCAGAAGCTTGGCTACACCGGATGCCACTGCGAAAGTAGGTTGATATTCACTGTGTTTTCTTTACTGTTCTACTCCATACTGTTCGGCGACTGGCCTAACGTCTTCTACACCAAGTACCAAAGTGCACCCCAAGACTTGTTCACCGACACCTTCTACATCGGTAAAAGACCTGCTCTCTTTTATATTAATCGCTTCATTCAATAGATCGTAAAGTCATGATCGAAGAGCTACTTGTAAAGATCGAAGCCGGTGAGGCCATGGATCTGCTAACGAGCAACTACTTCAAGCTGAGTGCAACATTACCCAACATCACCGGCCTCAACTGGGACTTTGCCTACGACGATTTGAACACCTTTGTTACCAACTTCCCAGCCAAGCCCCTAGCCGAAGTATTGCGGTTTATTTGCATGGACTACTGCTACGCACGAGCTGGTTTCCCCGATCTGACGCTGTGGAAGGAGGATGAGGTCCGCTTCGCCGAAGTCAAAGGACCCAACGACAAACTATCCGATAAGCAAAAGGTAAATTTCCTCAATTTGAATGTTACTGATCCTTGAAAATTTAGATCTGGCTCGATGTTTTAGTCAAAGCTGGGCTCAAGGCTGAGCTGTGCACCGTTAAGCTTTTTACGGATTCAGGTATGAAAGCCTCGGATTAATGACGCTAAATGTTAGTTGTGTAATTATACCAATTTTATCTATTACTATAAATATATTATTAGTATTATCTACTTTTGAATAACCTCGATACTCAAACACTACAACTTTCAATATACATATATACTACTCTATATGTTATGTTCGATAAACCAAATACAATGGAATATTGGAAAAGTATAAAATAGGATCACATTGATGAAATTTATTTCTATATCATGAATTTAGAAAGGTTGTATAGGTTTGCAGTAGTAAGCTACGGAACCATGTGTTTCACTATTTTCTGCTAAAAGACATAACTATCGAGAACACCTGGATACAAATAACAGTAGCCTACATGGGTATATCCAGTACATTGTAAGTCATGTAGCCATACCAGCTGAAGATGCAAAGAATTGGTAGAAAAGGTAAAAGGAAGATCAGACAAAAGTTAGTATTTACAAAGGTGCTTCAAATCAAATGAAGAGGCCTACATGTAGAATGAAAGGTAACGACACAGCGTTTCATAGGTTAGTAAAGTGAGGGCAGAGCAGGGTACAATCCTAATCAAGTTGGTAGAGAATCCTTTGTAGAAGCCCTTGATCCCTTCCTCCTTCAAAATAACTTTGCAAGTACCGCCGATCCCCTTATACTTGAACGGAGGTTTAACTTGGGCCTGCAAGCGGGTCCGAACTACCTCGTGGGGGTAAGTGCACAAGCTAGCCGCCATAATGCTTAAAGTTGATGCCGCCATGATAGACCTCTTATCAACAACACTAGCACCATCACTACGTCTAGCAAAGTGTCGCTTCAAGCCCTCGTAGAGTGGGAATTGGACGATGACGTGACTTACACCTATTAAACTAGGTGCCAGCCCTTTGAAGAAGCCTTTGTAGCCTTCGACTTGCCAAATTGTTTGAAAGGCATGGTAGATACCTCGGTACTTGTAGCTATCGTTCAAAGTCATAGTCATGATGCGTGTCTTGACTACCCATAGGGGAGCCGTACATATAGTTGAAAGACATCCCGCCAAAGTCGCTGAACCCATGTGAACGATTGGGTTACTTTTAGGTAAACCAAAGTTAGAAGCGATCTCCACCTTGAACTTGTCGTAGGTGGCAAAGTAGATGGCCCATGAAGGTAGATATCCCATCATGGTTGGGCTCAATCCACGGTATAAACCGCGGATGCCATTCTCCTGGTGGAATATTTTGGATAACGAGCCTATTTAGTGCGTTAGTTTAGCCATTAAATCAAACTATTTTACTTAAAGTCCCACGGTAGACCGAGCTTGAAGTTGAGACGTTAGCGACACTACTTTGTAGCTGCAGTCGCGTCTTGATGAGATCCAAAGGGCAAGTTACGATGGAAGCAACTAAGCCAGCGCCAGCCCCTGCCAAGCTGTGCCTCCAGCCCCGGTAGTTGACGGCTTTGCTACTTTTAACCTCATTAACTTCCGCCTTAGAGGGTCGATGGATAGGACGGTTCAAATTTGGTTTATAAAACAAAGGCAGGCTCTTGGCGGTCGAAGCGTAGGCGTTTGTGTTTATAGCCATCTCTGGTTACCTATGTAAACTTGTCTAAGCGCTGTAATTCAATCAATGTTGATACGTGGCGAATGTATTTATAATAAATAGAAGGGGAGATCTATAGTGTCTATGGTACGAGTGTTTAAAATGAAGTCGCTTGGAAAGCTATATTTAGTTAAAGGATAGGTTGTTTGAAGCTAGAATTCAGCTGTAGTCGTAGTTGCAAATAAAGTAAAAAGGTGATTTTGATCAAAGATAAAATGGCTAGGCTAAAGGACGACACTGGAATTTATACCTTTCCAATCGCCACTGAATCAAAGAAGTTTCACAAATCCATTTGAGAATTTGATTTGCACTAATTGCTCACATAATCTAGGCAGCTTTTCCCAATAAACCTTTTAAAGATATGCCTGGACTTCCTGAACAACTAATATCCCATCGTCAACTTTCCCAACCAACAGTAGCGGACTCAGAACCACCTTTCAACTACTATAGGCTATCCAAATGATTTCAGCTATGCAATTGCCACCAGAAACTGCAATATATTGACACAGCTGTTTCTCCTTTCGTTTCGTCTTCACATTGAGGTTAAATCAGTAGACGATTTTAAGCCTAGCGATTGATTGCAAAACAAGCTATTAAATGAGAACATCCATTCGGCGAATTCAAATTACCTAGTTTCTCAGGCCTTAAGCTACACCTTCCAATTAAAGCAAAAGGTTGATTGGATTAGCTGTTGGAGTGAGGAAAGTCAGTCACAGAACTAAAGGTTTTACGATCAGCTGCATTATAAACTGTACAATCCAAGTTACTGCTAAACTAGTTCATTGTAATAAAGGCAACGTGTACATCTGCAAGCTTATAATATCTTCTATATTGGCATATTTATCACATATGATATAAATAAACCTTTTAACCGAATACTCTTCCTAGAGGAACCTAACGCACTCTAGTTTCAAGCACTTGCCTATTAAAATGCCTCACCTGTGGAAGCAAAGTAGTACGTCCTATGAAGGAACTCCAATAGCTTGTAAAATTAAAAAATGTAATTGGCCAACTTGAGAAATTTCCCATAAGTTGATCTTCCGCAAGTAGGAAATTCTACTAAATTTATTTTCCTACTTGTATTGGTTTCATTTACAATAAATTTGGATAAAAGTCGGATACCAAACAGATGGCTAGATTCCAACTAACTTTCAACATCTAATCATTGTTATTGGTTGTCTACCTACATATTTTTACTTGCTATAATCTTCAATTAGAAACCAAAGCGTATATATCACTATATCACCCTATCACCCATCCTCCAAAAAATATAATAAAATATAATAATATCAGTTTATTCCACCAGACTACCCCAACTTATCGGCTATAGGGTTTAACTTGGCAATCAGTCCTCTCAACTTATTCTGTTTAGCCTGCAAGTTTCTTACCTTGTTCAAATCCAAATTGTTAGCCTTGATCCACCGTTCTGGCAAAGGCTTCAGCATAAATACCTTCTGTGGCTTGACGACTGAAAGTACCGGACTAAAGGCGTTGACCAACGATTGTAACTTATTTATGCTTTGATCCAAATTCATGCCAGCTATATGTTTGCGTACCTGGGTCTTGGAGCCTAAAGTAGTAGCAATAAGGTCCCCGTCTCATGATACTGCTAGTTCGCGTAGGACTGATTGGTCTAGGGTAGCTGGGATAAGTGTAACAATAGTTACCACTGCTGTATTCAAAAGTCGATGCCACCGTATCGTTATACCCGTACAATAGATCAGTATCGTGGACATCCATGTTTTGCTCGATACCTTCGTACTGAGTAGCATTGGGGTTATTGCTCTGCCACTTGGCCCAAATCAAGTCGATAAAGGCGTGATGTAAAAAGAACAATGGATCATTAGGCGAAGTATACACACCAAAATCCTCCCAGCTTCCTATATTTACATGAGGAAAACCATGGGCAGAAGCCAACTGGTCCTCAAAAGTCGAGTACTGAGTGTTAGCCAGGATGTTGTTTATATCAATTAAATTGTTGAAAGAGCTTATCGTATCACCTTGGTTGTAATCTCTACATAGGGTATGTGGCTCCTCATAATTTAACTGCGTATAATTGAAAGGTCCATTGTCCAAAATTTTGCCCAAGGCGTGGTTGCCGTTACCACCCATGTACAGTGGCGACAGTACAGGACTTAGATGGGGTTCATCGGCGTCCAAAGTCCAGTCCCAGTAAGGTAGCATAATGGTGCTATCAATCGCTTGTAGAGCCAGCTCGTACTCGCGGATAAACTTGCGGTGCCAAGGTAAAAAGGCTGGCGTACCGTGAATGACATGATCCAAATTAGCACCTTCGTTGTGCAGCTTGGCAAACTCCTCCCACTTGCTAAAGTTGGCAGGGTTGTCTCTATAGTTGAGTTGCAGAACTGCTGAGACGTACCGATTGTACTCATCATCACTAAGTTCACGGATCTCTTTGCGGACTCTTGGCGTGCCACAGTCTGATACAATCAGATTGAGGCAGGTAGCTAAGCTGAGGACTATGGAAAGGAGCTTCATAAGTTGGAATGTTGTAATGGAAGTTGGGATTTAGTATGTCAATTTATAGTCCCTCACTTTTATATAACTCCAATTAGTTTCGCCTCGTTTTAGACTTACACATCTTGCATATATTACTATTTAACTAAAGATATATATGTATACATTAACGTTAGCTAGGGTTCAACATCTTTATAATGGTTGCAGAATATCGGCTGGCTTACCTTATATAATGCAACGTGAGTCCTACATCTTCTGATCTAGAACTGCAACGATTTAGATCAATTGTTATCCATAGAGTTGTACACTCTAAAATAGTGGTGTCCGATCGGAAGCCTGATGAAGGTGGGAAGTAGGTTCAACCATGTTTCGATAAAATGGGCAGTTTTTAGCAACAGAGCTCTAAAATATTGCTCATTTTATCGGAACAAAATAGTACCAAACTAGTAAAATAATCCCATATTGATACTTTAAACTATACTTTTTCGAAGGCTTGTACTATAAGTGGATATAACTAAAGCTAATTAATATTTATCTATAAGTGCTGCACTTAACCGTATATCTAAACGTGCGCTAATAAAGCTACTGTTCCAAGTTCATACAAGCCGCATCTTGCAGAAGGTTTGCAGTTTACTCTAATTAGTGTTTTATCTGCAAGCAATTCAAAAGCTTCCCTCTACAAGTTTACGGGATATTATACTATATAAGGCCTTTTATTTATTATCATTCGTACTATATACAAAGAATTGAACTGTTTAGGTCAATTTAGCTAAGGGTTAGCCACGAATATACTTTCCTCTACGTTGAGAGGCTTTTAAAAGAAGTTTCGAGATACTATCATTTGGTTCAAATATATTTTTGTGGTGGAATTTAACAAATTACGCCAAGCCCTAGCTTACAACGATACATGGCTTATAAAACAAAAGTAGTGCTTGGGTCAAATATTTTATACTTCATTATAATACAGTAATTTTTTAATAAAGTTTAAATTACAACCACATTTAGAAAGCCTACTAAACTTAAAATATAGCTTGTCTTCTTGTAGTCGTAGTTTACCTGTCTATAAAGTCCAAAACTTGGCTCAATTGAGCTCGGATGTTTTTACCATTATAGTTTTCATATCAATGGTAGTATTCAAGGCATTTAAAACCCTTGGAATTGGTACGTTGGTGCTATACAATAGCTTTCAAATAGGTTATGCAATTTGACGGTAATTTAAACATTTTATTTGGTAGGAAAGTGGTGCTAAAGGTCAAGTTGGTATTTGATGCCATGGTAGCATTAATCTTGGGTTCAAGAGTTGGTATTGATATTAGGGCTGATAAAAATAGGTCTGATGTTGGTATAAATGTAAAGTTGGGTAACATTAGAAGCGAATATGTACAAACCTTGTAAATACTAAATTACCTGTCAAATTAAAAAGTTAAAATAAAAGTTGCTATCCTACTTTTCTATAATGTAGAAATAGTAGAGTCTTTAAACTATTGAAAAAGTTAAAGTTAAATCAATAAAGTTATTAATCAAAAATTATATGGAAAAAATTATCTAGCATTAAATTCATTTATAATATCAATTTATAGTTAAACTTTGATAAAAAATTAAAAGAGTCGTTATCCTTAACACTGATATAGCTATTGAAACTCTTTAAAAAGTTTATTGGAGTAACTATAAGTATCAAAAATACAAGTCTATTCATTTTACTCTAACTTAAATGCTGCTATTTCAAATGGTTATAGCATTAGTTTTTATATTTTAAAGTATTAAGTTAAATTTGTTAAGCTATAAAAATTATTTAAAGTTTGTAATAGGTAATTTATATATATAGGTTGAAAAAAAGCAACTCTAATGTATAACTTGATTTAGTAATATTATTTGTCTACAAATCAACCAAATTTCTAGTCTAAAATATATTAAACAACTTTTTTACCAAAATATTTCTTTAAATTAAATATTATAAACAAATTCTATTATAAAAATTTTTGTAAATATTTTATCTAATTTATTGATAATTAAAATATAATATTCAAATTAAAGAAAAGCTTTAGGCCTATAAGTTTGATTTTTATAATAAATAAAATAATTTAAGAAAAATAAGTATTTAAACTTTAATTTTTAGTATTTTTAAATATAAATTCCTACTTTTTTAAAATAAAATAGATATATTTTAATCTAAAATAAGATTATTTAAACTGTAGTAGCCTTTGTTATTAAAACTCTTATTATTAGGCTATAGATCTAATATTTTTGTTTTTTTAATATTATTTTTTCTATTAATATTTCACTTTACTACCTCTTAGTTATTATTTATAATTATAATTTACTTTTAACTATAGCCACTATCTAGCAGCTTGATTTTATTTCTTAGCCTTTAAATAAAATCCTACTTTTAGTAAGTATTGGCTAATTACTTTTATTAAATATTTAACTACTAGCTTGAACTTTTAGTTAAGTAGGCTTTATAATAACTTTAGTTATTATAATTTCGATTATAAAGTTATTAATCTATTTTTTATACTATTATTATACCCACTTTTTTATTTTAACTTTTGATCTTTTTATTTTCCATTTATAACTACTTTCAATTAGAAATCTATTTTACTTATTAGATATTCTTAAGTATTATTCTTTATTCTTAATCTAGTTATAATTTAAAATTTTCAACCCTTATTAAATAGCATTTAGATATTGAAACTCTAATAACTAACTAATAATATTAAGATACCAAAAGGGTATTTAAACCCTTAAAATACTATTAAAGACTAAGATCTTAATAATACTCTACCTTGTTATTTTCTAAATAGCTATTGTTTATCTTTTAATCTTAACTATTAGCTATAGTTATTACAATAGTGTAAGGTCCAAGGGGGTGCCGTTGAATCCAACTAATGATGGTGTCATAATGGGAGCGTATGACATGAGAGGTTGGGACAGTAGAACCAATGCCGACCACAGCATTGGTAATATGAATCACCCAAAGGAGGTAAGTCCAAAGGGAAGCGAAGAAAGTTTGAACGGAGTGAGCTAAGAGGGTATAGAAGTTGAACCACATATTCACACAATCTAATAACTAAAAGGCTGACCAGGAACAATACTTTATTCGTAGACGAAACAGAATCAGGCTGTCAGAGACAGCTATGGCAGGGGAAACAGATCAGGCTGTCAGAGACAGCTATGGCAAGGGAAACAGATCAGGCTGTCGCAACAGCTATAGTTGATGGTTGAGATCAAGAGGTGAGTAACAGCTATTTAGAAAATAGCGAGGTGGAACGTTGTCAAGATACCAGCCTTCAATGGCATTCCAAGGGTTTAAATACCCTTTCGGTATCTTGGCAATACTTGCTGAATATCCGAATCTCGATATCAAAATGCTATGCTGGTAATAGCTGGGGTTCCTAACTTATAGCCGAGATTACGAATATGGGAAATTGTCAAGAATATCTAATAAATAGAACAGATTTCTGTTCGAAACTAGATATAAATGGAAAGTAGAAAATCGAAGATTGGTAAGAGAAAGAAAATAGTATAGTGTGCAAAGAAAATTGGTCGATGACCTTAGATTAGGAATTGTAACAACCAGGGTTGTTACAAATAGCCTAATTTTATTTCCTTACTATAGTTATTATAACAGCCTAATCTGTTTTTCTTACTATAACTATTTTTAATAGCCTAATCTATTTTACCTATAAATAAAGTATTATTTCTAATTAGTCTTTTAATTATTAAATTGTGTAAATATATGATTTGACTTTTATACTCTTTTAGCTCATTCTATTTAAACTTTCTTTGCTTTTTTTTAAACTTATCTTCTTTAGATAATTTATATTATTAATGTTATAGTTAGTATTAGTTCTACTATCCCAACCTTTTATATTATATATTTTTATTATAATACTATTATTAATTAGATCTAATAGCACTTTTTTAAACTTTATACTTATAGTAGGTATTTTAAAGTATAAAAATAAATAAGTGACTATATAACTCTAAAATATTTTATCTAATAGTAGCTAAATTATAAGTTTTTTATAAAAAATAAATGTTTTAATATTTAATATCTAACTTAGCCTAAAAGCTAAATTAATAATAAATATATTGATTTATTAGTATAATGCTATTATATAACCTAAACTTTCTACTTTTTTAACTTATTACTATTTTCTAACTACTTTTAAAATTCATTTTTTTAGATAATAAATGCTACTACTATAATATTAGGTATTAGTTTTACTTTTCTAATCTATTATATTATATGCTTTTATTAATTAGATTTAACATTATTAAGTATAAAATTAATTACTCAATAAATTGATTTAAATTTATCCTTTTATATAATTTAAAACTATATATATTAGCAAAATAAACTTAATACTTTATATTTTATAGCTAATTAATTTTTCAAATTTATATTACTTTGCTATTTTTATTTAATTTTTTTAATTAAATAAATATTAATTCTAAATTTACTTAAGCTAAAATCAAATAAGTATAACTTATTTTTATAAATATATAAATAAAAAAATTAATTTAAAAGAAAAATAGCCCTACTAATTAATAGCTTACTTTTTAGTACTTAGTTTTTATTATTTTAAAAAATAAATACTATTACTAATTAAATTATACTTATACTTATACTTAAATACATGTTGGCTGGTCGCCCTCACTGAGTGTTTGACCACTGGCTCGGACTTCCAGTCGAGTGGGTTCGGCCGAACTTGGTGAGTCCTTCGGCATGGGACGTGACATGTGTATCGTGTTGTGGGCTGACTAATATAGATGCGGCAACTGCCCTACAATTAAATCCAATATAAAAGCTTTATTCTTGCGACACTTCTGGTTAGGAACCCTTAAAACGTTATAATCAACCTAACCCAAACTTAATCTACGATTAGGGCGAACTCAAAAGAAAGGTCTCAAACAATTCTGATAAACCGACTCAGAAACTCTCTTTTCCTCTATTGATGAAAGCGATCCAGAAACTCTTTTTCTTTCCCTCTTGTTCTTTCACTGTCCTTTTTGTCCTCATATCTGTTTCTTCTTGTTTGGTGGTCTGTTTCCCGTTTTTGTCCTCTTCTTATCCTCTCTCTCTTTTCTCTCTCTGTCTGTCCTTTCTCTCTGTCCCTTTCTCTTTTTCTTTTCCTCCTTTGTCCTCCTTATATGGTAGATCCGAAACAAGGCATAATTTGGAGGCTTGTCAGTGAACTCTTTTCTTAATGAACCGGAGAGTCACCATCCTAATTACTGCTGTCCGCCTCCGCATTTTGGATTCACTTTCTCTGCAAGTCAACCATCAGAGAAATCCGGCATTAAGTCCGAAATCCCAAACTTACCTTCTCAATAGAAATCGGTCTTAGGTAATTTGAGCACTTCGCTATTAGTTAGAATGTATACTAATGAATGGTAGGTATTTCAAAGCGCAGGGATGAATATGTAACTGTATCATCCCAAAATGCTCTGTCCAGTAGTAGCCAAATCGTAGGTTTCTTATGAAAAATTAATGTTCCAATGTTCGACACCCAACTTAGCCTGAGAGCTAAGTTGACAATACATATATATATATACTTTATAATACTTATACTTTAGTTGAAATGCTTAAAAAACCAAAATATATAAATCAATATTACTAAACTTAAATTTAATATCTATCTAAGCTATATAGTAAAAATATTTATTAAAATCTATATTTTATAAAATTTTAATAAAATAATATTTAAGTAACTATAAAAACTTAGTTATATATTTTAGTATTAAAATTATTTTTAGCAATAATAATTAAAAATAATAAAGCTTAAAATGAAAGTAAATAATATTTACTAAAAGCTATAGTAAATTACTTTATTAAAAAACCAACTATTAATTAAGTATAAACAAAAGTTATTTGAAGTTTAGACAATTTACTTCAACTTTATAAATTAATAATTTTAATTAAAGTATATAGATATATTTAACATTAAAATTTTTAGATGCTTTAATATTAGTATTAGTAAGATTTTAGGCTTAAATCTAAAATGTAGGTATAGCTAATAAAATAGTAATAAATACTAATTAAAGGTACTATATACTAAGTTTTATAAATATTTATAATTTATAAGTAGGATATACTTAAACTTTTATATACTTTATCTTTATTTATTATTAATATAGTAAGAACATATTAGTACTATAAAAATAAACTTTATATATATAATTAATTACTCTTTAAGGCTATATTACATTTTTAGAATTGTATAATTTATAGAGAAATACTTTAAAATAAGGAAGTTTATTTCTAAAAAACTATTCATAAGCTTAATAAAAATTTTTAAGCAAACAAAAGTGACAATAGCTATTTATTAAATTTATATAATTGGTTATATATGTATTTCTATTCCCAAATTTAACTGATTTCCACCATCTCCAACTTTTAAACTTATCAACTCAAAATACTAAGTAAACTAATAGGATTAAATAACATATAGAATACCTAAAATTTAACTAATATTTATATGCTTACTTTATATAAGTTGTTAATAGACAACATGAATTTAAAGTACTATATTGAAATTACTTATATATATATTACTTACTTTAAGTTCAGCTACTGCTACAGCAAACTTAAAAATTCCACTCAAATTTAACTAAATTTACCTATCTTCTCAAAACGGATGTATACTTTACTTTTAACTAAAATAACCTTCAAATATTAACAAGAATAGTAAAATCGAAAAGCATACTAAAATTGGATGTAGTTTATTGAAGTTTGAAAAAATCAACTATAATTCGAACTGAAAAAATTACAAAATATAGATGATCTACTTCAATTTTGTAAAGTCAATACTAATCAAAGTACATGAACATCGGAAAGCTCAACACCTATTGGTAATTTAACATCAACATCGATAAGGTCATCGGTTTGAGGATTAGGAGTTGGGGCAGCTAATACATCAGCTAGAATAGTAAAAGTAAAGATCAGTTGAAGGTATTTCATACTACGTCCTGTAAAAGTTTAGTTTATAAAAACAAAAGGATGTGCCTTTAGCTTTTATACTCTCATGTCCATATAATCATACTTACGCTCTAAGCCTATTGATTTACTAAAAGGAACTCACAATACCCTTCAACTATTTCGAAACTATTCATAATTGAAGGGCTGATGTATCGATTTTACCTTTTCAAAATTAACTTCAAATTCGATTGAGGATTAGCTTCTCATCAAATTATAATTTGCTGAAATAGTTGTTGCCAAACTGCAATGTATAAAGACTAAATAGGCTGTTGTCTTTTGATAGGGGTCTAGGATGTCATCAATAGTAATTTTATAGAAATTCAATTCTCTACTTATTTGGATGGATAAATTTACTCTAGTCTTATATTACTATATCTACCCCTTTTAAGTTACGTAGCTTGAATATCGTATTGAAGGTACAGCTTTTACATCATAGCAATCGTAGAATAAGATTTAAAAGCCTATGACTTTACCTTGCTGATGCAAAGGGGTACAGTTACCTATGATGACATTCTTTGAGAAAATAAGATGGGGCCATGTTTTAGATAAAGCATTTTTGGATCATCGTTCCAGTTATACTAGTTTCGATTTCTTTCAATTGCATAAGTCCAAGTATAAACCATAAAATGATTGCTTTAGGCTCAGCAAGTTTATAAAGTACAGCACCACCTTGAAAGATCAGCTCGTGAGTTTTTTAAAATTAGCAACTATATCTTTATATTTTCAAATTGTTGAAGTTAATTTCATATAAGCATACTACTTCTACCTCAAAGAATGGGAAGAGTACTAAAATAAGCCAGATATCTAGAAAAATATGGGCTTCTATTTACATGCTACAACTTTAGGCTAAATATTGTAACTATAAATGAAGTTTTACATTTATCTACAGATATGAAGAATATCTAGACATATTTAGTAATACTATAGTATTTATGAAAGCTAGTTTTAGAAAGATCAACAACAGTCTATATAATTTCTTACAAAAGGAAAATTAAATTCCAAACCGTAATTTACATAACATTTCGATTTGTATCCAAAAAGTACTATAGCTAGTTTTCTGGTAATAAGTCAAGCTCATGAGTAATTTATGGACAATTACCTTTTTAAAATCGTTCCATCTAAACCAAACAGTGGATTATCCATAAGACAAAACTAAATGGTTACATATAAGAAATATACTTGTCTTATCAGATTGGCATCAATCTAAATTTACTTTTGGTTTAACATTCGTTCGTTTCATTTTCTTAATTTAACAAATATAAGCTCCCAATAGCTCCAACAAAATTCATTCTCTAGCTTATTTTTAAATTGAACAATCCATTATCAGGAAACTATACAACTAGGTGTCTATCCATAAGCGTACTATTACTTTCAGGTATATTTACATTTTCAAACAAAACTATATACTGGTATGTATTTCAATTTTATTGAAAACGATCCAAAAAAACTTACATGTATATTACTAACATCTCACTATATTGCAAGGGTTTCTTCACATCCATCTTCAAGTATAAACTTTTTAACCAAAGCTACAAGGTTAAAATTCAAGTATTTTTGGAATTTAGGTTTTAGAGACATGCTTAGACCTATAGCTAAAATATCCAAGGAAACGTAGTAGAGATGGCTACGTTCTAAACCCATCAATCCCACTTATTTCGTTGTGTCCAAAAGACGCGATCCACAAATACAGTATTATACAATCCAATATGAATATCATTGAAGCATCAATTAAGTTAAATTGAAAATGTAAAATCATCAAGTGCTAAGTGTCAAAGATCGTATTTTATAGTCTAGGGTATAAAAGTTTTGGAATAGAAAGTGGAATAAATGCTAATCACCAAAATCAAAATAATCGATTCGTATTAAAATACATGTATATATTACAGAATCAAGTTAATTGAAGAAAATCCAAAAACTTTTGAAGAAAGTCATAAATGAAATGAAGAATGACGTAATACGATTTCCTTTTTTGATAAGCGTTCAAAATCTTTGAAGATTATCCACAAATGAAGTGAAGAAAGTTCAAAAATTGTCTTCACGTTAAGAAAAAGAAGGTTATAAATAAATGTATACTTTCAAGTCTAAACTTATACATGAAGAAAGTTATTAGAAGTGTTAACGCCACTTTACCTAAAATTACAATATATTTGGTAGCTTATAGTGCAATTTAATTCAACTTTACCTTGGATGGTTATATAACCTTAAGTACGTACACTTCATTAGTTAAATTTCGAACCTTTCAAAATAGCTATATTTTTTGACAAATTTACTTTATATAATTATTTGGAATGGCTTATATATTGTTCTTACATTCTTTAATTACGTTCAAAGTAGATCTATTCAACTTAGTACTTTGTATATTAGATTCAATTATACGTTTTCGGAGTCTTACTCCAAACTCAAAGTAAAGTTTAAATAGTACACTACTATAGATTATAACCATAAATCTAATAAATCAATAAATATAATTATTACAATTAAAGTCAAAAGTTTAAAATATATAAACTTGGGCATGTATTCAGTTATCAAGTTTAGTCAATGAGCGTTTCCTTTCATTAACTTGTCACCTTAAAACTCTTCACCTTCTTCATCTTCTCCATTTCGGCTGCCATTACCTTTGCCCTCCTCATTCTGGTTACTATTATCTTCGATCGCTCCATTTCGACCTTGCTTACTTTTAGCCTTGATAGTTCTAGCTGCTTCAAATTTTGGGGCAAATCCAACTGGAATTTTGGTTTCGTCTAGCAGAGTGATATCTGGCTTGAGTAGATTACCAGTAAAGTGGGCTAACGCAAGACAGTTTGTATAAAAATTAGCTGTATGCTCGAAGTATCCTTTGCAATGCAGTGCCGAACCCACTTCACCTTCAGATTCCTGTATGAATACTTCCAAGTCAGCATTCGTAAAATCAGTATTGGTAGTTTCCAACTGTTTGTCTGATAATAAAATAGCTTTGCCACCTAAATAAGATCGCTTTGAACTTACAAGTTGTTTTAGCGCATTAAAGTATAGTTCAATGGGATTTAGGAAAGGTGAATATCGTGGAAGGGTTAATAGTTTTGAACCCATATTGATTAGCTTTTGTCTAATAGTAGGGTCATCATCAATTCCATGGATACTAGCGTTGTCGAAAATATAACATACAGTAGGTCGATTGACATGATCAATTAAGCGTAAAAGAAACTCCTTGAAGACCTGCTTAGTTATACTAGCCATTGTCTTCTTCCTATACTTTTCTGAATATACAAGCCCATCCTCTGAAATCGCAGCTATATAGTTGATGCTATCCTTGTTGGGCAGTGGTGAAATTGCTACTTGTTCTTCAATTCGTCCATGAGCATATTTCTTAAAGGTTGTCCTACTGAAGCTTGCTTCATCGATAAAAATCTTCTTATAGATGCCGTAGTTGTTGATTTGACCTATGTAAGTTTTTCGATCCATAATGACATCTTCATCATTCCATCTTTTTGGGACCACGCATGCCTTCTTGAACGTAATATGCATTTTTGAGTATATATTGCAAAGAGTGGTTCGACTTATATTGACTCCATAATCTTTTAACTCAGCTAGCACATCGCAATTCCTACGTGTTGGATCTTCTCGAATAATATCAAAGACCAGTAGGTATGTATCATTGTCAACTATAGATTTCCGGCCAACTTTTGCAGTTAAAGTTTTTTGGATACATCTTGTTCTTGAGCGTTGTCCATTTTTTGGTGACGTCGATATTTCATAGTAGCAATCGATTTATAATTGATACCAGTTGACTTATGGCACTCTTTCATTGTAGTTTTTCCATCATCAATCCTTTGAAGCATCTCTTCCTTAGCCTCAGGACTGAGTTTAACCTTCTTTTTGTTCTGTTGCTGATTGTCACGTTTATTCAGTTCTGCTCTAATTTTCTCACGTTTGGCGATGTTTAGGAACTGTGTAAGCTTGTTGGAAGCAGCTTTTTGGCTATCTTTGTAATCTAAGAAGGCATTTTCAAGCTCAACACTTGAGTTACAAAGTTCTCTAAATGCTTCTTTTCTAAAAACAGTCTTACGGATCATATTTAAAGCTTTGAGTTCAGCAATAGAAAATGGGTTTGTTTGGAGTATGTTTTCTTCAGTCTGAACTCCTTTATCTTGATATTCTAAAACAACTATGTTAATATATCTTTGATTTATTTAAAAAGCTACCTCCACTACATACTATATAAGTAGAATTATTTTCTAAAGCTGTATTTTGAATATTATCATTATATTCAAGCTGTGCTTCAAAATTTTGATAGCCTATAAGAATATATCAGTATAGTCTTGTATTTATTGTAAGGTCCAGGGAGGTATCGCTGGATCCAGTCAATGATGGCATCATATTGGGAACTCATGACGTGGTAGGTCAGGAAAACGGAACTAAGGCCCACTACTGCATTGGTGACAAAAGCTTGAATTCTCCGGAGGGCAGGCCGGACAGCCAGGTGAAGGAGATACAACATAAGGAGCGCCCATACAATGGTAGTCAAGTCCCAGTTCCAGGAGGGAACTAAAGAGACGGGTTGGGACTGGGAAGTGGAGTGGTGCTGAACTAAAGGGGGCCGGCTGGGTGGTGGTTGTGCGACCACCGGTGCCACAGTGTTAGGGTCAAAAGTAGGAGTTGGTTGATAGGTCAACGTTGGTTCAAAGGGGTAGACGGTATTAGTAACATTAATTGCCCAAAGAAGATGAGATCCGAGGGTAGCGAGGATCGTCAAAAGGTAATAGGAGGCTGGAAGGACAGGGAGACTAGACCACATAGTATTACTATGCTGAAAGTAAAAGTACGGGTAAAGTATAAGTTTATTTAGGGACAAAGGACGGGATCAGGCTGCTGGGAACAGCTATGGCTAGGGACAGGGGGTGAGTAACAGCTATTTAGAAAATAGCAAGGTGGAACGTTGTCAAGATGCCGGCTTTTGGTAGTCGTCGAGGGGTTTAAATATCTCTTTGGCATCGTGGTTGTAGTGATGCTAGCGGGATTGGTTTCCCCTTCGGCAATCCACTACTCTATAGATTAATTGAGTGTTTACCAAGTTTATCCAAAAGAGCCGGTAATTCGATTAACTACTACTGGTGCGTTTCCATGGTTGGAAGGTGTGGATCAGCTAATGTGCTGCTAATCGCTAGAGTTCCCAGGTTATGGTCAAGTTTAAGAAAATAATCAAGGTAATCGAAATAATTGATATGTGGGGTGGATTCATAACTAAGATAGTTATGAATTGGAGAACAAAAAAAAAGAATTTGAAAATTAGTAAGTAGAAAGAGGAAGGGAATCTAAGAAAGGAATAGGTCTATGACCTAATAATCGGGGTTGTGACAACCAGGGTTGTTACATTTATATAGCATTACCTCTACCTCTTGAACTTTGAGTAGGATGGATTATTAAAGCTTTATTTTGGATATTATTGTTGTATTCAGGTTGTACTTCATTATCTTGACAGCCTAGAATAAATGTATTACTATAATTTAAACTTATACCCATTACTTTTACTATTTGAATCTTGAATAGAGCGGACTACTATAGCCTTATTCTGTATATGCTTATTTTTGTTGTGCTTGGGTTGCTTTTTCATATTGATGTTGAAATAAAAGAATTTAAAATGTTTAGATGCTTTTAAATGTAAATATATATTTTTGTAAAATCATAATTACATTTGTCTTTGTTTACTAAGTAATTTTAGATTGGTTTTGTCATCACCATAAGCTTTCAATTTGAAGACAGTTTTTGAACTTTCTTCATCTCATTCGTGGATTTTCTTCAAAGATTTTGGAATTTTGTCATCTTAAAAAGGAAATTACTCCGTCTTCATTTCATTTATGACTTTCTTCAAAAGTTTTTGGATTTTCTTCAATTAACTTGATTCTGTAATACCTTTATGAGAATTTACTGTTTTATGAGAATTCTACCGTACCTTTCTCAAGTATCTTTAGCACTTGAGAAGGTAGGGGCTTGATATTAGATCGAGAGAATTGACTAGGTAAAGCTTAATCAGCTTTTTCTAAAATTTAACAAACCCAGCTTGGGGTTGAGGTAGTTAATATACTTACTATCAAGATGGAAATAAATGCCAATAGGAGATTTTTCATACCAAACTATTTTCTTAACTGTTGGTAAAGATAAACAGAACATAGTGTGGACTCTTATGTCATATCTTTCAATATATTTTGTTAATTTTTGTAGTTTATCAGTTTATAAATCAAGTTTATTATATCCAGTCGACTATTTTTTTAAATTGAACTGATTTACAACATCTATTCATTGATGGGGAAGCTGACTGGACTTTCCTGACAACTAAATATAATTGATGAGATATGTCAGGAAATCAAAAGTATCAAACATATTAATAAAATTAGTTAATAGAGCAGCTGTCCCAATTTAACCCATCTCTATTCCTCCAAGCTTGAAATATATCGATTCAAAAAATTTAAATCAATTTGATAGGATTAGTTCCTTTTGGTTCGGTACTCTGTGAGATACCTAAAGGCATACGAATATAACCACTTCTACCATAAGTTCTTTACAAACTACATAATAAGTAAGGCCAAAACGATACAAAGCATTTACCTAATATAAATTTTAAAGTTATCGATGCTCTAGCCATACTAATAAAGAACTGTTTGAGTAGCTTTTGAAACTTTATTTATTCCAGAAAAATCAATATACATTTTAATAGCCTATGCACTTGATCTATAGTAAATTGAGATATATGTTCTATTTATTGTTTATCAACTTTTCCAGATCTAGATAAAGCTACTGCATCTAGTCTTTTAAAGGTGAGCTAAGACTAGGTTTTAAAGCTACATTTGGAGATTTATTATTAAAGCTGAACATTGAATCTTCCATCCGATAAAATTGAAGCTTTTAATAATAAAAGGAACTCAGATTTCATAGTCAAAAAGGATGTTGCCAATTCAAGCTCACTCAGCTAATCTAGCTATATTTAAGACACCTTGCCAACCTAGTGAATATTGATTTCCTTGGCGTTCAAACCGAATTTATTTTTATTAAATGCTTTATTTAAACAAACTTATTATGAAAACATCACTCATTTTACAAAGCTACATGTTTTGAAATCCATCATAAAAATTAGTATGCATACATCAACTTTGTAAGCTGTTAATTTTACAAGCGGAAATTATCCATATTACTACACCCAAGTACACCGATAGAACTTTGAAGTTGCTTACATTCAAGTACAAGTAAAATAGCTTCAGTAGATGTAGTACTCTAGCCCATATTTTCCAAGTATACCATGTAAAACTTTAAAGTCAAAATATCGATACGTATATTTCGCTACCAAGTATATCTTAAAAGTGATAAATAGAAACTACAAAGTTTATACAAAAAGTTAAATATAAAGAACAAATATCGACAGGAACTCAAATTATTTAAGGTCTAGTTTATTGAAGAGTCTAAGATCAATCAGCAGTTGAACTTAAGCCACCCATTTACATATAATCTAAGGTCAATTCTTGTTAGGTAAACCAGCTTTAACCTCCTCAACCTTGAAAAAACTATCACCTTCATCAGCAGCAATCGTATCAACACTACCATCAACAAACTTTCCATCCTCAACTACATGACTCTTGATATTCTCAACTTTAGTTAGACTACCATCTTCACCAGAAGTTACCAGATCGATTTTAGCGTCGGCTGGTTCACCATCTTTGAGAGCATGCCCATCCACCTCTTTAATCTTAGCTAGATTGCCGTTAGGACCAATGTGGATGAAGTCTGCGTGGGTATGGGCGAGTTCACCATCACCAAGTACGGTAATTTTAACGTTTTGAGCGTCGACTAAACTACCATTAGGTCCAATTGGGAATCGGGGGACGTCAATTAGATCCCGGGCTTGGAGTTTGAGGGTTGGGGTGGCGAGTACACTAGCTAGTAAGGTGGAAAAAGAGATGAATTGGAAGCTTTTCATACTGTACTGTTGTATTTCTGTTTTCTAATTGTTTGATGTAGCTGATAAACCTTTATCTGGTCTTTTTATACCCTGTTCACCTCTAGTTTCTTTACACTACCTAGCTTGCATCAGGTTTACCAATCTAGCCTAAAATATCCATCCGACTAACTTATTAATTGCACTACTCCAAACATGTCTAAACCTATGGAGCTAAGTTTGAACTTACAACAATACCAACTCGCTATGTACACTATCCAGGTCATCGGTTCAAGCCGAAGTTCAAAATTTCCATTTAGCTGACTTTTAGCTTCCTTAAACTCAAAGCAGTACCGATATAAAATCGTAGGACGGTCCGAAAAAACCTTTCAATTTTAGCTGGGTAATGGGTGGGGTAATTAAAGTCACCAACTCTATATCATTATCTAAATATTTTTGTATACAGGGTGGTTAGAGGTTACAACTTCTACTAGCAATCGATATGTAAGGTACTAGGCACCTTAACTTTCAAAATAAAAGCCTACATAGCTAAAATTGTCAATAGAGTTCGATTCAACCCACAAATACGAACTTATCGCTAATTACTTGTAATCTCAATTTGGGCCTTTTTCTCTTTCATTTCATTTGAACTTTCCCTACCAGTTATTTGATACACAAGATAGCACTTTACTATTCGAACTTAACTTTTGAAGGTACTAGGTAGGTGGCTTTCACTATCAGCTGATCCTTTGCAGAAGCACCTTTTGTTGAAAATACCTCGAGATATACAGCCTTAGAGCGAGCTGCTACTGCCTATAATCTAGAAATCGAATATAATGTCGATACAAATTTTGAAGTACACAACTAAAACTAAAAAGGAAGTAAAATATATATTAGGATATTTTATTAATTTGCTGAGTTAAGCACCAAAGTTTTTGAATGAAGCTAAACCATCAAGTATCGAGGTGATCTACTTTACAAGAGTAGTAAAATTAGACTTTAGCTTTCACATCTCTAGCATCAATGATGCTACCATCCTTACCAACTTGAATGCTATCGACACTGGCATCAGCGATGTTTCCACGGTGAAGTACTCTGGCGTCTACATCCCTAATATCAGCGATGCTACCGTTCTCACCAACTTGAATACTGTCGACATGGGCATCAGCTAAGCTTCCATCACGAAGTACACCAGCATCTACATTTCTGACATCAGCGATGCTACCATTCTCACCAACTTTGATCCTATCCACATGTGCATTAGCTAAACTTCCATGGTGAAGTACATCGGCATCTACATTTCTAACACTGGCGATGCTACCATCCTCACCAACTTTGATGCTATCGATGTGAGCATCAGCTAAGCCTTCATGACGAAGTACACCAGCATCTACATTTCTAACATCAGCGATGCTACCATCCTCACCAACTTTGATCCTATCTACGTGTGCATTAGCTAAACTTCCATGGTGAAGTACATCGGCGTGTACATTTCTAACATCAGCGATGCTACCATTCTCACCAACTTGAACTTTAGCTACGTCGACTTGGGCTAGCCCCCCTTTGTGATTGACTTTGGCTTTTAAGTCATGGACATTGGCGATGCTACCGTTTTCACCAACTTTGAAATTTGGGATGGCGATTTCGGTTAAGTCACGAGCTTGAAGTTTGAAAGGGGCAGCCAAGACGGTGGCTAGTAAGGTTGTGGAGAGGATCAACTGGAAAGTCTGCATACTGTATTAATTAATTATTGGGTTTTGGATTAGTGGTTTATTGTTAGTTTGAGTTGATGCTTCTACATGAACTTTTTCCAATCCTTTATATATCTTTCAAAACCAAAATACTTTAATACAAATACTATTTAGGAAAGTCCACGTAGGCTTAATGACATTTAGGATGCACCCACCTTACCAAACGAGCACCTTACATCAAGTCGATTACGCTGGTGGGTTTAGTGCTTAAAGAAAATGTTGTGGAGTAGACTGTAAACCAATAATCGAATCGATGCGATCGACATTATTTTCAATAATTGGCTGAACCTCAGATTGGGTTTCCCAATTCGGTCGACTGGTAATTTTCTCCAAGCTTCAATTATCACCAGGACAAAATAAAGACACCAACATTCAAGACTAAGTTCATTTTAGTTCTGCAGATTGCGGGGCAGCTAAAGCTATTAGCTCAACATATCTAATGAATAAGAGCCTTCAACAGCTGACCCAAATGAAAAACTATATCGAAAAAACGACTTGAGTTACCAAGAACCTCAAAGTACATATGGTACTAATTGAAACTTTCCCAAGCTGGGTATCGAACGAATTTACTTTGCAGTAAACGGGAAGGAGTGATCACTTTGACTTACATTTTAAGTGGTTCGGCCTGGGGACGCTACTTAGAGATGTTGGGCGAAGGTAAACGTTCTAAGCTGGTATTTTCAATAAAATAGGTGGTCATATGCACGAGGTAGGTAACCGGTTGGGTGGTGAAAGAATATCCGAGGGTTAGGATACTATTGGTTGAGATGTCGAGAAGCAGTATAGTAATGTTGGGTTTATAGCATTTATTTATATACTTTGAACAGGCTTATTTGTAAAAAACTAGCCATAGCATTCAATACAAATCTTTAACAAATATCGATAAGAAAACATAGATAGCAATCATCCATATCAATCTTTAACTGATATCCTTTGCAATAGAATGAAACCAATTATATATATTATTTTCCCAGAAAAATATATATCCGCTATTACTAACTCCCTGCACATTCATCCTAAAATTCACATACTCCTTTGAACAATAGTTAATATATACTGATGATAAATTTTCCAAATACCTATTATAAGGCTTTAGTTCCAATATACTTGTCCTCTTTACACCAGTTTGTACTATCAACAATAAAACTATAAAATACAATAAATATGTTCATCTTTGTCATTTACAACATAATCTTACCATGCAAAAGAAGGTATAAGCTTAAAGCAGATGTAAGGATAGTAAATCAATGGATTTGATGAAATGATTTGATTGAAATCTACAGTCTATTGATAAATACATATATAAACAAAATCAAATCTAAACTTTTCAAATAAAACCTTTTATTTGAAGCATATTAAGTCCAACCACCTACATCTAACTTAACTTCCTTTGCTAACATTCAAACAAACAGTGTTCGAAGCTGGAGAATTTACAAAAGCACAAACTCTCGCATCTTTCAAGTAGTAGCTGCATGTATATAACACTCACCTCATTAGCTTTTATCCTTTCCTATTGACTTCTCTATTAAATAGAAACCGATAACTTTAGCCAACTGACTCATATTTGGCCTCTTGATCAAAGTAAACGTAGGAATGCGGTAGTCCCTGTAGATACAGTTTGAAATTTTAGCAATCTCATTGTATTTTTGGTAAAGGCTTTCTCACAACCTTCCCTTTGATTTTCTTGGGCTGTTAGCTAAAATTTTAAAAACCAACATCCCATGTAAACTTTTTATATTAAGTTAGTTAAACCATTGAAGTTTATAACATTTCATACCATCTAAAGAACGCTAATACTGTTGGTTTCAAAAAACTCTGTCCATTTCCCTATAGCTATGAATAAACTAAGCTACGTTATTTTGAAAATGGTAGTTGTGGACAAATTTCCAAAGCCAAGTTTCCAACCCAATTAGTCAGAATCAAAACTTGAAAATAATTCCGTTGGGATTGACTTTTCACTTTTACTCAAGCCATCAACTTGAAACTTTCCTTCAGCTAAGCAGCATCAGAGACGTTAAAGAGTTTCAACTCAACGAGGGATTTAAGAAGGTCGACTATTAACCCAATAAGGTACTTTTATACTTGTCTATTACAGGTTGCTTTAGAGCATTTTATTAGATTGAGGTTGAATAGCGTTTACTTTACCAGTTTTCTTTCTTTAAACTATTTTACATTTAAACTTAGAGGTTGATAGACGTAGATATTAACAAAAGTTTGTATATTTTAACCATGCTAGCTTTATCGGAAAGGGAAACTATTCAATCGCCTCAAAACTCAACATTCAACATCAATTCAGGGATAAAGATCAGCAAGGACATCACTTTGCCACCACTTATCAAAGTTAAAATGGTGAGTTTTAGTTGAGCTATTTCAAATGCTCTTAAATATATAATGAGCTTTATTCCTATTTATATTTGTATCCAGACTAATCTAAACTTTCTAAAAGGAACATTCGCAACCGGATAATTATAACAGCTATCCTCACCCCAACTCGAGCTACAAATCCAACCAAAGCTACAACTACGCTTCCAACTATACCGATAACTACAGCAACTCAAACCCAGCCTCCTCCATCTCGGAGACTTATAACTCAGATACTCAAGATGAAAGCTACGATGGAGAGGACATTGATTCAATAAACGATCCTACCACACCCTGGCACACACGTTACCAGGCGACCAAGAACACATGTATCGAGCTGGAACGATTCTTTTTACAGCGAGCTCAAATCGAGGAAGAATTTGGACATCGTCTTCTCCAGCTAGCTAGACTACCTTTAGGAGAATCCGAGTCATGGTAATAAGAGACTTATACTTACATCATCTGTTTTGATAAAATGCGATATAAAACTAAACTTTTGAAATAGGGGATTAGGCGCTTCCCTCCATGCCGCAAAGCAGGAAATAGAAACGACAGCAGCTGGACACCTCCAACTCGCTGCGAGACTCCGAGCTGAACTTCAGCAGCCTACTTTACAGGCCTCCCAAAACCACCGCTCCATTAAGCGAAAGTTGAATCGTCCTCTCCCTTCAAAATCACGAAACCGTAGCAACTGTGTCTACGCTTTGGAGAGGGTAACCACTTTTAATATGCTTAATCATCTAATTTTTGGTAGGCTAAAGAGAGGTTACGAGAGGGACATCCTGGTGCCGATATGGAAGCCCGATTCAGTCAAATCAAGTTTGATGAGGCCGATCGCAACTACTGGACTACTGTCCAGCAAGCCTGCGACGGCTACCGAAGCCTTGAACTCACCCGAGTTTCCTTCTTCCGCAAGATTTTGTGGCAGTACACTAACGTGCTATCCTCCACCTGTGTTGCTGACGCTGAGGTTTTTAATATATACAAATTAGTATTGACACTATGTAGTCCCTCGAAAAGGTACGTATAGTACTTGAGAAGTGTGATGCCAAGGCTGACGTCGAAGCTTTAACCAACACTTACATCAACAAGGCCAACAGCTCCTCGGCGCCTGGTTAGTTTTATTTAGATTTTGCACAACTAACTACTACTTAGATTCCAACAAGTCCAGGCATTCGGTCGACCCACCCCGTCCCGAAGAACGCACCAATTCCTACCCGAGCCATCCTCAGCCAACCCGACCGCAGTTCACCGTTGCGTAATGAGGTAAACAAGGGGGAAGAGCATTACCACCACCCATCCACTCCCTAACAGTCAAGGGAACTTCCCAATCTATGGTTCGACACCCCAACCCTGGCCCAGCTAAGGTGATCCAAAATGACTATGTGACTGCGTCGATTGCCCGCAGTCCCATATTAGCCGCCAAACGGTCGTCGGTGCAGAATCGTACTGTCGGTAGGAACCAAGCTCCAGGCCAGGGTATCCCAGCTGGCAACTACTCGGTACCAGCCTCTCCTGCCGTTGCCCAACCTTCCTCTCACCACACTCAAGATCCTAGTCATATACAACAAGGCGGACCTACGCCTATGTTCAATCGCACCCCATCCTCCAAATCCAGGGGCAGCAACTCACGACCTGATTCTCCAAGTAACGAATACTATTCGAACCAACAACAACAGCAGCACCAGCAGCAGCACCAGGCCCAAGCTCATGTCCAACGTACTTACTCCAGTGGAAGCCGCCAGAACCCCAACCAGCGTCCACCTTCCAGCCAGAGCAACCCCAAGCTACAACAATCAAGGTACCGTCAGTCAGCAAGCTTCCCCTTACATTGTCGGCGGTACTACCCCCAACGGAAGCACGTATAGAGGCCACCACATCAACACCAACTCCAATCCGGCCTATGTCGACAGTCCCAACCGCCAAGCTAGTCCCGCTAACTTTCAGCAACGCAGCGAAAGCCCAGCCCCCAATCCCAACTTCAACCCCCAATCAGTTATGAATCGACCTACCACGCCTGGGCTCGGCAATCCCCAAGCCCAAGCTCCAACCTCGAGCAACGCCACTCCTGGCAGTGCCACTCCTGTAGGCGGCACAAGTACGCCTACTCCTACTACCCGTACTGATTCCAGCCGACCTATTTTGTTCTACGTCAAGGCGATCTACGACTACGAAGCTGAGATTCCCGAGGAAATCTCGTTGGTCGAGGGGCAGGTAGTTGCTGTGTTAGCTACCCAGTTAGATGGGTGGTGGGAAGGAGAAATTCAACCTAGGGCTGATGATCCCAACCCTATAGTAAGGAGGGGGATCTTCCCCTCCAACTTTACTGAACCGGTATCGCTTTAAGTCAAAGCTCAGTTCGGTTGGCTTATCTTACCTTGAAAGTCACTTTTATTTACAAATGTTGGAGATGGGTATAACGAATTTGCTGTAGTAAAGTTTAATTTTTAAATGTGTAAAGTTTTTGTTTATTTGTAATTCATTTTTCAAATTTTATTCAAAGTATTCTAATAGATAGATATAGACCAGTTTCAACTTTTATAGAACTATAAAAGTTTATTTTCTTACTTGACCTTTCCAAACAGAAGTAATAACTGTAATTTATCGTAACTCACTTTCTGTTGGAAAATACTAAACTTCGAGGGCTTGCTGCAATCTGGACTCACATTTGACCAAGAATATATCTACCTCCTCTTGAGCCTCTTCAGTCTTAGCGTAAGGTATGTGTGGATTTGCCGCCTTGCGATCTAATTTTTAATTAGTCTTTTACCTCTTTCTAAAATATCAAAAACAAAAAATATACTTACCGAAAAAGAAATCTCCTTCCTTAAACTCAACTACTTTATCGGCCAAAGCCAACCACAAGGTAGTATCGGCACCCATTCAAAGAAGTCCGCAGGTAGTTATCTCCTAGAACCTTATCAAAGGTAGGTAGCGACCTTTGAACACCAGGCGTCCTACACCAGCCCGGATGCATACTATAAAACAAGATCGAAGTATCTTTGGTGAAAGTTTTGGCAAGGTGCTTGCTCAGCACAACTTGTTGACGTTTGTGCTGAGCGTAGCTGGATTTGCCATCAAAGAACCAAGTGTGGTTGAGCTCGGGGTCTTGGCAGTTTAGCTTGGCGTTGTACATACCACCTGAAGAGACGAATATCTAGTTGCAAAAGCGAAATGGGATCAGTGATGGAGCGGAAAGGAGATGGAATTACCACTCTTGAGAACTTGGTGACTTGAAGATTGGGTAGCATAAGTTTAGTTAGATAGTAGTGACCCAGCAAGTTGGTGGCAAAGGAGGATTCGATGCCCTCGTCGGTTAAGGTATACTTTTCGGCAATCATACCGGCGTTGTGGATCAAGACGTCACATTTTGCAACCGAGTTCTCATCTCTAAAATCGTTATTGAAGGATTCGTAAAAGCTTTGAATGCTCTTCATGGAGGACATATCTACGACATGGTTGTAGATATTGGAATTGTTGGTTTCCAATTTGAGTTTTTCAAGTACTTTTTCACCTTTTTCTTTGTTTCGATTCAGCATATGGAGCTTGACGCCTGGTATAAGCAAAGTTAGCTATTGGAATTAAACAAATGGTGTTAGTCAACGAAAGCTTACCTTTCTTAGCTAGCTCCAAGGCAGTCACATAACCCTAGACCACTGTTGGCACCTAGACACAAAAGACATGGAATTACTTTTTTGAATAAGGAAGCTCAGAGTTACCAGATATTAAAACGACTTTGTCTGTACCGTTAGCAGTCTCAAACTCGTCTGGAACTGGGAAGGACTTGGAGTTTTCGATGTACCCTTGCTTGGTGAAGGTACGCATACCTTGGTAGGCAAATTGGAGGAAGGCAAACATTTAGTTAGCTTTGAATAGAGTTGAGAGATGAGTTTGAGTTTTCAAGTTGGTTAGTTTATATAGGGGTATAATTCGAGTAATTTTTTCATCATAATCCAAACAAGTTAGTTCTATCACTAGTTAGGTGTGGCTAGGATAAGTTGTAGGAGATGAGATGAACGAAATCGATCGTGATCGTTTAACTTTTTCACTTTGATGGATGACGTTGTACTTGGGAAGAATAAGAGTAGCAGTACTCAAGAAACCTATTGTAAAAGCTGTAGGTGCCCATACCCTTAATACATTAGTACTATAACGTATCTGAATTTGTTTAGGTAACAAGTTCAGTCTGACTGATTTATGGATCTGGCTTTATATATCCAAAAATCCACTTTGATCACTACATGTACTTGATGAGATGCAGGCTTTCTTTTACTTATGGAATTTCTTTCTGCATTTTGAGATGGTTTAGAAATTGTATACATTGCCAAATAGCAACTTTGAAAGTTACTTTTATTGATATAGTATTTGTGGCTACAAAGAACTATTGATGAAGTTGCATTTGTAAATTCACTTACTAGGAAAGGTCAAGTAAATCCGATGAAACGAAAAATAAATCATTCAAAGCTTGTTTCAACACTAATAAGTTGCAAATATAACTAAAAGCTGGTCTTTGTGACTGTATAGAACATTAGTCCCATCAAAGTTTGAATTTATAGCTGGCTTTGGAATTAAACTGACAATCTTACCAAGATGGAAGCCTCTCCAAATCATAGATTAAACTAAAACTAAACTATAAATGACAGCATCAGTTTTACACAACTCAAGGCTTACTGAACATTCTCTCCTAAAAACTAATAGAACCCCAACTCAATTGGCTATTCCAAACACAAATTTATAGTCTTCAACTGGAGCATCCATCAAAATGGAAAAGGCAACCTCACTTTTCAGAATGTTGATACTCTTATGTCCTCTGTAGGCTTTTTATATTATGATATTGCATGAAGACAGATGTTGAAAATTAATAATATTGAATTATATATTAACACATATGCCTAAAAATATACATACAGTTCAAGCACATTTAATGTAAAAAAGTTAAATGGATTAAACTTTGAGCTTATAATATATACTTTGAAATTTACTATCAGTATATATATATAACTGTTTAAAGTAATATAGGATATTAATTTAAATAAAAAGTGGAAATTATAATTATAATTTTCTAAAAATATAATAGGTATAGTTATATTTTTTTAAAGTATCCTTTTATAAATTCTTTTAAGCATAAATTAATCATTTATTCTTTAGAAGTACTTTATAAAAATAAATAATAAAAGAAACTATTTATCTTTAAATATTTTTTATAAATAATTCTACTATTTTACTTAACTTTAATATATCCATTTTAAAGACTATCTAAATATATCTAATCTTAGAAATCTTAACTATATACTAATATTAAATTGAATTTTTATTTTAGTTTAAGTTTTAAAAGTAATACTATTTAATATATAACAGTTTATTAATTATATTGATCAAGTCCAAAATTCATTATTTACTAAAACAAACTATTTATTATTTAAAGGCTTTTAATAAATTATTATACTTTTTTTAAAATAGTAACTACTATACTAATTTATAAATAAATAAAAGTTTATAAAAGTTATAATTATAATAAACTTTAAGTTAAATTATACATTTATATGCTAGCCTAAAATATATATATTCTTATCTAAATATATTTAATATTTTACTAAATTAATTAAAATCTAGTAGTAAATAATAAATATACTTATAAATAGTATTTAATATTAAAACTATACATTATAGCTATGGAAACTTGAGCCTTATTTAACTAAAAGTTATAAACTCAATTTGGAGTTTTATATATCTATACTATAGGTTGAAATATTATGCTTTGGCTATATCCAAAGTTTAATAAAAGTTGTAATACTATCAAAATAGTAGCAAACTGCAAATTGGCCGAAATAGCTATTAAAGATGGAAATTGGTAATTTATTGGCTGTGTATGATTGGAGATTGGAAAAAAACTGCAGGTCTTAAAACGCAAACACGTAGCTAAAATCAATGCACAAATAACAAAAGTTTATTCCTTAACTTAGAACTACACAAGAGTTTTATTCAGAACGATGGAGCGTTACAATATCATACAGAACTGGAAGAAGGATAAAGTTCGCGAGTTCCTTACCGAGATGTTTACTTATTTAGGAATATCGAAAAGAGACTTGAAGGTGTACGACCCAGACGATTCAACGCCCCCAATCGAAAAGCTGTTGCAGTACTTTGACAGTAACTTTACCTACCATTTAACAACTAAAATTTTACCAGAGGAGAACGTCGATGGAAGTTACTTGTTGGAACTTAGCGAGGAGGATCTTGAAGATAATTTCAACATAAAATTTTACGATAAGCGAGTAGCTATTATAGAAGCTATTCAACGGGAAGATGAAGGTAAATTTCAAATAGAATGCATTTATTAAATTTATACTAGAGCTCATAAGTAAGATAAAGCGAACCTCTCTTTTGGAGAAAGTTAGAAAAAGTAAGCTTATTTATTTAAATATAACTAACTTTGTACAAAGTGAAAAATCGACATACCATACGACCTTATTTAGCGAAACCTCGGCTACGATACATAAAGCAATTACGAAAGAAGCTTAATGCTGCAGCTCTATCAAAACTTGCTCAGCCTAGAGAGCTACTTCCAAAAGTAGACTTAGAATCGCCGAAATCTAGTTCAGAATCGACAAGGCTCAAACTTGAGGTAGAGAAGGTTAAATCTCAACCCAAAAAAGTTCAAATCGAATCACCTAAGGCCAGCATAGAAAATCCAAAGATTCATAGGACACCCGAAGAGCCTCTGCAGCCAGGGCAAATAGACTACTCCCACCTCCCCAAGTGTAAGAAGCTGCCCAAAGTTGAGGTAAAACTTTCGTTTACTAGCTGGATATTGACTTGTATATCTAGCAACTGCAAGTTAATAGCCCTGAGCCCCATTTTCACCTTGAACATCAACTTTTCAACAGCTCCAACTCTAGCCAAAATAGTAGACATTCACCTCCACTTACCAAGACCGAGCCCACCGTCCAGTTCGGATGTCGACCAGACTATATGGAGCCAGAAATACATGAGGTAATTCAGAAGATTATTAGCATCACTAAACTTTCCAAGCAGATACAAACCCAGCTGGGGTTGAACTACAGCCCTACTGACCCTATCCTTATGCCTTCTACGACCTCCTTCCCACCACCACCCAACGCCTTTGGACCAGCTGCCACTTATTCTCAACTATCTACCAGGACTTCTGGATCTGCTTTGCCCTTAAATTTACCCCCATCTGATCAATTCCAGACTACTGACATGTACTGGAATGATACTCTCATGGATACAAACATCTTCCAGCAACACCATGGCGTGTCTGAAGTTCTTACCACTCAGCCTGAACAAGCCTCCAGTAACTTTACAAATGCACCTAGGTTCAACCCAAGAGACAATCAATCATTCCCGACCACCAATAATAGTTGGAACAATGGAGATTCACAGGACTATGGCAGGAGACATGACCAACCACACCAAAACATTAGAGGTAACTGGTACAATAGAGGATATAATCAAACCAATCGGAACTTTGGGGGTAATTGGGACCGAAACAACCAGGGTTACAATAGGGAGCACGACCAGTCAGATCAGAACACTAGAGGCAATTGGAGCAACCAAGATACTCAGGACTATGGCAGGGGACATGGCCAACCATCGAAACAGCCTCTCGATATTGAGTGGAGTAACACGCCGACTGGGAATGGTAGCGATATCTGGAGAACGAAGCTAACTTTGGCCAAAGACAGTCAGCTAGGTGAAACGCCAGTTCGAATGAGCACTAACAGTGAATGGAATAAACAGCTGACCCAAGCCGATACCGACATCAGATTTGATAAGAAATTTATCCAAACCAACTTCAATATTGGATGGGGTAAATCACCAACCCAAACTTACAACACGCAGTTGAGTGCAACCTCAACCCAGGCAGATACTATCAGTGGATGGCATAAGCAGCCAATTCAAGCAGATGACATCCAGCGAGGTGAAGCATCAACTCAAACAAATACTACAGGCACATGGGATAAACAACGGGCTCAAGCTAAGGATACTCAACAAGGTGAAACAGCGTCTCAAATCGACATTGAAGGTGAATGGGGTAAAAAGCCTACTCAATTCAAGAACACTCAGTGGGGTCCAGCATCAACTCAAGCAAGTGCTTTTGGTAATAGTGCCAATAGATGGGGTAAACCATCAGTCCAAACTAATGATGCTCAATGGAGCGGAGCATGGACTCAGGCAAACACTAATGATGGATGGGGTAAGAAGCTAGCCCCAGCAAACGAGACTCGATGGGGTGGAACTTCATTCCAAACGAACGCCAACGATGGATGGGGAAAGAAGCCAACTCATTTTAAGGATGCCCAGTGGGGCGAGACATCGATCCAAACCAACACCAGCGGTGGATGGGGTAAGAAGGCATTCCAAACCAACGACTCACAATGGGATGAAACATCCACTCAGCATTCGAACACTGGGTCCGACGGTAGATCAACTAGAGGTGGCATCGGCAAATGGGTAGATCGATCGAGAAGGACGTACAACAATGGACGAGATGGTTCATCAAAGAAGCCCTACTTTGATAGACGGGATCGGCAACCGATGCAAATGCATAACAGCAACAATCAGTTTGGTAGTCGATCAGACCAGACTAACGATGGTGGATACGGTAGTTCAGCAAACTATAGACACAATCAAGGTTATAACCAACAAAATCATCACCCAACTCATTCTTACAGCAATGAGCCAACCAATAGACCGGCCCGATACTATCGTGATGATTCGACCAAGCAACCAGCCCGTCCTTATGACCAAAGGTCAGCTGTGAAACAAGAGCACTCCTATGACCATGAACCAGCTAGGAAACCGTTCCGTTCTTACGATCGTGAACCAGTTGGACAACAAGAACATTTTCATAACCGTGCACCAGTTAAACAACCATTTCACCATCCTGACCGTGCACCAGTTAGGCAACCTGCTCATCCTTACGTTCGTGAACTTGGAAACTCGATGGTCCGTAACTACTCGGATCAGCTAACTAAGCGACCAGCACATCATAATAATAGTAGATCAGTTCATCAACACAATCGATTTAACAACGACCTACCTGCTAATCAATTCGATCCAAGTAAGTGGCAAGGGCCCCGAAACACCCCCATTGACGGTGTGTTTACCTCTTCCTCCAAGTACGGTAAAAGCTACTCATCCCAACCCCAGAATCAACCCACGTTGAGCCAACTACCGCTTCCGAAAGTACAATTCCACCGCCACCATCTCAGTTCCAACCTATATCGAACCGACTACCGGGTCTCGAACATACACATCCGCCACCACCTTTATTCCAACCTATATTTAACCGACCACCAGGTCCCGAAGGGGTAACTCGTAGGCCCTCTTGGATCCGAGAGGATGTTCCCTTGCCCACTATTAATAGCAGTCATTTGAATCAACCACCTGCCCCAGCTCCGGTAATAGTTCAACCCTCTTGGCTCAAACCGGAGCCTGAATTCGACTTTTACATTGACACCAAACCTAGCAATCCTCAAAGTAATTAGTGAATTAGCATTGTTTTTACAGACTAACATTTATTCTTTAGATCGTCCCTATAGATAACTTAATATCCATACATCGACTAACTTAACCACCTGTACATACGTGCAATAACTACCAGCTTTTAATAAAGTTTCAATTTAACCCAGGTACCCCATAAATCCAAAAGTAAAAACTATAACAAATCCAACATACATGTATATCTTTTACTCAAAGCTTTATTAAAAATTAGTTCAACTTATAGAAAGGAAACGGCAATAGAAATAAACTATTTCTCAATCCCAAATCCAAACTAAGACAACCGTTCATATCAAAATTAAACCAACTACCTCCCTCATATCTAATCTCAAACGTATATTTCTTAGTCCTCTCGATAACATCCGTCAATTTCAACACTAAATTTAAAGGCAATCCATTCTCTAAACAGGCCTCTGAAAATATAATAATAAACTTTTGATAATTCCCTGTCTGCAGATCTTTCATATAGAATGGTGGTTTAGTATGATAACTAGTATTCTTAACGTTAATTTTCGACATATCCATATGCCTCAACAGAAATATAAAGTATCGAACCAACAATCTAACGGCATGGGTCCGACTGGACGTGTTGTATCGGAACCATAAATCGACTTTAGGTACACTTTGTATCAACGACAACAGGTTAATAGAAATATCTTTAAGTAGGCTGATACCTCCATCTACATAAGCTTCTACAAGGCAGGCGTCGTTGTAGCTGAACGCTAGGACCACCTTCATCGAACTCTAAGATATTGGCCCCAATGCCGTCAAGCTTAATCTTATTAGACTTCAATTTTCGTCGTAAACTAGTTTGAGGTATTGACAATTTCAAGGAATTGAGCCGTAAAAGGGAGATATCTAACCAGTTAATGTTGGATGAGGACGAGGATCGAGGTTTTTCAACTGAGTTGGAGTTGGAGTTGGACCTAGATTGCTTGTTGAGAATCTCCATAGCCTTTGGTATACCTGCAATAAATCTTGTAAATTTTGTTCAGTTCGAATATCGGTTTATATATATTCAATTTTATCAGTCCTTTTGTCAAAGCAGAATAAACTTTATGATAACAATGAAAATGTAATTAATCATTTAGAAAGCTTGATAATTCACTTATATTGATGAAGTATACTCTTTATCTTAGTATAAAAATACTTTGACTTTGTATAAGTAAAATAGTCATTTTATAAATGTTTGTGATCAAAAGCAAACTGACTAAAGAAGGTATACTTTAAATAGAATAAGAGGCAAGTCTTTGTATTTACATATCCACCTAGTTTCAAGGTGCTATAGTAATCTAGTTTAAATGGGTATTCCTCTCATATATCCAGTATCTTTTAAATTTTACTGGATATGACCTATGATAAATGTATTTTGACATTGGTTCCAAGGTTTGAAAGGAAACTGATGTGTTGAAATTAGTCCAATTTTAAGAGCAAATCAATATACTCAATCTCTATGTATAAGCTGTATGTTGTGTTGGTATAGTAAAAGTATATTCAATATTATGATGCAAAAAAGTAGTACAATCCTTACTGCTCCCTTTCAAAGCATTTATTCTTTTATAGTAGCCTTTAAAATACATTAAAAATCCGATTCTGTACATATTTTTAGAACTATACATTCTATTGTAAAATGCCATTTTAGATATATATGTTCGTTTAAACCTAGTTTGTACAGCTCTAGAATCTCTTAAAAAGTGTTGAATTTTCTCCGAATTCTTGAAACTGCAATCCAGCAAGCTTCCACTTTTAGTCACTTTTGACGTTTCAAATTGGATTTCACCCAGGCGTTAAATTTTGCAACTTAGTTTACTCAAACTTTTCAAGTATTATCAACGTAGTAGGACGGCCTAAAGTTCAAATTCATCTATGCCACCCAGGTACTTGAAACACTATAGAGTCGCCCCTTTTACAGTAATGAGAAAACTAAGCTTAGGTGTTAATTTGGCTTAGTTGGTAAGTTTCGGTAAAGGTTTATCTCTCAATTTATTTTTCTTTCATCAGATTGTAAATCAATTGAGACGCGTCGACCTACCCTTACATCCTTAGAAATTAGAAAGAATCAAAGCACAACCACAAGAAAACCCACCAACTTCATCGCGAACACATCCATAAAAGTAATACATCGATATTTCATCACCCAAATTCAACTTCGGAGGTACAATGCCCTGATGCATATCTTTAGATTACTAAATAGTTTATTTACGGATATCAAAGGCACAACTAGAACTAAACTAGTATTAGCATCACCGACAGCCTATAAGCTTACACTCTTAGCTCAACTATTACTATGGCAATTAGTAGTGGGGTCCGTCTATTCCAATTTCAGTTCGACCAACCATCCCACCGCCATATCCAAGAATAACAAAATCCTGCGATATGCCGACGAACAGCTAAAAAAGTCAAAGACTAGCACACCGATAATCCCCTACGTTGAGGAAAATAAACGATCCGTACCACTGCAGCCCTCGCAGAGGAATAACTTCCGAAATCGCAATAACCGGTTAAAAGGAGTTATAGGTGGTGAATGCGTCCTTATCAAAGATAAACTGTACTACTTGGGCGGAAGGTGGTTCAACCCCCAACGACACCTCAATCCCAAAGCTCTTGTCACAATAGCCAACGCAAAGAAACTCAAGCTGGATCTGAAAAATCAAACTAGTACCGACGAACAAGGTCTACCCAAAGGCGAAGTCCTCGCCATGATGCTGGACCTATCCAAACCCTTTCAGCTAGTAAATGTGAACAGTTCGCCTGGAACGACGACAGTTGCACCTTGGAAGGATATCAGTGAACTGGACCGACCGTCAATTCCTTCCATCCCACTAGATCGCTTCGGCAACAGCAAAAATAATAACAATAATGACGATCAAATCGACTTTTTGAAATCCCCCATGTACCCTCAACTTGTAGTTACCAACAATGATCTTAGTACTGGCCATATCCTGATGTATGGTGGAGCAGGAGCGAAGCGTGGTCAAGAACTTTTGATATTCAACACTACCTCTCAGACTTTTAGAGCAGACCTAGATGGCTCCAACTACGCCGCCTCACCGTTAGCTTCGCGACCTGACGTCAATCCCGATTTGCTATCTCCATTAGCTTATGGAAGCTGGGTTAAAAGCGATATGGATCCCGACCAATTCATCCTCTTTGGTGGTTTGAGCTTAGTTAATGGGACAAGTATATCGGGTGGTGGTGAAACGTTGGCCAATGTGGCTAACCTTACGATCCAGCAAAAGTTTAGTGACCCCAGGGTCTTTTCATTCAACAGTAAGACGCATGTCTGGAAGGTATTCAGCCCCAATTCGGATCAGGCGCAGCTCAGCTTCCTACATACTTCATTCGTGTACCGGAACAAGATGTATATACTGGGCGGAATCCATCCCTACACGTTTGATGCGTATTCGTGGGACCACATTCGAACTTTCGACCTAAAAACACGGCAATGGAGCAACACCAGCCTAAGCTACGACGACCCAACCGAGATTCCTCAACCGCGATTCGGTCACAAGTCAATATTCATAAACAACAGTACCCTAGCAATCCTGGGTGGTGCCGTTGGTCTGAAGGATGAACTAAAACCGGATAACCACACCGAACACGTCCCTACCTTTGCCAGCGAAATCTTGCTGCTGGATCTAAACAACTGGTCCTGGACTCGCATCCAACCCGAAGGTTTTCAAGGCACTTATATGGGCTGTGCAGCTTTGGTTGGCGATTATCTAGTGTATGCGTTTGGGCAGTCAGCCTCCCCACTCTCTGGCCCAAGTAAAACGATGTTGATTGATGTTCGGAATTGGAACAGTGTCCAAAGTTTTGAACCACCGCCTCCTAAGGTTGTTGAAAAAGATACCTCCGACTCTAATATAGCTCTACAAGGTGGCCTCATCATTGGTGGTATATGTACTCTGGTTTTGATTATTATTGGCCTTAGCTTCTACCTGATGCTGATGTGGCGCCGAAAGAAGCGTCTGACTTTGTCTCATACCAAGGAGAAGGATGGCTCCAGCTCCTCATCCCAGTTCCCATCTCCACCTTCTCCGATCGGTAACTTATGGCTTGAACCCAGCAGTGAGGTCAGTAACCTGCAGTATGTCGACAGCAGTCTGATGAATATCAGTTCGCCAGCCAACGACTCCACGCCGTCAGTTGTTGCGACCTGTAGAGCATCGTCTTCGGCACCACTTGGAATCCTTGGACAACGGTAATATCGCTATTAGGGATAGCAGCATAGCTTCGCGGACCAGCACCCACAACAATCCCCAGATGCTCAGCCTCAAGCAAATTGATGGAAGCGTGAACTACGACAACGCAGGCCAATTCCCACCTAACGCTATATTTGTCACCACCCAGTATCTACCGGCGACCTGTTCAACCGACTACACTTACAACAACGCTGCCACTTCGAATCTAAATCGATCTCTATCCTCGCCCGAATTCAAAGCCTACCGTAGCCCCTTCAACAGTGCCAATTTAGATACTATAAGCCCAACCCATCGAGCCCCCAACACTCGAATCTTACCTCTCAGGCCGGAAGGAGCTCGGTATGGGAACACAGTCCAACTAGTCCACGCCAGCGCACGGAAACCAATTACCATGCCACTGCCCCACACCCCGCCCTTCTTGAGCATAGGACCGAACTCCACCACCCCTAGCGAGGTAGATCGACCCATCAGTGCTCGAAATGACGAACCTACCCTACATGTCGCTTCAAAGGACATGAGGAAATCGCCACGATTCATCGGAAAGCTCATCTCCAAGATCAGCCGAGGATTGAAGTCCCCCGTATTGCCAACCTCACCCACAAGTCGAGTAGCGCCTGATGAAGTATTGTCGGAGAATGATGAAGATGCGACCGTCGAAGTTTTGGAACGGGTAGAGCGATCACATGGCATCAAGGGATGGTGGGATTGGAACCACGTCATGCAAGCTGCCTTCCCCCAATACTGCAAGTTCAATCCATAGCGGTACAACTGGCCCCCTCCCCAACTCAGCCACCATCGACTTTAGCAATAGTAACCCCACCCACAAGCTCAGCCGCCTCGAGGCGTTGAAACTGCAGAACAAGCTGGACATGCTCAACAGGACTGAATCCAGCATTCACTTAGGGGAAGTCGGTCATCCTATCAACTATTCGGATCAGGACCAGGACTCACGACTGGAGATCAGCGTCATCGAAGCTTACGACACCAACACCGAGACTGACAATAGGAGCTGCAGATCCAAACCCATTAGTCAAAACGAGTCCATACCTATGGAAGCCGACTTTGACCAGGACTACTATTTTGAGGAGAGTATTGGTAATCGTGATAGCGGTATGGATCTAGTTAGTGACGTCAGTGGTAGGGCTGAAAGAGAGAGCAACGATCGGCAACGGGGATCCATCTCAATCTTGGCGTTTACCCCTTCGGCTTTAAGTTTAGACTCCTCCCCCGCGAATGAGAAGAATTAATTGTGTGCCTAGACATACACCTGTATAATATTTTTAATTAATAAAGTTTGACTAATTTTTGTTTTATCTCATAGTTTTGGTATACTTTTTAAGCTTTGATACTGTAAAGCAGGTTGCTAATACACTAAAAGCATAAGCTAGTTTGAAAGTGAAGGTAGTCTTACCTAAACTTCGAATGGATGAATTACAACTTTGGATATTGAAAATGAAGCTGAATTTTCAAAACAAAAGATAAGGCATATCTACCTAGATTAAACTGCTTCACTTGCAAGAAACATCTTAAATCTGGTGAAAGTCAGAAACTAGTTTGACTGCTAAACCAAGCATCTAATAGAGTAAACTGACTTGGCTAGTTTGGAAGTTTATAGAAATATTGAATCAAAGACGATTCACTTCCAACATATATTTCCACTGCCTTTAGGAAAATGGCGGTCCCAATGCTTTCCCAAGTACCTTTATATGTCCTATATAATAATAAGCCATCTGCCATTGATATAGTTGTATAAGCTAAATTCAAACTTTGATACATTGATCAAATATACAAATTAAACCAAAAGTATAGGTAGCGCACACACAACTATTTAATTAAGGCAGAGCAAGAAAATAGATGTCTTTTCAAGCATCAAGGCTGCATTTGGAGCATAATGTAAATAAACAGCATTGGAAAGAATTAATATGATAGAGTAGTCTACTGATACAGGCTGCTTTGTGCACGCAAATGGAGTTTCTTGAACTCATAAGCACATTTATCCTAAAAATACTTTAGTGTTTGGTTAGGTACAAGATCCTTACGAAGAGGCGAAAGGTAAGTAGCATGGAGGTTGAGGAGTGGACATCTGAGTTATAGGTAATGGTGGCTTGGATTACACTTTTAACTTTGAAAAGCTTATTTTAGATATTTAAAAAGTTTACGCTTCAGTGAAATACTTTGGGATATTTCCTTATCCAATATGTCTTCAAAGTCCCACTTAACTACCTAACACTTTTCAGTTAGGATAGTTAGCTAGGTACGATGTAGGAATTTACCATCAAATAGGATCTTACCAGTAGCATATACGTACAATAAATATCAACCGATCAGATGTTGATCTTAGCAATGTATTTGCATTTGGGAGAGGAACTGAACACCTCGAGGGCAGTTGCAAAGCTCATTAGTCAAATGTAAATTACTAAACTTATCGTAGCAGGGGGTTCCCAGATAGAACAAAAGCTGCTGCCTGTTATTAAACCCCTCAGTGAGATTGAAATCAGCCAACTGGATATGCAGGAGGGCTTTATCCAGGACCAGAAAGCTCCAAATGGTTTTAGTACAGCGAAGCTAAACAAGGGATGCTACTTCCAGTTTAATGTCGTGTTGACTGATGCCTTTGCTATGTAGGTACAAGTGTAGGTCAGTAAGTAGCATAAACTGAACAGCTGCCTGGACAGTTGAAAGAAATTGGTAACTTGCTATTGCCAACTTGGTATTAGCCAGCAACTTCATCTTATAATCGCTGAGATACTTGAGTAAGTTGTTGGAGGTTTAGATTTATTGTATGATACATAGATTTTAAATTACTTTTGAAAGATAAGTCCATGATAGAAGTGGTTTTCCTGGTAATCAATTAACTTGGATATGTAGGACTACCAAAGCTTAAAACACAGATAGAAATATATTTATGTGGTCGATTTTGCACAGGACTTCTTCTGATTCAAACTCAGAAATCCCCTTGCTGATCAATTCCGGCTTGGAAATCAGTTTGATAGCAAACTCTCTACAATCCTATTCATAGTTAGCTTAAAACAATTAGCTACTGTAAATAGGTGTACACTATCTTAAAATTACTGAAATGGTATTTGCTTACTTTTTTTTAGAAATGCTAAACATTTGTTGCAAAAACAGAACAAAATAAGCTTGTATGTAGTCGCAGTCCTTGTTCCTACCAATCTTGAGCCCTGGCTTGCCTCGAGTAAGGCAAATGGTAATATATTTATCCTTAGGTATACTTTTGGCTGCTTGCTGCAGGGTAGTGTACTCAACAGCTATACTATCATAAATAACTGTTGTGTCATTGTTTTTGACTTGTACATTATCGGGCCTTGTAGCCAAATTGATGAAGCTTAATAGTTGGAAGTTCAACTTGCTTAAGGTTGAAGAATTGGACTCCCTAATATCAAGTTCACTCAAATATTGGATGGAAGTTCTTGGTCTAAAGGTGGCATTTGGTTCATCTGCTTTGAAAACGTATTAAACTGAACTAGTTGAAAGCTGAGAGCTTGAAATTTGCTTGTGTAGAACGATATCTACAGTTTGGTTTGAACTCTCAACTCTCTAAGCTATATAGTCCTAAAGAATAGCCAATAGAAATGCGTTAAATTGAAATTGTTTTACAGTAGATATGACACCCCTTGGGATACTAAAGTGGGGAGTTCTACATGAAGCTTTCCATAAGCTTTGATAGATTACAGGAATTTATTGGTTGATTCATGAGTTTAAGACCTACAAGTTCATTAATCAACTGTATCAGCCACTGATTAATGGCAATACAATTTTAAAATAGCCTATTAACATATGCCAATAGTTGAATAAAACCATTTCCCACCAACAAAGTCGAAGCCTTCTGACTTGCTATCGCCAATTGGAATACTTTTGGCTTTGAAAGTTTAGCTTGCAACTTTAAAACTGGAAACTAAAGAACTTCAACTCCACCACTCCAGCATCCCGAAATATCGAAACCTAACTTCAATTCAAACGAAACGACGCCAATTCAACAACCGATATGGACGAGTTAGAAAGTATCTAGCTTTATTTTTTCCACAACATCTGATATTTTTCAACTAGGTTTAGAAAAGCATATTGAAGACTTTGAAATCGAATTAGAAACCTTTTTAGCTTTGACGAGTCGCATAGTTACTATGCAAGTGAAGCTACTAAACGCATCTCAAGTTTGGGTACTTTTACAACTGCTATTTACATTTTACTTTAATGAATTTATATTTACATTTTACTTTATTTTTAGGTGAAATTTATCGCTGATAGTTGTGGAGTGGATGGTCAACAGTTATTGAAGGAAATGGAGAAAGACCAACTAAATTCATAATATTGTGCTTGACTAATAGGACAGCATCGGCTTTAGATGTATACTCAAATTGGTTTTCCAAATGCCATTAGCTTATTATTTATATCCATCTACATAAAGGCTATCGGCAATAGTAACTATACCATTTTCTATTCTCAATATAGCTATTCCACCTGGATTTATTTTAGTTTTTGACTTTTGTAAAATCTTATTAATTTATATACTTCACTTGGATTTTTAAATGGATAAGTAGTTTTATCAACCATTTTTGAATTAAATTAAAGTACATAATTAAAAAGGCTACCTATTCATTCATTTACCTTTATTAAATTTATTATGTGTTTCTACATGTTCAAAAAAACTCATTATATAGACTTGAGGGAATACCTACGACCATATCTTATTTCTTCAGACTTCTCTCTAAAGCCAAGAAAGCTTGAGTAGCTGGATCCAACTTATCATCAGCGCTCAGCTCTAACCCCTTTGGTACAGACAAGCCATTAGCTTTAAACTTGGCAATTAAATCTTTCTTCTCTTTGATATAGTTATCTAAATCTTGCTGGTATACGTCTAAAACACTAAGAAAATTAATATACCATAATACAATCCCAACTTACCAAACTGCACAACCACTATATATAAAACAAGTAAGGTTATAAAATTTAGGTGATATAGTTCAAGTTACCTCATGCAACATAGGTCGGGCGGTGGTGGCTCTGGTTTAACTGGAAATTTGATGTTACTCAAGTCTTCTTTTTCAGGGATGGTGATTGGTATACGGCTTCTGCCATCTTTATAATGGTGCACAGTCCTACTAAATCTTTGTACTGCTATCCTTTGGTATATTCTTAGCATAGTGAGCTGATACTTTTTAATATTTGAAAACTAAAAGATTGCCCAGTTTTTAATATTTTTATCAAGCATCGCTGATTTGAAATTCGGCTTATTGGAGTAACTTTTAGCCAATGGTAATAAAAGTTCGCTTCTTTTATCAAAACCCAAGCAGATTGAAGAATTGCCAGATGATTTTCGATAAGTATTGCTACGAGCTTGGTGAAATTAATAATCAACCAAATATACAACTACAACCGATTAAATTTATTTTACCTATACACACTCTTTAACACTTATTGACGAGTTCAAATGCGATGTGTTTTCATACTATACTATTTGATTACATTCTATAAGATTTTGGAATACATCTGAATCCTATCGACTTGTTATACAGAAGGATATATAACAATGAAACAATTTCTATTATAATCAAATAAGCAAATATCTGCAGTATATAGTAACTGTGCATAGTATTAGAAGCCCAGGCGAGTAACACAACACCATGTACAAGTACAATATCTCAAAATATGGAATTCAACTCCCATACCTTTTCAAAGTAGAATATAGCCATATCTCCTATATTAAGCTCATAAAATAGTTTATCAATTGAATACTATGACAAAATACAAAAAGATTTTAATATAAGACGATATATAAGTTTCATTTTAAGATAGCTATTTGATTTGGATTACTCTACTTTCGTGCATCGTAAAAGTAAAGCTGCTATTATTCTATCTCAGCTATATGTATTTGCACTAACTCCTATCACCCAAAGTATCGAGCATATTCCTCTCTCAGATGTATAAAAGGAATTAACCCAGAGCATTAGAATATAAGATTGAAAGCAGCACAAAACAAAACGCAGCAGTACATTTTTTCAAACAATTGCGGCAATTCCAGTTCGAAAAGCTAAAGCAACTTTATATATAAATTTTAACCACTAAATTAAACCTCCTATATTTGCAACCCACCAAAAATATATTTCCTATAAACTAAAATCCTCTCGTCACCACTAATATGTGACGAGGTCTTCATCCCAGAAATATTAACCTAAAGAATAGGTTTACATCACAGTACGGTGAAAATGTCACTCTTACCCAAATTCCGAGTGCAAGCGGTCATTTTATAACTAAGCTGCCAAAGTATGAAATAATTTTTGTATAAATTTAGGTTATAGCCATAGTATATAAAGCTCAATCATGCGAATAATAACACTTTTAGCCTTTATTCTTTAACAACACTTTTAACCTTATTACGGTGGCAATATATTTCAAACTTGACGCTCCGAAGCCGAGACCGAGGGAGTAACAAGTTAGTTAAGCAAGGCTGGCAAACTAATAAGGTTTAGTTTTGGGCAAGCATTCCAATTCATTTTATAAAGGATTAGTTATACCACTTGGAAATTTCAAAGAGGTCGATTTTTGACATATTTGGCAATTCGCAAGATTGTTGGTTAGTAAACTAGTTGGGTAACAGTTGGCTATTTGACTTATCTTAGTTGTTAGGTTAGATATCTGGAAGTTGGTTTGAGAATAGCAAGTGGATAATAATGTCTATTTAAGTTAATTTGGAGCAATATGCATCTAGACTAGCTAGAGGGCTCCTTCTATCTTCATTTAGTTTTCCACTATATAAAGGCTGGATGTCGGTTCTCGGCTACCAAGTTCTTTTATTAGCAACCGTATATGGTCACATATCTCCATCCACTATCGATTTAGCACTCAGTCTGACTTCATTCCATCTGGTAAAATTTCGCTTCGGCCACAGCCTATTGGAAGTTGGCTTAGTGCTACCTGGCCATTTATTGGCTTATTTCCAAATTTAGACTTCAAATTCAAGCAAATTAGCCGCCGAAGCTACAAGTTAACCACCAAATTGGTAGGAGAAATGAAGTAATGGCATAAGTTCGTCTTTGGACCAGTATCATCTATATAAAGACTCTTAAGGAGTTGGAAATTGTTTGTCAAGTTTTGTTCAGCTTTCAACCATCTACACTCACCCACAGCTGCTAGTTTCACCCTGTCTGTACCGAAGCCTAGACAAAGTAAGTATAGTTGTTGACAAAGCACCCTTTCTACCCCTAACTTTTGTTTACGTTGTCTACCTTTTGTGACAAAATTTTTTGCACTTTTTACTGCACATATATCTTTTGTTCTTGGTGAAAATACATATACAATATACTTATACCTTTGTCCTTTATTTAGATACCACTTAAATTGCAGTTAGACTAGACTATAAAATATGACCGAAACCAACTTTTTATCGAGTGGCCAAGCGACCCATAGAAGCCGTGCCTCTAGCCACAGTATACTGGTAACCGAGTCGTTGGCCGTCAATAGTAGGGCGCGCTCCATAAGCCACAGCGAAGGCACCGGTGACACCTTTACCCTTCTAAAGGATGCCCAGAGGCTGCAGATGCACTTGGAATCGACCATAAATGGCTTTATACTAAGCAAGGGTCTGTGCAAAGAGCTTTCGGCCCAGATACTAGCCTGCCACACCTTTGTCAATGAACTTATACTGAACTACGACTTTTACAAACTGTACCTCGAGAGCAAAGAGTACTTTGTTGCTTTCATGGAATATATTGAGGTACTGAACAAGACATCTGAATTTGTTCTGTTGCTGAAAGAAAAGGGTGCTTTGACTAGGCTAAAGAACCGGGACCGGTACCGCAGGGCAACCCGAGTCCTCGCCTTAGAAGTTGGTAAAGCGGTCCACCATTTGCAGCGCAAGTTCTCCGAACGCACTTCCAAGGGTCCTCAGCACTTTACCGAATCGATAAACGACGATAGTATCCGCAAGAACATGGTAACTATTAGCGGCACCTTAAAGATGCTGAAGAACCAAATATTCCCCGACAACGACAACTTGATGATCTTAACGCAAGCTGAGGATATCAACGAGCCTCCCATGAAGAGCCAGAGGATACAGCGCAGACAACTACGTAGGGAGCTAGACCTACCACCCCGCCATGGCACCGGGTACATTGTTTACAAGGCCACCTACAACGGTAACGAGGTTGCCGAAAAGGTATATAGGGATATCGACGCCCCCCTCCTCAAATCTATCCAGCAGGAGGTTGCCAAATGGATGCAACTGCGTTCCAACAGTCATGTGGCCTGGATTCACGGCGTCTGGCTCGAGGGATCTTCCTTAGGTATCATCTCTGATTTTTTCGAAAACGGTAACCTGCACCAACTCATCGCCTCTCACCTGGATAAAGGGACCGAGATCGATTTGCTGACCAAGATGCGACTTAGCTACAACCTCATCGAGGCTGTTTCTAGCCTACATTCGGAAGGGGTCATTCACGGCTGCATCACGTTGAAGAGTCTCTTCTTGACCAACATGTCTACCCTACAGTTTGCTGGTTTCGAGACCATTTTACAGCGCCTTAAGGGAGATGCCAAAGAAGATTACATCCCTTACACGCCACCAGAAATTTTAGTAAGATCCTCAGCAAACTCGACGGCCATATCCTTCCGTGGCGATGTCTACAGCATGGGTGTCACTTTGGGTTCCATCTGGTGTACCCAAATGCCCTACTCGGGTACTCAAGGTATCAAGGACCACTTCAGCAACGGTGGCAAACCGCTTTGGGTTAATGACATTCCTGCCACTCTGCAGCCCCTCATCCTATCTTGCTTGGAAGTCGACCCCAGCCTACGACCTACCGCCTCCCAGCTTTTGAAGGACATGCGAGCTGTCATCAGTGCCAGACAGGACTCGGACGGCTTACTAACTTTGAACCTACCTTCCAGCCCCAGTAAAGAGCAGTCCTTTTCAAGTGATTTATCTATCGGCACCATAACCAACGATTACTCGTTCAGTGCCAGCGGTCAAAACTCGGTCAGCCCCACCAAGTTCCACAGGATGGATAGCCTTAAGCACTTTATCATGTCCACTCCCTACGGCACCGAATCGCACATCTCACCTCCCATGTCTCCCTATTTGGAGACCGACTTTCCCGAGTCAAGGACCTCCAGCTCCTTCGACTCGTACCCTTCCAACAGCTTACTTTCGACTACGACATCGCATGTCAGTGGTTCCTCCAACAACGGTTCTATTGAGGAGGAAAGCGTAGGTATCACATTGGCCGACGCCTTGCAGCTGCACCAGTCGCAGCAATACGAGAAGGCCTTTGCCTTTTTCGTTTACCTCAGCGAAATCGAAAAGCTACCTTCGGCCGACCACTACTTAGGTGTCTACTACTACTTAGGTAAGCCCGGGTTCCTGCCAGCTGATGTACCTAAAGCGCTAAGCTACTTTGAACGGGCTGGTAAAGCGGACTATGGTGACTCTTTGGACCTACTAGGCCTACATTACCTCGATAACACACACGGTACTCGAGATTACAATTTGGCGTTCCAATACTTTCAAAAAGCAGCCTCTCTACTTTCACCCCAAGGCTGCTATCATCTAAGTCAATGTTACAAGAACGGTCAAGGTACCAAGCAGGATATAGATCTAGCTTTATATTCGTTGGAGCTGGCTGCCAATTTGGGTTACCGTCCCGCTATAGCTATGTTGGAGCAGGAGCGGTCCATAAGTTATAAGCCCGAACCTTAAGTGGATCTCAAGTTTTTGGATAAGAAAAAGTTTATACATTGTAGTTCAAGTTCTAAGCTAACCTCACTAATACCTCTAATTAATAAAGTTTCGTTTTAGAAATGTTTTTTCAAAGTTTATATATACGAGATAGATGTATGTAAAGGATTTAGTTCAAATCTTCAACAATGAAAATTCGAAAATATATATCTATAGATATCGACTCAAAATATTTATAAGTTCTGCATATATTCCAAATACCATTTAATTATTTTAAAGCTGAATTGAACGCTTAACCCTATTCTAAGCTACCACCACTGACACTGCAATCTACTTATTTTACTAGGACCATGGCCCATCAAAACTAATATAAAAATGCAGGGCAATCCTAACTATAAAGGTAGTAACTACAATCCATCCTTCCAAAAACTCTATTACAACTTGTTAATGCAGTAAAAGTATTGAATTTAAGGCTGAAATAACAAGGTTGGTAAGTAGCAACTATGGTAACATCTAAATGGAATAAAAAATAGTTTGAAGGTAGATTCATTTAAAAGAATTTCATCGGTAGCTCCCAAGCTGATTTTTACAAATGGAACTTGGCAATTCAACTTCAAAATAGAAATAAAAGAATACCATCCCTTCTAGCACACTTGTACTCAATTTCTACAAACTTTCTACACCTTTTCATAGATACCGATAACTATTCATTTATATTGTACAAGTACATCCACCTTCATTCCAAATCAAAAGTATACAATTGATGGAACATTTGGAAATACTATAAAATATAAATAGTTACTGAAAAAAAGATGGCAAGGACAGATGGCCGAGTCGGTCTAAGGCGTCACGTTAAGGCCGTGATCTCTTCGGAGGCGTGAGTTCGAATCTCACTCTGTTCATTACTTTTTATGCTGTACAAATCTTCAACCAAATCAAAATAGCATCTTACCAATTGTGATTTTTCATTTGCCTTTAAACTACAAAACACATATTTATAAGTATAATTTTGGATATTGATTTATTTTTTAAAAGTATTTGTTTAGTTGTAACTAGTGCTCTGCAAAACAAATCATGATTCCCTCCATTTTCCAAAAAAGAATTTCGTGTTAAATAATTGGTTAGCTTGAAGAATCATGATTTATTTTCCAGAATATTGTGACAATTTTGACCTTGTAAGTTAAATCTATCTATTCTAATTGGTTCTTCGAGCCCATCAATTTTTATTATAAAATAGTATACATTTTCAACTATCACTTGTTAGTAGGTAGCAATAGGTTAATTGGAAGTTAGTATTCAAATAAACCCTGTTATTCTGGACACAAGACTTCGTTTACTAGAGTTTAAAAATAGATAGAGATCTAATGTAGTAGTTAGCTTATACATTTAAGAATTTTGAAATATATATCCGATGGAACAAATCTTTTATATGTTGAGTTTTGTAGCTATTGTTAAAAAACACAATCCTAAATTATTATATTTAAAAATTATACTTTAATATATCAAGGATGGTAAAGGTAAACTCAATTAACTTTTTTTATTAAAAGATATCGCTATATCAAATATACAGCACTTAAAGCAAACTTTATACGATAAATAATTTTAGATGATAGAAATTAATATGTATTTTGATGTGAATATCGTATACTCTTGATTTATAAATAAATTTTGACATACAATTTACTACCACTATCAGCTAGCTGGTGTAAGTTGTAAAAATAGTCGAAATAGATCCATTAAACTCTTTACTAGTAAAACCAAACTCTATTAGAAAACTTGCTCAGGATATTTATCAGTAGTTTATAGGCAAAAACTCTCTATATCTGGATAAAGTAGAGTAGGGACATATCATTTTAAGTGTATTGAAGTAAAAAACCAAGTTTTGAAATTAACACCTACATAGAAACTGTAGATGAAAAAAATGAGATAATGAATAAATTAGTTTTAAATGTATAGTAACAAAATATACTAGTAGTGTTAAAAGTCTAATTTTAAATAGCAAGGTATATGCAAATCATCAAACCAAATAGCTTATAAAAGCAAAAAATAGGAATCAGTCTACCAATTTAAAAATATATAAATACATCAGTCCCTATCAGTTGAAGGAGGAGTAGGGTGGTCGAACATTGATATGACTATTTGGATTTAAACCTTGTTTCTCAATGGGGAATTGCCTTTGATTGGGAGTAGAACTTTTACCAAACACCCTATCAGCTTTCTCCTGAATATGCTGAGGGAGTTCAACTTGCCAAGCTGGGTTATCACTCTGGGCGTTGGCCTTAATAAAGGTAACGACTTCCGACCAATCTTTGTTCAACTCAGCTCTACGTTTGTCAACTTCTTTCTTGTCGGCTTCACTCAACGACTATTTGTAAAAATGATAAAAATGGAAGTTTAGTTTTAGTTCAAGTGGAAATGAAATGGCAACCCAAGTGTTTAAAAAAAGTTACCTCGTAGACCTTCTGAGGAGTGGGTACTGTTACCAGCAACAAGCCATAGCCAAATCCTATACAGGCCAACATACCTACGAAACCTTTACGCCACGACATTTCTATTTTGTTCAATTCTTTGCTTGGTTTCAAAAGTTGCAATTTCAATCTACAAGATCCTAGATGAGATTCCAAGTCAGAATTAGATTATCATCTCAAGTCTCTTACCACTAAAAGTAAAGTTTCAGTTCATTCGATTGGGTATTTATTTTTAGGATGTATGCAAACCAAATTTGAAGCTATGACAAAGCACTTGGACTGGATGCCCAAGTCAGCATCAAAAGTAAGGCTATAGGAAATTTTGATCAGACTTAAACTAATTCTATTAAAAGCTTACAAAGCATAAATACAAAGATATAGTTCTTTTTATTAATTATAGTTTAAAATTCTATCTACAACTATATATACTTTGGAATCCAAATCCAACTCTACTCCAACTAAACTACCTGCAACTGATAGCTCTACCCTCCTGATAACAACTACCCCTCCTACAGTAAAGCTTAGTCCACGAATTATCGACACATTTCAAAACCTCGTTTCCGGTACCATCCTCTCCCTGGCATTTCAATTCTCCTTTATTACAAACAAAGTAGTTTTGATAGCTCTCACTCCCATAATCGAAGGTCTCGAAGACTTGGGTCGGGTACTTGAAATCCAACTTTAGGCTGGGTTTTGCCTCATACTTCCTAGTATTCTGTCGAATCCCTTGACACTGGTCCAGCAACTCGTCGTTAAAGTCATGACTCATATCCCAGAACATAACACCGCGTATACCTTTCTGTTTGGCATGATCAACCTTGATCTTGATAGAGGTGGGATCGTCGTATGATATGTATCGCTTCGTAGAATTATTAAACAACCACGGTGTCTTGGTAACGTCATCCCAGTATCGCATATACCCATATGCGGCCGTGTCCACATTAGCCAAGGCGTCTTTCCGTATAAATTTGTACTTGTAGACTCCAGAGTAAACGGATCCTTCATTACAGTAGGAATTAACTTCGTTACTATCGGTTTCGTCACCTTTAGGGGTAGCAGCATCCTTACTTACGTACTTGGTTTGTAGGGTCGGCGTTCATGTCGACGGTGGCAGTCAAGGATCTACCGTAAAAGGCCAAGCCAGCTACAACTTTGGAAGGTGGGAAGCCGGCTTGCAACCAAGCATCGATACCTTGTACATAACTGAACGGTTCGCCACCTCGTTTCAAATCATAGTTGAAAGGGGCATTGGGCCCAGTAGTTTTGGACCAGGAGCCCATAAGGTCGTAAGCCATGATGTTGATAAAGTCAAAGTACTTTGCGTAAGCAGAGACATCCTTCATAGGCTGGCCGTCGGTACCGTCGAAAGGTTGCACACGCACAGCTGCCGTCAACAGTTTATGCTCGTCGGGGAATTCGGCATCCATCTTGGCACGTAGCTCCTTGAGCAATTCCAAATAGTTGTCGCTGTCGTTAGGTGAAGTAATTATACATTTGGATCCAGCTCGCCCAGGGTATTCCCAATCGATATCGATACCATCTAGGTCCCAACCATCGGGCTCAGTCTCGTACTCTGGCTTTGTATTCTTACGGATGAACACCATAGCATTTTCGATGAACTTGGCTCGTAGGCTTGGGCTTGCTGCAACTGTAGATAAAGTTTGTGATCCGGTCCACCCTCCGATACTAATTAGAACTTTGACATTCTGGGCGGCTGCTAGTTTTTTAAGCTTACGGATACGGTTGCCGTCATAGTACCTGTCGATAAATATCTTGCTGGGATCGTCTTTTTTGTAAACGATACCGAACCCGTAGTTGATGTGGGTTAACTTGCTGTAACTTAGAGCTTCCGGTTCGACTTTACCCCAGGGTACGTAGTACCCAACTACTACCCTTGTCGTTCGATTTGACGGCACTGCGTCTACCGTAGTCGCTTATCACCACTTGGCTTGCAAGCTGGCTGAGGAGTAGGGAAGTCCATGTAAGTAGGACTGGGACTTTGATCATAATTTTGGAAAGTAAAAGTTGAGATAGAAAATTTCTACTACTGCCGTATATAACTGCATGTTAGTTTTGGTGGAATAGTAGTATATCACTCCAAAGTATAGAATTTAGGTTGGGTGAGGGCCTAGTTCAAACGTTTGAACTTTAAATATGTTTTAGGAATTCTTGCTACTACAGCCTTTTTATCTGTATTTTTAGTGATACACACATTTTAAACCGAAACTGCTTTTTTCAAAGTTCAATTCTGACTAGTCCAAATTTGGATAACTAAACTTAAGTGTTAGATCTGCGGATAATTGCATACTTCAGTTGTCAACATTTGAAAGAATCTTCTGCTGTGCAATAGTGATACTACAACGTACAATTATAGCTCCTTGCCAATTAAATGCTTTTGATTCTGATTCCTACATTCTGGTTTGTAACCTTTACACTATCTCATTGTATGAGCCATCATCAAAAGAGGCTTATGAGATGAGATGGTGAATTACCGATGTACTATTTTCAACCATAGAGAGAATGGATAATGGCAACTACAGTTGTATCTCACAGGAAACCAGGCTGTGCTATGAATCCTTCATTAGAATACCTAGTCTGCTTTATCGTAAAGCCTTCCAAAACAAATTTTGTTTTTGAAGCTCTAATCCAACACCGGTTTAAGATGAATACTGTAGTAGTTAAAGCTAACATATATAATGAAGCCTAACTGCTTGTGCTATAGGATTCTTGTAAAATGAAGATTTTTTATTCCAAAGATATTTGAAATGCAGATACTTTAGAAATCCACTCCTTATATTTGATTAAATTAAATGTTTGTTCATCCATTATAACATGATTACCGTACATAAAAATACCACTTGAAGATTTTACTACAAACACTTAAAACCAATTGTACTAACCAAATTTAATATAAACACCGGCCAATACAGCATTTTATTCGACATCATATATGAACTACCCTACTAAGCCTATAGAATTGCATAAAGTTAATTCCTTCATCAAAATAAATAAATATTACGGCAGGCTTGCGCTTAGCACGCTTGACCAAGTTAGCTTGGAACCCAGACTTGACAGCGGCAACCGATCTCGTCGAAGAGCAAGACTCACACTGCAAGAAGAACAATCTATTCTCCTTGACTAATACAGTTTCAGGCGATTTGCAGGTCTTACAGGTGACATACTCAACAATGTAACGACGGATAATTATTTCCATCTGCTTCTGCTGGAACCTACCTTTGATGACTAAACGTTGGGCACCATCAATGGAGCCAGAGGTACCCAGTTCGGTAAACAAGAACTGAACAACATGGTCCAAAGGTCGGTTGAGGCTGCATTAAATTACAAAGAAAAAGTTAGCTTTGAAGGTGGGATGTGTGGAAAAATTACCGTCGACAGATATCAGCCAAGTTGGCAAATACAGTCTTCTTACTACCTTCTCTAGCAACTTGTGGAGGCACAATGGTGTACCTACGCTTTTCACCAGCCAGTTCGGGGTTGTTTTGACGTAAAATTTTGAAGACACGACCTAGTAGCTAGAACCTTGTAAATAAGCTGGTATATTTTGAAGACATACCTCCTGGTAAGTGTAATCTCTATCTGTGCCCAACCAAGTCTCTTCGGCATCTTCGATATCATCAGGAGCTTTCAAAAGTTTAGTGCCTTGCAAAAAATTTAAAATCAATACTTTTAGCTTCAACTTCGTCGTTCAATTCATCATCTTCGTCGCCTTCGCCTTCACCCTCCTCATCGTCATCCTTGGACTTTTCCTTAGATTCACTTGATTCTTCTTCAGTTTGGACAGGCTAACATACAAAATTTGGTTAATTATAAAAGGAGGATATGATTTAGGTACCTTCTTCTTCTTCTTCTTCTTCTTCAAGTCGGAAAATAGAGCGGAAGGATCTACATCGGCTTCAGCTTGCTCTAATGATAGCGGTAAATTTACTTGCTAACAAAAGTGAATAGGAATTTACCTTTGGATGCAGATTCAGTGTCAACATTCTCATCAGCAAAAGAGAACGGCCTTGGGCTTCTTCTTCTTCTTCATGGATAAGTCGAATTTGGGCTAGAAATAAATTAGTCCACTACACTTTACTCACAAATTAAAACTAAAAATATTACCACATCGTCGGCCTTATCACCATCTTCTAACTTGAGGTTCTCTAGTTTGTTTTCTATATCTTGAGTCTCTGACATTTTGTTATTTCCTATTAGTCCTTTAGAATGAGGTAGGTGGAGTCTGGTACTTCAGTTGTATAAAACAAAAGGATTCACTCCAAGCCATTTCCAACTAAAAATTTAGCAAAAAGTAAGTTAGAAATTTACCCAGAGAATTTGGATCTAAGCGTACTTTATTGGTTCTTTTTGCTTGGAAAATATACTGGAATGGTTTTGAGTTCAAGTGGAATGTAGAATTTTGACAGTTTATAAAGAAAGGGATGCACAGTTCAATAAGCTCTGACTCATCAAACATATCAGTCAACGGGTTTGTTAAGTTGGAGATACAATTGTAGGTGTTGTAATTGGTGCTAAAGTAGAGGATATCAAGCATTTTACTAGAGTCGATAGGAAGAATTAGTGTACCTATCCGTTATTTTATATCTAATGAGGTGGTATAAATATACTTATAAAATTACTAAACATCTACAACAACTAGTGCTGATAAGAATCATTGTATGAAGTTTTCTAATATACTTTACTAATTTCAGCATCTTTAAAGCATTGGTTCTATCAAGTACTTTATCATAAACATCGATGAAATTGACTACAATCCTATAGAAGATACAAATCTAAACTATCATTTCAAATGAATGATAGCCTTCAACTATCTATGTAAATTTATTATCATCCTATGTCCTTTAGTGCCGTACTATGACTACCCCTTTAATATTTAAATTTTCTATGAAAATTAGATGAAATATTTCTTGATCTTTTGTTCCAAATTTGTTGTATCGACTACCCTTAATTCGTTTTGAGATGATGAGTTTCTTATGAGCTTATAAATATAATGGTGCTAATATTTGGAACATATAATTTGGAGTTTGCAATTCATTTGAACAGATTTGTTAGGTTTTGAAAGGATGAAGAAATCTGCTTTAAAGCAGTACACATTAAACTTATATATACAATTTTTAAATGTTTAAACTGTATATACAGCTGTTATACATACTATTAGGTTTTGCATTTTAAACCCATTAAAATATCTAATAAAATTAAAATGTACAAACCGATACATACATATATAAAATAAAGCTATTTATAGCGTAGTAAACGTAAATTTATTCCAAATAGTTTAGAAGCAGATGATAACCGATATAAGGAGGTAGAATTATAGAGCATTTGAGATTAATGGCCGTTGGAAGCTCCGTTGGAGGGGTGGACGACCTTGATCGATACCATCAACAATTTGATCTTTGACGCCGTTCAAGACTTTGGCTGTGTAGGTGGTGGTATCATTTAAAACCTCCTTGTACTGGTTGGTGACGGCATACAGGCTGTCACGTTGATCCTTCAGGAACTCAGAGCTGTTGTGGGCCAACTTGTTGGCCCGTTCTTGGGCTTCCTTTACCTGTTCGCTGTCAGCTAAAGAGCCAACAGCAACTAAGGCGGCACCAGCCAAAGGTCTTACAATATCTTGGAACAGATATCCGACGAAAGGAAGGGAAGCGACAACGTCAAATGGATCTACAATGTCACGAATCTTACTAATGGCATAGTGGCCGTTTTCAGTTTCAGTGAAAGTGAAGATGGTCATAGCTGGGAACTGTAAATCAAAGAAGGGGAGGAGACGCGGCTTGAACTGTTGGTCAAAGGTAACAATGGCCTCCTTCTTCTCATCGATGTTCAGTTGGAAGCTCTTTTGGACGGCGTTCCCTAAGTTGATGACGCGGTAGAGGTGGAAGATGTGCTTTACCGACTGACGCCCCTGTACTGAGAACAAGGGCTGCTCCAGCTTGACATCGTGGGTGAAGACTTCATCTAGGGTTCGGTCCTGATTTTCGCGTTGGGAGCCGTAGAGCTGGTCAATGATTTCTAAAATTAAAGGTTAGTCAGGGGTGTAAAATAGCGCTTACTCTCGAAGTTGAGTTTCCACTCGTAGTTCTGCATCTTTGTTATGAGTTCGGTAAGTACGACCTTTCAGGAAGTTGAAGTTGAAGTTCAAGTTTACTTTTGAGAAAGTGGAAATGTAAAATGTTTAGCTTGAGTACTTATCGTAAAAGTGAATGTACTTATAGGGGATGCATTCATTATCACCCTTGTTTTATTTTCAACATGAAGTTTCCAAATTGGATCATCGTGTAGTGGAATGTTTGATTGATGACCAATTAAATTTGCGTTTTGAGGTGCTCTATTCGCCAGCTTTCATTCTTTGATGACGTTTCACAACAGCAAAATACATGTTGACCTCAATCCCTTGCCACTTTCAGGATTTGATAACTATTCTTTAATCTTTGAAATCACATATTTGGCTCATGAACAGCTTTATCCAATGGGTGCTTCAGCTTTCAATTGTTTTGATGAATATGATTCGTCTTTGTTGCTGAAAGCAATACTGGCCCAACTTGATCGAATATCTTCAACTTCCTACCCACCCGTTTATTGATGCTAATCCCATGATAAGAAACCGTGTTAGAGTGTTTGTTGATAAATAAAGGTTTCTGGAGAGCTACTTCGTCTACCGATCTCAATATTTTGACTCATCGTCCAAGTCGATTTAGTAAGAGTTTAAACTCTCCCATCCGCCCGTGTGTCGGTATGACTTCATCCTAATATAGATTTCATTAATAATTAAACAGAGAATTAAGGATATGGTACCTAGTTTGCTGATGGCAAAGGGATGGCCAGGTTTTATCTAATATATTTGCGAGCATTTGCTTTAATGATTGGACTCAATTTAATTTCAATCAATTTAACTAGGTGTCGTAAAGTGTTAAGGTTTTTGTCTCATTTTAGTACAAGTGGGTAAAGCCATCTAATGTTTCTCAAAGATGTATAAGTATGTTAGTTGGATCCATCAGCATTAAAAAGTAGCTCAATAGAAGCTATGGGGAAGTATTTAATTAGCGTATAGTTTAACGAATCTAAAGTATTTCAGCAATATTTACGTTTATAGCCTTTGATCTATTTACAAGCCACTTAAAAATGGCAAGTTTAGATCGTTCTTGTGAAGAATAGGGTGACTTTTGAGGGATACCTTTGTTAGGTGCAAGTATACTGCTTAGTCTAATTTTTGATGGTTTTAAACTATATAAGCTATGACGTCTTTTATGTTCCTATAAAGGATTTCTTTCAAAGTTGAATTCTCTCAAGAAGATATGCTTTCTATGAAAGTATTTTCTAAAAAAGCTTATAGCTCTAAAGCTAAAGGTGCTTGTTTAACAAAGCCAGGATAGGAACGCAACTTTTTGTAAGAAATAGTAAAGGTGTACTATAAATCTTGAGACATCGATACATCTTTAAAAGGCAAATTAGCACGAGCCTCAAAGTAAAATTGGGTTGCTTTGAAGATTCAACTTTCGTCACATGTAAAATAAATTTGGCCAAATTTCAGAGCTAAACCCAACCAATAGCTGCCTGCAGTTTACATATTCATTGGCTATACTAGGATCCCTACTTAACAAGAACGGGAAACCGGGTAAACTTATCTAATTGAAACGGAAATCAAAACTAAACCTAAGCGAAACTGATCCCTAAATCCAAACCAATTCAATTTCTAAAATAAAGCCAATAATAACGTCCAAAGTGTTGAAACTGGGCACCTCAGATCAAGGCAGATTATGCAACCTATTCGAACCAATTAGCTAACCTATTTCCACAAGCTTATTGCTCAACTAATCAAAGTCAATTGGCAATTCCCTCTTGATCCAAAACCTGAATCTCAAAACTAAAGATTATAAAGCCGCCCAAATTTGAATTATTTGATTCTTTCGTTTAGCACTAATCCAAACGAAAAAATGAAAGTCGAAACTTCAGCCATCAAGGAAATCGTCACCAAGCTTTATGAGGCCATAACTACTATACCTGACTACTGCTTGGAGATCGATACCGACTCGGAGGAGTTCATGTCAGCTTACGCGGAACTTAGCAAGTTTTTCAATTCCAAACAAGGGGCCAAGTTGATGAATCATCATGGTTCGGTCGCCTTAAATCAAGCATCTAATTCTGACGCTGGTGTACCTCTCTATACCCTTCAAGATTTTGAAAAGTAAGGCTCAACTTCTACTTATACTAACTTGATTTTAGTCTATTCACAGTAGGCTCTTACTTCAAAACTAGAGAAGACGTAAAATTCGCCATAAAGGCCATGTCCCGCTTAGCTGGTGCTAAGATCCGTACTCAGGACGCAACAAAAGCCGATTCCGATCGTAAATCCTCCTTCTTCTACTACCGCTGCTCTTGCTTAGCCCCCAAATTGGATGAGCCTGTTCAGGAACCAGCTCAAGAAAATGTAGAACAAACTTCCCAAGTACCCGACTTGATGGGAGCTTCCGTCTCCGAAGAAAATAACAAAAAGACGAGTTTAGAGAAGAAGGGATGCTGTCCTTTCTTCATCAACATGCGCCAGAAGCCTTTCCAGTATATCGAAGTTATGTCTTGCAATCTGCAACATAACCACGCCGAACCAGTTGATGTCCCAGTGCACTTCTTACCTTACTTGCCACCTAGTGAGCGCGACGAGTTTGTACACTCGGCCGACAAAGGTATGGTCCTCAATAGCAAAGAGTTCAAGAAACTTTCTGTCAACGAGAAAAAACCTAAAGCCGCCCGAAAATCGGAACCAGCAACTACCAAAGCTAAACCAACCGCCAAGAAAGCCAAGCCAACCCCACGCAAGACACGACGAAGTATGGCAGCAGCGGCTGAATTGGAAACTAGTGAACGCCAAGTTTCCAAGGATGAGTCTTACAGCAACTCTAATGTTGACTCCTTGCTCAAAATCATGGAGGAAAGTAACTTGACCAGTAACTTCGAGACCAATGAGGAGGTGCATGAATCTGATCCAGAGCAAGAACAAGAACAAGAACAAGAACAAGAACAAGAACAGGAGCAGGAACAAGGAGATCAAGCAGACGATGCCGAGGTTGAGCATATCGAAAATTGAAAAGAACTGGCTCAATTACTTTGATGTACAGCCTATTGGTACTACTAAAATCAACCATTTATTCAGGATACAATGTAGCTATTAAATACAAGTATATTTATAAATTTTCTAAGATGTGGATTTAATTTCAACTGCTATAGTCTATATTTATTGTATTTGAATTAATAGCTATAATAAGCTTTAGAATTGGCTTAAATAGCGATGTTATTGATCGAATTTTCAATTTTGACTTGGACGGAGGTAGATATAATATGTAGTTATGTGTTCTTATCTTGGTTTTATCCAAAGTTTATTGGTGCTACCTCAAGTCTGAGACCTAATACATAAGAAGGGAAAATATGCACACTATCAGAGTTTATCCACAAACTTGTCTGTCCCAACTTTACCTTGAAGAGTTCAATAATAGGAGGGGATGCCAAATACTTTACTTTTAACTCCCTATACGACCGTCATCAAACTCCATTATATGATATAGAATCCAATTCGATTCGGATGGTTAATTCTGCTACTTTATCTTATTTAAACTGCTTCAGTACCAACTACTATCAATTCAACTCACTGAAAGCAATGTTCAGTTCGGTTTGTTAGCTCTTTTTAGATCATTTATTAAAATACAAGTTGTCAACAGGGCTTTGACTTGTAGGTCGGTTATAGATGACTTTAACTACTTAGCTTAATCAAAACCTTGGTTTTTATAAAGGCTTAAATTAAAATGTCCAATAGATAGTTAAATAATTACATCCAATAGCTTTCAATCACTTGGTGATATACTTTTATAGTATTCAAGTCGATGGAATTGTATAGTTAAAAGTATTTTTCAAATACTTCAGACCTACATTAGAATACACTTAGTTATTTTTTATCCATTATTTAGCCTCAGCTTACGTTCTAAGCATCGGACTACAGTAAATCACTTGAATCTTTCACTTCCATAGGCAATGAATCAGCATTGTTCTTAGTGGAGATGCTCTTGCTCGTCTACAACTTTCCATTAACAACCTTAACGCCTTTTCTTAATCAAAATTGAAAGAGCCAAGTTTGATTTCTAAATCCTTCAACTATTTCCATCATTGTATTCTTCCCCAATCCAAAACTTTACACAGTACCCAGTTAACAATCCATCTGCTTCTACAGCTCTCGATATCTATTTTGACAGGGTTCTGGATTGAAATTCCAATTTTTTAACCGTAGGTACAGTACGGAAAAATGCGACCTTTTGAGCTGACATAAACAGCATTTCCTTACCGTTGCTAGTAATGGGTATCTTTTATCACAGCTCTTCGACACGCTATATTCATCTATAGATACTTGTTCTTTATTGCAACTCTATAAGCTTTAACCTTGTACCTATAAAACCATGTATAGTTCTTACTTTATCTCTGATCAATAGCTTTTGATGTCGGTGGATGAATATCGGTTGGTACAGAAGCGCTCGCTTTGAATTGTGAGAGTTTAGCTATATAGGGTTTTAACAGTGTATTCTTATAGTCGGTAGGTGATTTGCCGTTAACTTCTTTTAATCAAATCGTGGTATAATGCGATTTATAGTATAACTATTAAAGCTAGGTACTCTATAGGTGAGTCGTCGGTCTATATTAGCCCACTTGTTTCCCAAAGTTATAACCAAAGGTAGATCTATCCCTTCTATTGAAACAATCCCTACTATCCAGACAATATAATTCCATAAAAGCAGTCGTCTATATGTACTTAAAGAAAAGAGGTATCAACTTACATTATCGTTTTAGAAATTAAATTCAAAAACCAACTTCAAATAGCTATAGTTGACCATTAAAACGGCTAGGACATTTATTAATGTTTGAGTGATAATGATATTTTAATTTAATATGTATACAGAAAGCAAGACTATAGCTGTTATGAATAACTTTAGCTAGATAAGGTGATGGCTATTAGGAAGCTTAGCAATTTTTTGAGGTGGACTTACGGGTATAAATAAGGAGATGACGCATCCGAGATAAGTCCAATGTCCGTTTAAATAGAATACTAATACTTGCGCATCTTAAGCTGCAGCTCCTCGATCTGCAGCTCCAAGCTCTTATTTGAACTTATCAACGTCTCCAAATACTCGGCAGCCCGATTAAGGATGGTAGCTTTAGAAAGGTGCACATGCTGTAAAGCAGGCACGATCTCCGTTAGCTGATCGAAGCCTTGCTTTATTAAATCACGACGCTTCTGCTCGGAGGCAATGTGGTTGGTTTTGCGTTGCTCAGACTTACCGCCAGGTTCGCGACGCCTACCTTGGGTAGCTGGTTTTGACTTGACTTCAGTCGGTATGGGGTAGGGGTTGTAGCTAGCTGAGCCCGGTTTAGTAGGTTTTTCACCGTTGCGGCTTGGAGTTATTGACGAATCGCTTTTAAGCGGGGGGTAGTTTGCTTCAAAGTCACCGCAGTCGTTGATAATGGAGGGCATGGACATATCTTGGCTAGGGTCGGCTGAGTACAAAGGGGTCGTGTGATGTTTAGGCATTATGTGCGAGTAGAGGTCGCCCGCCCTGTTGAAGTAGTTGTTGCGGAGGTTGGCGTTATGGTTGAAATTGGTGGCGTAAGGTAGAAGGTTGAATTGGGTTTGGTCCTGAGGCTTGGGTATGGACATGGTGTTTTGCGGTAGCGATTGGTGTTGGTTGTAGCCCGAAAATAAGGCGGAGAAATCCAAGGCGGCTGGTAAAATGAACTCATTTTTATCCTCGACCAAGTTGTCCAAGAAGCCAGTTAGGAACTGCTTCTCACTAGGGTCGAATAGGGAGAGAGACCTATCTAAGACGGGAGGCTCGCCCATAAAGAAGGAAGGTTCGGGCAACGGCGGTAGTCCTATTTTTGCATATGGAAATTAAAACTAGATATTGTAGAACTGTGTACCTGATGACTGGAACCACTTTGACGTATGGTCCTTTGGGTCTAATATGGTGTTGCTGCTCAAGTTGGGCAAGCCCAACGACCGGTTGATATAGTTGTCCATCGTTCGTATTAACAGTTGTAGTCGTAGTCAAAATTTGAAGTGGTTGGGCAAGTTGGAGTCAGGACTGCGATGTAGTGGGGTAAATTTAACTTTCAACTGCTTTGATAGAATGTAAAGTTGGTTAAGACTCCAGCATTTGATTTGAATACAATTTAATAAGCCTTTGACATGATTCAACAATTTAAATGGTTGCCTAATAAAAGGCATGACCAAGCTTTCAAGTGATCTTTGAACTTTGGTTTGGCCAATGATATCCATGCCTTTAGTCAAAATTAGGTCAACCGTTGACTGCATTCAGTTAAATTTTAGGGATTTTGAAGGGATGTTGAAATTTAGTGTTAAGGGCTGCCCTAATCAAAAGGGGTTAGTAAAGAGAATAGGTTATATCAACTGTAGCATTGCTATTGGCTAGGTTTCGTTTGAAGTTCCAGCTTTGCCAATAAGGCCAGCATTCTAGATGATCTAATTTGCCAGCCTACCCTTGCTGTTGAAATTAGATGTTTTAGGTTACGTTTGTTTAATTTGTTACACCATGCAATCGTGACTTCCAAATTCTTAGGTTGTGAGATTGACTTCACGTGCCATTAAGCTATTTTTGGAAAAAATTCGATTGAAGGTTCAGATTCTAATATTTTAGATCCTTAGCCTGAGATTGGTGCTAAAATATAGATGCAGCTTAAGAAACATACACAGTGGCTAGGCATGCGGTCTGTACTGGGTTGGATACGCCTATAGCTGCACATTAGCTACTTTGCCTATGATTCCTGTTGCCAATCCCTTACATGCTGCTACAAATCAATGTTTGATTGATGATCATCTATCTAATTAGCATCTATTTATCTTTAGATCCGTATAAAAACTACTACAATTGTTCTGTCAAAAAGGGTTGTCATTGAAAGTTCTTTATAAGAATGACACCTAGACAAGTTATACGGCAACCACTTATTTTATGAATGTGAGAACAACGGCAACGGTTAAAAGGTAGATTCGGTCACACTTTTAAATATACACCACAGCTTGGCCGAGATATATTTATAATTCCTCTTAACTTAATTTTATTATACATCCGCTTTAGACCAAAGCTGCACATTGTGGCCCTAACTGTGCTGTAAAAGTGCTTGAAGAGAAGGCTGCAAATCTTTATCCCTTTTCATTTTAAGGGGAAGGTGCAATGAAACCAATATATATATCCCTTGAAATACTCGGTATTAAGATACAAAAATGGTAGTATGTCATGACGGACACTATTATCCTTTGAAAGTATTGTGCAATAAAGGTCCTCGATTGTATAAAACTTATAAAAGTAGAAGATGAAGCCCGATATTTTCAAAGTTGATTGCCGTCCATCCCTTGTTTGCGCTAGAAAGGCTTGCTACAAGGTAATCACAAAGTACGATTTTCAATAGCCTTTATTAATGCATAGGCTTACAAATGCTTTTTAATAGATATAGTAGGTAAAAGAGTAGAGCAAATGCTAATAGCTGAGTGGACATGGTTTCCTTGCTGAATCGATCAAAAGTAAAGTTCAAGGATCTACAACTTCATTTGCAGGTTGCTGGCCGCTAATCTTTTCATCCATGGATCCAAAATTGGATTGCCATAAACTATGACGTAAAATTCAAGTTTCAAAGTTCAAAGGCTTAACTTTCAGACATCAAAGAATATTGCTGCGATTTCTTGTATAGGATGGAATATAAGCTACAGGCGAAATAAAGCGACAAGTTGGATCTAAAGTTAAGTGAATAACGATGCCACTAAGACCGAGAAAAAAAGTCAACTACTCAATAGATAATGAAGATGTGGATTTCGATTTTGAGCAGAGTAGTTCGGATGGGAGAAGCAATTCAGGTATACAAATTAGTTTTTGTTTTGGTAATAGTTTTAAATTGTTACATTTTAGACTTTAAAGTTTCGCCTACAGATGTACAATTGACTAGTTTACGTAAGTTTTCAAGCCAAAGATAATGTATATTGAAAGTTTAAATAGGCAAAGTTAATAAAGTCCAATATATATATTCTGCAACCAGTGAAGAGTCTGATACTGAACAAAGTAATATTTTTTAATTCTTTAATGTAAAAATATATTTGCTCATTTTAAAATAGAGCCAAAACCCAAACCAAAGCCAGCCAAAATTCTCAAGTCCAAGAAGAGCTACCTGTCCAATTCTATCTTCCCTGAAGGTTGCGACTTGAGTTCATTTCCACTCAAAGAAGACCACAGTTTAAGGCCACTCTGGGTCGCTCCAAATATCGATAACGATGGCGCCCTACTCATCTTGGAAGCCTTTTCTACCCTGGCATCGCGGGCCCAAGACTTTTTAACGGCGATAGCTGAACCAGTATCGAGGTACTATTTTTAGATAGTGGTGAAAGATGGCTTACAGTGTAATTTTGCAAAAAGACCTAGGCTCTTCCACGAGTATAAGATTACACCCTACTCGCTCTACGCCGCCGTATCGGTTGGTTTAAATACAAACGAAATAATTGATGTCTTGACCAAGCTATCCAAGGTAAAGAATAGGCAGAGTTTAGTCTAATTTTCAAGATTGAAATACCCGAGTCATTCGTAAACTTCATACGTAAATGCACTTCATCGTACGCCAAAGTCAAGTTAGTGCTTAAACACAACACCTACCACTTAGAGTCTTCTGATATCTTCTTACTCAATTTGCTGTCCAGTGACGAGGTGATAGTGTCGGCCAAAGCAGCTAAAGATGAGAACTACGTTTTGGAGAAGGGACCTACCAAGAAAGGATTTTCAGTTGCAGGGACAAAAAATCAAAGTAACGAAAAGATTTCGGAGCCTCCAACTAGCGATATCACCAAAGCAACCTTGAAGAGCATTGGAGATGATCTCTTCCGTATTATCAACGAAGACGACGGAGTAATTGAAGACTACGATGTGCACTCCTTTCAAATTCTGACGTCGCACGTCGAGCACGTAAAGAAGCGGTGCAGTGAGCTCGAATTTCCCGTGTTAGAGGAGTACGACTTCCGCAACGACACTACAAACCCAGACCTCAAGCTGGATTTAAAGGCTTTCGTCAAGATCCGACCGTACCAGGAGCGGAGCTTAGCGCGCATGTTCGGAAACGGGCGTGCAAGATCAGGACTTATCGTCCTACCCTGTGGAGCTGGCAAGACTTTGGTTGGCATCACTGCCTCCTGCACCATAAAGAAGCGGACTCTGGTCTTGTGCACATCAGCCGTGTCGGTAGCCCAGTGGAAGCAGCAGTTCCTATCGTGGACGACCATAGATGCCGACCAGGTGACTACCTTTACCTCGGGACAGAAAGAGACCTTCAAAAGTGATACCAGCATCATTGTTACCACCTACAGCATGGTTGCCAACTTGCAGCACCGCTCCTACAGCTCCAAGAAGATGCTGGACTATTTGCAGAGTCGGGAGTGGGGTCTATTAGTTTTGGACGAGGTTCATGTCGTCCCAGCCAACTTGTTCCGTCAAGTTGTCAACAAGGTAGCTGCCCACACCAAGTTGGGGTTGACGGCGACGTTGGTACGGGAAGATAACAAAATCGATGACTTGAACTTCCTCATCGGGCCCAAACTGTACGAAGCGAGCTGGTCCGACTTGGCCCAGCAGGGGCACTTGGCCACCGTCGAGTGCGCCGAAGTTTGGTGCCCCATGACGGCATCCTTCTACCGAGAATACTTGCTCCAACAGTCCTCAAGGAAGCGGGCTTTGCTCTACGCTATGAACCCAGCCAAATTCCAAGCCTGTCAGTACCTCATCCAATTACACGAGGGACGTGGTGATAAGATCATCGTCTTCTCGGACAATGTCTTTGCACTCAAAGCCTACGCTTTGAAGTTACAACGACCTTTTATCTACGGAGCTACGAGCCAGCAGGAACGCTTACGTCTCTTGCAACAGTTCCGATTAAATCCACTTTTGAACACGCTATTCCTATCCAAAGTTGGTGACACTAGTATTGATTTGCCGGATGCCAGCTGTCTCATCCAAATTTCGTCGCACTTTGGGTCACGTAGGCAGGAGGCCCAGCGCTTAGGTCGTATCTTAAGATCCAAGAAACGTACCTCCAGCGACCATAACCGCCTCAACCAAGCCCACTTCTACACACTGGTGTCACGTGATACTGAGGAGATGTACTACTCGTCGCGTCGCCAGCAGTTTTTAGTTGATCAAGGGTACGCCTTCAAAGTCATTACCCAAATTGAGGGCTTGGATCAAGTGGACAATTTGGTTTACCCCCAGTTGACCGATCAATTGGAACTGCTACAGACGGTACTTATGGCCTCCGATAAGGATGCCGAACCTGAGGTAACCGACGATGAGTTTGACTTTGGTGATTTGGATAGCTATATCATTGGTGATGAGGAGGAGGAGGAAGTTGGAGTTAAAGTCCAGAAAGCTAGCTTAAAGTCATTATCGGGGGCTGATACCATGGCTTACATTGAGTACAATCGACCAGCTGCCCATGACTATAGGCACAAGGGGAAGGCCCCACTAGACAAAGATAAATCTTGATACTATATAAGTTGGTAACCTTTCAAAACTTTAATCGAAAATCGGCTGCAAGCAATAAACAAACCTATCCATCATTAAAAACAAAAGTAAAGATAAGGAACTATTAATTTTATATAAAATATATGACAACGATTTACAAACTTTCTCTCAAAAAAAGGATCCTCATTTCGAAATTGTCTTTTCTCTAAAAGTTTTACGGCCACCTCCCATTAAAATTACATTACACAAAATAGAAGTTTTGGTGTCCGTGGATCCTTGCAAGGAAAAGACGAGCTCAATCAAATGGGTCTAAAAGGGTCCTCCTCCTCGACGTCACTTAAAAGATCACTGTCACCGTCGATACCAAACACTTTGGTGGAGACTCTGCGCCACCAACGTCGCATGGGATGGGGGAGTAATGGCTGCATGTGGATACTTGAATCCTCAGAAACAGTGTCACTATCCTCCTCTTCTTCCATACTGACGTTCGGAGTCAACGGGTTAGCTTTAATGTCCAAGTACAAGGCCTAATTAAAAATCAAAAAATTAGAGGTCAGTTATAGTGCGTTAAAGTTACCTTAAGAGTAGCTCGATCAATATCCTCCAAGATACCTCTATGTACCAATTTGATGAACTGATTACAGTTGACGCCCCTATTGGTAGGGGACTTGAAAGAGCGATCCAAAAACAAAAAGATCCAGAACAGATTATTGACCAAGGTCTCTGGGTTCTTGGGTTTGAGCTTGGGGTAGATGAAGGGGTTGCTGTGGCAGAAGTCAACTGATAATTTAGCTACCCGTTCGTGCAAAGTGAGTTGGACTGGGTTGGTATTAGAGGCAGCCGTAGATTTAACTTGCAGTTGCGGTTGGTTCAGTCCCATACGCAAAGCCTTAAGCATGGGCAGATCAGCGTAGGGCCGTAGCTGTAAGTACCTTTTCAAGGCGGATTGTCCCGGCATCCTCCAACGTTGGCAGGTCAAGCTGCAAATCAAAATATCTTTAGGCGACTCCAACAACAAAAAAATGATTTCCAAAATCTCCATAGGGAAGAGCTCCATAACAGAGGGAGAGCAGGCCATCAACGGTGGATTTGTAACCAAGGGAGAGCTGCCGGGAGGTAGTTTCTTGATGGAAGGCTTGATAATAGTGGGGCTGCTCTTACTTCGGTTGCGCATGAGGATCTTGGGAGTCAAGGAGCGGATACGTCGCATGGCAGGGGAGGGGACAGTTTGGGGTGGGTTGGAAGCGAGGAGTTGGCTCATGAACTGGCTTACATCTTTCATGTTGGATGGGAACAAGGATTCGGGACGGTTGTCGGCGTAGGTTGGGCTGATGCGACGGGTCGAGGTGGAGGTCCGACTGACAGTATCAAGGCTTGCTTCTACTTGGTTGGTAATGTTGGCGTTGGAATTGGTACTGGTACTCGTACTCGAATCAATCATACTCATCAACTGTGTATTGCGATTGCGGTTAAGATGGGTTGAACGCGGGCTCAACCGGCGAGCGAACGCGATAAATGGGTTGACCGAAGTCCCAGTTTGTACCTCGTTCTCACGCATTTGCTGCGGGTTGACAGTCACTGGTAAGTTGATGGGTCGCGGCCGGTTCAAGGAGTTTATGGGGGCAATGGGCCCCGCTCCGGCAAGTGGACTCAAATTGGGTCGGTTGAGTGAGGCTCTATGGGTTGGTGGTCGATTTAGAGCAGGAAAGTTGGAGTTGTCGGAGTTGGCAATGGTGCCGTTAGTTCGATTGAAGGGTATAGGTGCCGATATATCCCTCCGTCGGGGTGGAGCCATCAGGCCCAATTGGTTACGTTTTAATCCCTGGCTAGCAGGTTGTTGGTTCTCTATAGTTAGCGATGGACCTACCTTGCTCATGCTGGGCTAAGTTGACTAGGTTGGTTTTTGCTGTTGTGGTGGAGTAGTGGACCTTCAAGTTAGTAAGTTGCTTCTAGTTGAATTGTTCTACTTACTTTGTAAAAAGTCCGGTACGGCCGATAAGTGCGTTGTACTAATTAGGTGATTAAGTGGAAGAATTGAAGCTGGCTGTCATAAATAGGCCTGAGTTTCCGTCCAACGAAGTATTTCTTGAACTAAAAATTTCAATTTATTTTTGGGTCTGTTGTCTAGGCTAGGTCTTTAATACTTTCCTGACAAGGATTTCAAAGCTTGTCTTTCAATTGGCATCCAAACTGAGGCCAAAAGCCGTTCTCCCATTGGCTTAAATATGGGCTATTTTGTAATTCTTGGTTCTGGGATAACTACGTCATTTACAGATGCCCTACTTCATCCAATTAGAGATGAGAATAATCAAAGCTAGAGGACCTAACTACTTCCCCCTGGAAAATGTTCTACTATTGCTTGCCTATAGCGGCGACTTGCAACGAACACTATACAAGGAAAAAGGCTATTTAACTTTTATGTTACTACAAACGTCTTTTGTTGAATGAAAGACTGGTATTGCGAACGATGGCGCCTCAGCAGACTTGAAAGTAACTAGTCGGTTTGTTACGAAATCTAAACTTTGACCATATCTGTTCGAAAATATATATTTCCAAGGAATATGCAGGGAAAGATGAAAGGAGGTAGGTGGAAGTGAGACATCCCCTGGCTACTGTCATCCACCCGATGCAGCATATGACGTCCTAACCCAACTATCTTTTAGTATTGCCTTAAATCCAACCTATCCTTGACAAATTTGCTATTTGATCTGACCTAATCCCAACTTTTAAATTCCCATTTATCGAGAAAGCTTTGTACGGAACTTGACGATGAGTAATATGTGGATTATAGTTTAAGCCTCTACATCGACGTGCCAGGGGGGTCTCTAGTTAATATAGTCACCAAGTGTTCATGGGAAAAAGATATAGGAATAAAGGACTTTGAGGTATCTCTATAATATAAAGAGAATTAAGCTTTTGTGGCTTGGATAATTTTAGTATAGGTAAAAGCTTTTGACATGCTGTAAAATAAGTATTCTAAATACCAGCGTATATAAAGTTGTATATTTCATAGTAAGGGAGACTAAGCAGGTATAGGATTTAATTTTGTAAAGCTGGGATAACAATACTTTGATACAAAATAGTATAAGACTTTCATCTAAGAGATCATAGGAAGTCGGTATAATAAAGTTGTTTGATATATGCTATAAATATATCGATGGTATTTCAAGGACTATGACCAATAATTGCGATTTCTAGTTACTTGTCGATATTTATCATCGTGTGAATATAAAAGCTATAAAGTAGCTTTGTCTAGACTTGATTGAACACTAGCCTATATCAAAGAAAAAGCATTATTAAGTGCAACGACTGAACCGTATTTCAGTAGCATGTGTTTACTCTGCAAAGGTCTGGATGGTAACAAGGTATACAGTTAAAAGAACGTTTCACTTTAATATCTTTGAGAAGCGCCATATCAACCCCTACTGTTTTATCCCAATATCTATGTTTAAGCTGATCAGCTCATATTTACTATTTACTACCATCTTCTGCGAACTTTATCTTGGAAGCAGTTCTTTGATCTATTTTTAACCTCTTCAGATGTATATATTGCTCAATAGGCAATTGTACCATTTCTCGATAACATCTTACAAAATCGAGCTATCAAGCACTAAAAGTTGAACCGTTTCAATTAAACCGATAGGTTTAAACTGCTTAAATTACGATTAATTTAGGTTAGTTGGGTGCTTGGAAAAGGCGGATTTGATGGCAGCCATTGGCTGCAGCGTTTCGATTCAAGGCAGCTAAAATTAAGCCAAAGTTTAGGGGAGCTGGGTTTGCCAGTAACTTCTTGAACCAATACTGAAGAACCAAATCCAAAAAGTTGGAGACTGGAATAATCCAAAATAAATTTCAACTCAACTTCAATAGAGAACCTTTGAGCCCCAATTTCCTTATACCCTCGGTATTTTATCCTTCTGCCTTAATTTAGCGTCAATTTCAAGTTTTCGAGACGAGCCACCACAAACCTAAGTACGCCTTTATTGCAACAAGCAGCTATATATTTTGATAAGCATTAGTTTGAGACTGGCAGTACTTGGCGTCAACGACTAAAAAGCCATTGTACTCCAGTTTACCCACCATTGTTTCTAACTTTAGCGGGTTTATGCCTTTATTTCTCCGACCCATTTGTACTAAACTAACTCGCTTTTAGATAATATAACCAACGAATATGGCACAACCTAATCAACGTCGAAGCAGCGGTATCCAGTTGGGAAGCCATTCGCAGAGCTCCTCCCAATCTTCACGCTCCGGTCAACCTAATATTGTTGGAGTCCACTACCGTGTAGAAAAGAAGATTGGTGAGGGAAGTTTTGGCATCATTTATTCCGGTAAAATTTATTCATTTGTTTAGGTAATAACCTTTTGCTTTTAAGGGACAAATCTACTCAACAACCAGGTGGTGGCCATCAAATTCGTAAGTACGTTGCTAGCCTATTTTCTAAAATGGTTTAGGAACCCCGTAAAGCCGATGTTCCCCAACTTAGGGATGAGTACCGCGCTTACCGAATCCTTACTGGGCTTCGTAACTTTTGTCATATTTTATAAAACTGAAAGTATATAGCCGGCATTCCAAGCGCCTACTACTTTGGACAAGAGGGACTATACAACGTCCTTTGCATCGATCTATTAGGGCCAAGTCTCGAAGATCTATTCGACATGTGTCGCCGCAAATTCTCAACAAAGACGGTTGCGCTCCTGGCCAAGCAGATGGTAAGCTCTATATTCCTATTGTTTTAATCTTGAAAAGATCACCAGGGTACAGTCTGTCCACGAAAAGTCACTCATCTACAGAGATATCAAGCCCGACAACTTCCTCATGGGGAAGCCACACTCTAAAAACGCCAACATCGTGCACATGGTTGACTTTGGTATGGTCAAACAGTACCGAGACCCTAAGACCAAACAGCATATTCCCTACCGTGAACGTAAGAGTTTGAGCGGTACGGCCCGCTACATGAGTATAAACACCCACTTGGGACGCGAGCAAAGCCGTCGCGACGACTTGGAGGCACTGGGCCATGTCTTTATGTACTTTTTACGAGGCAGCTTACCGTGGCAAGGTCTCAAAGCGGCCAACAACAAGCAGAAATACGAGAAGATCAGCGAAACTAAGCAGCTGACGACAATCAAGGATTTATGTGGTGGCTTCCCCGAAGAGTTCGCCACCTACATGACCTACACCCGCAAGTTGGCCTTCGAGGAGACACCTGACTACGACTATTTGCGCGGCCTTATGGACAAGGTGCTGCAGAAGCTCAACTTGCGCGAGGAGGAGGAGGTCTTCGACTGGATGATCCACGTCGACCAGATCAAGACGCCCAGCCATGCTTCGTTCAAGATCCCCGAGCCCAACCACGAGGCCGCCACCAAGTTGACGTTGCACGGGTCCAAGGCCAACGGCACCTCACGTTTAGGCGACGGGCTCAACAGCGAGCACCGCACCCAGAAGGATACCTCGGTGGCCACTCCCAGTGCCAACTTCAACAACAGTCACTACCGCAACCCCTCCGGCCTCAACACGTTGGACCACGAGCATGAACCTGGCAACACTACCCCCCACGCCGCTGTCAACTTGGAAGGTCACCCCAAGGAGGGTAAAGTTGGGCGGGATGGATTCAACCGGTTCATTGACTTCATCACCTTCCGTAACTGCTACACCTAAGCGTATACTAACTCGACTTATCCTAATGCTGCCCTAACTTTTTATAATTTTGGTCCAATGTTATCTAGATCGTAACCAACTCCAAAGTTAGCACCTTTACCCAATGCTCTCTATCCCCACCACCTAATCACTTTCCCAATTACTTTAGCCATTTCGGGACCTCAATACTTTAAAAGATTACCGCTCCAACTTCCTTCCAAAATAAAGTTCTAATGTCGTTTTTGTTTTTGTTTTATAATGTAGGTGTAGTGCCAACTTTCAATCCAACTTTCATTTCACTCCAAAATCCACTAAAGCTTAGATAATTAATCTCCAAGCTATTGTTTCTACTATTCAAAAGTATTTTAAACTTTATGTTTATAAGGTGATGTAGGTATGTTTATTCCAAAATATAAAAATGTAGTGGTACAGCTGTACCTCGATCAATCAATCCATTCATTTTTACAGGTTGGCAGTCATCAGGATTAAGATTCATTAAGAGCAACATTGACCATGAACGACCCTTCCTTAGGAATCATCGAAATCCTAGATATTGGAGTCAAAACCTGTTGGGGGTCGATAAGTGAAAAGTTGAACTTTCGTATGAGATTCGAAAGGAAGATATATATCTCCATCATAGCAAGACTAAAGGAAATTACAAAGTTAGTTGGGATATAGTCAACCCAATAAACTTACTTTCGCCCGAGGCATGCATATGGGCCTATCAGAAAGGGCAGATATCCATTCGATCCAACCGACTGGCTGAAAACTAAGCCATCCTCTGTCTCCTTCAACCACCTCTCAGGTAGAAACTGGGATGCATCCTTAAATGCCTGCTCACTGTTGTGCAAAGAGTAGATATTGGCTGCCACTCGGGTCTAAAATAAAAGCATTGGCTTAGGTTTAAGTGGTAATACTTACCCCAGCTGGTAAGTCGTAGCCAAGGATCTTGCTACCACCTTTGAGGACAAAGCGTTCTGGCAAACCAGGTACCGGAGGGATCAAACGCATCGATTCGTGGATTACGGCGTTGAGGTAGTGTAGCTTGCTGCATCTGGAATGTTCAATCCTTTGATTGACATCGGGAAATGCACCTTTCAGTTCATCACATAACTTCTTGTAGGTCGCGGGGTTCTTGAGTAAAAGGTAAATAGTCCTAGAAAACTAAGTATCAACTATTATGTGAATAAATACCATAGTACAGCTGAAGAAATGGTATCCGATCCAGTAACTCTAAAATTTCGTCAACTATAATTTCAAAACCAAATATACATCAGCATAGCACATTCATCACTAATTTCTTCCAAAGATAGCTTATCGCCTCCTTTAGGGTCTTTAGCTTCAAGCAGCATACTAAGGATAGTTTTATCTTTAAAAGTGTCTACCATCGCCTTTTTTACCGAATCTATCGCAAACTTCTTTACTCAGTAGTAGTTTGAAAATATCGTTAGATACCTGATTGAAAGGGCTGAGTCCAACTCCAACTAGTCTACTAATACCAGGAACGAACAGGTTCTAGGGTGCAGAGTCAATACCCTTGTACTCTACATTTTAATTTAACTTACCAATACGTGTAGTACGTGCGCCTTGTCCATCCAATAGAGTAATGGGTGGTAAGAATTTTCCACCATACCAAGATTTTGACCGAAGACTAACTTACCTATGACCTCCTACTCGCTCAAAATAAGTACTAAAAACTTTGGCAACTTATACCAGAGATAGTAGATGTAGTGCCTTGTGTAAATCGATGGATTTCCTTTCTAAGCTACATTTTCGCATTATCTTGTCGATAAATACAACTCCATATGTGTTAATAGTGGACTCTAAAGTCTCTACACTGTGCTGTGCGAACGCTGGTGCTAAGATTCGCTTCTAATATAATTAATACTTTACAAGAGGTATGTCTATTACCAGTTTTGAATGCAAGTCACGATCCCTATAGAAAAAACATTAACAATCTAGAGTACCTACCATTTTACCTAGCGCTGAGGAGGTTATCGATGCCTTCGATCGACCTAAAGGCTGAGTAGAACCAACTCTTATCATAGCTGTAAGTAGAATGGATCTGGCATGCTGCTTTCATATCGGCGAACGACACTATCGATCTACCTATTTCAAAATTAAATTTCCTATTTCCAATTTACAAAGCAACCTATGCGAACGACTGGCCCATACTTTTGGTGGTAACGGTGTATTACATTGTGCAAAGTTCCAGTTGCCTTGGCAAAGATGAGGCGGTAAGGAACTATGTGCAAATGTATAGGACCTGGTACATCCTTCAAAGGATGGAAGAAAACAGCGTGTACTACCTGATCGCTATTAGTCAAAGTTTCGACTGTTCACTTTACCTCTTGGACGTAAAGGATGAACTTCAGTACGATAAAGGAAACTAGTAAATTTATTAAGATGCTCATAGTTGGATGGGTCAAAATGTTTAGCCCACCTTTTATAGCGTTGAAATTTGATACCAGCTCACATACTTTGAACTACTTCAATTTGGACATTCGCTACAAATTGATTTATAGTTACCCTTACTCTTAACGACATAGTCTAATTATTTTACATAATTTGCTACAGGACTTACTACTACATATGTTACTGCTCATGCGGCTGGGATAGCATAACTTAATTTAGGTCTCGACACCTATTCCATCAAAATGTCTGGGTAAAGATCAATACTTTAGGAAGTAATTGGCTCTAGAATTGCAGGATAGTCCATGGCTCAAGAATATCAACAAATCGCCCAAAAATATGTTGTACACCCAGTTAAACCTTGAAGTAGAGCTTGGGAAGTGCTGTTAACTCCTCCACTAAGACTCTTCTAAAAGCTCCACGTGCCAAGCCAATTAGCTTCCAGTATTCAGCAGGTCCGGAGTAGTTCTATTTAAATCAAATGCTTCCCTAAAATGGAACTAATCCGTCCTTGCTTAAAAGCATTTGATAAGATCTACCAAGTAATTTACCCGCTGTACGGGTATCAGTGTAAGATAAGGCTATAGTAAAGGTTTCTAAAAGCATCGTGGTTTGCTTTAAAGCGATAAGTGGAGGCAGTAAAGTAGTAATGGAAGTAAGGGATAAGTTTAGAAGAGATTTAAACATTAGCTCATCCATCTATACATATTGAAACAGAATGTACAATCAAAAACCAAAAGTAGAATTGATATATTTATTCAAAACAAACATAAAAGTTCAATTCCAGCTCAACTATAAATCCAACAACTTCTTATCCAAGAACCCATTGTTCAACCAACTTTGGATGCACTTTTTTACTAATTCGAACCTAATGGCCTTCAAATCTCCAATTTCCTTCGATAAAGCTTCGGCCTTGGCAGTTTTCATCACCTCCTTGATATCCTCCATCAACAGACTCTCAAAGAACTTAAAGTAGCTAGGGGATTGACATTGACATCCTGAAACTTTTATTATCTTTCAACAGGTTTAAAACAGTTGAACATCAACGACATTGAGCTTGAATCTCAGTTGATAAAGGTAAGAAATGAACTCAGACCAGCTCAAAGTTCGTGGATTAGTTATGTGGCTTATAGTCTCATTATGAAGATTGAAATCGTCGGATAGAATTTCAACGATGGAGTTGGCAACTACATCGATCGGGATTCAAGATATACTACTTGTGAAGGAGTTTGAAAGGTACTTCGTGATACTGCACCCTTTGGTGAGCAAGAAGATATATCCCTTGTTATTCCAAATCCCAATTGCAGTACCACCACTCACCTGATTTGCTCGAAGCACATCGACATTGAACCTGTACTTCTAATGGCTGCAGCATATAGCTTTCAAAACTAACTTATACTAAGTGGCAGGTACAAGCCCTAGGATGTCTGAACTCGGTAATCAATCACTCCTTTACAAACTCGCCTTGTAAGCTGAGGAAGGTGTCATCGATCGTCCAGGTAAACTCGAATTTAATAGCTTTGTTGGGGTTCAAGGCTTGAATATGTATGAGATATACAACTGAATCGATATAGTCCTTGAAATCACCAATTGGCTTCTGGAAGTCCATTATCCAGGCCATGTGATGGATCATGTCAACACTCAGGAATTTCTTGTATATTATCTTATCTAAATCTAGCTGGATATCCTTGAAGACATAAGGTAGATGTATAAAATGCAATAGGTTCTTCTCTTTGATGTCGATCTGTCGTTTGTTGAAGCTCTGAAGCAGTTGTTCTATGATCTGATTGTTGGATCTAACCGATGCTTTTGTGTTCTAATAGACTCTTGATAATAAAGTTGACCAAGGCCCCGTTGGCATCGGTGATCAGTATGTTCAACTTGATTCTATTCTTAGTACTATCATCAATTTCAATATCGGTGACTTCCAAGTTCTCCACCAACTTATGATTATCAGCTTCGAATTTGCAGCAGCCCAGGTACCTACCAATCATAATATCGACTTCAGCCCTGAACTCTCAATGATCTATACAACCTGAAGCCTGTTGAAGATGAACAGAGATAGCTTCTGAAAGCTTTCCAAGGTATAGATATCGTTGCTATTCAACTTGAAGTTGGTGTGCTTGGTGTGTAAAATGCTGTGGCACTTGTCTGAAGAAGCCTGCATCATCCTTGGGTTCCTTTTCAGTTACCTTCTCGAAGCACTGTCGGATGTTCCCCTTGATGAAGCTTATATCCTTGTTATCGAAGTTGTTGTTGTCCTTCAAGTTAGTATCCCAGTTGTCCTCATTGTTAGAGCTACTTCTCTCAAACTCGTTGCAAAGCATGTCAATCTCCTCTAGAAATAACTTGAAATCTTTACGCTTGATCCCACCCTTCATTATGATGGGTAGATTCTTATTCGAACCGAGAGCAGGATGTAGATCAACTCCTCTACGATCTTGGAGTAGGATGGGAAATCCACATTGACCAAATTTGTGTGATCAATGACCTGCTGATATAAATTGCTTGTAAGTACGTTTTCTGATTCCTTGATTTCCAACTAGACAATGCAGCATGTATGCAGTCCGACTGTTATCATAAGTTAAAACCCGCTCAACATAGTTGCAGTTTAAGAGTTTATGTTTGATAGGTAGGAGACTCATCTTCTCACCAGTGATGTGGATGATGGTATTATCAACTCTCCACAAAACTTTGAAATCGAAAATGCTTCGGTCAGCGTCCAAGTCAAACAATGATACCTATCCAGTGATATCAGCCCAAGTAAACTTAACCTTCAGCCTACCCTGAAAGAATAGATCTAAATAAGTAAATGTAGGTTATTTAACTAATAGGCTGTAATGAATGGATGTCTGATTTTAAAAAAAGTAATTATATTATATTTATAAGGAGATTTAAATATTTATTGAATATATACTCCATTTATATAGGAAAATATTTGTAATTTACATCTAATTGTTCACTATCCTTGCCACATTAAATTTTGAGGTTAATTGTGATCAATCGATAGGCTATACTAGTTACCCAAGTTTACTCTGATATGCTATTACTAGTCGAAGGGTGAGAGGTGATTTAATTGATGCAGTTTAAAGGTAAGTACATGCTTAAAGTTTATAATGTATCGCTAGTTTCTTTAGGTATATTTAAAAAATAACGATTGTAAATATATTTAAATCAGCATCTGTTTTAATAAAATTGCGCTGTTTTTCCTTTTATTTCTTATAAATTGCACAATCAATTTGAAACAAATATAACGTTCTTTAAAAATACCTCAATCACTATTAAAGCTAGCATATAAAGACACTCAAATCCAAGAATAGAATCCTTAATTTTTGCTTGTACTTTGTTCTTATAGTATCACATTATCAATATACCAGTATTTATTAAAACTAATTTAAAGCAGTTTTTGCCTTTAACTTGCTTATAAGGATTTTAACCGATAAAAAGTAGTATAAAAGAGTTCTATTTATTTAAGAATCATTGAGAGCAACATTGACCATTAACAACCCCTCCCTAGAAACCATCGAAATCCTAGATATTGGAGTCAAAACCTGTTGGGGGTCGATAAGTGAAAAGTTGAACTTTCGTATGAGGTTCGAAAGAAAGATATATATCTCCATCATAGCAAGACTAAAGGAAGTCACAAAGTTAGTTGGGATATAGTCAACCCAATAAACTTACTTTCGCCCGAGGCATGCATATGGGCCTATCAGAAAGGGCAGATATCCATTCGATCCAACCGACTGGCTGAAAACTAAGCCATCCTCTGTCTCCTTCAACCACCTCTCAGGTAGAAACTGGGATGCATCCTTAAATGCCTGCTCACTGTTGTGCAAAGAGTAGATATTGGCTGCCACTCGGGTCTAAAATAAAAGCATTGGCTTAGGTTTAAGTGGTAATACTTACCCCAGCTGGTAAGTCGTAGCCAAGGATCTTGCTACCACCTTTGGGGACAAAGCGTTCTGGCAAACCAGGTACCGGAGGGATCAAACGCATCGATTCGTGGATTACGGCGTTGAGGTAGTGTAGCTTGCTGCATCTGGAATGTTCAATCCTTTGATTGACATCGGGAAATGCACCTTTCAGTTCATCACATAACTTCTTGTAGGTCGCGAGGTTTTTAAGTAGGAGGTAGAAGGTCCTAAATATAGGATAAATCAATAACTTGTTGTAAAATTAGGTACCATAAAAGAGCTGAGGAGACGGTGTCTGACCCAGTTACCCTAATAAAAAGAATTAGCTAATTATTTACAAAAAAGCAGTACAATAACATTGCGCATTCATCGCTAACTTCTTCCAAAGACAACTTATCACCTCCATTAGGATCTTTAGCTTCGAGTAACATGTCCAGTATAGTCTTATCCATATGTGCCTCCTTCATAGCTTTTTTTACTGAATCTACAGCAAACTACTGCTGTCAGCTACCACTTAAATTGAAAAAAGTACCTGGTTGAACGGACTGAACCCAGTTCCAATCACCTTATTTATGCCAGGGATGAGTAGACTCTAGTTGCCAAAAGTTAGCTTAATTATGTTTAAAGATATACCAGTATATGTATGCCATAGGCCTTGTTCATCCAATCTACTATAGGGTGGTGACCAGTCTTCACCATGCCGAGGTCTTGGCCGAACGAAAGTTTACCTATGACATCCTATACCTAAATTGAGTACTGGGATATTTAGACAAAAGTTATACCAGGGATAGCATGTGTAAGGTGTTGTATAGGTCGATTGATTTCCCTTCCAAGCTACGTTGAGTCAACAGTTTAGTGATAGGTACGACACCAGAGGTATTGATAGTGGATTCCAAAGTCTCGATACTACTTTGAGCAAAGGCTGGTGCCAAGATACGTTTCTAAATAAAAATAAGCTTTTGAAGGGATATGCGTGCCTACTAGTTTAGAATGCAGCTCTTTGCTCCTTTGATTGGAATTTTAGTATATTGTGAAATTTTACCAAGTTTACTTAGTACTGATAAGGTTGTCGATGCCATGGTGGGACCTGAAGAAGATATAGAACCAACTCTTGTTGTAGGCATAAGTGGAGTGGATCTGACTAGCTGCCTTCATGTCGGCGAAAGATACAACCGATTTGCCTGTTTAGTGTTTTAGCCTATAACTACTAGTTTAAAAAGCAACCTATACGAACGACCGGACCATACTTTTGATGATAGCGGTGCACTACTTCGTGTAGAGTTCCAGATGCTTTGGCGAATATAAGGCGATAAGGGATTATATGTAGGTGGATAGGACCTGGTACATCCTTCAATGGGTGGAAGAAAATGGTATGAATAACCTGCTCGATGTCAGTCAAAGATTGATCGTTTACTTTACCTTTTTGACGTAGAGGATGAACTTGACTACTATTAAAAAAACTACTATATTTGCTAAAGCCCCCATGACTATGAAATATAAGGTCGAAGTTCGGTCAACTTATATAGTGTTGGAAGCCTGTTATCAATTTGAATATATTTAGCTATCTGTAATCAGATTTTAGTGATAAATAAGTAGAGTTTTACCACCCTTATTATTACTATATAACATAGATAGCTTACGTAATTCGCTAAACGCCTTATTTTATATCCATATTATAGTTTATGAATGCTAAGTTAAGACATACTAATATATATTTACACTTTTGGAGCCAAAGTATTTGTCAACTGCTTCCTTCGTTTTAAAATATAACACTTCTTAAATATACTTTACTATTATAAATCCTTGTATTATTTCAAAACGAAAGCAAATTTATACGAGTAATGATCAATGCTAAAGTGGAAGTTTCAATCTACCGATTTGGAAGTTATTGGTTTTGGAATAATATGTACTCTATAGCTTAGGAATAACAAGAAATTGTTGTAAAGTAAACTATACAATTAGCGAAAGTTTAATATGAACAAAATAGTCATCGTTAAACTCCCTAAGTAAGATTCCTATAAAGCTTCCACGAGCTAGTTCAACTGGTTTCTAATGCTTAATAGATCTAAGATATTTCTATTTGAATAACGTTGTACCACCTACCCTCAAAAAATGCTCAATTAGGTCTATATACGTTATCTATCCATTGCATGGGGCGCCTATACAGGATTAGATAATTGCCAAAATACCTTAAAAGTGCCATGATTTCACTTTTATATATGTATTAAAGCAGTAAAGTAGCAATAGAGAGTGAGGAATAGTATAGATGAGATATCCACAAAGTTTATAAAGTAGGTATTCATTAAATAATGGCCAATATCCAGCCTTGTTTAGAAGATATGGAGTCATACAGTCCATTGAATATGTATCCTTACGTACTGATATTGATATTGCAGCAAAATTTGGAAAATCGATTACAAAATTTCAAACAAATAACATATACCTTCTTATAAACCATGGATTATATTTTTACAAATCTACTAAGTAAGGTGTTGGCATAAATACGATATAAAGCTATTACTTTTATATAGATTTAGTTTGAAAGCTACTCGGCAATTGAAAAATTGATCGGATTTTCATGGAAATGCTTTTGGCAAATTGAAATTAGAAAACTCATTCCTTACAAAACACTAATTTTCTAAATATCATAATAAATCTTCAGTAGCGAAGAAGTTACTATCCACCTTATCTAAAATAATTGCCATTGTACTTTAATTCAATAATTGTATTTATTCTGAACATACCTATAAAATATCAACCCATTCCTTGGAATTTTCCACCTTGCTGCTAAAAATACCTATTCATTCTGCCGTTTATCAAAAGTGCAAAGGTTTACAAGTCCATTAAAAATATTCCGTAATTTGACAAATTCGGCCGTAATCTAAGCTAAAACAATTTCAAGTTCTTCCATATTAGCCAAGAAGCGGATTAATATAGATGGCTAGCTTGCTGTATAAAAGAACTAGCTCTACCTTTTTACTTTCGAAAAGTTTCAAGTGAAGACAGATACCAAATGAAGTTCTCATCCTTTGCCATAGCAGCCATCACTTTATCAGCCATTTCAGCAACCAACTTCGACTTCAACACAGCAAATGGGTTATTGAAGCGGACTTTGAATGTGGATGCCAAAAGTTTAATTCAAAACCTAATTCGTGATATCGAGGAAACGACCAGCGACATAAAGAACAGAGAGATCTTGAAGTTGATCGATGACAAGGTGCGGCCCATATTCTTCAAAGTTGGCGATAAGTTGGAGCCTGTTTTCCAAAAGGATGGCAAGATAAATGTAGAAGATATTGATAAAAATGTCAAGCAGGTTATCAAGGATAGCAGTAAAGATCTAAGCACCAATGAAAAGTCCACCGTCCAGCTAGGTATCGAAGTTATCGAACAGTTCGTAGAATCACAACTCAAAGGTAAATCAGGCAGATTGGGATCTTTATTAGTCGATTCTAATTTCGTAAGTGGGTTGAAGTCGGTCGTAGATGAGAATACTAAGCTGAAATTCGACGAAAAAGTTGCCAAGGTATTTGAACTTAAACTCAAGGAAGTGAAAGGGGATAAAGAAAAGGTGGCCAAGCTAGTCATTGAGGATTGGGTTTTAGGTTTAATCGAATCCAAGTATTGGGAACGTATTCAAAGTCAGTTGAAGGATAATGATAGTGAAACCCAAGGAAAAGATGATAAACCTAAAGACAAAGTCGATGGTAAACCCAAAGATAAATCTGAAGATGGAACCAAGGATGATGCTGTCGACAATCAAAAACTGGGAGCTAAGGCTTTAGGTCTCAAACGTACATTGGTATCGGAAGTTCAAAATTTTGTGGAAGAGGGTTCGGATGACCTCGACCATCTCAAACAGGAGTTTAAAGATAAGGTGGTGAAGAAGTTCAAGTCCAGCAAGTTTAGTAAAATCATTACCAAACTTAGAAATATGTAAGTTTTGACCGTGGTAGATATACGATGTAAATAAAATTTGTTTAATATGTATTGGCTGTTAATTGATTATATATAACTTTATCACTATATTCTCGAAACATTAAGTTCCATTAGGATAGACTTTTAAGTTTATATCAGTTATCCATCACTTTTCTAAGCTTTGAATATAAGGTTTCGAATGGATAGGTTGAAGGATACTTCCAATAAGTTTATATTACAGCGCATCTTTGGGGTCAATATAAATGTAAGTCTTATCGATTTCCAATAAAGGATATGCAGGTATTTCCAAATGGTGGCTTAGCTTTGATCTTGGTAAAGATTAGCACTATATAGATGATATGTGAAGGTTTGGAGTTGCTCCTGCTAATGTAAGTAGCTATAGTCACCTATATGTGAATACACATGCGTCTAAACCAACTGACTTGGAAATAATAGCAATGTATATATCATATAACTGGTTATACATATATATTGGTGTAAATGTACTTATATAAAAAGCAATCCACTTTCAATAGTATAGTAGTCTGGGTGGACTTTATATATCAAGCTTTGTTGGATGAAATAATAGTTGCAAAGTATATGGCATCTGTGTCTGTAATACAAAGCACAATAAGTACATATAAAGGCATCCCATAGCTAACACTAAGTCAAAATATACAGACGGTACTGCAATATTACTCGATTTAAACCTAAAGCTTATGAAGCAAGTATCCACCATCTCAGCTTTTGGATCAACTGTCCATGTACGATTAAATTATATAAAATATAATGACCTAAACTTTGAAAGTTTTGACCTAATTTGGTAATATAGCAGTAGGCTAGCGGTTCCTCTAAACAAATATCCCTTATAGTTTTATTAGAAGCAAAGCTATTTCCATCTCAACATGTCATCAACTCTGTTGAAAAAGTTGTATTCCCTTGCCCCTGAGGGTTTAGACTAATAAGTTATGAAATGTAGGTATCAGTCAGTAGCATTATAAGGTCACGGCAAATTCCAATGACTGTTTTCCATAGAGCTTAATTAGTACATGGGCTGTAAAGGAGGCTTCCAGTGGTTTACTTTCATCACAAGGATACCGGATCACTCTACCACACGACCAAATTCTTTAGAATTCTCTCAAGTACAATCCCATATCCAAACCTAGTATAAATACCGTCTTGAAAATCCATTATCCAAATAAAATAAACTCAAAATCCAACTCATATGAACTTGAAACATCTCTTAGCCTTCAGTCTAATCTTAATCTCCAGCGTTACCAGCCAGAGCAAAGTCGTCGTCGGTTACTACGTGCCTTGGGGTAAAGTCGAACCGGAAGCTTTACCTTTCGACAAGGTAACTCACATCAACTACGGATTCGGTGTTTTGTACAAGAAGAACGACCCCACCTCTATCTTCATTGACCGGTACTACGATGGTAACCGTATCAAATCCTTAAAAAAGTTGGCAGCCGCTAAAGGTGTCAAAGTCCTCATGTCCATTGGTGGATGGACGGGATCCCAAACTTTTTCGACTGTTGCTGCCTCAGCTGACTTACGCAAGAAATTTATTAATAATGCTTTAGTTTTCGTGCGTAAGAATACCAAGGAGGAGTGGGCTGAACAACCCGATGGTTGGGACTTGGATGGTATTGATATCGACTGGGAGTACCCTGGACGCCAAGCTGCCATCTGCAACACCGTATCACCCAGCGATTCAGCCAACTATCTTATCCTGCTCAAAGAACTTCGGGCTGCCCTGGATGCCGAATTCCCCACCAATCGTAAACTTTTAACTGCTGCTGTTCGCGTCCAACCCTTTGATGGCGCTGACGGTAAACCTTTGAAGAGCGTAGCGGCCTACGCTCCCTACTTTGACTTTATCAACATCATGGCCTACGACATCATGGGTTCTTGGTCCAAGACTACGGGACCTAACGCTCCTTTCAATTTTGATTTAGCTAAAGGTGGTGACCCTTACTCCTTCACCCAGGGTATCAACGACTGGTTATCAGCTGGCTTCCCAGCTGACAAGCTGACGGCTGGCTTAGCGTTCTATGGTAGATCTTTAACTGCTAGCTTTGACATGAATTTGAACAGTACCAACCAGTACCAGAAGAAGGAACCGGCTATCCCTAAGGGTGATGAGACCGATGCCAGTGACCCCAATTTCTTTTGTAACGAAGGCACCTTTTTCTCGGGGGTTTACAAGTATAAGTTTATAAGGAAGGACATCTTGACTGGAGGACCTACTTCTCCGGCTAATGGGTATAAAAGATATTGGGATAGTACAACTCAGACTCCTTGGTTATTTAATTCAGGTACTAAGAGATTCATTTCGTACGACGATCCACAGAGTATTAAAATTAAAGTTGACTTTGCCAAGTCAAAGGGATTACGTGGGCTGATGTACTGGGATATGAGTCAAGATGTCAACAACGAGCTGTTGAACGTAGTGCAAGGTATACGAAGCTAAAGGTTTCTATTTGATTTTAAATAAAAATCAGTATGTATACTGTTTGATTCCAAAGCTTTAAATGTTGTATTCTTAAGCCTTTTATACTTATATAAACTTGCTTGTAGACCTACATGTAGGTAAGTATGTTGAGCAAAGCACTACTTTCGATTTAAAATTAGATACTGGGCAACACTTCTATAAAGGAAGAATGAAGATGCATCTCATGGAAGGTGGGATTAAATAACTAAAACGCTTGACTATCTTGGAGAAAGATATTGGAGTTGTAAAAAATGAAAAGTAGGTCAACACTTTAATGAAATTTATCTTTTATATAAAGTAAGCTACCATTTCAATTACGTAGTTTACGTTTAGTAATTTTTAAGTGGATATAGAAGACAAAGGAAATATATGTAGTATGTTGTTTCAAGAGAATTGAATAGGAGTAAATAGAAAAGCATCCAACTCAAAGCTAAACTAGGTATAGGAGATGATGTAAACTTATGAGCTATGATTTACATATTGTGGAAAGCTGAATTTACTGTATTCGGTATCTAAGGTTAAAGTAGTAAAATTTATTTGTAATTTTGATGCGGTGCGTTTGGCTTATTGAAGCGCATCCTTATGATTAAAAGGTGTGAGGTCTAGTGAATTTGAAACATCTACTAGTTACTAGCCTTGTTTTTGAGGTAGGTTGTTATTCTAAAGTGATGGCTGGGTACTGTACTCCCAGGAACTAAAGTAAAGGTATCCAAATTAAATGTTTAGTTTATTTAGCAGAATGTTTCAAGTAGAATCAGCAGCCATCGAAAGTTAAATAGCTAGTGATGAAGTTTTGGTTGTTCGCTCCTTTCAAATTTGAACCATTGAAAGAAATGATGATATGGAAGGGTATGGTATATATAAAGTTAATTATACCTTCTTTCAATGAGGATTTCTAAGTTAAAAGTTATGAAATTTCAAAAGTTATAGAGAATGTATCCAAACTTTAAGTACGCCTTTCGAAAAAATATCCAGCATCCATGAGACTTTACAATATATCTCAGCATCCATTTTAACAACTCCGTATAGACGGTTGAACTTTTGACTACCTTAGATATAATAGTTTACTTTGGTAACCTGCAAGCGATCCTCTTGACTTTAAAAATATATGTTTCTTTCAACTTCGATAAACTAAAATTTATTTATAGAAACTTTAGAGTTGTCACCAGATCCAAATTACTTGCTAGTGGCATAATTGGCAAAGAATTTCAAAGTTGGACTGCTGTTAAAGTTTTGTTGAAATCGCGGAGTAAATGGCCAAACTCAAAAAGCTGGTGAAATACTTTTGAAATTTGTCCAGGCTGTAACGGAAGTGAGAGTTTACAAAGCATGTACTGGCTGGACAAATTTGTAGACGCCTTTGGAAGTATAAATAGGCCACCTTATCCCTCAACTCCAAACTATCAACAAAAAGCATCACCTTCTACTTTACACAAACAACCAAATCCAAAAATGAAGTTCTCAGCTGCCATCACCTTAACTGCCCTAACTGCCATCTCGGTTGAAGCTTTCAGCTTCGGTAACTTTGCCAAATCCATTCTCCACCACAAGCGTGCCGTAGATACCCAACGCTGTAACATGGGTAACATGGGCACTTGGTGTAACGATGGGGCCAACTGCAAGGCCAAATGTTGGGTCGAAAATGGCGGTAAATATGATTGTTACGATTACGTGAATGGCAACCAGTGCCCTTGGGCTGGTATGTGGGATCGTGGACAAGGTACCAAGTCCAAGTTCCCGGCTCAGACCTGCGATAGAGCTAACCATGCCGAGTGGCGTTGCGACACTAACAAGGAGAAGTGCCCTCCTTGTTGGATCTTGAACGGTGGAAAGTACGATTGCTATGATAAGAAGAATGGCAAGTGCGAGTGGCAGGGTATGGTTGACACTTCGGCTTAAGTGTCTTTTTATATGTAAATTTTTGTACAGTTAATAAATATGTTGGCTCTTTGAGCCCCTATCTAGTTTTGATAGTTTAGTGTGTTTATACAATTGAGCTTATATAAAGTTTTACATATAGGTTTTATTCATCAAGTTTGAGATATTTGGCTATAGAATAATATTCGCAGCCTTAATCTATATTTAAACTTGATACTGTTTACTCTAAATTGAAACTTAAACACTATTTACGCTTTAGGAGAGATGAGTACTAAAATTCTAAATCATTTGCATCATTTCTAAAACTGAAAGTAATAGTAAAATGTAATTGATTTGGAATACTATACCAACAATTTTTCGAGCATATCTATAGCAAATCCATTTTATAGCTTTACATATTCTATTAAAATAATGGTTTGATACAATTTAAAAAGTAAAATTCATATATCTAAGTATATTAGATTTATTATACTACAAATCGATAAGGGCTTTATAAAAATGAGATATTGATTTAAACAATGGCTCTGCCCGGCTCTATAGGCTTTCGGTCGCTTTATCAGCAGGTATTCCTGCTTTAAGTAGTTTTTGTGTCTACGTTAAAGTGATAAGAAAAGAAAACTCTGTTTACTAAGATATGATTGATCTCTAGCCTTACTGTTGTAAAGTAGATAGAATCAAAATTTGGTTTAGCTACAAGATGTAGTACTAAATACCACTATAAATAGGAGCTTGATCTCAAATCCAACTGAAAAGCTAGATATTAATTGAAAACTATCAACCATGCATTTATCGGATCTAAAAAGCTTCTTCCTATGTCACAAAGTAAAGTTGATTGTTGGCACATGTATCCTCACAATTATTGTAGTTCTATCTGGGGCAAATCTACTTCAACTCAAGTTACCTATTCTACATTTTAGGTAATTCTTGATGTTGTGAACTCCAGCTCCAGCTTAGAAACCTATCCGTCGGATGTGCCCTTGGTATTTAAGAAAACTTATAAGTTCAATGCCAGCTTGGACCAGCAACACGAATTCAAAATCAAGATACAAGCACCTTCAGATTATTTATACAATGCTCCAATGACCCTACTATAAAAGTAGATTTGGAGTTCTTTAATCTAATCCAGGATCTGACTAAAAGCTAATAGTTACAAAGAGAAGAGCCTTACTCAATTTATTGAGGCATCCAACATATCTAACTCCTACGTCTGTATCGCGACTAATGTTTATACAAGTATACCTATCACTCTCAGTTGCTTACAAGGAATCAAAATATACCTTATGGTAGGGCGGTTAGAATTTGAAGGGTCCAACTTCATCATTCAACAGGGTACTGATAGCACCTCCCTTACCAATTCTAACAGGAATTTTTCCAAATTTAATTCAAACTTTAGAAGTATAGACCTCAACCAACTCAACTTTAAGCGTATGAAGTTGGATGTACACAGGTACTATAAGAAATGCTAATTTTTCCAATGATTTTGTAGCTAATAAATCGAAGATGAGACATGTAGATCTTAAGGTCAACAAATTTAAAGATTTATACTTGCAAGCTGATATGGGTAAGTTAGTATAGAAGTAGATCGGATTGAGGATGGAGCCAATATTTTTATTGTCAATAAGAAGGATAGTATCCCTTTGAAGTTGCTTTTCAGTTTCAAAAGTAAATTCAATTTGCAGATTAATAAGGGGTATATGGAAATGAAAGTAGATAGAAAGTTGTAGGTGAGGTTGGTGAGATTTCGAACGATAAAGTTTCTATGAAAATTAGGAATGGGATTTTGGAAATGTAAATTGGATTTGAGGAATTGAATAAACTTTGAAGTTTTGTAATGTGTTTAACTATATATATATTTGTACCTATAAAGTAATCAAAAACTAGTTTTTATAATATATATATACTAGCACTTGTATATAAGTTTAAAGAGTTCACATATAGCTAAATGCATTTACGAGGTACTTAGTGTCTTTTATACTGCTGTAATATTTTTCTAAAAAGCGATGCTAATAGAATAGATATACCTTCTGTTTTTATAGTAAGCAAAATAGTACTCTGATAGGAAACTGTGACATCAAGCTATTAAAATTCCAATAATTAAAGGTGATAGTATAGTACAGCCAATTTAGAAAATCATATAAACTGATCAAGCAGCACTAAATATATTGAAACCTTTAGAAATACAAATTTACCTATAGTAGAGATTTATAGTTTCTACCTGGCCTTGACTGAATAAGCCCAAGTTGCTGAGTAAGAACTTCTAGTTGCTAAAGGAAATAAATTCCTTTGCATATTCAATCACACTACCTATTTTAAAATGAAACTGGATTGATTATTTGTTTACATAGTAATATTTCTTTGCTTCAGATAAAATTGGTAATCTAATTTAGAAACAAAAGCATTGCTACTCAAGAATTTCAACTACTGTGACTAGCATCAACATCAAATTAATTCCTTACTCCAAGAACAATAGATTTATTGATATCTTTCACGTTCAAGCTAACTTTAAAGTCCGTTATAGGACTTTTATCAATCATATCATCAACAATAGATACAATTACATCTATTACAAGCAAGCCTATGCTGGTAGTCTCTTCATCGCATATCAACTGAAAAAAGTTGGAGAGAACTTAATCGTCAACGAAAAAGAATTTACCCGCTGGGCTGCTGTTGGGTTATGGTTTAGAGCATATATTTAAAATATTTGCCCTCATCCACTTGAACTCAACTCTGGTCCTAATTTCATCCCATAGTTCAGTCAATATTTTAGTTTACCTGTTAGTGAAGAGCCGGAGTGCAACTTTGATCTGCATTCCGCTTTTAAAGAGGAGGTAGATGCCTTGCGAAGCAAGTTACCTGAATTGAAGTTCGTTGAGAAGGTGCTGTTATCAAATGTCGACTTAAATTTTACTGATAAAGAAGGAGGCAATGAAAGTGAGCATATAGCTTTAGTCATCCATAATTCTGAATCTATAAGCCATCTCAAGTTGATATCAATAAGCAATCACTACATACTAGCTCTAATTGAGTGCAACTGTAATGAAGAGGGTCGCGAGGTTTATTACAGTACAGCTCTTTTCTATCCTCCTCTCTTCCATATCTATGACTTAGGTAAACTGATATAATCTGCTTTCAATAGTACTGCGGTTACACTGTCTAGAATGAAGATACCAGCCGTCAAATTTATCATCAAGGATTTTACGTTAGTCTAAGCTACCTACCTGATACTATTATATTTGTTGTAGCTATCGAGAGAGTATGCCTATTTTAAGGAAAAGAGTGTTTGAAACTATTTAGGCTTGAAATTGTAGTGGAGGTTCAGCTTTACCAACTAGGATCGGTAGCAATTTTATCAGCAGCCAAATCAATCTAGCCAGCAGGTACGGATCATTGAAAGCTGAATTCATAACCAGCGTAGTGATATATTGTAGTAACAGGAAGTTTTATATCATGCAACTCAACGTATATATAAAATACACCATGTTCAGTGTCTTGGAAGATACTTGTCAGATTTTATTCGCAAGGGTGATTCTGGCTTGGCTACTAATCTGCTAGATAAGAATAGTACGGGAGAATACTTTTTAGTGATCAATTTCAGATTATCAAACTGGGCACCGACCGAAGCATTTTCGATTTCAAAGTTTTGTGGAGAGTTGATAATACCATCATCCACATCACTGGTGAGAAGATGAGTCTCCTACCTATCAAACATAAACTCTTAAACTGCAACTATGTTGAGCGGGTTTTAACTTATGATAACAGTCGACTGCATACATGCTGCATTGTCTAGTTGGAAATCAAGGAATCAGAAAACGTACTTACAAGCAATTTATATCAGCAGGTCATTGATCACACAAATTTGGTCAATGTGGATTTCCCATCCTACTCCAAGATCGTAGAGGAGTTGGTCTACATCCTGCTCTCGGTTCGAATAAGAATCTACCCATCATAATGAAGGGTGGGATCAAGCGTAAAGATTTCAAGTTATTTCTAGAGGAGATTGACATGCTTTGCAACGAGTTTGAGAGAAGTAGCTCTAACAATGAGGACAACTGGGATACTAACTTGAAGGACAACAACAACTTCGATAACAAGGATATAAGCTCCATCAAGGGGAACATCCGACAGTGCTTCGAGAAGGTAACTGAAAAGGAACCCAAGGATGATGCAGGCTTCTTCAGACAAGTGCCACAGCATTTTACACACCAAGCACACCAACTTCAAGTTGAATAGCAACGATATCTATACCTTGGAAAGCTTTCAGAAGCTATCTCTGTTCATCTTCAACAGGCTTCAGGTTGTATAGATCATTGAGAGTTCAGGGCTGAAGTCGATATTATGATTGGTAGGTACCTGGGCTGCTGCAAATTCGAAGCTGATAATCATAAGTTGGTGGAGAACTTGGAAGTCACCGATATTGAAATTGATGATAGTACTAAGAATAGAATCAAGTTGAACATACTGATCACCGATGCCAACGGGGCCTTGGTCAACTTTATTATCAAGAGTCTATTAGAACACAAAAGCATCGGTTAGATCCAACAATCAGATCATAGAACAACTGCTTCAGAGCTTCAACAAACGACAGATCAACATCAAAGAGAAGAACCTATTGCATTTTATACATCTACCTTATGTCTTCAAGGATATCCAGCTAGATTTAGATAAGATAATATACAAGAAATTCCTGAGTGTTGACATGATCCATCACATGGCCTGGATAATGGACTTCCAGAAGCCAATTGGTGATTTCAAGGACTATATCGATTCAGTTGTATATCTCATACATATTCAAGCCTTGAACCCCAACAAAGCTATTAAATTCGAGTTTACCTGGACGATCGATGACACCTTCCTCAGCTTACAAGGCGAGTTTGTAAAGGAGTGATTGATTACCGAGTTCAGACATCTTAGGGCTTGTACCTGCCACTTAGTATAAGTTAGTTTTGAAAGCTATATGCTGCAGCCATTAGAAGTACAGGTTCAATGTCGATGTGCTTCGAGCAAATCAGGTGAGTGGTGGTACTGCAATTGGGATTTGGAATAACAAGGGATATATCTTCTTGCTCACCAAAGGGTGCAGTATCACGAAGTACCTTTCAAACTCCTTCACAAGTAGTATATCTTGAATCCCGATCGATGTAGTTGCCAACTCCATCGTTGAAATTCTATCCGACGATTTCAATCTTCATAATGAGACTATAAGCCACATAACTAATCCACGAACTTTGAGCTGGTCTGAGTTCATTTCTTACCTTTATCAACTGAGATTCAAGCTCAATGTCGTTGATGTTCAACTGTTTTAAACCTGTTGAAAGATAATAAAAGTTTCAGGATGTCAATGTCAATCCCCTAGCTACTTTAAGTTCTTTGAGAGTCTGTTGATGGAGGATATCAAGGAGGTGATGAAAACTGCCAAGGCCGAAGCTTTATCGAAGGAAATTGGAGATTTGAAGGCCATTAGGTTCGAATTAGTAAAAAAGTGCATCCAAAGTTGGTTGAACAATGGGTTCTTGGATAAGAAGCTGTTGATTAACGTACCTAAATTCAAATAAACACATTAGTTTACTTTAACCTTTCATCTATGCGCTTTATTTCAACAATATAGTAAATATATATGAAATTAAAGAAGTTTTAATAGAGGCTAAATCAAACGACAAAGACAGATAAAAAAGCTTTTATAGGCATCTAGTAAAGAATTCAGGAGCTTGAGATTTATTAATTTAAAAATGATATATTTAATTGGTAAGGTATTACCGAGTACGATAGTTAGATTCAGAGAATAACTAAAAAATGATGAACAAAGTGAGATTCGAACTCACGCCTCCGAAGAGATCACGGCCTTAACGTGACGCCTTAGACCGACTCGGCCATCTGTCCATGCAGAGTTATAGTTAAGTACCTACATATACTTTTAGAAATTTAAGGGCTCGTTTGAATGGGTTGATTCTTTTGATACCTTTGCTTTTGAATTCGAAAAGTTTGGATGTGTTTCTAAAACCGTCTACACCTTCATATTAAACAAAAGAACGAAATATTATTATATACCTTAGTAAATAGTTGATATATAATATATATATATTTAGAATTCATATCTATCAAGTTTTCTATCTATTTTTTTTCATCCTTCTAATCATTTAGTCTTGAGAAGGATTCTTTAGTTAAAGTTTAATGTATATATAGGATAAAAGGTATTAATATAGTACTGGTAAAAGTGATATTAAATTCTAACAACCTTGATGAAAAAGGCAAAAAACTAAATAGTGTCTACTGTAACCAATTTAATATTTATCTACTTTTCTATATCAACTTTACAAAACACAAACTTTAATACACGTATTCGATACGGCGACCAAACACTTTTGAATTCTATAAATGTCATCTACAAATCTTAAACTAAATCCTACTGATCCAAAAGGGGAAGTTGGTAGTCTCTATATCTTGAAATTTGTTTCATTCCTTTTCCTTCAAAGTTAAACCCGAACCTCCTGGAACAGGTATTCTACAGCTACCCTCATCTTATAATCCGCTTCGCTTCTCTTAAAGTTGGATTGAAGTTCCATTACCAACTTCGAAAATGAACTTTTCAAGTCGATGCTACTAAGATTGGATTTTGTAAAATTGGAGACGGATTTCAAAATAGCTATCACTTTAAGCCGCAGCTCTTCCAACTGTGGATCATTGAAGGTGGATGTTAAAAGTTTAAATAGGTGCTGGCATAGGTCAATCAATGAGGTTTGGGAGGTTAACCTTAAGTTGGGTTGGATGAACTGGATAGTATGGTGGATCAAAGTTAGCACGACCTATGAGATATAAAAAGTAGCGTATATATTAGAAAGGGAAGCTTTATTTTAGCAAAAATGGTTACCATAGTGCGTGGGTCTGACTTCCAAAAGTTGATATCAGTTGACTTTACCAATTCCAAGTACCAAGCGTACAGATCTAAACTTTCTACTAGCAGAATAGTATTCCTATCTATCAGCTTAGGATAGGTGGGAAAGTTCAAACTCAAATAACTTAAAACAAAATCCAAAACCAGGAACTTGATCTCCAAGTTATTGGTCGTAGTCGTCAACTTCAACAGATTCTACAAAGTATACATTATTATACAAAGCTTAAACTCAATTCTTACCGAAAATAACTGCTTTCCCACCTCGACATCAGCACTATTCAATAGCCACTTGAAAGTTGGTAGTACGTTCTGCACCAAATTCAAATTTAAATGGCTGGTAGTAGTCCCATCCACCAACTCCATCAAAAATTTAGAAACTCTATTTTTGACGTTAGCACTACTATCCCCGATCAAATTCCAATGCAAAGCGACACAACTACATATACTGACGTTGGTAGTTTGGACAGCGTCTAAAACTTTGCTATCTTTGGCGATTCTATGGTGCTCACCGATGGGAAAGTGAGGCAATACGAACTTTATAAGTTTTTCGGGGGTGGTCTTGGCAGTATCCTAAATCAAATTACTAAAAAATAAAATTGGGTGTAGAATTGGTACCTTGTAGTTGAAATTGAACGTGTAGGTCAAATTCAAAAGCTGAGCTGTGACATTCAGCAGCTTCAAGTTGTCATCTAACTTCAACTGATCGGTACTAATGAGATATCCCACCCCTTCGACCCAAGTCTCGATGAGGAAAGGTAGCAACATATCGGTCGTCTATAAAGTAATATGTACATTAAAATACGGCCTAAAATGCAAAGCTACCTCAACCAAAGTTAAATACAACGGGTCCTTACTTCCACCCAAACTGAAGTTAGCAACCGTACTTTTCATATTCTGGATGGAGTCGTAAAAATTTTTGTTCATATTTAGTAAGTTGACCGTGTTGTTGTAGAGGTTTAGGTGTGGATTAAGTTGGTTGCTGTAGCTGGTAGTCGAGTCGGTCTTACTATTTAAAAACGAAATTTTAACAAAGATAAAATGTAAAAAGAGTAGGTACTTGGAATCGAAGTATTGGATAACCGATTGGAGATAGTTGAGGAACTGGGCCATGATGAACACTTTGGACTACAAAATAAAATTAAAAATAGGTATTTAGGTGATAATGAAATTACATACCTTCTGATTCATCAACTCACTGTTGTTTAACTTGGTAAAATTATCTACAATGAAAAACACAATTAGCATTCAAAATCCTATCATCTGAAAAATTACCTTTGACGCTATGGCTAGGCTTTGACGCATCCTTTAGCTTCAACAGGCTCAAGAAATTAGGTAAAAGTTTATCAAAATAACTCAACAGAACCCCATTGTCGATTTTGGCAAACACATTCAAAAATTTCAAACTATCCTGTCTAATTTCCTCCAGAATATTGGTCATAGCAGCTGAAGTTCTTAGGATCAAATTGCTAAGATATGGTGTTAAACTTCCTTTAGGTATTTGTGAACTCGTATAAGCTTCCAGCAAGCAGGTCTCTAAAAACTTTAGCAAGGTGCTACGGACTATACTATCCTATTTAAAAAATAAAGTTAAAGGCTTAAAAACAAAACCAAAAAAGTTACCGGATCCATCACCAACTTGCCAATACTCAAACATACGCTACCCAACTCATAATTAAACAACTGTGGGTACTTGATCAACAACTCCATCATCCCTAAAATAGCCTCCTTTCTTACATTGCTATTATGGTGGTTGAGTTGAGCCAGCAAAGTCTTCAAATTCTGATTGCGACTAGTTACCAAACTATCTTTCGACGAGTCCACCAAGTTACTTTGGGTAGGTAATATAATAGCTTGACTCTGGAAGCTGGTGTTGGTAACGTTGGAAGCAGGCTTCTTAGTCTTACCAACTTTGAGTTTGGGTTTCTATAGAAGAGGAAAAGGAAATAAAAAACATAAATGTTAATAAAGATATATATAAACAAAGGTATAGGTACTTTAAAATCTTCAACTTTCTGTTGTTTCTTCTTGGTCTTTCCCATGCTGTAATTTCAATTCGATTTAAATTTAGTGTAGATAGTTGAAAAAAAGGTAAAGGCTCTATAAATTTCTGTTGCAATGTTGTAAAGTTTGAAAATTTGCAAAAGTTTATTCAATCTAAATTGCTAATTCCAAACAAAGAATCCATCAGTTCCGAAGTAGCTTGGCGTATTGAATTCGAGCAGATGCTAATAAAAATTAAACCCAGCCTCAACATTGTCAATCTATTTTCAATAGTATACATCTCTAACAAAGCCTTATTTAAGGTGCAATCGTTTAAATAGAGCCAACAAGTAGTTCCTTTAAACGAAACTTATGTTTTGTAAAAGTTGATTTGCATTGAGAACGAATGTGTTCTTATTAACGACTCAAGTTTAAAAGTTTACAGTGACCTACTACCAATTACCAAAAAGTAAATCTTATAGCTCTGCAGTAGTTTGAAGATCCCACTAGGTACATCAATAGCTTTTGGTTTAACCCAAAGTTACTTCCACCATCCTTCTTATAAATTTCAATTTACCTTCAACTGGCTTACAACTCCATTTACTGCTCTCATCTAAATTGAAATACCAGCAACTTTGACATTTAAAATACAAGGCTGGCAAAAGGTCATAGACTTCACATAAACATTGCTACATAAAAATTCACTTTTAAAAGAATTCAATCATAAATATCAAACCACTAGTCTCACATTTTTAACCTGTGCCAACCTATAACTAGTAGAAAAATAGTCAAAATAAATATCGACTACCATTTACATCACTATCAAACCCCAGGGCTTTCATATAAACAAACTACAAAACTACAATTTATTACATGCCAAAAAATAAAATAAATCAACTCAATCCATGAGAACTTCGGGGTCACTATCAGCATTCAAGACCAAAAATGGATGGTTCAAGATCTGGTCGGTGGTCGGTCGATCCATAGGGTTCGGTCGCAATATCTAAGATTTTATTCCCACAATTAATACCAATCCCTTTTTCAAAAACTTACCCATCGGATGAACTTCTCAGCATCCTTATCGAACTTAACTCTTTTATCTGTACTTTTATCATACCTATCCTTAAACTGAAGGTCAACTCTACCAATTCTCTCGTATTTTTTGTTGGGACATTCATCGTTGAAGGGGGGTTCACCAGCTACCAGTTCGTAGGCGACAACACCAATGGCCCACACATCTGATTTCTCGTCGTAAGCAAGGCCGTCAACCCGTTCCGGGCTGAGATAGTCTTGGGTACCTGAAACGTCGCGAGGGCTAGAAATAGAAAGTAGGGGTAGAGGTAAAAAATAGAAACCAGGTCAGTAAGGGCAGCATTTCAAAGAGAAAGAGAATTAAAGGGAACTTACCGGCGACGACGACGCCCCAAATTGAAAACCTGACCAAAGTCGGTGAGCTTGATCTTCCTATCGGTTGACACCAAGATATTCTCCAATTTGATATCACGGTGGAAGAGGTTGTTGGCGTGCAAATAAGCGACTGCTCGCGTCAGCATGGTGAGGATCTAATAAATAGTAATAAGTAGCAAGCAAATCAAAAATATAGTTACATTCGCCACATTCCTAATACATAAAGGTCGACCTCTCGTAAAGCTATGCAGATCTCCGTACCCAGCTAATTCCATAACCATATAGATAAAGATATCATCACCAAACACTTTATATAGCTTGATAATATTAGGGTGGTCCAACTTAGCATGTATAGTAATCTCATCGTACATGCGGTGTTGTGATACCAAGCTTTTGTCAACTTCAAGTCGTTCAATGACTTTCATGGCAGCGATGTGGCCAAACTGCTTCTCCTTAACACATAATACGAAACCGTAAGCACCACTACCCAACTTGCATAAAATATCAAAGTTGTTTACGGTGAACCTATAGTTGTAAGTACTAATCAAAAATAAAAACAGGTACTCCTTGTAAACTAACGGCTCTTCTATTTCCTCTTTCTCCATTTCCTCTTCAAAGTCGAGTTCGTGGTTGATAGGTTCGAGATTAAGCTGTTGGTTGGTAGGTACATGTGCCACTTTAAGTTGGTCGTGGGTAGTACTGCTGCCAAACAAATCTTGTAAAGAATTTGCAATCTTGGAGGCGTCAAAATCATCCTTATAGTTGAATTCTATTGGTGGTGCCGAGGTTGAGGATTCGGTATTGATCAGTTTGTCCCTAATAGAAGTCCTTACCCGCTTGGGGTAAATTTCATTGACATCAGGTTCGACTTTCAAATTAGTAGATTCAAAGCAAAAGACTATACCTTTAACCTGAACCGACGGAACCTTGGGCAAAGGTTGTCGGATAGAAAGTGGTTTGACGGTGGCGTTAAGGGTGTTGGGTTGTACTCTAAGTTGGATGACTTTGCCTTTTGAAGTATCGACTGGGGTTATGGGTCGTTTGAGCTTGAAGGTTTGGGGGCGGTTGGCAGAATTTACTTTATGCATGTTGGTCGTTTCTAATAGAAAGAGTTAGCTATTTAAATTACAAAACAATCTACCTTTCATATTCCCTAAATTGAGCTCCCTAGGTACGGAAATAGTATTCTTCAACAGATCGAGTTTGGAACCGATTCGCGGTAGCCTATTTCCATTATTTTTAACTTCATTTTGAGGTGGTTGAAGCTTAGGGATTGTTGGGATTAAGGGTCTTGTATTTAAGTTGAGCTTAGGGTTGGTCGTAATGGAATTCCCTTTGGCCAAGCTGGAAAGTTTGGTTAATTTGGTTGTTGGGTTGACTAACTTAGGTTTTAGATTGGCTGCTGCCGTCAATTTGGTCGAAGTTGGGACGTTAACCGAGCTAGTTGTTGGGATAGTTGGTTTAGGCTTGGCAAGTTCATTGTTGGCTTTCTTGACATTGCTAGAAGCAGTTGGTATTCTATCAAGGTTTTGGAATGGTGCTGGTTCCCTAACCCTATTCAAAACTTTCCTTTGCAGATTTTTGGCAAATTGCTTTTTCTTTTCCAGGAGCTTGAGTCGCTCTTGGTCGGCATTGTTGTTCGGACTCATTATTATTCAATGTAAGCAGTGGTCAGTTGTAGAAAGAGCTAATTTATCTGCCAACTTGAACTGAATCCTAATGATTTGAATTTTTTGCCTTTAATAAGTTTCTTTTGGAGCATAATGTTTTTGGGTGAAATTCTATCCAATTAGTTTGATTTGGCTTTGAAGTTTTGAAGTGGAGTTGTGCAAGGGAAAGTTTAGTATACCAATAAACCCAGTTCAAGAGTTAGAAAATACAACCATGCTATCCTCGTATTATACATGTCTATTATTTACGGCATTTGTACTGAAGCTTAATACTAACTATGTCATATTTTTATGAATACAAACATTATATATATATAAAACTCAATACCAATATAAAAAACTAATAAATCCGATAAAATTGTTGCTTTAAAAGTTGAAAGTCAAATATAATATTTATTTGATTGTAGTGCTTAACGTGCTTCAATAAAAGTATTGAAACACAGTATATAAGAACTATCCATCAACATAATTGAAGCACAACATTCCAACTAGTAAAAATCAAAGGATAGCTCATAACAGAATCTATAAGTAACATATTAAATTTGCTACCAACATATAGAGTAACTACGCTCTTTGCTCACTTTATAGGGAGCTAATAAAGTAGCATATTAACTTTCAATAGTAAAATTTGATTATATTCAACACAAAGCAAAGGGAACTAACCTTATTTAAACTATAAAATCAAAACTATGTACCAACAATATATAATGAATTTTACTGAAAGTTGAATTGTTAGCAGCAAGTCGTAAATTAAGTAAAAGTGGATATAGGGTCAATCTCAAGTCAAAAGTTTACCGATTTCATGTCAACAAAGTCGAACCCCTTTAATATCTCTAGTAAGAGGGTAAGTAGAGAGAAGATATGAAGTTATCTCTAAAGGATGGCTTACTTAAGCCTTGTATAAACTAAAAGATAAAAAATCAACCAGCCTCAGCTCATGTTCACCACCATAATGGTGGCTATTGAACGTAAAAGTCTTTATGCTCTGTTTTAGAGTTATAGTAGCCAAGCTTACCTGCTTAACCAACTTACAAGTCTCTTTGTTATGAAATTTAAGCTCAAATGCCTGTTGATTCCTTGGCTACCCTAGGCCTCTTTTCGATGTAGCACTTGTAAGGTAATTCATAGCAAAGTGCGATTATTTCCAAACTGAAGGTTCGAATGAGTTTAGGCAACATAGCTACTTTATTAATTTAAAACTTACAAAAGACATAAAACTAATCTCTCCATTAACAGTTACACCTAAGAAAATGTAGCATTCTTCCAAAGTTAAGTCTTGACTAAAGCTGAAAGCTTCTCTTAATTTGTTGGAGTTGAAGAAATTAACCACAAGTACTATGGGTTTCGTTGTGTCTTTTAACTATAATTAGACTATGGAGATTGGACTTGAAAGTAACCTTTAACTTGGTGCTATTACTTTTTAATGGGTGGTCAATAAAGTGTAATTCAATATTTGAATAAATCTGATTTTTCAAAATAGATGGGCATTAGTAGCTGTAAAAGCAATTTAATTTGTATACTAATATAAAAATTACAAAAATGAAAAAGGTACCTCATTAAATGCATCGAAAGACCTTATCCTTTAAGCTATCTCAATTTGAGTTCCATTATTAAATAGTCGATCACTTTTATACTTCCTCAAACTTCAAAAGCTTTCGATATTCTATCCCTCTTTCCTAACTAACTACGATTCATGATAACTGGACCTTACTTTTAATCGACTGCTACTTATCCTTCACTTTGAATCCAATGCAATTTTTGAAGGTGTAGATAATCAACTTTGCAATATTAACAAGAAACTAAGATGCAACCTATTTCATCAGATTAAAGCACTATAAAGTTAGGTAACAATGAAAGTTACAACGTCATATTGAAATTCCCAGTTCTTTGGTCAGCTTTCCAATTCATTGCATCATTGCTATAAAACTAAATATCTATTGAAAACTGGCTCAATAAAATTTCTAGAAACCTACTATACTGAGATAAGTAAATGTATGTCTAGTCATTATCAAAACGGTTCAAAGTAGCCTAGCTACTTACACAATCCTATTTTTATAAATTCAACTTTGGCTAGTAGTTTGTTTAGTTGACTATATCTTCTCTACTCTACAATCCAAAAAGTCAAATCATTTACTTTGATCAAAATCTACTATAAAGAAAATCGACTTTTGAACTGCTAAACTTATTCCACTATTACAAGTCGATCTTGTAGTAGTTTACAAAACTATCAGTTGGAAATCATTTCAGACTTATATCAATTCAAAGCTGAGTAGTAAAGCTTATAGCGATCACCATCCCATCAATAGCTATCAAAAGTTTTATAGTACATTAACTTAGTCACCTTCAATTCTATAAAAGCATTTCTTACTCTCAATTTACAAAATAAAGAATCAAAAAATAACAATGAAGTTTTTAGTTTTAGTTGGTCTCGCTTTGTTAGTTCAGGTACTAGCTGTGCCTATCACCAACACACCCAGTAACGAACCTTTAAGTAGTTGTGGCAAAGATGCTGAAAATAGCGATCACTGTGGCCATCCCCATTAAACTTGGGTTACGGTTTAAGGGATGGTTTCCGAACTTGAATAGCTTAAATCTATCAATAAACTGAACTGATGTCTATTTTATTGTTTTTACTATCATTTATCGATAGCTTTTTCTACATTTTTACATATATGCTGCCTTTAATTACCATTTTACTTTATGCTTCTATTCAGGTGCAAATTGGCTAAATATGTAGCTGAAAGTAGAGCCTTAATCTAATCAAAATCTAAAGGCCACTTAGTAGGTAGGTAGTCAAAATGACAAATTAAATTGAAAAGAATTTTGCACTCAAATATAAAAGTTTAGAGGTATGGACACACTATTCAACAATCAAGTCCATCATTCCTATTTGAAATTTATAAAGTGCGCATACAATAGCAAAAGTTGATCGGTTTAACATTTATAGAGTGGCAATTTGAAGCTCTACTTCCAATTCATACCACCTTTAAAAATTGCTGCTACATTGGATCGAAAAACTTACAGCTTTAGCTACAAATTTCATCTCTAAAATTGTCTAGCTTATCAAAACGCAGTAGCACTCAGATTAATAGTAATGATCAACGCTCCATCTATTCCTTTGTGACAATTATCTTACACTGATAGCTTTATCTTTCATCCTACAAAAATATGGCTCATACCTCAATAGAGAAAAATAGTAAATAGGAAAACATAAAATCAATAGCAGTAGTTACTATAATCCTATTAACCTTTACGTTGGTCATATCTTTAAATGATGCTTCAAACCACCTCAAAAAGCGTGAGATCGCAAAGGGTAGCCATAACCATATCAATAAGCGAGATATTAAACAGGCTGAAAATCACGGCCACCACGTCAAAGTTTAGATAAGTACCTTCCATTTAGATGTAGGAATACAAGCTACAATAAGTTCCAATAAATAAAACTGATAGTTATATTTGGTTTTATATTGCTTATTTTGAATATCCACTATCTTTAAAGTAGGTCTTTACTTTTATATTTATGTTTAAGTAATCTAGATATGTAGGTAGAGATAAATCGACATCTTCCTAACCAAAGATTCTTTGAGTTTACCCATGCAAACTTTAGTTGGTTCATTAGCCTTGATATCTAAATCAATAGTTGTATATACCGCTTTCAACATAATTGAAAGTTCCTTATACTTTGCATTAAAGCATCTATTCCATCGATATTGACAAAAATTTGGACTACAATAATTTGTTTTTATTATCAAAAGCATTAAACAATTTTAAACTGGAAACAAGTAGGTAAATAAAGAAACTGCTTTAAACAGTATGCCTAATATTGTTTATTAGCTTTAATAAAAGGATGTGTTGAAGTCATGATTTGGGAGATATAATCAGAGGCCAATCCAAAGTTAACATTGAGCTTTAAATGCTAGGAGTAAGATTCACTTGAACTAAAACCCAAAACCTAATTTGCATTATTTGCAATTTGTTGTTCTAAAGCCTTTTTCTTCTTTTTTAAATCTTCTATCTTATGTTTCCTTTCAATGGCTGGTCCTAAGTTTGGTAGATTCCGTACTACATGGGTTACCAAGTTGGACACATGAGTGCGCTTAGTAAGCATAGTTAAAGCCTCGATTGCCAGCTGTCGCTTGTCAAGTTCGAAAGGGGTCATTTTATTATTGATAGAGCGCAGGCCTTTGGCGACGTCGTTAAGCGATGCAAGTGGTCGGACAGCTTGAATGGTGGTGACTACGAGGAGGGGTAGAGTGGTTGAAAATTTCATTCTGTTTTTCACTTTTGGTTTGTTTTGTTAAAATGATGGATGATGATGGCTGTAGTTTATATATCAGTTCAAAAAATTGTATATGCCTTAAAATTAGATGTATGAATTATATGTATTCGAATCGGACTAATAGGTATCAATTTCGATTGGAATTTCGAAAATTCTGGTATTATGATAAATACCAAATTTGGAACAAGTCCGAAATTTTTTATAGTGGCCAAATTTACCTATCGTTAAAAATTAGGATGAGCACGTAATTCTATTTTAATGGTATAAGGGTATTAAGAATATACAAACACTTTATTTGAATGATATAGCTTATCCATCTACATACGCTATAAAGTAATAGCCTGCTATTACTTGTAGTAGTTAGCGTACGTAATAAGCTTTCAAATTTATAGGATCTTACCAAAATTGCTTGTGCAATGCTAAGATGAAGATAAAGGACCGAAAATTTAGTTTCAAAAGTGGAATGTTAGTTCGGTAAACAGGGAGTTTACTTACCTAAAGCTAGTGCTTTGAAGCAAAAGGAGTAGCAATTCGAAATGTAAAACAACTCAAAGCGATAGTCTCACAAAAAATTAAAGTATCCCCCCTTTAATGTATTTATAAAGTATGGGAATGTAAACATATATCCAGTTCCTTTAGCTTCGAATAAGTCTTAAAGTTAATTTCAAAGCTTCAAATCTTACCTGCCTCTTTATGGAGCTGGATCTCAGCTAGCTACTTTAAACCATTAGGTAGCTGTCGCTTCAGACCGATTGGTTCTTGTAAATACCAATAGATTGTTGCACTGAGCCACTTTTGCAGATGAAAGGAAGGTAAGGAAATTCTATAACCTTCAAGTAACGGACATTGCAAAGTACCATCTAATGGCAACACTTTGACAGTACGCAAGTAACAAAAATCAACATGCCAAACAATATAAGAATTAAACCTGTATAAAAAGTTACCTGTAGGTCGAAAAAATAGTCTAAATATACAATTATCTTCAACAAACTGTACATTTATAGATATTTTGATAAAATGTGTATATTCGAATAAAGTATAATAGATTTTTTATTTAAGCACTATATAAAAAAGCTTTATATATAGAACTATAGTAGAGGTACAACCAAAAACTAAAGTAGAGTACTTTCTAAACATTAGCCTTGGATTTATGTGCTTATAAAGGAGAGGCTTAGCTGTCTAGTTGGATTTAGTACCCGAACCAACTAAAGCTTGCTGAGCTTTATTTGCTTTCTCTGCTTCTTCTCTCAATCTCTTATTTTCTGCCGCTTGCCTTCTACTTCTAATGGACCTTATCGCTTCAGGTATTTCTTTAGTTCTATCGATATAATCACCATTTTTAATACCTTTAGTAAACCCATCAGTGCGCACTACATTTGCTACAAATTTGGGAACTAGGTCCCGCTTGGTAAGCGCGACTAAAGCTTTCTGTACGAGCTGGCGTTTGCCAAGTTGGAAGATATTAAAATTATCATTAATGGAGCGCAGACCTAGGGCAACGTTGTTAAGCGCTATAGACGGTTGAATTGCTTGGATGGAGGCGACTACGAGTAGGGATACGATTGATGAGAACTTCATTTTACCTTTTACTTTTTTTTGATGAGTAGTAGGCAGTAGGTGGCTGTAATTTATATACCATATAAACCTATTCGTGCATTTACCTTAAAAGTATATATAGTTTATATATACTACAGCTGAACTATTAAGTATTTAGTCCGAAGCCTACGAAATTTTAGCGATATTATAGGTACCAAATTTGAAATAAACCCGAAACTTAGCAATAATGGGCTTTTGTGTCAGTCTTATTGGATCTTTATATTCTACAGATAGATAAAGTTTAGCTCCCAATTCAAGACCAAACTCCTGCCCCTTCTCTAATCGATTTTACTAGACATGCAGCTTGCTCTGGTTTGGCAAAGTTGGAATGTAAATGTGGGTCAAAAATCTACAATGGTAGGATGGCTACCCTATTCAAAACTTTACATTGATATCAATTCGATTATCTGTTATTCTTAAATAAAAATCCAAGAGTTTTGACCTAAATAAATTATATTTGTAGATGATTCCAATAATTTATACTTGTAGGAGTAGGACCTAATGCGGTATAGTCAGTTTCTGAAGCTAGCTAATCGATTCCTTTAAGACTTACCGATTGTTGGGAAGTATAATGAGTAACTTGTCATTTCCAAGCTTTGAAAATCGGAGATGTCACAGTATCATAAATTTTGACTATATAGCTAACCTAGGTATGTCCATTATTTTTAGGTGGTTTAGTTAAGTATCAGATGTGATAACCTACCGCTTGTCTTCAACTAGAGTTTTGAAAGTGTTGTGAGAGCCAAGAACTTTCTTAAATACTATAAGGTCCAGTTTTGGACGAAGTGTTAGAAGTTCGTAAAAATAGGTTGAAATATAAAATACTTGATATGAAGCTGTACCCAAAAAGGTGTGCAATATATAGCAGGTTGATGTAGATACATTTTGCGACACTCTCATGGATGGATTTCAACTAGTTGCTTATAGAAAATATAATTAAACTTCATTTCCTACACAAAATTTGTACATTTTTGTAGCTAATTTCAATATACTATTCACTTGGATGCTCGGTCAGGGAGGAAAATTTACTTCAAGTTAACTTTGAAGCAAATTTCGACAGCATTTGGGCTAATGCTAGCAAATTGCTTTGAAATAAAGTATGCAATATCATTAAACCAATATAATCTCATACCAGCACATATGCCATTCAAATACTTGAAAAGATTTATCGGCGATATCAAAGCCAACTTTTTTCTACACAGTCATAGAGCTCACCTTTAGGTTCGCTTAATACTTTAAATATGATATGTACGAATTAGCAAAATAACAAGCTAGTATACAGCTAATGAGCTTAGGACTTGTGCCATTTTGAGACGAAATATATCGCCCATGAAATCTAGCGTTTCTCACAACTTTTGGACCTCATCCCAAGAAAGTTTTTGACAATAAATACCTCAAAATTATTCTATTTTTGGCTATTTCAGAACTCCAAACCCTCGTCATACTCATAAATGAGAAATGAAAAGGAGATATAGGAAATACTGATCCAATCTAAATAGGTCGATACTCCGCCCTTCAATATAGACACATGTTTATTCCATTTGCTTTTTGCCTAAACAAGTCGCACGTTTACTAAAATAGATTCCAAAGGTGAACCTGGGCTGAGAATCAGGCCAATTTACTATATATGCCACTAAGATTCGTTCCAAATTTGGGATTTATTATTCCTTAATTTCCAACCTAGTATCTTTTAATCCAGCTAAGGTATATTCACTTTAAACAAGTGCTTTTAACACATATGCAAAGTTAGGTTAATATGGTATATAAACTGTGGCCATCCAAAATCCACCATCAAATATAAAAAGCAAAAGGTAAAATGAGGTTCTCAATCGCTGTATCTCTCCTCATAGTCGCCGCTGTCCAAGCAATCAATCCATCAATACTGCTCAAAGAGATCGCCCTAAGTAAGCGCTCCATCAACAACAACTTTGGTGCCTCGGGACTAAGCAAGAGGCAGTTCGTAGAGGAAGTACCAACTGCATTTACCAAGCGTAACAAAGCCTCTAGTTGGGTAAAGAATACAGTGAGAGGTTGGTTTGGAGACCTATTTCGATCAAAGCAGCAAAGGGTTGAGAACGCAGAGAAGGAGGCGGTAAAGGCAGATATCAAGGCAAAACAAAAGGCAAGAAGAGTGTCCCAAATGTCTGAAAAGTATGATATTCCCAATTTGGCCGGGCCAGCTGCATACTAAATTGGCTCTAGGTTATAATTTGAAGTTTTACATTTGGCTTGGCGTTATGTATGAAGCTAAGGGTAGTGGCTTAATCTTTTAATAAATAATACCATCTACATAATCTTATTATGCTATCATATTTAAGGATGTATGATGCGCTTACAAACAATTACCTGTTTTAAAGTTTAGTTTAACTTACAATCTATATTTCCTCAACCTAAATCACATTTTACATACTACTCTAATCCATGTCCAGTTCTCAGTGCTGTAAAAATCTTTGCTAAATCATCAAAAGTTAAGACTAGCTGATATCGTTTGATATTATAGAGACTCGTGAACAGGTATGCGCTACGGACTACTTACATTAATATTCTCAATACTGTAAAGCTGAACTATTCAGCTTGAAGCGACAACTAAGAGGCTTTAAGGCACTTTTCTAGATTTGTAAAGAGCTGAATACATCTATAGCACAAAAGTGATGAGTTCAAAAAATATCAAATGAAATTTTCCAAAGAAATTTCAACTACGATGAAAAGTTGGATTGTAAGATAGTATTGGATATCTACTATAGCCAGAATAGTACGCCTTTGGATGTGAATGTTGCTACAGAAGCTACATCAACTCACTCAACCTTCAATAGCTACATATGTAGTCTTTATTACGACCCATAATTAGATAGCCTGGACGCTGGAACTACAAACCTATAGTAGAAACAGCAATAAATCGTATACGAGTAAGTTTGATCAATAAAAACAAAACTGATAAGCTTATATGAAATTCTATATCGATTTTGAATATATAAGACCAAGTTAGTAATAGAATAAATTTAGTAACAGTTGAACTCCCAAGTAAAAATTCCTCAGCAAAAGTTGTTATATTTACCAAATATACTTCATTATTTTGAGAAGGAAAAAGAAAAGAAAGTAGTAAATATTTGCAACTTTTGAGTATAGTTGCCTTCTTCTCGCTATTAATACACAAACTACTACTATTTCTTACCTATCCAGGACAAATTCGGCATAGGTCGTCGTATTGAAACTTAAAGATGTTAAATATAGTGGTCGTTTCTATGGAGTTTGGTAGTAGGTTTGAATGGAACAGTTGGTTTATCAGCATAAGATAGTTTTAAATTCAATTTTCAGTAAGTTTAACAAGTCTACACCGTCTTCATTCGTCTTCATATCAAGTATACAATGCTTGAATCCTTTTTAAACACGTTCCATTTCTAAATAGCTCCTATGGAAGTCAAAGTTATATAGAGGTTAAGTCAAAAGTAGGGTTGGCAGTTATTTAGCTCTCAGATATTGTAACTTACAATCAAAAACCTCCATAAGCCTCCACTCTCAATATCTCAATCCCACAGCATCGTTTGCAGCCTTGTATTTTACCCTTAGTTTCAATTCTAATTAAAAAAGGCTCAAAAAAGCTACTTTATTGATAATGTTTTTCATTTTACTCATGGTGGATACCTTGGCTATCGTTTAAATAACCTACTCTGAGTAGCGTTTTCCTACTATCAACCTCATAACCGAAATGATCATGAAATGGATAAGTTTAAAATAATATATATCAAATATATATACATACTGACTTTATGTTGGTTGAAATATCGTTTGGTTTTAGAAATAAAGTGCTGAATGCCACTTCCCTAAAGCCTATAAAAGGGATAAGTACTCTGATTTTTCAATTTCCACATACCTACAACTATTCATCACTTTGGTACTACTGATAAGCTCCTTAGCTAAGCCAGCAACGGAATTTGCAGACATCTCAATTGCAAGTACTATACTAATCCAAACTTGGACCTCAGTTTTAGCCAAACCAAGCTACGGAGCGTCGCAATATTAACAAATCTTATCCACAGGTTGGACCTCAGCTCCAAAATAGACGTTGGGAAATTGAGAGCTATGGCCGATCAAATGTAAATCAGAATCTCAAAGATATGCTGATTATCGCTACCCACAATGGAGGTACAAATGTATCCGATGTCTGTCTCGATGTAAACCTCAATGGTCTTAAGGCGTCCATTTTCAAGTTCAAGGAGATGGATAAGTTGAAGTCATCCCTTGATCTGATTGCTACCTTTTTAACCTATGAAACCTTTGCCAAGCTCACAGTCGACCTACTATCCATTCCAACATTGATGGAAGCCGTAAATTATTGAAGCAAATGAATTGAAAATATACTTGCTACTACTGAAGTCATTTTTATTCCATTTTAATTTTATCTTTTAAGTGGGGTATTAACTTTTGAGTTGGATGGATTTGATGAACATCAGCATTGGTTCTCATAAGATTTATACTTTAATGCATCTAGCCAGTGCTGTAGTTGGTAAGTAGGTAGGTTAGTATTCAAGTCACCTTTTTAAACCCAACTTCCAACTAGTACTACTTTCAAATGGTTTAGGGCAGTAACTGGGATTAGGATTTCCTTACTGTGGTATATATTTAGAGCAGGTTTGTTATCCTATCCTTATTAACCTAAAACTCAATGGGGTTTATAGATTCAGCCTATTGCTACATTTCAGATAGGTCAATTTTAAGATTATTGATTTCCTGAAAATCAACCATTACTAGTTCAAAGTTTTCGTTGACGATGTAGCTTTAGTGGAACTTATATCTTCCTATTTGGTGAAATCTTTGAATATTGACAAAATCAGGTTGGACTCGCTTTTATAAAACAATAATCTATGGTATTTCAATGAGCTAGAAACTAAAACTATATATTTAGAAAATCAATTCAAACTTTATATGCTTCAAACTATATTAGCAAATTTTAGCAATATAACTCGATACTTTGAACCCTAAAGTAGATCTCTAGAAAAATGGACGATCCTGTTATCCAACGTTAAGATGTTTCCAAGTGGTGGGATAGGCCACTGCAAAAAGCAGTGTTGCATATGCAAAGGCTAAAAAATTGTCTTTTGTAGATGTGCTTTAAGTACATACGATGAAATGTAGCTACCAGCACGTCAACTAAAGTCGTTGAGGAAGCAATGTAAACCTAAAAGGGTAGGTATAGTTGACAAAATAAAGCATAAAGGGTTAGGCTATAAATTATACAGTTGAGGTAAAACTTGCACATTCAAAACACTAGTTCAACTTTAAAGCGCATTGTCGATATCTAAAAGCTGATTTGACACTAGCTTGCAATTAGCATCCTATTGAAACCTACCTCAGATTCATTTAAAACCAAAGTTCAAGGGTGGAACCGATATGTAGCAATCGACGTTTTATACTGCTTTTTTAGGTCAAAAGTACAGCTTCCCCTATAAAAACCTACCCTACCCATTTTCTTTGTAAAAAGCAGAAACGCAGACACCAAATCATGAAGCAATTTTTATTAGTAGTTGGCCTCAGCCTCACCTTTGTATTTCAGGTACTAGCATCGTCTACTCCCGAATCCCATAGGCACGAGATCTGTCTCAACGCTTTCCGTGGCGGGAAGGGTGATCTTAGACAGGAGTGCGACCTTTAGTCGAGTTGGACGACTAATTTCCTAATATGTGTAATATATTATAGTTTTCAATAAATAGAACTGACGTATATGTGTTTTTATTTTTAATAGTATGCGTATGTAGCCTTTACTGGTTTTATTTGTATATTAGATTTAAAATAGCTATTTGCCTTTACCTTTCTATTTGAATGTAGGTTGAAAGTGCAGTTGGTGATAAAGATACTATTCATTTAATCTAAATTTAAAACTGGCTTGGTAACTGAAGCTTTTCTGGCTTTGAGCTCTTTACATCACTAATCTACAACTGAACTCAACTTTGGGATTATTGGCATCTTACAATAGGCTTCATTAAAACCAATTGTATCTACGGACAAAGTTGGAGTATAGGATCAAATCTCAAGTTTAAAGAAACTGCTCTATCCCCACATGATACTACCGTTGATATTCGTTGATGAAGTTGAAGCACCTTTCCATATCATTAGGCCGTAGTGCATCTATCCTGTCTAAAGTATATTTTGATGGTTGTAGAATGAGGTATCACTACTCTATTCGAAGTTTATAGGAGTAACAGGTATCTGCTTCAAAAGACTTGGCATTTCCTCATCTTCAATAAATAGTACAATGATGGGCTTTTAACTATAGATTGCTCCCACCTTGCCTGCTGGTTGATTAGCTAAGTTGGTACGACAGCTCAAGGGTGTAGAGACGACCCAAGTAAATATGGATCAGAATCAGTTTGATCATTAAGTTGACTTGAACTATAAATTCATTAGGTAAATCTGAGCTCACTCGCTCATATCCAATCTTTGATATATAAAAGTTGAAGCAGATCGAAAATACAAAGGTATTTAGAAATTGGGCTAAGTAAAAACATATCAAAAACCCCATCTGTAGTAGACATATAGGAGACATTGAAGGCTGCTTTCCATAGAAAACACAGCTAAATTACGAAAAAGGTTGGTTATTATAGCACTAGGTTGTAGATGTAGGAAGTGAAAACCCCACCTAGCCATTTACGGAAAAGATGTTAGCTGATATGTACAGTACACCTGATAAGTTCAATATCATAAGATGTATTTCAATCGAAAATATTATGGAGTTTATAAAGTAGATTCCAAAAACCCAATAGAAGGGCCAAAGCCCATCTATATCTAAAGCACAATGTAGTTAGAATACAAAAATCACCTTGGCTTTAAAGTTTATTTCAAAAAATATGGAATATGAATTGAATAGTATCTACTATAGCTAAATTCGATAAAATAAATAAACATTTATAGAGACTATTAAATATCTAAAAAACCAATAATTTACTTAAATCAATCAAAGACCCATAGACGTTAAACCAAAGCTTTCTATATTATACTATCTTCTATCCAATCTACTTTAACAGGACATACCCCCATCGATAGTAAGAACCTATTATTATTTCAACGAAAAGCATCATTACAATCGAATTAAATGCAAATAAAACTTACCGAACCGGTGACATAACTCGCGTTAGCTAAGTAGTAGACTGCTTCGGCAATCTCCTAAACGTAGTCAAATTGGTAAACTAAAAGATACAAATACACTAATTACTTGAGGAGTACCGAACCTACCTAAAGGTATTCTATCCAAACATTCCTTCCTATGAATTTCGTTGAAATCTATTTCAAAGCTAAGTTCAAATATTTGTGAAAATAAAACATTACCTTTAGTCATATCTGTTTCAACAAACCCTGGGCATACTGTATTAACTCTAATGTTCTTCGAACCCAACTCTTTAGCTAAGCTGTAGTTTAATCCTAGATTAAAAACCTATGTAAGTGCAAAATTTACAAATTCAAAGTACCCAATAGTGCCGCTTTAGTTGCAGCATAGACCGATTGTCCTTTATTCCCTCTTAGTGCCAAGACACTGGCAACATTGATTATGCAGCCTAATTTATTTGCATGTGAAATTAACAAAGTGAAAAAGTAAACTATAGTTACCTGATTTTTGCTTTAAAAAGAGCTTACTTGCTAGCTTACATGTCAGTAGTGTGGAGATTAAGTTGGTATCTATCAGGTCGGTTATCGAATTAGTTTTGAAGTTGAGGAGGGGTCCATCTAAATTTACTCCTACAATTTCAAAATTAAAATGATAAAATTCAAAATTGCTTACCAGCATTATTAACTAATACATCTAAACCCCCTTCCTCCTTCAGTTCCTTTGTTATGGATAAGATTTAACATAAGTTTTATAAAAACCCAATTACTATTTACTTTGAAAAGCTGTTCTATCGACGAAGGTACTTTTAAATCGACTTGCTTGTAAATCAAATTAGGGTTTGTAGATTTATTTTCATGCTGAGGTAAAGTTCTGGAAACCGAGGTAACTCTGTAGTTGTTTTGGAGAAACTGGTTGACAATTGCTTTACCTATACCTCGACTACCTCCCGTAACTAGTACCTGTTTCATACTATTTCACTTTACTATTCAAAAAGCCTTTGTTTTGTTTGGTTTTAATAGCTTTGACTTGTAGGTCATAGTTCATCAAGTTTCAAAAAGTTTGGGATGCAACTGCATATAAATTTTCGCAAAACTGCAAAGCTTCATAACAAGGAATATTGAACAAATCGAGAATAGATTGTTGGGCTTGGAAGGTGATCTCATTTGGCACTAAATTTACCCAAAAACGTCTATTTTCGGATATCTGGAATTTGTCATTCAATAACCTTGGCCAATGACATCTTATTTGACAGGACAAAAACTAAATATTCATTGGTTATATATGGACGGAGTCCAAATTTGCTTGATGACGATGTGCTACATATGCTTACTAATTTCCTTGGCCTGAAGTAAGACCTCTACAAGAACTTTTACTAATGAAAATGATAACCAGTTGGTTGGCCCATCCCTATATAAGTAGGAAGCAAAGGAGAAAGCCAGCCTTTTCATAAAAAGCATCAGCAATCGCCAAAATAGCACAACAACCAACAACACTCAACTCAGCATATCCACAGTAACTAAAGAGTACAGGATGTCCCCCGTAAACCTAACCAAGCAGTCCAACGACGCCTACCCCCCCATCGAGAACTTTGGTATGATTGGGAACATGCGTACTATTGCTTTAAGTGGCCTTAATGGGTCTATCGACTTTCTCTGCTTCCCAGCTTTCGACTCTCCATCCATTTTCTGCCGCATGCTAGATCACAAAAAGGGTGGCCATTTCTCTTTAGTCCCCAAGCAAGCTGAGAACGTAACTATAAAGCAGCAATACCTCCCTCAGACCAACATTCTTTCGACTCGATTTTTAGAACGCAACTACTCGATCACAGTAAACGACTACATGCCACATCCTTTGAAGTCAGCTAACACTAACGAAATTCTACCTTGGGTCATTAGGCACCTAACCGTCAACCGAGGTAGCAGTGACATTGACATCCAATGTTTCCCGGCTTTCAACTACGGGCAAGATACTCACAGTACTAATATCGTTCCAAATAAGAACGAAGGGCATCAAAACGATTTGGACGGGTTCGTAGGTAAGAACAAGGTCGAGTTCAAGTCACAAGGGCTGCAGATGGATTTACGTTACCTCGTCAAGAAGAACAAGGATTTCGACGCCAGTGACGATATCACTTGGAAGGTAAGCGATCAAGAACCCGACTCCTTGAAAGGCCCTGGTGTAACGGGAAGTATCCACCTCGAGGAGGGGCAGGAACTCATATTAGTTTTAAGACACATACCTGAAACTGAGATTGCCAATTTGCACTCTGACTTCAACATCTCCAAATTGAATCCGGTACTCTGCCTCAGTTTATTGAACACGTTGCTGAAAGACACCTACCAGTACTGGCAAAGCTGGATCAATAAATCTACGTACAAAGGTAGGTGGCGTGAGCAAGTCAACCGTAGTGCCTTGACGTTGAAGATGCTGACCTACGCCCCAACTGGTTCTATGGTTGCCGCCCCCACCTTCTCTTTACCTGAATTCATAGGGGGGACTCGCAACTGGGACTACAGGTTCACTTGGATCCGCGATGCTAGCTTCACAATCTACGCCTTCATTAGACTGGGTTTCGTTGAAGAGGCCAACGCCTACATGCAGTACATCGAGGCACGCTTGGATGATGTCAACCCCGACGGTTCGTTGAATATCATGTACGATATTCATGGTGGCAAGCTACTGACCGAGCTTGAACTCCCCCATCTGGAAGGTTACCGCCAAAGCAAACCGGTACGTATCGGCAACGGTGCCGCCGATCATTTGCAATTAGATATCTATGGTGAACTGATGGACGCCATCTACCTCTTCAACAAGTTCGGATGCCCTATATCCTACGATCTGTGGGTTAAAGTGCGTAAGCTCATCGACTTTGTATGTGATAACTGGCAACGACCCGACATGTCAATTTGGGAGGTCCGCAACCAGCAGCAGAACTTTTTGTATTCCAAAGTGCTGTGCTGGGTTGCTGTTGACCGTGGCTTACGTCTAGCTGAGAAGCGAACGTTACCTTGCCCCAACCGTAACAAATGGATGGAGGTGCGTGATACGATCTACGAAGCCATTATGGAGAAGGGGTATAACAAGGACCTCAAGATGTTTCAGCAGAGTTTCGAATCCAAGTCGACTTTAGATTCAGCCGTCTTAATTATGCCGTTGGTCTTCTTCATCTCACCGACTGACCCTCGACTACTTTCAACCATCAAGCGTATCTTGTTACCGCCCGAGAAGGGAGGTTTGGTATCAAACGGTATGGTCTACAGGTACAACCATCTCACTTCGGATGATGGTGTGGGTGGTGAGGAAGGTTCGTTCAGTATGTGTACTTTCTGGTTGGTAGAAGCTTTGACACGAGCCGGCGCTTACGATTCCAAGTACCTCCACCTAGCTGCCAACCTCTTTGAGCAGATGTTGGGCTACGCTAACCACGTCAGCTTGTACTCGGAAGAGTTGGATGCTTCGGGTGAAGCATTAGGTAACTTCCCTCAAGCCTTCACCCATATAGCGTTGATTTCAGCTGCTTTCAATCTGAACCGGGTTTTGAAATGAGGTGTCAAAGTACTGAGGAAGATATTAGTGGAAGCAAGATTTTTAGTAAAGAGTTATTTTTGTATAATATTTTGAAAAAATGAACAATCTCATTTACTTCATATATAATTGACAGTTTGAAAATATTTGTTTGTATAGTAAGTTTTGAAATAATATAGTGGGCTAGGGTAAGGAGAGCTTTAGCCTTTTAAGCAAACTTAGCTTTAGTTGTGTTGAAAAGCCCATGAACTGCTAGATATCGTATCTTGTGTAGGTATCTGGCTAATCACATGCTATGCTACCGTCATCCAAGTTGAAAGTCCTACTCACGATCTACATTCCTATTGAAACCCTCAACCACTCAAGCTAAACTCAAATTAATTAAAGTTCTCACCAAGTGTTGTGCTGCACCTTCAAGCGCATACATGGTATCGAGATCTTCAGTAGCCATCTCGCATTGGATCTACCACCATTTGCATAGTCGATACCTTAGAAACTACTTAAAGCACCAATTTATGATCGTATAACTTTCGAATAAGAATGAGTAATTGGCTTTTGTTGAAGAGACGATCTCAAGATATACATCAACTAAAATATTGGGCAATTAGCTGGGAGGAGAAACCTATCCTAAGATCTGGATTGATGCACAGACTATCTTCAATAAATACCTGGAGCTGTCTTAATTTTCTACTATTCTTTGATACAAAGTAAAAACTATACTCTTGGAACAGGTACTTTTCTTTTTGAGCCATCTGCATTATCTATCGGATTGTTTAGCTTGTATACCTACAAATAAAAGTGTAAAGGCTGGCTTGGAGGAGTGCCACTTACCTCGATAGTAAAATTAATGATGAAGGGAATTGGCAACTTGAAAATTTATGCAAAGCTAGTATTTATAGAACCCAACTTTTGGTTGAAAGAGTTTTACCTTTATTTAACTATCGGTTACATGAGGTAGATGGGTCGGTAAAAGTCTCTTGAAGTAAAGTGTGAGGTAGAACGATTTTCTTACCACTTGGAAGTAAAGTAAAAGCTAAAGCTATCCTTACCAACTTGTTAACGATCATAAAATGAGGCTTTAGTTTCAAATTGAATAGATTGGAATCGAATTTACAGCTGTTATCTAAAGTACTAACCTATCCCTTCATTTCCAATCTATCAATATAAAAGAGATAGGGGTAGTTGTTAACTAATTCTTCAAAACTATAAATTTAAAACAAATCCCAAAAATACATAAGTTTAATACCACACTAAATCTAACTTTTGATAACCTCACCGCCCTCTACCAATTTCTGAAATCGCTCTGGTAAGCCATTAGGCCTATCTAGCAACGCACCTTCCAAGATATAGGTTGTAGCGTTGTCCTCAGCTGAACTTCTGTACCCCAGCCACAAGTTACAGCTGGGACATAACAGTCTATATTGTAGCTCTACACCTTCTTTCCTATTTATAAAAAAACAAAGAGGTAAATATATATCGCATATTTTAAAAATAATGAATGAAATAAAGTACCTCTTCACCAAGACATTAGGACCAGGTATTACGTTCAACCTATATATAACTTTATCTTTTTGCAATATAAAGCTGGAGTCGGTCTTACGTTGAGGGAGCTGAGATAGGGATCGATCTAAACAATTTATCATAAATTTAGTTGTTCCAAAGAACAGAAGGGAACATATAGTTGAAAAATTACCTAAAGTTATACAAAAGACGCCACATATACAGAAATACACTGGTAAATTTTGCTGCTGAACTTTTTCCTTTTCTTTAGTATTGCTGTCAATTACATTGGAAGTTGAAGCAGAGATGTGGAAGTTGGATATTATCTTGGGCATCTTGTTTTCTTTTGTTGCAATTCGTTGATATATAGCTGATGCGAACACTGTAGCTAAGTTGCTTTTCCTTCCTAGGCTTCAAGTGGTTGGTTTCAAACTAAAGATCCAAATTCCTTACTAAGCTAAACAAAGGATTATATCTGATTTCATCAAGTGCTAGGATCAGACTTTTGGGAAATGTACTTGCAGCTCAAATCAAGATTGGTTGGCACACTTTAAATAAATTTATAGGCTTATTTTACAAATACAGTTGCAAACAATTGTTTAAAGCAAACTGGGTAAGCTGATTCCAATCAGCATTATAAATAGTTGAGCAGAAAATCTTAGCAGTAAAGCTTACATCAGTACGTAAATATCTAAATTGTCACAATTCAAAGCCAACAGCTAAAAATTGTAAATTCTACCTATACTTTTATAATCTTACACCCAAATTGCCAAAACTTTATATTAGATTGGAGCAAAAGATTATTGCAGCAGGTAGCCACTAATCAAAAGTATACTTGTGCAAATAGTAGAGTGAATTTGTACTTACTATTTAAAATATTAAACATATACATTGAATCTACTATTAGGTAAGTATACAGTTAGTTAAGCAAATGGTATTGTAGGAAAATGAGTAGTTTTACTTTAAAATCTGCTGCTACGATTTGTATTCTATCATAGTATAATGTTATAGTAGTAATAGGTAAAGCCATAGTCTTCAGAACGAACTGATAATAGTGAGTCAGATTAAGAATAGAAGGTTAGTATAGCTTTACCTATCGAGAAGTACTGCTTTGGGTTAATATCTAAACCGATAACCACCACTTTGATATAAAAATTCGATTTAGCTTCTATCTATAAACTTGCATCTCTTTTCTAATGAAAGTTTAGCATACATAATAGATAAAAACTAAAATTTGATGAACTATTGACGCCAGTTTAAAAGTCAAATACAGCACCATATACAGATACAAAAACAACTATATTAAATTAAATATTTATATTACATTATTTAATCACAAAGATTTTGAAAAAAGAGCAAGCAAAGGTGATTGGAAATTCACCAACCGATAGCATTAGAAACTGTAGTCCAAGGATAATAGCAAAGACTACCTTGGCACTTCGATAAACCGTATTGAAAGCGAAAATAAACCTACCCTTCAATTATTAGAATTCATAGGCAACGAACACATCGACCAATTCTTAGGGTTGCCCTTGAAGTTCAAATCCAAAGCCTTCAACGTAGAATACCTAAACTCCTTTTCACTACTACTCCCACCACTAACTTCCTCGGGGCCCATATGTAAAGGTGACGTTATATCGGTATGCAGGCAGTAATTCAAGTGCATAGCCAACCCCAAGCCCAATACCACAGCATAGTAGGTTGCATCTTCCAACTTACTATGTACCTTCAAAGTCCCTACCTTGGTCCCTAATCTACCTCGGAAGTTAAAATTGGCGATATACCTCTTATTGCGTTTTAAACTATCGTAAAACTTTATGGTCCAACCACTTTTATTCCACTTGATTTTAAAATAGTCCTGTCTCTTAGAGTCGTTACTATTGACTTCCAATAAATAAACTTCAGGGCTAACAACTTTAAACGTATATGGTGCCAAGTCGGATGACAGCAACAAGTTGTTGGAGGTATGCATGGGGTAAGCTTTGGTTTCCAACGGGCAGTTCTTAAAGCTTACTCTAGCCATAATTTTGGACTCTTCGTAATCCAATATTTCTATTATCTGAGGTCGGATAACTATTTGGTACTGGATGTCCTTGTGCATGTCTTTGAGGTCATATCGGAAACTGGACCGATGAGGGATACTGAAGTGGTAGAATTTGACTATCTTGAGCGGTTCGTAGCCTTGGTAGTAGTCGTCGCCAAAACTTTCTTCAGGTAGCTCTTTGCTGATTGTCATGTCGATGTACTAATAACCTAAACTCTTGATGAAGCTGAATTGTTGGTCAAGGCTGAAGCTGCAAGGCAATCAGATTATTAATGGGTAGGTAATAAGTTGGTAAGGCAAACTAAGTTCTATTGATAGAACTTTAACAATTTAAAAATAGACGGTCCATATGATCTATTTCATTTCTTGCACTTGGATAAACTTATTCCCAAATTTTTACAAGAACTTTCCTTATCACCATAAAATTGTGGATGGAGGATGTGATTATATAATTCTCCGGTGCGCTATCTAATCATTTTAGGCGAAGATGGCGAATTAGCTTCAGGTTGTATAATTAATTTCCCGGCTTACTACTAATGTGTTCAATTAAACTAGGCACATTTTAAAAATACACTTGTATAAAGTTATCCAGTTTATTGGAACAAAGTAAGATGCAGTAACTAGGTAAAAAGTGGCGACTAAGTTGAGGACCAAAAGTTTCCATTAGTTGATTTGGGTAAGTTGACATCATTTTGAACTTTTCAACCATATACCTTATCCTCCCCATATGCTTATAAAGTCAGGCAACACTTTACAAGTGTAGCTAAAAATTTAACTCCATTTCGATATACAAGCTTGTTTTATTTGATCAAGTACTGTCTTGGTAACTATCTCCTTTGTTTGAAATGTATCAGCTCTCTATAGACTTGTATAACCACTGTTCGAATTTACAGATACTCCCACCTAGCAATCTTATAATAAAACTATAAACTAAATCCAAACAAGAGGATGAAGACGAGACTGGTGGAAATTTTTATTAGTTAAAAGAAAGGAAGTATAAAATGGATATGTAAAATTCTCACTCTATCTCTCCCCTACCCTAAGATACCATTAAAGGAGTATTGGATTCAGGCCACAAGGTGCTAAAAGACATCAATGGCATTTATTTTATATATTTTGTATACTTAATAGTGTGAAATTGGCGCTTTCTATAAATAAACTTGTTATTTTGATTATAGTAACCAACTTTTAATTAAGCTATGTCAACTTAGCTTTCTGGCTAAGTCGTATATTGAACAGTGTACTATTTATTTTTCGTAGATAACCCACAATTGTACTACTATCTGACAATATGCTTTGGGTTACATAGTTTACCTATCCTTTTCCTGCATTTTAAATTGCTATCCATTCATTATTCTAATCAACTGCCAATTCACTTGGTTTACCTGATATCAATTTCAGATTCTTTAATTGTTGTCATGCAGAGAAAGTCCTAGCTGCTAAAGTAGACAATTGCAATCAGGACATAACCCTCTGTTTTGTTGAAAAAAGAATCTATCTACAAGCCTCCAAGCTATGCCTTATTTTTGAGCTACAGTATATATAGCGAAGCTCTGGGGAGAGAGAAGAAAAAAGGAAGCGCTTCGTAAGCTGTTTTAAGATTTTTTTTGGGTTCTCAGATTGTAAAGTTTAATTAAGCGTTTTAAAGGATTCCTAGCTGATAGTTTTGTAGGAATAGAGTTTTTATATTGTTATTAGGTGTAATGTAACTGTTGCATCTATACTAGCCAACTCACAACACAATTAAACATGCTATGTCCCATGCCGAAGAATTCACCAAATTCGGCCAAGCCTACTCGACTGGAAGTCCAAGCCAGTAGTCAAACACTCGATGGGGTCGATTAACCAACATAAAGTATATTTATATACAAAAGAAGATTGAAATGATAAGTATTAAATTATTTATTAAAGCGTCTTATACCGAATCCTTGCTTTGACCATATGCCATGAAAGGTGGATTTGTAAACATAGTTCAAGTTCTGCCAAAATTTAATTTCGAGGTGCTATGGCTAGTCCTTGGGGAGCTGAGCCTACTACCTGGGGCACTGGACTTTGTAATTGAGAGGTTATGCCTTGCATTTGGGGAGCTGGACCTTGCGCCTGTGGAGTTGGGCCTGGTAATTGAGGAACTAGACCTTGTGCCTGTGGAGTTGAACCTGGTAGTTGAGGAGCTGGGCTCTGTGCTTGGGTATCAGGGCCAGATGAATTGTTTGGAGGAGTTGATTGGCTGATATTTTGAGTTTTAAGTTTCTTTTTTTTACCTGGAATACTTCGTACTATGTTTCTAGCTAAACTGGAAACCAACTTTCGTTTAGTAAGCTGGAGTAAAGTCTTTTCTACAAACTGTCTTTTTGTGAGTGCAAAGTTGCTGGCATTGTCGTTGACGGAACGCATACTAATAGCCACATCGTTCAACAATATTGATGATTTGAAAGCTTGGGTAAAACTGATCAGAAGTAGAGGTGTGGCGATTGAGAATTTCATTTTAACTTTAGTATTTCGACTGCTGGAAAGCTGGAATATATATATATACTCTACTAATTTTATATATACTATAAAGATTATATGTAGAAAATTTAATTTGTTTAAAATTACAATAGACTTTTAGGAAATGCATGCAGGGTAAATTATCGGCAAATAATATAAAAATATTTGGAACAAAGCGACAATGTATTGAAGAATATACTATTAGTATATGCAATTTCGATTAATTTGACTAGCTTGGAAAAATATTTGGGGATGCTAGACTTATCAAATATGGATCCAAGTTTGAGATTGAGAAATTGGAGCTGTTAGTTGGTAGCAACTCTATAATTTAAAGGCTTTTGCTCAGGAGAATGCTTTATAAAATAAGTAAACTGAAGATGGTGCTATCGATAAAAGATTGCAGTACCTCCCTTTTGATTCATCTTCAATTGTATAGGTACATATTTCCATTTAAAATTTTCAGTTTCAAACAGACCTTGGATTCATATAAAAGTATCAAGCCAAGTTGCAATTTTTGGAATGGTTTGATATACATTAGCTAATTTCTTTTAGTAAATTACCAGCAATTTAAACATTGGTTATCAGGACTTAGTAATTATGCATCGACTTGCTTTAGTAATTGGAAAGATAAAGGAGCTTGGCATCAACCCTGTCAATTGGCATTGTATATCATCTTGTAGTAGCTTTTAGGCTATCAGTGTTTCAATAAATAAAGATAAATAGTAATAAAAATTGAATATCTATATCTAAAGCTTATCGTAAATTTAAGAAGTGTGAAAAGTAATTTAACATCAGCTTTAAAATATATATCAATTGGAATATGCGACAAGCCTATATATGTGCTAAAAAGTAAAGATAACTTGATTTGTTTATTGTAATAAAAATCATTACCTCAAGCTCCAAGTGACTGTACGTCGAAAGGGAAGATATTTAGCCTGAGGAAGCTAATTTCAAATTGACATTTAGTCCCAAAGGTACGAAGTTGGTGTTGGGGTCGCTTGTGGAAGAAGGGTACAGGATTTGGATCAGAGGTTGGAGTCACTTGTGGTTTAAGATTTCTAGTTTCATGCTTCTTGTGGTTCTTGCCCTTTTTCTTCCTACCACCTGGTAAAGTGTGTACTACGCTCTTGGCAAAGCTGAAAGTCAACCTCTGCTTAGTAAGTTGAACCAACGTCTTCTCAACGAATTGCTTCCTGGTAAATGCGAAATTGTTGCCTCTATCATCGATGGAACGCATACTTAGAATACAATTGTCTAGTGATATTGACGGTTCCAAGGTTTAAATAGAGTTGATGAGGAGTAATGGGAAGGTAATTCAAAGCTTTACCTTAAGTGTGATGTTTGGAAATAAGAAATGATATATATGCATTTATATTGGTTTCCATATACCTTTTAAAGATATGTAGTATGATAACTATAGTACAATTGAATAATAGACGAAACTAAATATCTGTAATAAAGCTATATCTATTTTTTAGTTGGCTAAAGATATCTCATCAAACCATAAAGAGTCATCTGCCTACAATATAAGTAAACTATATGAAATGGTAAATACCAAATTTAGGTTTTGTATGCAAGTTTGGTTGTCAGACATCAGAACAAAAATATTTAAAACAAAGATATACTGTATTGAAGCATATGCTGTATAGTATAATGATTTTAAATTGCTTTAGTCAAAATGGAGATAACTTTACTAACATCAAATTTAAAATTTTGATTTGAAATGAAAAGGAATTTGTTAGAATAAGATCGATGCATTATTAAGTTGATAAGCAGTCAACAAAAGAGCTTATAAGCCTATTTGAACAGGTGAAAATTGGCTGAGTACTAGAAAAGTGCATTCTGAGTTCATATATAAAAGGGAATAAATGCTATAAATAAAAGTATCAAGCTCTGAATGTCAAAAAGTGTAGCTTATATTTTTATTTTGAAATCTAATGTATAGATTTAAATCGATAACCAAGCGCACACTTTAAACGTATAAAGGATATTTAGGAAGCATACTCATCAATAAAATTTGCTTATATACTTTATAACTGCTAGGTATAGAGCTATAATATACTATCAGTATATGTTTGTCTTATAGAAAAATTAACAATCTAAGGCTATTTGCTTTAAAGCAAAGAAAAAATAGTATATTTATAAGATACATTAGAGTAGATTGTCTAAATATAAATAAAAGTACCTTCTTTATAGTATATTTTCAAATACCCAAACATATACTATCATCCTAAACCCTTTAGCTCTAAACAAGTTTAAAGTTCCAATTCAATGTGCCATTCAAATAAGTCTTTTTGGTACTAGATTCCAATTAGCTAATTTCATTAACAAGGGAATTAATTGTAGAAAATTATTGGTTCTGAGTTTAAGTAATTACGATATTAACTGATTTTTCTACAAATTGGATGTTGATGAACATATTTAAAGCCTTTAGTTAGGTAGCACTAAGAACGCCATCTGGTAGTAACTATAACAAAACCTCAGATAGCTTCTCTAGAGAATCAGCTTGAAAATCCTCCTAGCTGTCCAAACTCTAATTCTAAAGCCGTTTTGACTCTGCAATAGATTAGGCTTCAGTTATATAAGGATCAATCGTAGAAAGGTGGATTCTTAGCACAAATGTAAAACCTCCAAACTAAACCAACCAATTGATCTTACAGTGAATACCAACTATTTTTGTAGTCCGCAATGCGTCACAAATTGATTATCTTGGCCTGCCTTCAAGGTATAGTAGATACAAACTATCTGCCTAATGAAGCACCGGCAATTGGTATCTCCACCTTTCCATCGTCCTCGTTTCCTACTCCTATATAAACTCCCCTGACTTTTGTAACTTTTTGAAAAATGATTATTCATAATAAATATTTTGATTTCTCCTTGTATTATAATCACTGCACGCCTTTAGTACCGATTTCCTGTAACCGCCGAATTAGCCAGAATTCGAGCTAGAACATTACCAGATTAGAGTGGCTTAGAATTGATATAAAGATTAGCTTAAAATCCATAGAGTAGCTTAGGATTCACAGAATAGCATTATATTAGAATCACTCAGAATCAGGATTATAGCCGATTAGACGGGATTAAGGACTAGAACTTCGATAGATATTACTGCTCTCCTTGGCCTCGTTTGTCTTCATAAATCAACTTTGGGTTCAGATTGCAACTAAAGTATCAGTTGTTAAAGCAATAGTGCTGATCTTCTTTAATTTTATTAGTGTAATCACCACTACGTTGACTTACCTCAAGCCTAGCCCAGTATCCCTTGAGAGACTTCCCTATAGTAACCTTTGGTGCTTTCATGTCAACTTAATGAAACCTGTGGTAGTGAATATATATATATATGATTCGTGAAATCAAAAAAGTCAGAGAAATTTAAGCGATATATGCAAAAGTACACATTTAAAAATAAGTAGCAAAAAACTAGAATATAATAATTTATTTTGTATTGTAGCAGTAAATATACATCCTTAACTTTACATATAAAGGTACATTTTAAATAAGTAACTTTTAATTATAGTTTGGGATTAATTTGAAATACAAACTTAAACTATAGGAGCTGGAGGAGCTGGAGCTGAACTAGTAAGGGAAGCATTCTTCTTCTCCTTGTTCTTCTTTTTATTACCTGGTATACTCCGTATTACATTCCCTACCCAGTTGGAAGCCAACTTGCGCTTGGTAAGTTGAACTAGAGTATTTTTAACGAACTGTCTTTTAGTGAGTGTGGAACTAGTAGGACTGTTGTTGATGGAACGCATACTTAGGACAACATCGTTTAGTAAGCTTGATGACTTGAAGGCTTGGGCAGCGATTATGAAAAGTAGAGGGGCAGTTATTGAGAATTTCATTGACTTTTTTGATAGATATTTGGAAGGATGTGAGAAAGTCATGGTTTATATATATTTCAATTTAATTTTGTATATGCCTTAAAGATTATATTGGAAGAGTAAATTTGTAAAATATATTGAAAGATATAGCTTTACGATTACAATAGACTTATAGGAAGTCGTATATACTAAATTCGGAAGATACATTTAGATTAAATTGAACTATAGTTCTAAATTTATCTGGAATAGAGGAACAATATATTAAGGGATATACTAGTGGTATATACAATTTAGATTAAACTATCTGTAACTTTGCAGAATCCTTTACTACATGATAAAGAGAACCATAAAGGATGAGGGTGCCAAAGTTCAAATAGAAAGTTTTAGTTGTTGGTGGCTAGAAATTCGATTAAAGTTAGTCTGAGAAGTGGAGATACTGGCTTTATATTTGGGAATAGGTTGAAATAAATGCCTTTGAGAAGGATTACTTGGTTTTAATAGTACGTCTTTTATGTATAGGAATGAATTATTTGACATTAAAAACCAGTAATATTGTAATACACTATAAGATGGTACATTTCTAACGGGACTTCCCTAACAAATAAATAAATGACTATGTTAGATAACAGTAATTGCCTTAATTTCTTAATTGTCTTCAACAGTCGGTCTTATACATCCCGGTATTAACTTTCATAACTTTACAATATGATTTTGACATAAATACCCTGGTCTCGAAATCAACTATATTTAGTTGAGATATATGCATCTACTAAAAAAGTCTAATGAAGTTTATTTGGATAAATCTGCTCATTCCTCCAATCTTTGCAAATAGAAACAAAAATTTCCTATATCCAATAATAATATCCCATGTAATTGATAGAATAGCTTTTTATTTTGAGAATTAGTTGTATTCTATATTGTTGAATGATGAAAACATTTGAAATGGATAACCTATTTACAAGTTGTAAAGTTTAAAACCATTGAAAGTTCAAGGGTAAGTAGGCTTGAAGAGTTGAAATGAAAGGATATAAAAACATAAAATAAAGAGTCAAGAGATGAAATGTATAAAATTCAAAAGTTTTCACCAGTACCAATGTCCATATTGTTCTTCTGGACAATTGTTAATAATTTTAGGTGATGCAGGGTTAATCAGGAGCAGTCAATGCTAAATTAAACGCTTAATTCATGATAAAAAGAATGTGAATTTCTGGCATTAATAGGATCGATGCCAAACTGATAATCTATAAGTTTGGGATATAGCTTGGATTATGGTTATTAAGTAAAACTGCAATTGATTTAGAAGGATTTTCTTACAAATAGAGGCCTATATCTCTATATAAACCAAATCACCAAGAGATGTAGTAGTCAATTATGTAGTGTAAGTAGTTTAAATTAAATTTCATGTAAGCTTTGACATTTTAAGCAATTCAGTAATAACTAATAAATTCAAACTCGATACCTTTGATTACATACCGAATTACACTATGGCCAACTCAACTGTGTTTCACCTATATAATAAAACTTATAGTTGACTTGATACTAATGTTTTTAATCTCATATCGAAGCTTATCATATCCAACACAACTTTAAGTTATCCTTTATTACTATTTTTAACTATTCACTTTAATATCGTCAACCTTTACTCCAAGTACTTCATCTCCAACTCTTAATTGTATATTTATTCAACAAAACTTTACAGCCAATTTATCCTCAAGACTCCCCCTTAAGTGGATCTTATATATCATCCAACCAGTCGATGTGACTTCTCTGAAAGCCTTCAACCTATCACTTATATTGATATAAGCTTAGCTAACTGAAAATAAACTGGTCAAATCTTTGAAAACTTCTAACCGAAGCTTGATATTGTAAAGTAGTCAAATAAACCTTTAATAGACTACTGCTCCAGTATTTGATAAAGACTTTATTTACATATATATCTTTTAATTGCAACTCCCATCAACATATTTTATACCAACTTTACAATAAAAGCAAGAGTTTATATGGTCTGTATTTGAGATATAAAGGAGCCGAATGCGATCTTAGTAAAAATAAATACTATTACAACTAATTTTGCTTATGGATGATTTCAAATAGCTTTCATAGAGTCAACACCTTTATCCATACTTTTACTTAAGATGCAAATTTCAACAAAATATAAAGATTGAGCTTATAGCTTGGCTTATAATTTAAATCTATATTTTTCATTTCAACTATGTCCTATCGAGTAAATTTTTAGTGTAACATTTAAGTTTATCATTAAAAATTTCCAAACTTTGAATTCTACCTGCTAAAAGTTACTAGGAAACAGATATCTATAACAGACTTTGGAATCGTCAAGGATCTAATCAAACTTTAGGGTTTAGATATTCAGAACTGAAGGAACGGAAATAAACTTCCTAATTCAGTTGTAAAGTAGACTTTTTAATTCAAGTAACTTCCAAGCAATTAAAAAATGCGATGAAGGAAGCCAAGATAAGATGACAAACTTCAAATACCCAAAACGATCAAGTTAATAGAAAAGCATAACCTATTTTGAAGGACACTTGTATTTTTAGCCAAGAAACCTCTTGACGTGAAAACTCTGGATTATTTTCTACACTTATATACTAGGACCGCCTATAAGAAACTTTGATAATATCTGCCCAGCCTTAAGCGGCATATTATATTTCTCAATTTTCAATATAAATACAAACCCAACTCCAAAATCCAAAAAATCAAACTTACAATGTTGAAGCACAGTTCTGAAAATTCACCCGCCTACACCGAAAAAGCCAAGAATTTATTCGTACAGCACAAAATCAAAATATTAATCGGGGCAGTCGTCCTTATTGCCATAGCCGTAGTATCAGGAGTAACTTTAGCTAAGCTTTTTAAGCAAACTTACCATTTTCATTAGGTCCTTTCCGTCAAAAAGGTTTTAGGCACTGATACCGATACCTGCGATTCCAACGACCCTCTTATATTCCTCAAGACCTTTGAATATGACTCTGATCCCAACCAAAAGTTTCTATTCAAAAATGACAAAGGTTTTTCCACCAAATTTTACGTTAGACGTACTGCCAATACCAAACTTACATTAGACCTAGAGTTCTACTCCAAGGCGAAAGATTTGGAAGCCTTGATCAAAGTCGATACTATCAGCAATAATTCCATCAACACCATCGAAACTACTCGCAAGTCAGATACCAACCTATGCTTCAAAGCTATCATTTACTTCAATGTACCTAACAGCATTACCTACTTGCAAAATTTCCAAACCAACCTCAACTCAGGGAGCTTAGAATTCAATGGTTCCAATTTCATTTTCAAAGAGTTCAAAGCCGATCTTAACAAAGGCAGTTGCGATATCAACAATGTAGATGGGGAACGCATGCAACTAACTTCTAACTCAGGAAGTATTAGATTTAGTAAACTAAATTATACGACAATCGACCTAAACGCTTACGGTGGCAGTGTCAAAGCTAAAGAGTTCGAAGCTAGTTTAATCAAAGCCAAAGCTGAAAAAGGCAGTATTGATTTACAACTCAATAGGGGTAAAGATATCGAATTAACAACTGTTGATGGAAGCTCCCACCTCGAAGTCAATAACTTAATCAATAATGCTAAAATATCCATAAATTCCAAGAAAGGTAGTAGTGGTTTGAAATTACCTTCAAACTTCCAAGGTAGGTTCTCGTTGAAATCGAGGGATGGTAGTGTCTCGTTGGAATCAAACAAAGAGGTTATCTACTCGGAAAATAGTAGAGGTAGTATTGTTGGTCAGACTAAAGAGAATGGGGATGGAAATGTGGGTGTTGTTACTGAAGAGGGTAGCGGTTTGTTGGAGCTGCAATAAATATATTCTTAATTTGAAATTTGTATGCAAGGTCTGATGTTATGTAAAGAATAACAGTTGCTTTTATAGTTGGGAGTAGTATGATAAATATGCATATTTAAAATTGATATATGTATGTATTCTGTAAGTAAATATTATCCTATATAAATTTAATTTCATGATAAATTTAACAGAGCTTACTTTTATAAAGCTAGACTACTATCGATGTAAATACTATATCTACCAAATATTTGAAAGTACATTTTCTTCACCAGAACTTTTTTGAATGCTTGTCTTTTATCGTTAATTAATAAACTCCTACTACTAATCTGCAACACTAATATCGAAGAAAAACAGATATCCTACTTTTCACTTGTAGGTAGAATGAAAATATAAAACTACTTGTAAATTCCAAGATTTTGAAGGGATGTTTAACTTAAGGTTGTTGTAGGGATTTTGAAGGTAGTTCAATTAAGAGCAGTAAAACCCAATCAACCAAAGTTACAAGGTAAAGTTGGAAGTTGGAACTTTCCTAAATTTGGTAAACATTAGTTAACAATATTCCTATTTATAACGTATACTGTTTAAATTTATCTATCATTTTGATCAAAGGAAATTTACTGTAAAACTAAATATACTATATTTGCTATTGTATTCATCACTTATAAATATACAAGTAGTTTCAATATCAATAAACCTCCAAATGAATTTTAAATGAAATTCTACTTTTACCTGATTTATATATAGTTCTATAATAAGAATATTTTGATTTATTTGGATTCAAGTACATTGTTAGTAAATAATCGCTACGTTTAATACCCATTTTGCAAGTATGTGTATCGACGTTTGAAAATTCATCTACCTACTATTAAGTATTTTTTAAAACCTATCAATTTTGAATTATTGCTGAATTAGACATAGCTATAAACTTATCATTTTAGTTGGCGATGGTATAATTCAAATTTAATTTACTATACTATTAAAATAATAATCAATTTGATGGCTGTTAAGTTTGATACTTCATAATATCGCTAATTTTAGCAAAACATTTTAACCTATATTAAACTTTTGGTAGATGTAACTCAGGTACAATGGTTTTTAATGTATGTTTCTTTATATTACCTTTCTCTCTCAAATTTAGTTCAACTTTGTGCTGGTATATCTTTTAGATTAATTTCAAAGATATTATTGGTAAATCGAAAGCTTAATTATATAAATTTCGCTTTATTTGTATTTTTCCTAAAATGTATATATAAAAGGTGTAAATTGAAATTAATAATGCATGAGTGATTTGAAAACATAGAAGATTAGTCGCTGTTGCTTTTAGAAAGATATATATTCATGTATATGATACTAGCATATAGCTTCTACCAGCTAATTACAAACTTATCATTTTGTTAAACATATGTTTATCTGTAATACTTTGAAATTCCAAGTAATGGGCGGCCTTATTAATTATTTGCAATTTGTGGCAAACGCTGGGCGGTCTTGATAATCGGTACGGATACCAGTTTGCTTATCCGCCAAGAAACTTAACCTTAACCCTCGCCTTAATTTAGAATAAAGAATTCAGAATACATTATGTTTTGAATAATAGATAAAATATACAGACTTCTACTTTAGTAAACTAATTGATTCGCATATTGACGAAGCTGGAAATATAGTATACTTTTTGCAAAAATATTGAAAACCGCAACCTGCAACCAATGAAAATATTTTCAACTACCGATCTATATAACGGATACCAAGGTACTTTAGGAATAGTAAGATCCTCATGAATGTTTTTTCTTGGCTTTTGTTTCAAATTCATAGAAAGATGGAGGAATAAATAGTGTAATAGGCACTTTTGTATAGGAAAGGGTAAGCCAAGTGCACTTCTAACAACTTTATACGGTGATTTGGACAAAATTTCTGCCATTGTCTAATTTAATATTCTTTTAGAATCTTAATTATATATTGTATCATATCGGCTTTGATGAAACCTTTCGCCATCAGTTAGGATATTTGCCAAGTATTAATTGAAAACATTATTGCATATCAGGAGAGTGATATAAATATAGGGATAACTACAAAATTAAAGTGTAAATAAGATGAGTAAGTACGTTGTAGAATCACCACCCGAGTATCAACCAAGGAACAATGACTTCTTCGAACTTGATAGCCAGTCAAGTCAAGTCAACGTCAACAACCTTAGGGCAACTGTCAATCAACCGATTCAACCCAGAAAGGCAAGCTTCCTTACACGCCACAAAAAGAAGCTTTTGATCGTATTCGGTGTACTTTTGATCATCGCTATACTTGGTGGAGTAGTTTTATTCTTTCTCCCTGTAAACTTACATCATTTCTTTTAGGTTTTAACTACCGTATTCGGTAATAGTGCTTCTCCCATCTGTCTCTTAAGCTACCCCTTAGCTTTTAAAAAGACTTATACGTTCGACATCAACCAGGATCAACATTTCCTATTCAACCTCGAAAGTTTTGGATCCAGCAAACTACAAATCAAGCGTTCAGATGATACTAAACTGAACCTAGATATCGAACTTTATTCCACTGAGATCAACCTTTCTGATAAATTGGATGTCAATAGTGTAAGTAGAAACCTTAGCCAGACCATTGAGACCAAGTTCAAGTCTAAATATACCAACATTTGCTTCAAGACAGTCGTTTCGATTACCATACCCAACGGTATAAGCTACCTACAAAGTTTGGAAGTCAACTCCTTGAATGGGGATTTAGATTTGGATGGTGCTAACTTCCAGATAAGAAATGTCAAGGTTCAGAGCCTTCGAGGTGATATCAACTACAGTGCCATCAACGGGGATCAAGCCGAATTTACTTCCAACTCGGGGGACATTAACTTCAACCAACTCAACTACAAGAAGTTAGAACTCAAGTCTTCCGACGGCAACATACAGGGCAAGAATTTTGAAAGTGACTCCATCCTTGCAAAGTCAGGGAAAGGTAACTTAAGTCTACAGGTTAACAGAGCAACCAACATCGACGCAACTTCAACGCAAGGAAATTTGAACGTAGAAATCGAACAACTTGTCAACAGCTCAATCATCAATCTCAGCTCTTTTGATGGTAACATCGCCATCAAGCCACCTTTCAATTTTACGGGTGAGTTTACCTTGAAAAGTAACAAGGGGAGCGTCCTGGTCAAGTCTAGTCGAGAGTTGAATTTGTCTCAAAACTCCAATACTTTTATCGCTGGTAAGACTAAGGAGACGTCAGGTGATAAGATTACGATTTCAAGCGATAATGGCAATGGCAAGCTGGAGATCTAATAAATCGATATTTTAGGTTGCTATAGTATATTTTTACATAAAGATGCTTTAAAAAAGCAAGATTATATACAATAAAAAAAGTTAAATAAATACTTTACTATACAAAACAGGCTTTGTATATAATTAAAGGTGATAGTATAGTAGCTTGAAATGGAGATTAGTTTTGGTGACGTCCATATGCTATTGTTGCTACCTTTGAAAATATACTTATAGATACTACAAATATTTAAAGTGCAAATTAAACTTGATATACGGTTGTGCTTACCCTTTGAGAAGTATTATCAATGATACTAATAGCAACGACTTGAGATACTTATTCTTTATCATCGACACAACGGATTTTTCCCACCAATGAAATAGAAGTTTGTTGACGGAGATCCTGTTTCTAAATCTTTCCTCGTAAGGCAACGGCTTTTACTAAGATAAGCATAAGGTTCGAGATGATTTAACATTTGAATTAATTTATAAGGTTGGTAAGACTGGCACTTGAAGGATTCTTATGTCGACATTTGCAATCTAGAGTTTTCTTCTAGGATGGTTTGAGGTGGAGTGAGGTAAAGGTATTCTCTCAATAGACCATAGCTTTTCATTTAGTTATAAGATTGACTTGACTTTGGGAGAATAGTTAGACTATAAAGTTTGGATAAGATACAAACAGAAAATGGAGAAGTTGGTCCAGCAACTGAAAAGCAAACTTGAAAGGCAGTAACTAATACCGATCAGAAATTAGAGGTGGTAGCTGATCGGAAATTTAAGTAGAAGTGAACCAATGGCCAGGGACATGAGCAAACTGATAAAAAATGAAATGGCGGTGGTGGATAATGAAGGCTATAATGTTAAAAGCATCAAACATATTCTTAATTTAGAATAGCTGGACAGTGTAGGCTTTCACCATAATTGACATTTTTACCTATTTGGCTACTATTAAAAAGTAAATGAAGAACGATTTGATGGATGGCAGTCCGTAAGGGTAAACCCTCCTTCCTAACCAATGAGCCGATCAAGCCAAAATTAAATTTACCTGCTATATAAAATGGGTTTACAGCAGTTTAACCAATAACTTTAATGAATTCCATCTCAATTTCAATGGAAGGAATTAACTTGAATATAATTTTATGCCGGCACATAGTTTACCTCAACACTTGAAAAAGTTAATAAGCATTCGTATTAGCCAAAGCGAAATGGAGTTCCGAAGTTGTCAGTACATCCTCAGCCAGCTTCAACGATAAATTAAAGTGGTCATCCAATTGCAACTGAACGATGATCTTACCAACGACGCTCTTCTTACTACTGGTAACTTTCAATAGATCGATAAACAAGTTGCGGCACTGAACACTTAGGGGGGCCGGTATACCTTGCAGTTTGATACCGTAGTATAACGCGATCGTCGTAACTTTGAGGGTGAAGTACCAGCTGGGAATTAGGAAGACGTCGGTTAGCTGATTGAGGTACAAGATTATGCGGGCTGAAAATATGGCGGCGTAGCTTGCCGTTACGTTGGAGGTTTTGGCAGTCTCGTTGAAGAGATTACGTAGCAGTAAATCGGGATAAAAACTTAGGATGATAGCGTTGTTTAGTAAAGAATGCAACTTCATCGAGGAGTAGATCTTGTAGCTGGGGAAGGAGTTGGGTAGGGGACTCTTCTCCCATACCTCTTTGACGCTGAACCAATGGTTAAGGTACCTACCCCACTGAGTTATCTTGGACCATAATGTGCTGAGCTCTCTGGAGTAGAAGGTGTACTCTCTCGAATTGTGGGCTTGAAACCTGTGAATATTCTTGTACAAAGCAGTTAGCTGGTAGATGAAGTCGCGTAGCACGAACTCGACCATCGTGTGTTGTGGAGGACCTTCCAATACCTGCCACTCCAGGTTGGAGTGCTGGCAAGTACTGGTGTTGGAAGTGCTCTTGGGAGTTTGGCTGTGCAGCGGACATATGGAGCTGATGCGAGATCTGTTGATCAACAGTTGATTGTAGTTTTGGTGGATAAAGAACTTGCCGTCCATTAGCGAGCCGATTACTCTATCGATCGAGTACAACCCCCACCAAGCCCTACACCTTATTTCATCCTCGACCTGCTCCAAGTCAAAGTTCTTGGTGTAGTAGCTGGGAAACCTGGATATTCTGCTTAAACCTAAAACGTCGGCCATCCTAAAGTAGATAAATTTAGCCAAGAACTCTGTAGTAAAAAGCATGAACAAAATTTTAAAACTTGAAATTTACCTTACTGCTTCTCCAACGAATCTTAGTGCACCCCATCGATCGCCGTTGGTAAGGGCGTAGAAGCTTAGATGGATGCAGCCGACAACTATGCCAACTGAGAACCGCATCGGCTTGACATTTAACTCCTTGAGGGCCCTAGAGTAGAAAAACCTACCCAACCTCTTGTAGTAGTCCTTGTTGCTGGAATAGTACAAGGTACCTACCGCTAGTATGGAGTAGAAGAGGACTGAACAACCCTCCAATTGATTTATTAAAGTTGGCTTGTAGACTATGGGGTAGATGGGGTAGTGCCAGGTTAGGTACATCGTTAACAGGTGTTGTAGCTTCTTGGATAAGGGTTTCCGCTGGTTTATTTTTAAGCTAAACAAGTTGGTTGAAAGGTTGGGACTGGAATCGTAGTTGAATAGACCTTGGCCACTACTCTGCATATAGTTGATATCGCTTTCCTTCTCTCGTAGTATGTGGTTGGAGATAGTTATTGACCTTTCGGCAACCTCGAGGACTCGGTTCATCAAACTCATCTTGTTCTTGGAGAACGGTTTGCTGTAGCCTCTTGTTCGCGTCGAGTTTAGCTTCATATAGGCCGGTTTTCCTATATTGACCGGCACATAGACACACTCTATGTTGTTCTTCAAACATCGTGAGCAGGACGGCTTCAGTCGATCGCACTTGGTCTTTCGCTTCCTACAGAAATTACATGACATGAAAAAGAGTTCCTTGTTGGTCTCTTCGTCTGCTAAACTTTCTTGCGTTATTTGGTCAGAAGCCATCATCTAGTCTAGGGATAAAATGAAATAAAGTAAACTTTGAATGATGATAAGATACTTTGCTGTACCGGTTTATAAGTTAGTTGAATTAGAGTGTGTAAAGTATAAGTTATTTCGCTTGCAAGCTATATATTTGCCATTCCTTGGTATTAATATTGGGCCTTCAATCATGTGCTTTGCTTGCCCTGTACCCTACTTTAAATTTAATAGAAAGCTTATGTCCAATATCCATAAATCCGGTGATACATAAACCCATCTAGATATATTTGAGACAGGTACATCCCAATACAAGTGTCAGAACTCTGAAATTACATTACTGAGACCAAAGTCGCTATGTAGGGAGGCTCGATTTAAAGCTAACGGTTATGAACCAAAATTTACCACCACTACAATTAAAGGATATGCACTTACATTTAGGTATACTCTTTTTAATTAGTAGATTAAACTGCCTACTAAAAGTGCTGGATATTGAACTCCATTAATTGAATCGGATCCAAACTTTTAGCTAGCACTCCGTTCGAAATTATAGGAAGATGGTGTGCAAAGTTTTTTACAAAAACCATAAATGATTTCCATACATGACTCACCTTATTTCAAACTAGCTGGCATATGATTATGTAGAATTATGCGAGCGGGAGCCACCTTATGTTTTAAATTAATAGGGTCTAATCCGCAAGTTTCTATAGGCCATGGTCTACAGATATGTCGCATGATAGCCATTTATTCCAAACAATTGCCACTTGACTAAACATCGGGAAACGCCCATCCTATCAATAGGACAAAAGTTGGTTGAGATGTATGTAGAGCTCAGTGCAGTTCCTGTTTAATATTGCCTTTTTGAGGTTCCACCTGCCCAATTCTAGAAATAGATGCTTGAAATTGGTAGTGCGCGCTTTATAGATGTATTGCATCAAAATGAAGGCACCTGAGTCAAACATTTTTCAGGTGGCATTCTACTACTATTTCGTATGATCAATCGGCCATATGTTGAAATAAGCATCTATTTATACGTTATATATTTAGAATAGCTATATTTGTTACTGATTTTGTGTGTATAGATTATCTTGAAGCCAATATACGCAAAAGTAAAGATACCCTTTCCCTGCCTTGAGGAACATCTCAAAGTCCCGACTATTGAAATATTTGCATTTTCTAATTATAATTAGGTGCTATGCAAAGTTTAATTGCAATGCAAATTTATTCCAATATTTACTTATAGCGTAATTATCTACTTCCGAAATGCCTTGATTGAAACACTGTTGAATTAAGGTTACTGTGGTCGTTGAAACTACCCATGCTGGACTTGGTAGTGACCATCAGCTTCAGCCCAACTTTGCTCTGTTCCGAAAATGTGGGTGCTATTTGGCAAGCTCCATTGCAAAAATGTATTTATTTTACTGAAACGAAGTAGTAGTGAATTTTTTTAATTTGATCGGCTGCGTTTCATACTTGGCCTGAATTTCGAGTTGCTACTTCAAACTTATAAACCAAGGTAGGCTTTGATATTAGAACAGATGTAAGCAGTTAAAATAGCAGCGCAGGCTTCTATATTTAGTAGGAAGGTCGGTGGATATACTCAGTTTAGATTAGCATACTGGAGGAATGTTCAGCCCAGTAAATACTGATAGCCTCACTTATGTATCGATTACATTTTAGCATTTGAAGTATCAAAATATCCTCAGACGGCTATTATTTCTATACAAAGTATCGTTCAACAGCTATAATTAAGATTGGGATTTCGATATCTATAATTGAAACCGGTAAATAAAAACTATAATGGAAATCATTCAAATTGCAAACCGTTACTGAATCTTAAGTTTTAGGTGACTCGTTAAATAGTTTGCTAATATACGGCTAGACCGTACTTTGTGAAATGTTTCAATAAGAACCACTTCCAAAGACAAGCAGAGCTACTTACCGAGCAATACACAAGTAAAAGATCCCCACCTTCCTTATCTATAGATATACTAATTGGCATTGATATTCGAAACACCCTCCAAATTTCAGCACTTGGCTAGGAGCCAAAATTTGACCAAGCAACTATTAGTACATTATAAATCAACATCATTTCAATAGTCTAACATGAGACTAGTAAGCACCCAATTTTAACTATACATCATGCGCACACGCTATATATAGCAGCCGCCCTAAACTATGATGCTTTATCGAGTATTATACCGAGAAACTAGTTTCCAAAACTAAATGTAGGCCTGACAACTCCAGTTTGTAGGTTGGTATACAATTAATAACGGATGCAGGAAACACATAATGTAGACTCACTTGTAAAGATAAAGAAGGCAATTAAACCCACCCATCGACGTACGGTTTAAGGATTTAGGGTCGTCTGACTTACATTTGGTTAAGAATTTAGGTAGTAGAACATGTACTCCGGGATCGGAGTCTCCCGCCTAACAGCGAATCTTGTAATGAATTTGAATATTCCACTTTATTATAACCAGATAGCCCTTTTAACAAAATACTATATCAAGTAAATTCCTTAAATTGGTATAGTTATATAAATTATGAATCGAATGTAATGGTGGGTGTACCATCAATCTACCTTTTACAGAGATACTCAGGTACGACACTCCAAAGCATTCGAATAAGTCACCTATCTGTCATTAGATTCTTAATTGTAGAGGAGAGTACGTAAATCGAAATTGAAAAAATGTACCTGTTTGCAACTACTTTCCGTGATATATTTGGTAAAGTTTCACTTTAATAGATTTGAAAAGTAGTTAGGGTAGAGTCAATTTTGAAACCAATAATGTATGCCTATATCACAAGCTTCTATACTTTTTGTGTTTGGATTGAAGTAGTTCCACCTAAAATACCCTTTTAGGAAGGGATATACGATTCAGTGGAACATAATTATAACTTATATGGAGCTTCCAATCAAATATAGAAGCCTATCTATGTACGTGTGCCACCATATGATTTAATAAAGTGGATGATTCTGTACTTTAACTGTACATTATGCCTTTTCTTAGCATCCTCTTATCCGAAATCTCCCTATAACAAAATAGCTATCGATTGCAAATTTTTTAAAAAACTAATTACCGCCGATACATCTGTCTACTAGTGATATAAGATCCTACAGATAGAATTTTATAAGCACTTGAAATGAAGGGAAATATGTTTTAGAGCAACATTACGATTTGAATAGCTTGAGCTGGCAAGTTTCAATTGGTTGTATTGGAAAAAATTTTAGGAACTTGCTTTAGCTAAAAAAATTTAGTACTTTCTTTGTTCAAAACTACTCTACACCATTTCTAATTAATTTGTTAAATAAAATGTGGTGTAATTCCAAACAGATTCGATTTATAATGGTGGTTTATTAACGTTTTCTCAAAGGGAAGCTCACCGAGAAATACATATTGGATAATTACTACAAGAGCACTGTAGATAAACTGTAGAAATATCAAAAGGTATTGTTAAATAGTTGATTTTCGAAAGGTGAAGCGGATTTATATAAAACTATTTTCAATCACTATATAAAAACTGCTCAATTCTATATCAGAATTTAGCTTAATTAATCGAAATCCCTATAAGACGAACAGATCCTCCAATGATATTGGCAATGCTAACTTAGCAAATGAACAAATATTAAATAGAAGTGTAATGAAAGAAGCTGGTTCGATGTTACTTTTAAATATTGAAAATGTTGTAAGCGGTTTCTCCCTTAAGTGTCTTTCACCTAGTCATTTTGAAGAAACTCAAATTGATTATTCATAGCCTATTGTTTTCAGATCTTTAGGTATTTAACTCAAAATTAAGCAGCACACCTTAAACCGCTAGCAATAGTTTAATATAAACACCTTTTAGGTATCCTCCTCTCCTAAAGCATAATTCACACTCTACTTTCCAATGAATCTAGCACTTAAGGTAGGTTTTCGTGCCTTACAAAGAACTTATTAAAAATAGACTAGAGTTGCAGGGGAGATATTCATCAAAGGAGTGGTAGCTCGCTACAGCTAAATTAATTGATAAAAGACATTTATCATTAAGCCATATAGATTCTAGAACTTTATATAAGTTTCAATTAAACTTTAATATCTGAGTTTAAAGGCTATGTACATATCGATATGCCATATACCTTTTCAGGAGTTGAAACCTAAAGTCCGATTAAGGTGGATGCATGGTATACGTTTTATTAATATCTTTTAAACATTTATTTAACTCGCCCTTTTACAATTTAAAAGTTCATGTGAAGGAGTACACTTATACAATCGATACACCACTTTACTAAACTTTATCGAGTATAAACTACAGTATCGCAGTTTAAACTTTAAAATATTTTAATTTTTCAAAATGTTTCCCAAAAGTTTGCACAAATGATGTATCCCAATGGTAATAATTGAAATGGCATGGCCAAAACCTATAGTGTTCGGAATTAGCTGTTATAAAAGCAAAGGTTTTGTAGGGAAAATAAATAGGAATTTTGCAAACTAAACTACTGGCATTAAATGGAATAGTATGGACCTTGCCTTTAAAATCAAATTACCCCTTCTGTTTACAATCGATCGTATTCAGCGTTAGTATCGAAGCCTATGTGTTAGTTAAATGAATGCAAAGTTAAATTTCAACCGTTCTACTTGAAAGCAGTTTCGATGATATAGTTGGATTCAGCTCCTTTCAAATATGATGATAAACTTCACTGCGGCTACTACCATTTTGGCACATCTTGCCACAACATACCTATAACATTGCTTTATCGACTAATAAAATATATTTATCTAGAAGCATTTCCTGGTTCCATACTAAGATTAACGACTTTAGTAGGTGAAACTTACTCAAACTAGAAGCTTCCTAAAGCAATAGCTACCTGTTTAGTTAATTCGGTAGCTTGCTGATCGTACTTGAAATCTGTAAAGGTTAATATTGAGCTTATATGGTATTGTTCTTACTCTATATGTCAATTATTTTATTAGCTTATAAATAGAAGGTGAAGGGCTGGAACCACTTTACAACTCTAACTTTTATGCAGCTATGTAAAGTTAAATGTACTTTAAAGTTATATTAAAATTTATAGTTGATCAACCATCTAAATTGAAATTAATACATGCAAATAATTTGGCTAGCTATGCTACTTTGTATAGATGCATCCAAAAGAGTAAGCCGATCAAATGAAATTTTATGAAGAGTTAAGCGACTGAGTAGCTACGGGACAACCTTTGACCAAAATTTTTCTACATAATTTAATGCGATAAGGAAATATTTCCTTTTGAATTAGAGTTCATAAAGCGCTTTGAAAACAGTGTTAAAGTCCGCCGAATTCATAGCTTTGGAGAAAAGGGATGATACTATTTTCGGTACATTCAATGGAAAGATTTGGCAAGGTATTTTGATTGTGTTGCTAGAACTGTACTTTGAGAGAGAAGGGCATATAGAAAACTAATCAAAAGGTATGCTTTTAAGAACATGGTGAAAAATGGCATTAAGCTCTATACCAAAGACTAAGCTATTATGCTTGAAGTAGGGTGCAATGCAAAAAGAAACTCCCCTACAGGGAATCGAACCCTGGCCATCGCTGTGAGAGAGCGAGATCCTAACCACTGGACCATAGAGGAAATGAGGCTGATTGGAAACCAACTCGTGACCAATTTTCACGAGTAGCTATTTATAGGGAAAATAAAGAATTGGCTTATAATCGGTAAATTTTGTTTTATTTACTGATGAGTTTGATAATAACATCACTTTAATAATACCTTGATACGGTCCAACTAATATCTAACTTTTATAATTCGTTTTTATGATTTCAATATATAGACTTGCCACTTTTCTTTTCATCTGAAGTTTTAAAGCCAATTTCAGCAACATCCTTTATCCTTCATTTGTATTCTAATTGTCGTAAAGCGCATCCTATCGAAAATGATGTTAGTTCAAAGTTTTTAATTTCGATGGAGAGAAATCATAAATTTAAATACTTTTAGTATATGTATATGTGTATTGTATGTGTAAGGAATTTTCCAAAAATGAAAGATATTGAGAGTAAATTTTAAAGTATGCTTAATATAATTTTGGGCCAGTTTCAAATATTAATGTGGATTTTGTACATACAGCAAAATGGCTGAAATGTTATATCTCTCTATCCATACTTAACTTAGTCCCAAACTGCGAATTGGTTCAGTTTTACAGTCAATGTCCCAGTATTCTAAATTGAGGATATCTAAAATCTGTAAGGAAAATTGATTCCACTTTTTGCCTAGTCGATTAGAATATATTTTCAGTAGTAACAGCAGTGCTTAGGTAGAGAGTATCAACTAAAAGACTTAATCTAACTTAATTATATATCAGACCTTTGTAGTATGGATTTGGTTGTAGTAGATGAGGTTTTTATTAAACAAACTTAATTATAATAAGTTATCAGCTTAGTATCTATTTGGATAGTAGTTTGTAGTGATAAATTAGTAACGAAATCCATATAGCTGAAGTAAAGTTACAACTTAGTTGAAATGAAAAAACATTTAGTTTAGATTCTTATCCTTACGTTATAAAAAGTATTCAGCTGACAGTCATTGCCACTTTCATAGCTTGCCTGTTAGCCATACTGTAGCTTTTATAATTAGCCATTTAGTTTTTATGAATATCCCTTCAATAACTTTAATACTTGAATAGTTTGTTTATATATATAATTAAAAGCCATTTTTAAATCTTGAGCGAATTTGCTATATGTTTTAATTTTTGGAGTTCAAACTATTTAGTGATCTTTAATCAAAACGAAGAAATGGCCAATAGTCAAAACTACGATACTGGTATCAGAATCAAACTCACAAGGTGAATATATGTTAGGAGATGTTGAAAGGATGCTGGTGGTATGACTAGCTCCGTAATTAAGGCTTTAAATTTTATCGTATTACTTTCGTTTATGTACCTCTTTATATTCCTTTCCTTTAGCGTATTTCGGACGACGTAGGTTATTTTTGACGTTCATAGAAGATCCATTTTGGTAAGTTGGAGTAGGATTTACAACCCTAAATTTTAAATATACATTTCCAATATTTATATACAGTATAGCTTATTTTTAGTAAACATTTCTTTATTTAAAATCAAATTCAGGTAGCTTTTTGTATTGATATCTAGAAAATTTTTAAATTAAGATTTAGCTTTGAAGTGGTCAACATCATAGTTATAGAAGCGTGGTATAAAGTTCACAACTATATATAATAGTATCTTTGAAAATAAACTGCTCCAAGTATCTCAAAACATATAAATAGTAAAATACTCTAGTAATTTCATTGATAATGGTTTGCATAAAATACCAGCTTCCAACTAGGTCCAAAATTAAAAGGCATTTAAAGCACTAGGTTTTATGTAGAAATATGCAAACTATGCTGTTGTAAATGATTCTCGGTAAATAGGCTTCTCACCTTTTACTATAAAATGCTCGGTAATTTTATGCTAACTTTGACCAGGTTCAACGTTCAATTGCATGGTATACTCGGTAAAGTTACTTGATAGGCGAACCAACATCATCTTAAAAATATGAAGCTGGTAGACGAGCAATTAAAAAGTTAAAAATGTGTTTGCAAAAATAGATGTCATTCGAGCAAGTAATACGTTTATTGAAATATTGGAGAGGATATGATGATACTTTGTTTCGATTTAAATCAAATTCAAAAGTCTGTTTAGGATGTAATCTGATTTAATAGCCTCTTGAATATTGGTATAAAAGGCAATTGTATGTTAAATTTATAGACTATAGGATGGCTTTGGAAAACATTTAATCAAACCTTTTAAATATTTTTGGCTTACTTTGAAATTAGATAGGATCATAGGCCTATGTCTTTATTCTAAAGTAATTTGGAAAGATGATGCCTAAAATAATGTACATAAATTGCAATTCCTATTCGATAAATTTCCGTTCCATAACTAGGAAATTGATTGAAAATGTTACTGAGTTAACACAAACATATTTAGAACCTGCTCTAGATTTCTACAAACATATATGGGGCTAGGAAACCCAGTTCAAACAATCAATTTTATCTTCACAAATGATGGCTGATCATTTTATATGAACTGAAGTGGAGCTTTGAACTAACCTTTCCAAGTTACGGTAGCTATGCATCCTCCTATATCCTACTTTGAAAGGTAATCTGAAGTAGCAATATCGGATCTAAAGCTTATAAAAATTGAAACTAAAGTAGTAGCTTCATAAAAATCAAGGAGATATATTTAGCAATCCAATTCAAATACCAAATATTATGAAGATGTTTCAGCTAATGGTTATCGTCACCTTGGTATTTAGCTTGTTAGCGGCACTGGTATTGAACCCATAGGAACGATTTTATAGATTCTATTGAAGTACAGCTTAGAGAAGTACCCTTCGACGATTAAAGTGATAAAGTAGAAGTATCATAGTTAGCCTACAAAATTCTATTCAATACCATTTTATCCGTAGTAAATCTTTGAAACTACCATCTACTTATTACATCAACTTATATTGTATTTTATTTAAATTTGCAGCAGCTTTGGTCTTGGATAAGTCTTACCTAACTGTATATTACATATATCCTCTATACTTTCAATAAAAGAGTTGGTAGCTTTATCCAGAATTTTTAACTAGTAATAAACTCCCAAAGAATAGTCAAATTGTAGAGGTTGAACTACATATTTAACTTATGGTAAATTTATACTTTGTTATTTATTTTGGGTTAAAATGGTAGTAGAAGTAGCATAAGCACAGCTTTTTAGATTTATATTACATATTTTCACTATAGAATATATTTTACGGATTCTAAACTTTAGCTCAAATCGAACACTATTTAGAATACACCTAATATGGGTAAATATATTCGAAAAATATAAGAATGTGCCTCGAGAGTAGATATTAAATACAAATTTCTGGTAATTTAGTTTTAATTCATAAGGATAAAAGAGAAGGTACATCAAACAACTATGACTTTATTAAACAGATGCTAATATCTTTTTTAATTGCATTGACTTGATTTTAATCCAAAAATTCATACACACCTACATTTAACACTGCACATCTATTTTAAATTGATACTCAATGTTAAAATAAGTTACGACCAAGTTCCTTATAAGATAAAGTAGACTTACTACAGGCACCTGTAAATCTACTTGAGATAGCAAATTCAAGATTAAACAGCTTATTTATCCCTATCTGCTGGTAATCATCAATTTTACAAAATTTGAGATGGAGTTTAGGTTATATATTTTAATTGTAGTTGCTACACATTCATATACGCCTTATTTTAAACAGAAATATAAAAGTGCAGCATCAGATCTAAAAATTATAAATGATAGTGCCGAAACAAAGGTTTCTAGCTCATCAATAGAAATTTAGTGCTTATTTAAACACCAAAGCTATAAAGTATTCTCAATTTATTACTATTATATCTCTAGTAATTGGCATCTCAGCTGCATCAACATCCAACCCATAAGATTCATAAAAGAGCGATATTAAATCTACGATTGAGTTGGCTGTAAAGTAAATTTTATTCAGCTTTATATTCCAAGCTACTGATGTTATTGGTTAAGGAGCAACAGGAGTTAGATGTAAGGCAACTACTATGTTAAAATTTAAAGAATTAGCGTTACAAATATTTTGACTTTTAATATATTAGCTATTTTGCACCGAGTTATTGGTGCTCAATAAACTTATTTCGTCAAAGCTTACTCTGCCAACAATAAATTTCATTAATTAGTATTTATTTTTATCTATCTTCTTACAATTTATTAAAATGTCTGTATGTTTAAATTAAATATTTTTTTAATTAGTTATCATATATAAATGTTTTTAAAACTATTATAGTCTGAAAAGACGACAAAGTGCTAACTTAAAGTTACAAGTCTACTTAACAACATCCATTCCAAACTAAAATGGTATCAAAAAATAGTTTGGCATAACTTATTGGATTTAAATTGCACATTTTTATTACGCTATTTGATAAGACGCTACCAACTCTATCCATGAATCCAATGCTTGCATGCCATCCAGTATGAGTTGGCAAAAGCATTCACCACTGAAATAAATTTTAGTTTAACGATAATATTTTTCAAAGTATTGACAAAAGCCGTACAATAGCTTAGTTTCTCAATTATCAACATGATCAGTGTACATACGGTAAAGCAGTTGAAGCTGTAACCTGACTTTAGCGGAACTTTATAACTTTTATAGAACGTTGGTCTAGTTTGGACTGTAAATTCACACGTACCTATAGCTACTATTTAAACAATTTAATGAAGGATATATGATCAAAAGATGTTAGAGCAGACTGCAGCCACTTTCTTATAAGACTAGATAAAACCTAGTTTACCTCCTCAAAACACTAGTTCGATGTTTCATATAGAATTAGGATAGAGCAGAATAACCTGGAGTTTCGTATTAAATCACCTTAAATTACGGCAATTGTACATCCATTTATATCTCATTTGGAACAGCAGTATAAAATTCGACATCCAAAATAAAATATGGAAAAGCTAGAACAAAGCAGCTACTTTTTAAATGTCAAGAAAATAGTACTAATCAATTCCAATACAAATTCTATGAAGGGTTTACAATCCATAGTTTTAGTATTCTAGCTTTCAGCACATTAGCTGCACTAGCACCAACACTAAGTCCATAAGGTAGCATATCTGAAGATGGCAATTTATTTCTATTCTTAGGTCAAGTGTTAGTATGTTTGGTAAAATACCTCAACTTTCCTTGCCACTAACTTCAAATTTGGATTTGATGCAGTGCGTCCCATCCTACTTGGATTTTAACTTTGGGACTTATAGCCACTTTTTTGTTATTCTTTGTATCGAGCCTTATTTTGAAATAAAACGAAACCATCTTCTATTCTGACTTCTATCTAATTTCATCTTTGTACATCACAATGTGCCTTTTTAAAGTAGAGACAATCACAACTAATTGTTTAAAGTTGATTGCAAGTACATTTAGGCACGATTTACCGATTTTTAGTTGCATATTTTACTTCAGAGGATTGAAGTCGATATCAAATTGGTAGCTCATACCAAGCCTTCGTTGATTTAATAGTAAAAAGATGTGAAAATAGTTGAAACTATACTTCAAATACCTATATATCTATAATTCTTTAAAGTATATATATTAAAAGCTTGTACTTTTTGCTGCTTGATAGAGTTTACCAAATTTATCCTAGTCAATTGATTTTGATCTACATGTCAAATCTAATAGATGTTGACTAATGTAACTTATTTTCATAGTGCCTTTAGTTGGATTGGAAGTATGCAAGTACATTTTTAACTTATGTTGTATCTGCAAGTAATCCTTGCATATATAATATATCTGAAAAACCGGTTTACTGCATACATCAAAGTTCCTAATTTATATAGGCTTAAAGAATAGTATTGAGAGTATAGATGTAAAGAGATATAAAAGATGAAATCAAACCCAAAATTTATTTCTCAAAGTGAAAATACCTTTAAGCCGACTTGTAAGTAGGGGGTTGGTGGACAGTAGGAGGCGCTGTGGGTCAAGGTAACAGTTACTAAATCAGACTTGAAGGAAGTTTGAGTCAAAGTCGAAGTAACGGTGGTGGTTTTAGTCGAGTTAGGCTTCTCTTGAGTCGACTTGCAAGGTTTAGTAAAGGTCTGAGTAGCAGTCGTAGTCTTGGTAACGGTTCTGGTCTTGGTAGGTTTAGTAACTGGGTTGGTCTTGCAAGTCTCAGTTACTACTACAGTCTTCTCAGGTAAAGTAACTTCAACTACCGAGGTTTGGAATTCAGGTACTAGTTGAAGTGGAGATGAAGTTGGTGGCGGTAGCTACTACCGAAGTTTCAGTCAAAGTGGAGGGAACTTCGGAAGTGATAACGACATTGGAAGTAGTTGGGACGTGGTGGGTGGCAGTGTTGGTCTTAGTGGTAAGTTGGGTGTTGACCGAGGTGACACTTACGTAGGCGTACTCAGTTTGGGTAACTGCAACTTGGACGTACTCGGTAATATCCCTGGTAGCAGTCTTGGTAACATAGGCGGGGATAGTTTGAGTAACAGTTGCAGTGTGAGTGGGGCAGAACCAGGACTCCCAGTCCCAGTCGAAGAACCGTTCCTGAGCCAGGGTGGTTGTGGTGCCGAGGGCTAGCATGAGAGCTAGAGTAGAAACTTTGGGCATCATCATGGTGGAAATTAATTAGTTGAAATTAGTTGGAAAGGTATTAGGTGATGGTTGAGTTTGAGAGAGACAAAAGACTTGACAATTTCTTGACTCAATTGGTTGTCGAGGTTTTTCTTCACAAAGTTACTGAAAGTGAAGTCAAGCTTGTAAAATTTAGTGGACAAGTTAGGTTGGGATGTAATTTGCCGAAATTTACATGTTCTGGAAACTTGGTTTCTCCTGTTGTTTAGTAACTCAATGTTTTCAACCAATGGCTGTCAATTATTTCTTGGGATATTCCCAAAAAGTTCTAATATTGGCAACCGAACATAAATTTAGAACAGGGTATGGATAGATTAGTTACTAAATCCACTCAAAACTTTATCTGCAGGTCTAATCCGCTATATTGCGTCGGGTCCATGTGACAATAAACGAAACTGAAATTCAGCTTGAAGCTCGTTAATTCGCCTAAAAGTCTCATTGGAAAAATTTGTAAACTTTAAAGAACATTTGAAGTTGGACTTGAAATTTGGTAAGCTTGACTACATTTTTTCCTTTACCTTTTAGTACCTTAATTAATAGTATCGACCCACCAAGTCTGACATAATGGCCAAGTTCAACCTCCTTACCCTAATCTTAGTCTCTACCACCTTGAGCCTAACCTCTGCCCAAGAGTTGCGATTCTGGTGCAAGTCCAAGACCGTTACCAAAACCAAGACGGTACGTCCCACCTCCACCCTCACCGTAACCCACACCAACAAAGTCGTAAAGACTTTGACCAAGACTGACACTCTAGTCTTACCTTCCACCATCTATATTCCATCTACCACTACCGAGACCAAGCAGGAAAACGTCGATGTAACCGTTACCGACACTGTTGTAGTAACTGCTACTGAAGTTGTAACTAAGCCTACCACTACCGTTCAATCGGTTACCACAACCTTGAACCAAGTTTCCGACGTTGTCGTCACTAGCCAAGTTACCAAGACTTCGACCTTACCCCAGGAGACCGAGACCAGCACTACCACCTTGTGCAAGACCAAGCCCATCCAAGCTACTACCACGACTTTGACTTCGACTCGTACCAAGACTACCACTAGAACTAAGACTCAGACCTGCAGTACCAAGCCCAAATCTACTGACACCGTCACCAAGACCAAGACTGTTACTAGCAAGGTTACTGAGACTGGTAAGGGAACCGTTACTAACACTATCTGTAAAACTTTAACTGAAGATGTCGATGAGGATGGCTGTGATATCTACCCTACTGCCAAGCCTACTCAGACCTCCAAGGTTGCTTAAGTTTATTTTTGAAGTGGTAATAAAGTTGAAATTGAGTATTTCCTTGAATTTTGGTCTATCTTTTATAGCATAGCATTAGTTGTCTCATGGTTTATGACAAATAATACTAGGATTATATCTTTTTAACTTATAAATGAAATAGTCACCTACCTTGGCACCAGCTACCTATATCCATATATTTTGCTAACACTGCCTATCTAAAGCTTTAATTTTCCTCAAGATAACTAGATGAATTTATATATAGTTTCACTAAGAGTACTCGGATGTTGCCATTAGAATAGTAAGCCTTTGTAATAGCGATGTTTGTACTGAAACAACAGGCAGATTTCATTTTCGCTATGCTTAACCATACTCGGCAAATACTTGCCAAGTCTACAATTAAAACAGAGTACAGAAACGCAAAGGTTCGAAAGGTAAAAAGCTATATACGCATCAGCTTATTTAAGCCGTACAAAATGTAAAGGCCGAGTAGAAATTGGATATTTAATTGCGTGCATTTTTAAATCTGGTGACGGTGCAGCTAATGTCTATTAGCCTTACATAAGCTTAGCTAATTTGAACATCATTTTCACTACCGGGTGATGAAGTAAACCTTGCAATTATATCTAAAACGATTTCATCATGTCTTGAAGTTAAACCCAATTCCTTGATGATAGTTTTGTATTGTCGGAGCTAGTAAAACTAGTAAATTGACTAAGAAAATAATTGTAACTAGGAATGAAGGGCTTGATATGGTGCTGTTTTTGACTGATATGTTCAAGGATTAGAAGCGGCATCTCCTTTATATGCTTACTTGGAGTTGATTTACAGACCTCAACGATGGTATAAATTGCGTTTGAGAGGATATTTCGCAACATTTGCATAAACTAAATTAGCTGGAAATTGCTTTCCAAGTCTACTGATGGAGGTAATTGATCTTGGCAGGTGAGGATAAAGCAGATTGTTGCAGATATAATTGTAATTCAAGTTACTTCAAGCGTAGGTAAAATAAACTTTTCAATGCCTGCCTACATCTAGTAAGTTTTTTGAATGTAAGTTAGCTATAAAGTACATATATGAATCTGTATCTACTAAAATATCACTGTAAGAATATGTGCACCTACAGACGAGTAGTTAGCTGGAGCATCATTTTAAATTACTAGATATCCCTTTCACCTACCAGAACACTTAGTAGATAAATTTGGAAGAAATAGCATCTTTTCATCATTATTTCTATATAAAGCTCTAACAAATGGGACTTTCTCCTTTTAAACTTCAACTTATAGTCAACATGTTTTCAAACTTTGGATGAAAGATTGTAGGTTTATATTCAGTTACTATACTCCAAGTTGTAAAACCATTATTAAACGAAATAAAGTAATAAAGCTCAATAGTCCAACTAGGTGACTTTGATGAGAAACGAACTTCACCTTGACCTTCAAACTTGGAAGTTTTTCGTCAAGCCAACGTTCCCTTTATCAAGGTTACAAATGGTTTAACTGTACAGGTTGAGTGTAAGTCCATTTGGTTCAAAATAGAATGTAAACGATCTGCTTATAAAGACATTATAGTTTAGGTATTTAAGGAATCGCAATGTCTTTGATGAGTGCCACTCTATATTTTTGTCTGGGTGTGTTACTACATTCAGCATATTTCTCTAAAAATATACTTAAATGAAGTGCCCAAGTCAACTGCAAATTGTTCCAAAAGTAAAGCTCGCCAAGCCTTACCAAGTACCAAGAGGCTAAGCTCATGTACGAATATAAAGGTGTAGAAAAAGTTAAAAAAGTAGTTTATTGTTAATGTCCAGAGCGAACCTGGCTAAGTTTGGATGGGCTTGACAAATTGGCACTTAGAAGCGGCCTCAAAGCTTTTTCTAAGCTTTGTCATCAAAGACTTTAAGTTCAACTACTACGTTCACTCTAAAGTTGCCGTTATCTTTGGTTGTAGCAAATCTACTACCATTTAGCTGCAGGTATTTGTACTGGAAGGGCCAATAGACTAACTAGGAAAGTGATGGTAACTACTAGTTAAAAAGTATTTAGGACTTCTTGCAATTTAAATTGCTTGTGTTTGAGTTTTGAGATGGTATTTGGCATCCATTTTATATCGCTTTGTGAAGGAGGTATAGTCTAACATCATTTACAATAAAGTAAAGTTGTTGAACGGAAATAGTAGTTGGACTCCAAGATTAAGCAAAATTGGAATGTTGTAGTTCACTTTAAATCTACTTTAAGCTATTTAAATTTAACGATTCCTATATCTATTAAAGCTTCACTAGCTAGTAGACATAAGCTAGACTGTCAGCTACATAGGATAAAGCTTTCTACTTTGACCTTGAGGTAAGAAGATGCACTTTCTGAAAATAAATGTAAGTAGCGAAATTTGGATTAGTTTACCAGTAGGCTGTCGAAATTATATACAAGTATATCTTTGAAAACTTGGCACTTGTTCTTAAACAACAGGTAATTCTTGCAAGTAGACTCGTAAACCCATCCCAATTCCAGTTTGGGCAGTAAAGAAACAGATGTTAACTTTGTTAGTTCCATCTAAATATCCATACTTAAACCTAAATCTTACTATTGTAGATCTTTTTAAAAGTTGTAAAGAAGGTCGAATATTGTTGAATCGATCTATCTCAATTTTGTTGGCAATAGTTTGTTAAGCTTATATAAAGCTGATCCAAATGATGAATATGGAATACAAACTTATGATATTAAAAGTTGATGTAGCGTTTAAATTTCATCATCATAAATCAAACCACCTAAGCTTGATAGATTGCTAATGCACTTGTATAGTTTTCTTACACTTTGGTAAAATAAATAGGATATATGAGAATGAAATCATTTGAACAGACTATAAAGGATTCAAATTATGGAGATGAGTTGTTCCTTCCAACTCTGAAATTATTAGTAGGTACGAATTAGAGTTCCCAAAGCTTGATCAAGTTATTCAAAATCAATTGCAGCCAACGAAATATTTCAAAGCTATATCAATTTAGGTATTTAAATCCCTTTACTCAAAAGTAGGTATGGGGTGAACATATAAATAAAACTAATATAGCGCTACAGTTTAGGTAAATTGATAGTTGATTCAAGTAAAAATATTTTAAATTTATTAAAAAGTTGAAAAGTATGTGTAGGACGAGTATATTGATTTATTACATATTGGCTTAAGCTGGATCTTGCAGCAATTAGCTTAACCTAAGGGGAATTCCAAGTAGTAGGATTGATTGAAGTCATTGTATAAATTGAGATATGTACTTGATGTGGAATTTAGATTGTGCCAGCTTATTGGAAATAGAATTGTTGCATACTTGGATAGGCAAATGAAAGTGTAGGATCTATTGAATGGGCATTTGAAGTAGGCAACTTTGAAAGGTAGATAGATCGAGTTCGAGATAAAACTTGCTTACTTGTAAAACTGATATATTCTTCTACAAGCATTGTAAACTATCTCATAAATTGCCATTTGGAGATTGATATTGCTTTAATTTAGAACAAAATTAGTTTGAATTATTTGCAAAATGTACCACTGTTTTATAAAGGAAAAGCTCCAATTTGGCTGTGAAGGCCATGCATGTATTTTAGATTTGGGTAGAAAGTGAAGAAATCGAGATTGACTTCGAATTATGGTAAAATTACAAGGAAAAAATATACATTTAAATAAAATTGGGGCTGAAAAGGTAGCATCAAAGATACAGAGAAGGTCCATCGGATAATATGGATTGCTGATAGCTTGAGCAAAATTTTTTGTAAAAATCGTTTCACCTTCATCAAAAAATTAAAAAAAACCTAGACTTACTTAAATTATACCCACAGATCTATGGTTAAACTCCATTTTACTATTCGATGTACCAACTGCTTAATCATTGGGTATTCTTAACCCTACTCCATCTTGTTGAGATGGGAATCGTCTAAAACTTGAGCTTCCTATCGAACGGTACCTCGAATTATATCGTCAGCCCACTCATCTAAAAATACCCTAAAATCTCGGCCTTAGTCGCATAATGTTCGGCCAACGTCAGATCCTTCTTCGTCCCAATACCATCCTTATAACATAGGCTGAGATGGTAGTTGGCCTCGGCATCCTCAAGTTTTGCCGCCTCTATAAACATTTGGAAGGCCATCTCTACATCTAAACTTACGCCCAATCCCTTCAAATACAACTTCCCCAACTCGACTTGGCTGGGAGCGTAGCCAACTTTGGCAGCCAGACTAAAGTACTGAAAGGCCTGTCGGAAATCTTGTTGCAGCCCTAGACCATCTCGGTAACATAAACCTAAATGGTGGTGAGCTTGCACGTCGTTGAGTTGGGATGCTTGCCGGTAGTATTTGAGAGCTTGGAAGATGTCAGGTTGCAGGTACGCGTATCCGTGCTGATGATAGTAGCCAAGATAGAATTTAGCCTTGGGGTGGTCTTGTTTACTAGCTTCTAGGAACCAGTGGTAGGCTAATTTGGAGTCGCGTAAAGTTCCAGTGCCATCGTGGTAGATGAGTCCACATTCAAATTGGGCCTCGCAATGGTTGCCATTGGCCGCCTTCAGGTACCAACTTAGAGCTACGACAACATCCTTATCTACACCAACGTCCCCGCTGGCTAAAAGCTTACCTACCCGATACTGAGCTTGAGGCTGGTCCTGTTCAGCAGCCTTCTTGAACCAGCTGAGGGCCTGCTTGGCGTCTTTTTGGGTGCCAGTACCGTTGAGGTAGCAGCGTGCCAAGTTGTACTGGGCCGGGAAATTGCCTTGCAGTGCTGACCGCTTGAACCAACCAATTGCCTCTCTGACATCCTTGCTGTTGTTGGGGTCAGAACTCAGCTGGAACCCCATCCAGTTCTGGGCTATGTTGTGGCCTTGTAGAGCAGCTTTACGGCACCATGAGATGGCTTCAACTTCGTCCTTACTTATTCCATCCCCGTTAAAGTAGGCTAATGCTACTTGGTACTGGGATTCTGCATCGCCAGCATCAGCCTTCTTCTTTAGCAGCACAAACTTGGAAGAGGTCGTTGGTTTTTTGGGTAAATTCTCGTTGGAGGCTGGTGGGGTTGGGCTAGGTCGTGTAGGTACACCTTGCAGTTCAGATTGGGCTAACCAACTCTTGGCTTTACCGTCGTCCTTGGGGACACCAAGTCCCTTCTTGAACATGATTCCCAAATAGTTCTGCGCCTGGGGATAGTTCTGGAAAGCTGATTTAGAGATCCAGGTGTGAGCTTTCTCATAATCCTGCTGCACACCCTGCCCGTTGTAGAATAGAAGGCCTAGCTCGAACTGGGAGTCAGCTCTACCGTTCAAGGCGGCGTTGAGAAACCACTTGTAGGCTTCTTCGTAGTCTTTTAGGACTCCCTTACCGTCCTTGTAGCAGAGGCCTAGGGCGTGGTAAGCAACTGATAGGCCTTGCAAAGCTGCCTTCCTGTACCACAAGATGGCTTGGTTGAGGTCGCGTGCAACGCCCTGCCCCGACTCGTACTGCAATCCTAGACCGAATTGGGCCCTGTCGAGCCCTGCCTGAGCTGCCTTCAAGAACCACTGAAACGAGAGGCCAAAGTTCTGGTCGATACCAGTACCTTCGTAATAGCATTTCGCCACTCTAAACTCACCTTCAGCAAAGCCGAGGTTAGCAGCCGCTTGGAACAGCATGAATGCCTTTGCAAAGTCCTTTTGCAAAAACCGTCCTTCGTAATAGAGTTTACCTAACCTGCACTGAGCTTCGGGGTAGTTGAGGTCGGCCGAAGCTTTGTAGGCGAGTATAGCTTGATCCATATCCTTAGTTATCCCTTCCCCTCGCTCGTAGATTTTGCCTTTGAGAAATAGGGACCCAGGGTGTTTCTTCGCTGCAGCGTCGAGAATGTGCTTACGTGCTAAGTCGAAATCCTTGGGTTGCAGTAACCCTTCTGAGTAGATCTTGCCTAGTTCAAACTGGGAAGGGGCGTAGTCTAAGTTTGCAGCCTTCTGCAGCATATAGATACCTGTTTCGATATCTTTAATATTGGCGTCATCCTGCAAAGTCAGCAGTGCTAATAAATGCATAGCTTCGGGGATGTCACGGTTGGCTGCGGCAGTGAGATGTAATTTAGCTTTATTCCAGTCCTTTGAAGTGCCTTTTCCATAGTAGTAGCATTCGGCGAGGTAGAGGTTGCCCATAGGATCACCCAACTCGGCCGCCCTTGTGATAAATTTGAATGCTTCGTTGAGGTCAGGTTTTGCCATACCAAGTCCCGAGCCATATATGACGGCAAGTCTCAGCAGAGAGTTAAAGTTGCCATGATCTAGTGCCCTATGGAAGTATAGCTTACATCTACGTAGATTGAGAGGCGATTGCTCGTTGATAAGTTTGTCTCCGATGGCGTAGCAAAAGTCCCCGTAACTAGTAAAAGGATTTATTCCGATGATCCTCGACATGTTGTTTAGTGCATTCTGGTCATTTATGTTGAGGTCGAGTTTATCTAGTGTTTCAAAGAAACCTTCCTCCAGTGTCAATTTCTCTTTGAAATGGCTCAATGAATGCATTAGGCTGTCGGTGCTTACAGTGCTATCTGAAAGTAGAGGTACGGTAAAATTACTAGCTATTGAGTAGGAGGTCGAATAGGTCGGCATCACACTAACTGTTTCCTCCAGTTGGTTGAAGGTGGAGTTTTCCATTATTCGAATAAGCTCATGGGCATATGGTCTAAATTTGGGGTCGGGGTGCTGGCAACGACGTAGTACAGCTAGGTATGGGGGAGGTGTATCATTGGGTAAGGACTCAATGAGGCCCTTCAATTTACGCTGTGCTATCACCTCCAGTTTCTGGATACCGAGGTAAGGTCGAGCTAGTACTGCAATCTCCCACATAACTACGCCTAACGAGTAAATATCGGTCTTGGTTGTCGGATGGGCAAACCTCTGGTTGAGTAGTTCGGGAGCCATCCATAGAGCGGAACCTACCCCGGCTTCCATCATCATTGTATGTTGATTCGTGGATAGTAAATCGTGTTCGAGTCGGCAGATACCGAAATCTGCTATCTTGACTTGTGTAATCTGATCTCCATGCAGCTCCAGCAACACGTTGTCACTTTTAATATCCCGGTGCAAAATATTTTTGGAGTGTATGAAATCTAGACCTTTAGTTACACCTAAAGTTAAAGAGCGTCTTACGGTCCAACTCAGATATTTGGGGAATTTCTCAATTAACTTTGCCAAGTCCATGCCACTTACGAATTCCATCAACAGACAAGAGTTGCCCAGCTCATCCTTACATGCACCAAAGAACTGAACTATAAACTCGGATCTACCTAGACTCTGCAACGCCTTCGCTTCTCGTTCCAAGCCTTCGACTGCCATACGAAAACTTGCTTCCATACCCTTCTGTGGCGTCTTCAACTGCTTCAAAGCATAAGGTAGACCTAGATACCGCACCTTGTAAACTTTGCCAAACCCTCCTTCACCTAGCTTCTGAACCTTCTCTACCCTCCTATAGTCTATACTTTCTTGATACATCTAAATTGAAAAAATAAAATAAAGCGTAGAAATGATTAGTTTGGCCAATTGTTGTAAAAATGTAAAATTAGGTAAGGATGAATTTTGAAATTACTTATCAGCTCGATGTTGCTACAACTCTTTATTATTTAATCGATTGCGAGATTGATGAAATGGTGAAAACCTGAGAAGCTGATGAAAATTGAATCGGTCCCTGGTTCCGTCTGGAACTTTCTATGACGAAAGTGAAACTCAAATCCAAGGAAACGTGTAGGACTTGGCTTAAAAACAAAAGATAGAAGGAATGGTGATAGATATTAGCATTTTTAGATGAATTTTAAAAATAGTTGCTTTAAAGTACTACAACAGATTTTTAATACCTTTCATTTAGCTCTAAGTTTAATCAATTCAAATATAATTTAAAAGTAATCCTAATTGTTCTACTAATATGAAAATTATTTTAGCTTTACAGATATAAATGATAATATTTATCTGTAGATCTGATTATTAGGCCAACAATACAGCAAACAATAACTTAAAGCTTTGTCAAATACATATGTAAAAGGTTGAATATTTTAACTTGGTGTTGAGAAACGTCCACCAAGAACGCTTACCAGCAGGAGTCAACCAGGCAGTAAGCGGTAGCCAGTACTCCATAAAGGCTAAGGAAGTTGACACAAAGATTATACAGGGAGGATAATCGTGCCTGGAGTCAGATCAAAAGGCGGTGAGCAGACAGGACTACTTCAACCGTAGCCACGAGACTAAGGAATGTAGTCAAATCCATTGTTTAGCTTAAGTTTTCAGATTCGGTTCAGTTCAGGTTGTTGATTCAGGTCAGGTCAATGCAACTCTCGATCTTGGAGGGATGCAAATTATCAGTTCTCAATTATACTACGCAGGGAGTCTATACTATGCCGATGGCAGAAGAAAAATATCAAATGTTCAATACGTTTATTTAATAATTACTTGATCTACTACTAAGTTCACCAGTGGGCCTTATATAGGTGACTTGTCTTTAGTAGTCAATATTCCAGATACTCATTTGGGTTTTCTGGGAGATAATCGTGATCGTTAAGGAGTGCAAGGAATGAGACATAGTGACTGCAGGGTTAATCACTTGATTCCCGTTATAAAGGCATTTCTAGACTTGAATTCGGTTTATGGGGTGAAACTACAGCTGATCTAGAATATTTCCTTACAGTAATTAAGATGTATATATAACTAAAAATATGTACAAAATTAATTTGAAATATATATAAACTATAGTCCTATACTAGTAAAATACAAAAATTAAAATAGTATTTTAGATTACTATATCATTATTTTTACCCAGTCCTTTAAACTATTAATATTATTGAATAATATTATTAAAAGTATATATTTAATTAATGTTAGTCTTAGTATATTTATATTCAATAGAAAATAACTTATTAAAAAGATTTTAGCTATTTTATTAAATAGAAAATAACTTATTAAAAAGATTTTAGCTATTTTTATTAAATAGAATTAACTTTTAAATTAGTAGAAAATATAGTATAAAATATACTAGATAGAATACAAAGATAAAAAAGAAAAGCAAGGTAGAGAACAGCAATGCTTAATGCTAGCAATAATTCAAGTATCCTGCGACTAGTTTTAATATCTCAAATTCAAGTACTTGTGCCTTAAGTATATATAATATTTTAAGTTTAGCCTTAAAGAAATTTGGTTATATTTTGTAATTCTACCTTCTAACCAAAGCATTACCTTAGTCCAAAATTTAATTTGAGATGCTTTAAGAAATTAATTTTTATTACTTCAACTTCTATTCTGTTTATCAAAATAAGCTACATCTCTAACAATTTATTTTGTAATTATCTTGACAAATTGATAAAATTGGTTGAACAAAATTCGTTTAATAGCAGATACTCTTGTTAATTCGGCTCAAATCTAAATATTAGATTGGTAGCATTTCAAAGTGTCACTTTTTGAATAGTTTGCATTGTTATTAAGCAATAGCCCTATTAAGAAAACTTTTCTATTTTGAAATTGAGTGTTGCTTTCTACATTACCTAAATTTCGAATTTAAGATACCTATATATCTTTAATCAAATGCATTATTTATTAAACTTAATTCTATATTGAGTTGAAGTTTTCTATTTTAATCGCTTATGCTTGGGTCTATAACTGTTTCAAAATATTGTAAGAGCTTTAATAAGGCTGCTGTTAAAAGTTGTAGAATTTTAGAATAATATGGCTTTGATTTGGAGGTTTGCAATAACTGGACTGAGGTTCCTATTACCCATATATTTTCCACGGAAGCTCAGGCTCCTACAACTATTTTGTATCAAACTAATTTAACCTATAAGTAAAATAGCTTGAAAATTGATACATTATTACCTTCCCTACTATATAGTTCGATTTATCTCTCTATTGTGAGTAACCAAGCCATAAAAGAAGTACGAAGCTAATGCCAAATAATCAGATTAGGTTTGTTGAGATTATCTAAAGGCTGTCTAATGCTGTATAGTTTTAAGATGGGCATGGATTACAAGATATAAATCTCCATTACCCTTGTTAAAATTTTAGAGTTGGTTCTCCATCTGATAAATACCAGATATGAGGATAAACATCTTGATAGCAAAATGGTTGTATAAGGGATACGTCAGCGATATCTTTTAGTAAATGGATTGGTGTGGCTCTATATACCTTTAAATCGTTCTATAAGCATATTCAATTAATATTCCTATATAAATAGGGACTATATCGAATGATTTTACAATTCGTAAATGATCCTAGAATACTTATCTATAAAATATTCAAGCTTCTCTCAATAAACTTTCGATATACGAAATAGAGATCTATAAATCCACTCAATAAATTCAGTACTAGAGTATAACTTGAGCAACGTAACTAAACTATACCAGCAGCCTATGCAAGTTGAAATATCTGATCAAAGGATTTTACAACATCTTGCTATCTTTACAAACCTCTAATTCAATCATGTACCTGGAGTGATCCAAGATTTTAGAAAGAAGTTGACTATCTGATGTAATATGGGTAAAAGGATAGTTGAGTAATAGATTAGTAAAAGATCTTATAGGGTAAATAATGTTTTAGCGATGGAGAATTTGTAAATGTAGTAGATCTGATGTAGGTTTACACTAACTAGTTTAAAAAGAAGACTGGTAGGTCGATAGAACTTGACTTACTAAAGTCGAATTTGCTGAATGAAAGGATATGTATTTCAGACAACACTAGAGAAAGCAAACACTATACTCAGTCTACTATCGTCCCAAACTCTACCAGAAAAGCTGCTATACTCTGTCTAAAAATAGGTACCCAGGGCAATCTATCAGTTACCCTCCTCATTGACTCATCATCCATGCGACCTTTGATCACGCCTTTTGGGTTCCTATTCAGATAGTCCATCTACATTTGCTAAGAAATGTTTATCTAATCTACAGAATTTATCTGATTCACTATACAAAATATCAGATAGATTAGAATCAGATTACTTGGGTATAAAGTTGACTAATGCAGTTTAGCCTAGACCAATTACCCTACTAAATTGGAACTTTTGGTTCGATTCCCATCTAATTCAAGTTGAAGTCATTTGGGGGTGAAAAGAATTGCAAGATATCAGATGGAGATTGAACCAAATAGTTTGGTTTGGAATGTATGAAGCTATTTTTAAAGCGGAAAAATATGTACAAAGAAACGATATATCTGATGGAAAGGAAAGGTATATCTGAAGGCTGTATCAGCCGCTTGAACTTTTCAAATAACTATACCGCGTAAATAGAATTCCATACCTACTATAGGATAAAAATCTAGCGATAACAACGTGAGTAGTCCTTGCGCTCCAAATTCCATAGACTTGATATCTATATTCCCAAGTCAAATTAACAGTTTGGCAAAGCGGGTATCAAGATGTAAGGCTAATCTGATATGTACTAAGACATCTAAACAATCTATCATTGGATACAAATTAAAGTCTAATCAAAAGATAATCAACTTTGAGTCGATTGTAGCTCAGCTTTGTCCAATTATAAAATTTGTAATCAGATAAAAATCAGATGCTATATAAAGCGCCCTTTAGAACTTTCAACTTTATCTTACAAAAATGTGTAACCGATTCCCAGCTGAAGCAAACATGATCGACGAAATTAACCAACCCAAATGCCTTGCGACCGAACAACAATCTAAGCCAAAACGACGTCATACCAAGCGTAACAAAGCAGTCGAAGGTATGAGCTGTTCCAACTGCGGGTGTACTTCAACTCCTTTGTGGCGTCGTGGTCCTGACGGTGAGCATTTGTGCAACGCCTGTGGTCTGTACCTCAAAGCTAGGGGAAGTTTACGCCAGACCTCCAAATCCAAACCCAACAAAAAGTTCCAAGATGTCGCCGTCGAGGAAGCTGGCAACTGCCCTGGAAACGGGCACTGTAACGGCACTGGTGGTTCTTTAGCTTGCACGGGGTGCCCCGCTTACAACCAGCGCATCAAGCCCAACTATGTCTGTGCCAACTGTAGTGCCACAACCACCCCTTTATGGAGGCGGAACTTGAATGGAGAACCTATCTGTAACGCCTGCGGCCTCTACCAGAAGATCCACGGCAGTGTACGTCCCGTTTCTATGCGTCGTAACGTAATAAAGCGTCGCAAACGCATGTCCTACCAGGATTTTACTGAAGGTAGCAGTCAGGATTTGAGTACCGAGTCGGATGCCCTGCTTAAGGTATCTACGCGTGTCTCGGCCAAAATTCAACGTTGTGAAGTTCCTTTTGCCTACTCCAAGGACCCCAACAAGCGTCCCCTTACTGCCTTAGATTCGCCAATTGACCCCTCTTCTACTAATGGATCTGGTTACAGCTCTACTGGATTTAACTGGTTAGAGGAAGTCAACCGAAGCCTACTCAAATCCCCCAAGAAATTGCCTAAAGTTGCCTCCGACTCAGGTAGTCTGTACAACTGTACTACTCCTGCCCTATCTAACGATGAGGTCTCTGAAAGTAACAAAGTTTACTTCAGTTCCAACTCCGGTTTGGAAGAAACCCTCGTACAAAGACACACTAGCCCTCTACCTACTTCTGCTCCCGCATTGGATACACTACCAGTGTCTACGTTGCTAGACCACCGTCAGAAACTTCAGGATGAGGTTGACAAACTCAAGAACCTGTTGAGTCAGACTACCCAGCTACTGACTGGTTTGGACTCCCATCTCTACTCCAAGATGAACTAAGTTTTTAAGTTGTTGAATTGCATATGTATCTTTTATTAATAAAATAGTCTTTATTGAAGTATATGGTTTTCCTTACTATGAATATGTTTTAATTTCTTATTAGTATGTTCAGTTATAAGTGTCTACAATCCCAACTTTGTTTTTGGAATCAAATCCAATAGTTTCTAAATCCTATTGAATTTATTGGTCACAGATATTATTAATAGTAGGGGCTTTAGACATTCAAAACGGATCAAAGTAGCAGTGAGCTTTTGAAAGAGATGATTGCATCATCCGTTCCATAAAATAGGGAATTCTTACATTACATTTTGTAGACAAGTAATTCCAATAAAATGGAATTTATAAGGTAGTCCTAGCTACCAATCAACAAATAGGTGTTAGGGAAGAACTGTTTGATACTTTCATATCAATCTTCAATAAAGTGAGCCTTTGTAAATCCACCATATCCTTTAGGTTATAGGTCAGCTTACAACCTAAAATGAATTGTAGAATTTATTTCAAAAGCTGCTTTGAACAAGTCCCAAGTTAACTATATTGTAGCTAGTTATTTGGAATAGCAAATGCATCCTTTCAAGATGAACTATCTAACCAAACTTGAACCTTGGGGTTTTACCCGCAAGATCACTATTACCCAATTAAACACTCCAATTTTTCACTTTACTATAAGTGACACTTTAAATTTACCCACTGTTTAAAAGGCTTGATCTTATCTAACTTTTACATAATTTTAGTCCCAGCATCATTAAGCTTATAAATGGTTGGTCGAGAATTCAAATTGACAATTTTAATTAGGTAATAAATTTGTAGATATTAGCTTCCAGCCTTAAAGAAAATAGGTAGAGATATATCAAGTTTATAGTGCTAAAATAGGTTCATTACTGCAACTAAATACTTTATCATGCTAAAAACTTAAACATTCCTACTGCCTATAACTGTAGCTCGAAGTAGTCGGTTGTAAGTTGCTACCATAATACCTATTATTCGAACTCAAAGCCAAAGTCGAAGTTGCAACAGCAGTAGTCACCTCATATCCAGTAACCTCTTCCCTCAAAGCGAATTCAAACTCCTCACTAGTCAATGCCCTCTGGCCCAGATCCAGAACGAAATCAAACAACCGATCCAAATTATTTTCAGTTATTCTCGTCCTCACTAATTCCCCTTTCCCTATCCTTTTAATATAGTACCACTCTAAGTAAATCCATAAGCATCTTACGGCACTGCAGTCGCAAATCAGATGGTATACCTTCCAACAGAATACCGTAACTTAAAGCTGAAGTCGTGACTTTCAAAGTGAAGTACCAGCTAGGAATTAGAAAGATATCAGTTAGAGGGTTGAGGTACAAAAATATTCGAGTCGTAAATATAGCTGCGTAGGTTGCTGTTACGTTGGAATTCTTGGTACTTCCTTTCAAAACCTGATGCCAGTAGGAGATCTGGGTAGAAGAAAATTATGATGGCGTTGTTGAGTATCGAATGCAGCTTCATGGAGGAATAGATCTTGTACGAGGTGAACGAGTTTGGCAACGGTCTCTTCTCCCAGACCTCTTTTACTGAGAACTGTTGATTGAGGTAACCACCCCACTGAGTGATCTTCAGCCACAAGTTGGAAAGCTCCTTAGAGTAAACGGGAAAATCTTTACTGTGGACTTGCTGTCGATGTTGCAATTGAAACTTGTTGACCTTCTTGTAAAGTACCGTCGACTGATTGACGAAATCCAAGAGTACTAATTCTACCATCGATAATTGGGGCGTGCTTTCAGTCAATATTTGCCATTCCAAGTTGGAATGCATACAAATACTTGCGTTACGTTTAAAATTGAAGTTGTTAGCAAAAGCTTGGCTGTGTAAAGGGCATATGGAACTAGTTCTTGGATTCACAATAAGAAGAGGGTTGTAGCTATCTTTGACAAAGCATTCTCCATTGTTAAATGAGCCTACTATGCGATCTAAGGTGTAGAGTCCCCACCAAGCTCGGCATCGGATCTCAGTATCTACTTCGTTTAGATCGAAATTCTTTGTGTAATAGATGGGAAACTTGGAAGTCTTGCTTAATCCAAGTATATCAGACATCCTAAAAGTAAAAAAATTAGTTATTGCTTTTAAAAAGATAATAGAAATTGTTTGTTTATTCAAAAAATATAATTACCTAACCGCTTCCCCAACAGACTTCAAGGCACCCCATCGATCTCCTTCAACCAAAGCGTAAAAGCTTAGATGGATGTATGCAATCACGGTCCCTACTGAAAACCGCATCGGCTTAACATTCAACTCTCGGATAGCTTTAGCATAAAAGAGCTTACCCAGCCTTTTATAATACTCTTTATTACTGGAGTAGTATAAAGTTCCAACCGCTAGTACCGAATAGAAGAGGACGGCACATTGTTCCAGTTGGTTGATAAAAGTTGGTTTGTGGAATATCGGGTACAGTGGATAATGCCAGGTCAGGTACGTAGTTAGTAAATGTTGCAGCTTTTTAGAAAAGTGGTGTTTCAAACCCTTACTACCAACGATAGGTAAATTTAGTAAGTTTGAGTTATTTGGGCTAGAATCCAACGTGACCCAGCTTCCTTTCGATAGCTGTACTATAATCACTCTCTAGAGGACTAATCCCACTTACACTATCCTTTAAAACAGCCCTAGATAGATCCAAACTCCGCTTCGAGACTTTTAAGATTCGATTCATGAGGTTGATGGCATCTTCGGAAATTAAGTTATCGCCATCGTCGTTAGCAGTTGGACTTAACTTAACGTAGGTCGGGTTGCCGATGTTAACTGGTACGTAGATGCATTTGACTTTCTTCTTTATACATAGCGAACAAGAAGGCTTGATACGGTCGCATTTAGTCTTGCGTTTCCTACAGAAGTTGCAAGACATGAAGAAGAACTCCTTTGGTTCTTGAGCTTGAGGTTGCTGGTTTTGATGGTCGTCATGTCGGGCTTGGTTAGATTGTTCCTTCAGCATAGTCTCTTGAGTCATTAGTTTAGGAAAGTAAAAAATTATTACTATAAATTGTAGGTGATGGGTATTTAAACGTTCAATAAGGTTAGAGTACTTAAATGTTCTTTTTATTGTTATTCTTTTAACTAATGTGCTTTATTCTATCCATTTTTAAAAGTTTCAAAGGAATAAATAAGTTTCCATATTTGGGAAACGGTGCGGTCTTACAAAGTGCTGGTTGCAATTTAAACGCCCTCGTAGCTACTTCCAAAGTTCGCTAATCTCCACTAATGATAGTCAAAATATAAGGTGAAGTTCGCTTGCTTTGAGGTGCTCTTCAAAAGAACACTTGTATTGTAGATTTTATCGCTCTATTTAGCTAGTTTCAGAGCTCTTACAATCAGTAAAGCTTATTTTTATACTACTCTATTCAGCATTACTTTGGAGTATTTTACATGTTCAGCAATAAAAAATTCCAAAATAATACTGAATAGAGTAGTAGTCCATTTTAAATTTATGTGGAGCATGCAAAATTAATTTTGTCGTTGTAAAGCCTGCTTGAGGAACCTTGAGAACGTCAAGCCGTGCTTTATAGAAAGGAAATGTCCTAAAGTATGATATAACGAGATGTATAGGTTTTACTGGTGTCCACTATTGATGTCTCAAACTTATTTAAACCTTTTAAGCATTACGATTGATACCTCTAAGATCCTTTTAACCCATTATGACATTTAATTTTACTTGAATAGTTTAACATTAAGAATTTCCTATTAGTGAGTGCTGCTCTATTCAAATAGACTCCAAGTTTTGCAGGGTTAGCTGTAAAAAATTGCAGTTTGTCAGTAAAGAAAGTCACTTTAAGTATATAATAGAGCTTGCGGGGTTGACTATATATAGTATTTAGACGGCCTATTAGTTGGATTTACTGACCAAGCGATGTAGGTATGCTATATTGGTTAGTAGTGGCCATTTCAAATTGATTAGCCCTGTCAGATCTAAAAAAAGTTTGCCATTGCTATGCAGAACAGGTCCTGATTTGATGTACTTGAACTAATTTAATGTGGACGGAGTTTTACACTTGTAGCTTGGATTGAAAAAAGCAATGCAAAGATGCGAATTTTAGCCAATCCGACCAAATTTATCGCCCTGGTCTAAATTTAAGTTGAGTTCAGCTATGAGTCCTTCTATCGGGTCGACCGAAATCTCATAAAGGTAGATCTATCGTGTGATAAAGAAGTCCGTTAGGGTTACTACTAAAGGCTACATTTGGTCCACTACGTTCTATTTATAGTATATTAAGTAACTTTTGGTCTGAAGTTTGACATCCCAAAACTTCATAAACATGAAATAAACCCAAGGCAGCTTTAAATATTTGCAAATATAAAGCCATGAAGGGTATATACAGGTTCACTTCATTTAATTAAGACCCATTTATCATCGAAATTAGAAAGGAGCAATATTAGACTATAAATACATGGAACTTTAATTAATGTCCATAAGTGTTGAGGATATAACATTTGCAAATTCCTATTTTATTAGCTTACTATTCTGATCTAATCATAGCTCTAGGAGAAACCTACCTAAACAAGATACCATTACCATTGACTAAATATAGCTAGAACGGCACTTTCAATAATAGAGATCACTCTTCTTTGCTCGATAGCCTTTGATTAGTTATTATATTGAGTTTCAAAGGTAGGAAAGCGGGTTTAATATATATATAAACATTATAATGATGATATAATATCTAGTCAATCTATAAATACATGTATAGGTTACAAAATTTAATAGGTTTCAATTAATGGAATTTTATTTAACTATGACTAAATACTAAGCTTAGAGATATATTACTAAAAACTAGGCTGTTATAAATCGGCACCGTAACCTTAATTGAAACAGTACAGGCTTTAGCTAAAGTATCTTGTTTAATACTCGACACATTTTTTAGCATCTAAGATAAGGAATGCTACCCCTCTATTCTGGAACGAGGTTGACTTGTATAGGCTTCAATAATATGTAAAGGAATAGTAATATGTGTATAGCCTTTATTCTTAATGCTATATTCACCTCGCGAATAAATTAACAAAATCGTGTCTTTCATATAAGAAATTCTAAGTTCAGATTCATATTCAAAAATAGCAAAGATCCTACCCTTTGATATAAACTTCAATATAAGCTATTTTAAGGTAAATTAATAATCAATTGCATATACTTTGATGTTTTCTCATTAATCTTCTGGCTACAAATCTATAGTTCGGTTTATATATACAAATTGAGATGGCTCAATCACTCTTTAGTATTTACATATACGTTGAAATAAAATGGCATTTTATGCTGTTTAAAATTGACTATATAATAGTTTTCAATATGTATGATGCTTTTATTACATTTCTTATAAGGCACATATATATGTATTATAGAGAGCGGTAAAAAATTAGAAACGGCATACTATGCTATAAATAAACTAAATAAATTATTTAATGACACTGAGATATTATAAACTAAAACTATGTTAGTTCTACGTCTTCAGAGTTATAAGCATATTATTTGTTTCTTTAGATATATCGTTTAAATGTAAAACTTGAAAATACAATAGGCTTCAAATAATTGTATAGAATTATAGTTCAAGTAATCATTTAACTAAACTTCCGCTAATAAATATAACGTACTAACTAGGGTGATCTAGTCACTTTTCTATTTGTATGAATGGTTCGATCGCTAGTAACTGTATCACTATGAAAATGGCTGGGCTATATTCCAAGGTGCTATCTAATAATTAAGTTGAATTTCAGCTTCTAATACATCCTGTATAAGGTATACAGACAAGGATAGTCCTAAGGGATGACTAAATCACTCTGCTATGTAACAAAAAGGTTAAAAATATCCTTTATCGAAAATGTATCCGTATTTCTTGTAAATCTTAAGCTAGGCTATGATCTACTGCTGCTACTCAGTACTAAAATAGATAACCGAAAAGCCAAAAAAGAGGAGGTATAACCTTGAACATAGTAAAAAATGCCTTATTAAAAACAAAGGAAGCCTGTAAAAGGATATAAAGGAACAGTTGGCTTAAAGCTTTTGCAATCGGTTTCTCCAAGTGCTTCCCATTCAAACATTTCGATGAAATTCAAATTGAAGATTTATAACCTATTATTTTCAAATCTCTAGGTGTTTAACTCAAAGTTGATCGAAACTTAAGCAGCATGCCTTCAATCACTAGCAAAAGTTTAACTAAATTTTAGCTTACTGAATTGTACTACAGCCATCTGGTAACCTTTATCGTGTTTATGGCAGGAATTAAAATTTAATTTGAGAGCACCTTCTAAGTAGCTTTGGTTAATTTTCATGCAACTGTTAATTACTAGATTTAACCAATTTATCGTTAGATAATAGGGTGAATTCAAGGTTTTATTAGGCTTTTAGGTTGACAGATGATGGTTAGCAGATTTCATAAAGTTAACCTTTAATCATTTTGACTTTGAGGTGCCATTCAAGCAAAAGGCGATTAGCCAGATAAATTTCTTTATACAGTATCTTTCAAAAGCTTATTATCAATACTTTTAATGCCAATTTATGGACATCACGCTGAATGCATAGGTATTTTACTGGTTTCCTTCCTTGTACTAATTAATGTAAGTCCGCGATATTGATTTTTCCAATTTGGCGAGTGTTCGATTTAAAATCTTTATACGATAGCATTGTAGGAACCGTTCTATAGCTGAGCTTAAGACGGTTCAAAAAGTTCTCAACAGGATAGTATGTGGATTTTATAAGCATATAGTGTTGTAGAAGACATTATGTAAAGCAGAATCTTTGTCTATTTCAAGTACAGTTATTTTAAAAGGTATTGTCGGATCAACAGAGTAGCTTACCTTGTAAATTTAGTAATTAGTAATTTTATTTTAAGAGATATTTAAAAGATAAATTGTATTAAAGCAATTTTACAACAAGTCATTATTCTAACGATTAAAGCAAGCTTGTAATTGTACTGCCATACATCAAACTATCTGAATTAAGTATAAAACATCTTATAAGCAAACTTCTAAAGAGCGATTAACCAGGCCCAGTTAATCAAGTACCTGTATTAAGCCAACTTCTTCCTCTATAAATATGTCAATTAACTTATTTGACACTTTGAAAGCATGCCAGCTTCAACTAAATTTCCTTACTATTTTGACGTCTTTATTAAAATATTTTATAAATAAATTAATAGTAAAAATATAAATTAAAAGCGAGCAGGATATTGTTTTTATACAGATCATAAATTACAAACACCAATTTACTATGTCCAGGTTGAGCCAACAGCTACCTTTTAAGCCAACTGTAGAGATCTTAAAGCCCTAAATCTTTGCTATATATACGCTAAATTATACCAACAAAATTTATCATATAAACAATAGAAAAAATAAATTTCGACATAGATTAAACTGGTACAATCAATTAATTTGTACTGGCATCCAGTTGCTCCTCAACTTAAAGCTGCAGACAGGTGATAACCTATGATATCAATATAAGTTAAAGGCCTATGAAAGCAAATATACCATCAATTTGAAAGCTGTAGTAGAAATATTTAGTGCAATCAAGTTTATAAAATCATCCTTTAATCGTCATTTCTACTTTACCAATAAATTCAATAGTTCTGCAAACAATTTAGCCAGAAGGTGTAAGACTGAGCCAGCTTCAAGTTGGAACCGATTCTAATGACCAAAGTTCTTATCATGGACTGAGAGATGTAATTGAAAATGTGGAAAATCTTATAACACATATATTTGTTTCGTTCAAATTCATCATTAAATATGTAGCAAACATCATATATTGAAGCTTCAGCAGCTATACAAGCACGCTTGACTACATCTAGCTTTTAAATAAAATTTTTATAACTTCCTACTTGCACATATTTTTCTAACTGCAAAGCCGCTACAAAGTCGATTTCAGGGAAAATCTACGGTCTCCCTTTTCATTACGTTCAGTATTGGATATATCGACCTACTATCTCACTTTAGGAAGTTTTATGGAGGATAATAAAGTAGGAAAAGTAATTTCTAAATTTATTTCCTAGATCGAGTGAGTGGATAATTCTTGAGGGTAGGTTGAGTTTGTAAACTTTGCTTACAGCTACGTCCAAGCAGAGGTACAGTGGATGCCAAGAGAAGGTTAGTGTGGATTAAGCTTATTATCCCCTAGTTAAATGAGCGTAAGGAGTTTGCACAGAGCTTATAAAGTATAGCCTTCATCCCCTTCAAGTAGTTCACTTAACTCCGTACCTAAAATTAACACATCCATCTGCTCCATGTTTAATCTTTACTTAAAGTATTTATACTATTATATTTTTAAGGATGGGAAGTGGTAATTCAACTGTAAATTGGATTACAGCTCTAAGCTAGAGTATATGCTTTTCATAAAATAGGTTGCTAAATTATTTATCTCATATTTTGCATCAACTTGAGTATTAGATAGGTTTATAAGCTCTACACCAGTCACTATATCCATGCCAAAAGATTATAATATTTTCTGCAGCTATAGCCTTAAAAATTCTTCCAAAGTTTTAGAAAGTAGTAGTGAAAAACTTATGGCACCAACTACAAGTTCACATTTTAAAAGCGTGCAAACTATAGCCCAATTTCTTTACCGACCTGCTTTTTAAATTTGTACCCCTTGGAATACAAAGGCTAATTTAAGCAAAAATTTACTACAGACACCAACCTATCTCTAAAAGCACTACCATCTCTGCAGATATGTGGTACTGCTAAATATATACTTAGACCTACTTTTACAAAGTATCTAAAAATAAGTATGTAAAAATAGACTTGCTAATTGGCAATCCCCTCCAAACATAATTTCCAAACTTTGGATTTGGATCTAAAAATCCGATAAGAATTCTCAGTTACAACGGGTCTTAATCCGATAACATTTACAATATACATGCAACTTTATAAAGCCAAACTTGTACTAAAAATAATATTTACATCTGTGTGGATATTAACTACAATTAAAAAATACATCTATTACTAGTAGTTCTTCCAGTTATTTATCCGATTCGAAAGAAATAGGCCAAACTTTCTAATGAAGGTTATGGTGGTAATATGAAGGTGCAATTGCATATTTTAAAATATATGTTTGGGTAATTAAGATTTTCGGCCAATTTTTTGATTCATTGCTCCTATAAATTGAAGAAATAGGTATGCCTTGAACATATATATAAGCTTACTATAGAAACAAAACTGGGACAAAGAATACAGTTACATCAAATATAAATATGCCTAAATTCGACACCAAAAACTTCTTTATACGTAACCGCTGTATATTCCTTGTCATCTTTATACTCCTAGCGGTAGTCGGTACTTTAATTGGGGTAAGTCATTTAATCAAAACATCCAATACCTAACCTATCACTAGATAATCCCCATTTTTAGGAGAAATGAACACCTGAACGATCTAATCTCCTGTAAGGTCGGTGAGACCAAATCTCATATCAAGACCTTAGAATTTGATCCATCACTTGAACTAGGTTTAATATTTAAAAGCCAAGTCCACGCTCAACTGGACTTTCAGTTTAGAAGATCAGCAGAATCAAAAGTCCAAGTGGATATCACTGTAACTTCAAACTTACTTGATAGCAGTCAAAACCTCGATATCGATTTGGCAGCAGCTACCTCATCAAAAACTATCAAATTCAAAGCTAAAGACGATCGATCCAACAACCTATGCTTCAAAATAGATATTTCGATTATACTTCCCAACAACTACAACGTAGTCAAGAACTTAGAAGTTGAGACAAAGTTAGGAGGTATAGATTTCAATGGAGCCAGTATTATGATCAACAACTTAAAGACATCAACAGAAAAAGGTGATATAAACCTTAAAGAAGTAAATGGTAATTCCACTTGGCTAAAGACAGACTACGGTAGTATTGATATCTCCGCCTTGAACTTCAATACCATGAATATAAACACCAGTAAAGGGGATGTAAAAGGTACTCATTTAATTGCATCCAACTTGACAGGTAGTTCAAGCCGAGGTAGATTTGACTTGAAACTTGACGAAGGTAACATCGTAACAATGACTACTGAAAGCGGTGATATAGACATCTCAGTTAACAAACTTCAAACTCAAGCCGATAGCAACCTTAATAAAGCATCACAGCTCCATCTCAAAGCTAAGAGTGGTGACCTGAGGCTTAAATTACCGACGTCATACTCGGGCCAATTCGATCTAAAGACCGATTTAGGGAAAGTTGATGTTAAAGGTGAAGGTAGGTCGGTAACCTACTCGATTAAGGATAAAAGAGCGATAATCGGTAAAGTTTTGCAAGAGAACTCGAACGTAACTGGGATTGTGGAGTTAAATACTGGGAAGGGTGGATGCATTCTTGAACTCGTTTAATGCCTTTTGAATTATTTGTCACCTATATATATTAAATAAATATATCTTACACTATTGCTATTTTAAAATATAAAAGCACGTTCAAAGTATCGCTATTGGTCGAAGTTGTTCACATTTCTGCATATATATACACATTGACGCCATATATTTTAATAAATGTTTAGAGCTATATGCTGATAGATCTTGTCTTGTTAAAATAAACACTAACCAAGTAATTAGCAAAAGTGTTGATTTGCCATTGATGCAAAACCATATGCTTGGGATAATTTAAGTATTGCAATAGTGAATCAGCTGTATTATCACATAGTTGTATAGATTTGGGTTTTCCTTAAGTAGGGCTTTTAGCCTATCCTTCACTTTTCTGTAATACTGTGGGATATAAAAACGTATTCAATTTCAAGCTTCATGTTGATTAAAAGTAGTGGAGTTTATATTAATGTGCACCTAACACCTATATATATACTTTGATATTTAGTAACGACAATTATAAAGGTTTGTTGTTTAGTTAGCCTGCCTTTACAATAAGCCATCAGTACGAATCAGTAGCCAATGTTCCAATTTAAAATGCTATTTTGGCTTATTATGTATTGATGAAAAATGGCGTTCCAAATTAAACAAAGGGAATAATGAATTCCACTTTTGCAAACTTGCCGTTGAAGCCAACAAACCAAGCTTTCCATCAAGATGAAGGAGCTAACTAATTATCCGAGTAAATGAATTTCTCTAGCAATTGATCAAAATCCGTTGGTAACGGAACAACCGATGTTTAGAAAACCCTAAAACTATTGGATGGGGTGAGTAGCTCTAAAACCAATTTTACCGAAGGGTTGAACTCCAAATTCCATCAGTAAACTTGGAGGAAGAGTAAAGTTAGGTTGGTAGAATAGGCGAGTCTAGTTTATTTCAATTTATATAAAGTTTCAACTTGGTGTCCTAGAACTTCAACTAATACCTGGACCAATTCAACTTTGACATCAAGAGACTCCTTTGCTTTGAAATTCGAGTGAGGCAACGTAAATAATCCTTAATCGACCTACATTCAATCCAATCCATTTCAAAGCGAGAGCAACAACAAGGACGACTTAATTTAAAAGAGTAAATGTTGAGAGCCCAAGAAATTTTCGACAAGGTAGTGCAGGTGGAGACGCACCCGGAACCAGCCTCCTTGTCCATAAACGCTTTATTAGATGTTTTAGTTGGACTCTATGAGGATTGTAAATCGTTTGACCCGAGTCCAAATTCCCATGTCAACAAATTTTTAGAAAGATGTATAGTCATTTATTAGGTCACAATTTTAACAATTGATTTTTGTAATTTTAGTCCAAGGCATAATAAGTAAAGTCAAGTCGAAGCGGGTCAACAAGTTTGATTTCCAAGTGTTAAAGAAGCTGGCTAAAGGGCAGTTTGGAACCGTAAGTTGTTTATTTATATTCAAGATGTTTATATCGGATTTGTTAGGTATCGGTCGTACGTAACAAGTTGGATGGAAAAGTCTACGCCATGAAGACGTTAAACAAGTTGTACATACTCAATTCTAATGCGGTAAATTAACCATCTTAATCCCTGTTTTTTCTAAAATGGCTTTGAAGCTTGCCTTTTATATGGAGGAACGTGATGTATTATCATTATCGAGGTACTCAGAGTGGATACCAAAGCTATATGCTGCCTTCCAAGATTTTGAAAATCTGTATTTGGTAATGGAGTACGCAGGCGGAGGCGACCTGTTCAATCTGCTGATTCGAAATTCTATATCAGTTATTCGGGAAGATGAAGCGCGATTTTATGTGGCTGAGGTGGCTCTCGCCTTGAGCGACTTACATTCATTGAACTATGTCCACAGGTAACATTGGATTATGTATGCTTGCTAAAGTGAGTAGAGACCTTAAGCCTCAGAATATACTTATCGACAACAGCGGTCACATCAAACTAGCTGATTTCGGTTCGTGCATACAGATGAATCCCAACGGCCTGGTAACTTTTTGTTATATTCAACAGAGGCATTAAATAGAAATAAAAGGTGACTTCAAATATACCGGTAGGTACCCCCGACTACATATCTCCTGAAGTTTTACAAGCCCACGAGGGAAAGACGTGCTATGGCCGGGAATGTGATTGGTGGTCCTTGGGTATATTGTTGTACGAGTTGCTGCAGGGAGATCCTCCGTTCACCTCTGATAATACATTAGAGATTTACAGTCAAATTATGAACCACAAGGTACACTTTTTAAATTTAATTTGACTAAGATCAATAGAAACATCTAGTTTTTCATACCATTTACCCTATCTCCGAAGAAGCAAAGGATCTAATTTCAAAGTAAGCTTTTAGATTTGCCATTTTATTTAAAGCATCAATTAGGTTAGTGTGCGATCGGGAATGTAGGTTGGGTAGAAATGGAATCGATGAGATCAAAGCACATCCCTTTTTCACATCTGTAGACTGGGATAACTTGAGGGAGAGAACTCCGCCCTTCATTCCCTCACTACTGGCACCCGATGATACATCCAACTTCAGTGGCTATGAGGGTGATGAAGACTCTGGCGAAAACAAAGTTTCCCCACGTCCCAACCAAAAAGACTTTTTGGGCGTTCAGCTTCCCTTCATTGGGTATACCTATATGGATTCAGGTTCTGCTACCCCGCCCCCAAGCCAGAAATTGGAAACCGTCAGTCCTAATGAGGCTGTTGAAAGTAGATCGGTGGATCCATCTACAAATGTATCGGACCAATCTGGTGCTTCAGTTATCTCTTCCAACATCGGTATCGATATCGACCAACCTATACATTCTAACGACACGACACTGAACGATTCCATCCATAAAGGCAGCGAAGAGTACGAAGGTACGATAGCCAAACTTAAGCTTCAGATCGAAGGGCTCACGGCTGCTTTACAGGCCTGTCAGCAAACGATACTCCAACAGAATCAGGAAAATAAAGAGCTGACTTTGACAGTGGATCGCATCCGTATGCAACTGATGGTGAGCGAGGACGAGAAAAATGAGCAAGGCAGAATGTTCGATACTCTTGAGACCCGCTTAGACGAAGAAGAGGCCGCCAAACTCGAACTGCAGGAGCTGAATCGAAATATTGAGGAAGAACGCGATAAAGCCCGATCTGAAGCTAAAAAGTTGAAGCGGGCCCTTACCGAGCTCAATGAGGTGTACCAGGGCACGAAGGAGGCAGTTACAACTTTGGACCAGTCGCGAGCCGAAGCCGACTCTAACTTTTCGGTCATGCGATCAAAGTGCGAATCGTTGATGTACGAGAACCAGGCAGTAAATGCCAAGTACCAGCACTTGGAGGCAAAGTGGAACCTAGTGGACCCAGAGCAAGTACCGAAGCTGCGGGATGAACTCAACAAGACGAACACTGAGTTAGCGCGAGTGCGAAGAGAGCTGGATATGAAGATGCAGGATAATGAACTCCTAACCAACCAAATCAACCAGCTCAAGCTACAACCCCCGTCACCTTTACCACAAGAGTCAGTTGATTCTAGTCAAAATCAGGACCAGAGCCAGAGCCAGGCGTCGACCGTTCCTCTGGACAGTAGGGTCTATGGTGAAATTATGGCCAACCTACAGCTAGAGACCAAGAACCACAACATATTGAATACGATTCACAGAGACCTGAGGCAGAACATGGATCTGAGGCCAGAGTTGGATGAGACACGGGAGAGCCGAGACGAAGCACTACATAGGACCGACCAAATGATTCTGCTCAACGAGAAGCAAGCCAACCTGATCAAGACGCTGATGGAAAAGATCACCTATCTGGAATCCACCTTTGCCGCTCTACCCGAATCCCGACTCACAAATGGATATGCACCTTCGACATCGCAAAACGATCGTCCCCAATCATTACCCAGCCCCCAAGTCGCCCAGCTGGTAGCCGAGAACTTTCGACTAAAGCAAGACCTGGATGCCAAGGAACAAAACATCCAAGGCTTAGTCACCAAGCTGGTGGTAGCTGAGACCAGCCGACCCACTTTGCCATTCTTCGGTAAATCCAAAGACAAGTTAAAGGAACAGCAGAAAGTGCTCAACCACCAGATTATGATTTTGGAAGGGAAGTTGCGCCAGGTTGAACGAGAAAATTCGCAACTAAGGTTCATGGGACAGCTTGCAGCCAATAAGGCTGAGAACAATCAAGAGGATGAGCGAGAGGGAGAGGATTTTTCACCTACTATGGGGTATCCCAGACTCAAACATAATTTGCTATTAACCGATGATGCCTCTGTACTTCAGACACGATCGCATCCCATCTCTACATTGGACCTGGGTCAGATCAACTTCAACCACTCGATACTGCAGAATAATCACAACGACTTTAGTAAGTTTTTTGCTTTTGGATTGATAGGAACTAACACATCTTTTTCATTTTAGAGCAGGCGATTAGCACCAAGTTTGGAATCTCCCATATCAAATAGAAGTGCCGGGTGCCGGTTGAGGAGGTTGCAGTTGATGACTATCCTTCAATCCTCCAAACGGAAGCATGGCTTGTATCTCGGACAGCCAATCAACTCTGACACCAAAATTATAACCTCTGATTGGAGACGATGCAACCCAACCAGCTCAAAAACTTTTGTCTAACTTATGACCTACTTATACTTACCTAATAGCTAAAAAACTTCGAATCTACCTGTTCTCCAATATATAATTAAATAGTAAACTTTGAAATATTTTTTCTTGCTGTGATATATGTATATTCGAGTTTATTATTTTAGAAACCCTATTTATTTTATAGAATTACTAGCATATAGGCTTTGTCGATATCCTATATCAACTCTAAAAACTTTTATCCCTATCTAACAAAACCACATCCATATAGATATCATCGTTTAAATTTAAACCTCAACCTTGCCCAATTTGAACAGCGGCCTAAAGTTGTAGAACTGAATCACTTGGAGGGCGATATAGATATGACAGGCAAACAACCCGGAGCTAGCCAAGAATAGGTATACGAAGGTGTTTACACCTTCCATTTCCAAGAGGTAAGCTGGAAGTAGCCACAACGCCTATATAGTATATATATATTTAGAAACAGCAACAGCTATTAAAAATTTACCTGAGCACCGAGCCACATCCCCACCATCGTTGCCACCTTTTTCCCAGGGATGTTCAAAAAGGGAACCAATACAGGTAGCAATCCCAAGTACCATATAAAATACTACTCAAATTAAAATTAAAAACATAAAATAAAAATTACCTGACTCGTACAGACTTTGTTGTAGTTGACGAACATCAGCGTCTGCAAAAAGGCGGCCAAGAAGACATCCTTATAAAACCAAAGTCCTACAAAGACAACAATCGAAAGTTGTGGTAAAAAGGCCAGCAATCCAAATAATGTACTCAAGCTCGGGTTATCTAAGCTAGTAGTCAGGTACAGGGGTAGGAAGTAGAGCGAGAAGTTATGGCGGTGGTCGACTCTCCGTACATGATATAGCAATGCATGCTCCAAAAAGTCATTCTCCAACCACATGTAGCATACCAAAGTCATAGCTATCAAAGGTATGAACGTAAAAACTAGAAACTCCAACCTTGTCTCATTGATGAGGGGGTGCACAAAACTAGGGACTTTAGTTTTGATAGACTGCGCTACCTTGACTATCGTCGGTAAAGCGGTAAACTCGGCTCTGGTAGCTCGCTTTCCTATCCTCTTTTCCAACTTGCGCTGTCGTGGGTAGTTCTTATCCATCAGTAATAACAGAGGCAACATATAGATAATAGGGTAAATCTTGAAATGTATCGCTAAGGCTAGACTCAGACATCCATGGACAAATTTGTTGTTGAGAAAACAAAATAAGCTATAGACTACCATCAGTATTAATATGGACTCACAGTTGCCTCTAGTTGATATAAAGGCAATAAAGGGGTTGAGTAGCCAACTTAAACTAACTACTTTGGTCGCCGTTTTGTCGTCAACCCCTCGCAGCTTGAGGATCTTTTGGAAATAAAAAGCTACCAAGATATCGCTAGTTGCGAACAATAGTTTGCCAAAATTGAGGTTGATCAAGTGATTGGGGATTAAGAGGATGGCTAGTAGGGGTGTGTAACGGTAGGTAAAACGATCGTAAGGTGATCTACCATTTAGTAAGTTGAAGCTAGCATCGTTGAAGACGTAGTAGTCGACGTCGGTATAGCTTAACTTTAAAAAATTTTCGACCAAGGACCCATATAAAATTAGAAAGAGACGGAGTAGAATACCTAAGGTTAAGGAATACTTGAAGGAAGTTGTAATATTGGTGAATCTGTTGGCTATGGTCGTCCACATACTCTTAGCAGTTCGAAGTTGAAAGACTTGGTCAAGTGAAGTTGACGTGGATTTGCTGGAAGTTTGAATAGTTTTGCTTGGATTTGGGTCTTTGAAGCTGATTCGAATAAGCTAAATCTATTGGCCAAATTGATAAAGGTTACGCTTTAAATTTGATCAACACTCCATGCAATTTTACAAGTAAACTTGAAGATTTTGCACATCCCATATTTTTCGCTGTATGGATGTAGTTTTGGTAGATCCAACTGGCAAAAGAACTTAGTGCATATATACCCTTATACTGCATAAGCCTTGTGATTACATTTTTATATGGGTCTATATTGAAGGAGTTAATTCCAAAGTTGTCGAAATATTGAGCTTAAGTTCAGATAGCAAAGATCAAAAGTTAAACTTATCTAAACAAAATAAGAAATTCTTGTATTCTTGATATATTTATCAATATACCAGTAAAATCTCAACAATAGCTATATATAAGTATACGTGTATAGCTTAATTAACTACTTTACTTTTGTAAAAAGATAGATGGTAGTATCCAAAATTTTTATAGAAATTATGCTATAAGGCCAAAATAAACAATTTATACCGTCAACTCTAAAATATATAGTAAAATACAAAAGAATCCAAATTTCGAATTTATTAAAAATAAACCCCCATTTCATTTACTAAAAAACTTACGATCTCAACCTCTTGGAAATAGAGTGAACGGCATCTAAATAGTACTTCAAGTGTTCAGGATCGTGGTCAGGCAGCATGCCGTGACCTAAATTGGCGATCAAAGGTTGTTTCTTGACATTAAACCCTTGCAACATACCTTCGGTATACTTTTCAATCTTTTCCTTACTAGCATACAATGCGATAGGATCCAAATTACCTTGCAACGTCAACTTACTTTCTTTGAAAATTTGAACAACTTGCTGAGGATCCATAGTCCAATCCAAGCCAACGACATCGAAAGTGTCCTGCTGACTCAATTGAGGTAAAGCGTGATGGGCTCCCTTGGCAAAAAGGATCAAAGGTACCGACATATTTTTGGCGGCCAGTCGTGCTTTAACTTGTTGACCGATCTTCATAAGGTACGGTAGGGAGAACTCCCTAAAGTCGGTGGAAGAAAGTTCACTTGCCCAAGAATCGAACAACTGCAAAAGTTGAGCACCATGTTCCACTTGTAGAACCAAGTACTCGATGATAACATCGGTTAACTTCTGCAACAGTTTGTGACTAGCTTCTGGGTACAGTAGTAACCACTTCTTGGCAGTGGCATGGTTAGTGCCCGACTTGCCTTCGATCATGTAGCTCGCTAAAGTCCATGGGGCGCCCGAAAATCCAATCAAAGGGACTTTACCTTCCAATTTGTGTCGTGTCAAGGTGATGGCTTGCAGCACATAATCAAGCTCCTTTTTGACGTCAACACTCTCCTTTAACTTAGTATCTACATGTTCAGGTAATTCCAACTTATCTTCAAAATGAATACCGTAGCCAGACTTGACTTCGAACTTCAAACCTAAAGCTTCACTGACAACTAATATATCACTAAAGATGATGGCGGCATCGAGTTGGGGGTAGCGTGCAATAGGTTGTAAAGTTACTTGGCAGGCTAGCTCGGGGGTACGGCATACTTTGTTGAAGTCATGTTGGGCGCGGACTTCACGGAACTCTATTGGAGGAGGAGAAAAAAGAAATTAGTCCTTGTAGGTAAAAATAAAGAATACCGGGCAAGTAACGACCAGCTTGACGCATTATCCAAACTGGAACTCTTTCGGCTACTTGGCCTAAAGCAGTACGTATAATTAAATCGTTTTTGAGTTCTGGGAACGGTTTTCCTTTGAATTCTTCCATATTCTTGAAGTTGAAGCTGAAGTTGACGATAGTGGCTTCCTTTTATCTTACAAAACTTTAAATAAGGACGTAAGCATGCAAAATAAAGGGTTGGCAAACCCTGCAAATCTTTGGCATTTCCAAACTGGGAAAATATATAGCCAATAGAGGTGTCACTACAAGTAAAAAGGCCTTTTCATTGGATAGTATTGTTAACTTACAATCCAGTTTCAAATTCTTGTAGGAAAACTTGCCAACTTTTTCAAAGAATAAATAAACCCAATGTTCAAGTCCAAAATTCTTCAACCCAACTCAAAAGCCATTCAAAACTTTAACCATGATAGACCCCATGTATCAAGACTTTCAAACCAACCTCAATTTATCCACAAAGTACATCTACGGCTCCAAAATTGGCGAAGGAAGCTACGGTTTAGTGCACAAAGCCCGTTGCAAAAAGACCAACGATCTAGTCGCCATCAAAAAGGTACGATGGCAGATGCCCAAGCAACAAGGTACTGTACCTGAAGGTATCAACGCAACAGCTATCAGAGAGATAAGCTTATTGAAGACGTTTCAACATGAGAATATAATTCGTTTGAGAGAAACTTTCTGCGATAGTAAGTTTCATTTTTTAATATTCGACTTTTACGAGTACGATATGAAGACCTACATGCAAACGCAACACTATGTGGAAAACAACTGCCCTAGGATTATGAAGGTAAATTATTTTATAATTTACATATTTACATTTTGCGATTTAGAAATTCCTATACTCTTTATTACAAGGTATCAACTTTCTGCACATGAACCGAATAATCCATCGTGACTTGAAACCCCAAAACATTCTATTGGACAAATTAGGTCGTGTCAAGATAGCCGATTTAGGGTTAGCACGAACAATATCTCACCCCTCAACGACGTTGACCCCTGAAGTCGTAACGTTATGGTACCGCAGCCCCGAAACGATGTTACGTAGTCCCAATTATGGCTCTAAAATGGATATCTGGTCTCTGGCCTGCCTTTATTATGAGTTCTGTCACAACCGACCTTTATTTGATGGAGAAGTTGAGTTGGATCACCTCTTCCGCATATTCGAAGTTTTGGGGACGCCTTCACAACAGACGTTGGACAAAGTAGTGCCCAACAATTATTTAGTACCTTACCAACCCAAATTCCAACCCAAGAAGTTGGATGCTCTATGTTACAAATTTGATAATTTGGAAGTCGATTTAGTACGCAAAATGTTGGAATTTGATCCCGAAGTGAGACTATCAGCTAAAGAGTGCTTACAGCACGAAGTGCTACGTGAGGTGTCGATAGTAAAGCGAAGGAACAGCTTCAATGAATTAGAGCCCAAAAACTTACCCTACCCCATATTGCCCAAATTTGTAGCTAAGAAGTGGGAGAATGGAAAGGGTGGAGTTGAAAAGCGAAATGGTGAGTTCAGTAGTCAAGAAGGTAGAAGTAAAAAGGGTAGGGGGAATGGGAATGTGGAACGACTGGGAACAAAGATTCAGCTACCTAAAGGAAGGAATGGAAATGATAGGTAGGTAGAGACAACTGATGCATTTGAGAGTTTAAAGTTATCCAGAATTTTCTTAGTACTGCTGCTTTAGTAAAAATATTTATATATCCATGTTTATTTTCTCCATACGTTATTTTGGTTCCCAAATTTTTTGAGTTTGGTTATGAGTTTGTATAGTGCTGTTTGGTAAGGCATACCAAATCCCTCAGTTTAAGTTGGTTGGTCCCTTAACTTGTTTTTATATATTAAAACCTTGTGTTGCTTAAGTCGCTACCCAAATTGCAGTGCCTCATGTCTAGGTCTTGACTGCAACCTTTACCAACTTGAACTTTAACTTTTAGGCAGTCTTCTCCTTTACATCTTTCACTGCAACTACCTACTGAAGATATAATTGATTTAGAAGTTGGTAATGAGTAACACATTTTAACTTCCAACCCAAAGATAAAGCTAAATCGAAGTAAGAAGCTGATGTTTAGTTAAAGATAAAGCCTGCCAAAGATCGAACTTTCGTTAAATGGTAAAGCTATCTCATCCAAAAAACATAATAAAAGTCCTAAAAAGTATCGATATTAGACCTTATCCCTCTTACTACACTACAAATTTTCTAAAGCCCAACTACATAAATCTAAACTTTTCTATCAAACTCAACTAAAGTATTCGAAAATTCAGCTAATTAGTTTATAGTTAGATTTACAATCCAAATGGTGATGCATTCAAAAAGCCAACTTTAAAATCTCTTTCAGCTTTTTTGGTATAATAGTAGAAAAGAACAGAGCTATATGGAAGTTAAATTTACGACTCGGATATTTGAAACATGTTGGGATATGTTTGAAAAGTTGAAGTTAGGACGACATATCAAAGACAATGAATTTACAGTGTTGAGTGGTATTGTTTTAGAAATAACTGATCGTAAACTATTGTTTTCATCTTGAAGTTAAAACTCAACTTTCACTAGCTACTACATCGAGCCAAATCTACGAATGCATAACATTGAAGTAGGTATTTTCTTATTGAATTGTAATATGTAGTAATTTTATAAAGCACAGGATTAAAATGCCTACCTAAAAGTCAACTAGACGCCAACAACTTTACTTTGAACGACTCCCATGCCGAAGTATTGAGTAAAAGGTGTTTTCAAAAGTAACTTTGTTTATAACAATGTAATCTTAATTTTTACTAGGTATATCTACCAAACTCTAGAGAATATTTTAAATAAGGCTCCTTCAACAATAGAATGGTTAATAGAAGATATCGACAACAACTCCGAGTCAACTACTAAGAAGTTTATTCTAAATCCCAAGCTGAGCCCCAAATTTCACATGTATATAAGTCAGGCTCCTTGTAACTTATTATTTAAATAACATTATTAAAATTACTTTAACATTTTTAGGCGGAGATGCCTCAATGGAAGCATTAGACTTAGTCACTACCATAACTGAAAATAACAGCAAGCGCATCAAGTTAATGGAAAACAACAAAACTAAAAGGGAAAGGGAAGTGGAAAAGGAAGTAGAAGTGATAGTTCGAGGTAGAGAAAATTTTAATAAAATTGGTGTCTTGCGTACTAAACCAGGTACCCTATTTCCTATCCTTTACAAGCATTAAAATTTGTATAAAAGCACGAACCGATGCCGAACGTACCTTATCCTTATCTTGCTCGTAGGCTTTGAAAATCCAGTACAAATTAATTAAATTCCAAATGTAGGGATAAGCTATCACGATGGAATGTCTTGGGTCTACAAGGTCAACTGCTGACTGCCTTTATACCGCCCATCTACCTAACCACCTTAACAATCTCCACTAACGGTCTTTTTCACCAAAAGCAGGTGGAGCGGGCCCTTTTAGAACGAATAAACCCATTGAAAGGTGCTTTTATTTTACAGTAAAAATTTACTAACTTAAATAACATAGACCTTATGACACTACCTTATAAAGTCAACCCTATGCAAATCTTGAGTACCGATCGTCAATTCCCTTATAGTAAGTACAGTGATGAAAGAAGGATGAAATCCAACCCATTAGCCTTAGTTTGGAAGTCAGGTTGGAATAAAGAGGAAGTTCTAACGAAGGGGTACAAATTGGGCACCAATGTCAAGAAGCTGGACAAAGTACCAGTTAAGGGAAGGTACCATTTCATTTTTTATAATATAAACCTTATATAACCCAAAAACATTAGATCGCAAATCTGTAGTGCCAATCTCTTAACCGACTATAAAAAATTGCTAAGGCTGATAGGATGTGATCAAAATAAATTGGACCTTTTTACGGCAAAGTATAAGGAAGTCAAAGATAACAAAGATGGAAAAGTTATTTTTGATGAAGGGTATATATATGCTCGAAAGACTTTCTTTGCTGATGCGTTGTTTAAGGGTTGGAAGTTACATCAAGAGATTCAATAGAAAAGATCTAATAAATAGTTCAATAGATATTTAAACTCCTACATTATATTTTTAGAGTTAACATGAATGTAATTAGCTTCAACTACCGATTCCCTTATTTTATTTTAGACCTAAATTCTAACTATAGTTCGATTTACATTTATCTTCGCCATCTAACTTTCTTCCAGTTTTTTTACTACCGATCAAACATGTCTTTGACTTGCCAAAATGAAGGTCAGTCAATTCAGCCCCAAATAGCTCGAATATTAACTTCGACTCTGGATCAAACGCTTCTTTATTACACTGATAGATTTACTAGCACTTTTAGTGATGCTAGTTTCCTTGAGTTTATATATAAATATAATCTTCAATGTTATCAAAAGACTTATATACATTGCTACCATTATGGCTATACTTAGGCAAGCTTTTCTTTTCATTATTTGAAGGTGGATTTTTAAATCCATGGCTTTAACTTTAGATTGGTAGAGCTAGGTAAGGCTTACAAGCTTTTGACTTGAAATCGAACCGTAAATCTGCAATGAGCTGGTGAGGATAAGTAAAGTTAGGAATAGAAAGTTGAAAAGCAGCATTTGTAAACATATATTTTAAAGTTGATTTGTAACCTTTTATACTATGTTTTAGTCATTCAGATCAATTTAGTTTATAGCTTGCCTGTAAAAGATAATAACAGTTCGTCAATTACTTTAAAGTACCAAAGTAACTTGCAGTTTGAAATCGTAGTTACCAAATTGGACACCTGTGTAATTTTACTATTAGTACCTAACATCTCTACAAAAGTACAACAAGGCCACCTTGCCTACTCTCAATAGCCATAAAAAATTCTAATATGAAAAATGTAATGCTTTCAATTATAATAGCAAGGCATTCGTCTGTGAAACTTTGCACTGATTTTACTAAGTACCATTTTATAAAATATTGAAGTTCAACTTAAGTTTATATCAATATATAAATGCTCCATATCCAAAACAAACAAAAATCAGCAATAAACTATAATTGCTGTAACTATATACTCTAGCTTTTAATGATGGATCATATAATACTAACTTTCAATATATTGAGGTTTAGACTCATGCTCATTACCCTTATCGACAGCCGACTTTTTATCAAGGTGAAGCTTAGCTAGATCGGCAACCAACAGCTCAGCAAAAAGTTTCAACTTTCTAAGTCTAGATTTGGATCGCTCACTCAACTCACCAACTCTATCGTCGATTGACCTACGATAACGACCTCCAATTGCACGCCACGTCCTTTGCGAATTACCCAAGCTACTCATAAAATCTAGAAATCCTCCTGTTAAACTTCGCTTGCTTTTAAGGGGTTGAGAGCTTTGAGGTATGTTACGTCGGGTTAAAGTGTTGGTGCCGGTAGTATCAGGTAGGCTTTTCAAATTGTTGCCTCCGTTGGTACCTCCATAGAGGTGTAAAGAATTAGTCAAGGCGAGTAAAGTTAAAGGTAGGAGAGTCGAAATCTTCATTTTCACAGATAAATTTTGTAGGTGATCTACTACTTTTTATACCAGCTTCAAGCTATTTTTAACAATGTAAATGGTAGTAATTTATGCGATGTCTAGTAGTCCAGCTTTTCAATTACCCTTTGCAAGTGCTAAACTAGATTGCAGCTCAAGTCGTTTATACCAAACTTGGTAATCAACATCTTCAAAGTCTATACTAAGCTACGGTTTAGTCTGTTTCCTCGAGCTACCAAGTATTTTCAATAGGAAGTAGCAATGATAGCATCCCAAATAACGAAGAGACGATGACGAGGTTATTCTGAGTCGAATTATAAATAGATAATGATAACTGGTACCATAAAACAAAGCAGTATAAAGACTAAAGTTGCTACCTTAAAAGCACCTAGCATTTGATCTATGATCCCTATTAGCTTTTCTATGGACTATTGAAACATACTGTGCATATATATATATGATGGAAGGTGACAGAAAAATATGGTGACTTGTAGATAATATATAAAAGATTTGTAAATTACTACGACAAAAATCAGCCATTGAAAAGCATACAAATTTGCTTTTAATAGTGGTATGTATAGAATTGGTACCTCACTATATGCTAAACCAGCTTTGGCTTTACTTCAAAATAGACCCCTACTAAACTCACTAATAATCTTCAATTGAGCATTTTTTGTCCTTATCAAAGTGAACTTCGGTTAGCTCGACGATGAGCAATCTCAATATCAACTTCAAACTGAACTTCCTGTTCCCACCATCAATAGATCTACAATGATGACCACTGACTACGCTCCATGTATTTTGAGATCTACCGATGTTGCACAGCAGATCGAAGAAAGATCCTCCTCGAGGTAAACTTTGCAAACTTTTGCCTTCACTAGTACCTCCAGGTAGGCGCAACAAGTTGGTGAGAGTAACTAACGTCAAATATAGGACTGCTGATAGTTTTATTTTGATAAGCCAAACATTAAAGTGATCTGTTTTCTTTTATATGCTACTTTATTAATTTGTAGCAGTGTGCTATATAGTGATATATCTAGTATTTGATAGTAACAAATGACTAGCTATCCTTTTAAGGTAAAGGGTCTATTGATATTGGAAACTGTAGCTGCTAAATCCAGCAATAGTTTTTATGTATTTATCAGCAATTGGTATATGTAAATAGCTGATATTAGCAAAGTAGGGTGTCTTAAATTAATTATATCAAATATATAGTAAACCTGGATTTCACACATCCCTTCTTTTGTCCTCAATAGCCATTTTAATAATAAAATTGAGAAAAAGTAATTATTGTAATAGTATAGCTTAAATTTTAATGACGGAATGTATAAACTTGGCATTCAACCTATTCATGTCTGGATTCCGGCTTAGACTCCAATTTTGACTCCTGCTTAGACTCTACGCTACCCTCCCATTTAGTTTGTTTACCAGAGGCCTTTTGCTCACCCAACACCTCAAAATTTACATCATTCAATTCGGCGACCAATAAATCAAATATCAACTTCAATTTTTTGACCTTTGACTCTTGCTTTGGGCTCAGCTGCACTTCAGTACCGTTATCGGAGTTAATTGCACTTTTACCAAAAACCGTTTTACGCTTCCATTCTGACGTCTTTAAATTGTGGATCAGCTGGAAGAAGGATCCCATACCGTTACCACCACCACCTCTACCTCGGCTCCTAGGTAAATTTCGCAAACGGTTGGTCTCGAGAGTCGTTCCATCGTGGTGTAAGGAGTTAGTGAAGGTGATTAAAGTTAAAAGTAAAATAGCTGATAACTTCATTTTGACAAACAAAGTTTTAGCGATGGGCTGTCTTTTATATATTTTTTGGGTGTAAAAGTAAATTGTAATGGATATGGATTTGGTAAAAGCAATTAACAATTACCTTTTTATATCGAAGCTTTATACTAGAATTCAAAATCATAACTACTAAATCTGGTAATCGCTTATACATATGCGTTAACCATCCAGAAGCAGTAATTGACTGATTATAGGCCAAGTAGGATATTTCAAGCTAATATAGTATATATTAAACCTGGATTGCATACTTTGAATTGTTAAAGTAGGATTTGGCGGTGAAAGATAGGAAACTCTAATAAACTTTGTGTAGATAATAGGAAATGCTATAAAATCCTATACTATAAAGTTGGAAACCTATATATTTAAGTATAGCTTTAATGTCTAGTTTTTATTTTTCATTATTTCTCTATAAGCATCCTAACTTATTGTTTAAATAGGCTTAGCATATAGTTTATGTTAATTAAAATGACAAAAGTTATCAGTAGCTATTTGAAAACTAATATAGCCATCTAAATTAGTTTTAATGAAAAAATATATAGGATGGAGGTCAATCTATTCATGGCTGGATTCTGACTTGGACTCTGATTTATGTTCCTGCTTAGATTCCACACTACCTTCCTTTCTAACCTGCTTGTCGGCAGCCTCCTGTTCATCCAAAACCTTGTTAAAGTTGAAATCGGCCAACTCGGCGACTAGTAACGAAAATATCAACTTTAACTTCTTGGCTTTGGACTTCTGCTTTGGAGTCAACTGCATCCTGAGTGTTGTCACTGGGCTTGACAGTACTTTTACGTAGCAAGCTCCACTTCATGTTGGACTTGAATAGGTTGGCCATCAACTCCATACCAGATCCATTTCTGGGTAACGCTCGTAAACTGTTGGCCTCGAAAGTCGTTCCATCAAAGTGTAAAGCGTTGGTCAAGGCAAGTAAGGTTAGAGGTAAGATGGTTGAGAATTTCATTTTGATAAACATAGATGTTTGGGGGTTAGGTTATCTTTTATACGCTCTTTGGATATGTAATTTGATAGAAGCAGTTTGGCAATTACTTGTTTGAACCAAGTCCTTAAATTAGAGCTTAGAGTCGTAGTTACTAAATTTAGTACTCGAACTAAACTACCTTACTAAAATGTATATGGATGAATACTAAACAGCGCTATATATTTTAAAGTGAATATGTAAAAGCAGAGGAGAATTTGGATTGCAGAATATATGCTTTAAAAGTAGTTGCAGATGGCGATATATCTAACAAAAATGGATAGTATGGATATCAAGTGGAAGTTCAGAATCAATATATAAAAATGCAAATAGAATATTTTACTCATTAGCAAAGCTATAGTTAACACATAGTTTGCTATCATGGATAAAACAGATGAGTACATATCAATAGGCTAAATAACAGGTTCAGAAAGCTAAGAATTCATACCCTTTGATCAAAAGCCAATACAACAAACTTTCACAAGTCTATCAAACTACTAGCTTCCTAAATCAATAGATCCCGGCTACTAAAGTATCTCTGTAACCATTCGTTTACTATCAACATACAATGACATAAACCAAACTATCCTAAACTTGAAATTTACTATAGGTTTCAATAATTTATTGCTTCCCTGAATCATTGTCCTTATTCTGATCTTTGGCGAACTGCTGGGCCCTAAAATAAAAGAGTAAGTTTTAAATACAATTTACAAAGCTTACATCTGGGCCAGAGCAGGATTGGACATCAAGTTAGCCAAGGGGTTGGAGGCGTTGCCTACTAGCACCACCGGTACCACCCATCATGTTGTTGTACCTAATACAATGTCAGCACAAAACATCAACGTCGAAACTTACATATCCATCATCTTGGAGGGATCTTTCATCATATCGTCCATCATACCGCTCTGCATGAACTGCTGGGCCATGTTCATGAGTGCGGGGTTGTTCATCAGTGAAGCAAAGTCCATACCTCCCAAGTTGGGTCCAGCACCACCACTTCCCAAATTAGCTTTAGGGGCCTCTCGCGAAGTCTCAGCTACTGAATTAGAGCTTCCCGATGCTAAACGAGCTTCACAATTGGTCAAGGCAGCCCGAATGTTGGCGTTGTTGGGTTCCTTCTCAACGGCAACTTTGTAGGCATCAACAGCCTTGGCGAAATCACCTTTCGAGAAGTAGGCATGGCTTTTGAAACGTTAGTTTAGGCATAAAGGTTAAAAAGGTACCCTAGGCGACTGTAGGCTTTGCCATAGTTGGGGTTAATCTCGGAAGATTTGATACTGTCAGCGATGGCGTTATCCTGGTCATTGAGTTGAGAGTAGGCAGCGGCACTAAAAAAATAATATTTAGCAACCAAATTTATAGTACTTTTACCGGTTGGCGTAGTACACGGCGTTATTCGAGTCCAACTCAATGGCTTGGGTATATAATTTAACAGCTTCGGTGTAATTACGCTCCGTTACCTTGACGTTACCTACCTCAAATTAAAAACGATACAACACCAAATAAAATTTACCAGCCGACTTGAAAGCTTCGGCCTTTTTCTTATCTTCCTCAGAAGCGATACCAGATGGAGATTTACTCGTAGTTTCAGCTGGCTATAATAAGATTTAAAAACTAGTTCTAAATTTTTAAAAATACCTTGGTCTGCTTCTGAGTTTTAAGGAAGACATTGAAGATTTGGATCAAGTTGGCTGGCTTTATACTGAGTTCCTTCTTATGGGCTTCATCGTTAATATCGACGTTAAAAGCTTCACTTATGCATTGGGTGGCAACTTTTGAAAAAATAAATTTAATGAAATGGATAGATGAAATTACCTGCTAAACTTTCGGCTCCTTCAGAAGTAACAGAGCCATCATTGATAGTAGTCTGCAGAAATTCCAAGAAGGCAAAGACGAGTTGGCGTTTGTTGTCGGTACTCATTTTGAATTGAAGAACTAGGTGCAAAACTAATTCTGATTTTGGAGCTTGACAAATTGAAATTGGAAGGTTCTGGAAGCTTATCAAATTTTCAAACTGAGTTCAAGTTTGATTTGAAAATTCATCAGTTCGATAATTTATGTTGAGATTGAGCAAAATTATCTTAGCTTTGGCTTTAGATGTGGAGCGATTAGCTTATGTGGTACCAATATAGTGGCAAAAGTTAATAGAGTTAGATATGGAAAGGAAACTTGGTCAACTAAAAAATCTTTAAGATTAGTTGAATATCTCTAAATTGGTAAAAGTAGCAGCAGATATTGATGTAACCTATATAAAGCCAATTCCTTGATATCTATCAACTGATTTTAAATATTTACAAAGCAAGCTTATAATTGGCATTACATGAGATATAAAGTACTGAATTAAAAACCGATATTATTACTTATTAAATGGTTTAGGATTTTTACAAGGCTTTTGAAGTAAAATATCTATGCAGGTCTGTAAAGGTTTACAAAAGGTATTATATTATTAAACTGGCAGTATCAGTTTAGTAGATATTTCAAGTTTCATTATTATTCAGCAAAATTATAGATAAACCCTACTATTAGTTTTCAGGATAAAGAATCCTCTTTAGCTACTATAGATAGTATACCTTTACTATTATTTATAAAATACATCTTGTATTTATAGCTGTTGGGAAACATCTACAAGGAATGTTCACCAGCTAGGGTTAGTGTAACAAAACCTCAGATGGCTTCTCTAGAGAATCAGCTTGATAACCCTTCTAGCTGTGAGAACTGTAGCTTTAATACTGTTTCAACCTTGCAATAGATTAGTTCTTGGTCACTTAATAATTAATTGCAAAAAGGCAGAGTCTCTGCTTGAACTGAATAACAATTAACATATTAGATCATGACATGTCACTAATGGATTCTCCTGGTCCACCCTCAAAGCATGATGTATACACACCATCTGCCTAATGAAGGACTAGTCATTGGCATTTCCATTGTCCTGTTGTCCTCATTTCCTGCCCCTATATAAACCCCTCTGACTTGTGTAACTTTTTGACAAGTGATTATCTCATAATAAATATTTCAATTTCTCTTTGTTATAATCACTGCATGCCAATTAGACCCAATTTCCTGTAACTGTTGAATTAGCCAAAAGTTAAACCAGAATATTGCCAACTTAGAGTAGCCTAAAGTTGATATACAGAATAGTGTTGGATCAAGGATAGCTTAGGATTAGCTTAGGATTTACAAAATAGCATCAGATTAGAATTGCTCTGAATTAGGATTAGAGCTAATTAGACAGAATTAAGTACTAAAACCCAATGGATATTACTGCCCTCCTTGGCCTCATTACAACTGTGGCCTCATTTGTCTTTATGAACTGACTTTGGGTTCAGATTGCCACTAAAGTCTCAGCTGTTAAAGCAATGGCATTGAGCTTCTTTAGTTTTATTGGTGTGATCACCACTATGTTGGCTTACTTTAAGCCTAGCCCTGCACTCCTAGAGAGACTTCCCTACAAGCAGGCCAGACAGCCAAGTAAAGGAGATATAACATAAGAAGTGCCTATACAATAGTAGTCAAGTTCTAGTTTCAGGAGGGAACTAAAGAGATAGGTTGGAACTAGAAAGTAGAGTAGTGCTGAACTAAAGAGGGCTAGCTAGGTAGTAGTTGTACAACTATTAGTGCTATAGTATTAGGATCAAAAGTAAGGGTTAGTTGATAGGTCAACATTAGTTCAAAGAAGTAGACAGTATTAGTAACATTAATTGCCTAAAGAAGATGTGATTCAAGGGTAGCAAGGATTGTTAAAAGGTAGTAGGAGGCTGGAAGGATAGTGTAAGGTGTAACAACCTTGATTGTTACAATTCCTAGTATGAGGTCATCGACCAACTTTCTTTGTATACCACACCATTTTTTTATTTCTCTTACCAATCTTCGATTTTCTACTTTCCATTTATATCTAGTTTCGAACAGAAATCTGTTCTACTTATTAGATATTCTTGACTATTTTTCCATATTCTTAGCTTCGGCTATAAGTTAGGAACCCCAGTTATTACCAGCATAGCATTCTGATATCGGGATTCGGATATTCAGCAAGTATTGCCAAGATACCGAAAGGGTATTTAAACCCCTGAGGTGCCACTAAAAGGCTGGTATCTTGACAACGTTCCACCTCGCTATTTTCTAATAGCTGTTACTCACCCCACTTCCTAGCCATAGCTGTTGCGACAGCCTGCTTTCGCTTCTTAGTTTTGAATAAAGTCTTGTCTCTTTACTCATCTCCCTGTTTCAGCATAGTATTTCTATGTGGTCTAATCCCCCTGTCCTCCCTACCTCTTATTACCTGTTAACAATCCTTGCCACCCTTGGATCTCACCTCCTCTGGGCGATTAATATTACTAATACGATCAACCCTTTCGAGCCCACGTTAACCTATCAGCCTACCCCTACCTTTGATCCCAATATGGTAGCACCGGCTGCTTCCCAACCTTCACCTGATGGGGCCCCTCCGGTCCAGCCCCAGTCCGCACCCAAGCCTTCGTATGTCCCCTCTATCCCCTCTTGGAACTGGGATGTGACTACGGTCGTGTGGGCACTCCTTATGGTGTACCTCCTCTACTTGGCGATCCGACCTGCCCTCCGGAGAATCCAGTCCTTTGTTACTAATGCAGTGGTGGGCGTTAGCTTTGCTTTCCTCACCCACCACGTCATTAGTTCGCAATATGATGCCATCATTAGTTGGATCCAGTGGTATTTCCCTGGACCTTACAGTTTGTCAAGATCTCTAACCGACTCTATGCCAGCCCATTCCAATGCTCTGATTCTGTCGGCCCTGCTCCCTGGATGTACTGTCTTAGGAATTTGCCTCTACCACATCTATATCTTACCAATGATCGCCTCTAATCAAGTTACCCAAAACCAGTTGGTCTCTGGTACAGAGAAACAAGTGGAAGAATTAGCCGAAGTTCAAGGAATGAACTCAGTTAATGAAGCTACGACTACTGTACCGACAAAAATCATACTGGAAGATAACGCCATCACTGCTATGAGTGCGGTAGCTAACCAAGCCACCTTCACTCAAGCTAATCCTACTCAACTGGTTAATGTTATCCACAAACCTCCAGTAGCGCAACATCCATTCCCCCGGTTCAATGGCGAAGAGCACCTAATCCTCCCTTTCTTACGAGACCTTGGGCTCTACTTTCATACCCAAGAACCTCCCATTACTAGGGATGAGGATAAGATTACTCACTTGCTAGCTGCTACATCAGGCCCAGCCCACTCGTGGAGCCAAAATATGGGCAGAGTAACTGCTCAGGAAAACTTGTCCTATGCAGAAGTATCCGAACGCTTTCTTACCTTCTTTGGTTCATCAGAACGAGAGTACACTAAGATCTTGGATCTTCGACAAGGAGCCCAAAAGACCAGCAATTTCAACCTAAGATTCTTAGAATATGCTGAACTTTCTCCTTATGATGAGCAAGTGAAAATCGACCTGTACTTGAAGAGCATCAAGCAACCCTTGTATGAAAAGATGCGCCTGTTACCGTTTCCCAAAACCTTACTGGAGGCCATGACTCAAACCGCACGACTGTCTAACCAGGAGAGTGTAGAACAGGAACCCAGTCTCTCTTCAAGCTCACCAAAGACATACGAAGTAGCAGACCTGCGAGCCCCACCAGATAACAGTCCATCTGAAGTCATTGCCGCCATAAGCTCCAGCCATGCCACTACCTCTGGGGACACCGGATCCAAGGTTCTTGCAATGCTCCCAAAATCTCGACCCAAGTTGTCCCAGGAGGAGATCCAAAGACGTAAAGATAATAGCCTTTGCTTCTATTGCGCCTCCAATGTTCATAATATTACCGAATGCCCCACCAAGAGTAATGATAACGAGGTAGCACCAAGTTTTCAATAAGCCCTGTACTTCTGGCCTTGGGCAAGCTAGACCCCTACGAAGTACAAGCAACCTCTTTTGTCCCTAGTCCCTATCAACATCTACTCCTCCCCGTAACACTAGCACTGGAAGTTCCTTTCCACACCTTTGCTTTAATTGACACTGGAGCCACTTACAATTTAATTTCCCAGAAGCTGGTAGACGCCACATCGATAGTTACCACGCTGGACCCCTTCGGCCCCAAGCTTCAGGGATTGACAGGGTCACTCTTAAGCCCTAGTACCAAGCGAGCCACAGTCTCCTTCTCGTTATCATCACCTAAGGGAAACCCCCCATCGGCCTATACAATCGACCCTATTTGTCTACAAAACATGTCATTCCCACTCGTATTAGGACTACCTTGGATAACCCAGACAAAACCTACCTTTAATTGGGATCAGAAGAGCCTATATATCCAAGACCAGGAGTTCAAATGCCTCCATGAGTACCCCAACTCACTGGAAATTCCCCCAGAAGAACCAATAAGCATTCCATTGCTACCTGAAGTCGAATCAGTAACTAGAAGCAATGATCCTCTCCCTCTTCCACCTGAGGAGTATCGTCAGTTCCACTTTGTATGGGATAGTTCAAATCAAAACCGACTGAGAGTCCCCACCAAACATGATCATGCAATCGACTTAATACCTAATGCTAAACTCCCAACACCCAAGCTGTTCCCAATGTCCGAAAAGCAATTGCAGGAGTTGAAGCTATTCATTGATGACTTACTGGCCAAAGGATTCATACGGGAAAGCAAGGCACCGATGTGCGCTCCTTTGTTGTTTGTGGGTAAGTCAGATGGTACTCGACGCTTAAGTGTAGATTACCGAATGCTAAACGATATTACAATTAAGAATCGGTACCCCATCCCAAACGTAGAAGAACTGTTGGATCGAATCAAAGGGAAAAAGTATTTTACAAAACTTGACCTTCCCAATGCATACCATCAGATTCGAATTGCCCCGGGCCATGAGTGGAAGACCTCATTCAAATGTCGCTATGGTCAATTTGAATGGGTAGTTATGCCTTTTGGCTTGACTAACGCTCCAGCGACCTTTCAAAACATGGTGAACGAGCTCCTGTTCCCCTACCTGGATACATTTGTTACAGCATACTTGGATGATATACTGATCTTTAGCAACACTCTAGAGGAGCATGTCCAGCATGTCAAAACTGTATTGAAGATTTTCAACGACAACCAGCTCCCCCTAAAGATCAAAAAGTGTACCTTCCATCAAACAGAAACAGAGTTTCTGGGTTACTTTATTAGTGATAAGGGAGTTCAAATCTCTACAGACAAAGTACAAGCCGTCTTAGATTGGAGTCGCCCAAAGACAAAAAAGGACGTCAGATCTTTCCTAGGATTTGTGAATTACTCACGCCGCTTCATACCCAACTACTCTCAAATTGCTTTACCCTTGACAGCGTTAACGGCAGGCACGTCAAAAACACTTAACTGGACTCCTGAGTGTGAGCATTCGTTTGAGTTGCTAAGAAAATTGGTATGTACGGCCCCAGTCCTACAAACCCCTAACGTAGAGGAACGGTTCTTCCTTCAGACAGATGCCAGCGATTACGCGCTAGGTGCAGTGCTGCTCCAACAGGATGGAACAGGGTTAAGACCAGTAGCCTACCATGCTAGGAAGCTTATTGCTGCACAGATCAATTATGAAGTATATGATAAAGAGCTCCTTGCTATTCTAGATGCCCTGGACCACTGGAAACAGTACTTACTTGGTAGTAAGTACCCCGTTGTGGTGTATTCAGACCACCGCAACTTGGAATATTTCAAGACTTCCCAGAAACTGACCCCACGACAATTCCGTTGGAGTCAACTCGTAGCCCAGTACCGGTTCTTCATTACCTACCGACCTGGTAGTAAGCAAGTCTTACCTGATGCACTAAGTAGGAGACCTGACCTAGTGGAGGCCTTGAAGTATCGTGACCTAGTGAATACTACGACCCTCTTAGGGCCTGAAAGATTCATTATGGGAGCCGTCTTCTCTAAGGAAGGTACTCCTACGGACTTGTTCGAAAGGATAAGGGAAAGTCACAAAACTCACCCATATTACCTAGCATTGAAAGCAAAAGAACGGGTACCAAAGGGCTTTGAATTACATGACGACCTACTATATTTCAACCATCGCTGTGTAGTCCCTACTTCAGAGCTACAGGCAGAAGTAATGGCTCTGAAGCATGACCATCCAATTGCTGGCCATGGAGGAGGGAAGAAGACCTGGGATCTGATTCGACGCGAGTTCTTTTGGCCTCAACTAAAGATCCACGTTGAGAAGTATGTAAAGAATTGCTTAGTTTGTGCACGCTGTCGTGAGAGGAATACAAAAAGTTCGGGATTACTGCAACCCTTGGGAGTACCATCGAAGCCGTGGTCAGAGCTTACAGTCGACTTTATTGGGGAGCTCCCCAGCTCAGAAGGTTACCGTTATGTCATGGTAGTTGTCGATCGTCTGACTAAATATGCTTTGTTCATCCCAATGTCATCCATCACCGCAGAAGAGACAGCTAAGAGATTTATTAATCAGGTCTTCGCTAAGCATGGAACCCCCCATAGTGTAGTATCAGATCGAGGGCCCCAGTTCGTAAGTGCTTTCTGGTCCCGAGTGTGCAAACTGTTGAATATCACCCTAAAGCTGAGTACAGCAGCTAGACCCCAAACAGATGGTCAGACCGAAAGAACTAATCGCACTCTCGAAGGTTACTTAAGACGATTTGTAAACTACCAGCAGGATGATTGGTCCCAACTCCTGCCATTAGCCGAATTTGCTTATAACAACTCATATCATCAGAGCATAGGTACCTCTCCGTTCTATTCCAATTATGGATTTCACCCAGAGTTCAATACCCGCCGACCCTATAAAGAGCAGATTCCATCTGCAGAAGAGCGAATCCGCCAGATTGCTACTGTTCAAGCTCAGCTTAAAGGATGCCTAGAGCGCAGCCAAGAGTACTATAAGAAATATTATGATCAACGTCACCAGGAGGAACCCGTCTATAAGCCTGGAGACTGGGTACTAATTGACGCTCCCAACCTACGCAGCAAAAGACCCTTGAAAAAACTAGACTGGAAACGTTATGGGCCATACCAGATCCTGGAACGAAAATCAAGGCTAGTTTATAAAATAAAGCTGCCCAGTACCGTCAAGGTTCACAATATCTTCCACGTGAGCCAACTGACACCTTCTCCGAAGCCCGCCGAACAGCCCCCAATCGATCTCTTAGAAGCATTACCCCCTGGAGAGTTCGAAGTTGAGAAAATCGTAGCAGCCAAAAGTCGTTACCACAAGCTATGGTTCTTGATCAAATGGAAAGGATTTGACGAAGTGGAAAACTCCTGGGTGCCAGCTCGGAACTGCAACAACTGCAAAGAAAAGGTGGACCAGTATTACTTGATAAATCCTCACTGCAAGACCAAGAAGCTCTATGAAGAAGGGAAAGGTGGGAGATAGTGTAACAACCTTGATTGTTACAATTCCTAGTATGAGGTCATCGACCAACTTTCTTTGTATACCACACCATTTTTTTATTTCTCTTACCAATCTTCGATTTTCTACTTTCCATTTATATCTAGTTTCGAACAGAAATCTGTTCTACTTATTAGATATTCTTGACTATTTTTCCATATTCTTAGCTTCGGCTATAAGTTAGGAACCCCAGTTATTACCAGCATAGCATTCTGATATCGGGATTCGGATATTCAGCAAGTATTGCCAAGATACCGAAAGGGTATTTAAACCCCTGAGGTGCCACTAAAAGGCTGGTATCTTGACAACGTTCCACCTCGCTATTTTCTAATAGCTGTTACTCACCCCACTTCCTAGCCATAGCTGTTGCGACAGCCTGCTTTCGCTTCTTAGTTTTGAATAAAGTCTTGTCTCTTTACTCATCTCCCTGTTTCAGCATAGTATTTCTATGTGGTCTAATCCCCCTGTCCTCCCTACCTCTTATTACCTGTTAACAATCCTTGCCACCCTTGGATCTCACCTCCTCTGGGCGATTAATATTACTAATACGATCAACCCTTTCGAGCCCACGTTAACCTATCAGCCTACCCCTACCTTTGATCCCAATATGGTAGCACCGGCTGCTTCCCAACCTTCACCTGATGGGGCCCCTCCGGTCCAGCCCCAGTCCGCACCCAAGCCTTCGTATGTCCCCTCTATCCCCTCTTGGAACTGGGATGTGACTACGGTCGTGTGGGCACTCCTTATGGTGTACCTCCTCTACTTGGCGATCCGACCTGCCCTCCGGAGAATCCAGTCCTTTGTTACTAATGCAGTGGTGGGCGTTAGCTTTGCTTTCCTCACCCACCACGTCATTAGTTCGCAATATGATGCCATCATTAGTTGGATCCAGTGGTATTTCCCTGGACCTTACATAAGGAAATACTTCTAACCAGCTGTAGCTTCACTTAATAACTAGAATTCAGTTTTACATTCCGGACACATAGATTACCAGTTTGGCATTGATCCTAGCAATGCTAGAAGTTCTTTTCTCTTTAGCATGAATTAAGCGTTTTATTTAGCATTGACTGTCTCTAAATCAGCCTTGGCATTTCTTGGGTTAATGACGAATGCCCAGAAAACAAGAGGAATAGTGTTACTGATGGATTAGGGAAAACGTCAATTACTAGTATTCTAAGTACCAACTACTAAAGACAAGTCACCTATATAAGGCCCACGGTGAACTTAGTAGTAGGTTAAGTTATTATTAAATAAATGTATTGAATCATTTGATATTTCTTCTGCTATTGGCATAGTGTAGACTCCCTGCATAGTATAACGTATGTTGGCTGGTCGCCCTCGCTGAGTGTTTGACCACTGGCTCGGACTTCCAGTCGAGTGGGTTCGGCCGAACTTGGTGAGTCCTTCGGCATGGGACGTGACATGTGTATCGTGTTGTGGGCTGACTAATATAGATGCGGCAACTGCCCTACAATTAAATCCAATATAAAAGCTTTATTCTTGCGACACTTCTGGTTAGGAACCCTTAAAACGTTATAATCAACCTAACCCAAACTTAATCTACGATTAGGGCGAACTCAAAAGAAAGGTCTCAAACAATTCCGATAAACCGACTCAGAAACTCTCTTTTCCTCTATTGATGAAAGCGATCCAGAAACTCTTTTTCTTTCCCTCTTGTTCTTTCACCGTCCTTTTTGTCCTCCTATCCGTTTCTTCTTGTCTGGTGGTCTGTTTCCCGTTTTTGTCCTCTTCTTATCCTCTCTCTCTTTTCTCTCTCTGTCTGTCTTTTCTCTCTGTCTCTTCTTCTTTCTCTGTCTCTCTTCTCTCTGTCTGTCTTTTCTCTCTGTCTCTCTTCTTTCTGTCTCTTCTTCCTTTGTCCTCCTTATATGGTAGATCCGAAACAAGGCATAATTTGGAGGCTTGTCAGTGAACTCTTTTCTTAATGAACCGGAGAGTCACTATCCTAATTACTGCTGTCCGCCTCCGCATTTTGGATTCACTTTCTCTGCAAGTCAACCATCAGAGAAATCCGGCATTAAGTCCGAAATCCCAAACTTACCTTCTCAATAGAAATCGGTCTTAGGTAATTTGAGCACTTCGCTATTAGTTAGAATATATACTAATGAATGGTAGGTATTTCAAAGCGCAGGGATGAATATGTAACTGTATCATCCCAAAATGCTCTGTCCAGTAGTAGCCAAATCGTAGGTTTCTTATGAAAAATTAATGTTCCAATGTTCGACACCCAACTTAGCCTGAGAGCTAAGTTGACAACGTAGAACTGATAATCGGCATCCCTTGACAGTAGAGAGTTGCGCTGATCTGAACCGAACGATAGAACTGAACCAAATTGATCTGAACTAAACCCTAGAACCCTCCTGAACCAATGAACCTGACTGTGCTCCTTAGCCTGATGGCTACTCTTGGAGTATTCCTATCTGCCCACTGTCTCTGGATTAGGCTCCAAGCACGAGCCTCCTCCTTATATAACCTTATGGTCAACATTCTTAGCCTTTATGGAGTCCTGGCTACCGTTGCTTCCTGGCTAACCCCAGCTGGTGAATGTTCCTTGTGGACGTTTCCCAACAGATAGGGAGACTAAACCATATAGTATTACTATGCTAAAAGTAAAAGTACAAGTAAAGTATAAGTTTATTTAAAGACAAAGAACAAGATCAGGCTGCTGGGAACAGCTATGGCTAAGGACAGGGGGTAAGTAACAGCTATTTAGAAAATAGCAAGGTGGAACATTGTCAAGATGCTGGCTTTTGGTAGTCATTGAAGGGTTTAAATATCCTTTTGGCATCTTGGTTGTAGTAATGTTAGCAGGATTGGTTTCCTCTGCAGCAATCCACTATTCTATAGATTAATTGAATATTTACCAAGTTTATCCAAAAGAGCCAGTAATTTGATTAACTACTACTAGTGCATTTCTATGGTTAGAAAGTGTAGATTAGCTAATGTGCTGCTAATTGCTAGAGTTTCTAAGTTATAGTTAAGTTTAAGAAAATAATCAAGGTAATCAAAATAATTGATATGTAGGGTGGATTCATAACTAAGATGATTATAAATTGGAAAACAAAAAAAAGAATTTGAAAATTAGTAAGAAGTAGAAAGAGGAAGGGAATCTAAAAAAGGAATAGGTCTATGACCTAATAATCAGGATTGTTATAATTTGTATTAAACTTTTAGCTCTCTATCTAAGAATTGACTTTTCTAAGTTAGTATATTTATTATTGAATTTATTTTCTACTTTAAGGATTGTTGGCTGGTTGCCCTTGCTGAGTGTTTGACTACTAGCTAGGACTTCTAGTTGATTAGGTTTGGCCAAACTTGGTGAGTCCTTTGGCATGGGACATGATATATGTATTGTATTGTAGGCTGACTAATATAGATACAGTTGATTCCTCTACAACCAATGAAAGTACTAAAAATTCTCAATCCCTGAAAAACCACTGGCTAAAAACCTTTTGACATTTAATAAAACTAATCCAACTCAATATACAATCTTAGAACCTTAAAGGCCTCAAACCACAAAATACCAAAATCCTTTGTGTTCTCCAAATCCTTAATCCTCCGAAAAACCTCTCTTTCTTTCCTGTCTAAAAGGTACGATATATATATCATAGCTTTGGGGATAGTCATAACTTACCGATATGTAAGTGGATATTTCTTCTGCAAGGGGGTAGACATGTGTTCTGGTCGCAGTAGTCCACCCTTGAAGTTCAGATCCAATGATTCGTACAGCTGATTAGTATGGTAGAACTGGTCATCTGGTAATTAAAGTAAGTCTTCGGTGAGAGATAAAGTTTATAACCCGAAGCACATTGTTGGGACGTAGTATAAATGTAAGCTGACTATGAAAAACTAACCTGATGTTCGAAATACGACTTAGCTGAAGAGCTAAGTTGACATAATATATATATATAGTTGAATATTAAAGAGCTTTTTCACTAAACTTATACCTGGCTTCAACTTCTACATATACATATTTTAAAAAAGTGGCAAGGGGCCAAGACATCATATTTTTAAATTGGTATATTATTACCTATTATTGGTATTGCATTTTCATATTATTTGGTTGATAGCAATCACTATACTAAAGCTTACAAAATTTTTACTCTACATATGCTTATCTCTAAAGCTGACAGGGAATTGTTGGTATAGTATTGATATATTAAGATACAGTTGGTTATATCATTACAGAATCAAGCTACCTAAAAGTTTATAACTACATGATTAAAAAAGTGGCAAAGTTCCATAAATTATTTAATCAATTTGGCTTCCAGATCTGGCATTTGTTATGTAAAATACAATAAAATATTTTTAAAGCACATCATCACTCTTCAAACACTAAGTGTATATAACAGATATAATTCCATAAGGTACTAAACAGGTATATAAAGAAATTATCGAACTTCTATATATAGTACGACAATTATCAAAAGTTTGAACAATTTTGGTTGTTACAATTCCTACCACTAGATCGTAGACCTGTTCCTTTTGTTTATTCCCTCATACTATTTGCTCTACCAATCTTCTTTCTGTCAATATCCTAATTCGTAACCAAAAATGGTTACGAACCTGTTCTGCCCCTCTAAATTTTACTGATTACCTTGATACTTCCTTTCTCAGTTCGATCATAACTCGAGAACTCGAGCCATCAGCAGTATAGCATTTGATACTGGAGTTCCAATAGCCATAACCTTATCAATCGCTTAACTATTAAGATGGATAAATCTACATCTAATATAATCATCGCAAAATATCAGAAGTATTTAAACCCTTTTATTGCTATCAAAAACTAAAATGCTGATCTTGATCCTTGTTTTCTAATCATAGCTATTTTCCAACAGCCTGATTATATTTCCTAATCTTTAAATAAAGTCTTGTTCTTAGTAAGTCTCTTAGTTTATCAGCATAGTAACACTATGTAGTTCAAGCTTTCTGCTCCCTCAGCTTACTATTTCCTAGCTTTCTTCACTGCCCTTTGAACTTACCTCCCTTAAGTGATTAATGTTACCAATACAGTAGTAGATATTGGTTTTGCCTTCCTGACCTATAATGCCATATGCTCATACTATAATATCATCATTAGCTAGATCCAATGGCACTTCCCTAGATCTTATAAAAACGAAATTTTCTATCATTTTATCTCTTCTCTTAGTTACCATCACTTAAGCCTTATCTTTCTTTGGCTTAGCTTTAAGTCAAAGTAACAAGTCAGAATCCTTTCCCAAAACTATCCAATCCCAATCCAGCACCCTCAGTAGGTGTAGTTCCATTGAAAATAGATTGATTTACAACTTTGTTTGAGTCTTACTAGGTAGAAATCAAAAACCCCTTCCTTTTAAGCCCTCCCTTCCTAAATCTAATTTTAAATGAGATTAAAGCCAGTAAAGCCTAATCTGACTTATTAAAGCACTATTTCTTTTAATATTTTATCAACTCTATGTTAGCAAGGTAAAAAATATAAAATTAATAAATCAATATAATGTCAAATATCTATCTATATCTTTTGCAATGTTCCTTACATTTTTGAAAATTTGAGTTAAAGGCCTATATTTTCATTTTCATTTAAAATATATATGATATATTTTATATCAGTTTATTAGATTTGGATTTCACTTGAATTGCTTGACTTACATACCATACAGTTGTCTATAGCCTCTATTTAGGAGAGAGCCTTACTAAGTGCCAATTTTAAGCATTAGGTTTTTCAACTTATACATATAAAAAATTCAAATATAAGTCTGAAAAAGTGCTATAACGATTTCTAGTGATATAGTCATCCAGGGATAGGCTTGTTTGAAAAAATACAGTATAACTACTTGGAATAAGTAAAGTTACAGTATATTCTTCGAAAGATACAAAAGTAGTTCTGAACTAACTGCACCCTAATTAATTCACTATATTAAGCTGCTGGTGCTACTAATTAGGAATTTTTAGTACTTTAAATTTGAGAAGCTCTAAATTATGAAGGCTTCAGCAACTTTTAATTAAAGTTTAGATTTTATATAGTGCTTAAATACTTAATAACTAGTAGCGAATTTACAGTCATACTACACTACATAATTTGACCAAGCAATTCGTAATTAGTCCAATCTGCTTTTGGTTCCGGGCCAAGTTTAACTAGCTCAACATGCTATCTATCGAAGCTCCAATTTACTATACCTAGCTCAACTCCACTTCGCCCATCACATAGAGCTTTGCCTTACTCAAAAATAGTTTTCTTAAATACATAAAATAACAACTCGTAATTAGCTTACTGTAGGTCGATATATCTAATAAATCTATAAAACTGCATCGCACTCCTTATTTTTACGGCCTAGCGTATACAGCATTTCATTCCATCTAAGTGACTCAAAAATACTTTAATTAAATTGATTTCAAACACTATAATACATCAAGCAGCAACTACTATCCAGTTTTACCTATTTTAATCGACCTTCATGAAAACATCTAGCAACTCGGCACCATACTTAAACTAGCTTGAAATCGTAGCATCCAACTAGCTTTTTGAATATGATTGATAGCTTTTGAATATAAAAAACCTTTACTTAACCCAAATTTGATAACTTTCTACTAACTTGAAGCAGTACAAATTATCGGAAAACATGTTTCACAAAAGTTACTTGTATAGTCCTATTTTAGTATATATAGTTGAACTTAAAATGGCTTTTTCCACCGAATGCATGCTCAATTTCAATCTCTCTGTTTATATTTTAAAAATGTAGCGAGGAAATCAAGATGTCATATATTTAAGTTGATATGTTATTGCTTATTATTGGTATTGCAATTTCATATCATCCAACTAATGGGACTACTGTTTCAAAACTTATGTAATTTCCAAGATTTGTATTTACCTTTTCTCAAAGCTAATTGAAACTGGATATTATAAATCAAGATACCATTGGTTAGAAATGGCATTCCAAGATTGCGCTGTTTAATTGATTTTGATTCCATAAATCAATAGTCAAATACTACAACGTCTTAACTAATACCATTACCAGATTTGGTATTTGCTTTTCTAAAACCCAATAAATTAGATTTTTAAAGTGCTTCCTTACTATACAAATATTATACAGTTTTGTGCTTATATAATAGATATATAAATGTCACTTTAAAACATGTTTACCAATTTAACAAAAATAAAATGAAGTTTTCAATCACCTTACTACTCCTCTTAATCACTATTACTCAATCCTTCCATCTTTTCAACTCCAACACAAACGGAGACGTTGATTTGAGATCCCTTTCAAACCCTATGTAGCCACAAACCAATTTCCATATCAGATGTAGCATCATAAGCCACAAACTGCCAGATATAGGCAAAGAGCTAATCTATAATTTGATTTACAACTTCTGAAAATGCAGTAACCGTTGCAGAAACAAAGAGGACATAGATCTCAACGGAGACTCAAATTCTAACACACTCGCAACAGGTGGCAATGCAACTCTCCTAGAGCCAAGGATTAGGGGTGAAAGCGGTATATCTCTAAAATCTAATATATTAACTCATAGAAACGGAAGCTGTGACAATATCGATATCAGCGCCAATAACCGTCAGCCTTGAGGTCGCTTTCTATAGTTGTAATTTTGAGTCAACTAATTTGAATCCAAATTTGCAAACTGAATTTCAAAGTTCGAGCTAATAAATGAAAAGTTAAGTCTGCATATTTAATTGGCACTTGCCTCAAGTTTATTTACAATTGAAATATAGTTTTAAAATGATTTAGATAGTAGCTATCCTTACGTCTTGGATTCTATTTTTATCATCATAATGGGCTATACGTTATAGAAATTTCCAAGCTAAGGTATTGGCATCATGGTCTATTATTTAAATAAATTTAGTATATAAAGTAATCAAAGCGTAAATACTACTCAGCCCTATAAAACGATGATTCCTACTACTGAATTAAAATAGTTGCACAATTTATCAAAGGCAAATATAACTTTTTTAAAGATTTAACTTTCTCAAACGCAAAGCTATAGGTGATCTGAAATCTAAAGTTCATTTCTATATGTAAAGGCACGTTTTCATTCCAGCTGATCATCTACCCTTCCCAAAGCTTTACGAAAACCTATTTTATACTGAGGTATTACTGGCTATATATGTAAATATAACTATAAATTAGCTATTTGGTTTTGAATATTCGATCAAAATCATCAAAGGATTCAAACCTTTCAATAGATACCACTATCAGATATGAATCGATGTACGTGAAATCGAGATATATGTTCTAAACTAATTGTAGTAAATCCCAATTCCCAGTTTAAATAACGACACAAGTAGTTTGGAATTTTTAAACTTAAATTTTTTAAACCTTAGAGCTGTAGGTATAAATCTATAGCGAATTTTACACTGATTTCAACAATATACAGGATAGATAAAAGCTATAATCCCAATCTCTGAAGACATTTATATAAAGATTCATATATAATATATATGGAACTTATCGAATTCAAGTATCACTTTAGCTATTAAGTATAAATTTTCCAACTACGCTTTCCTTTCGCCTATTCGATCCCAGTCTCAATGAAGGTACCTAATCAAGACCCCTCATCGACTACTTTAACTTTACACTTTCACTAGACGAGTATCTTAATTCGTAAGCTATTATGCTTTAGTAAGCATGCGTTCATCAGTAACTTAGTTTAAGAGATACTAGATGTAATGGAGGATAGGTAGACTGACGGTTCTACTCTAAATATGGCATACCCGTTCAAAACTATAACAAGGTAACAAACGATTTTATACTAGTACCATAGGCTATGATGTTTACTCAGAAAAGTATATTAATGGTACAGATACAGAAGCTAAAGGTGACTCCTTCAATTCCCAAAAGTACCTAGTACAACTAAACTTATGTTCGGAAACTCAAACTTTATTTGCTAAGCCAATTTATCTACCTACGTTTCGTTGGTATCAAAGAAGTTTGGATTTATGAAACACAGCCAAGGAGCTAGTAAAACTAAATATATATCCTTCTTTTGTTATATTGCACCTATAGTTTACTTTGAAGTCAATATGTAACTGGAAATATTTTGTTTGAAGTGTATATATATGATAGGTAGCTGTTTACAGCTTCTCTCTTGAAACAATTACGGTTTAGTTCCAATTTAGAATGTTTATTCAAAAAACTATAATAATATAATTGGTAAGCTGAATCGGAACGGTTGGTCTACTATCAGCTTTTTGGAGGCGCTTGATACCTAGAGAGTTCTATATTTGTACACTCCTCGAAGCATGCAAATCAAAGTTAGCTACCACTACTATGAATTAATAATGGCTTGTGCAGTAACTACTTAGCCTCAAGACAAAAGAAGTTAATAGATGGATATTCGTTCTATTAAAATTTATCTTCTAGAATATTGGATAATGATATTAAATATCCAATTTTATAAAACTATTTGCCCACCACTTGATTTAAACTATCAGGACCAGAAAACTTATAGTTTCTTAAAAAGCATATTTTCTATTTTTGTACGTATATAATTATTTATAGAAGGAAGAATCAGATACTATACTATTAATGGTCCGATAGGATTTCTTGGTTAATAATAAACGCTATATTAGCGTATATTTTTCGGATTGTTTATGTACAAAAAACAAGAACTTCAATCGCGTATACTTACCACCGCCAATCTAAATAAAGACTAGTTGATCCGGTAGGTGTTTCTAAACTATAAATAGTCATAGAATTGGTGCAAAACTCCTCTTTGCAAAATCCCATTATCATATTTAGCAAATATTATCCAGAAAGTTTGAAAACTCCAAGTTGGCTGGACTATACCCAAATCGGGTATACTCAAATTTACAAGCAATCCGGAATCCCAGCACTTAAGCCTCTCAAAGTGGAGACATTTGTTATATGTGACAACCTTTACAATAAGCCTTTGAATGTATACCTTCTAAATTGTATAGGTTTATTTTAGATCATCACTTATATTTAAACATAGCTACCAGATTTAGATCAAAACACAAGTAGATTGATCGGTCTAACTCCAAACCAAGTAATTCTCTGTTCTAGATCAGTGGTCTTCATAAGAAGCTACAAACATGTAACAAATATACTTTTATTTTTAGACATTAAAGGTAGCTACACTGGCTTTGAATAAATATATAAAAGCCATTTCAAACTTCTAACTTCAGTATCAGTCTAGCAACAAATATGAAAACTTTAGCCATTTCACTCCTCCTCTTAATCGCCGTCGTTCAATCCCTCCACCTCTTTAGCTCCCAGAAAAATGAAAGTAGCGACTTGAGATCTCTATCCGACTCCACTTACTCCAACCCACTTACCAGACGTAGTATCTTTGGACGCATGTTGACCAATCTGGGCAAGCGGGAGCTGGCCTATAATCTAATGAAGCGCAGCAGCCCTACCAAAGATAAAGAGAACAAAGACCCTAATTCAGTAGCCACCGGTGGCAACGCAACTCCCCTCGGGCAAAGGAACGGGAATGGGAACGGTGGTGGTAGATCTCGTTCAAGTAGTGTTTTAACTCCAATTACCCAGAACGGTGCCAACACTAACGGCCGTCGTGGCTAAGACACTTCTTAGTATTTCAATTTACTCTAACCAACCTGGATCCTAAATATTCGAACCAATAAATTAGTCAAATATTTTACGCCTTTAGTTGATATTTACTACAGATTTACTTAAGCCTAATTTATATCGGTAGCTTTCTTAACTATATCTATATGGCGGTATAAGTATTAGTTACTATTATATCTAGGAACATAATTTTTCATCCACTGTGATTACATGATAAGTATTTGTGTATGGATCATATACAAGCTTTCAAAGTGATTGGCAAGGTAGGATGTCTACCGTTTGTTTTAGAGTGTTATACAGAAAAACAAGAAAGTATGCAGTTGCAATTTTATAAATCTGGATACATTTTGCTTGGACAAGATGGAATTATTATAATTAGCAAGCTTGCACTATCGAAGAATATAAGTATTCATTCACTTTGTCCTAGAACTTGGTGGAAAAGTGCTATGAAAACATACACCTATACTAGTACGCAATTGGTTGAAGCCGGTATTACAATATTAATTTCCCATCCAATTCCGATTATCATGATCATATTACCAAAGGATTCCACTATTTTTTATCAATACCATTACCAGATTTGGACAAAGAAATTCCAGGAACCATAGCAAAGGTTCTAAATTAATTGCACTATATTGTATTTTTTAGGTCTAAAAACATGCTATTAATTTTTAACAATAAAGCATCCCATTCTTAAAATGGCGCCAAACATTATTGAAAAGCAATTGCTACAATAAATTTCGAATTGATTTCTTTGGAACACAATAGATATATTTTTTAAATAGTGCACTCTAAAGGCAGTTACATTACGTTGCAAATATGTATATAAGGGTATGCTTTGAATTCCGGTACTTGTACAAACAATCGAGATGAAGTTCTCGGCTACTCTATCTCTCCTCCTGATTGCCATCACCCAATCCCTCCACCTTTACGGTACCAACTCAGCTGAAGGCAGCGGATTAAGATCCTTAACCAACCCCATGCAAGCCCACACGCTCACTAGACGTAGTACCATCACCCAAAAGCTTGTAAACTTCAGCAAACGTGAACTGCTCAACATTTTTGTTCGCAATCTACCTTTTCCTGAGAAGAAGACTGGTAAAGAAAAGACTGGTGGCGGTGGAGTTATCGCTCCTGGTACTGGTGGTCGAGGTGTCCCTCCACGCCCCCAACAGAATGGAGGAGAGACGGTACCTAAGAAGCAAATTTTACCCAACGGACCTATCGCGCCCGGTACCGGTGGTAGGGGCATTCCACCTCAATACCAACAGCAACCATCAATAAAAAGACCTACTGGTTACGGAAAAGGTTTAGGAAGCGCTCCCGGCCAATCCTTCTAGGGTAGAGGTGCCTAGCTATTTCTTTTTGACACAGAGGTATTGGGAAAAGGGTGTATAATTAATTTACAATACATTTACATACATATACTTCTACATTTTTTACTACTCGAATTGTATACTTTTATATATAATATATATGTAGTAGTTTGGAACTTTATACTTTTAACTTTTATAGCTACTATGGAATACCTATTAAATATTTATCGGAAAATTATACAAATTTCTATAATAAATTGTCAGTAATATGGTTTACTTTCATTTTATATCACCTATTTAAAGCCTTAAATTGATCCAAACAAATTTATATATCAAGTGTTTGAGAAGCTGAAATTGTTTTTGTCGATAATTTGCACTACCAAAAGGGTATAGAGAAAGACCTAAAGATTTTGCTACAGAGTAAAATAAAATTGTTGGCGCAACTCCAAAATATAAAATATAGAGTACAAACATTTCCTTGTGTAACTAAACTGAACTTTTACTATTAAATTTGAAAAAGTTATACAAATTATCAAAAGTATAGGCAATATTTTGGAATGGCATTCTAAGTTGCAAATCTCCAATTGATGAAATGGTAGCTTTATCTGGAATTAAGTTGCATAATCTTTTAAATAAATCAACTTATCCAATCACAAAGTATAGGTGGGTCTAAACTATAAAGATGTTTTCTAGTGTTACAGGTGTATTCAAGTCCAAGCTATCCATTGAACTATTGTCAAAACTGAGAGGAAAAGTGCTATAAAACCATAACCCTATAGTGAATTATTATTGGTTATTTTTGGAAATAGGATAGTGGGTTAGTCATTTCACTTCAAATACTATGATTAAATTTGAAGGATTTCGGCATTGAATCAATGCCATTATCGAATATGAACCAAGAATTCCCATAGATGTAATATAGAAGTTACAATATAATTGCGCTATTTATAGATATTTAAGTTTAATAACCCTACAGACAATTTGTAATTATAATTAATTAATTTATTCATTAAACCTATATTAAATACTGTTTCCTAGTTTTGGTATTGTAAATTATTTAATAGAACTCTTTGACACGTACAATAAATGCATAATATATGATGTATTCTAAAGGTGGTTATATGAAGCCCAAGCTAAATATATAAATTTACCCTTTGATCTTCAAAATCAGTAAAACTCCTTTACTCCTCCTAATTGCCACCATCTAATCTCTCCATCTCTTTAATTTCAACCAAATACAACCTAATATCCTAACTAGACGTAGTACCCTCAATCATAAACTTGTAAATTTCAATAAACATGGGTTAATATACAACTTGATGCACAACTTACCTTTATCCAAGAAATCAACAAAAACAGTTCGAACCGGGAAATGAGATGTAAATACTATTATGCAGCCGTGGCGATAATATAGATGCTCCCACTAAGATAAAAAACGGTGGATACTCATCATTTCTTAAACCTTCATCACTTAATGGGCTTATAACACCTGATGGTGGTAGTGGTGGTCCCTCAGCCTAGATTCTGCTGAAATTAATTAATTAAAAGCGCACCAGTTAAGGTAAAGGTTGTAGAACTACTAGCCAGGCTTCCTAAGATGCAATCATTGTCAATTCCTTTGGTTTTATACTGAGGTATTCTGTGAAAGCTACCAAATTAATGAATAAAAAAACATCAAATACCTAGTATTTGTTACTAAAAAAGTTGTTTGTATAGATTTAAAATTTGCTTGTACTTTTAGTTTTATTTTATCCCTTCAATCACATTTGATTTGAAAGTTGCTTTGGTGATCAAGTATCTTTAAAGCCTAATATAGTATACTTCATAGTATATTTCTATCAGCTTATGGATTTACCTGCACAGCTTATAATATATAGTATACCAATTAATTGCTGAAAATTGTATGTAGATATCAATTTAAAGCCTCAGTAGCATTTACACATCGATACAATTTAGAATAGAAATCTATATTTTATAATAATTCCATCAAAGCTAAACTCATATATCTAAAATAACTCGGCATCACAACAAATATAGTAATAAACTTTATTGGTATTAAATCCTACGCTTTCAGTAATTTGAAAGTTCGGATTCTATACTAATTGAGCCAGCCTATATAAGCTTTAGTTTTTAGTTCGGAAAACCTCGAAAAGAATATTACAACCGGGGATCTATTTCGTTGAAGAGATTGTAAGTTTAGTTACTTGAAGTAGAAGTAGAACTTTACGACGGTATACTGCTTTTGTATCCAAGTATTTCAGTCTAATATAAGAATAGGTTGTAGAGTTGTAGTCTAAATTTTATCTAGAGGGAAATTTTAGTTTGTAGCTACCCCAAACTTTTTTATGGATGGTGGAGTTTAGTCTGCTATAATGTAGTAAAAATATAGGGGTTTACCGATCGGCTTACTTGTTTTTGATTTTAACGACATATCTCCAGACTATGTTTCTTTGTTGTCTAGAATGCGATACACCCTAGTAACATTTACTTTCTTGCTGCTACAAATCCCTATTTTATATTATCATATTTGAAGCGATATGGGATGGTGTATAATTTTGTAGTTTGTAGATGTGCTAAACTTTGGCAGCAAATTTTATTCGATACTATCGGGGCTTTGGAAGAATGCATAGCTTAGCTATGAAGATCTCAGGTATTGGAAGCCTCTAGGTGAAATATCAAGCAGATAATAGGTTCCTCTACAAGCCTATGTGAAACGTACGGCGTATCACATTGTAGAATCCAATCTTTCCAGCATTAGTTTTTACTATACTAGGGATTCAAATGAAAATCGGTTAAAATTGCGATACAAAATTTACTTCTAGGGGGTGTAGAATGCCAGACATCGATTTCTATTCCATCTCGTTTAGATCCAATAGTTCAAGTAGGCTGGGGTAAACTTTCCGTACTATCAAGTTTAAATATCACTTTTCACTTCTATACACACATGAAGGTATGGTGTATAGAGCCTATAAATTCCATAGGTGAAACAATTTGCCACCAGTTTATAGTTAAAAGTTCATTGAACTAAAGTAAAATACCAAGTATCGACCCCTGAATTTCCTTACTAAAACAAGGTAGCCTTTATGAGCATAATTTAGAAGCTGCTCATATAAATAGGCTCAGGTTTAGTCTACAATTAGTTAACATTCTTTGCTAACTAATTTTGAAAAAATTAATAAGTTTTAAATTGATCATTAAAGTGTAACATTATCCAACATTTAAGAGGACGCAAGACAAACTACGCTCTCACTATCTTTAGCTTAGAAGTTAGAATTTGAAATGGCATCGTTATCATCCCCACCACAAACATCACGATCCACCAGCTCAACTTTAACCTTGAAGCGGGCCAACCTTTGGTTTAAAAGCTTGGGTAGGGCGTCAATAATAAGGAGCCTTCAACCCAACTTTAATTTGCCCAACCCCAGCAACATAGGCACCGCTACGACCAGTACAAGTTCAATCATTCAAAAGTACTACTTAGCCGAGCAACACTTAGGCCAAGCAGTAACTAAGCTGGAAAAGGTAAAGAACCCTCGATCCCCCAAATTTCTCCACTACGCTGACCAAGTTCACAAGTCACAACGGCAACTTCTAGCAACTATCTACAGCTTAATGTCTCAGCTTCAACTAGAGCATCGCTACCAATTCCAAGATCGCACCTACTTAGCTAACCTACCCGCTATAGAATCGGAGGAACTCGTCAGCAAATTTAACGAAAGTATATTGTTTGCCGCCCAAGCTTTATGCAAAGGATACAAAGTTCGCAACTTGAACTCTAATCAAACGAACTTATTATTAGACCTAGCTATTAAATTGTGCGCCTGCTTGGATGCCTTGCGGTTCAAATTACGCATCCTATTTTTGAACCTAAATGATGAGACTGATGGCGTTTCCAACCTATTGGAGGTTTTAAAGGAGTTTGACAAAAGCTGGCTGCAGTTTGAGAAGGAACTATGCTACTCGTACTTTGGTATCAAGGAGAATTTGGATCTGATCGAACTAAAAGCAACCTTCATCACTACGTTGAGCACCTTAGTCTATAGGGATCAGCTAATTGACCTAGACCTCATCGAAAGTTTGGATCCTAAACTCATAATCTGCCTACCTCGACTCGTATTCCTCGACCTCTTACTTACCAATAACATGAACCAAGTATTCAACCTATTCTTTATTGAAGTGGAAGATATCGTAGATTTGAAGGTTCAGCTACAGGAGTTGGATGCCAACCAGTTGAAAAGTCTAAAGTTCGTGTTGGTAAATCAAAGGAATTTGGTGACAGAGAAGGGAGAAGTTGGTGAAGATGGTAAGGATAGAAGTTTAGAGACATACAGGAGGATTTGTAGTTTGGTTGATCCCATTCACTCCAACAACTCCAATTTGATATTGAAGGTGCTGCAACTTACCTTCAAGGACTTTGATTCAAAAATTTAGTTTAATTTAATAAAAATAATATTTATTTGTCATTTAGAAACTATGTATTTTTCTGTATATTAACAAGCATTTATTTTACTTTATCTCTTATAGAGACTGCCTTAGGCGGCTTACAATCACTTTACAAAAAACTAGATATTATAGAGAGTAGCTAGTAGCGCCTCCAAACTAGCAGTCTCAAACTGCAAAACCTTTTACCCACTTTCCGCCTACAACTTCAAATGGAAATACAAAGGACTGATTAAGAAGCTTTCCAACTTGAATTTTGAATAGTACTAGGTGAAAAGGCGAGGTATACAGTTATTACATTATTTATTAATTTGACGTTCGATTTTCTTTTACTATCCAACCCAAGCATCTACTAACGTGTAAATACAGTGAAAGGTCTATTTTAACCATGCACATTGTTGATATTACTTTAGCTTTGATGGGGAAAGGTTTATGGGTTACTTGATTGCTTTGGTTTGGTAATAGTTTCTCGTTCTTGTATAGCAATAGATTTTTGAATCAGGTTGGAGATAAGCCTTTGCTTTCTAGAGTTTAGTAGCTCGGGACCCAAAATGTTGCGTTTAGCAAGTAAATTGGATCAAGCTTGCATCAGGCTAGATATGGAGTTTATACTGTTACCTAAAGTTGAGTTGAAATCATAAGGTAGATAAATTGAATGATGGCAACTAGTAGTAAAGATATAAAAATTGAAAACTTCATTTCGATCCTTGAGTTGAAGTTCAAGGCATCCTTTATATACGAAATATAAGTATTTATACAGTTGCCTTTTGAGATCAAAATTTAATTTTCATCTATTGTATGTAAATGTTGGTATTTGACTAAAACTGTCAAATTCAGCATAGAGGTGATACTTTATTTGTAGTTAGTATGGCAAGATCTCATGTGTTAAATCCTAATTTGGTAGTTTGATTTGCACCAAAATGTCAGCTTTCGAAAATATCCCATGTCCAAATTCTTGAAAGATAGTACCCAATTGCCATGTGTAGCGAATGTTACCTATATAGTAGATAGACCATTCAAACACTAAATTGTTTGTACTGTTGTTGAAGCTATAAATCAAGGCATAGCCCATCAAATTCCAAGCTTTTATTAGCATTTTTGAGATAACATTTATTGAGTTTGATAATAAGAGCTTAGAAGGCAGACTCCAGGATGAAGACAACTATCCAAAAAATAAGAAAGTCTATTAAAAATTGGGCTGTAAAGCTTTTTGCATTTCTGGACGTTAAGGTTTGCACTTGTATATATCTACTAATCAGATTGAGTAGATGGATGGATTTTTTACAACTTATATATAAACCAATATAAACTTAAATATATTAGTATCACGTATATAAAATATATAAGCTAAATTTTCGTACTTTGAAAGTTCATGAAGGTAGAGCTCTTCAGATACTAGCTAGCTCAGCTCAGACGTTCCAATTTGGATTTATATTTCTATTTTTACCACATATAGAACAGAGTTTTCTAAATATGAATTGATGGCAGCTTTCCTGGCAAAAAGGAAATGAGGCTGACTATATAGAATATACAAAAACAAAGCAGCAGGCTTTCAACCCAATTTATTTACTAAATGTGAGGCAAGCGAAACAGAAATACAAAATGCATTTTATAATTGGTTAGTTTATTGGTTAAATTCATCTAGTTAATAACTAAAGATAGTCAAACGAATATACTTAAACCTTGGGGGTGGTTGCGGGTGTTTCATTTGGTGTACGGAACTGGAAGTATTCAGAGTTATTAACTTGAGTGAACTTTTTGACTCTCCCACCAGTACCAGGAACCTCAGCCATATTGGGTGGACCTTGGGCAACAGTAGGAGTAAAGCCTTGATTCTGGTTGGAACTGGTAGCAGAATTACGGGGGCTAGGAGTAGTTAAAGTGCTCCCTTTCCTTTCAAGTTTGCCTTGGTAGTTACCAGGTAAGTTTCGGACCAGACTGTAGATCAACTCGCGCTTACCTAGGCTCAAAAGCTTACGGCCCAAAGTGCTACGCTTGGTGAAGGATCTCAATCTAGCACCTTGGCTTGGGTTGGAACTAAAGAGCTGAAGGGATTGAGCGACGGTAACTAGGAAGAGAGGTAAGGTAGGTGAAAACTTCATTTCTATGCTTATACTGCTAAAGTTCGAGGATTGAACTATTCTTTATATACTATAATGAAAGATAGGGTTGCTACTTTTAAAGAATCAATTTAAATATTGTATTAATTGCATGTGAAGAGAGTTCTATGAGCACCATATATCTGATACAAAAGGAATTGCTATGCTAAGATTTAGTCCGGTAGCGCATGTTATCTTTGAACTCATATCATTAGTTGAAGTTGTATCAAAGTAAACTCCTACAAAATAGCTGTCTCAAATTTGAAGGGGTACATCTGACAATATATTACCGAAGCTTTGGATATAGCAAACGATTCCATTTACATAAGTATGAATATCAGAGCTCTAAATTGTTTGTAGCGTTGCTGAAGCTCGATTAGGACATAGCCCGTCCAATTTATAATTTTTACTAAGATTTTCTGGATAATATTTGCTATAGATGGTGATGGGATTATTGATGTATGAATTTTTGGCTAATTTTGCACGAATTATCAAAATTCTATATTGACTATAGTTTCTGATGATCTTGGAATGAAACCAACTTCATTAAATTTTGTTGGGATGGGTCAACATTTGCAAAAAATATGATTGTATTTAATACCTAATACATAAACATATATTTAATTAATTATATAATAGCTATAATATAAGTATTTGTATTTAGGGGTGACTATGGAGAGATATCTACTTTGAAGCTGATTACGTCTGAGGAATTACTAATAGCTCACTTGTTCCTATTTAGCTTATCGATTTTATAGGCATATTTCAATTATATGAACGCTATAAATAAGAAAAAAACCCAAATTTGCTTTCGAAGAGGTAGTAGATAGTTGCGCGGTGTATATATACTTTTCAAGCAAAAGATGCACAATTTCAACTCAACATATATATGAAATTAATAATTTTCTTTAGATCAGTTAGCAAAATAGCAAGGCACAGTAATGGAGAATAGGATTGAAAGCCATGGCTCACTATAATCCCAGTTAAAATAATGCTATTTTAGATACCCTATCTTCTGCTTCCAAATTTTCTTTGATAAATACATGGTTATCCCGATAGGTCTTTCTGAGTTCACTGTGTAATCCCTCAATATAATATAGAGATTTGATACGCTACTATAGACCACATACGTTACAAAATAGGTTTATGCATACTTGTGCTTTAATCAGGATGGAGTTTCCTCAAACTTACACCTCGAGCATATCGTGCCATTTTCAAAGTTTTGAGCTATTTTGAAGATGTTAAAGTTAGTGGGTTGTAATTAGTAGCCAGATGTTAGTTTTGGTTCCATACTTGCACTTAATTTAAAAATATTAGTGTCTATATAGTGAATACATAATATATAATTAAAAGTTGAAAATGATAATGTAAAGGTCAATTCTAGTTAAAAAGACTATATGTTCCTATATAGGTATTAGGGTCCAAATTTAAGTTGTAACTGTAGCTGGAAGTATTTATATTGTTTCTATACTCGTAATCGTTGAAACTCCTGTATTTGATAATTACATTCAAGCTACTATTACTTGACAGGAACCGATGCAGCTTTTTAAGTTTTTATCATCGATCTTGGATCTCAGAGATATACTCGAAGAGTTGATAAATCTATAAGTATATTCCTCTACAGTTTCACTTTCAACTTGAAAGCTTATATGTATTGATGCTGATATTAGTGAAGTAATTGAAATAGAAATGAAAATAGAATAGAAAATAAGTAGGAAGCTTATGGGTTTGAATATCTTTGAGCGATACTTATCATATTAAAGCCCTGATTTATACTTTGCTAAATATCGATAAACTCTGGAAATTACTGGATTCATTATATATATATATAATAGCCCATATAGATAATTGAACTATCCTCCTATAGAGTGGTTCGGATTTATTTCTCTATAAACCCATATTATCAATAAAACATAGTGATGTTGCCCACCAACTCCATTTTCTTATAAAAAGACTAATTTACCAGCCAATTTGATATAAAAGTTCTAAATTTAATACTGATTATACCAATATTTGTATAGTATTGAATAGTTTATTTAACTAGAATTATAGCTGTAAAGTTTATTTTATATACCTTAATATTCTATAACTTTATGCTCTCACTTCTCAAGACTAGCGATGGTATCAATCTGAGCTTATCATATAAAACTTAGTGTACCTATTAAAATATCATTTTGCATAATAGTTTTGGTTTAATTTACTTTTTTCATCGTGCCAGAATATTGAGATTATCTACTTTTAGTATATACAATGAAAAAGCAAGTGTATATTTGATTTTTATTAACCCATAAATTTATACCATCTGCCCAAAGCATTTTGATAACAATAAAGTAAAATTAGATAGCTGTGCCAAAGTATGATCAAGGTTTCGAAGCCTAAGTTTGATTGAGCTGGGTGCGGTTAAGGGGAAGTAATCAACACTATTTCCACTGTTGGTTTGTTTCATAATGGACTTTTGTACCGGCTGGAATTGAAGGATCACTTGCCTTCTCCTTCTCAGGATCGTGCGCCTTTTTCCTAATCTTAATCAGTGTTTCGAATCAAGTGGTCGACCAACTTGCGCTTATCAGGATTTAGCAGCTTATAGACTATGGTATTACATTTAAGGAGGGAGTTAAAATGGGATTGAACGATGTTAAATAGGGGTCTCAAATCGAAATATGGGCTTGAGTTGGAACTGAAGAGGTGTAAGGACTAGGTAATGGAAGCTAGTAAGATAAGTAAGGTGGCTGAGAACTTCATACTTAAATTTATTTTGGCATTGGAGCTCGATGAGCTCTTTATATATCAATACAGCTTTTCTAAATTCTCATTTATTGTCATTTTTGAGATGGAGGCCAGAGTCGAGAACAATGTCGTACAATCTAATATTCCATAAAGCTACCTTTAATGGGCAAAATTGAACTTTGTACTTAGTAACATTTAGTATGTGTTCCCAATAGCCTCCTAAGTTTATCACCTATCTAGTATAAATTAAATTATTGGATTTGGAGTTAATCCAGAACTTTTGACACATTTTAGTCATAAGCTAGTAGTCGAATTTCAGGGAAGTGGTGATTACAGAAACTTATTCCACGTTGAAAGGATACACTCCTTATTATCATATATAGAAAATTACGTTGTTTCAAGAAGCGAAGGTTTTAGAGATTCAAGCTACTTGTGGTGTTGCTGATACCTGATTTAGATGTAATCCATCCAATTTGTAATTTACTACTGTCTCTTGGATACTATTTGCTATAACTGGTGATGAGATTGTTGGATATATGAATTCTTTACCAACTATATACAAAATTTTATAGCGTATAGATTGTCAATAAATTTATAATTTAAGTTCCCATATTATAAGGTAGTCATGGATATACAGTCAAGCCCAATAAATCTATGAACTATCAATTTTTTATGCTAACTGTAAGGTTCTGAGAGGTGCCGCTGGATCTAAGTAATGATGGCATTATAGTGTGAGTATATGACATGATAAGTCGGAAAAATAGAACCAATGCCTACCCCTGCATCGGTAATATTAATCGCCCAAAAGAGACGAGTCTTAAGGGTAGCTAAGAGAGTCAGAAGGTAGTAAGAAACTAGGAGAGTGGAAATTTCGGATCACATAGTAGCACTATGTTAATAAAAGATACTTGTCAAAGACAAGATTTCATTCAAGAGCTAGGAAATGGAATCAAACTTCTGGGTAATAGCTATGACTAGGAAACGAGGATTGAGATCAAGGTACAAGTTTTTGATGACAATCAAAGGGTTTAAATACCTCTGATATTTTACAATATCTAGACCAAGTGTAGATTTATCCATCTTCATAGTTAAACGATTAGTGAAGTTGCAACTATTGGAACTCTAGTATCAAATGTTATACTACTGATAGTTTGAGTTCCTAAGTTATGATTAAAGCTGAGAAGTAGTCAAGATAACCAAGAAAATTTGGAGAGTAGAACAGGTTCGTAACCAAAAATAGCTACAAATTGGGGTATCGACAGAAGGAAAGTTGATAGAGCAAGTGGTATAAGAAAACAAATAAATATAGCAGGTCTATGGTCTAGTGCTAGGAATTTTAATAGCAAAGGCTGTTACAAAACCATATAAATAGCACTAACTATTATAGAAAGATATTAAAATAGGGCGTACAGGGAAATTCAGGCTTGCAAAAGTTCAAGACATTTACTACATACCATCAGAGAAGACCTTCATATTTGAATAAGCTAATCAATACGCCATTTAAAATGAGCAAGCTTGTGTACTACTGTTAATCCAAGATACAGGTTCGCTTTGAAAGGAATGTAGTTTATTGAGTTGGTTGTATGAATTCTAAAACAATAAGGAAATTTTCGCCACTCCGCATTATTCGTTACATTGTCGCACTTATCTCAGCATATCTCTCCATAGAAAACAATAAAATAAGTATAAATAGCTACCATACTATATTTTTTCTAATACTATAAATTTTGGGGCACTATACATAACTCATTTGAAAAAATACAACCTAATTTCCAATACCTTCAATTTAGCTTAGAACCAATTTACAAACCAACAATCCTATTAGTCTCCGCTTTTTAATATGCAAGTCTAATATGAAGGCCAACCCCCATTATTCTAAATCTCTATATACAAATAGGTGTGATAAAATAGCTATAAAATCAAGTGAGCCAAATATATTCCTTTAGTTTAAATTAAAAATTCTAGTCGGTATCAGTATGAAGGATTTTAAAATAATAGTTACACTCACTTTATTATCTAGTATATTTACTGTACCTAACCCTATTCCAATCGATAAGGCACCCATTTTAGCCCAGCCTCCTCCTCCACCTTCAACGTCAGCTCCACGTCCACCTTCCCCAACTATGTCTTCATCTTCTGGCTCTGATTCCCCTCCACCTTTGCCTCCAACTTCAGGCCCAGCTCCAACTCAACCTCCTTCTTCTCAACCTTCTTCAAGTGGTACATCAACTCCTAGCCCTTGAGTACTTTGACTCATACATGTATATATTACATTTACTAGCTTATATACAAATTAATTAGATAATATATCCAAAGGCATGTAGGTTTAAAAACCACACTTATATTCTTTAATAAATCCGACACATATATTCCAATTTAATATATAACTATATCAGTGTTTGTGAAAGTAGAATTTATATAAAGTTCTTTGATATGGTGCTGTTTCAATAATATATATTGAAAGAATGAACAATAGCTTTTTAAAGTTAGAATAAAATCCATTACATAATCCGAAATATAAGGTTATATATATATGTGCTATATATAATTTAGACTTGAATAAATGGAGTTGGTCTACTAATGACAACTAGATATGAAATTTACGATCTTGTTGAGACAGAGCCAGAGCGTAAATTCCAATTGAAGAGTGAAAGGTATGTTGAATCAACTGTAGTATTTTCAAAAGGATAATGCTGCTGTTGCCATTCCATATTTTCAAATTTATCAACGCTTTCATATTGGTCCATATCTTCCAACGAACACTAAACTGAACCTCAATACTCGACATTTTTATTTTTGAAAACACTCCGACCTTTATTTCGTTGAGAACCTACAATCCAATTTTCAATACCTTAAACGTAGCCTAGAGCACATTCTACAAACCGTCGATCTCTATACAACCCCCATTCTTCAACACCCAAATACAATTTAAGGCATAACTAGATAACAGTATCTATTAAAAGTTTTGTATACTCGTGTGGGTAAGTTAAGGTGGCTATAAAATATAAATAAAAACTGAAATATTTAATAACATTAAGCCTTTTAATCACCATTAGTACGTGATATACAAAAGCTATAGTAACCTTTATAGTACTTTCCAGTGTATTTTTGACACTGAACCCTAGCTTAGCAAATGAAACGATTAAACAGCTCGAACTCCTCCATCTCACTCCGACATCATCTTCAATTACAAACTCTTCTCCATCAACTACTCTCCTATCACCATACTTGCGTCATCCTTCACTTAGCACTTCGTCTTCAAAACCAATTGACCTTTCCTTAACTATCGCTTTCAGATTCTCCAAATGATAGGATATTTCTGACAATTGGCACTTAGTTTAAGTATTTCTAAGCTCTATTTAATTTAACTCGATCAAAATCCTTGTCTGTTATCCGCGTCAATTTATATATGACTTTAGTTGATGCTAAAAACCGAGGATAAGTTGAATACATTCCTATTTCAATGAAATTGGCATTTACATCTTGCTTCTATGTATTTTAAAATTTTGACCATGTAGTTTTGGACTTTGATATATCTTTCAAAGCTACATCTAAAAGCCAAACCTACAGTAAGTTTGGCTCTATCAACAAGGTAGGTTAGGAAAATAGGCGCAAAGATAGGGTAAATAACAAGCGTGTTAGAAATTTGGAAACAAGTAACGTCGTGCTGTCTGCGGAAATAGATTGAAATATCCATATATGTCTTCAAATGCAAACTTAGGTTTGCTTTACAAAATTTCGGAACTCGAGAAAAGTTTCTATATATAGTTATGCTATCTAAAAGCTGCATAGATTAGCAATATCAAGTAGGCTGATAAACCTACCTGCACGCTAAAAGTTTAGATACCTTGCCCTTTATATCCGTACAAGTTTAATAAGCGGAAGATATACCTATCTCTAGTAGGTTTTCGATGTTTGTAAGGTAGGCATATAGGAATTAATTTTAGTTTGGTTTAATTTCGTCTCGATATTAGTAAGGGTGCAGGACCAGCTATAAACATAAAAGCAAAGCTTCAAATCGGATAATGTAAATGGGGTAAAAGCAAATTGGAGTACAACTTTAACCTTGCCAATAAAGAATTCTCAGGTTGGTAAAGTTGTCTGCTGAGTATGACAGTGGTTCAAGTTTGTAATCGGAATCCTGATTTGGTAGGGTGAGGTCGGCAAGCTGGTAAATTGGACCTTCCGATACTGCTTGAACGGGTAAAGCTTTCGACCCGGTAATTTTGCATTTGGAAACTTTTGGCAAGGTTTATCAGTTGGAGTTGGAATAATTTGAATATTTTCTGTTGAAAATTAATTTCCGTTGAATGAAATTTTAAGCAGAAACTGCTTTCCAAATTTAGAAAATTATCTAATGAATTGTAGCGAAGCTGTAGTTTGGTTTAGGGTTCAAAATTTTGAGTAAAAACTATACCTTGCCTAAAACTTTGTAAATGTATATTTAGACATTGATTCTAAGCTTAGCAGATCCATTGGTATTATAAAGGGCTTTGAATCTATCACAAGTGAATTTCTGACTGATATAGGAAATATCTATAGAATTCTATTATTAATTTCCATGTGATTTATAAAAGAAACATTTTTATCTTTTACTATTGTTAATCGGCTTATACTAAATATAATGTTTATAAAATGGCTCACATATTTGTAATTGTTGATCGTATAAACTAATACACATATGTACTTTAAGTTACCAACATTATCAATCGAATGTAGTTACGTGCACTTATAACTAATTGATCCTGATAGATTGAAAAGTAGCTTTAGGTAGTAAGATCTAAAAGTGTCCTTACTGTTATATAGGCTGATAGCCTACCGTATAAGTTCAAATCTTCGGAATACATACCCAAGTATATGAAATGAAAATGGTGTACTATATTGTATCTACCTGGATATTCTAGATTTTAAAATGGGATGTGCTCATACCTTTTCAAGTAGGTATTCGATGTTTAGAGATAGGTACTACGTATAGGCAAGGTAACCACTTTGGAAAATTAGTAAGCATACCTCGTATGCGGTGTCGAAATTTTGGAATCGGAAATTCCAATTTTCGATGATGTCCGAAAGTGCTGCCTTTAAGGAAGATGAAATGTGTACCGATACCCAAATTTATATTCTGTGGGAAACGGAGTCAAAGGTTTGGATGTCGACTCATAAAATTAAAGTCTTTTGTCGCTCACCGATGGGTTTGGTCTACCGTTTTGGCTAAATTCACAGGCTTTCAATTTGGAAATGTTGCCTTTTATACCTCTGTTGGCTTTATTCTACAGTCTATCATTGGTCCTACAGAAAACTAGAGCTGTATATTATTGGCTGGTTTAATTATCAGTTGATGGTTTGTGTAGCTGCAATACCAACCAATATTTTTAAAGGATTGCCGATAGCAGCTACTGAAACTAACTAAACCATCACATAGAATGCTGGCTGGCAAATTCCAATAGTCAAGGTTAGCAAGCTTTACTAAGGGTTCAAAAATTGCTCATACTTGTAAGGCAATATATATAATTTAAAATATGGGTTGCCATTCCATCGTTAATTTATATAAATCTTGCATATGTTTCAGCCACGATAGCATATTTTTTTGGTATATATAAAGGGCTACTGGGTTACTTTTCAGCTTTAAATCGTATATCCACTAAACTTCAATATAATGTATTTCTATGTACAATCTTTAGTTTTCAACAATATATAACTGAGGCTTCCAATAATTCAGATTTATATCTTCATATAGATTTCACTAGAGATGTGCTATATCGAAGTATCAAATCGATTGCTAGTGTATTTTGTATTTGATTCCCAGCTGCTTGGATCAATATATATTTTCAATGCTTGTCTTGAGATTCCGATCGATTATCAAGCCTATACAGCAATCTTTTCCTATAGCTTCCAATTCGATTTACATAGCTTTAACGATCAAACATTTCAATCAGATCCAAAGCTCACTTTCATAAAACTACTTTTGCTACTGTTATAGCGATATAAAAATTATCAATTGACTATTCTTTTCTAAGCTAAAACCCAACTACCTTCTCATAAAATAGAGGTTTCAATTCAGTTAGTAGCTTGAACTTACTATTTGAATCCGGTAGATCTTTAGTTGCAATCAACCGGAGCTATTCTTGACGGAATACCCAATTCAAATAGGAAAATTGATTTTCTACTAGAAATATATTAAGCCATATCTAATTATCCTATTAGTGGAAAGCTCTAATACTACGTGGTAGGTTGATTTGTAAAGTTAGAAGTTGCTTGTCACCCATCAGTTTGTTTACTTGAAAGGGATAAAGGTTTGAAATATAGTAGTATAAATTAGTATATACCTCGGTATGTACAATAACGAAATGTCGTCTGTGTGACTAGGCTTACTTTGGAAGGTAAGGTGTGGTCCGCAAACCTAATGGGAGGGTTCAAGATAAAGAGTTTAAACTAAAACCAAGAAACTATATTTGTAAGCTTTGCGTTAGAACGAGGTGCTGCATAGCCGGTTTGAAATTAAACCTTTTCTTTGTATATAGGGTCACGTTGAGGTTTCAACTTATAAATACTACGTTCGAAAAATTAGGTATATATAGACCCTTGAAATCCAACATCTCAAAATCAACTTAGATATAAACACCAAGCAACATCCATCAAGCACCACCATCACCACAAATCCAAGAGAATAGAACCATAAAAACTGCACTTTAATGAGTATGAGCGACTGTAATATCAACTTAGTTCCCTACCCCAAGCATAACCGGTTCATCGACGTCTTTGAGTTGCAAGCCAGCTCCAAGATCCAGGACAAGCCTTTGATCAAACACTCCATCAACTCACAGTACAACGACCTATCCTACAAGCAAGTCTATCATGGCATCCTCTCCACTTCCCAGCAGTTGAAATTTAGAATCGGCGACAGCTTCGTAATAAATGAAGACGGGTTCGCCTCTGTCGGTTTGTTGTTAAACAGCAACGTAGAGTACATGTTCAATGCATTTGCCCTCATCAACTTGAATTTAACCCCCATCTTCCTTTCTCCCCGCAACTCAGTTGACATATTGATTCATTTGCTGACCAAGAGCCAGTGTAAAACGTTGGTCTACGAGTCCAGCTTCAATGAGGTGGTAGACGCGTTGCGGAGACGTTTACCTGATCTAAAATTCGTGGAGAAGGTGTTGTTTCCCGACATCGACTTGAACTTCACTTCGTTCGTAAGACCTATCATCAATATTCCCGACAGTCTTGGTGGTGGGTGCGACGCCAGTGAAAAGATAGCATTGGTCATCCATAGCTCTGGATCAACCAGCTACCCCAAGCTCATCAAATTGAGCAATCGGTATGTTCTAACTTTGATCGAACGTGAACGTAACGAGGTTGGTTCCGAGGTCTACCACGGTACGGCATTATCGTGTGCCCCTCTCTTCCACGTTTACGGTTTCGGTCACTTGCTCCGAACCGTTTTCAATGGTGCTACTGTTGCCTTCCCTAGGCATCAGATGGTAACAGCCAAATCCATTATCGAGGACTCTACATTAGTCAAGGCCAGCTACTTCATGATGTTGCCTTTCTTGTTGAAGCAGTTGGAGGAGCACGCCGACTCTGACGAAGGTGAAGGAGTCTGGGAACACCTGAGTAAGCTGGAGATCATAGTCACCGGTGGAGCCGTCTTACCTACACGTATAGGTGAGAAGTTTACTGGGAATAATGTCAACTTGATCAACGGGTACGGTTCAACGGAGACCGGGTTCATCGCCAACTCGGTACTCAATCGTAACAACAAGGAACTTCAGACCTTACACTTCAAGGAGGGCTTGAAGTTTTCCATCGTCAATATCTTGGACAACACTTGTCAAGTGTTGATTCACAAGGACGATCGTGGCCTAGCCACAGGTCTGCTGGAGAACGACGAGATGGAGGGATACTTACTTAGTGATCTCTTCCAAATCATCCGGCTGGATATTGACAAAGGGATCTTTGAGTTTGTAGTTCTAGGGCGAGTTGACGATACCATCATCCATATCTCTGGTGAGAAGACGAACCCCATTCCTATCGAACACAAGCTTCTCAGTTGCAACTACATTGAGAAGGCCTTAGTGTATGGTAATGGTCAACTGCACACCTGTTGCATAGTGCAGCTGAACATCAAGGAGTCTGGTAAGGTTCCCCTACACCAATTATACAAGCAGGTCATCCAGTACGTCGACTTGGCTAACGAGGATTCGCCCTCTCACTCCAAGATCATGGAGGAATTAGTATATATCATCCCCTTCCACTCAGGCAAGAAGTTGCCCATCACGTTGAAGGGTAACGTCAAGCGTAAGGAGGCCGAGAAGTTGTTCTTGGAGGAGATCACCCAGATATATAAGGAATTCGAGAATACTAACGCCAACGATGATGACGACGACAGTAACAGCTTAAAGGACAACGACGACAACCTCAACAACAAGGATATTGATTTCATCAAGGGTAACATCAGACAGAGCTTCGAAAAGGTAACTGGTAAGGCACTTAGGGATGACGTAAGCTTCTTCAGCCAAGGTTTGGACTCTTTGACCTCGGTCAAGCTCCGTAACATCTTGCAGACCAAGTATACCGACTTCAAGCTGAACTTGAACGACATCTACACCAACGACAACCTGCTGAAGCTGTCTCAGGTCATCTCCGACAAATTAAATGACAAGGTTCAGGCTGTACAAACCATTGAGAGCTTCAAGGCCGAGGTAGATGTTATGATCGATGGATATTTGGACTATCCCAAGTTCGAAGCTGAGAACAGTAACTTGCTTAATCGCTTAGGAGTCTCTGATGTTGACATCAATGGTGCGATTCAGGATGATGCCAAGTTGAACGCATTGATCACTGGTGCCAATGGGTCCTTGGGCAACTTTATGATCAAGAGTCTGTTAGAACGTAGCGATATTGGCCAGATATACTGCTTAATTCGTGCCAAATCCAACGACCAGGCCATGGATCGACTGCTGCAGAGCTTCAACGAACGTAAAATCGATGTCAAGGAGGAGGACTTGTCGCGCCTTGTAGCCTTACCTTATGTCTCCAAGGATATCCAGTTAGGTTTAGACTGATGCAACCTACAGACAAGTCTTACTGAACGTCGACATCATATACCATGTAGCTTGGATGATGGACTTCCTAAAACCAGTGATCGAGTTCAAGGACTGCATTGATTCAGTATTACACCTCATCCGTATTCAAGCTCTGAACCCTAGCAAAGGAGTCAAATTTGGCTTTATCTCGACGATCGGTGCCACCGTACCTACGTTAAAAGGGAAGTATATCAAGGAGGAGCGATTGACTACCGAATTTAGGAACTTGAAGGCCTGCTACGGGTATCCCATCTCTAAATTGATCTCAGAAATTCTGTGCTACAACTACCAGGAGCACTACAATTTGAACATTGACGTCTTCCGTGTAGCTCAGGTGAGTGGCGATACTATCAACGGCGTTTGGAACTGCAAGGAGCATATCCCTCTATTGATTAAAGGATGCTCGGTCATGAAATATCTCCCCTCATCCTTCGGTGAAGGTATCGCTTGGATCCCGGTCGATGTAGCTGCCAACTCTATCGTCGAAATCTCCTTCAACCTCTCCAATCCACATGAGTCGACCATCAGTCATATTGTCAACCCCAAGAACTTGAACTGGTCCAAATTCGCTTCATACCTCTACAAGCTTGGGTTCAAATTCGACGTCATCGACAACCAGGTTTTCCTAACATTGCTGAAGGGTAATGAGAAGTTCCAGAACGTTGACGTCAACCCCTTAGCTACCTTGGCTGAGTTCTTCGAAGGTGTACTGAAGGAAGATAGTAAGATCGTGATGGAGACTGAAAAGACAGAGACTTTGTCCAACGAGATTAAGGATTTGAACGTCATTGGGTTCGAATTGGTTGAAAAGTATGTGAAGGGATGGTTGGATATCGGATTTTTAGATAAGAAACTGTTGGACCTGAACTAGGCTGAAGTTTGGCTATCTTTCGCATGCTTTTAATAAATACAGTTATTTTAGTTTAAATGTCCATATGCTTTATTTTAAAGCTGTATTAATAGCAATACAGCTATAGACAGCCAAATAGCAGTGACCTTACCTTTGGCGAACTCATCTATACTAAGCTTGTACGTTGGATACTTTCTTAATTAAAAAGCGAAATATCATCTCATTACATCCTTTAGAAAATTGCATATTCAAAGTTGACAATTTCCTCATTTCAAACAACTCTTAAATCCGTTCGTTTTTATTTAGCATTTGTTGATAGATATTTCATTCTTTCTCGAACCTAATGCGATTAACAAATTAAATAAGCTATTTAAATACACCTTAAATACCTACTTTTATATTCATTCATTTAATCTTCCAAATTGAACTCTTCATTTTCGAAATCTTGTTGCTACTGCTAAAGCTAAAAAGATGAAAAGCTGCTGAAGCATCATCATAGATTTGACTTTATTAGATTCAACTTTAGAAACCTGAGCTACGTCAGATTCAGCCAAAAGCTTATTCTATTGAAAAACATTTTCTGGCAAAAATTGGTACTAGCCTTTGGATCCTTGATGGTTAAATACAGTATCCCGTATACGATAGAAATAGATTTATTTGATACTTGGATGAAAAGGTCTGTAAATTGGCTTTATATCTCACTGTAATTTAAAAGGATATTTTTAATTTACAGATCGTCGACCGGTCTGGTGGTAAATCCTTTGACTTCAATACAATATAGTAATGAAGTTCTTGCTACCTACTTTGCAGAGTAAGGTTCAAAAGTTTGTTTGGGCTAAAAATTGATAGACTGTGGGGGCCTCGTACTTGGTCAGAAGATTATACTGAACCTTAAATGAACTTTCTATAGGAAATAATAATATATATTAAATGTAAAACTTTCTATTCATTTGAAAATCAATCAGTACATATTCGTAAATTCTAGCCAAACACAAATATTAGGCACCGTATAGTGAGAAGGAATATGGACAAGAAGGAAGTTAAAGTGCTGCTTGACTATAGCAAGAGATAGTTGGTTGCAGTATTTGGAGATGAACCCAAGATGTAGTAGTTTGATGTAGGTTCAAGTTTGGTGTCAAAGCTAACGACTAGCAGGCCACTTACCAGTAGTGGTCCGCATTTCCACATCTAAGGCTAAACCTGAGACGGTTGGATAGATTTTTGGTGCAGCAAGTACCGCGATCGATAAACCAATAAAACCCAGCGCTTGAGAAATTTTCATATCTATATTGAGTTAACTACTACAATGTATTTGTTGTTGAAAGCACTGTGATATCTGTATCCTTACAGTTTCATTTGAAATTGTATTTTTAAGTGACGACAATATTTCTTTCCAATGTCTATTAGTGATATAGATCATATAGCTATATTTCACTGAGATGGGAAGTTTACTCTGATCGACATTCTATCAATCTACTTAAAGTATTAATGGAAGATATTTGTATTGACAATAAACTAATACATAAATGTAGTGGACACAGTGAAATATTGTCGCCTCTAACTACAATAAGAGCATTGACGGTATCCAGGCTTTGATTGTCTTTCTCAATCATGAATGGCTGAATATTTTTAATAAATTTGGATGTACAATGCAACTAATCTAGGAGTTTTTTAGTATATATCATCAGCCTGAAACATAGTTTGTAAATCTGTGTTCCTCAATTTTTGGTTTTTCTGCACTTGCATAAAAAGCTTTAAACTATGAACATATCTTAATTAATATTGTTAAAACTTTGTGCAATCGTGTGAATTGGACCCACAAGATTGAAGATCACTACTCTAAACTAACTACCTGTTCTTAGTATACATATGAATTGAAGGCTTATATTTGGATTGAGAAATCTCTATATATCAATCGCTATCACATATATTATAGATTCATTATCAGCGTAGGATCTTTATTGATCTGATAGAAGCTTTTAAAATATGCAACTACATCAGCTATTGGAGCCGGTTTATGAAATACGCTATATTCGTTTCAAATTAGTTTTCCAGCTACAAAAGATAATATAAAAAGTGAAGTAGGATGCTTGGAGCAGAGTTGGTGGATTCAGTTCCAAGTTCTAACCACATACGTAGCTGGAGTATTATAAAGGAAATGCTTAAAGAATATAGTGATACTACTGTAAAAGTGGGGCACATGTGTACCCTTGATTGTGTTACCTAAACTATGTTTTATAGCTTTTATTGGTAATAATATATTGGATACATCTGACAGACTGGTACAGCAAATCAACCGGTTATAATTAAACAAAATTTTGATGAAATAAGGAGTGGGAAAGATTAGATGGAGTTTTTAATTATATTCTCAGAAATATATATACCCAAGTTGACTACTTATTCCCAATAGTAGCCAAATTAAGAATTTATAATTAAAGGAGTACATCCCTATATCATAAAGAAAGTTTAAAATCGATAGGAAGCATATAAAGCATTTCCTAAGATCAGAAGCATCAGTATTTTATAAATTTCACTACAATGGTTATATCTGACATCAATCAAATTCCTTACCCAAAATACAACCGCTTTATCGACGTTTTTCGTCTACAAGCTAACTCCAGGATCAAAGCTAAACCTTTGGCCAAGCATGTAGTTAATTCCCAATACAACAACATATCCTACCAGCAGGTATATCGCGGTATTTTATCCACTTCCCATCAGCTAAAATCAAAGATTGGTAGTGATTTTGCTATAAATGAAGATGGGTTCGCTTCCATTGGTCTGTTGTTGGACAGTAACATAGAGTATATATTCAATGCATTTGCCCTAATCAACTTGAATTTATCACCAATCTTCCTGTCACCCCGCAATCCCGTCGACATCCTAGTCCATCTGTTGGCAAAGAGCCAGTCTAAAGTTTTAATTTACGACTCTACCTTTCAAGAGGTTGTAGATGTATTGCGAACCAAGTTGCCCGAGGTAAAGTTTATAGAGAAGGTATTACTAGCGGACATCGATTTCAACTGTAGTTTGGAGATCCAACCCGTCGTCAGCTTTTTAAACGAGGATGGGATCGAAAAAGATGAAAGTGAGCGAATCGTAGTAGTCTTGCATAGCTCGGGTTCGACAGGTTACCCAAAGCTCATCAAGTGGAGCAATCGCTACGTCTTAACTCTAATCGAAAGAGATCGTAAAGAAATAGGTTCTGAAGTTTATCACGGCACAGCCCTTTCTTGTGTTCCACTGTTCCACGTCTACGGTTTTGGCTTCCTGCTAAGGACTATATTTAATGGTGCCACAGTTGCTTTACCTCGGAACAAGATGCTGACTGCAAAGTCCATGATTGAAGATTCAACTCTAGTTGAGGCCACCTACTTTATGGTCTTACCTTACTTGTTGAAACTGCTGGAGGAGTACGCCGATTCGGAGGAGGGGAGGGGGTTTGGATACATCTAAGTAAATTGGAGGCTGTAATCACTGGGGGTGCGGTACTAGCTACTCAAATTGGTGAAAAGTTTATTGGCAATGACATCAACTTGATCAACGGATTTGGAACTACGGAGACTGGGATCATAGGTACTTCGGTGCTGGACCGTAACAACAAGGATTTGCATGTCTTACACTTCAACGTAGGCGTCAAGTATACTATTATCAATATCTTGGACGGCACTTGTCAAGTATTGATTAATAAGGATGACCCCGGCTTGGCCACTGGTCTACTGGATAACGATGAAATAGAGGGATATCTATTGAGCGACTTGTTTCGAATTGTGCAATTGGATGTTAAAAATGGTATATTTGAATTTGTTATTTTAGGAAGGGTTGATGACACTATAATCCATAATTCAGGTGAAAAGACCAATCCCATACCTATTGAACACAAACTCTTGAGCTGCAACAGCATAGAGAAGACCTTTGTCTACGGTACGGGTCAGCTATACAACTGCTGTATTATCCAGCTGAACATTGAAGAATCCAGTAAAGTTCCCCTCAACGAGTTGTACAAAGAAATAATCAAATATGTAGATTTGGCAAATGAAGGCTCACCGTCCCATTCCAAGATTTTAGAAGACTTGGTCTATATAATACCGTTCGGTTCGGATAAGAAGTTACCAGTTACTTTGAAAGGCGATGTCCGACGCAAGGAGGCCGAGAAATTATTTAAAGTTGAGATCGACCAGCTCTATAAGAAGTTTGAAGATTTCAATGATGACAGCGCTGAGAAAGACAGCTTCAATTTGAAGAATAAAGATGTGAATCTCAACAACAAGAATATCGATTTCATCAAGAGTAATATCAGACAGGGCTTCGAGAAGGTAACCAACAAGATATTTAGGGATGACGTAAGCTTCTTCAACCAAGGCTTGGACTCTTTGACCTCAGTAAAGCTCCGTAACATATTGCAGACCAAGTACACCGACTTCAAGCTGAACTTGAACGACATCTACACCAACGACAACCTGCTGAAGCTATCCGAGTTCATCTTTGATAAGTTGAATGGCACCACCAAGAAAATACAGACTACCGAAGATTTTAAAGAAGAAATTGACACCATTATCAACGAGTACCTGGATTATAATAAGTTTGAAATGGAAAATAATGACCTAGTCAAGAGTTTGGAGGTTACTAACATCGAAATTGATGATATAATCAAGGAGGGTATGAAGTTGAACGTATTAGTCACCGGTGCCAACGGATCATTAGGTAATTTTGTCATAAAAAGCCTGTTGGAGCGTAGGGACATCAATCAGATATACTGTTTAATTCGGGCCAAATCCAACAGTCAGGCCAAGGACCGATTATTGCTGAGCTTTAACCAACGTAAAATCAACATTTGTCAAGAAGATATATCTCGATTAGTAGCCTTACCCTTCAACTCAAACGATATTCAGCTAGGCTTAGATACTGTGACTTACAAGGAGCTTCTGTTCAACGTAGATATCATCTACCACGTAGCTTGGAAGATGGATTTCCTAAAACCAATTAATGAATTCAAGGATAATATTCATTCGGTCCTCCATCTATTGCGTTTCCAAGCTTTGAATCCCAATAAGGCCATCAAATTCGGGTTTATCTCAACTATTGGGGCTGCCATCCCTGCCTTGCAAGGGAAGTATATTAAGGAAGAGCGTTTGTCCACTAATGTTAGAAATCTGAAGGCTTGTAACGGCTACTCCATCTCTAAACTAATTGCCGAAATCTTGTGCTACAATTACCAGGAGAAGTATGGTTTCAACGTCGACATATTTCGAGTAGGACAGGTAAGTGGTGATACCTTGAATGGAGTTTGGAACACCAAGGAGCACATCCCTCTCTTGATAAAAGGTTGCAGTATTATGCACTACCTCCCCTTCTCCCTTGGTGAAGGCATAGCTTGGATTCCAGTCGATATAGCTGCCAGCTCCATAGTCGAAGTTATGTTCAATCCTTCCAACTTACACAAGTCCACTATCAGCCATATATCCAATCCAAACAATTTAGACTGGCCCAAGTTCATCTCATACCTTCATAGAGTAGGCTTTAAGTTTGATGTTGTCGATAATCAGTTATTTTTGACGCTGTTAAAGGATAGCTCCAAATTTCAAGATGTCGATGTTAACCCTTTAGCTACCTTGACCGAATTCTTTGAAGGGTTATTGATGGAAGACAGCAAGATCGTGATGGAGACTGAGAAAACTGAGACTTTTTCCAGTGAGATTAAGAACCTGAAGGTAATTGATTTCGAGCTAGTTGAAAAATACGTCAAGAGTTGGTTGGAAGTCGGGTTCTTGGATAAGAGCTTGTTGGATTTGAATTAGATTTGGGTTCGATCCCCTTACACGTATACTAAATAAAATATTGATTCTAGCATAGACTTCTAATTACACAATTATTTAAACGCTTTCATAAAGCTATAGTATAAATTAGATACTAAAGTAAATTTCGGTTGGAATTTAAAAAGTTCATTATATAGAAAGAAAATAGCTTGAAGACATACCTCGAAAACTCCTACTTGAACTATATTATTATTTGATACCTTAATTAAACGCAACGCATTCCATACTTGAACTCTTATTAAAAGCTATACATTTGATATTGATAGCCTATTTCATTTCAAATTAGTTTTAGATATTTGCCCTTCCAATAACTAAATTTGTCAATAAACCATATTTAAATTACCTAGTTAAAAGTTTAGTATAGCTTAACTATTACATATCTATACTCATTTCGACCTTTCTCATCTTTCAAACTGATTTTCCAATTTCTAAATCTTGGTTTGCTAGCTATTGTGATGAAAAGTTCAAAGTTCGAGCTTTAGTTTCCTTTGAATCAAGCTTTGGATTTAGAGCTACGTCAGATTTGATTCTAGACTATTTTTAGCAACCTGAAGTCTTGGATAGGTAAAAGCTTTTGATGTCCTGATCGATGACAGCACCATGGCTCTAAATGACATTATTGAAGGATGGAATCCTAGCTATTAAACACCTGTAGCAAACTACACCAGCTTGGAATTTAAAACGTAAAGGCTTTATAAGACTCTATGGCTAAATTTAGTATATTCAGCTTGGCATAGGATTTAATTCTACATACCAATTCAAACTTCTAATTAATTTAGCTTCGATATCCTCAGACCTATAAAGTAAAAATATTTAATACCGTCTGAAAAGTTAAAGGTAGTTCGATGATAGTAAAGCTAATCATGGTCTAACGAAATAACGCTTTATTTTGTCAGCTTCATTGATTCAACAACACCGCTATTGAAATACCATGAAACTCTAGAATACATGGAGCAGCAGCTCATATTTAGCCTTACCTATATTCATCAAGTCAAATATAAACTTTAACTCTACACCAACTCATCTATATTAACCAACTTCATATGGTTTCTTGTAACTGATTTTACAAAGTTGAATACGATATCCTTCTAATATGGATTTATCCTAATGAGGTGGCTTTAGGTTTTTGAATACTTCAACTTCGATACTGATATTTTATCAACTTTACAATAATTGACTGGTATTAGTCAGTATAAACCTATTATTGTTTTGTTTATATTAAGTTTTTGGCTACATCATCTTAAATCATAAATTTAAATGGTACATAACTTCGTATATCTCATTTACATAGACAAGCTCCTTTGTCATTTTACATCCCATTACAACGATAACATTAAACTGATCAAATTTATGCAAGCTTTTACCAACTTAACAAAACTACGTATAAGTACAGCAGCTTATTGTAAAAGCTGTAAAACTCATTATTGTCATCAAAACTGAGCTAGATTTGCATTTATTCAAATCCTAGTATACTTTCTATCGTTGAAGGTACATCTACGTTAAAACTATCCTCCACTCCTTTTCACTACTCTATAACAAATTCTAAATCCACGTATATTTGCATTGGTCTGCAATCAACTAGTACCAATTGAACAAAGCTGAGCCATCTATTCAATTCCAACATCTATTTCATCTAGGTACTACGAATACTCTTTCACAACAGAACTTATAAAATAGTACTCAGCTTTTCTGAATGAGGCAGTTCCGTGAGTTGACTATTTTCAAGAATTCCGAATTTACATCACCTCATTACCAAATATGGATTGAAAATTTCCAGGAAATATAGATGGAAATTCCGCTATAGATACGCTATATATTAAAGCTTGGTTTGCATAGAATACAGGTAGCTTTATAGCTACAACAATTCTATTTCCTAAAAAACTCCGATGCAATAGAAACCATTCGTAACTTCAGCTTTTCAATCTATTTCTTGGGTATACTCAATAAATTTTATGCATTTTAAAGGCATTTACATAGATCTGATATCTAGTATAAAAGCCACACTTAGAACTTCAATAAATCAACATCGAAATGAAACCATCAATTATCTTACCCCTCATTTTCATTACCATAATCCAATCTTTTTACCTCTTCGGCTCTAACTCAGTTCAAAGTAACCGATTGAGAGCTTTGGTTATCTCCAGCCAATCTCAATCCAATACTAGTGGTAAATGTAGTACGACTGGTCATAAACTAGTAAACTGTAAACGAGAGTTGGTTTACAACCTAATTCGAAGCTTATTGCTTCTCGATAAGGTAAACCTTTGAAGAAATCCGATTGATCTAGTAATAGCAAAGTATTCACAATGTCAGAGTCAGACTCCTTCCAGCAGGAACGTCACTCAGTATTGGTAGTAGGAAGATTTTTCCACAAGTTCAATTGAATTGAACCTGGCACCGGAGCTAGGATATCTAATCAGACTTATTGATGATAAATTGGTCCAGGCTTTGACAAGTGCTGTGCTATGCTATAAAGTAAAAGGTACTATATTAATAGGTTAATAAATGTCAAATATAGATTATATCCTTTGTATTATTCTCTTAAATATATCAGAAAGCTACTTTTAAATAATATACACTGCAGCTGTTTACTATTACATAGCCTTATTTATATTGCCTGCTATTAATTACTGATATAACATTTTATAAATCTATATTTATTTTGTTTCGATTTAAAGGCTTTATATGGTGAAAAATTATTAATGGAGTTGATCATATAAATGGAAAGGGATTACTAATAGTATCTCATAAAACTTGTCAATCAAAGTGAGTGGTCTTTCACGGCTAATTCGAAATATAAAGTCTAAATAATTCGCACTATAGATATATATATTCCAATTCTCTATTTATAAATGCTTAATATTTATCTATCTAAAGGCATCGATAACTTGTATCCAATTACTGATGAATTCTCACTTTTAATCAACTCCATTATCGGATATAGACTGAAATTTTGCAAAAATCAGCTATAAACTCCAAATCCAGCTACTCTGAATAAATTAGGTAAGTGTCTTTGTAAGGTGCTACCTGCCTATAATAGATGATGGATTCACTATTGTACTCTAAAAACAGCTGCATAGAATCTTAACTTTAACATATAAGGTGCATATTGGGTTTTAGCATTGGTACAAGTATTAGAAATAAAGTTCCCAGTCACCCTGCCTCTTTTTTTAGCCACTGCCGTTCAACCCATCATCTCTTCAGTTCCAATTCAAATGAAAGCAATGGTTTAAGATTCCTTTTCAACCAAGTACAATATTTCATCAACACCCTCAGCAGATGTAGCACCATAGACAGTAAGCTTTGGAATCTTGGTAAGCGGAAGTTGATTTATAGCTTGGTTCGAAACGTACCTTTACGTGAAAATGGTGGTTGACAGGAAATTAAAACAGACTGGTTCACCTCCTTCCAGTAAGAATAATTCATCTGTTAATGGTACTAAAAATAGTAGTAAAAATGACGCTCGTTAGTGCATATAATAATATAAAATTAAATCTCAGTAACTCTAATCAACTTTACTAAAGTTGCCCAGCTACTTTTCTATTGATGCCAGGCCGTTTAGGTAAAAGGTAATCAAATAAGTTGATGAATCTCAAATTTATGTCTACAACTTTTAACTTTGACATTTGTATATACTTACTTGAAAGGTAGTTTAAGCTATATTTCTTTCATTTTAAATGTAAAGATATACGGTACATTTACTTACAATATTTCTTAAGGAATTTAGAATTACATTCTGATTTAGCTTGTACATTTCTTTAAATTATACTTATAAGAACTGGCAATCTTAATTTGAACAATCAAACTACCAGTCGTTGCTTAAGATGACTGGTAAAATCCCTTGTCACCATCTTTCCCCTGCTCCACCTAGTTTCATTTAGATATTGTACTCAAGTCAGCCAGCCTAGATTTGTCTAAGTTGATTAGCTTCCAGGAGGTTATTTAAAACTTGTATAGTGATAACCTGTTGTAGGAAAGAGTTTTAGCTTCAAAATAGTTAAAGTATATTCTCAAAGTTCCAATATAGAGATGTGAAATTTAACAAAGAATATGTTAAATTGAAACTTTCCTTCATATTAAATAAGTCCAACGGTATAAATAAACATGCTGGAAACTCTAATTTAGATACCTTTATAGGTAATTAGTAGGTCATGATAAGAAGGTGATAAGGCAAAGCGTGAATCTATTGATTTCTTATAGCCTTTATTATATTGGTTCCCTATCGAAAAATCGAAAGTGTATTGCAAAATTTAAATTCAATAATTGCCTATAAAGGCAACTTGTTGGAGATGAAACTCGAAATATAAAGCCAATCATACTCTCAAATCGAGTGAGATGGCAGGACTAAAAGGCTGTAACAAACAAAACCAGTTACTTTAGCATCTAGTGAAATGAAGCTAATCCCGCAAGCCAAGCAACAAAGTTATATTTTATACTCCATTACTAAATAAATAAACATTTCCATATATTTACAAGTCGATAGATATCCTGAGTATAAATTCAAATTGAAACCTATTCTTAGAGGAGTACTTCACCGTTATAACGAAGACATGCCTTACCTGTCATAAAAGTATTGGCTACTTAAATCTTATGCTGTATCTCTTGTTTACAAATAAGTAAACGATAGAGAAAACTAGATTGCTAAAAGTAACAAGCACCAAGGCTGAACTATTTACCCACAAAAGCATATATATACAAAGAGAACTTAGACTAAAGACAAAAGCATAAAGTTTAGAAGAATCGCTACGATGGTCAACTTCAACATCAATTTACTCCCTTACCCTAAGAATCACAGAGCTGTCGATGTCTTTCGCTTACAAGCAACCTCCAAAGTTGAAAACAAACCTCTGTTCAAACATCCAATTGACTCCCACTACATCGATATTACTTACAAGCAAGTATATGCCGGAATTCTCTCAACTGCATCGCAACTGAAGGAAAAAGTTGGAAGCAACTTCGCTATCAATGAAGAAGGGTTTGCTTCGGTCGGCTTGCTATTGGACAGTAACGTAGAGTATATGTTCAATGCACTTGGTTTGATCTACTTGAATTTGACTCCTATATTCCTATCGCCTCGTAACTCGAACGATATTTTAGCCCACCTACTAATGAAAAGTAATTGCAAGACCTTAATTTATGAATCCAACCTCAAGGAAGTGGCAGATATTTTGAGTCATAGAATTCCCAATTTGAAGCTCGTTGAGAAGGTATCATTATTGGAGATAGATTTAAACTGCATTTTGGAAGTCCAACCCGTCTTCAACTTTTCTGACAACGGCGACGAAGGGGATGAGAGTGAGCATATAGTTCTAGTCTTACACAGCTCCGGATCAACAGGCTATCCTAAACTGATTAAAATAAGCAACCGATATCTACTGACTATTATCGAGCGAGAACGTAACGACATGGGTTCGGAAGCCTACCATGGTACTGCCCTCTCTTGTGCCCCAAGTTTTCACCTTTTTGGTATCGCCCACCTCTTTAAAACTGCTTATAACGGTGCAACGGTTGCCTACCCTAGGAACAAGATGGTGACCGCTAGATCTCTAATCGAAGATTCAATTCTAGTCAAAGCAACAAACTTCATGCTATTTCCAATTTTAGTAAAGATGCTGGAGGAATACGCTGACTCTAATGAAGGAAAAGGGGCCTGGGAACACCTAAGTAAGCTGGATATCATAGTTACCGGCGGTGCACTCCTGCCAACTCCAACCGGTGTGAATTTTACAAATAATAATGTCAATTTGGTTACCTGGTACGGTTCAACTGAGACTGGATTTATTGCCAATGCAGTCGTAGATAGTAGCAATAAGGATTTGGAGACATTATACTTCAAACCAGATTTAAAGTACAGCATCGTCAATATCTCGGACAACACTTGCCAAGTTTTAATTCATAAAGAGGATCCTGGCCTGGCTACTAGCTTATTAAGTAACGATGAGACGGGAGGATATCTACTAAGTGACTTGTTTCAAATTATCAAATTGGATATCGATGACGGTATATTCGAATTCAAGGTGTTGGGAAGGGTCGATGACACTATTCTCCATATAACCGGTGAGAAGACGAATCCTATCCCAATCGAACATAAGCTTATGAGTTGCAAATACATAGACAAGGCTTTGGCCTACGGTGCTAATCAACTACTCACCTGCTGTATCATTCAGTTGAACTCTGAGGAGTCCTACAAGGTTCCACTGAATAAGCTATACAAAGAAGTCATCCACTATGTAAACCTGGCCAACAAGGATTCTCCATCACATTCTAAGATTATGGAGGAATTGGTCTACATTATACCCTTTGGTTCGGATAAGAAACTCTCCATAACACCAAAAGGTAATATCCAACGTAAGAGTTCCGAAAAGGTGTTCAAAGATGAGATCGATCAATTATATAAGGAGTTTGAGAATATCGATTTCAGCAACAATACCAACTTGAACAACGACTCTGATCTAAACAGCAAGGACCTTGACGTTATCAAGAGTAACATCCAACAGAGCTTCGAAAAGGTAACTGGAAAGCCCCTTAAGGATGGCATCAGCTTCTACAGCCAGGGTTTGGATTCCTTAACCTCGGTCAAGCTGCGTACCATCGTCCAGACCAAGTATACTGCCTTTAAGCTGAATATAAACGATATCTACACCTTTGACAACCTGCTGAAGCTATCCGAGTTTATTTCTAACAAGCTAAATGGCATCGTCAAGGAGGATCGATCGATCGAAAGCTTCAAAGCAGAGGCTGATGCCATTATCGACGGGTACCTGGACTACAGCAAGTTCGAAGCTGAGAATCGTGAGTTGATCAAGAGCCTAGGTGTTGTTGACTCTGATTTGAACCGCAGTGTTAAACATGATTCCAAGCTGAATGTGCTGATTACTGGTGCCAACGGGTCCTTGGGAAACTTCACAATCAAGGGCCTGCTCGAACGTGACGACATCAACCAGATCTACTGTTTAGTACGAGCCAAATCTAACGATCAGGCTAGGGACCGCCTCCTACAGAGTTTCGCCGAACGTAAGATCGATGTCCAACAAAAAGACTTGGCTCGCCTCGTTGCCTTGCCTTATGTCTCTAAGGATATCCAACTCGGTCTAGATGCTTCAATCTACAAAGATATCCTACTGAACGTCGATATCATCTACCACGTAGCTTGGATGATGGACTTCCTCAAGCCAGTAACCGAGTTCAAAGACTGTATCGACTCTGTATTGCATCTCATCCGCATCCAAGCCCTGAATCCCAACAAATCGATCAAACTTGGATTCGTCTCTACAATCGGTGCTGCAATGCCTACCTTGACTGGAAAGTACATCAAGGAAGACCGGTTGACCACCGAGCTTGTAAACATCAGTGCTTGTAACGGCTACCCCATCTCCAAATTGATTTCCGAAGTCCTGTGCTACAACTACCAGGAGAAATACGGGCTCAACATCGATATCTTCAGAGTAGGTCAAGTGAGCGGTGACACTATCAACGGAGTTTGGAATGTCAGAGAGCACATTCCCTTGCTCATAAAAGGTTGCAGTGTCATGAAGTACCTCCCAAGCACCTTGGGTGAAGGTCTGGCTTGGATCCCAGTTGACGTAGCTGGCAACTCCATTGTTGAAATCCTATTCAACGCTTCCAACCCCCACAAGTCGACTATCACTCACATAGTCAACCCCAAGAACTTGGAATGGTCCCAATTCGCCTCGTACCTTCGCCAGCTTGGATTCAAGTTTGACATTGTCGACAACGAGAAGTTCTTGGACCTGTTGAAGAATGACCCTAAGTTCCAGGATGTCGACATCAACCCCCTAGCTACCTTGACCGAGTTCTTTGAAGGGGTACTCAAATCGGATAGTAAGATGGTCATGGAGACTGATAAAACCGGGGCTTTATCAAACTCCATCAAGAGTTTGAGTGCTATTGAGTTCGAGTTGGTTGCCAAGTACGTTCAGAGTTGGGTGGGCGTCGGCTTCTTGGATAAGGAGTTGGGTTTGAACTAGACTGTATTTGTATTTTCTTATTTAAATAAAGATAATAGTTATATTTAGGCTTATAGTTTTGGATTTATTTAAATGGTTAATAAAAATGGTGTAAATGAAGAAATTAGAATGAAACTTTGATAGATAGTTACATATATATATTCTATAAAAAGAAATATAGTGATAAAAAGCTATTTACTGTACTCGATTTGCCCTTTAGACACCTTAGAAATCAAATAAGGAACAGCTTCCATATAAACCTTCAGCGGAATATCCCAATAAACTAGCCAACTAAATTTTTAGCATAACTCAAATATCCTTCATTAGTGTTGTTTTGATCTCACAACTCTTCAAATTTAAAACTTTTATTTTTAATCCTTGATATATAAAGTTGTTAGGATGAAAAATTAAGCTAATAATAGTTTTGTTTTTTGATCAAAATTTATTACAATCTCTGTCAATTGCTTGAGATGGTACTAATTAACCTTAATTTTCCGCTATGTATGTCAGCTAGTTGCCACCGTCCTAAATATAAACTTTTGAAGGGGTTGGCGCCATCCATTAGATGTTTTAGACAAGTCACCCAAGTTTAAAGCTTTTAAAATATAGTATGTGAGAACTATGCCTGCCCACTATTCAAGTCTAAGAATAGCAATTTTTCAAACTGAAGCATAGTAATAGTTGATGTTAGGAGAAAATACCACTTTCTATAAATAAAAAATATGCTTAGTAAAATAGAACATTATGAATTTATATATTTATTTGCCAATGTCACTAGAGTGTATTGTAATGAGGTAGGGATATATTTGGTAACTTGGATCGGAGATGTACAAATATACGTTTAGGTATTTATAGATTTGAGTAGAGAGGATGTTGGAATAGCTATTTTCCTAGAGGTAGTTAAGCAAATTCCGAGAAAGTTGGTTCCAAATCCGGGGAAGAAATTATACTTGATGGTGGATAAATAAATCCCAAGGAAATCGGTCTCAAATGTGATGAGGAAGTCTGGTCAATATGTGGGTGGGTTGGCTCAGAGAAAGTTGGTTCCGAATGTGGAAAGGAAATTAGACTTGGATATGAATGAGGAGGTTCAGAGGACATTAATGTTGAATCTGAGAACGAGGGTAAAGCTCGGATGGCATAAGCGTTGTCAAAGAAAATTATGATGGTTACAATTTGAAAGGCTTTCATCCCTATACTGGTATAACTGTTGGACTGTAATTTTAAGAAAAATAAGTTAACTCTTATCCAATTTATAGTAATTTTATACTGCAGCTATATCGAACTGTCGATCCATATGCTTGGTTCTACAGGGCTCTTTAAGTGCTATTACTTTAAAACCAATAGGTTGTCGAAGCACTTAAAACTATACTGAAATCATTGGTAAATAAAGTTGTGTCTTAGCAATAGAGATGTAGGTAATTGCAGTGAGCCTATAATCTGCTGATGATAAACAAGGCTTTGTAAACACTTTTAATCATCCACTAGTGGATGTCTCATCAATTTGAATGAACGCTGCAACTAGTCCTAAACAGATGTCGCCCCAGAAATTTTTGATGAAATTTGAAGTGTAAAGTGTAAGTCAACTTTATAAATATAAAACATAGGAAAGCAATAGCAATGTAAAGATTAGTTTCTAATGAAACTTATGCTGCTCCCTAAAATATATTAGTAAACTGTTTATTAAAATCAACAATAGCCTATACTTTATATTGGTTTTTTTAAAAATAGCATCTATTTGTACATACCAAGAAATTTTCCATGAAACTGTTCTATATTTTTAATTAGAGCTATTATACATCATTACTTGTAGATGACCTAAAGGATTAAACTGCCTATCCTGAAATACCTCTATCGTAAACTCAACATCCAAAGGGTAAAGTTCTACTAAACCAAACCTTCAAACAACCTATCCAAAATCTCCAATTCCACTTTTTCATCAAACTGAAAGTCAGCCAACTTTACTTTTCTGTGGATATCCAACTCCTGCATATGCTGTCGAAGCCTCCTACCAGGGTTTCCCGGTACTAGCATCCGTAACGGGTGGTAAAGAGCATTAGGACGGTGCCCTGACTTACGCATACGAGCGTAGTAGTTTCTATACTCGGGTAAGATTCGATTCAAGCAGCTTGTAGTAGAGTTTTCCATTCGATAGTTGGAGTCGATGAGCTGTATTAAATCGATAAGGAACCTGGGGCTGTCCATAACTTTTAAATATATATTTCAGTTAAATGAACATAAAATAGAATGAGTACCTTTTCTACCTACCATAACGCCTCTCAAATTACTAGGTAAGTATTTTTTGCTTTCCTCTGTAAACTGTTTGCAAAGCTCTAAGCTGTTGAAACCTCCATTGATGACAAATCTCTTATTTTTAAAGTAATTGGTCAATTTGATTACCCTATCGTAATTTAGAGGTGGTACGCTACGGTTCTTATCGGGTGATAGACCTTTCAACAGACATTTACGAGCATGTATGATAAAGTCGTCAACTTGCGTATTCTTACTCAGATAATCTATCTATATGAAAATAAAGCTATAAGTACGAGTTCATTCAATTTTTCTAATACAAAATCAACGATAAATTCTTCTGAATCAAATTCATCGACTCCCAACCTAGTTTTGACGGTAACCGGGACTTTGTCTTGACAGCCTCTCTCAATGGCTCGAATGCATGCTGCTGACTTTTGCTTATCTTTCATAAGTATAGCTCCAAACATTCCAGCCTACTCTTATTAAACTATAAATAAAATTTAAACAATACACTTACCTGAACGGTTGTAGAAGGACATCCCAGGTTAAAATTGATAGCTTTCAAGTTGGGTAAACTTTTGACCAAAATCTGGGAACTTTTTTCCAACACTTTTTCATCGGAACCAGCAAGTTGGATGATAAAGTTGGTATCCTTGTCAGCTTCACCCAACCAAAAATCCAACCTTCCAGAATTTTCCAGCTCTAGAACGGCATTACAATGTATCATCTCACTGTATAGGATCGGTAAGTTGGAGTTGGTGAGGAGTCGTAGTAGGTAGTTGAAGTGACAAGTTGTTACATCGACCATAGGAGCTACACTTATCTTTTCCAGTAAATTTTTAGTTAAAGTCGCGTATTGTGGTTGGTGTTTAATAAAATTAATTAGTGGGAGTTTTGTTAATAGCTTCATTTTGATTAATTGGTTCTATGTCTATATCTATATCTATGGCAGCAAGGGATGGAAACAAGCATCAAAATTTAGCAAAATCAAGCATATTAAATTCGTAAAGTGATTGAGGAGATTCAAACCCATTGAAACCAAATAAATCAAACTTTTATTGGAATCAAATTTTATGCCCGTATTTCACACACAGATCAAAGCCCAAGTTTTAAATAGCCAATAATTCAGATAGTTACCTTATCATAAAGTTCAAAAATAATTTAACCCAAAGGGGATTTATCCAAAATCCATTTATTAGAATCAAATTCAACAGAATACTTTTAAAATATCTCCATGACCTATCATCACTATATTTGACTCTATACACACAAAATAAGTTTATTTAAAATGAACATATATACACAAAAATCTAAAATTCACTGGCATCGGTTATCTATTGTACACCCATGCACCAAAACTAAAAAGGAAACTAAGGATGGCATACAAACTTTGGTCTTCAACTGCGTAACAGTACACAAAAGCGAGCAATGTTTTAGCAAACTATTGGTAGCTTCCAAGGTAGTCCGATAATCAGTCCAAATATTTACATAGAGTACCAGCATATAAGCTAAGCTCGGTCGTTCAAATTGCAAAAGGTTGGTTGATTCTCTTTCTATATCGGATGTGTCGCATTCCAGGCTTCGCTTAGTGACAGTCAGGTTGAGATTCAAAGCTTGTAGCATGGGTAATGGATTAGAAGCCCACCATTTCAGAAACCAGTTACCAAGGAAGAAGATAGTACTGTCTATCGTAAGGCATCGAATTCTACAGGATCTAGTTCGTTCGTATCTGTTTTTATTATTCAGCACCAGAGTTTGAAAGTCTTGGTCGACCAACTCCCCATCCAACTCAACATTTATCAGATTTGGGAAGGAGTCAGATAAAATAATACCCAAATTAGCTAGCATGTTGGTACGGGATAGACCTTTAAGCTTAAGCGAAGTTACCCATCGTAGACTGACGAAATGAAGATCGATGTTCAGCATGATATCACAAGCTACCCAAACCATGCATAGCTCGGACCAAGCGAATCCAAAGATGAACTGTTGCACCCCAATCCAAGGTGGAAAGACGTCCAAAACCAACTCTTTCAAGTTATTGAGAAGCCTAGGACTTTGAAAGAGGGGTGGGGTAGTACTACTACGTACATGGGTGAGATGATGAGGTAGTACAGTTGCTCCTGGTAACGCCGACTTATAGCGCTCCATCAGGTTGACGAACCTACTATCGACATCGGAAACTATTTTCAATGAAGTTAAACTTTCCAAGTTATCTAAAGGTGGTGTAGGTGCTGACTCGGGAAACGAACTAAACTTACCGTGCACGTGTAACTGCTTCAAGTTGGGGAAGGTATCGTTTACGTAAGTTAAAATATGTTTGGGAAATAAGTTGGCTTGTAACGTCAACTTCCGTATACTGTGTCTGTAGAACCCTTGGAAGAAAGGCTGACTTATGTCGGAAAATAGGTAGTTGATGGTCAAACTGTCTATCCCACAAAGCTCATTGTCAACAAACCCTTCGATACGTGGCCAATTTGTTATATGAAACAGCAATGTGAGCGTCAGTTCCTTTAACTTCAGCTTGGTTTTTATGCGCATCTTTAAAAGCAACTCTAGGTCGTTCGAATTTGGCAGTACAAAGTGTCCTACCGATAAATAAGGACAACAGTGGTTAAGGCTATACAAAGCTTTAACTGGGAGCGGCGGCTCAATTCGTTTGACATACTTCCCATACTTATCTAGTAAGCACCACAGAATGGGCTATTTAAATTAAAATAAAAGAATTCCAATTAGAAAAATAAACTTTTACATTTACCTCATCTTCTATACTAAAAGGTAAAGTACGCCAAACAATAGGCACCAAAGTTAATCTCCAACTCCTACATACCAGTTGTAAATTTCTTAAAGCAGTAGCGTTGAACAAGTTGAATATGGCCTCTAAAACTAACGTGGGTAAGTTGGCAAAATCCATAGGTCTTTTGTCGCATAAATATAAAAAGCTGGGTTGGGCAAGTCTTCTAGTGCTCTAATGTCTATAAATGTATATGCGCTTAAAATTGAAAATGATGGAGTGGCTTTACACCATATTTGTAGGATATTGGCAATTTACAGTAAACCTATTTTCAAATACTGGATTCCAGCAAACTGTATTATTTACGTAATTTCGACTTTACACTGTTCCATAACGTTAAATATTAGGCTAAAAATTACGCAAATTTATCTAGTTTGCTGGAATCAGTATTCGACAAATGAAACTGATAAAGAATATTTGTTATATTTGCTAATCCAGTCGTAAAAATGGATAGACGTGAGTTTTATACACCAGCTAATGCTGGGAAAATTTCGTCAACTTTGACAGGATTACTTTTTACTCCATCTAAAACTCATTTGAAGAGGGATAACAGATAGTATTATCAACTAAAGACTTCATAGTGTTGCACCTGTAGGTAATCAAACAGATTTTGATCCATCTCAACAAACTGAGATTTTCCTGTAGGTGTGATAGCTTGCTGATAGATGTACAATATGCTGGAATGGGTTCAAAAAATTGATTCTATCACTAAATTCCTATACTATAGACATCCAAGTTCCCTACTGCTATTCCGATAGCTAGTAATCAAAGTTAATCTTCTAACACTGTTAACCAGCAAATTTTACATTTCGATTAAAAAGAAACTCACTGGTTAAAGGATTATATACTTATATGGTTCTGTTTAAGTTCAACATCAAGAGATGGTACAATTTACCTGAATAAAGTGGCATATAAGGTCCAGGGAGGTATTGCTGGATCCAGTCAATGATGGCATCATATTGGGAACTCATGACATGGTAGGTTAGGAAAGTAGAAGGCCCACCACTGCATTGGTGACAAAGGCTTGAATTCTCCAGATGGCAGGCCGGACAGCCAGGTGAAGGAAGTACAACATAAGGAGTGCCCATACAATGATAGTCAAGTCCCAGTTCCAGGAGGGGACCGAAGAGACGGGTTGGGACTTGGAAGTGGAGTGGTGCTGAACTAAAGGGGGCCGGCTAGGTGGTGGTTGCGCAACCACTAGTGCCACAGTGTTGGTCAAAAGTATGGGTTGGTTGATAGGTCAACGTTGGTTCAAAGGGGTAGACGGTATTAGTAACATTAATTGCCCAAAGAAGATGAGATCCGAGGGTAGCGAGGATCGTCAAAAGGTAATAGGAGGCTGGAAGGACAGGGAGACTAGACCACATAGTATTACTATGCCGAAAGTAAAAGTACGGGTAAAGTATAAGTTTATTTAGGGACAAAGGGCGAGATCAGGCTGCTGGGAACAGCTATGGCTAGGGACAGGGGGTGAGTAACAGCTATTTAGAAAATAGCGAGGTGGAACGTTGTCAAGATGCCGGCTTTTGGTAGTCACCAAGGAGTTTAAATATCCTTTTAGTACCTTGGTTGTAGTGATGTTAGCAGGATTGGATTCCCCTTCAGCAATCCACTATTTTATAGATTACTTGAGTGTTTACCAAGTTTATCCAAAAGGGCCAGTAATTCTATTAACTACTACTGGTGCGTTTCCATTGTTGGAAGGTATGAACCGGTTAATGTACTGCTAATTATTGAAATTCACAAGTTATGGTCAAGTCTAAGAAAATAGTAAAGGTAATCGAAATAATTGATATGTGAGGTGGATTCGTAACTAGGATAGTTATGAATTGGGAAACAAAAAGAATTTGAAAATTAGTAAGAAATAACAAGAGGAAGGGAATCTAAGAAAAGAATAGGTCTATAACCTAATAGCCGGGATTGTGACGACCAGGGTTGTTACATGGCATCTTAATTTTAAGCTGAAACTAATAGATACAATAACCCCGTTACTTTTAATCTTAATATATATCTACGTAAATCAACTGATAGCTAAATTAGTTTGGTTGGTTGCTATTAATTTTTATTTTGGAATTTAGCAATGTAAATTTTTAGAAACTTCCGCCGTATATTTAGGGTAATCACCAATCCAATCAAAGAAACTGTAATTTTTACGATTGAACTGGTAAAGATTGCTTAGTTTTTCTGGACAGATTCATTATAAGGTAAATATTAATTGAAGACATGTATTAATATAACATTTAGATTTAATAACAGATAGTTGCAATTTTAGCAAACCTTATTTAAAGTAATCTACCAGATTTTTATGAAGTTTTTTGATATAGTTTATAGGGTTGTAAAAATGATGCCTTCAAATTAACATTCAAAACTTTAATATAAACCACAGTGAGTGAGATTCATTCTTTGAATGTTAGATGCTAACATTATTCTCAAACGGATTACCGCGTATCAACATTCCGGAATTAGGCTGTAGTTCATGGGAAAAAGATTGTCAGTTAAATAGGCACCTATCGTATTCTGTTTACTTCCAATGCGAACATGGTTGATCGTTTGATAGTGATTATATTTGTCTTTCTCCTACTTTTACTTAGGCTCCTCTACACCTCTGAGCTCCACCTAAGTCAGATTGCTACTTCCATTCTCGCTGCACTAGCTGCACATCAAGCTGGGCTTTACCCTCTCAATCAGGCTGCTGTCTTGAATTTCAAGACCAACCAAGTACCTAAAGACTCCCTCATAAACACTAACGTTATTTACACTTCTAAAGTGGAAATAAAGACCTTGAAGTTTACCTATGGTACTTGTGATTCCGATCATAATGACCAATTTATTGGCGATGTTGAAATTGGAGTCTCAAAACCAACCAAATTCACCTGGGCTACTCCATCTAGGGAAGGTCTTACCTCATATTCTAATATTTGTGTCAAGGCATGGCAAGAGTCTTTTTTGTAAGACAAGGTAAACCATTCAGCCTAATCTCCAGTGAATTTAACTATGACGATGAGGACAACGCTTGGAGGTACGACGCCGTCAAAGGCTTCAAGAAATCTGGATCCTTTGCTGCCAATCAGTTTCCTAAAACTGTTGGTATCGTAGGCGCTGGTATGTCCGGTATGTTCAGCGCTTTGCTCTTCAACTCCATCAATTTGAAATATAAGACTGAAATGATTGAGTCCAACAGCAAGCGAGTTGGTGGAAGGATCTGGACCTACAGTTTCCCAGATGGAAGCCGTTACGATTACAACGAACTAGGCGCTATGCGCTTCTTCAGGAATTTTACATACTCAGATGGTATAATCCGTGAAGATACCACCATCAACATCGTTTACAAACTGATTGACTATTTGAATAATATTACCCCTAACCCAGTTGATAAACTTGAAATTATTCCATTTACCTTTGGCTTCACTAAAAATCCAGACTACACCCGCTATCACAACTAGGAGCAACTTGAAGGCGGTATGTTCCGATTTCCCAATATACTTCACAAGACCTTCATCAAGAAACGAATTCCTATCAAGTACAGCAAGGTCCACCAGTTAGATTTTACTGAAAAAGTCACCCTTAAATACAAATCAAACATCAATTTGGATCAATCCGACTCTGAAGCCCAGTATGATTATGCCATCGTTGCAGCTCCCGTAACTTCGGTCCGACAGTGGAAACTTCTTACTTTTTCTAAGGCTCTTACCAAAAGCATCAACACTCAGCACATTGCTGGCTCTTGCAAAGTCCTACTCAAGTTTGAAAAAAAGTTTTGGAATTCCAAGGAATACAGTGGTCAGTATACTAAAGAAGACACCATATTAAAAACTACTGTATACCCAAGCCATGGTAATTCTAAAGTCATAATTGCATCCTACGTCTTTGTAGACAACCTAGAAACCCATGAGAGTACCACTATCGAAGAGTTCGAGATGCTGGCCATCGACGAACTGGTCCAAATGCACGGTGAAAAGGTGCGCCAAAGTTATAAAAAGGGAAATATTAAGCGTCACTGCTGGCAGCAAGATCCTAATGCCCTTTGGTTTTGCTCACTACAATACTTTGGAAGAGAAAATGCAGGACTTACCTCCCTTTGCTAATATGGAAGCTAACACCGTCTTCACCGTTGACTCCACTTATCACCATAGCGGTTGGGTCGGTGGTGCTTTGAACGCTGCACTGCGTGGTGTTCTACATATTTTGGTCAAAGATGGCCACGTTGACGAAGCTCGAAAGCTCAACAAGGTTTGGGGTGGCAATATGCACCATATTTAAAACACATTTTTTTATTATATGTTTTTAACAAATATATACTTACAAATAACCAGCTACGATAGCCTTATAGACATTTTATTGATATAAGGCTAGATATATTTGTCAAATCAGAAGCTAAAATTGGAAGGTTTGGAACTGCACCGAAAGCGAACAGCGATCCAGCCGAGGTACCAGCCTCGAATTTCCCATGCTGTGTGACTAATTTGTATAAGCCACATGGTTTGCTGTGCAGATCTGGGGATGTAGTAACGTTTCAGATATTCGTATATTACACTGTGCATCCATTATTTAAAATATATCTCTCTTCATGAAACTTCATGGGGATACAATTTACTTTTTTAGATTACTAGTTAAAGGCACAAAGTTGAAAATTAACGAAACTTAGATCATCTAAACTTGCCAAAGTAGAAAAATATAAATGGGCTGAAAAGGTTGGCATCAAAGGTTATTCAACTCAACAAACTTAAAATGCCCATCGGCGTAAGTACAATTCTTTGAATCCAACAACTTTTATTAACCAACATCCAAATACTGTAGACGCTGTACGGTCAAGCCGGTAATCCAAGGGTAATAAAGAAATATAAAGTATCAGCTGACATCTTCAAGTTTAGCAAAGTGACCATCGTAGCTACGTTTTCCAATGTCCAAGTAGATACTATTTCAAACTTCCAAATGAAAGATACAAAAAACCCCTCTTACTTGGCTAAGTTTCCACTGGGCCAGGCCCCTACGCTTGAACTTAAGGACGGTAGAATCCTCACCGAATCTAGCGCTATAGCTTACTATGGTAACTTTTTTACCTATGATTTTCAAACTCACATACTATAAGTTGCTGAATTGATTCCCAACAATCCCCTCCTCGGCAAAGATAGCTGGGAGCGTGCCGAAATATTGAGATACTGTTTTCTCGGCGAATGTCAGATTATGGCCACTGCTCTAGATATCATGAACCCAGTACTTGGGTTGCGAGCTTATGTTGCTGACGTCGTCGAACGGGCCACTGTCAAGTTTGACACCTTATTACAGCTTTTGGAGGATGTACTCAAATCTAATGGTGGGGAGTATATTTGCTGTGGTAGATTAACTTTGGCAGATGTTGAACTGGTAGTCGCTTTAGAATTCCCTTTTATTCTATGTATTACCCCCGATATGCGACAAAAATACTCATCGGTAACTAAGTACTTCACCAAACATATGGAGAATACAATATTCAAGACCAATCTCCCCGATTTAAAAGAACGCGGTTTTGCTAAAGGCCCTATTCAATATTAGATATCTTCATGGGATATGTGTTAATATATATCATAAATACATGATATACTTTTAATTAACAATTTTTATATAGTGATCCTTTCCAGAAAATTCATTTTAAATGTTTTTTAACGAAGAGGGCCTAACTTTTAATAGAGTAATATACTTTATTTATTAGTGATCTTATATTAAATATATATCACTTTTTACTTTATTGAATTTATATCTGTACTTATCGATCAAATTATAATTAAATAGAAGTTATCAACCCACTATATAGGTAAATATACATTTGAAGTTCAGCCTAGTTGGATTATCTTTTATAGCTAACAAAACATATATCCTATAAATATTCAGTATCACAAGCATCCACATCCAATATTTAAAAGTTCAAGTAGATTTAGTAGATAAGCTCATTCTATTCAGTCTTTCAATCTGGGGCCATATATACGCCTGCTATCTTACAGTTACAGAGTTTTGAAAAGATTTATAAGCAGCAATTAAATTGTAACTATATCTCCTTTCAAAAGTCAATCGAAGATATCTATAGATTAAAATACTTTATCAAAAACCATATACTAAACTTACCGAATAATCAAACTCTATTGGAAGCTATTTTAGCCCATGTACGGTCAAATTGATAACCTAAAAATATTTCTATCAAAAAAATCATTTTAGATGATGAATATCAACTATTTCATCGAGTTTTTAAAATATAAGGCAGTAACTATCTGCCTCCAAGTTGAGGAACTGTCTTTTCCAACTTCAGCATTCAAAATATAATAGAGCCAACCTTTACTTGCAAAAACCTTGTCTAGCTAGGCCCTGCTTTCCAAACTATAGATATAAAACTTTTAATCAAGTTTAGCGCTGCAGCCTATTTAAATAAACTTCTATAACTTCAAAAGATGCTTAAACTAATATTTATAGCCATATAATTGCCAAATATCAACCTGGTAACTTGTTTTTTGATCAATATAGCTTCAAATCTGATTAAATTCTTGATTGCATACTACCAAGTGAGATTTGAATTATAACCTGACTAAACGAGTTTTTTATCTTAAAGTTAGATGTTGGGATTACGATGAGTAGTTTAGCAACAAAACGAATGTCGGATTGAATTTCCATACTCCAGCCTTTATGTTACTTTGAAATCCAATGGTGATATATCCGCCTGATGCAGCAAAATGCATTTAGCTGATATCAACCTAGTGACTTTACTTTCTATTGTCATTATAACATCCAAGATGTGATCCAAATATACAAATTAGACTAATCACAATTCAAAATAGTAGGTTTGTCTAGATTGGAGGGAGCCATTATCCCTCTCGTCAAAAAGAAAATTAGCTAGAGATCCCAGTAAGTATGAGAAAGCTAGTTGAACTTTTGAACCAAACTTTCCTAAATTTGAGATGAATCAATATATGTTTTCCAGCAGCAGAACAAGCTATTTTGAATATATTGATGGAATCTTTAAGCAATTCACCACTCTTGAGATGTAGGTTAGTTCTTGAGACGATCTTCCAACTTTGAAAGCTATAGCTATTGAGCATCAATATAACCACTTTTTACTCAAAAATCGTTTAGAATGTGCTGAAATCTTTTGCTACACTCTACAAGTGAAATTTAAATTAGGGTTTCTACCAACTGAATCTTCTATCCTAAAATCAGATGTTGAGATTATGGCAAAGATATTCTCAGCCTGTAACTACTATTTCAAAATCAAATTAATGGTACATCCATCCGATACATTTTATTTCCTATAACCTATAACGATCTAGTAATTTCATTGCTTTACCCACTCGTCATCCGTTCTGCTTTTGATATATAGTCAAAGTTGGCAAATTTGACAATGTTTTTTAATTTGATGGAGACGCTCATGTCGAAAGGGTGTAGGAATTGGCTAAAGGGCTTATTGAGTACAGGAAGATAGAGTAGGTAGATTGGTTTAACTATTGGAAAGGAGCTAGTTTTTAAACTAAACTTTTAACTTGATCGGATTTATGCCTCTATATACAAAGCTGAGGTAAAATAAGCTTCATTGTAGGTAGCTCTCAATTTCAAGTGCAATATAGATAGGAAGGGTTATAAATATATAGCATCAGTTGGACGATCTTGACTCTAATTATGTTTCTGACAAGCTCCAACCACTTGCTACTAAAGCTCTCTATACATTCTCTGCCCGTCTTTGTTAAATGGATCTAGCTTTAGTCAGTTTTGAATATGTATCTTTTCAGTACCCTTTACCTTGCTGATGGACAAGAGGTTGGGAAATGGGTTATCCTATAAATTCCTATAAAGATTAGGTAGTTGTAGGTGAGCCAATAATAGTAAAGGGAGGTTTGGGTGCATCATTTTACAAAACTGGATATTTACCCTGTATCAAAAAGTTGGCCTACCTTTCCTACCTGTAAGTTTGAAATTGAACTGTTGACTCATAGGATAGACCTTTGTTTATAAAGTGGGTTTTGCTAGCAGTTTATACTTTAGATCGGAATAATAAAATTACAAAAGAACACTTTCTACACCCTTTATATTGTTGCTTGAGAAGTTACTTGTCAAAGTCTAGATGCTGAATATAGGATCTTCGATAGTGTTGTATAGAATATAAAAACAATATAGCCAATGTAGAAGTTAAATGCGTAACAGTGATATATAGTGTTGTCCGGCTAATAAAGGTATTTAAAACAATAAAGTATATTTATTAGAACTCGGACTTTTGATCCAAAGAGGTAAGCCTACTCCACCATATCGTTGAAGCAGATACAAAAACCATATTAATTATAAAAAGGTAGAAAGCATACCTAGAGCCACCATAACGACAACCGACAAACTAGAAGCCAAGCTGGCATCGGAACGGTCAGGGTTGATAATGGTTGACAAGTCTGAAGGAGGGGGGCTGTAACTTCTAACAGCAGTAGGCTTCGTCTTATCTTCAATCAAGGTAGATACATCAATTGGATCTCCCTTATTGGTAGGGTAGATATCAAAACGGGTCGACCAGTTGATCTTGTAGCCTCTATTACCAGCCTTATACTCTCCTTTACTAGCATCTTTGAAGTAGATGATGTAGCCTAAAAAGAAGAGTTTACCTTTGTAAGAGAATTTGGGAGCGATGAAACTCAATTCTCTCTTAGCATCGGGCTTGATAGTAGTTAAATTCCTGACCAAGATGTTCTGGGTGTCGGAACCAGTCATAAATTGGATAACAATCTCTTCAACGTCGCTAAGTTTGAAGTACTGGGTCTTGCGGACTTCTTCACTTACATTTTTGTCGATAGGTTTGTAGGTCCAGTCGATGACTATTTCCGAACCAGAGTCATAAATAGATTCGGAACCGGGGTTATTAGTGGCGATAACAACTTCATCTTCGCAGTGGACAAAGGTGAGGAGGAGAGTTATGAGGAGGAAGATCTGAAGGAAGCTGGGCCTAAACATGAGTTAGTTTCCGTTCAAGGTGAGAAGGAAGGATAGCTTGGTGTTAAACTGAGGATTAATTAAAGACAAAGGTTGGTGCAAAGATATTTTTCCACATTTTATATCTTTTGATTTAAATTTGGCTTGACTTTCCTGATAGATAATGGAAATAAGTTATCGGTGCTTGGCAGGACTTTGCAAGCTAATTGATATTTTATTCGTTTACAAAATAGAGGTATATTTAATTTAATTTCAATCGTTTAAGCTTATACAACTTTAATGAACATGAAGAAAGTATTTTTGGTCCACAGGTTTGTAAATTTAAGTTGTAGCCAATAGGAGTAATAGATGGCAGGTCTAAATTTAGACTTCCCTCAACAATTTAAATTTGAGAAAGTTCTTGTACAAAAATCGGTGAAATTGATTGATCACTGCTTTTAAGATTTAAAGGTCAGGTACCTCCTTTTTACAAGCTAAATGAAGGGTAGCACCCAGGTTATCGGAAGAGTTCCACAACGAAATTTGAAACGAAATTATAGTTGAAATATGGCAAGGTTACTTTGACATCTGATCAACTTGGAAAAATACTTTGCTGATGAAGATAACCCAAATAAATACCGATTCCTTTCAAATACTACTGTGGCCAATCTTTCAGTTCAAATTATTTAAATGTTGCTGGAGGTTTACAGTGAAAGTTCTCAATTAGATAGTGTGGGTTGAGCTTCGATATATGGCACTATAAAGTTTTCCTTGTAAAAGTGATGTAAATAGAGCTAGCTACAACAGACTTTGGATCGTAATAGAGTTGATAAATCCAATTCCATCAAGTTTATAAGTAGAAAAATAATAGTTTTGTAACAGAGATTTATGAAGCCACGACATCAAAGTAGTTTGAGATCAAGAGATGGATTAAATATCTTAGTTGATAAGGATCCTAATTTATATTGAAAAGTATTGGTCTTTAATTCTGAGCCAAGGGTTGTAAGCTGAGTTAAAGGTAATGGGTTAAAGCCTCAAAGTAACTTTAGGACATTACCATCCAAATATTTGTATTTATATATATATATAAACTAGGATAGCTTTTAAAAGGCTTGATCCGGCAACTTCTCTTTAATCCACCAGATTAACTTGCCTTGGATACTTTCAACTTTGTAGCAAAGTAGGTCGTAGTCAACTAAAGCTGACTTTAATTCTATCGAGATCTGTAGAAAATACACTTAGATGTAAATATTGTCAACTACAAGACAAAATCAACCTAATCACCAGCTTTTCATACTTGGTTGTAATATTTTATCGTCAAGTTGAAACTGAGTAGCAAAATGTGGCATCTTCAACTTTATCCATCATCCAACAATAAGATATTGTACGTATCTTTAATCAAAAAATTTGGTTTGTTGGAAGTTGTGACTGGTTGCAAGCTATTTACAAGAAGAGTGTCAAATCCATTGAAAAGTTTGTAGTTTCTTAAGGGTAGGATACCTGCTACATCAATAAAGTGATGGGAGTCCAAAGTCCAAATCAAATTTAGGGTTAAATCCTGGCTAGGGAGGTATGTGTTGTAAAGGGAACTAGAGCTAAGGATAAAATCCAATCCACATCCTTATAGAGGTAGGTACCAGCTTCAAGGAACAACCGTTATTCCATCCCTAACCCAAAATTTATTGCATTAGAGCTGAAAGTTCCAAGGAACAACCGTTATCCCATCACGACTCCAATATTTTACATCACTCGATCTGAAGTCTTTCAATTTTTCTTCCAACTCCATCGTAAAATTCCAAAGTGGAATCCAAAGCTAGTTTCTAAAAATAGTTGGATTGTCTTGGATTGGTCAGCTAACCTTACTTCACTTTGTATTAAAAACTACCCTTAAATTTAATTTGAAATATCCAGCTTTTAACATCTTTCCTTAAAATTGGTTGGTTCAATTGGTAAAGGATAAGAGGGTAATGAATAAGGGTGAAAAGGAAGGTGGAGGTAAGGTAAGCTGATATAACTTCTCAATTACTAATCAACCTTGGATACTTGCATTGCAAAACTTATTAAACCAAATAAATGGTAAAGTTCTAATTAGTCCAAGGTACACATCAGCGATGTCCATTACTGAAATACTGCCATCCCTTCACTATACCATCTCTTGAGAATTGATTTCAAAGCTTACTAAATTTAGCAACGGCAAAGTCCTAATCAAGTGCTAAAGTTCGCTTTATCCTAATCTGTGCATTAAAAAATTAAATTTTAGTAGGAGATCATCCAGGAACTTTTCCATATAAATTGAAACCGATGAACACAAGGAAACCGTACAATTGTTTTTCATTAAGTTCCCATTCAACAACATCACTTCAAAACTCTTCTTTGCTACCAAGAGCAATTCTATTTACCAACTACTTTAAAGGTCGATCCCAAATTAAAAAGCTTTTATATAGCAGCATTTACCAACCATGGAAGTCTCCAACCCAAGCCCCAAAGTTGAAATGTCTGACTTGAAACCTGATATCGAATCCAACTTACCAGCACCTGTGACACCTCAAGAAGATTTAGATACCGACCATAAAGTTTATAGCAAGTTCCAAAGAGCCACTATTTTGCTAATTATCGCGTTCGCCGGTATTTTGGGACCTCTAGCTTCCACCATAATAGTAAGCGTTTAACAATCGCAAATTTTTCTTAAGAGTATAGTTTACCTCGTTAAAAGCTATAGAGATTGAATTTGAAACAACTGCAACTTTGGTAGATGCCTCCATATCTTGTTACATGGCCTTTTTAGGTATATGTGTAAGTTGTTTTAATTTAAAAATGCCTTATAACTAACCTTTTCATTTTATATAATAGCCTTTATTTTGGGGTGGTATAAGTGATAGATTCGGTCGCAAAACCGTATTTTTAACCTCTCAGTTAATCTTCATCTTAGCCAACTTAGGGTGTGCCTTGTCGACCAACATCAACTTTTTAATTGGTATGCGAGCTATCCAAGGGATTGGAGCTTCAGCACCTATAGTAACGGGAGTAGGCACTATCATCGACGTCTTTGAGCGATCGGAACGGGGTTCTGCATTATCTTTCTTCTTCGTAGGACCTTTGGTAGGTCCAGTGCTAGGTAAGTTTTTTTAAAGATACAGGAATTAATTAAAGTAAAATAGGACCTATAGTAGGTGGATTTATCGACCAGTACCTAGGTTGGCGTTCTACATTTTGGACCTTGGCCATCATGTGTACCTTCCTCTTTTTAGTCTCCATTTTTTTACTTCCCGAAACTTTACCAAAATCTCGCAAACAATCCTTCCCACTGCAAATTTCAACTAAACCTCTACAGTTCACTATTGTCAAAGCAAGTCTGTTCAACCCTTTGGAGTCGTTGACATTATTGAGATATCCATTAGTAGTGTTGGCTGCGTTGTGTATAGGTATCTCCTTTTCCACCTTCTTTGCCGTTGAATCTACCCAGTCGCGCATCATCCCCGATACCTATGGTCTGAATCCATCACAGACCGGACTCACTTTCATTCCTTTAGGGTTAGGTTCAATAGCAGGTAATTTACTTGGTGGCAAGATTTCCGACTGGACCTACCAACGCTTTTCAATTAAGAATCCAGGCGTCCAACCCAACCCAGAAATAAGGTTGCGTATCCTCAACTTTGGTGCCCTAAGTAGTTGTTTCGGTCATCTGCTATATGGTTGGTCCATCATCTACCAACTACCACTTTTCGTTCCACTTTTGGCAAGTGTGTTTATTGGAGTTGGTACAACTATAACTACTATAGCTGGATCTTCCTATTTGGTGGATAACTTCCCCAAGTTGGCATCGACTATAACGGGGACTTATATCTGTGTGCAGTTGGTGTTAGCTTCAATATTTACAGCATTTAACTCTAGTCTGTTGGAAGCTCTAGGGTACGGCGTAGCTTTGACTATTTACTCGGGGTTGTGCATGGTAGTTGTGCTAACTTTGACATATTTGTTAGTCAAGGGAAATTGGCTACGTAGTAAGACGGGACCTTTTTGAAAGCGAATATATTTATTGATAGGAGGAGGTTCGAGTCGGATTTAATAAAAGTTTTTAAAGTAATGCTGATATGCTTAAATTTAGATGGACGTTAGTTATTGTATAACTTATATTTAATTATAACCTTCACTAGTGTACTTTAGCAATTGATCTAAAATTGGCCAAAGTAGATATTTTCGGTATGATAGGTTGTCTTTTACTGATTGTAGTGTTAATCTAAGGTACTTAAAGGCTCTAGGCATTTGGTCAACATTGAAGAATGGAATTTATTTGAGATTGCTTATAACTTCCATTCAAATTGGTTAGAGACATTGGCACTCTCATCAATGGTGATCGGTAAAATTTTGTCTATTGTTCATAATTTCAAGTGTTTCCTACAATTATGACACCTATATTTCTAAGGTATCATCAAATTTGCCAGTAATTTAACTATAGTTGTAGTGAATTGGCAACCTACTGGTTGTAAAAGCATACCACTTAAATACAAGATATTGATAGAAGCTAAATAAATCGATCATCAGTTTAACAGAACTGTAGATCTAAACCTACTATAAACTATAAAGGGAACCAGCCTTCCTTTCAAAAATACAATAAACAATTTAACTAATATAGGATGAAGGCTCTGCAATTTGTAGCTACGCTAAGTTTCTTAGTCGGTCCATATATCATCCAAGCTTTAACTTCATCACAAACTTATACAAGTGAACCAAGTTACCAACATTTAGATTTAACTTCCACCTACTCAAGATCAACTTTCAAACCTACCTACCCACCCTCAAATAAGTACTCCCAATTAAGCACTCCAACTTCTGGTTCACCTAAAACTCTCAAGTGCAAATACTGTTCTTGACTTTGCAATGTAGTATGTCAACTAGATGAATCATTGTTAGATCAAATTTTGGATGTAACTGTCAAATACATCTATTGGTACTAAATAAACGATGTTTCTTTAAAACTTGACTTTTATTATATTTTATTTTGAAAGACTGTTTTAATTGCATTTAAATTGAAGGTAGGTATTTTTTGACAAACTAATATACTAAATTTTAAAAAATATTTTCATTACAAAATCTAATGTATAGAGCTAGTTCTTTCAAAAAATTCTATTTGAGGTGGTGGTATCCCTGTTAACAATTACAACGGGAAATTGAGAGCTAGTGAAGTATCTCATGTAGCTAACAGCAAAGTTCAGAAAAGTCTGACGTAGACCTAAACTAAAATTGGATCAAAAAGCATACAAACTTTTTATCCTAACAACTTTAGCATTAAGGAGATTGAAAAATAGAAATATTCCAACTTGAAAGATATCAAAATGAAATCAAAGTGGAATGTTTAAAATATAGTACATTTTTAACCAGCTAGTTTATTAGAATATTTTACCAAGAGTTCAAATAGTAACACTCCTTAATTTGATTTATGAGGTATCTAAAGAGCGCATTGAGCATCAGTAGTCATTAGGTAATATCTAAATCAAATTTGCTTCTATATAATAAATTTACAAGCCTCCATCAAATATTTAGGTAAAAAATAAAAGCCAAAGTTTATAGTGCTGGTATAGTTATTTCAATATGTATATGAAGATTTTAAATTTAACTCAGTTCAAACTCAACAACTCCTTATCCAAAAAACCGATGTCCACCCAGCTTTGGATATACTTGGCAACCAAGTCAAGCTCGATAGCGTTTAAATCCTTGATGGAATCAGACAGATTTTCAGTCTTTCTGGTCTGCATGATCATCTTATTATCCAACTTAAATATCCCTTCAAAGAATTCAGACAAAGTGGCCAACGGATTGATATCAACATCCTGGAATTTGGGATCATTCTTCAGCAGGTCCAAGAATTTTTCATTTTCGACGACTTCAAACTTGAATCCAAGTTGACGGAGATAGGATACAAAGATAGACCAGCCCAAGTTCTTGGGATTGACTACATGGCTGATAGTCGATTTGTGAGAGTTAGAAGTGTTGAGCATAATTTCGACAATGGAAGTAGCAGCTACATCAACTGGAATCCAAGCTATACCTTCGCCAAAGGAGGAGGGTAAGCATCCCATAACTGAACACGATTTGATGAGTAAAGGAATGTGTTCCCTGCAGCTCCACATCCCATTAACTGTGTCCCCACTGATCTGACCTACTCGAAACACGTCGACATCCAATCCATATCTCTCCTGGTAGTTGTAGCACAGGATTTCCGAAACCAATTTGGAAATAGAGTACCCGCTACAAACGTTCGAATTTCGAAAGTTTGTGGTCAGCTTATCCTCCTCTATAAAATTTCCTTGTAGGGTAGGTAAGGCTGCACTTATAGTTGAGATAAACCCGAATTTGATGGCTCGGCTGGGGTTCAATACTGGGAAGCGTAGCAGATGTAAAACGGAATCGATGTTGTCCTTAAATTCAGTAATTGGTTTCAAGAAGTCTATATGCCAGGCTACGTGGTAGATGATATTGACGTTAAGGAGGATTTGCTTATAAGTCGAAGCGTCTAAGCCTAGCCGAATGTCCTTGGAGTCGTAAGGTAAAACTACAAGGCGAGGCAGATCCGTCTCCTTAATAGCAATTTTACGCTCGATGAAGCTCTGCAGCAGCCTATCCATGGCCTGGTCATTGGATTTGACCCGAATCAGGCAGTAGATTTGATCAATGTCAGCACGCTCCAGCAAACTTTTGATCATAAAACTGCCCAAGGATCCGTTGGCACCAGTGATCAACACGTTCAACTTAGCACTGTCTTGAACCGTTCCATTAATTTTGAAGTCAGGAACTCCTAAGCGATTGATCAGGTCACTATTCTCAGCCTCGAACTTGGTGTAGTTGAGATATTCGCTGATTATGGTATCGACCTCGGCCTTGAAACTCTCGATGGTTTGCACGGCTTGAACTTTGTCATTTAACTTGTCAAAGATGACCCGAGATAGCTTTGACAAATTGTCGTTAGTGTAAATATCGTTTAAGTTCAACTTAAAGTCGGTATATCTAGTCTGCAATATACTGCGGAGCTTAACTAAAGTCAGGGAATCCAACCCTTGGTTGAAGAAGCTTATATCATCCTTGAGTGATTTACCAATCACCTTTTCGAAACACTGTTTTATGATCTTCCTGATATAATTGATATTTTTGTCGTTATGGTTGTCGTGGTTGTCCTTCAAGTTCCCACCACAGTTGTTTTTGTCATTAGGATTGCCATCCTCAAACTCCTTATACAGTTGATTAATCTCTTCTTTGAACAGATTCTCAGCCTCCTTACGTTTGACTTCACCCTTCAACGAGATGGGTAGTTTCTTTTGTGAATTGAAAGGTACGATATAAATTAACTCTTCCATGATCTTGGAGTGGGATGGTGAATCCTCATTGACCAGAGCTACGTGCTCAATGATCTGCCGGTACAACTTGCTTAAAGAAACCTTTTGGAACTGCTCAGTACTCAACTGAATTATGCAGCAGACGTGGAGTCGACCGTTGCCAACGATCAAAGCCTTCTCGACGTAATTGCATTTCATAAGCTCGTGTTCTATAGGTATAGGGTTTGTCTTCTCACCAGTCACATGGAGTATAGTATCGTCATCACGCCCTAAAGTGATGAATTCAAAATTTCCTTTATGGATATCGGACTGAACAATTTGAAAGAGATCACTCAGTAAATAGCCCTCTGCTTCATCATCGTAAAGCAAACCGGTAGCCAAACCAGGGTCGTCCTTATGAATTAAAACTTGACACGTGTCGTCTACGATATTGACTATGGTATGCCTTAAATCCACATTGAAATGTATGCTTTGCACATTCTTGACGTTGCGGTCCAATACTGAAGTGGCTATAATTCCCGTTTCAGTAGACCCAAGCCAGTTGACTAGGTTGACATCGTTATCCATAAACTTTAAACCAATTCGAACAGGCAGAACCGCACCGCTAGTAATCATGACATCCAATTTACTTAGATGCTCCCAAACCCCCCTTCCTTTATTGGAGTCGGCGTATTCTTCCATTAGCTTCAACATATAGGGTAGCATTACAAAGTAGTTGGCTTTTACTAAGGTAGAATCTTTAATTAAGGATTCTGCAGACGGCATCTTATTACTAGGGAAGACGGTCGTCGTACCATTAAATACGACACTCAAAAAGTGACTGAAGCCATAGACATGAAATAGAGGAGCACAAGAGAGAGCTTTACCATAGTAAACTTCGGAGCCAGTCTCATTACGGAACCTTGTAATTAGAGTCAAGATGTAGCGATTACTGAGTTTAATAAGCTTAGGGTAGCCGGTGGATCCAGAGCTATGTAGTATCAGAGCTATATTTTCACTTTCGTCACTTTCTTCGCTGCTGTAATTAGAAAGGTTCATGACAGGTTGAACTTCTGAAGCAAAGTTTAAATCGATGTCCGGTAACAACACCTTCTCAACGAATTTCATGTCAGGTAGCTTGCTTTTCAGTACATCCACCGCATCTTCAAAAGTAGAGTCGTAGATCAAAGTCTTGCACTGGCTTTTTGTCAACAAATGTATCAGAATGTCGACCGAATTACGAGGGGATAGGAAGATGGGCGTTAAATTCAAGTGGATTAGAGCGAGTGCATTGAACATATACTCTACATTACTATCCAAAAACAATCCAATCGAAGCAAATCCTTCATTGATGCTGAAATTACCCTCTACTTTTTCTTTCAATTGGGATGCAGTAGAAAGAATTCCTGCGTAGGCTTGCTTGTAGGAAAGATCGGTGTATTGGAAGTTGATAGAATGCTTGATCAATGGTTTATTTCGGACATTGGAGTTGGCCTGCAAGCGAAAGACGTCAATAAACTTTTTGTTCACTGGGTAGTTTATTAAATTGATGTCGAAGTTAATCATGGGAATTAAAATCTTCTGGAAGTTTATAGTTTTTATTTTCACTTGGAACTTGCATGCCTATATATATTTCTGTGCGTAAATAGCTCAACTCAGATCGTAGCGATCGTATAGTCCTTAGGCCTCCTTCTCAATACTTCATTTTAATTATGGATTATTATCCAATAAATCATGATAATTTGAGGAATTTAATGAGTATGATTGAATAACTCACTTTCAGCCAATAGATTTCATGACGAATCAGAGTCATCAAAAAATTCAAGGGATAAGGCACTTTCTACTTTATCTTTGTTACACATAGATGATCTTTCTATTGTAAAATGATAATCACTATAGAAAGAAAGTAAAAAAGTGTGATAAAAGTGACCTAGCGTATAGTTCCACATCACTGGTATATTGATCTCTAATCCTTACAGAAAGTGTTGCAAGGACGAAATATCAATGTTAAACAGTATTAATCCAAAACAACTCTTGTAGCTTTGATTTGGGAAGGAACATTTGATCATTAACAACTCTATCCCTAAAAAATATATAAGGTAAAATTCAACTAAACTAAAAAGCAAGTTTCCATATTAAGGAAATCAAAATCCACTGAAAACTGTATAAGGCGCAAATGGTTCTCTATTTCTAAAATAATATTGAGATCTACCTATTATAACAACCAAGGTTGTTACAGTTTCTATTATTAGGTCATAGACCTATTCTCCTCTTTATTCACTTTTTTGCTATACTTTATCAATTTTCAATTTTTCATCCTTAACTCATAACTATCTTATTTACGGATCTACGCCATATATCAGATATTTTGATTACATTTATTCTTTTATTGGCTTCAATCATCACCTAGGAACTCCAATATTAGCAATACATTATTTGATTCTATCATTTCAATAATGGAAAATACACCAGTAGTAGTTGACAGTATCATTGGCCTTTTTGGATAAGCTTGGTAAATATCTAACTAATCTATAGAACAGTTAATTGTTGATGGAAATTCAATCCCTCTAATATAGCTACAGCCAAGGTGCTATGGAGGTATTTAAATCCTTTGGTTAGTACCTAAAACCAGAATCTTGACAACGTTCCACCTCGCTACCCCTAACTGTTACTCACTCCCTGTTCCTAACCATAGCTATTCCCAGCAGCTTGATTTCGTTCCTTAGTCTCTAAATAAAATTTGTCCTTTATTCATATTTTTGTTTTCAGCATATTAATACTATATGGTCTAGTCCCCCCGTCCTCCTCGCTTACTACTACCTTTTAATAATCCTTTCTACCCTTGGATCTTACCTCCTTTGGGCGATTAATATTATTAATACGATCAATCCCTTTGATCCAACTTTGACCTGCCAGCCAGTCCCTACTTTTGACCCTAGTACCGTAGCATCGGCTGTTACTCAACCACCACCTAGCAGGCTTCCTCCTGTCCAGCCCCAGTCCATACCCAAGTCTCAATCTATTCCCTTTATCCCCTCCTGGAACTGGGGCTTGGTTACCATTGTGTGAGTACTCTTTATAGTGGACCTCCTTTACCTGGCTATCCAGCCTACCATCTGGAGAATCCAAACCTTTATCATGAATACAGTGATAGGTTTTAGTTCCGCTTTCACAACCTATCACATCATTAGTTGGATCTAGCAGCACTTTCCTAAACCTTATACTACTAGTAAATTTATAGTTTCTAGAACTCCAGTATAAAATGCTATGCTGCTAATAAATAAATAAAAGTATCTAGGATGTGGAGCAGATTTATGGCTAAAATAGCTGCGAATTAAGGATTGCGAAAATCAAAGTTGATAAGAAAAGTGACAAAAGAAAAACAGAGGGGAATAGGTCTAAGACCTAATGGTCAATATTGTAACGATCAAGACTGTTATACTTTTAAATGCTACTAATATAATAAAGATATTAATAATGGTTGGTAAAGCCTACTAAGTTAAGCTATTAATACTATATTTTCAAGTTGCAAAATTGAGATTAAGGGCTTTAAAAATTATATATAAATAAGCTATTAGTATTTAAGATAAAACTATTGACTTGTGCTTATGTTTTAAGTAAATAAACATTTGGAGATGCAAAACTTATTGATTTGGAATAAAGTGCAGTAGAGCTTTAATTAGGCAGTTTTATTGATAAACTGCTGGCTTTGTTCAGAAATTCCTAAATAAACTGACCTATCTACGTGAAACTATTGGCTTTTGAAAAAGCTTTCCTATTTATTTAAGTTGAAAAAATCTTACTCATGATCGACGATAGGTAGCAAAAGTGGATATAGCTCATACTTGTAGATTGAAACATCACTCCTTTAAGTGTTGAGTACAATTCTATAAACTCTTATTATTAAAAGACATAGTTCCATACCAATACGTTTATCAAAATTTTAAGTAAATTGGTAGCCTACCTACTTATCTAAAGTTGAGTTTTTAAGCTGAAAATATATTTGTAAGGTATACTGTACAGATCGACATTGAAAAGAAACACTTTACATTTCAAACATATTTGTAGGTTACATTATAAAAGTGATATATGTTATTGTACTTTTTCAAAAATCGAATCCAAACTGTTAAATTGATATGTACTTTAAACTCTTGCAAGTGATAATTACTATAGGCTTACTTTTTGCCGTACTCGCAATACCAGAACCTAACCCAAAGCCTCTCCCTCTAGACCTAACTACATGCACTGATCCCAAGAATCTTCCTTTATGTACTTCTCGCTAGCTTTGGCATCAAGTTTACATTTACACCATTTCCACGTTCTCAAATCCACCTCTAGATATTATGAATGATTCTCTCTTTTAGTCAAATGCACCTTATCTCTATATCTGTTCCTATACTTTCTCAATAAATACACCTAAACCTTTAGCATTAATAAAAAGCGCTAAGATGTACCATTTTATTTTCGAATAGATAAAATAATTTATGACTATGTAATTTCTACTTGTTCTTTTCTATTGAAGTTTTAATTAATTTTTGATTCAAGCTTTAGACCTGGTAAAATAGATTTGCCTCTATCAGTTCTTTAACCGCCGATATTTTACGTCCTAGTAGCTCATTAAAAGCTGCCATTGCATTAATTCCAATACTTTCAAAGTTTGCTTTGGACATCAGTCTATCTATGAGGTAGACTTTCAACGAATTATGGGAGTTTGCTGTCTAATACAAGCCTAAACTTCAAAATCTGGATGGGATGAAAAAGCCAAATTTAAAGATTCAAAGCCTTTCATTTTTTTAGCTTTAGAAGTGTTAGTATGTGAATTTCAATAGCAAAGATTTCGACTTGGAGGATCTGAAGAGTGAAATAAATACAAGGGTAAATATTCAAATTTTAGTTAAAATTCAAGTATTTGATAGCTGATAAAAATTGAATAGTACTTCGTACTTTGATTTAAATGCTATCCAATGAGCAATTCGATATAGATGCAAATCACCAAGGGTAAAGTTCAAAGTGACCTTGTGTTTGAATAAAACTATATGGTTCTATTAAAACTTGCATCGATTTTTATAAGCACTATCATTTTCAATTTGACTGAAATAAATCCAAAACTATAAGCCTAAATATAACTATTATCTTTATTTAAATAAGAAAATACAAATACAGTCTAGTTCAAACCCAACTCCTTATCCAAGAAGCCGACGCCCACCCAACTCTGAACGTACTTGGCAACCAACTCGAACTCAATAGCACTCAAACTCTTGATGGAGTTTGATAAAGCCCCGGTTTTATCAGTCTCCATGACCATCTTACTATCCGATTTGAGTACCCCTTCAAAGAACTCGGTCAAGGTAGCTAGGGGGTTGATGTCGACATCCTGGAACTTAGGGTCATTCTTCAACAGGTCCAAGAACTTCTCGTTGTCGACAATGTCAAACTTGAATCCAAGCTGGCGAAGGTACGAGGCGAATTGGGACCATTCCAAGTTCTTGGGGTTGACTATGTGAGTGATAGTCGACTTGTGGGGGTTGGAAGCGTTGAATAGGATTTCAACAATGGAGTTGCCAGCTACGTCAACTGGGATCCAAGCCAGACCTTCACCCAAGGTGCTTGGGAGGTACTTCATGACACTGCAACCTTTTATGAGCAAGGGAATGTGCTCTCTGACATTCCAAACTCCGTTGATAGTGTCACCGCTCACTTGACCTACTCTGAAGATATCGATGTTGAGCCCGTATTTCTCCTGGTAGTTGTAGCACAGGACTTCGGAAATCAATTTGGAGATGGGGTAGCCGTTACAAGCACTGATGTTTACAAGCTCGGTGGTCAACCGGTCTTCCTTGATGTACTTTCCAGTCAAGGTAGGCATTGCAGCACCGATTGTAGAGACGAATCCAAGTTTGATCGATTTGTTGGGATTCAGGGCTTGGATGCGGATGAGATGCAATACAGAGTCGATACAGTCTTTGAACTCGGTTACTGGCTTGAGGAAGTCCATCATCCAAGCTACGTGGTAGATGATATCGACGTTCAGTAGGATATCTTTGTAGATTGAAGCATCTAGACCGAGTTGGATATCCTTAGAGACATAAGGCAAGGCAACGAGGCGAGCCAAGTCTTTTTGTTGGACATCGATCTTACGTTCGGCGAAACTCTGTAGGAGGCGGTCCCTAGCCTGATCGTTAGATTTGGCTCGTACTAAACAGTAGATCTGGTTGATGTCGTCACGTTCGAGCAGGCCCTTGATTGTGAAGTTTCCCAAGGACCCGTTGGCACCAGTAATCAGCACATTCAGCTTGGAATCATGTTTAACACTGCGGTTCAAATCAGAGTCAACAACACCTAGGCTCTTGATCAACTCACGATTCTCAGCTTCGAACTTGCTGTAGTCCAGGTACCCGTCGATAATGGCATCAGCCTCTGCTTTGAAGCTTTCGATCGATCGATCCTCCTTGACGATGCCATTTAGCTTGTTAGAAATAAACTCGGATAGCTTCAGCAGGTTGTCAAAGGTGTAGATATCGTTTATATTCAGCTTAAAGGCAGTATACTTGGTCTGGACGATGGTACGCAGCTTGACCGAGGTTAAGGAATCCAAACCCTGGCTGTAGAAGCTGATGCCATCCTTAAGGGGCTTTCCAGTTACCTTTTCGAAGCTCTGTTGGATGTTACTCTTGATAACGTCAAGGTCCTTGCTGTTTAGATCAGAGTCGTTGTTCAAGTTGGTATTGTTGCTGAAATCGATATTCTCAAACTCCTTATATAATTGATCGATCTCATCTTTGAACACCTTTTCGGCCTCACGACGCTTGACATTGCCCTTCAAAGTGACAGGACAACTTCTTATTTGAACCGAAAGGTACAATGTAGACCAACTCTTCCGTGATATTTGAGTGGGATGGGGAATCTTCATTTGCCAAAGTCACGTAATGAAGAATCTCCTTGTACAGCTTACTTAGTGGAACCATTTGAGATTCTTTAGTATCTAACTCGATGATACAACAGGTGTGGAGTTGACCACTACCATAGACCAAAGCAGCTTTGATGTACTTGCAGCTCATAAGCTTGTACTCAATAGGTATAGGGTTCGTCTTTTCACCAGTTATGTGGAGAATGGTGTCATCGACTCTTCCCAGTACTTTAAACTCAAATATGCCTTTTTCGGCATCGGATCGAACAATTTGATACAAATCACTCATAAGGTACCCTTCCGCCTTATCATCTAGTAGGCCGGTAGCCAAACCAGGATCATCCTTATGAATTAAAACCTGGCAAGTATTGTCTACAACGTTGACGATAGTGTATTTTAGATCTTTGTTGAAATGCAAGGTATGTACTTCCTTGGTGTTACGATCCATCGCTGAGGTGGCCGTAACACCAGTTTCAGTAGACCCGTACCCGTTGACTAAATTGACATCGTGACTCATATAATTTTCACCAGTTTGAGTAGGTAGGACAGCACCACCAACGACAATAGCGTCCAGCTTACTTAAGTGTTCCCAAGCGCCCTTGCCTTCATTGGAATCGGCGTATTCCTCCATTAGTTGCAACAGATAGGGAAGCATCATGAAATAGGTAGCTTTGACTAGGATAGAATCCTCAATGATGGACTTGGCGGTTAGCATCTTACTTCTAGGGTAGGCGACTGTCGTGCCGTTGAATACCGCTCTTACAAGGTGGCTGAAACCATAGATATGGAAAAGTGGGGCGCAGGAGAGGGCTATACCATGGTACACTTCGCGACAAACTTCGTTACGGTCTCTTGCAATGAGAGTTAAGAGGTAGCGATTACTGAGTTTAATAAGCTTGGGGTAGCCGGTGGATCCAGAGCTGTGAATTATTAAAGCTATGCATTCACTTTCATCGCTATTATTGGGGAAAGTGACAATAGGATTGACTTCTAAGGTGTAATTCAAGTCGATATCTGGAAACAGGACTTTTTCAACAAAATTTAAATCGGGTAGCTTGCTTCTTAATGAATTTACCACATCTTTGAAGCTAGAATCATAGACCAAAGTCCTACTATGGCTCTTTGTCAGTAGATGGTGTAAGATATCGACTGAGTTTCGAGGAGATAGAAAGATAGGGGTCAGGTTCAAATGAATTAGGGCGAGTGAATTGAATATATACTCTACGTTACTATCTAACAACAACCCAACGGAAGCAAACCCATCATCGTTGACAGTAAAGCTGCTACTGATCTTTTCTTTCAGCTGGGCTGCGGTAGAGAGGATCCCGGAGTAAGCTTGCTTATAAGAAAGGTCGTGGTATTGGTTGGCGATGGGATGTTTGAGCAAGGGTTTATCTTGGATCTTTGAGTTGGACTGTAAACGAAAGACGTCGATAAAACGGCTGTTCTCTGGGTAAGGAATAATGTTGATATTTCTGTTAGACATGGTGTTGAATTTTCTAGATGTTGATGTTTTTGTCTTTGGCTTGAAGCTTTTTGACGTCTATATATACACTTATGGTTAAATAGTTCAGCCTGGATATTAACGATTTTGATAAAGTTATTTCATCAAATAAAATAACTATTCATTTGTAAGCAAGAAACACGGCTTCAGGCTTATACACTCAATGATTTGCAGATGAGCCGTTGTAGACCTTTGCTTTCGTGTGGAAGCCCCTTCTCTGAACATAAATTTTTATCTTGGGTGTACACGTAGCTGTTAGAAAATCTTCGGAGATGGAGTAAAAAATTTACCATCCATATTTCTAGCTTGTGATGTCAGTATTCTTTACTTGTTTAATAGCTATAGTTTGTAAATTAATTGAAAAAATGCCAAATCTGAATATGCTCAATAGGAGACACCTTTAATGCCTATTGGCAGTTTCTATTGGGTACCCTCAAAATTAAATAGCTTTCAGAATGAGTTGTTACTTGGTTAACTTGCATACCACTGATAATCATTAACCAATAACCTGAAAATATAGCAAAGGCGAAAATATCAGCCTATAATATAGCGCTAAATAGGTTATCACTTTTATGGTAGCCTACTTGAAAGTCAACCCCTATAATTAAAGTTCGTTTCGGTTTAATAATTCTACCACTGTTAACGATCTGATGCTATGATCTGCTTACAAGATGCTGGACCGGATTTGAAATGTGATTTCCCCAGAACCGTATTTTAAATGCATCTTCAATTAACTGTAGTGGTGCAAGGCTAATGTATGGGCTTTGCATCAAAACAATGTCGAAACCTGCCTCAATTTTGACGTCTTAATTATAAGTATGGATATGAAAGCCCTCGAGATTGTAATAGGTTTCGGCATCGTCTTGATGTTTTTAGCCAATATTGATAAAACTGTTGGAATTGTTATTTTATGCTATAACAAAAGTCAAAATAATTGTAATTTTATCAAAACTGTATTGAATTTATCAGATTTATTAACATTATTCCAAATCCGGGATCTAGCTGCGGTAACTAACTGCCATCACTATAAAATCACTTCAAATTCTTCAATAGCTCCGGTAGATATTGATCCTTAGCTTGGCCGTCTTCCGGAACTTTTTATAGCTATTGATTGATAAGGCTTATCAAGACCTGTACAACTTCTTGCTGCTGTGCAATTTACTATCATCATTCAGTCGTATCTTGATATTCAAGATATCCTTCCCAGAAAAGGCTTGATCAGTGATCAAGTTTCCAACACAAACTTTATGCTGATGGCTTGAGCTATTAAAGTCATCATCAATAGAATTAGTAGAGTTCTAAAGTGCATGCTATATTAGTGGTTCAATAATCAATTAGTTTGATTATTATAGCCAAAGCAAGATTTTTTACCCTTATATATTGCTACAAATTTAAACACCTATAGTAAATCTACAGTAGATTTCTCTATATATTGTCTTGAGTTAACTCAGCGTTTTTGTTCCATTTGAAGTTGAATAGGGTTGAGCTACCATAAACCAATTTCCAAAACTTGATGTATCTAATTCAGTGATAACTTGCAAATGAAACTTCGAATTGATGAAATAACTATATATAAGTCATAGCCTATAGAACTTCATGAACAAAGAATTTATCGCGCCATCTTATACCAATAACTTATTTCCCTATGTTCTATCCACTTTTACTTGAATACTTAAAATGAAAATAACCAGCTATAGAGGTCAATTTTTTCTAGTAATGTATAGATTTGTTTTATTAAAATATATTTATGTTGGTAAATTAAAATGCCTTTAAAAAGCATAATTAATAGAACAGATATACTCATTCAACCTTTATATAGCAATATATAGCTTTTAATCTTCACACAATTCGAATATTGGAGAAACGCTATAAATACCTGTTATACAAAGAAAACAAACTCATGAAGCAATTATACATATTTCTGTAGCCAAAGTTATGAAAATCTTAAATGACATCCTAAAACTCAATTTTATTTGATATTTTTCATACTATTAACACTGGTATCGATGGACATATAGTAGTAACTATATAGTAGGATATAGTCATTTAAGATAGATGATTACTCTAGGCATCTGATTTAAAAGGGAAAGCTTGCTTTTCAGATAGATTTTCTTCAAGATAGGCATCTCTTGATTTTTCGAATACATTCAAATGGCTAGTTAGAGCTTTTAAGTATATTTGATACCTATTGTCAATTATGTAAGAATATGATATGTGCATTATCTTTCCAATTTTAATCTCTTGAAGGATGTGATCAAAATTTTCTTATAGATAAATAGTATATATGCTGCATCATTGATAAGCTTGAATGCTACAAATTTGAGCCTCGTATCCAAATTATTGAACTGGCACTCCAGATTTACAGACCTATACGATGAAAAAATACTGGATAATTGAGCTGAACTATGAAACTTCACTATTTTAGGTAAATATATAGGTAAACGATGTAAACTTGTAAAAGCAGTTATGAATTATAAAAAGTCATGCTAATTTATTATATATAGATTAAGAATATTATAAATCAAGGTCTATTTGTTGTAACGGTTGTCGTTATCATCAGGTTTCTCAGGTTTTTCGGGCTTCTCGGGTTTCTCAGGTTTTTCAGGTTTCTCAGGCTTTTCGGGTTTCTCAGGCTTCTCAGGCTTCTCAGGCTTCTCGGGTTTCTCGGGCTTCTCAGGCTTGTCAGGCTTACCTTGGTCCTTCGAGTGATCACCTTTGGTAACCTTTTCCAAGTCGACAATGGCACGAGCTAAGCCATCCTTAGGCTCTGGTTTGGCTCCATGGTCCTTGATGATGATGTAGATGGCGTCGTCGTCGTTCTTCTCGTTCTTCAACACCTTGACGATGGTGCTCAATCCTTTGTACAATGCCTCAACATCCAGGATCTTACCGGCGTTCTTGGACTTCTTACCGCAGTAGAACTTTCCGTCCTTCTCCAACTGTACCTTGACATCCAAGATATCCTTCTGGGTGATGGCTCGAACGGTGATCAAGTTACCGATACAGGCTTTGATGAGCTCTTCCTCACCAGGCACCCAGACCTTGATTGGAGTGATGCTGGCTGCTTGAGTCGAGGCGGCAATCAATAAACTTAAAAGAGCTTTGTACTGCATGGTGTATTAAATTAGTTGTTCTGTATTTGAATGCAGTCTAATGCAAGATTTCTTACCGTTTTTATACTTTTCCTGAAAGTATATATTCTCAATGAGCTTTTGCTCTGAATACCTATTTGTACATCTGCAACGACTGAAAGTTAGTCCTGAAAACAAAGATTAGCTACTAATGGAAAATTTAGGTTACTGTTATAAATTTATTTAACTTGCTTTCAAAGTTGCTGGACTTTAAAGTTCACAGTAGATACCCCACCTACCTTTACCAATTTTGAGGGTTTATAAGGTATATAGGGTTTACGTTGGTACAACAAATCCATTTATAGTAAAATAAGTGACGATAAAGAAGCTCTAGAATGATGATACTGAACCTCAAAAACTCCGGTATATAGTTGTACAATAAATTATAAAGTATCAGTATCTTTTAATATGCTCAATATATATAAATTGCATCACACCCATAAATGGAAGGCTGTTACACTAGAATCTACTAATAACACACATACCAAGCATCCATCAAACTTTACTACCAGTAAAACTTTCCGTTATTCTCAAAGTATGCAAAGTAACCCTAAACGTATGTAAGTACCCCAAAAAATAAGTTTTAACTGAATGAATTCGGACTACATGGTGGGGAACTTTAAACCGATATCAACATTGAAAAAGATCTACCCGGCTTTACTATTAGGTTATCGGACAAAATATCATCTAAAGTTGTAACTTTAAAACATAGATTTAGCACAAAGGAGGCGTATCATACATATATATAGCTACAAATTAGGTCAGGTTAATATGTGAGTTTAATTAAAAGCTATAAGATGCAACTGATTTTAGATTTAGCTTGCAGTTGGCAAATTTACTGATAAATTAGCTATATTTGGTAAGTCCTATATTTTTACTCATTAAACTCAACGCAACTTTCAATAAAAACATTGATTTAACTCAAGATGCTATAAAGAAACCGGTAATATAAGTTTATAAGTAAAGTTTAGAAAGTGATACTATATAAGTCTCCAATACTTTAGAGACAATATCTATACCAACAAATAATAGAAGCATTAATACATCATGCAGTACAAAGCTCTTTTAAGTTTATTGATTGCCGCCTCGACTCAAGCAGCCAGCATCACTCCAATCAAGGTCTGGGTGCCTGGTGAGGAAGAGCTCATCAAAGCCTGTATCGGTAACTTGATCACCGTTCGAGCCATCACCCAGAAGGATATCTTGGATGTCAAGGTACAGTTGGAGAAGGACGGAAAGTTCTACTGCGGTAAGAAGTCCAAGAACGCCGGTAAGATCCTGGATGTTGAGGCATTGTACAAAGGATTGAGCACCATCGTCAAGGTGTTGAAGAACGAGAAGAACGACGACGACGCCATCTACATCATCATCAAGGACCATGGAGCCAAACCAGAGCCTAAGGATGGCTTAGCTCGTGCCATTGTCGACTTGGAAAAGGTTACCAAAGGTGATCACTCGAAGGACCAAGGTAAGCCTGACAAGCCTGAGAAACCCGAGAAGCCTGAGAAGCCCGAGAAACCCGAGAAGCCTGAGAAGCCTGAGAAACCCGAAAAGCCTGAGAAACCTGAAAAACCTGAGAAACCCGAGAAGCCCGAAAAACCTGAGAAACCTGAAAAGCCCGATAACGAGAAATATAACTGATTTCCTACTCACATATATATGGCATTCATTATACCATGAAGCAAATACTTTCCTACCCTCATAAATTTTAGAATAATAAAGCCTAAATAATAACTTCTGTTGATTATATATACAGCTTAAACCACTTTAAATATTTATACAGATCTACCACTTTAAGTTAAATACTATGATATATAAAATATAGTAAAATTATGTTGCCTTAAACTTTTACTACTAAGGAGCAAACATCTTATGAAGTGTAGGTAATATTTCTTATAGATATGACATCCAAGTTCCAATTTGTTAAGGTTTGTTTCCAAAGAAGCACGATACTTTGTAGATATCTAAGAATTGTTTACATCTATATTTAAAATTTTATATAAAGAGTTCATATTTACTAACTTCCTTGCTTAAGTTGAAATGCTTTCTATAGCTTTTTATAATAATATTCGTATATTATATTCTGTCTTCGATACTCTTATTAGCTTATTATCCTTTCTAATGAAAAGTTTATACAATTACTAATCCTAAATTTGAAAGAATGCTACCTTAGTATTGAGATAAGTGCAATCCATACCAAACTTGCAACTTTAGAATGTTTGGAGTGGTTCTCAAAAATAATAAAATTTGACGTCAGATTTAATTTAGTACCCCTTACCCCAAAGTTTCCAGTTTTATGAGCTTTGCAATCTCAACGTACTTTCACTACAGCTATTAAATGGAAAGCAATGTTAGGTTGAAGTATCGACCGGGAAGTGTAATCGATGAAATCAAAGTAACTGTTGTACAGCTGGTAGCAAACTTGCAATTTTCGATAAACGGTAATTTTATTTGGATATTGTGGATATTTATTTTGTAGGCAAGTTAATTACGGTTTCGGAAGCAATAGTAATTGAAGACAACTACTCCATGTTCTTAAAAGTTTACAATGGTAATTATTTAGTTTTCTATTCCAACTCTTTTAATTTAAGCTATTTTTTGTCAAATAGATGCTAGTAAGTTGTTAGTACCTGGTAAACAGTTAGTAGTCAAATTAGCCAAGTTCGAAGTCATAAACAAGGAGGTACGCTTACTCGTGCAACCTCCCTTCGCCTCTATTAACCCGGTGGAAGTAGTACCAACTGATATAACCAAGTTGAAGTCAACCCATAGAAGGAGGCATATGCGCCAACAGTCTTTAGCCAAGGATAAGGTCAACTTGTCTTACTACGACTTTAATTATTTTTTGAAATAATATTATTTGCATGTTTTGTATATAATTTCATCTTGATTTCTAAGTTTATATTTTTATGTAGGTATGTTTATAAACTAAACTCATCGAGCTTTTGGGAATCGCTTGATCGATTTGATTAGGCTAACCTTGCTCCAATATCTGTGACTTAATATTTTTGATTTTCGTAGTGTAGCTTACACACTTTATTATTTTATACCATCGTCTCAATATATAGTTTAAGATTGGGCCATACTTTCTATATTAAAGTGACTTATTATTATAAGCCCTTTAACTCTAGATATATTCAGTATTGTTGCTAATGATTCTTTTGATGTAGTTACAAAATATGCTAACCTTTTAACATTAAAATTTAAAGGGGGCTTAATTTAAACTATCTATACCATAGTTAATAGAATTGTACAGTTAGATGAAGATAGTTTGGCTATTGGGTTATTTGTATATATATATTTAGAAAATGGTAAATTATATATATGGAATGATATATATATATATTCTTCAATTTTTATATAAGTCTTTTTATTAGTCAATGCTCTAAAAATGAGAGTAGGTACGTATCTAATCCTTGTAACGGTTGTCGTTATCATCAGGTTTCTCAGGTTTTTCGGGCTTCTCGGGTTTCTCAGGTTTTTCAGGTTTCTCAGGCTTTTCGGGTTTCTCAGGCTTCTCAGGCTTCTCGGGTTTCTCGGGCTTCTCAGGCTTCTCGGGTTTCTCAGGCTTGTCAGGCTTACCTTGGTCCTTCGAGTGATCACCTTTGGTAACCTTTTCCAAGTCGACAATGGCACGAGCTAAGCCATCCTTAGGCTCTGGTTTGGCTCCATGGTCCTTGATGATGATGTAGATGGCGTCGTCGTCGTTCTTCTCGTTCTTCAACACCTTGACGATGGTGCTCAATCCTTTGTACAATGCCTCAACATCCAGGATCTTACCGGCGTTCTTGGACTTCTTACCGCAGTAGAACTTTCCGTCCTTCTCCAACTGTACCTTGACATCCAAGATATCCTTCTGGGTGATGGCTCGAACGGTGATCAAGTTACCGATACAGGCTTTGATGAGCTCTTCCTCACCAGGCACCCAGACCTTGATTGGAGTGATGCTGGCTGCTTGAGTCGAGGCGGCAATCAATAAACTTAAAAGAGCTTTGTACTGCATGGTGTATTAAATTAGTTGTTCTGTATTTGAATGCAGTCTAATGCAAGTTTTTTTTCTGTATTTATACGAATTAGTCGAACCCACATTTTAACTTTTGTCCAAATGTGGTTAACCTAGGCTCTCAAAGAAATATTTGTTTTGTTATAAAATATTAAATGGTTAGATGCCAACTTGGAAAGGGAAAGAGTTGAGTACAGTTCATTTTGAGTTAGTTGCAGAGTTTTGTCGTCTAACTGTCAAGTTTATCTGATAATAGTATGAACCGAACAGCGTTCTGTTGAAGAAATGGCTGGGGTCTTATGTTGTAGTAAGTATGAGATCGGAATCTAGCGAAGCTTTTAGTTTAAGTAAAAGATACTTGCTTTACCACCATATATTCCTAATTATACATTTAGCCACTTTTGGTTTAGAATTATCGTATTGAAATCTATTCGAGTAGGAGTATTTTAAAACAGCGTCCTTCATAGCTACGTCGGTTACAAAGTATATAGTATAGAAAAGCCTTCAAAATAGCCAAGCCTCAATAGTTCTGTGATTTAGATTGGTTGTAAGGATATTGCTATACAGGTTATATTATTGGTAGTTAATCTATTCCGGCACTATACATTCGGAAGTATCCTATATTTATTACGATATTAAAATATTCTTTTGTTAAAACTCTCTAAAATGGAATATAAGCTATATCTATGATATATGCTACATACCTCATATTCCTTTAGTAAGAAAGTATATCTTTACAGATAGTTATATTCAATATAGCGATGATGCATTTAAAAAATATATCTTCAATAACCGAAATGATTATAGAATTTCTAGCTACCGCTTGTCTATCAAAGATAGCGCTACTGTTTAGTCTCATTATATAGCTAACTTCAGTATACCATCAATGCTTTTCCATATTAAATACGCCTTTCGTATAAGTAGATACGAAATTTTACTTTAACTTAGACCTGATATCAGCTTTTTACTTATTCAAGTTCTTATAAATATAATGTACTGTCATTGGCATTATTTATCAAGAAAATTAAATACAATAGCGAAAACTATAGTACTATTGGAACCCAAAAATAAAAATTCAAATGTGTTTAATAGAAAGTCGGAAGTTCCCTTTAGTTCACGCTAGCAACAACCTAAAAGTGGTTTCAAAAGTTAGTATTAAAAAGACAGCAATTAAATATATGTACCTCATCCGCCTTTTGCAAAGCCTAATTATTAAAAAGAGAAGCCCAGTTAGTAAAAATTTACAACTAAACAAATTTACCTCGAGCATCTTCTTACACTCCTTACGACGTTGCTGTGTAAAGTCGGATTCCTGTAATAGATCATCAATAACATCATCCTTGTACAATTCCCGCAGTAGCTCCCTTTGCAACTCTTCCTTGGAGCGGTAAACCAAGTTCAACATGATAGCTTTGGGGATCATGTCGGCAACGGTACGCTTGACGATGTTAAAGTAGGACTGGATTAGAAGCTTGATGACTTCAGTCTCAATCTGCTCTCGTTCTGATAACTGGCCTGAAGCTTTGAGAACGGCCGGTGGGGGCTCCATGGCTGAAGACTTCTTCTTGCCGCGGAAGAAGCTGGAGAAGAAGCCACCACCACTTTCAGGTTCGACGGCAGCCGAGTTGGGAACGGGCGTACCGACTGTACTATTGCGCGTGTTGGCAGCTGAGGCAGGTCGGGGTTCGTTAGGAGTGACAGGGCGTGGGTTCATGCGGTCGTTGACCATGGCCATGGCCTAGATAAAATTTAGCTTTGATAAAAAAGTAGCCTACTTTGTGGCCGGTGAGGAAATCGGGGTGGGCGGTGTTGATGTAATTCGACTCCATACTATGAGTAGTTTAGATCAATATAGATAGTATAGGCCAAAAAATACCTGACGAGATCGGAAACAAGCTTATTGGTGGGAATGATGGCTTTCTTCAAATAGTTGACAACTACCGAGTGGAATTGCTCCTTGAGGCCTGGGAACCGTTTGAACAGCTAGATTTCCAATATTAAAATCATTCGTAAACAAGAAAAAAGTACCTGCTTGGTCAATAACTGGGATAGGATGCGTACCAGCTCGTCATAGACAAGTGTAATACATTTGAGACTAGGTTCTTCAAGTCGACGGATCTGCTGCTTGACGATGACTTCAAAGGCGGTTGTACCAACAAATAGGGAAGGAGTTGAACCCTATTAAGATAAGTAGCTGCTTAAATTTACAAATTACCGATGAGTTATACAGAATGGTACGGATGTCGACATCCTTGACTTGATCGAAGGGATCAATAGATCGGACGCTGTTGGCGAAAATCTCATGGTACACGAAACCAATACGAGCACCTCCACTCAATTCATAGGTACTGAGGTCGCCGGCTTTACCTTCCAAAACGGTGCGGTACTCATTGCAGAACTCGGTTATGACACTAAGCACCATATTGGCCTAACTCTATATTAGAAATTGAAATGTATGGTTGTATATACCTGGTGGGTAGAGCTGTTCTCCAAGGGATCACCGAGTTGAGATAATTCGGTTTGGTATTTGACGAGTGCAGCCTGGATCTTGGACTTGATTTCGGGCAAAGTACTGCGGATATGGTGCATCAAAATCTAAGTAGTACACAAGTTAGCCTTCTCAACACTATCCAAAAGTTACCATGTTGAGTTTACGTGCCAGGAAAGGAGTACCACAATACTGGGCCTTGCTCTTGTAGCTGGGGTGGTTTTCAAAGAATCCTTTCTCAGATTCTAGAGCCGAGGTAATCGATTTGTTGGTGGTGATATCCTTCTGACCACGGTTGACGACCGGCACGTAACCTTGTAATATTGGTAAAATGGAAGTTTAAGCTGAACTTTACCTAGTCTTAATGGAATAACACGTCCTGCCAAAATATCTACGACATCGGTACCGTGATCCCTATTATGAGGTTTTAGAATTGCAAAGGAGGTTGAATAAAGCTACATTAAATCGATCTTGGTGAGGACACCGATGGTACGGGTACCTTCGGGATCCATCTCACGGGCCATTTTGAGACCATCCGAGTTGGCTAAATCGGTGTTACCGGCAGTTACAGCCAAGATAATGGCGTTAGGCTTGGAGATATACTTCATAATCATATCGCGAATCTGCTTTTCGATATCCTTAGGCTGGTCTCCAACAGGTACCTATTATATTTGATTAGTTGCCACTCCCAAATATCAAAATACCTTAGTTAAACCTGGTAAATCAACTAGAGTGAGGGTCAACACATTAGGGGAGTAAACTCGCAAGTTAATTGGGAATGGTGAGATGCCTATAATTTATTGGTTTGGGGTTATAAGATAAAAAGCTACCGCCATTCTTTCCAGTCTTGTTTTCAGTCTCTTGGACAATCTCCTGACGGATCTTGTTGAAGTCGGTAAACTTGGTTCCGGGGATATGTAAGAACTCTCCCCATTCTTCAGGAGCTAAATTATTTGCTTAGATATATCATCAACTACATGGGTATACCTCTTTCAGCCTCGGGCAAGTCTTTGTTACCAGCTGGGGCTGGGGTGTTGTAAAGTTGCAGAACCTAATTAAAAATGGTGCTTTAGCATTCATTGTCTTTGGTTCTATCATTTACCAAAGGTCTACGGGTAACGATGCCGGTACCACGAGGTAAGAAATCCTTACCGACAATGTTCTCCAAGACTGAACTTTTACCGGAGCTCTGACTACAGTAGTTATTTGATTAAGTAGAAATTTACTAATTTGATATGTACCTTCCAATAACAACGATCTGGGGTAAATCGATTGGGTTGGAAACCCCTACCGTTGAAAAGGCATCTTGGAGTTTGTTTATAGTGTTAATAAGGCTTGAATCCATATTTAACTCTTCTGCTTCTTATTATTTTAATTACAAACTAAAGCTGTTGAACTATTTAATGAAGTTAATTGAAAGTATAAATTATGACAACCGAAATTGAAACCAAAAATGCAAACTATAAAAGAATCAATCTTGTAAATTACCTTTGTAAATATATGTATTTATAAACGCTGAGTTTCTAAATTCTACAACAGAAAGTTTGTCTAGGATAAGAAAGGTATGTAGCCAAACTGAACTTTGAAAATGCCAATATTCCAAAGTCTATCGGATAATTCAATGTGGAGATTTCAGCTTTCATCTCACCGCCAAGTCCAATGAACCTCACCTATTGGCTTAGGAATAGCAACTGAAGTTTGGCAATTCAAGCACTTTCCAATTGTAGGAACTGGATCTCTTTATAAAGCCAATCCAAGCTAATTTTACGCATGCGTTGAAAATTAATAAAGCGTTCTAGAAAAATTATTGAAACTGAATACATGCTTGATTAGTTAAAGGTATACTTTCAAGGAACATAACAAAAGGTTCATGAATTTCGTTATACTCAGGTTATAAACTTCCAATTTGAATCAAAGCCTAGCATATAGACTTATCAGCAAAACTAGCTCCTTAGAAGCAATTGATCTTTGTAGGAAGTTGATTATACACATAAACACTGTCTACTAAGCTCTTAACTAATAGGTATATAAAATTTCCTTAAAGTTTGATCAAATGTGAAGTTTTACAAAGTGGCCACATATAGAACAGCTTTTGATACGTTGATCTAGTTTAATTCTAGATTCAAATCCATAGTATATATATCCTGTCATTTTGCAATGATATACATACCTTTTCATAATATTGACATTCTTTTTTACAATAACTTTCAAAGAATTTACTTAAATCAAAAGTAATAATTTTTCTTAGGAAATTTGAGCATGTCTCCAAAACTGTTAGATAAAATTTTGTAATCTTACAATATATCTACAAAAAACTCAATAACAGCATAAAATACGCAACCCTTTATTTCAAAACCTAAGCTCTCTAAACATCCAAGTTATAGATATCACATCCTTAGATTGTAGCCGAGTTATGGGCCGAGGAAAATGCTTGGGCCTTGGCCACGATTTTCTAGCCCAAAGTCAACACTAGCGATCCTGTAAATGTTCGCATCTACGTCAACTTGGTGTAACTAGGGGGATCATAGACTCGGTTGATCAACTTGAGCACATAAAGTGGTAAACAAGAGACGACTGTTATCAGACCGACCTTCCAGGCAAAGTTCGTTGTCAAGACGAACCTTAAATCTAAAAATCAATTCAGTACAACAGCTCTAATATCAATGATTACCGAAATCCTTGTCGAGAACGAACATAGAGACAAAGTAGATGAAGAGGGAGCCCAGCTCGGCATAGACCATCCACAGATGCCTTAAATTTCATAAAAAATTAGATCAATGGCTGCAAGAAACAAGTTACCAAGTGTTGATAGACAAAGCAACCATTATTAGTTCGTTGAGGATGAGGGCGGTGAAGGAGATGGCGACGATGTTGACGAACTCAGCATCGAATAGCCACAAGGCCAGCAACATGATCGCTCCACCTAAGCCAAATTTAGAAAACATATAATACATGCACTTTACCCTGGTATATGGAGATGATGAACCACATGAAGAAGGTCTTGTACGACAGGGATCGGCCCTAAATTAGGTTACAATCAGAATCAAAAAGCAAAAAACTACCTTGGCCAAATCTCTGTAAAGCTCGGGGTACATTATGGCAATATCTTCGACGACATCCAAATCCAACACTAAAGAACACACTGGGGCCATTGTGTACACGGTGGCGTACCCAACCAGCAACATACCTTGGTAGAGGGCGATGGGGGCAAAGTAAAAGGTGGCTGAGAAGACAGCCTGCATGACCGAGATGATCAAGCCTCTATGGATAACAAACTGGCTCAGCTTGGAAGACCGCTTATCTATAAAAGAAATAGTTAGCCAAGTCAAGGATCCAAAAAAATACTTACAACTGTTCCGACCGTGCCAGATAAGCAGTCGCGACAGATAGCTGAACTGATTGATAGAGAAGTCGGCTGCCAAGGCGGCTTGTTTACCCTCTTTCCCCACAATGCCGACGCCAACATCGGCGGCCAAGATCATACTCACGTCGTTACCACCATCACCTATGGCGCAGGTCCGTTTCCCTGTATACTTCTTGAGTAGGTTGACGACCAGGGCCTTTTGGGTAGGCGTACACCTGCAGGCAACGACAGCCGGTAGCGTGACTGCCAACTCTAAGAACGCCTCCTCGCAGGTCTCCAAGCACAGCTGTAAAGTAGGACCGTCCAAGACAAGGCAACAATCTTTTTTGGCGGCGACGAGGGCCAGCTGCCTTTTGACAACTTCCACATCATTGGTAACTAAAACATGCAACTGCTGGTTGCGGGTGACCAGTTTGGCCGAGGTAGCTATGCAGCAAGCTGTTTCCACCTTGTCGCCGGTCAGCATCCAGATCTTGAGCCCTGCGTTGCGTAAAGTTTCCAATGTCGACTTGACTTGATCCTGCAGCCGATCTTCAACACCAGTCAGTCCCAACAGCTCCAAATCCGTCTCTAGGAGGTCAGTCACCACCTTGGCCAGCTTTTCGTTGCGATCCTGGATACTGAGCTGCGCTTCGCTGTACTCCTGTTCGAACTGGTTGAATAATTGCTGGCTCAGCTTCTTGCGAGCGACCACCAAAGTTCGCAAGCCCTCGCGAGCCATGTTGGAGCACTCCTCCTCCAGCCAGCCTACACTCCCTCCAAGCTTTGGTTTCATGACCGAATCGGCACCCTTGGCGAAGAAAGCAATTTCCCCGTTCCCGTTACTTACCACGATACCCATCCGCTTAGTCACCGACGAGAATGGGAACGTATACAAGATCTTGTAGCTCCTCGGTTTGTCATCAAATCTTGGTAGTAGCGCCATCTGCTGCGAGTTCCTCTGAACTAAAGTTAAACCTACCTGCTCGGTAAATTTGACGATGGCGACTTCGTCAGGACTGGCCGCTTGGTAGGTCAGACTACCGTCATCTTCGACTACGGGCGTGACGTTATGGCACAACGCTAGAGCTTCGATAAAATCTTTGACCTTTGTGGTCAAGTCACGTCGCCCCTTGAAGTTGGCTAGCGCCATATTCAACGACGACGACCTCCGGTGTTTGGGGGTAGGTCCACTTTCGACAGTGAGGTTGATGCTATTATTATTAGCTTGGGATGGTGGGGGTTGGAACGCTAGGTCTAAATGCTTTACCACCTCGTCCATAGTGTCCGTTGAATAAGCTATTGTACCGAGGTGGATCTTCTTAAGGATCATGTCGTTCTGAGTCAGGGTACCGGTCTTGTCGGTCAACAGATATTCGATACGACCCAACTCTTCGGGTATCGTCGAGGTACGTACCACGGTACCCTCAATCTTACTGTCGTTGTGGATCAGGTACGCGTAAACTGCCTTGCCAAAGTCTAAATTGACGCGAAGCGATATAGGTATAATCGACGAAAACAGGATCAAAAACCGAATGACATACAAGAACCAAGGGCCTTGGAACTTGTTCAACGCTACCAGCAGAAAAGAAATTGCCAACGTAACAACACATAGCACCTTGGCCAAGTTGTTGATTTCCTGATCCAACTTGCCCAACTTCGTCTTGGGGTGGGCAGTGTTTCTTGCAGCTTTGGTATCCTTACCCGTATAGACAACTAAACCAACGACTTTACCTGACGCTAGTACAGTATTGGCCCACAACGTGTTGTCGTAACTTACTGGGATCTTAACCTCTCTATCCTTACCATCATAACTACTGTTCAACGTCAAGGTAGCTGAGAAGTCGTAGATCTCCTTGTTAGGTCCTTCGCACGTACAGCAGCCTTGGAGTTCAGATAAAGCTAGTGTGGAGTCGAAGTCGACAAGTTGGGTGGGAGGTAAAGCTAGCTTTCAACTTCCAGTCAGTCTCACCATCCAACTGGTCGGTACGTAGGAAGCAGGAACCGGGGGCACTAGGATCATTAGCATTCAATAGAATCATGTCGGCTGGCAATCGCTCGTCCTTGTTGATAAGAATAAGATCTCCCACCTTTATTTGTGAGCTTGGTATAAGTTTGTTTCCTTTGTAGCTCAGCCTTAGGTATTGCTGAGAATTGGCGGCTTGATCTCTTAGGTAGCGTTTGTAATCATCGTAAGCCTCCTTACCTATGGTTACCCCCAACACGAAGATAAGTGGTCCTATGTAAGTTATCAAATATCCTATCCTCGTAAACGGGATAAACTGGGTGATAGCTACCATCAGAAAATAAAAGTTGAAGAACTGGCTGAACTGCTCGTACAACACCATCGGTAAAAAGGTGAATAGATTGTACTTTTGGTTACTGAACCGGTTGGTTGCGAACTTGAAGTTGGTGCGAGAGGCAGTTTCACCGTTATTTATTGAAAAGGTACGATACTCGGCAGTTCGGTCCGAGTCATTTATCAAAGGTTGTGCTGTCAAATTGGACTCTACATCAACTGTATCTTCGACTTCTGATTCGACTTCGCTATCCACATCTAGTTGGATATACCCTTTATTCTTGGTGCCTTTCAAGGGATTGAGTTGGATGGAATTTTTACGACCCATTTATACTGTACTAATTTTGCGTGATGTACTGTCGTAAGTTGTTTATTCCTATCTCTCTTGCTGTATTCTAGATCTTCAAGCTGGAATTAATTATCCTTTTACCTGCCCAACCTTTCAATTTTTCAAGCTGGGTTCTGACTACCTCACAATTTGGGATTTGGCCAAACATGTTTTTTGAGCGAAACTGCAATTTGATTTGAAACACTGATCAAATTGATCCAAAAGAACTTCAAATGGGAATGATTGTATTAGGACAATCGACCAGAGTACTGGCAACAGAGAGCTCAACATCTATATTTATACTTTCAATGGTATATATTATTGCTATAGCAGTTATAAAGTTTAAAATCAATCTGATGATGGATTTGACATCAAGTATATATATACTAAACTTGTATAATCATATGCTCTATATCTATTTCAAAAGTGTTAATAAACCATCCTCTTCTACTGATTAAATCAAGCTGAATAGGCTAATGGACATTAATTTCATGATATTTATACTGATATAATACCCACTAAAAATCTAGTAAACCATATTGCAACACATTATTTAAGTGGATAAATATAACCATACTAATCAATGCTATATTGTAAATCCAAAGCTTTAACTAATGATCAAAACACCAAACATTCTAAGTCTCGAAAGCGAACTTTTATCTATACGTATAATAAAGTATCAGATCCATCTAATTTTTAAACCCATTTTCGGTGATAAAAGGTCTTAGAGCAGACATCGTAATCAAAAGTGCTTCCTAAAATTAAATCATTTAGCATCAGCCAAAAAGTAACTAAATTTACTTCAGTACGAATAGTACGACTACCCTGGTAAGGGCACACGTTCAACCAATAATCAAAGAGGTCCTTACTGTCCTCACCACTCAACTCTAAGGATTGGTCGGCTTCAACGGCAGCCTCGATACCCAGTACACCTCCTAGAACTATGAGCAGGTGCTTGAACTTGGGCATTTTGGGGGCTGTCTCATCTATGAAATCTCCACGCTCCGAAGTACCTACTTTTAAGTCGTATCCGCCCTAATGGTACCAAATAGGTAAAAAATTATCAATTCTAGATTGATTACCTTATACGGACAGTTATCAAAGATCTGAGTTACATTGTTGGCTAGTCGGACTGAGTATCCCCAGTAGATGCCATCCTGTTCCACTGGTCTTTTAGGAGATACCGCTTTACCTTCAAGGTGGGGTTTTTTGATGTTATTAGCTAGACATCAAAGCTTAGCCGAGTAAAAATAAATGAAAATTACGGTTTCTATAACCTTCGTTGATCTCAACCGTTACTCGTGTGCCAGGTACTAGGCATTTGTCGATCTGCACCTCCTAAAGTAAAATAAAGTCAGTTGTTAATTCTATTAAAAGTCTAAAATGGTACCTTCCTCAATCCACAATTTACAAAGGATCCAGTGCCTTGCTTTACTGGCTTTTGCAGAACAATACCTTCCCTATATTTACTGGTTTCGGTAGCTCTTAGGTGATGAGGACAGTCGAGTGGATTGAGTAGACCTATTTACAAATATTTCAAATTAAAGCCATACAGCTGTTTAAATTTTACCAGCATACTGTAAATCTTTATGGATGGGGAACAACGCCTTTCTCAAATACCTATTCTCCTTAAGCTTCCCATTTCAAAATAAAAAATTACTGTGGAGTCTCCAAATACTGAAGTAAGCGAGCCAAAAAGAGGTGGGGATCCACAATCTTAGAAGCCGGTTGATACTTCCCAGCCAGATGATTGTCGTTATCATCTCTCGAATTGGTATTTGCAATGTCGGATTTATCCAAGTGATCATTGAAAACAATAACTTCGTCTACGTTGAAAACTGCAAAAGCTCTAGCTAACTGAAAAACTTTAATCTTTTCCTAATAGCTATAAGGTACCTGGCCAACTAAGTAGGTTCTCAATTCTTGGGATTGGGCGTTGGAGACTATGGACCCTGGAATAGCTAAACTTACCGTATACTTTCTGGGTATTCCAGCTGGATTTTCATCTTCCTTCTTATCTCTCTCCTTTTCGTTGTCAAATTGATTACCGTTGAACTGGTTCAACTTTTCAATCTTCTCCTTGTTAAGTTCTATACGCTCCTTCACCTTACGCTATTTATATTGTTAGATACTTTGCCGCTGCAATATAAACCAACTTTTTTCTGGGCCTCCATGTTCGAAAATTTTCCAAGAGTTGGTTTTGATTTCAATTGCAGACTAAAATCTATGCTTTGAAAGTTTTGCAGACAACCACCACATTATGGTGGTTAGGAATATTGGAATTTTAGGTCAGTTGCAGAGTACAGTGACGTAGTTACTAAAGATCCAAAATTTTAATTGGTTGGAAAGAGCACCTTTAGTAAAGATTAGCTAATGTATGCAGGCATCAATTAGCCTGACTGCTGAGACAAGAAATACCTAAAAGCTGAAGTCTCAATAAAGAATTTTCCAACAAGAACAAACCTTTTCAAAACTACTGCAGGTCAAGTTCAAGTGTAACCAGGTAACCATCTATTGACATGTATAAATCTATATTCCCAAATATAAAAAAACAACTACAAGATAAACTTATAAGCGCTTTAATAAAAAACAAAATAGAACTCAAAGCCAGCCATACGAAAAAATTAAAAGGGACAATTAATAGATTCTTTTACTATAGTAAGTATCAAACTAATTTTTATTTTACAGCCAATATGCTCTGGGTACCGCCAAACGTTTTCAACTTTTTGTAGAGTATGGGATGCTTATTAACCAAACTTTTTTAAAGCATTCATAAACGGTAGCAATTAAAAATGTCGAACAACGCCGATGACTTGGAACTTTTGGATATGGACTTGGATATGGACGTCCAAGATATGGAAATCGACCCCGAGATGCTGGAGCTCGAAGGATTGGAGGAAGCCCCTGAGGAGACTACCAACCCCGAAGAGGTAACCTTTTATAAGCAACAGTAGACTCAAATAAGTAGGAGTTGGCAAGGATGAAGAAGAGGGTTGCCGAGTTGGAGGAAGAGGGTCGACAGCTACGTACCCAAAATGCCACCAACAACCCAGCAGCTGCTGCCCCAGCTACAGCCAGGACCTTTATGTCATTAGGTAAAAATCTCCATAAAACAAAGCTAAATCAACTTAGAGGATAGAGTCGAGCGTGACAACCGCTCCATCTACGTCGGAAACGTAAGCCTACTTCAAAACTTTCAAAACTAACTTTCTTTAGGTCGACTACGCCGTAACTCCTGAAGAGCTGCAGGATCACTTCCGCAGCTGCGGTGCCATCAACCGCGTCTCCATTATGATGAACAAGGAGACCGGTAGACCTAAAGGGTACCTGTCTATTTATATACACCACTAACTTTTCCAAAAAAGATTTGGGTATATCGAGTTTAGCGACCCCTCATTAGTAGCCAACGCTTTAGTACTCAATGAATCGATCCTCAACGGACGCCCTCTCAAAGTCATGTCCAAGCGTACCAACGTACCTGGTGTAGTTGCTCCTAGTGGAGACCGTGGTAGAGGTAAATCTTTCCGTGGTGGTCGTTCCAGAGGAGGATTCCGGTAAACTTTCTAAAATATCACTTTTTCTAACTTTTTATGTATTATAGTGGACGCCGTCCCAACCGTGGAGCTGCTCCCTACTAGTTTGCTCCCACTCAACCGCCTAGTAAATTGATATATGGCAAAAATATATAGTTTCTTGTTGGAATAAACCATAAAGTATAAATAATAATAAAAAGCTATTTATGTAAATATGAGTTGGTTGCATTTAATTTTGATGGATAGATTTGGTAGACTTTTTCTAATGACTTTACCAGCTTCAAGTAAAAGTCTAGAATTCCCTTACGTCTATTGAAAACATATATTTTTAAATATAATTAGCGATTAAAAAGCTACAATCTGCACCTTCAGTAAGATTACCCTATCTCAGAGGTGATTTAGGAAACTACCTATAACTGGTAAATGCTTTAACTATGGTCAAAGCGGCTGTACTTGATGGATACCATCGACAAAATTGAAAAGCTATATAAATTACTTTTTCATGATTTTGTACTCGATATAGATATTTGCAAAGTTTGTATTTCACTAAAAATTACGTACATAATCCTTTTATTAGTTCATATTACATCCAGTTGCTAAAAGAAAATCTAATGGGGATAAATATAAGCCACAAGTTACTTCTACACGTACATGTTTTCCCACACATCAAGGTCAGCATCCATGACCCTATAATGGTAGTGGATATACCTGTCTCTAGTTTAGTGTACGTGGCTAATATTTTGAAAATTCTCAACTTTATAAATGGTAATTTCAATTTAGATGTTGTACCGCGAAATGTAATAGCCAAATCGGATATCTACCCTACCTAAATACTTGGGATAAACTTTGGTAAACAAGTTGGTGGCGCTCAACTCTGTCAATATATCATAACAAACTATAGAAAAAGGACTGCTGATTTTTTAGGGTCTTTAAAAGTACTTTACAAGCAGTCATGTCCTAGTTTCCAAACCTAATGCACCGTGGCTAATTCTTGTACTAACCTAACTAGGAATGGCTTCTGTAGAAAGATCCGTATGATCACTTTACAATGTGGATGCATTGATATAAGTTCGGTACTTGTTATGTGGCAATAGCAACGCCTACATCTCGCTAATAAGCTACTTTTGTAAATATATCCAGTATGCTTGGATTTTTACCCTGTCAGTAGTTTACTACATGATCATCATTAACTTTATAAGCATCCCTAAATGGAAGGGTACATCTAATACACCATCCATTATACTTCTTGGCCTGTTCAGGAGACATTTATCTACAAATTACAGGCATCGTGATTCACGTCCACGCTTAAATAAAGCAATAGCTATAGCGCAATTGACTTGTATACCACGCCACATTGAAAACATATCAAAGTTCTTGGAATATTTACAATATATGCTTGAAACCGAAATTTTGAACAGTATATATAAGACTCGCTTGGAATCATTGAAAAAGTATTAAAATGAAATACTCAATTATTGTAGCTATCTTACTAATCGCTTTGACACAGTCAAGTCCGTTAGCTCCTTCCCCTCTTGCACCATCGCCACCTGCTCCTTCTCCTCCTGCGCCATCCCCACCTGCTCCTGTTGAGGCTTTTGAAGTAGCACCTAGCCCACCAGCTCCTTCACCACCCGCACCATCGCCTCCTGCTCCAGTTCAGGCCTTTAGAGCAGCACCATCTCCACCGGCCCCTTCCCCACCCGCACCTTCTCCACCTGCTCCAATTCAGGCTCTCGGATTAGCTCCATCACCTCCCGCCCCTTCCCCACCCGCACCATCGCCTCCAGCTCCATCCCCACCTGCCGTCTTTAATTAGTAGGATCTTAACTGAAAGGCGATGTAAACGGTGCTTACAAGTATTCGAGCCTATATACCATTGCAAATAAATTCTTTATACGTATAAGTTTTAAGCGTTTAATTTAATAGCTGTGTACATAAAATAACAAAATATAGAAAAGAATTTTAGGTAAGGAATTAGATAGCAACAGCACATCTACAAATAAAGTACCTAAAACCTATTTATAAGCCTTAACTATCAACAACTGACATTTTACCTTTCAAATAAACTCGATCGAACATAAAAAAGTTTAATTACCGTATATGTACAACACCTCAAATTAAAAAAGCAAATCAAGACTTGGGTACCGTCACTAACTCCTTGTCACTATCCCTTGGAGTAGTCTGTCGGTTGTTCAACCAATCCTTGAAGGATTTGTTAGACCAGCCCAACTTATTTTCGACTTTATCCAATATTCGTGGATTCCTAGGGATGTTGGAAGCCAAAGTACGGAGTTGGGAACTAGCTCTACCGACTAAATGGTTGACCTTCTTACTCAAGTTAGCTTGGGTGATGGGAGCTTCAGGAACTACATCTACATCGGCCATGGCACCGACTTCCAAACTTTCATCATCTAGGGTAGGTTGGCGGTCGTTGGGATCCGACTGCAAAAACTGGTGATCTAAATTAACAGCCAGCTCGATGACCTCGTGGGTAGGGAGCGGGTAGGGATAAGCTTGCAAAAGCTTGACGTTCTCGTTGAAATCTTCCAATAGCAACTGGTGTTTCTGTAAGACAACCATAGCTACACTGACGACAACCATAGTATCGACTAGTTCAGCCTTCTCCTTAGTACCATAGGCTAGTAAGAAATCCCAAAGTTCTACCAGGTCCGGTAGTGTAAATTCACGCGTCCCCAACGTACTGACGTATCTAAAGACGTAGTAACTAGGTTCAATACTCTTGTTTTTCAAATCTTTAGCCAATATGGGGTCGGCAAACTGTAGCCTATCGGTAAAATTCTTCAAGATGGAGCCTACACCCAGAGTATGATCCCAATCCAAAGTCTTATTGTAGAGGTCGCGTAAAGAACCTTGAATAAGGAGATTGAACATGTGGAAAGTATCAGCTTCGATCTCTACAGACCAATTGAGTTTGAGTTGATGCAGTTGTAAGTTGACATAGTATAAAGTGGCTACTAAATCGTTCATACCTTGCACATAGCCAATACCTGAGTTCAACTTTACAAAGAGGAAGAGAATCCGTTGCATGGCTAAGTTGTGCAAGTTTTTGGTTAGAACTTCCTCCTCCATCCTCAAAAAGTGAAAGTCGGTTAAGGTGCGGTTGATATCGAGCTGTATGGTTTGTAAAATAGATTTATCCTTGAAGTATATGTTCCAGTCACTGCGTTGGTTGTTGTTTAAAGGATGGTCGGCTTTTGGTTCTACTGGTTCAGCTTTACTCGTATTGGACTGCACTTTGTCAAAGTCGTTGAGAGCTAATTCTTCAAAATTTGAAATGAATTCTTGGATGTAGTTCTGTTTATATAGGTTAGCTTATGTCTGTAGCAACATTTGAAATATTACTTGGTAAAGTTGACGCTGCTCCATTAAAATACTTTGCCAATTGGAACGTGCATTTAATGGTAGATAACCTAGTAATACCTAAAATAGCTAAATTAAAACTATATATGCTGCAAATACTTACCTTCCAAACCATGGACCTATACTTTTCATTTTCGGGTAGACCACGTTGCCACACCAGTTTTCGAAATTTGTTAATGTCAGTAAAGTCTCTGTCATCCCAAGCAATTTCAAGTTGAAGTTGATTTTGTATTGGGGTAGCATTTTCAGCCAAGGTCAAGTATTTTTTTAATATAAACAGCCTAAATAATAGAGCACTAATATTAGAACACAATGCGAATAGAAATGCAAGTATACCTTTCTTCGTACTTCATCACGTTGGCTATCAATGGGATCAGATACTTGTATTTTAGCTTCAACTGTCGGAAGTCTCAACTGACGTATAGAATCTAGAAATTTCCTTTAATCTATACCATTTATGTCCTAGAATGGCTATAGCTTATCATTTATGTTTTGACAAAAGTTTATTGCATTTTCCAAATTTATACCATTTCTATTCAATAAAAGCATATTATAAGATTGCTATATATGCTGGAAGCAAGCATAGCCTATGAAAGTCTAAAGAATAGTACACAATTGGCTTGTCAAAACATAAAACAAGCCCATTGCTCAAAGAACAGTTCCCTATAAACCAACTAGCATTAGCTCTTATTGGCTGCATATCAACATCCATTTTGCACTTCAACTTCCCAACTCAAATCCAAATTAATTACCTTTTTAATGTCTTCCAACAAAGAAGAGCATGGCTTCGTCGTACCCGGTGCTTTGAAGCTCAAGGGGGGTATAAAGTAATTCCATTCAATTTAATCCCATTAACATTATTTTAGGAAAAAGAAATCAAAGAAAAGTAAAAGCAAGAAGAAGGAACTAAATGAACTCGACGAAACTTTAATAGAAATCGTTAAACCAGCCAAGACCGAATCCGAACTAAAATTCGAAAAGCTTCAGGAGCAAAAGGTAAATTTCTTTGACATTTTTGGTTTAATAGAATCTAACATATTTTTGAAATAATTTAGCTCAAAGATAAAGTTGAAGCTTTGGCAAAGAAATCTCATAAAGACAAAGTTCAAGTAAGCATTTTTTTATTTGCTCAAACTGAATAGTTTTAGGAGTTCAACCAGAAGTTGGAGAAGTTGTCGGAACACTACGATATCCCAAAGGTAGCATTTAATTTGTTATGTCAACTGATTATATTTTTTAAATTTTAGGTTGGGCCTGGTTAATTGCTTCTTACTTGAGCTATATTAAATTTTATTTTATTTTGAATTGATATCAGAGGTACTATATTTTTTAGTTAGATTAGAGTTTATAGCTTATATGTTCAATAGCGCGTATATTACCTTAGTACAATTTGATGGGATACTGAAAGATATATGCCATTATTTGTACATTTCACCAACGAGTCTTGAAGTTTATCTCATAGATGGATAAAATTAAAGATACATTGAAGAAAGTTACACTCTAATCAAGCCTTAGATTAGGTTTGTATATGAAAATAATACGGTGAGCAACAATCCTACTTGTATGACGTAGGAGTCTATTAAGGGCAAGCGTGTAGTCACTACGCTGGAATTGATATTCAAATCAAACCAATTAGTTTATTAACTTTACTAAACTGAACTTCAATCAGTTTAATTCTATAACCAATAATTTAAATAATCAACTCAAAATGTAATACCCAACCTTGATGTAATCCTTTCTAATAGCTTAATCTTTGAACATTCAACTACATCTTAAAGTACAGCAGTTCATCACAAAACAATTCTTGAAATCCCTAATAAATCAAATCCTAACGATGTCCTTAGTTTTGTTCATATTCTATTTTAAAATGTAAGCTTTAATCTCTAAATGTCTCTATAATTTAAAATAGCTCAACTAGTCAGCCTATAACATTTGTCTTTGTAAATCTTTCCATAGCATCTATCTATTAATAAGTAGATATTACTAGCATTGTAATTAAATTATAAAATTCAAACTTTAATGATGAATTGGTAAGCTTAGCTAATATACATGGTTCCTATTGATAAGAACAGTATACAAAAGCCTAGATAGTACGCATACCAACCTTTTAAATTGCTGTAAACTACTATACATTTTACTTCACTATTCCCAATCAAAAACTCACTTCATAAGCCTAATTTACCATCAGAAATCCTAAATATTTCTCGCAGTCCAAACTCAAAACTTCCTATTCATAAAAGTTCAAATAGCAACCTCCAACTCAACCAATATGAAGCAACTTCAAAATGAAGAGCCTTACATTGACGAGACACTAAAGAAATTTTCCAAGGTATCAGTCAACAAAGGTTTAATTCAACGTGGTCAAGCTTTAGAGTTGCTGGTAAAGTTAGCCCGGCAGGTAAATTGATGCTGGAATAATTGTTTATGGATATTGTAAAAAAGGTAGAACCCATAATGGAGAAACGAGGTTGGTTCGTTACCCATTTGAAGGAGATGGTACCCAAGAGTGATAACTTGTTAGGTAAATTTAAATGTTTATATTTACATTGTTTAGTGTATTTTGCTATTTTAGGTTTAAATGTCAACAAGACGTCTTGCATTTTAATAAAGTTGCGCATTGGCAAGACTGCCAATTTCCTCCCTTACCTAGATCTTTTAGGTACCTTGTTACACGAGTACTCTATTTTTCAAAAAATGGTTCTAATATAAATTTTAGGTTGACGCACATAGGTAGTATATTCCCCATCAACCATTCTAACCACAAAATTTAAAAGTACATGGCCCTCACGATGAAAAGTTCTACAGCCTCCTAAATGAACTTAAGCAAGAGTGTATCGATAACTTTACCAAATCTTCCAAAACAGCAAGTTTTTCTGGGACAGGGTACAGGTTAGGTGGCACTTCCAAAGGAATATCAGTGAGAAATAGGTACAATACCAACTCTATAGTTCCAAAAAGTTTCCAAGGTAACGGTTATAGACTAGGTGGCGAGTCTTGTGGCACCAGCAGTTCCAATTTATTTTCCCATCCACTCGAAAAACTTCTCATGATGAAAGCTGCTGCCAACTTAACCAACCAAACTCAAGTTACCAATCTTAAATGTCAAGCTTCGGCTTCAAGTAAAAATATCAGTACCGATATCATTAATTTGGTAGATATTATTGAACAGCCGACCTCAAGTTCTTGTAGTAGCAATAGCTGGACCTGTCCCAACTGTACTTTAATCAATGATATATCCAAGTTACAATGTCTAGTCTGTGAAACACTTATACCACAATTGAGTACAGGTTGGACTTGTGGTAGATGTACCTATTTTAACCAAACAAATGCACCACCCTGTCAGTTATGTAACTTGTAAAAGTGAGTTAATATCCTGTAAATTAGAATAACATTGTGCTAATGTCCCATCGGTACACCTATAAGTTTTTTAATGCTTTGAAGACATTTGCTATCGAATATACTTGGCTTTAACTTGAAAAAGTATTGGTATTGGTTTGATTTATAATGAATATAAATCTATCAATTCTATAATACATGTACATTAAATAATATGTCCTAAATATATGGTTTCCATAATCTATATAGCATGCTACTGAGTTTGTGTCCTATCAATTTGAATAAACTGATGAAGAGTTGCAGTTTTTGAATTTATAACACGGCGATCTTGGATATAAAGCCAACCTTTAATAGCATATTCAACTATGTCGCCTGTAATCATCAAACTATTAAAACCAATGACACTATACAACAAAAGTTCAATATACTCAATTTTTATTTAAAATGCTTCAAGTATGAAGACAATAGAAACTTCACATTAGTTGAAAGCAAACCTAATTTTTGATCAGGAACCTCAATCCTCCATACTAGGAAGCTCTGATGGCTTGATCATACCAGGCACCTGGAGTGCTAACTCACGTTCACGAGCTTGCTTTTGTTGAAGTTCTTGCTCACGATCTGCCAAGAAGAGGTCCGAGTTGTCGTTTCCGAATTCCTAAATTTGTTATATAAGCCATTGAAATTAAATTGTATGGCACAGTACCTTGATGCTGATCAGGAAATCACGAACAAAGAGCTTGCATTTGGGAAGTTCATCGGCGTAGAGAATTAGTCCTTCACTGAACTGATCCTACTATGTTCCTAAATAGTGTTAAGCCACATGTTTTGTATCGAAAACTTACTGGTTCAAATGGGAGTAGGAAGCTGTCACCAACTCCTTCAAAAACTCGCGAAGGTACTCGGAGTTGTTCATGTTGGGCTGGCGTGCTGTACCGTACTGCAAAGGGACATGAGCTAGATCCTTCTTGATATGTAGGATCAACTGACAGATCGTCTTGCACTGAATGTGGAATCCTAAGTTAAAATGTCAGTAGGCACTTTAAATTAAAATTATACCATTCTTATGCTCGCCATCGAACAAAACATTCATAATACTATGTAGCTGCTGGAAGATGTAAGCTGAACAAAAGGAATCCCTAACAGCACCTTCAGAAGCGCAGACATTTTTGAAGATTTCAGCCACCGTTTCAAGCGACATTTCGGAAATGTCACGTAAGGTATGCTTGTACCCGTAAATCAGGGTGAACATAACTCCGTTGAAGCCTTCGGTCGATCCAGCTAAAATGCCTAAAGGAAAATTAGGAAATATTTGTGGGAAACAATACCGTTGAAGCAGTTGGCAACGACATTCTTAAGCAGCTTAAAGATGGCGATACGAATGTCAGGATATTCGGTATAATTCCCTTGAAGCATTTCCATAGTAGGCAGAAGCACCGAATCGAGGATGACCGGTATCTTATCGTTAAGCAGTGACTAGACATTGTTAGAACTACTCAATAGACAAAATACCCCAAGCTTTTCGGCAGCCATGCTAAAGAGATCCAAAACCTCGGCTTCACGGGAGTTGGGTAGACTATTTTTATAAGTTATGAGGTAGGTTTCGATCAGAGGGGGCATGAGATCGACGGTTATAGTGTTGAGATCGGTCGATTTACTGATATAGGTTTCAAGCAGGCGTAAGGATTCTTTACGGACTCCACGTAAGTAGCGAACTTTAGGAGTTTGCATCGCAACGGGACCTAGACGAAAATTAGTTGAAAAAGCAGTGTCTAACTTACCCATGTTAGCAAGAGTGACATTGATGACTTCCGAACACGACTTGAATAGTCCAAGTAGATCGCCGTAGATGAGACCTAGTTGCCTTGTGAAGGCGGTACCAGAGCCACGACATATGGCAGTAAAGGATTTGAGGCAGTTACCCAAAGCTTTCACAGCAGCTTGGTCGTCAAAGGTAGCACTGTTATGGACCAATTGAGCCCACTATACAAACTGTTAGTTAAAGATGCTAAAGCAGTAAACCTACCTGCTTGTTGGTGGTGGCTAGGAACCGTCCAATTAACTCAGCTTGAGCGTCTGGGCTAGGATGGACGGCGATGATTTCACCGCAAGCTTCGTAGAAGCAGTTCGTTTGAGCAGGAGTAAGGTCGCTGATAATGTAGCTTAAGTCGTTTTCTATAGCTTCTATTAAGGAATGGGTCTCGGTTGAATTTTGGCCAACAAAGTAGCGCTTGCACGATGTAGCGATCTGCATAAAGGTATCGCAGGCCATATCTTTTACACCTAAAATACCTGTTAATTCAGAAATATTGAAAAGCTACCTTCATGAGACTCGTGCATAAATTCAAACAGTTTGTTGGTAACTGTTTTTAGGAACTTCCAGTGGGCCCTCAAGAACCTTGGGTATTGCCCTACAATGTACATGATGTTGGAGGCAACGATGGCTTTGTTGTCTTTTCCTTTTGTAAGCTCGCATAGGCCCAAGAGATCCTTGATTACGATTACAAGGAATCTCTTTTCAGTTGTTTCATCTAAAATAAAGGTGAGAAAAGAATAATAGTGTTGATCTTACGCATGGCACCACTGATAGATCCAATTGACCAGCATAAACAGTTTAGCTTCGTGCGATTGAACTTGTCCATTTCAACCTGAACTCATTAGGACCAGTTTAAATATTACAATTACCTGTTTGCAAAGCTTCAAGGTCATAATTTCTTCAGTATCAACGACGTCCAAGTGGGTGAGATATACTAAAGCCTCCCTCATACTTTTATACAATGTGACGGTATCGGTCTCTTTAGTGAATTCACGAACTACTTCCCCATCGTCATTTTCAACAATTAAAACCTAAGACTATATAAGCAAAAGCATACTACATTAAGCATCTCACCTCTTCTGGACGAACCATCCGATCAATCATCACACTACGAAGGGATGAAAGTACTGGGCTATAGTTGTGCTTGCGTAGAGGGAAGTTTGCAAACATATCACTAGGTGGAGCCCCAAGATCGGGAATGTTGAGAGCATTTTGATTGACAGCAGGAAGGAGCTTAATTTCAGTTGAAAAGCTCACTCAGCTAACCTAAGAGTTAGTAGTTGATTATATAAAATATCTCACGAATTTAATCCAGTAATCAAGGCAGATCTTGAAGACTTCTCTTTCATCTACTTCAGATATCAAAACTAAATAACGATGGGCAAGTATGACATCAGCTTTGTTTCCTTCCTTTTCAACGAGCTAACAAGGTTAGCAAAAGTTAAAAACAGCTATTACTTCAATATGCTTCTCAAGGAAACCTGTCAAAAATAAGGCAATGTTCTGAACGTACTCCTGTTCCTCAATGTTTCCGTTGGCATATCCAGCAGCAAGATCTAAAAACTATAAGCTTAAACTTATAAAACTAATTACTTATGTCGATGGGAATGGTCTGCTTGATACTGGCCAATACAACGTTGAACAGTAACAGGAATTTTTGATCGTATTCTTTGGAACCCTTCTGACTACCGATCTGGGTAATGCATTTTATTGTCAGATTACGGAAGGATGGCACGGGAAGGAACTAAAATTGTCAGATTATACAAGTTGCAGGTGAAGTTACTCGGTTACAGAGGATGTTGAGTAGATCGGAATCGAAGACAAAGTTGAGGGGAATCCAGTTCAAGAAACCTAAAAGAGCCTCTAATGTGGCGATGATAAGGGAGGTTCCTTCAGCTCCACTCAGCACTTCAAGACAAAGCTGGAATATTTTGGAAAATTCACCCTCCATCTGTCCTTTAAGGATTTTGATTTTATTTTGAGTCAGGGAATCTTCTGAAAAATCATAGATTTCTTCACTAATAGAATTAGCACTTATTACAAAATAGATGTACCTCATATATTTTAGGATGCGCATGTTGTTTTCGCACATAGGATAAGTTGGAGCGACTTGAGCTTATAAGTTCGGGAATAAAGTCAGGCCAGTCGTGGGGCCACTCTTGTTTAAGGAGCTTAAATGGGTTAGCATTCATCTAGTAATGATTATACCTGGACGATAATAAGATCTAATTTGTTTATGTAAACTTTTTGAGAAGCAAGGCTAGCTTCCGATGAAGTATTCTTAATGAGAAGTTGGATTAAAAAGTTTTTAATTGCTACAAAAGGTCAATATAGTAGTTGTAGAAATAAATGTACCATCTTTTTGGGCCTTTGGGATAGTTTTCCAGCGAGGTTTGGATAAGTTTTTCCATAACTGCCAATCCAATGAACTAGAAAAGTAATAAGTATATAAAGTAAACATATGTCCTTACTTTGCTTTGAGGAAATTCGCATTTTTCGACAATTACATCGACACTATTCCAAGCTTCGGGATGGCTTTGAAACTTTTCTAAAGCATCCATGCATAGTTTTTGCTAAATTAGAGGTTAACATTAGATTGAAAGGATGCTAAATACCTGAGGACCGCTACTGTAAGCTGTTTGCACAACTTTATCCAGCAACCCAGCATCGAATTTGTTTGTAAAGTCAAAGAGTTTCTATCAAAATTAAATGCCTATCTACACATGTAAATTTACTTCAATACCGGTATTTTCAAAAGACATTCTCGTAGTGTACTTTCGTTGCTGGTCTATATTGATGAAATCGGGATACTTTTTGTATTATCTGTAAAGTTGCTTTTGTCTTTATACAATAAGTTTAGCAAATCTAATTCGCTAGGAAATCGTAACTTATGTTCCAAATAGCCAAAAAGTAAATTTTTTGGAAGTAAATTTTTTAATAGAATCCAAGTACTTTAGATTCCAGAGTTTGGAAGGCTTACAGAAGTGATGTCAATCAGCCAAAAGATAATTGAAATATCTGAAGCCAATTATGTTGAAAGCTGGTAATGCTATTGACTGCCTCTTCTATTTATAACCAATGGCCATTAGTTTAGAGAATCAAGAGTGACGAAATGCATTCAGTCCTTCAAGCCACATTCCTTGAAATTGCAGAATATTCTGATATGCAATCTCGAAATTCCTTCACACTCTTGGCTTACAATTTACTAAACTACTCAACTCGGGAGTTCAGCTTCAATAAAATGCATAGACTTTATATAGTATATATTTTAATAGTTCAACTTCTATATCACTAAAATGGATTTGATCGTACCTCATCTACATCCTCTTGAAAAGCTCGACGGTAGACCATTCAATTACTATATTTTAAACCTTTTCTAGGCCTAATTGATAAGCTTCTCATTGAATTGGGAAACAGTGATTCCATATTGTTTAAAGGTGATGAATTGGATACACTAACAAGAGATGCATACAACACCTTTTTAACGCTGGGTCAAGGTGGCATTAAAGTGGAAAATATCGATTATTATATCGATAAAGGTAACCCCTTTTCTCAAAGAAACTAACTTTTAGGCATCGAGCTTTGGAATATAACCATTCACTTTAAAAATCAAAACACAGTTTAATCTCAGCTCAAAAACGAGCCTTTTAATCGTGAATGGTATAGAACTTATATTTCTAGCACTAACCCTTATAGTTAGAAATTTGGCATTTTCATTGATGAAGCTTGGATCGGAAAAAGGTAATATAAAGTTCAACCAAATTTAACAATTTAGATTTCTATAAACTTGCCCAGTTGAGCTTTAAAATAGCCCGAGCTTACTTAGGTAAACATATTTATTATATGCCAACTGATAAATAGATTTAAATAACCTTGAAGCTTCAGAACATTATTTAAATGAATCTGAAATGTATTGTTTAAAGGTATAGTTTATTGAATATCCATACTTATAATCTAAGGTCTTAGACACAAATTCAAGCAAACCTCTTGCGTTAAAGATCAAATTAGCCAACGCTGAGCTGGTATAACCAGACTAGACTGTATTGCTAATCTTTTAGAACATTAAAACCAAAGATTATCCCAAAGCTTTTAAATTATTGAAAGAATCCTTATGTAAGTGTTTTAGTATATCAATCTAATTTACTATAGATGATATTGAGAGTTTGCAGCATAAGGTATTTGTAGCAATAGTAGCATATCTAATCTGTTTAGGAAGGATTAGACGACATCATTAATATATGCGAGAAAATGGAAATTAGCAAAGGCGGATTTGAGGCCTTGGTTTTATTAGATGAGTCAGTAGCTATCTCAAAGAAATGGAACTTAGACGTTTATACAGTAGTTTTAAAGCAAGCCTAATCTAATTTTTCTAGGGAAAGCTACTTTGCCTAATAGGTAAATCTGATGTATGTCTAGCTAAACCTATGTAGCTGAAATGAAATTGGGAATGCATACTAAGAAGATGATTGAAGAAAGCTTCGATACTATCGACTATATTTATGAAGTAGCTAGTATGTATATAATATGCTAATTTATTAATAGCATTACTTTACGCCAAGAGTTCTCAAAACTAATATTTTAGCATTTGTAAAGATTGGAAAGCCCGACATGGTCACTAAAGGTAACTTTCTTTTGTAAATCGAACTAAAATAAAGTATTTGAGAAATGCTCAATGATGGTTAAGCTTTCCAAAATAACCATCGAAATGTAAATATCACTTTTATATTCGCTAATTTTATAAGGATATTGGAACTGATAAATTTTGCTGCCGAATGTTTAAGGTAGCTATGTATGCATAGTATGCCTAACCTTTTAGCTTTAAAGTAGTATTGCCTGGAATAGATATACTATTAAGCTACTGCGATATAACCGAAGATGATGTGTATACTGAGCTTTTGGTGCAAAAGATGAATTTCGTTATCAACTCTGATGAAGATATCTCCGATAATATGGATGTGATTAAAAGATGTTTAAACGGTAAATATCATTTAGTGACATTTAATCTAGTTAAATATATTTAGATCCTAGATTATCCAAGGAATATATAAGTTCTATACAATATGTAAGTTTGTTTTTCGATAATACTAAAACTTTAGATCATTTGCAAGAAGGGAGATGACTTTTTAAGAGTAACATTTCTCTTAATTTAGCTAACTTTTGGTAGAACGATGAGTTTTCAAAGGCATTTATACTATACTATACCAGCATCAATGACGTTGATTCTGTCTCTAATGACCGTTACAAGGCAGCGATAATGGGGTAGGTGTATTTGTCTGGGATACTAATTTAGATTTAGGAAAATGGGCATATGTAAAATTAGCTTAAACGAACTTGAGGAAGCGCATGAGTACTTGTTCGAGGCATACTCGATCGATAAATCAAATGTCTTTATAAACTACTATTATCTACTATGCTGTATTCAAAGAGGACAAGTTTCAAAAGGTATATTTAATATTTTCCGATATGTTAAATTCTATTAGATGATATAGAAGCACAAAATTTCACTCCAGAAATGTGGTACTTCCTAGGGTTAACTGCACTTAACATGAAGAGCTACGATGCATTGTTCTACCTTTTAAAATCCATCTTTTCCAACACCGATTTGCTAAGCAGGAGCGATAGCTTGACTGCAACTTCTCTATCGGCCCTATTAAAGTACTTGCTATTGTTCTCTTACATACTGATTTTATAGGACTTATTTAACCTACGTATTAACAACCGATAAGCTTAGGTAATGTAGATATCATATTGAACTAACAAATTTTAGCTACCTTGGAGAAGCTACAATTGATTTAGTCCATAACTGTACGATATAGCTACATTTTACCGTACTAATTCAACCAGGTAAGCTTATGTTAAATAGCTTAAAAGCATTGGATCAGCCCTACCAAACTTGAAGAAGCAAAATACCTTGATCATTTCAGTAATATACATTCTTTGGCAACTAACTTTATTAGTATGGTGCCTTGGATCAACTATGTTTCAAGAGAAGAAATATAAAGAGTCGGAAAGCTGCTACAGAGCTATAATGCAGGTAATTTAACAAAGATATACATTAAAATTTCAGGGAATCGACTTTGAAAATATCATTCACGATAGCGAAAGGGAAACAAAGTTTGCTTCAATACTGTTAGGTGTAAATTCCTACTTACTTACCGGACTCAATGTAAGCCAAACTTTATCTAATCTAATATCTCTAGGATGGAGAAAAAGATTTGGCCTATTCCGATATGAGTGGCAAGATGCTCAATTCTTTGAAACTTATCGAAGACGAGGGATTCCCTGAATATCAATACTTGCACCAACAAGCAATATTATTGAACTTTTCCCTCAATATACGCGTAAAGAACTGGGATAGAATTCTTGAAAACTTAAAGGTATACTTTGATATTTCAATTAGCTTAAGTCTTTAGGATTTTTCCGATGGAAAGAACCAGATAACTCTAAGTTCCTGTGAAATTATTGCTGGTAAGCCATTATACTCGAATGAAAATAACAAGTTTTAGATAGTATATTGAAAGACAGCTCCTGTCCTAAATACGGTAACTTTAATATGAAAGTCCAACTAACCAAAAGTTATAGTTTCGATGAAGGCATTAAGCGTACCTTTGACTATATTAATATTACTGAAGTATATAGTCTATCCTCGAAATAATTATGAATCTCGAGAACATCGATGTATATCTTTATAGCAAGTGGATTCGGTTGCTTATCTGTAATGCATTGTCCAATAACTTGGAGGCAGTACTTTTGTATATAAAACAGACATTGGAAATTATCAAGTGTCAACCGGTACTATTTATACTTTTTAGCATAGTAATCAAGTTTCCTAGGACTATCCCAAAGATGAAATTAGCTGGCTTTCCGCTATCAGTTGGAACAAAGGGTTAGACAGCCTGAGGTAGCAAGAATGAACACTACTGCTTAACATCTTTAGTATTTCCAATAATTTGAGTGGTAAACAATGGTTTGAGTACGCCTTACAGATCGCATCCTATAATAAGGACAGCCAGGAATACTTGAAAGTAAGCTTCTTTATATTGGCTACTTTTAACGACACAGATGAAATCTGCTTACCAAGTTCTACTTTCAGAATATTCTTAAGATGTGAGCTTTCTTTAGCTTTATACTGGTCCCTTTAGACTTTACATCTCTTATAAGCTATCAAATGTTTTTAATATTACCCTTTAATTCTTCCAGTACTTTAATGCTTTATTGATATACTACTATATAGCAGATATACTCTTCGCATGTCAAAGCACAAATAGCTCAATAAACCAAATAGTGCTTGTATAAGTAAAAATATTAAATTTTGTTTTGCTTTTTATATACTATCTTTAACATAGAAAAGTATATCTTGCCATTTTCTCCTTGGGCTTAGGCTTGATAAGACATCTATGATACTATGAATAGGCACTACATTACAGAAATTCTATAATAATTCATAGCTATTTTAGTGTATATCGACATGTATGAAATGTCTGAACCTGACATTTCGAATATGCAACTAAAAATGGAAATATTACTTTCCAAAGTATAGTAGAATAGAGCCATTCTGGTAACGGTATACTATACTTGTCTATCTTGTAAAAAACATACATACAATCTCTTCAAAATAACGTCAACTTTCAAGAAATTATCAATTTAAAGCACTATAAACTTTAATAAAAGGATTCCAAACTACAAAGCTCTTTACTCACGCCTACCAACACTCTTCAAATGCCTAAAGCCCAAGTTAACGTTTCCAATAACAGACCCCATTCGGAACGATTTTATAAAGTTTACGAAAAATACGCTTCAAGGATCTTTTACTCAAAAAATTACAAAGGTAAACATTATAACTATAGCTAGTAAGCATGCACAGCTTTACCAGCAGCCTTTTATATGAATATTAATAGGTTTAAGTAGATGAACATTACGAGTATAGGCTTGCCATATTACCTAGACAGTTAGCTGCTTATCTACCCTATAACCAAGTTCCTACCTCACAATTTGTTACGGGATATAGGTGTTTTAGGTCAACAGAGATTGGGAACACTACATGATATGCAGTACGTCTTTTTGATCTATACTTCATTATATATCTAATAATTTTTTAGGAACGGAACGACATGTTATCCCCATACGTAGAGCAAGTAATAATTTTCTAATTTACATGTTTTGATAAAAGTTTTTGTTTATACTACTTAGGGATTAAAAGTACGAACTTTTAATGGAATACATATAGTTCATTTGAGCTTATGAGAGCGATATAAGAGTATGTGCGCTTAGGGAATAAAAGTAATAGTACCCTTCTAGTTCTATCCAAAATGCAACCATTCTTTGAAAAGGGTTTAATACTTCAATGATTTTAGAGAAAATAATAGGATAAAGGAGTACACATACGTACTATTGAAAAGTATAATTGGTGGTAATAAATATGTTTATTCGACATGTAGAAATAAAAGAGAACATTTACTTGCGACTACAAAGATTTATGTTGCCCAATTCAGAACTAGTGTTAATAAATACCACTCTTTCCTAGCCTGCTTGGATCCAACTTGAATTTACTAGTATTCTTTTAACATTCACAACTCGTCACTTAAACTCATCTTATCTTTAACTTGGCCCTTTACTAGCCACTATCCAATTTTTGTAACCTACTCTTGCATGCCTTTGAAGAAATACATAGAAAGGATTTAGTCAAATTGGAACAAACTGTATTCTCTAAAATCTGACGTCACATTCCTTTTCCAGTTAATGGTTTTATTCAAGAAACTTGGCTAAGATCTTATAAGTTTAATCGTAAAAAGTTACTCGGAATTACTGAACAGTTTCGCACAAAAGATTCATGTTATATTTCTTCTAAAAATCACTTCCCAATCCTTAACCCACAATCACCAACATTGCTCAAAGATGCCAAAAGCTCAAGTTAACAGTTGTAGATCCAAGCCACATTCCCAAAGATTCTATAAAGTTTACGATAAGTATGCCTCCAAAATTACCTATACGAGAAATTATAAAGGTAACTATTTTATAGTATATTTTTATAAAATAAACTTCAATTTCCAACTTGTAACATTATATATATTAATAAAGTTTAAATAGATGAATATTACGAATACAGGCATGCCATCCTACCTAAACAACTAGCCGCTTACTTACCTTACAACCAACTTTTACCTCACAACTTAATGTTGGATATAGGTATTTTAGTTAGTAAAGAATGGGAGCACTATATGATATGTAGTAAGTCTTTCAACTTTTTACATTCCAAGCGTCAATATTTACTTTATTGCTTAGAAACAGAAAGACATGTTATACCGATACGTAAGCCAAGTAATATTTACTATTTATATGCTTTATTCAAACTATTTAGGGTTAAGATGCACGAACAATTAATTTATTATGTTTTTATTTGGTTATGAGATACTATAGGGATATGTACAGTTTAATAATAAAGTTAATAGCAACCTGCTAGTTTTATCTAAAATACAATAATCCTTTTAAATAGTTCAATGTGCTGTCTATTGATTATAAAGAAAATATATACTAATTGGTATATAATTGTATATATTGTATTATCTCTTCACTAAGAATGAAATAAAACATACATATATTATAAAAAGTAATTATAAAGCTGAATCCAGTTCGCCTAAATATATTAAACAATGCTCCTCCTTAACATATTGCAATATATCTTGAATTCTAAAAAATATATTTTAAGCTTAGAAAATACTTTGTTTAGCAGCAGAACCGATAACAACTTGAAACTACTGATGTATCTAAACCATTTCAACCACTTCTTACATTCTATAATAAGCTTTTACATCTATACTTCCAATAAGCTAAAGTTTAGGATTCTGTTGCAAGTAGGATTATTTTGCCTTAATACCAGCCATTCCGATATATTTAGCTCCTGTGTGTAGATATACGATTGACTTTGAGTTCTAAACCAAACTAAAGGAAATCGCATTCTATTTAAATTTGGTAGCTGAAATTTATCCGGTTATAAAAGGGTAAATTTTGGATAAGGATTTGGAATCCACAACTTCAAATCGGTTCCCAAAAGTCAAAACTCAGGTCTCTCAGTAAAAATTGAACTCAGATATTGACGTAAGCCAAACTTTTAAATAAAACCCATCTATATGAATGTACATCTTAATCAATAGTATATTTTGATACGTATCATTTTACTGACATATATTTATCTTTGTACAGGGTTAGTATGGAAGATAAACAGCCTGAGGTTCTTAGCGAGCCCTTTCTAAACATAAAAGTAGTTACCGTCGACAACAGTAAAAAAGAATTGATCTATAGACTCCAATATGAAGTACCTATTAAATTTATTCACTATTTAAACGTTTGTATAGACCAATTTAAACCAGTACCAACCAATGCTTAATAAGCAGAACATCGATCGAACTTATTTTGAGTTTCAAAAGCTACAAGATTATCTGATAGCGGTTTACCCTGAATTATTAGTACCTATCCTACCACCCATACCTTCGCAGCTGCTAGCACAGCAAAACTTCAACAACCTGAGTAAACATCAATTGCAGAATCAGCATCAATTTCAGGAACATTTACTATCGGACCTTCAACAGTTTCTATTGCGAATAACTTCCAATCGAAGTTTAAAGGTCGACCTTGAGCTTAAAAACTTTTTGCAAGCATCATTCAACTACAAAAGTGCACCTTATAGTCCGATAACCACTTCCAACCTAGTCAACTACAAACTGAAGGAAGATTTGGCCTATGGTAAATACCGTTTAAACTTGATAACTTTACAACAGAACGTACAACATAGTGCTCAGATTTACCTCACCAACTTAACTTTGAACCGGCGTCAACTAGCTCGCAGCTACTTGGACTTTGGGGCCAAGACGATAGCACTAAGTTTAACTAACCTCAACTTAGCGACTTCAAAAGATGTGGAAAGCTTGGGTGAGCAGGAACTTTTAAACTTACTACGCAAAATCGGCATCACCTACCAAAACAAATCGGAACTGCTGCATAACTATATAGACTACGACATAAGTTATGGATTCCAACTGATATTCGAATTGTATTCGCGACAGTTGGAACATATCCTACACAACTTGGGGTTAAGGTTCTTTTGCCTGAAAGAGTACCAGGATTCGGTTCAAAAGTCGGACAAGAAGAAGCATACATTAGTTATCCTCAAAGCCAACAACACTTTGGATAAGTTGAAGGTCGATAAAGCTTTGCAGGAGTTTGAAGAGGTAGCCTTTTCTAAAACTTTTAAAGCTTCTAACATACATATAACTCATTAGGCAAACCAATATGAAAATTATAGGAACGTGCAGGTGCAAAAGTTCAACCAGCAACTACCGGTACAACTAACTAGGTTCGATAGGGAGAGGTATCTGGACTGCAAGCAGAAGCTCCTCAAATTTGCCAACACCAATCTCAAGTTGGAAATGGAGAATCTGAAGCAGCTCACGTTATGTTTACCTGAACTCAATAAGTTAAAGCGAAATACCTTCAAAGTTAGTAAAGGTCTGAACTTTGACGGGGATTTGGATAGGCAGGCTGCTACCCAACTAAATTGAAAGTATAATAAAGTACCGTTGCTAGAGAGTATCTTGGTTTATATATACTCCATGTATGGATCAGTCTGATTTAAGTTTATTTTTGAATATCTCGTTGTATTTTTATAGTAAATTGAGCTAAAACAATGTAAAGAGAATTAAAGGATGACTATATATAGGTAGATAAACACAAATTAAAAAGTCAAGCTAATACGTTATAGTTTAATAAATTCTTGGTAAATAAAGAGTGTTCGAGAGGATGCCTCACGTTATAAACATTAAATTTAGATGCATGATAACGTAAGTACAATAAGGTATTGGTAGGTGAAAAGATATTGTAAAATGTAGTACAACATTTGAATTGCTTGTGGCAAAACTAAAGATAAAACTATGTTATCGCTATTCAGTCTGAAATTTAGAAGCTTCCATTCCTGAGATGCTTTATAGCACAACTACACTTTACTATGGAATAAGGCCGCTATTTTTGAATTAGGATTGATGCATGTTGAAGTGAATCAGGCTACCTTGTAAACAGCAGATTAATTTTACACCATAAGTTTGGGTATAGGAAAGTAATCTTGATTCTACATATCGAATTTGTACAGAAGGTTAAGGCTACAGCTTATACCTCCCTAATTTCGAAAAAAATAGCAAGGTATAAAATAGAATAATTTGAACTTAAAGCCTCTCTTTTCAATTGAATGTCAGCTGAAGATGGCCATCCTTCCCAAACTACTACCTGAGCTTCATAAAACGGTAATAACAAAATTAGATAGGGATACTCAGCTTAGTACAAATTTACTCAATATATACTTCAGTCAGATTGTCTTTAATACAATATTTAGAAATATACTATCCTATAAGTTATATGAATGGGTCAGTAAATGTAAGCATAGTGAGGAAGCAATATGTAAACCATAGCAAATGGCTAAGCAATATAAAAAACTCATTAATAATGCCAAACAACGTCAAAAACTGAAAAGGTATTCGTGCTATGAATATAGTGCATCAATTATGTCTAAAAGGATATAATTAAATTTATTCCTATTTATTTCAATCTTACAATACCTTCCATGTCTGTGTTTTTCAGGATTTGCCAACTTCACCCCAAAGTCCAGGCTGAGGAAGGAGATGCTACTCGTAGTTTGTTACCAGTACTGTTTCAAACTTTAGTCAACTTGACAACTTTAATCGTGTATGATGAGCTTTCTTCCAATGTATTTAATTTTGAGTACAGCCTGTGATTACTATGCTTTGTGATGCAAGATCTAGTTGACATTATCGATGAATCTGTTCGTTTCCTTATGAAGCCATTCAAGTGCCGAAATATGGAAATCAAGTTTATAATGGCTCCTTTCGATCAAGAGTTCATCTTTCGCAAAGGAGGATTTGCAATGTCATATAATTTAATGCATATTTTTATATACGGAGGACTCGAAAAGGTTAAGCAGTTGATGCTATACCACTTACCATCTTTGATTAGTCATGATTTCCTTTGCAGTTTTAAGATGTTTAGGGAAGGATTCCAAGATTTAGAATTAGATAACTAAATAAAACGTATAGCTATTTAAAATATTTTAAAACTTCCTCTTATTTGTTTATTATTTGAAAGCCTTATTTAGTTTAAGGCTTAATTGCATATACCTACATAGGCTTTTAACCGCGTCAGAAGATAAATATATTAGTACCCTATATCAACCAATATTCTTTTATACTTGCCTTAGCTGCCTAATTTACAAGTTTAATTGATTTGCTACATCAATTCGATTTCAAATACATTTTAAAGTAAGATCATTGATAGTGACAAACTCAACCCCTAGCTCAAATACCCTTGGATAACCACTTTGCAGTACAACGACGTATACATGTGCGATAGCATCCTTCTCAAACCTATCGCTATCTTAACTCACACCAAGTGCATCAATGCCAACGGTTCAAATTACTCGATCAACTACCACTGCTACGATTTATCTTCATTCCACAAGTGGAAGACAGCTTGAAGACTAGCATCTTAAAACTCACTATCCATTTGGATTGCAAATCAAAAGTGATCTCCACGCAGTTGCTGTCTTGAGACTAGCCACCTTTATCACTGCTGATATTAGCAACTTTGAATTTGATAACAGCACCATCGTCAACTTTAGTACCTCTGTTTTATCGGTAGAGTGGAGTATCTCCTATCTATATTCTAGCCTAAACTCTTTAATTGTGATAGAAGCTGCAGTTGATGATATAATATCATATATATTAAATGTACCTTCACTAACTTAATAGTGCTTTAACTACATGTCCGCCTTTTCCGACTTGGGTGTTCAATAGGGTGATAGTGACTTTGGAGATCCTCTATCCCAGGAAAAGGAAGACAAGACTATTTTCGTTGGCATAAGTGCAGACAGTAGTTTCTGTAATATATTGAATGTCTACACCATATGGATTCAATTTACAAGTTAAAATCGCGGATCCTGAATCAAGTTAGCCAACCTTCAAACTTCACTAAATTTCGTTGCCATAAATTAATATACTTTAGTTCTTTGAAGTATAATGTTCAAAGCAACATTTATCAACCTTTGTTTGAAACTAAACTCCATCGTTGTGAATCTCCTAGATAACCTTTCAAAATTAAATTCTTTGAAGACTTGAATATTTTGGAATAAAATCGAGATTCACTCAATATATATTGCAGAGACACTTGCAGTCAAAAACATGGTAAAAATGAGATAAAAGTACATGTGATGCTACATAGGAGCTTCCTACGTAGTCCTATACGCTTCTGTTTCATTTTTACCTACCTTTTAACAGGCATCATCCACCTAAAATAGAATACCACCTTTGCCCAAATATATAGTATAAAGTGCCACTTTCAAATTCAATCTTTCTTTCAAAACAGCACCTAAAGAACTTAGATGGACGTGATACTAAGCTTAGAAAATTTGTCTTTGAAGATCCTGGAGGAAATGATGGACTATCAAAATTTGGCAACTTTGGATAGATTGCTAGTACAGAGCTGTTACTTTTAAGCCTATCCATTTCCATTTGTTCCTAGCTGTCTTTTTAAAGAGGTATAGGTTCGACCAAGCAACTGAAAAGTATACAACCTCTATAATCAAGTACTGAGATAACTACGTTGATCGTATATACATTTTCGGTAAGCTTTATACTGGTAAAGATAAATTAATAGATTTACCTAACTTTAACCAGCTTCATACAACCAACTATAGAAGTGTTGGTAAGTTGTAAATTATTGGGGCTGAGTAAACTTAAATGCCCAGCTATCGATGCAGATATTTTATCAAAGGTCGATCTACCTCCTACATTAATTATAGTACCAACTCTATCGACAGTTGTATCAACTCAAACCTAACTTGGTTGAAAGTAGCTAATGGTAAACTCCACATCAACTTCTTCAATTCCATCCATCAAAACTTCCTTAATCTAAAGGTCTTAAAATTGCCCAGCATTACTACCCAAAGTTACAGTATCGAATTTGAAAAGGTGAAGTTCGAAAGTGTCACTTATATATCGTTAACGATAACTCATAGCAGTACAGTGTTCGCCTACTTGACAAATCCAACTTATGTAGATTGAGGATAACCTATTACCAGTATCAGATAAAATATGTGTTAAGTTTGACTTAAATTCAATCACTTTGAAACCAACAGTATGAGTCTGATCGATCTAATCTGTCCAAGTAACTTTTCAAGGCTGCGGCGCCTAGAAATTGAATTTATGGATGCCAGCTACGCCGCAAATTTAAGGTCTATCTTCGATATGCTTCATAATTTGAAAGATCTGATGTTGACCTACGATCGTGGTTTTAACAGCGAAAGGTTTGATGTCGATTCGTTATCAAGCTTGAGAAGTCTCAAGCTCAATTACTTCAAAGTGTTTGATATCGTTGTATTCAGCTTTATCTCTATTTTTCGTGGCTGTCACCACCTAACTCTTTTTTCAATGATAGCTCCTTCAATGGTACAGATTTAATGGAATTCTAGGACTCAAAGGCTAGATTTCATAGTCAGATATACTTGTGCCCTAAAAGTGCTTTCATTTCTTTGGAATGATGATTTTATGATCGTGCTCCCAACCTGCTGACACCAAAAGCTATTAACTAGTTGAGCTGATGATGCCTTCTGTTCGTTGATGTCAACAGATAGTTAAATTGTTGTGCTTTGTAGTAGATTTGGATGTCGTTTATTTATTTTTTAGCTATACGTTCATCTACTGTAGAGATTTTATAATATATTTGTAAATATAAAATGTACATTGAAAATTCGCAAGTTTTTTATACAACTATTTCATTTAGATAATGACATTAATTAATTTGAAGTTCAAAATCTTGATGGAGCAGAGATTCTATCTTGAGTTGGACTCAAGCTATGGTACCATTTGATGCTACTTCACACTATCTTTGTTGAAGATTATTCATTTCAAAGCTTTATCCAATAACTTCACGTTGAATGGCAGTCCATTGGTTAGTTTCAATTTACTAAATTTTTAAAGCATAGTTTTGAAAATAGAAGCATTCATCTTTTGACAAACTACTTATAGAAGATGGACGAAGCACCAAGTTTGGAGAATCTACCTTCGATAGTCCAGGAAGAGATTATTGGATACCTAGACCTGATAGATTTGTGTAGTTTGTTGTTGCAGAACCGATATTTTTTCAAAGTAGCTCACCCCCATCTATTTTTAGCCGCCCTTTACAAGAGGTACAGGTATGATGCAGCAACCAAGCAATATGCAAAATTTATCGTGGAAAAGTATACCAATTGCTATGCCGATCGTATCGATGTTTCCGATGCACGTTATACCAACCAAGAAGATTTAAATTTAGATTTACCTAACGTCAAGTACTTATCGCTAGCTGACTGCGAACAACTGGAGATAGATGAGTTGATAGATTCCAAGCTGTTGGAGCGAGGTAAGCTCAAAAGTTTAGCAATCAAAGCACCTATCTCAGATAAGATAAACTTGTTCCCCTACATTAACCACTTGGGTAACCTAAACCGGCTGTCGGTAAGCAACCTCGTATCTACCAACTTTATCGATGACTACCTCAACCCAAATTTAACCTGGTTGGAGATAGAGAATGCCGAACTCCATCATACCTTCTTCAAGTCCATCCACCGCAATTTTGCCAACTTGAAAACTTTGAAGCTGCTCCAGCCTGCCACCAAAAGCTACCACCTAAAGTTTATACCCATCAGGTTTGAATTGGTTACCCACCTAGCGTTTATTGGCTTCTACAAAGGTACTTTATCTGACTACTTGACGAATCCATGCTATTGGCCCAACCTACGTAAGCTGAAGGTATATCAATATGCAGATGGGCAGAAGTCTGTACTAAGTAAAGCTTGGTCCCCCCCTTGACCACCTTGAACTTCATAGCGAGAGTCCCATCTACCCAACCTGCCTCGACAACTTTGTAGGTTTGCGATACCTTGCAGTTGAATTTAAAGGTTCCGGTCATGCTACAAGTTTGAAATCTATTTTCGCGATTCTTTGCAATTTAGAAGAGTTGACGTTGAGTCACGCTCGTGGTTTCGATAGCGAAAGTTTCGATATCAAGGAGTTACCAAAGTTGAAGCAGTTCAAGATCAACTATTTCAAAGTATTGGACACCACCATATCCAAGTTTATCTCGACTTTATGTGGCTGCCACCAGTTGACTCTCAAGTTCCAGAGTAACTCCTTCAACAATGTAGATCTAGAAAAAATTTTGGACTTTGATGCCAAGTTCCATAATCTAATGTACCTGTGTCTTAAAGGTGTCCCTAATTCTTTCGAACGGTGGTTTTCAGATCGTGCTCCCAACGTGTTGACATTCAAAGCTTTCCCCTAGCTGAATCGATGATGCCTTCTGTTCTTTGGTATCAACAAGCAATAAGCTGCTATGCTCTTTCGCTACTCATCTACTTAAACTTTTCTACTTTATATGTATCTTTAATCTTGATCTTAAAAAATAACAATATGAAAAGCACATACAAACTAATTCAAAACCACACTGTAAAAATAAAATTTAATAAATAATTTCCCAAAAAATCAAAAGTTCTCTTTGTTGTAATGGAACTTCGTGCCATCGTTTCCAGGCTGTGAGTACTGGTTACAGTGCATATGTAAACTCTTACTCAACGGTTTTGGTCCACAGAAGAAGACGCCGACATCGGTGGCTTTATGCCTGTTGGCCAAGTTGTGGAAGATTTGTCCAAAGTTAGGTCTACCGAACTGGGTCGGTGAGCGCAATCCAGTCAAAGCATCTTCTTTACCAGCTTCGTAATTCAACGTCAAGTTGCGGATCTCATCACCTTTCAACTTACCAGTCAAGAAGGTGTTGATCTCAATGATATGGCTGGTATCTTCCTGTTCGATAACAGAGAGTAGACTTTGGAACCACTCGAAAGCTTCTTTGTCACGACAGATCCAGAAGAAGTAGACTTTACATAACCGCGTCTGCTTGCTTGGAGTGTAGAGGCGGTACCAGATGGATCGTAAGATGGAAGCAAAGGGTGTGACACCGATACCGGCACCTACGAGGACCGACACTTCGTAGTTGAAGACGTCTTCAGAAGCCGAACCAAAGGGCCCATCTACCATAATGGTAGGTAAAGCACGATCCAACCCATCGTCGGCAGCGAGCTGGGGGGACTTGTCTCCGACGTCGCAGCCTAACTTGGTGGCGAAAGCTTTGGTAAAGTTGCCGGCCATACGGATGTGGACCGAAGCATAGTCATCTTCAGGGGCTGAAGTCAAGGTGAAGGGGTGCCACTGGTGCATCGATACATCGGGACAACACAAAAATATATACTGTCCCGCCTTCATCTTGAACCCATCTTTCTTGAACTGGACTTCGACGACCTTGGAAGGGTGCAAAACAACTCGTGTGATGAAGGTACGTCGTGAGCCACGCCATTCTCGAGCAACCCTCTCGTACAAATACAATACTCCTGACAGCGTCCAATACTTCCAGAAACTGGCGCCGGCGCAGTAGGGAGGATGATCACGCTTAATGAGGCAAAACCCTCCGTGGAAGGAGTAGAGTAGAAAGTAGATAGCGAAGAGGTGGTGGGTATACCAAAAAGCTTCGAAATTGGTGCGACGTACTTTGTTGGATGAGGTGAAGGCTATAATTGCCAGTGACAGCAGCATGATGACACCAGTTATACCAGGTCCGGTAGCAAAGGTGTAGTGGGCCCAACTTTTCCCACCAACGCCACCGTTTATGTACTGCAGCCGGTAGAAGTTGACAAAGTGGGCTATGGTGTGGATAGTGCTGAAGAAGATGATGGTCCAAGCAGTCAATTTGTGGAAAGTCTTGTTCTTGTCAAAGGGGATGACGTGGTTCAAAGGGGTAGAACGTAATAGAGAGATAATGGATCTACACATGGGTAGTAAAATTACGGCTGTATTTATCTCTATTGGTAACGAAGTCGCTCGTGCCATTAAGAAGGACATGCCTAGGGCAGCTCGAGTAGTGGTAAATTCTCCGTTGTAGGTGTAGTTGACAAAGGCGAACCCAAAGATTAAAACTTGGCTCAGTAACCAAACCACGAAAAATATGACGGTGGAAGCTTTATTGTTTTTAAATGTTAGTATAAAAATAATGATCCAATAACTCACTTTCATTCTTTATGTACCGCGTTGCCTTCTGGTACAAGTTGAGTTTGTGGTAGTCTAAGGGTCGAGGTGCCGACATGTAGTTATTTGTCGAACTACTGCCTTCAGTTATTATAGGTAAGACTGGAGCTGGTGCCACCCGACTGCTGTAAGTCATTTATTTAATCTTTCTATAAAGGTAAAAGCTGTAAGTTGTAAGTCGGCTTTCAAATGAAAGTAAATTAATGCTGTCGAACGGTAGTTGTAAGTAGTAAAGTGTAGTTAAAATGGTGTCTCTAATTATGCAGGTGAATCGACAACCAAAGTAAATAAATCGAATGTCTTTAAACAGGAATATAAAGTTGAAAGTTGGGCTTGAGCTTTGAGTTCTTCCTTCGATTTCCTTTTCCTTTTTCCTTGGCTCGTTCCTCCTAAACCGTGTACTCCACCTTTTTAATTGACTTTGGAAAGTTCCGCCAATAAGATGTTCCTTAGCAATTGATTTTCGAACCCTTCAAATTTCAAAATTTCAGCCAACCGAATAAGTTAGTTTTGCTAAGGAACTGGTGATTTCTAATCACAGCGATGGTTACAGTAACTTTATAGTTTATGCAAGCATGTGTTCGTTAAGAGATAGGATGAAATCATTTAATACTTGCAATCCGATATATCTTTTTGCTTTTATATAAATAGTTCTTTTAATTGATCTAAATAGCTTTGAATTGCTTTTCCATTAATATTAGACATATTTCCTTTGGATAATGTGAAAAAGTAAGTGACCTGCATGTAAATTCTTTTGATTCCGATTAATGAATTGCTTACTGTTTGAAATTAGTAAGTTCAAACTAGTTTTAACATAACATTAATTGTCATTCCTCAAATTGGTACCAGAACCTTTGTAAGTTGATGACCATTTGATAAATTGAAGTGTACCTCACAAAGATAAATATATTGTCGACGTATACTTTGGATTCAAATATTAGCATATGGACCTTGCCTAGAAACTTTAATAGTGGCTTTAAAAGTACCTGTACTGTCTACTTGAGCCTAGACTTTCGCTGTTCATAAGTAAACTATGTGTAGGTTATCAAAGGCTCACTCCATTGAAAGTATTAATAAAACACATCTACTATATTTTCCATGTGCACCTTAAAACACAGCTGTTAGAAAGGTCTGTCTAATATTTCAACCATAGAAGATATATAATTTCGCAAGAGCTTTGATTTAAATATATTGAGCCGATAGTGGCTTACACAACATCGAGCACGAAGCTGAAGCTATTGAAGAAAGTGATCGAAAAGTTGGGAAACTTTTGATGAAGGCTTATAAACTGAGACAAAAGATTTAGTTATTAAACTAGCTAAGATGCACATCAGGATATGATGTAGTGTTAACTGTGTATATATGACTCCATTCGATTTTCCAAATTCAATGGTGCTGCTTTGAATCATCCTAAACCAATCTAAACTCCTTTGGTATTAAGACTTATCTCTTCCTACTTTACTTATAGTATACATATAGAGACATACGAATATATCTACAGGTCTTTATTGCAAAGGCGGTTCGTCTAGAACAAAGTAACCTTATAAGTATCTATGAAACTAAATAATAGAATCCGAAATAAATCAAACTAAAAAACACATAATTAATAATTCTTTAATAGTCATTTCAGACTCAGGCAGTAAGTCATTTCAAATTACTGATCAGCACCATAGCCAGGACAAGTGGAAACATCACGGGTAGTTTCGGGGCGGGCACATTCGCCACCTACAGACTTCTTGAAGCACTTGTGGCCATTACCGTTCTTCTCCCAGCATTCAGGAGCGCTCTTCATACCAAAGAGATAGGCGATATCCCCCTGGTACAAGCACATCGTACCTTTAGCTGGGCAATCAGGCTTATCCGACTTGGGTGCGAACCCAGGGCACTGACTAGCATCCTGAGTATTACCATCTTGGGCACAAGTACCGGAAGGTGACTTACGCTGACACTTGTAGCTGCTGTTGACTTTAGTCCAACATTCAGGAGTTCTTGGGCCACCAAAGACGTAAGCAAGATCCCCTTGGTACATGCATACGTCACCAGCCTTGGGGCAGGTAGGCTTAGGGACGAAATTAGGGCAAGATGAGACGTCGGTAGTTAAACCCTGGCGAGGGCAGCTACCGTCTTGGAGCTTGCGGAAACATTTGAAGCCACTACCGTTGGATTCCCAGCATTGGGGCGTGTTGGAGTTGCCAAAGACATAGGCGAGATCGCCTTGGTAAAGGCAAGTGGTGCCGACGTTGGGGCATTCGAGGCCAACTACCAAATTGGTCAAGGCGCTAATGCTGAGTAAGGAGAAAGTAAACTTGTTCATTTGCTTTGGATTTTCTAATCTGTTTGTAGTTGAAGATGGAGTAGTTTTGCTGGCTTTTATACCTTTCGGGACGTCTTGAACTCGGTAGATGTCGGATTTTTGAAATGGCTAAAGCAGGGTCCGCTTGATCGTTTAGTAATGTTAGTGGTGGCTTGGTATAAGGATCGCTTAAAGCTTATGTTACTTTGGTATAGAATCATTTGATAGTAAGCTATATCAAAGGTTAGGCACAGTTATAATTTAGCGACATCCTTTGCGAAAGTCCATTTTGATGCAGGATATGGTATTGACCGAAAGAAATGCTATGGTGCAGACTACTTAGTCAACTAGTAAAGTATATTTTAGAGTTCCGCATCCATTTCCGATTCGACAGATATTATTGAATGTAGGTATTTTTGCTACTTTACTTCCGAATTACTAATAAATATAATCTATCTCTAAAGAATTTCAACAGATCTGGCTATAATATCAGATGGCTTCATCTAGTTGTCGACGAACTATTCTAAATTTATACATCTTAGATCGACTTTGAGCATATTCCAAAGTACTGAAACAGACTAGATACGACCTGCTAGCTTACTTTATATTTTATAAGTTATGTCAGTGTAACTTGGTTTCAAATTTGAAGTAGATGTGGTTTAAGTTTATAGGTTAGAGGTAGGGATGCATAAATGGGATGTAGATCTCGATTATAACAAACTATTTCGATTTTATGTTTTAAAATAGCATACTATATCTAATATAATACAAAGTTTAATGTACTGTACCTAGAAAACTGAGAAGATATTGAACCTTGGAAAGTTTAATACTAGAAATCAACCAAGCTAATTTGAAAAGCACAATTGTGATAGACTTTTCCATTAAATTTTTATGGTGATGGAAAATAAATTGATACCTTCGCTTTTACTATAGATTGATTTATAATGTATATTTATGATATCTGCCTAAAGAAATACATTACTTTAAATTCAAGCTAGAGGTACTATATAGTAAGTTTCATGAAATATAGGAGATACTATTCACGTCAAAATATATCAACTTACATTTACAAATCAGCTTGGCTTGAATTTAAATTAGACGTTGACTTTAACAATAGAACTGATTTGAATTTAAAAAGTGAAAAGCTATGTATGTGAAGATTATTTGAAATATATCAAACTATTGTTCAAATCTCACTATAGCTTTCAATTAATAATATAGATTTATTATAATTAATCAATCCAAGTTACAATTTCAAAAGCAGTACTATATTCGAGTGTCGGTTTACAACTCAAAGACAAAACTTGAACGTTGAGTGTATTCATAGATCCAACATATTTGATTATAGAAACGTAGCACCTTTCCTTCCAATTATATTCAGGATTTCCATCGCATACATTTTAACCACAGACCACAAACTCTGTTCCTCCATAAACTCCAATCTTATGTTCGTGGATCCCACTATCAGCGTGGATGTAATCGACCAGTTGAAGTGATAAGTGAGGTACAATGCCGTTCTGATCAGTATATTGAGTGGCTTATATATTTAAATCACGCAGGTATTGAACAAATGCGTCGTTACTGACGCGAAAGCTAGAATATATATAATTGATCAACTTTCTCGTATCTTTCAGTCCATTCAACAGGTTGAATTGCTTGGATAAGAACAAGATGAAGATGGTGACACCTAAATTGTATTCAGTTATATACAAAGCTTGCCCTTTAAACATATCCTTCAATAGCAATGTTTTAATGGCAATTAGTTCTTGGTTCATAGTTGGCTGGTAGTAGTTAAGGCATTATTGATGGGCTTTGGTATCTCTAGGTAATCCCTAATAACCTATCAACTAGTACTCGAAGTTGGTGATCTAATTCTGGGCTTTGAGAGTGCTGCAGTATAACATGGTGATCGACCTCTGCTTAATATCGACACTGATGACAATCAAAACTTCAAACTCCTTGCTATAGATGACTTTCACGTTAGTAAAGTCATCCTGACAATCAAAAGCGTTTCCAAGGATCCCACCCATCAAACATCTGTAAATAATCGACAGGTAAAGGTACTTCTTAACGTTGGCTATCATACCGTGCTTGAAAATATAAGATAGGTTGCCCAACTTGTAAGGTAGCTTGTAGATGAAAATTTGTAAAAATATTGTATTAAAGATTCGAGGAATAGCTTGTAAAATTCATCTAGGAAACTATCAGCCAAGGAGATGGTCTCTGATTTAGGGTTGGATAGAATAGGAAGCATAGAAGATGATACCATTATAAGCCCTTAAAGCTTGAACTGAGATTTATAAGTTGTCATCTATTTATATATTTTAGTTGGTAGTGATTTTAGCAACGGTTACAAGGGTACCAATACTTAATAAACCTACTAAGATGAAGTTGAGTTGGATCATGATTTTCAGTTACTTTTAAGAAGGATCCATCTTCGTAGGTTTATATACTGGGTCCAAGCACAAGACACATATTTTTAGATTTCTTGATGCAGTCAGATGGAAAGCCTGCCTGACAACAAAGTTTAGATATAGTTGTTGGTAGAAAGTATCTAAATTTTAAAGAAGTCCCTGATGGATATTTCAATTTTCGGAAGTTTGTTGAAATGGACTAGATCCTTTGTAAGCTACTATCAGTTGTCGTTACTAAAGTTTTGAAGTTGAAGGTAGGCTGGATAAAACTCAAAGGTGCTTTTATCAAGTACATACATATATATTATCTTTTGTACTTGACTACAATATAGCATTAAGACTTGCAGAATCTATTTTGATTTTGCAATAACTACCTTTATATAAATTTCCTGGAACTAATCTAAAAAATATAGTTTATTAGAAATTTTCCTCTTCAATATAGGTACTGCTCCTCATCGGATGTAATGGTATCTTACAAACAACAATTGATACTACATAGTGTTAAGGGCTATCAATTATAAGCTTTTTGGATGGCAATGCTCTTCAAGATATAAAATTTAGCAATACAAGTGTTTCAGGAAAGCTGAAGCTTGGAGAAGTTATGATTATTTATGAATAAGATGTACTTGATATAAATTTGGAAACCTATGGATGTATTGAATCCTGAAAATTTATTAGACGGGACATAGTTCTGGAGAAAAATGTATTTATATTGAAGTATATGAACTATTTGTGAAAAGCTCCATTACGTTTACATGGGTTCCTTGATAGATCCGAATGAGGTTTGTCAATCTTCAGCAAAGTGTATGTTCTCTTTAAAAGGCAGGGCCTAGTTATTAGAAGATATATACATTTGGATATATATGAACCTGTATGAACATTACATTAGAGTTTTAAACTCTTATTAAAAGTTGATGACTCAACCATCATAATTAACACTCGATATATATAAGTTGATGAAATGGGTATATAAAGCTTTAATACATCGCTTTTTGCCTTGAAAAATCGATTTACTAGTATGAAAAATTATACTATTTGATATCCAGCCTTTATTTTATAGATAAAGCATAAAAGTTAGCTATAACTAAGGATTATATATGGAGTAGATTATTGATTATTAAATAGAAGGATCTATCCTTTCATCTATATTTAGAGTTTTCATCGTAAACCTCTTGGTAATAGACTACCAAAAATATTTCAAACATCAATCTTATTCTCATATAACTAATATCCTAGTATATACAAAGTCGGCTAGCCACATATATAGATACAATATATCATCGTTATTATTGGTATATTTAGTAATGGAAACGTTGATATCATATAAATACTGAATGAATCTATTATTACTAACACTTAGATTTGTGTAGGAGTAGTTGGCAACAAACCTATCGTTTCCAAGCTCTTTTAAAAGTTGAACCCATCTATATAACTATAAATAGGAGACAGATGCATCTAAATTGCACTTTTTAAGGTTTAAGGTAAACTAACAAACTTTAGGCTTAGAATTTTGGCTTTGTATAATACTTTGTGGTATATAGATAGAGAGATAGAAAGCCATTATTTACCTTTATGCTATCAGTTAGTTAAGGGGAGTTTAATATTGAGTACTTGAAGTTAAAATTTAATTTTCAGTTGAGAGGGAAGCTCTATAGGAAACCAGTGCTCTCTCTACTCTGAATTACATCCACAATTTCATTAAGTTCTGCATGTAAAAATTGTAGGTATAATTTGAAATAGTTGAAGTATTATCTTTTGCTTTCTGTTTACAGCAATGTTAGTTAGAGCTTCAAAACCATCGTTGAAGACTGTCGAGAAGTTAAAAAACTCCTTATGGCAGCCACAGGACTGATTAAGGATACTAGCTTTAGAAAATATAAAACTATAAAATACTGCAGGTGTTTCTTGACTTTGTCGGATGATACAGTTATTAAAGGATTTAGGAATAGTTACATTTGTAGGTGGGCTGTGAACGAAAAGAATGTAGTGATCTTGGATTAGGATTGGTAAGAGTAAATTTTCAAGGATGTTAAAAAATTAAGAGCTGATCAGGAAATATGGTGATAGCTCCAAGTTATCTTTAGAGTCGAAGATGGGTCCAGAAGTTTATTTGATTTTGAGTTATTCATTTAAATGAAAAGTGTGTTGAAATTGAAAGGTTAAAGTAATATCGTACCGCATTAACAAGGTAGTCCACTGATCCCATCAATGTATTTAAATATAGTTGATAACATAAAGGCCAAATTAAAATAGAAATATCAAGCCTATATAAAAAAAAGTATATTGTACTATATACATCAACATACTAACAGCTATTATTGTAACTCGCTAGGGATGAAAAGTGGTATAGTATCGGTTGATAAAACTTCCTTTGTGCTTTATTCAACTCAGGATTCTTCAAATTTGGAAACAAAATAGGATCTTCGTTACCAAAGGTAAGTTTTAAATCCAAACTACATCTACAGATTGGAAAGGAAGTGGAAAAACTGATCGATAATATTTTTAAGTTGCTTCAAGTGGAGGTTGTTTAGCTGTAAGCCATATTTAAAGTTGAAAATATTAATCGAAAAGTAGTTTTGTAAAGTTAGACCTGTCAAGCTGATTAAGGCTTTAAACAGGACTACTATCCAAGCACTGACATGGTTGGAGCTGTAAAATTGAAGGTCAAATCTGATTAGGCTAATGAAGCTTGAGGAATATAACGGCTTGACTGGTGTTGAAAAAGAAGCAGTTGGCTAGGATAAGGTTAGGTCAAGTTCCTTCCAGTGACAAAGGTGCGTAAAAATTGATTCCTTTACTATAGCAATGGCTTCTAATTCTTGATAAATATTTAGAGTCAGCTAGTAGCTTGAATATATTGTTTGAATACTGGTAATTTACATATAAGTCTAGATGCAGAAAGTTACTAAAGGTAGGAAACTTGCGGATATCTCCAGAAAATATGTCGATGCTCAGGGACAGCACCTTGAAGCTGGACAAGATAAATTTTAGATCGAGTAAAATGTTTGCTGATACAGAGTTCTATAGAAATTGGAAGCGGGTCAATATCAGATCGTATATACCTTTTTAAAAAAAACCTCACATTCCAGTAGTTTTGGATTATAAAGCTCTTCAGTTTTGTTAATATCTGCTTAAACAGCTCAAAGTTAGTAAGACTTCCAGGTTGTATGTAAATGTAGTAGCCATTTGGCCTTTGGCAGCCTTGCTAATTCTTTTCAATTAAGCTATTGAAATGGCTATATTTTATTTCAAAATACTCCTTCACATACTTGAAATAGCTTACATAGAGTTTAGAACAACAGGATATAGAATACACCGCTTTGACAAGCTTGTTATAATTTTCAATCATCTGCTTGGGCTTGCAGGTTCCCTTTGACTGTGCTTACACTTCTTGGTCTACTTTTCTAAACTATAAAGCACTATGTCTGAAAAATGTCGTTGAAGGTGATTTATTGAAAGTACCAGCTGAATATGCCTTGGTTGAATTGGGTAACTCTATTTAAAACAACCACTGTCGTTTCATGGTGTTTGAGTGATAAGCTGGAGAAGTTGGTCATCTTTAAATCGGAATTCGGGCGAGGTTTTGGATTTGACTCGGTGGCATTTATACCTTGCTACTTTGTGGGCTCGGTGAGTTAAATTCCTTTTATGCTAAGGATGAAGTTCAATTTCTTGCATCAGATCCCCCAGAATACTGAATTACCCAACTACCTGGAGTTGAGCAATTCTTCACTTCAATCCTATTATATAGCTAATAGCTCATGGATTCTTTGCAGGATATAGTGTAAATAAAATATTATCAAAGTCAGCCGATTCCTTTCAAATAGTTAGTTTCCATAGTTGAAAGGTTAAGGGCTGGGCAATTTAGGTAGACTTTATGAGATACATAATTGTAGGCAGGGTAGACATCAATACCTTTGTAATTGATAGCAGATTTCAAAGTACTGCCTTGTTCGAAATTAAATGCATCATGTTCTCAATTTGATTATAATAGTGAGCCATTCAATTTGAAACTTATTAATACTGAGACTATAAAAGTATAAGCCAAGTACAGCCAAGCCCAATAAGCTTATGAACTGTCAATTCCATATGTTAATATATAAAGAAGCTTGCAGTTCGCAAATTTATTGACTGTGGCTGTAGTTTACCATCGAATTTGAGTTTATATTCTACAACGGTATTTCCCATATCCTCATTTTTAGAGGTAGCAAAGTTAATTTTGGGGGTGAGCATGTTCAAATAGCCAAAAATATAAAGATATAGCAACATTTCATTGGCTACAAGTATTGGAAATGAAATCCAAATGATGTAGGAAACACTATTCTACAATATAACTATATATCTATTGAAACTTTAAACTTAGGTTCAAAGGGAAACTTTATAAGAGTTTAATTGAAGGTACAGGCTTTAAAATGATGTATATACTAAAATGAAATAATCCAGGTATAATTTTATAATTTGAAACTACAAACTTCACTATCATTTAAAAACATTAAGTATTCAAACCAATCTTTATAGTAAAACTGATACAAACCAATTTTTGAACTTCATAAGTTAAAAGCTATATTTAAAAAGTGGCATTACCTATAGCAAAGCTAAAGGGCATCAAAGTTGATTCTATGTCGCTGCCAGCTCTTTTTCCCTAAGATCTTCATTCTAAAATATAAATATCAATACAAATGCAAGCAAAAATAGTACCTTCTCCCTCCTATGAAGATAGACCACCGCAATGGCCAACACCAAGCAACTCAAGATCAGCGAGAGTAAGACATCCCATAAATAGTTTTTTTTGTTGAGGTAGAGTTCCCGCGTCCAACTTCGAGCATCGGAACCTTCCTTCCCCTCCTCCTGGTAGGGGAAGATAACCAAATGGGAGTTGGGGATGACGCCAAAGAACTGCTTGACGTTGAAGTCGTAGTAATCTTGTTGAGATTTGAGATTGGGCAGTAGCTTGGACGTAGCCACAGTCAGTACTTGCAGGTAGTTGTTGGTGCGACCTAGTCCTATAGTTTGCACGGTTGGGTTGATATGGCGATAGCCAAACTGGGTAAGTTGATTGACGGTATGTACCTTGAAGTTTCCGACTGGGTCTAAAACTTTGAACTGGATGGTGGTACCTATAGCCAAAGCCCCATAAGGTTTAACATCTTTGGAGCCGGAATCGGTAGCTATGAGCTGCTGGCATTGGTTGGAGCAGATGCCGTTAGTAACCGACATCTTGAGGAAGAAGGCGTCATTGTCCAAGTTGTTCTGGAAGATCGATGTTTGGTAGATGTGGTTGCCGTTGTAGGTCTGAATGAACAGGTCCAAATTTCCCTATATAAAGGTTTTAATAAGTTAACAAAATGAGCAGTATTTACATCGTTTTGAAAGTCGATCCAAAAGGCATCCACCACTTGCACATCTTTGATTAAAGTGTTGTCCAAAATAAAGGGATCCTGGACAAAGGTACGTAACTTCAACTCGGTCTGTTCCTTACTACAGAGGTCAACGGTACATAACGTATTTTGGAAGATACCGATCGCGCTTCGCGTCGTTGAAAACAGATTTTTGAGGAAGCTCTCGTTGCCGTCAGAGTTGGTCAAAATTAGGAAGAAGTCAGGGTAGCCGTCCAAATTGTAATCTCCGTATCGGATGGGTAGATTCCCACCTAGTTTGTCGGGTAGTTGATGCAGGATAAATTTCATACCATCCTTGCTACTGTCGAGATCTAACTTTAGATGTAGGATAGGATGATCGAGTTCGTAGCTAAACTTGTCGTTGGCTTTGCATAATCTGTCTCCTTCCTCCCCTTCAACTTTACCTTTACTGTTTGCATCGTCAAGGGCAATCGAATTGTAGATGATGTTGAAGGTACACTTCTCGGTAGTGCAGCTGACGAAAGACATGTCCATATTCCCCCTACCCAGCCCGTCCAAGAAGGTGATGGGACCAATGTTATCGGGCAATTTGCCACTTGTACTTAACTTGAACTTGTGCTGCTTGCCGTCTAGTTGTGATATCCAAATTTGATAGTAATACTGCTCTTTGTTCTTACATAAAATAAATAGATCTGGTGAACAATCTTTGTTAAGGTCTAGGTAGGCGTTGCTGTTGGGGCTTATAAATTCACAAAGCTTATCTTCTTCCTTCGCATCTTTGTCCTTCGAATCGGAATTAGATAGAGGTAGCAGGCTAACTCTATCTAAATTAACAATATCGAATAAATTCGAGCTCGTATCCAACTTGTTGAAATTGCTGTTGTTTTTAAACAATACTAGTTGGCTCTCTTTGTTGCCGTCTTTAATATAAGCCAATAAGTCTACGTACATGGTACCGTAATAGTCTATCAGTAGTGGGTGACTAGTTAAGGTTTCCTTTATAGTTTCGGTTCTATCCACTACAATAAATTATCAAAAAGCATTACAAAATATTAATATAAAGAATTAAAAAACTACTTACAGAACTTTACACCACCTTCATTAAAATAAATTTGAACTTTAAACCCATCTTTGACTTTGAACAGCACCAGCAAGTCCAACCAACCGTCCCTATTTATATCTACAGGTATTACACCATCTACGATATCTTTGGTTGAAAGTGAAATGGTAAATGCAGTTTCGATAAACCTGTTGCTGTTGACATTGTTGTTGTAGATTTTTATTTCGTTTGTGTCGATGTTTGTACTTAGGAATATGGTGGACAGGGTTTGTAGATTTAGGAAATCCCCGTAGCCTACTATTTTACCGTTGGGTATCGGACTACTCTTGATGGTGGGAAGCAGGTCAAATTTCTTCTTTAGGTTGAGGTTGTTGGTTAACGTGACAATTGGTAGTGTTAGCAGTAGAATTAGAATTGAAAATTTAGTTGAGAGCATCATGGATGAGATCTTTGGAAAGCTGAGTTTTCAAGTTTTGGTTCGTTTTGTGCAGGAGTTCTAAGATTAGGACTTTGGAATGGACTTTGATTTCATATTTGCTTTGATGTAAATGAAAATGACGTGATAGTTTATGAAAATAGGTTTGGAAGTTGAATGGAAAAAAATCGTATTTGAATAGCCAGCTTAAGCTTCAGGTCCATCACAGTTAAAGCTATCCTATTAATTTAATTGAATTAAATACCGCTTCTTGGTTCAATTTCAAAATGGATTTATCATATATCTTTATATTTTTACTGTATATTTTCTGAGATATAAACTTTGATCACTGAAAATTGACATTAGTCTTTAGCAAATTGATGTACAGGTTAATTGACTGTTTCATTATAGCTAACTAAAAACGCTAGCTATTATGAATATAATACCACAAGTAGATTAGCTTCAAGCATTTATACTATAGAACTGCTTTCAAAAATAGTTGATAGTTTGATTGATATATCAAGTGGAAAGCATGTTCAAGTATAGTAGTTTTTGATTAGACAGTCATTAAATTTAGGGTGATCCTATAAACACCCCAGTTTTCTCTCTTGAGTCGAAGGCTTTTCATCCATCAACAACAGCTATAAATTTCAATACTTTTACTCTAGTGCATTGGTAAGCTACATCCAACCTTTAGTTTTAAACATGTTTCAACATAAAGATTAATTTTATGAAGTTAGCCACAAGCCCAAGTACTTTTTAATGACCTCTTTAAAGTGCAGTGGGGTATACGAATATGATGATGTCCTCTCCAACTCTACCACCGTTTTAATTCACTTCAAGTGTATCAAAAACACTATTTAGAACTACTCAATCAACTATCACCGCCATAATTTAACCATCGTCTCCCAAACTAAAGATAGCCAAAGTTGGCGTATTAAAGGTCATCATCCATCCCAAGCACTCAACTCTTAACAGTGAACTTTATCTCTTCACCACTCTAAAGTTGATCACTCCTATTACCGGTGACATCGACAAAATCTAATTGGGTGATGATATTCTGATCACTTTCACTGGCTATTTCAACTTTGCATTTTGGAACAGTCCTTGTAGCATACTTATATATTCTCTCCTTGAACTTTTGAAGATGGATACGTTTCAACTGTAGTTCAAGCCCAATGAGAACTGAGCACTCTTTTTCAACTCAAATAATTCCAAGGTCGTTTTATCTGCAACAACTCTAGTATAGATTTCTTTAAAGGCCATGATGAGGGTGAAAGTCCTCTATTCCAGGAGATGGGAGCAAAGACGGCTCTCATCGGTATCGACCTTCCTGTTAATTCATGCACAATTTTAGGCCTCCATTTATACTGAGCTACTATTGGTAAATTTGAAGGGTGAGCTTTGGAACAGACCAGCCAACCTTAGAGTTTAAATTCTGCTAAACTTCTTTCTTGAAGTAATATATATTTACTTCCATATACCTGCTTCTTGAACTTTTTCAGCTATTGAAATTACAAGTAGGCCTAAACTCCATCTTTATGAACTGCCCATTCAAATATCTTCAATAGTTGCTAACCAAACCAAAATTTTAAGGAATGCTTCAAATCAACTCAAAACTTTTAGCATACCTTTCCTACCAATAATTTTACTTTGCGTTCATAGGAACTAATATTGATATATATCAAGTACTAATGGAGCTTGAAACTAGCTGGTTGATAAACGATTTCCTTCTAAAGCGTCAATGGTCGATGTCCATCAACTTAAAAAGCCCATCCTAGCTAAAATTTCAACATATTATAAGGTATCGAACAAGCTATTGGATTTTACCTTAATCTACCGAAAAATTATTTAATTCTTATGTAAAGCGATTTTTTGTAAGTTGGGTATATTATTTTAATTGTAAATTTGAAAGATAAGGAGTTGATTGGAGTTTTCACGCTATAAGACTAATCGAAAATCAACTTTGAAATACTTAAATATACTTTAACTTTGTACTAATAAGCTTGATATATATAATCTTATAGGGAATATTTTTACATACTTGTATATTTAAAGTGGCTGGTACACCTTTTCATTTTAAGCTACCTGCAGCTTCTCTAAACTTATATTTGTTCCATCTTCCAGTTAAATCCACTATACAATTTACATTATTTTAGACTGGACCCATACGTACAGTAATGATAGATTCGAGAAGATCTCAATGAATAACCGATAGATCGATTACTAGTCAATAGTCTTACAACTGAACTTTAGGCATGATGAAAATACTATAGCCTACAGCTAATTCAATGGACTGGGGGCTCCGTACCTTAATTTGAAGACTACGAGATTCTCGGTGATTAAAATACACTTGGAAATTTACTAGGAAGGCACAGATATCCTTCTGCAATCAAATATAACCAAAACCTTCTTCGCAGTAGTAGATTGTAAGCTATTCATTGGATATAATTAAATCAACTTCACTTTATAAATCTCCATATTTCTATCAATAGTATGTAAAGGCGGAATATTTTATAAAGTATCTGCAAAATATGCTGCATCCTCTACTAATATTTCTATTCGAAAAGTATTAATTGAATTTTACCTATTATTTTATTAAGTAGGCCCTACAAACCTTTAGATAGTATTCAAATCACTTTAAAAAGGAGATAAACCGGTATATCAATTTTTTCGGTGGGCATTATAAGAACCATTATAAACAACTTTGTATATCCGGTTTCAAAATTGAATTAATCTAATATCCTTTGCGGAAGTATGTAGCCTAAAGTAAGTTTTTTATTTATACAGGAAGTAAGCTTTGATAGACTTTTCCAGCTTTTGGATGGGAAATTACCGATGTATGTTAAGCCCCTTTACTTATATAAGCTTTCATTCAATATACATATTTACCTCTTTCTACATTATCTTCTTTTCACTCCTCCCCACCATCATTTTCTATAAGAATAATTTTATCCTAGCATACATTCAAAAGAAGCTAAACTTTGCAAGTAATCTAAAACTATATTGATAACATAGTGTGATGGAATATTCATGTTGGTTTAGAATCCGAAACCTATCCTACCTACCTCCTTTCATTCTATGTGGAAAGAAAAGTAATGGTTCAAATATGGAAATGGATCACCCCTACGTCTATTCTATTTGTAATTTTTTCAGGTAATATCGAAAATGATCGAACTACATACCAAGTAAATTAAATCAAGGTATATACCGAAGAATACTGGATAAAGGAAGTCAATAATTTAAGAGGTTGAAGGTACAAACCTTAATTGAAAACTTTTTAGTTTGTTAATTTCATATATAGGAGTACTTGTATCCCCTTTTCAAAACCATATCTTACCGACATATGAAACTTATCTAACTAAGGAATACTTGATAGAAAACTATGATCCTACTAAAATATACACTACAGAAACTAAAGCTATAACAAACCGAAATATTAACTAGATTTATTCCATTAAAATATTGCTATGTACATAGAGTGCTATTTTCTAATTTGGTAAAAAGATCTCTAAAAGCTACGAAAAAGTAGACTCGATATCGTCACAGTACCGTTCCATCAAGAAATTCAAATCCTTAAACCAAACTGGTAGGAACTCAAAGTAGAAAAACCTAAACACTCGCAAAAGTCCAAAGTTCCTGCTCTGATGTTGGAAGTTGGAACCGTCGAATTGGTACATCTGGAATAACGCCTTTGTACTGTCGATAAAGTTTATTAGTTGGCTGAAGTAGTCCTTCAAGCTTATGTTGTTATTTGCTTCTACCGCTGCACTCTTGTTACCATTTCGTATCTCGATGAAGTAGGTATCGAGGTCGTAGAGGCTGCTCTTGATGTCGGTATCCAAGTTCCAAAAACTTATTAGCTTGCGTTCCAAATAGTGTAGCTGGTGGTAGCGGTTTACCATGTCATTCAACTCTACCTCCTGTTGGAATACTTGCTTAGGTACATACAGTCTAGAAGTGAGCTGACTACCATCTAGGATCATCAACTTAAATTTAGCAAAGTAGTTGGAGAGGTTGACAATCAGCTTATCTTGGTCGTTGCAGATGGCTGGGGTAGCTACACTCAACTTTCTCTTGAACTGGTTGCCTTTAATACCATCTTGTAGGTCGATGTTGGTCAACTCCTTAAGGGTTGGAGTTATACTGTCTATGTACCTATTGCTACCATCCAAGTAATTTTTTCTTGATATTTGGATCGCTTCGTCTAGAGAACTGCAGTCAATAGTAGTGCTGGAGTTGAGCTGCTCAACCTTCTTTAACCAAACTTTCGTCAACACTGATGGAATTGCTAGAGATGGGGGAGAAGGATAAAGTACAGGTACTCAGGGAAGTATCGGATAAATTTGTAAAGTAGGTTCGAAACTGATCTTTAGTGTAAATATTATCACTATAATCGAAGTTTGTGTCTTTAGGCTTGGTGTTAAGGGCGTTGAGTAAGGATTTGGTAGCTACAATCAAGCTATAACGCTTCTTAGCATCTTTCAGGTTGAGGTCGTCATTTGGCTTTATTATTTGGTAGAGAAGTTGACTGGTACGTCGTTTCAGCTCTTTGATGGACATCTGAACTCGGCTGCTGTTAAATGAAATTGTAAAAGTTAGTTACTGCTTGGCAGGTTAAGATGTATTTATACAAAACCGTTAAATAGAATTCAAGACTTTTGGCTTGGAGAAAAGTTTGGAGACTACGCTTCAATCCAGCGTCTTAATAACTTTTCCTTACAAATTTAGACAAACACACAAGGTAAACTAAGACACTTGGATAACATAATGTCTACTTGGATGTAAAATAGGCGCTTATAAATAGGTCAAGGAAATTATGAGACCTATAATGGAGCTAAAAATAATATTTAGGGGCTGAAAATTTTTCCCAACACCTACAAACGCTCATTAGGGTAGTTGTAATGTACACTCCATAGTTTTTAAAAGTAGTAAACTAGTAGGATAGGGTAGGACAGTTCATTATCAAAATCCCTTCTTTTAGTTAATGAACTGTTTAATTTAATTTAAAACAATGTTTCAAACTTCCTTTTGTATACCTTTATTTTCTATTTAAAAACTTAATTAAAGTTTTGAACTATAAACTTAGTTCGTGTATAAGGAGTTTGTATACGTGGAGTTTGAAGCTCTAAAGACCATAGCTCTACCCAATGAAATAGTACCACATACTAAACTTCAAAGTTCAATTTGTTGAACAAAACAACACTTATAAAATATAGAACGGAAAATTTAAAACTCTCAACATGTAAAACCTCTCTACCAAATATTTTACAAACCTTGTAAAGCACTTTAAATGTATGTTTCACCTTCTTGCTACACATCATTTGATACTATACGTACCTTATCTGATAGAATAATATCAGTTATCTTCAGCTTTAACGGCTGCAGTAGTATCCCAAAACAAACTATACTCAAAAAAATTAAATATCCTACTCCAATGAATTTTAACTTATCAATCGAATTAAAAAGTATATGTAGTTAGTAACTAAGCAACCGATTAATAGTTTTTTACATTTACTAGCTTTCACTATCGAAAACTATGTATAGAGTTCAAATAAATGAGACACCACCCTTTCGAATTAATACTGAAGTAGCTCGGTTGTCCTAACCAATTATGCAACAGATGTTTCATCTCAAATGTCCAGTTTAACCTAACACCTTAGAACCCTACTTTATGTCTAAGTAGGGATAATGAATGTCAGGTTGACTATGTAGCCTATCTAACCGATGTAAACGGCTTGGTTAGAAAGGCAGAGATAAAGACCTCCACTAATTATATAAAACTGTAGCATATAAATTAACCCACTGTCTAATATATGGTCATTCTAATGATAGTAATAAATTATATTTGAATGCTCTATAGGCTTCGGTATAGAGTTTAATAGCTAGAAACCTTCAATCTGAAAACCAATGTCGTAAACCACTCATCCATTTTTGCATCACAAGGAAGTTTAGTAGATCTTCCATTTTATTTAATTGAGTAGTATAATAAGTGTATTTATATGTTACCAATCAACTAGCTTCTACTTTTAAATCACATAAATTAGCTTGAGGTAGGTAGCCAAAATACCAAGTAGATCGAAGGAACGTCAATTTTCAAGAGTAGAAAGCGATAGCTTCCTAATAAAGTGGTAGATATTAGATATGATGACAAAAGATTTAGTTAGATAAGTCGACGTATCGACTTTATATATATAATTTCTTATAAGAAATTTTCACAGTACGATCAAAAAGTGTTTTTATTTTTTTAAATACTTTATAAAGTGTATTTCCAAATTTAGTAAATATAGGGCAATTATACGTTGAAAGATATATCGTTTGTAGTTTTAAAATGAGTAAACTATAATAGGATAGCTACTTTCACGGGAAAGTATAAACTCTTTCAATGCCACAATCTAATAGTAGCGATTGTATAGGTATGCAGTAGGTTTTCGGTAGTTTCCATCAATGACAGCCTATTTCTAGGCATCCATTACTTGACCGAGCCATCTATTTAATTAAAATATACTATTATGCTAATCAGGAAAGAACGGCTTTTAACTAAACCTTCCATCTCCAATCTACAAGCGAACTAACTTTTAACAGATACATCTCTCTACTAGTACCCTGAGATCCCTTCCATGTAAATTGCGATAAACTCGTTGGAAAGAAGGTTGTTGCTACATAGAATCAAGCCTTAGTCAAGTATATAGCAATTGAACTATGCCCGTAGTACTAACCTATACTTTTATGAGATGTTAGCACTCGAGTATCCATTTATCTACCACACTCTATTACAAAATATTGACATGCTAAACTCCACCTTGCTATGTCAACCAGACATGCTTTTAACAGACTTGATTTACTTTCATAGTCCTGAAAATTTTGCAGAGCCAAGTGGTAGCACACTTAACAACGACTCAAAGTAGACTATTATTAGCTTAATTTGCCACAGCACATATCAAGTCATCTTTATTCCTTCCTTAACCAAACTCAAAAGTAATTGACTTTAACTTGTGATACATTATAGATGCTTTTGAAAATAAAGTTATTTTTCCATTCATTATAAACTTATAGTTTACAACCTTTGCCAATATGTCTCGATAAATTGTACAACTATTACTATAAACGGCAGAAGATTGCCTAGTAAAGTTGGTAAAAGTAGCATTCATCACAGTTTAGTTTTGGTTTAAAAGTACAATTGGAATCAGGTCAATCACTAAAAACAGAGTGTTATATATGAAACATGAATGTGCTGCAGAGATGAAAATACCGAGGTTTTCTTCGTTTCACTATCACATAAGGTCTTTAGGCCTTTGCTGCATTTCTTTCAAAGCAATATTGGTCTACCCAAACGGACAATATCAAAACTTATGACGGCGATCTGATATTTTAGCTAGGTATGTTTTGATTTATATAACATATATATATATCCAATGAGTACTTTATAGTGAATAGAATAGTAAATTACTAAGCATAGAGAAAACTACAACCTATATTGCTATATATTTATAATTCAAAAAGATATGTGATTCCAAATTGAATATGTATAGATTGTAAGTGATATAAAAAGATGTAAGGTATACATATATTAAACTGATTCTTATAACTCAACCATCTTGATAGCACTACAAAAATAATTATAATTTTGTTTTTAATGGACCCGAATCAAGTTCTTAGGACCCAGTTGACTACAACGTGTTGCAGTTCCTAGTTGGTAATACTTTTGATAGGCTGGGATGTTTTGGATTTTCTCTGCTCAGCGTTTTTTAAAGTGGTGTTTAAAGAGTTAGCTCTAATGCGAATTTTCTTGGATTTGTGAGCGGGACCTTCAGGGATCCAATCTAGATATCACTAGCTGACCGAGATCTCTTTTCATTATTTTCCCTAGGTCCAGATAAGCTACGGATAAATTTGTAGACCAACTCACGCTTGCTGAAGTTCAAAAGTTTATAACCAACGATGCTACGCTTGAAAAAAGAGCTGAAGTAGGATTGGACGATGCTGTTTAAAGACCTTAACTCGTTACCTTCATCTGACTTGGAACCGACCTGGTAAAAGGATTGGGCGATGGTGGCTAAAAGGAGAGATAGGATGGTTTTAACATTCATATTTGGAATGACTGGATTTTGAAACTCAGAGATGTTTATATACCATTTCTAAGATCTATGTAATTGCCTTTAAAAAATCAAATTGAATTTTATAACCATTGCACAAAGTAAAATCTTAGGAAGGTCACTGATAGGATATAAGTATTATCTGGATTGAAGGCTAGTCCACCTTTAGTAGATCGAAATAGGATTTAATAAAATACTTTTCTTGTTTGAGTATGCTGTGGATATCCCGTTATAAACTTCAAATCTAAATACTCCCAGTGTATGTGTATGAAAGTAGTACAGTTTATATCCAGCCCATGCACTTCTTTAGAAAAACCTGTCTCATATCAAAACGGAAGCATTTGAAAACTTATACTAAGGATTGTTAGGGAATTCAAGTAGCGATGCTCCATATGATGGAGCCGTTGGAATTCCAAATCAGTAGCCTTCAGCCATTTTGATTCTCATCTACAATAAGCAAAATTTTATATATTCCTGTTTAAAATAATTAATAAAATCCTTACCTTACCTACAAGTTGAAGATCGCTGTTTTAAACTAAGTGACATTGTTGAAACCAAATTAGAGCACAGTTTGTTCAATTTAATGTTTTGGATCAAGTTTTCGAAGCTTACCAGGACCTTGCTGATTATGGGACTAATGTTATATAATAAATGCCTACTAAACTTTATATAGATATCGATAATTACAAACAACATACTATTAGACATATGAGACATGTAGACTAAATCTTCTTGAAGATTTCTATTCTTTTAATTCTATATAAAGACACAAAAATAGTAATAGTATATATATATATCAAAACTTTTTATTAACTAAATGGTATAAGCAAGCTTATAAACCATTCAATTTCTATCATTTGAAATTATGTAGTGAAAAAATTGATATAAGCGAAGCAATAGTAAGTTTACACTGAAAAATAGTGATTATTTACTATATGTTTAGTAAATACTGGCTTCGAAAACCATGTCAACAGAATATAATCCCTTTAGTATTAATCATCTCAACTAACAGTTGGTAGCCAATTGCTTCGATCTAATCTGGGTTGCCAGCTCTTGCTGGTAGGATTTGAGAGGATTGGTAATCTAAATCGGAACCGAACTAGAATTCGTATTTAGGGAAAATACACAAACCCAATATGATATTAGCGAACTTTCAAAACATATACCTTTATATTCTAACCTATTGAAATCTTTGAAAAAATTGCCCTATAAGGAGCAGGTGTAACCTGTAGCCATTTAAATTTGAGCGTTTCTCTCATTTGATGGTGGCCTGTAGGTAGTAGATAATAGCTGGTGTAAATAGCATTATAGGCTTATAAACCGATATAGTGTGCAGCATCATAAGCTTTTATTTAGTTTGAAAAGCATTTGATTTCAATTCCAACTTTTAAATTAAATTTAAGACATGAACTAAAACAAATGCTATAGATATATATTAGACTTTTGATAAATTGCTAAGCAGATTTTACCCAGCACCTTGGTATCAACTGGATGGTTGAGAGTAGCCCCACCTTATAAAATCTGATCAGGGACTCCTTTTCAACTAATAGATTGACGCACTGCGAGTTGCTACTGGAATTGAGGTGAGATTTCTCTATTTTTGGTACTGGGTGTAATAGCCCATCGGGTAGGACTTTTAAGTAGCTGAATTTCCATCGATGGACTGGAGCTAAAGAGAAATATCTTCATCACTGATATCGAGAGCTGTAGGCTCATTACTACTATCAGTCTACACTCACTTTCTCAAAGTCTTCCTATATTTCTCTTGCAAATTTTAAACAAGGTTGTACATTAGCTTATTTTACCAAGAAATTGTATATGTTGGTTTTTGCAACGTTTACATTCGGAACATAACTGGACGATGTTCTAAATATCTTTATGGAGAGGGATATTTGAAAATCTACATTTTCATGTACTCATTCTATAATCACGATATTAAAATCTGTTGAATTGGTTGGATTTTATACACTGTGACTCACAATAATTTTATATATACTTTAAAACTTCTCCTATATCTCTTATCCTTGGCTCCTTCCTAAACTTTGATGGCTATCCTGCTTGTCATCTTATAATTGATAGATCTTGCATTCATTTTATGGAACTAATATATGTACTTGTAAAAGAAGATTTCGAATGGATTAGTTATAGGCTATAGACAATGATGTTATTGAAGCAGCTTCCATCGACCTTACTAATAGTAGAATTTTTCAATGATACTTGACGGTTGTATATTTGTTTATAAACCTAGTTATATGGAAGTTTGAAGTTATTGAATCCATTTTCTTTATAATAGTAGTTATAAATCATCGTATGAGATAAGTTGGTGTGAAAGCCATCTATTAACCCTACATAAAAATTAAGAGAGTATAAATATATATACCGACTACTTACATTAGAAATAGAATTATATGATACAATACCATCTCGAGAATCTGGCAACTACTAAATTACCTAATACTTGGCCTGATTATTTCTATCGAAAAGACGGTTTATTTTATCGAAAATATATTGGATTTATAAGAACGGGTTAGAATGGAAGCTAAGCTAAAAGTTGTCGGTGAAGTAGGAGTAATAGTAGGAGTAAAGGTGAATCGCAAGAAATCGAATAAAATCAACACTTTGTAGACAGAGTTGGAAAATTAGTTTTGAACCGGATTAAATGCTAACCTTTTCAGTTGCCAGCAAGAACCACTTGAAGTACTCGTAAGCGGTCCAGCACAGCGCTGTAGAGGGCATGTGGGAAAGGATACGTGGTGCTAAACCACGGGTAAATCCAACCATGCCTTCACGGCGATAGATCAGTTTGGCAGCTTGTAGAAGTCCGGAGGTATTGCGAATTTCGATGTCATGGGAGGTCCCTCGAGTTTGCAGCAAGGTCTTGCATACATCTAGAGGTGTAGTTATAGCTGCGGCAGTGGCACCAGCCATACCACCGGCAATGACGTGGGCGACTGGGCTGTAACGCTTGGTAGGGTTGAAGAAGTTACTGGCGGTTTCGTAAGTAGTGAAGGTGATGGCGTGGAAGGGAATCGACATCGTCAATACGGTAGGGTAGGACACGTAGAAAGCACGGATGCCTTCGTGCTGGAAGACGTGCTTGGCGCAGTTGATGAAGTTGGGGAAGTTGGAGCCGTGGACCTGCATACGCTGCTTTACGACTATATTCAAAGTTAGCAATGTAAAGTAAACTATGCCTACCATCAAATGGGTTCATAAATGCATCACTGACGATAGTGGCACAAGCTCCTGAAGCAGCTAAAGTGAAATATATTAGATAAAGAATATTCTTAGAACAAAGTACCTATTCCGGGAATACTTTTACCGTCGGGGGACAGCAACAGTTTGGCTTTCTCATAAGTTCCAAAGTAGAGAGCGTGAGCTGGTCCGGCTCCTAAAGTTACTGAGCCAACCCCACGCCACAAAGCTTTGAAACCTTCGGTTGAGGAGATACGGGTGAATGCTTGTGACATGGAGTTGTAGATGGCTTGAGGGTTGGGGTTGAGAATTTGCATTCTAGTCTATTAAGCATGTTAATAAAAGCTATACAAAAGGTATAAATATAGGAAATAAAAGTACCTTGATGGAATCAAAGGGGTGCATAACTACATGTTCGGTGATACCGGCTAAGGCTCCAGCAGCTAACTGAGCAGCAAAGGCGGAGTTCTCAGGTAAACTTTCGTAATCAATTTCGGACATATCTATTAATTAAAACTTGGGATAGCGGATATCAGCTGTATTGGTGTAAAGTTGGAGTGCAAGCTAGATAAGTTTCTATGGACGGCAATCGAAAATTTTGGTATCTTTAGTCTTTTATACTCAAAGTTCTGCTTATAACTTTATAAGATGGGAAAGGGATCAGATAATTTCAGTATACTTTACCTTATCACCCAGCTTTTGGTCAAAACCAGATTGAAAAGTTGATAAATAGGGTCTTATGCCAATGTCCTATTCTTGGCACCTATAAAAACTTTTGATTGGTTGATAGGACTAAGTTGTCCAACTTTTTATTACATCTGATAATTTTCGGCTAAAGTAAAGCATTTTGATTTGATTGCTAGATATCCTTTAGCCTGCTTAGTAAATAATGTGCTTTCATTGGTCAACCTTGTAAAGTTTAACTTTTGGCTCAACAACTTCCGCTACTCAAGTACTTTTCTGGTTGTCACACTATAAATTTTCCAATTAATAATACGAGTCATTAGTAAAGGAACTTGTTTGTGAGATCGTTATCAGCTTTGAAGCGATTAAACTTGGAAGATAGCTGACGCTGTTGTAATTTGCTGTAGGAGATTTTGTAGGTAATAGTTTAGCGCACTGTTCATGATTGATAGGTGCAATTTTACAAACCCAATTGGAAACCTACGTCTATATATTGTGAACGAAGCTGCTTGTCGTAATTTTAGCCGAGTTCGAATTTAGAAGTTTGTGGAAGTTTTTTCTTCAAAGAAGTTTCTGCCAGAACTTGGTATGGTATTCAGTTCCAGCCCCTTGATCAATATATTTTTTGGTTTTGCATTTGGGCCGATATATATAATCAAATAACTTTGCTACATAACTCAATGTAGTGTACCAGTCCTACTTTCTACCTATATATTAAATTAACTATCTAAAATATATAGTATGCTTGTTATTTATAAACATCATTTTTGATTTTCAGAATAGATTACACTTTACCCAACGTCCATTTCAGTGCAACCAATACTTCTAAGGATCTTGTAAATCGATTATATATGTAAACGTCTCTAATTAACTGTTAGAAAGCTACGAGTATGTGGATATTGCCTATACCAATCTTCAAACTACTTGATATGGATCAGATGTTTAGTTAACTGCTGAAACTAACATTTTTTAACAAAAATTATATCTATTGAACTTTTTTGATAAAGCTTACTATATTTAACTATGGATCAAATATAGATATGTCATTGAAATTATAAAATGGCCAATAAGAGCAAGTTGAAGTAAAAATATAGATAACCAAATATATATATACTATATAATAAATTTTGTTTAATATTGATTTTTCGACTACTAGCCTTCAAATGTAGGTAGGTAAAAAATGATTCACAGAGTAAGTTATTAAATTTAACATTCCGATGTCAGTAATAATATATACTATTGTTGAGTTCAATATATTGTAATAAGTTGGATTTTTAGTGATTATTATGTTTCTAAATTTAAATTTTTTTAAAAATCCAACTGCACTTTCAATATTTAACTACTGCTGATATACCTACAATAAAGAAAATATAGCAATTTAATTTGCTATATATTCCTTCGATGATCAATTCTGCATTTCAGAATTAGTGTTTCGTAAAATATAAAGAAATTTAGTAGTAGATGTCTTCTATTAATATTATCTAACGTCTATCAGTATCGAGAATTATATAATCTTCTTATACATCACCTTTATAAGTCAAATACACAACTAAACCGCTTCTATATAATTGAACAATAGCATCGGTCAAGTTTTATTTAACTAACATGAAGTTTGCTCTAATACTCACATTATCTTCAATATCATTAACCAGTATCTATAGCCACAACATACTGAACGATTATAAGTTCAAGGGAAATTTAATTGTACCGACTCTGAAAGAAATCGAAACCTATGCCTTCTATGCATCAACGGTCCTATGTACTGACAATAAACTAGTAAACTGGGACTGTAAAGCTTGCCAGAGAGCTGACTACAGCCAAACTCAGTTCATAGCATCTTACCAAAACAAGAAGCGAACAATACGGGCCACCATGGTCGTAAACAATATATCCAAAAAAATCATATTATCCTTTAGAGGCAGCCGTAGCTCCGAAAACAATAGGGTAGGTCACAATATATTTCCTTCATCTTATAAGTATGCACTAACCAAAGGCGCCAGGGTCCATAGTGGGTTCAAATACTATGCCATCGAACTTACTGATATGTTGAAACCTGACATCCAAGCACTTTTACAACAACCTCAACACCAAGACTATAAAATAGTTGTCACTGGTCATTCGATGGGTGGGGTTCTAGCAACTCTAAGCTTGATAAAACTTAAAACCGACTTAAATTTGGATTGGCCCCAGTTTGAACTCTTTACCTATGGTATGGTACGGGCTGGCAACCTCAAGTTTGCCGAATGGTTGAGCTCCCAGCCTTTGAAGGCAGCTAGAGCTGTCTATTTTAACGACGATGCCTCGCATGCTTTTGGCGACTATATACTTGATCGGTACGGTCATTACCAGAACGAGGTATTTATCCCTAATGATAGGAACGATAAGGCCATCTTTTGTAGCAATGAGTATCTTGAGGATCCGACTTGCTCCAATTCAGTCGATCCAAAGTTGTATAATACTACCGCTCACTTGATTTTTTTGAGGCTAGGTTTGATTCTAATTTTGCATGTTAAAATATAACTGCTTCATAATATATTGAGATAAATATCATTGATATACTTAGACTTGTTAATTTAGAAATAAGGTTTATAACTATATAACCGAGGTATCAAAAACTTTCAATAATTAAATATAAATGCTTCTAATATAACTATTAGACAAAAAATAATAGTATTAAGCTTTACTTTATAATACCACCGCTTTACTTTTTAAACTGAACCTATACAGGTTTAAGAGAACTCCTTACAGCTTGGAGTAATTTTTGACAATCTTAAAAACACATAAATATGTTTCTGTGTCAGAAGAGCTATATCGAATTTAAAGACGGAAGTTCAAAGCTAAATACACATTAAACTGAAACTAACCTATACTATGCCGAACCAATTCTTAAAGTTTAAAGTTCATCCAATTGGGCTATGTGATCGTCGAGGTCGTTTTGAAGGAAGTTGATCTTATCCTCCAGACGTCCCTAAATTTACAAAAAATATTTAATTAAAGTATTGAAAAGTACGTTACCTTCATGGTGGGGTTATGTGCAGCAGCCAACAGCTTCCTTTGATCGATCAATCTACTTTCCAAATCTTTAATCGTGTCCAAAAGTACGACCCGACGCTTCTTGACATGTTCATCTAAAAATAGAAAACCTTAGTCTCGTATATAAAAATCATCTACCTTCATCCTCATCATCATCGTCGTCATCATCATCAGAATCATCACTATCGTCATCATCATCGTCATCGTCATCATCCGCCTCGGGTCCCTGCTCTGGTTCCTCATACGTAATAGCACGAGAAAGTTCATCAAAGAACTCGGAGCTGTCGTCGCTGTCTTTGGAAGCCAAGGAAGCTAGTTTGGGATCGACGGGTTGGGCTAGGATTGATTGTGTTGCAGCGGGAGTCACATCGTCGATGGTAACTTCACCGTTGGCAACCGAACCTCCTTCGTCCGAATCGTAGTCGGCTCCTTCGACAGCATCACGGTAATCTAGGTAGTGTAAGGTTGATTCAAGAAAGAACGTACCTAATACGACCTCTTCAGCTTCGAGATCAGCCTGTAGCAGACGTTCCATTTCATTTTCGACAATCTCTATGGTCTATATTCTAAGTTAGACTTGGCTAAATTTACTGACGTACCTGTTTAGACACCCGTTTTCGGAACCTACGTCTTCGGACATCCTTCAGTGGTGGAGTGACACCATCAGGCCAGACGTAGGGTGTCCGCTTCTTCAGTGGTCTACTTGGAGCAAGGCTCAAGTCATCTACAATCAACATCTATTTCAACATTAGCCCATTTCGTAAAAAGGAAATTAGCAAACCTGAGAAATGTCAGCAACTTTCAACAGCTGCTTATTTTGAAAGGTTTTATGGGATTCTATTATACTGGGTAGTTCCACCAACTTTAAATTGTAATCTTTGCCTTCCAATGACAGTTTTCCCTTCCTAGGGTCTTCAATTTCAACAAATTAAAAAAATGGAATAAAGCAAAAGTGTACCTGAAAATAGCATACTTATACTTTGAGCTTCCTTTGTACCTGTCAAACTTTCCAATTTGGAGGACAATGTTGCTGGAACCCTAAGTAGTATATGCTCCTCTTTGAAATTTTCTGTGTCCAAATCTGGTTCGGAATCTAAATTGAGATCGGGCTCTGGTATCGCTTCAAACCTACCCCGTTTACGACCTCCACGACCTCCATTTCCAAGGACTCCACTACTACTACCACCGCCTCGACGTCCACGCCCACCCCGTGGCCCACGTGGCGGTAAGATTATTGGTTTTGGTGGCGAAGAAACGGTTGCTCGAATGGTAATCGAAGGTCGAGAACCAGAACTACGTTTACGACGGTCTTTTGAATCATGCTTACTCATCTTTATTCTTTTGTTCTCCTTTTTACTTGAATGTTGCGATGGCTTTGGCTTCAAAGTTACTTCCTTTTGTCAGACCTTTACGTTGAATAAATACTAGATCACTGCTCCTTTTCAAAAGTTGCAAATTAAAAGCAGATTTTGCATTTTTTCTTACAGCAATATGTAAACCACTTAAAATTAGCTATTGACAAAATATACAACCTTTATTTATCTTAATTCCATTGCCATTTCCATTTGAAACTTGATTTATTTCAAGCTAAAAATTCATTCATTAGCTTCATTTTCTTCAGTTCAGACCAAGCAATCTAATCCAAAAAGTATCAACAGAGTATAGAACATTGAATTTGGAAGCCCAAGTTTATACGATGGTAAGAATAATGTTAAAGAAGAAAAGGTCTAACAATTTCAAAATTTAGGTAAATAAACATGTTACTTTTTTTGACGTAGAACTGATACTTTTACCTATCCTCAAAGACTATTTCTCAAGCACCACTTTACTGAAACTCCGCTTGGTAAACCGAACCTTCAACTTAATATTTCTATCTGGACTAATCGAAAATGTAGCTATCGATCGAATCAAGCCTTCAAATTTAGCTTCATTAACCAACAAATACAACCTAAAAGTAACAAAGCTTACCAACAGGAAATCTAGCATCAACTGGTTAGCTTTAAAGGAGTCCAACGTTAGAGTCGAAGGTTTAGTATTGGCACGATCACCGGTCAGTCCGTTGACCTTCCTCGAAATCGAAAGTTTAGTTCAAAACTTCCCAAACTTGAAAAAGCTGGTTATAAACTTGAGCTTATTTCAACAGGAGATCACTTTGACCGAGCTTAAGCACTTACCACTCCTCTACAAGTTGGATTTGAAAGTTCTGATCCCGTTAACTAAGTTGTTTCATCTTACTGACCTATCCCTACTCTATTTCGAACCCCTGATCGCTCAAACTCTCTTCTACAGCGCCCCTCATTTAAAACGGTTCAAGTATTTGAGCTGGAACGGAAATTCCTATTTACAACCACCTCTATCGACTCTTGATATCAGCAAATACTACCTCTCCAAACTTTGCGATGAAAACTTTGATGACATCAAGTTAAAATTTATATATGCAAGTCTCGAAATTTTGGATATCGACGACAACTGTACCTCCTTCCCAATCTTGGATGTCGACGATAGCTTTATAGCAATGGATTCTTCACTTTTACCCAGCCTCAAGTCCCTGAATTTAAATCTTAACGTATCGAGCATGTCGGAGAGGTTTCTACTAGGCCAATGGAACAATTTAGCAAATCTGAGTCTGAACTACATCTTCTTTTGTTGGAGCGATGTCAAAACTTTATGTTCCAACTGCCCCAACTTGACTAGTTTGGAATTGCGATCAGTACGAACCCATAATACGTCCCCAGAAGTTTTACATAATGTTGTCATCGAAGCCTGTAAGTCGGTTGTAGATTTGAAGAAGTTGAAAATACTGTCGATCGACTTGTCTAAACCTTTAGATCACGACTACGCCTTCAGTACATGCCAGCCCAACTTGAACATCATCCACCTAACGGTAAAACTTGCTCATTTTGATGAATCTATCTATACTGACATATGCAAGCTTTTCCCCAGCTTGAAGACTTTGGAAGTTATCAATGCCGTCAAAATTGAGCTCAAGAATGCAAGATGTAGTACCAGTGTAAATATTTTGGCGGTAACCTACTTTACAGATGGCTTAGATGATTTGATCAAGCTATGTGGGAATTTGATGATTTTGAAGATAAAATCTAGAAAGGGTACAGCTGTCACTGATGGCAAAGATATCTTCAATGAGATTCAAAGGCTAAAACGCAGCCTTACTATTACCCATCCGAAACTGAAAATCGAAATAGGCTGATACGTGCTCCAAGGTATTCATCAACCACTGCTTATGTATACACGTGCAAGCATTAAATATATAGCTTTGAGTTTTGCTACGTATATAGATTATCAATTTTTCTCCGGGTTTGTAGAGTGATCATTCGGCCTAATGACAGGCGGACTATGTATATAAATGTAACCATTTTTCCATACTTCTATCGTGCTTACTTGTATTTTCAGAATGCACTTTCCCTAACTGTCCGCGGACTATGTATATAAATGTCGTTATCTTACCATATTTCCATCATGCCTAGATTTTGAACTTTATCATGTATACAAATTAGTAATTTTTTCCTGTTCCACCAAGGATAGTCTGCCTTTGACGAATAGATATCTTATCCATTTACTGTAGCATGTTAGAAACTTAACTTTATACTGGACTAAATATATAAATGTTACTACCTTTCCACTACACCTCCACCATGCCTAAATCTTAACAAATCCTATTACTAAACGACAGTTATTTATTTTTAGGCATTTTAGATCAAGGTTCTCACACCACCACAATAACACCATTTGTGGCATTAGTCCTCATTTTTGAAAGTAAATTCTGTCTTCACTATTGAGCTTTAAAGTTGTAGTACTATGGAAAGGGCAGAGGAAACCTTGTTTTTGATTGAAACTTACTTTTACAAAGCCAAATAAAAGCATATTCCGATTTAACCGAAATACGGGGTAGTGCTGCTGTAAACTCTGGCATTCCCTGCCAACGTGACTGAAGAATAGAAACTGCTTGTCAAAGCTGGCCCCTGAATCTAAATTGCTGGTAAAGGTTGCCATATTAAGGCCACCATCTTCAAAACTCACTTTTGTTCATAATGCTCGTATCTTTATTTTAAAACTGAGCTCCACTTCATTCTCGTGTCCCCAACTCATATATCTATACTTTCAAAAATGTTAATAGCATACTAATTTTAAAGTATGTAGTACTATTTAAAGTAGAGTATCCATTTATCCTAAATTAGTAATTGATAGTAATAGTACCAGCGAGATCCAGTGATATATACATATACCTTGAAAGTGAATATTTTTAAGACCATACTTGCTGCAAAGAAATTGGATATATAATCCATCTACCTGTGAATTGTTAATCGCTACCATGCTCTATTCCATTTTAATGAGCATATTTAGATTATAAACTTCAATGAGAAAGTACTCAATAAACTGGATCAAAGGTAGAAAATTTGAAATCGGTATTCAAACTAAGCAAAAAGTATACCTTCCATTAGTAATTGGTTTTTAACCCATTGCATTTAAAGAATAGACTTATATAGCATATATTCTTACAGGTGCAGTATGAAAACTTCAAACCAAACTTTGTAATATTTCTTTTGTGGAGTGAGCAATACTACTTTTTTAACCAAAATAATCCCATGAAATATATTTGTCGGAAGGTGTATAACATCCGATTTTAAAATATATTACTAGTGCATAGGAAATAGTAGCTATACACTTGTAGTATCCCTGTTGAGGCGGCGTAACTTTTAGATGTTGTAGATCGGTCCACTTCTTGGCCTGGTGTTAATCTATTGCTTTTCTCAAATATGTGCAACAAGAACACCTTTTACTAGATGTTGTCCCTAATATTAAAATGGAAAGTTCTCATACTTCACGTATCCCACCATATATTTCCTTTTAATAGATATGCCATATATTGAAGGAGTATTAGCGAAATTATTTAAGAGCGGCCTTTACTTGACAACTACAAATACACTCTCATATAGTTTAATAGCCTTGGTCAAAATCTGCACTCAGCACGGAAACGTCAGTTTTGTACAGCAACCCGGCCAAACTTCTTCCTAATTGGGATAAAATATAATTCCTCATCAACAACTTCTGAGAAAGTAGCAAAGTAGGGAAGTGTAATCGTATTTGGATAAAAAGGAACAAAAGTAATTAATTATAACTTGAAGCTGAATCACCAGTAATATTCTTTTTGGTCAGGGATGTTCCAAGCTACGAGATAAGTTGGTTTGGTGAAGTAGCTATTTATATCAGCTAATAAATGAATGGCAAATTGTGTTCTTAATTAATGTAGTTAAAAGCAGAAATACATTTGCTGTCGCAACCTATGTTAGGAAAAGGTAGATTTAAGTTCAATAATGGATCGATCCTATTAATATCCATCATATTAAAGGAACGAACCTTGGTTCCATCTCTTTCATTTGTTTTTCGTTATGTTTAAAGTTGATAGAGCTTCCCCAACCAACTATTGCAGGGACGATACCTTTACACCCTTCACGTTTGGTGTCGAGCATGCCGAAGTAATAGCCAACCTTTCAAGTATAATCCAATGTATCAAAGATCCAGCCCCTACCAAAGCTGACTACGAAAACGACCCCCAGCTCAAGATATTAAGAGAGATAGCTAAAGCCAGGACAGAACAACACAAAAGGGAGCTGGCGTCCCAACGAATCATCTATCTCAACCGACCCATCCCCGAGAAGGCCAGCAATCCTTTTATACGGAACGACAATGCCAAGCTCAGTATACATGACTCCAGCTCTGGCTCCAGTGTCTCTTTGTCGGAAAGCTATTCTACCAAATTGGATTCCCTTCTCAAGAAGGTTCCGCTGCTGGATAAGCATTCGCGACAAACTGGCTCCAACACATCCTTCAATGCCTCGGCATTCTCTCTCAAACCCAGCTTCTCCATAAATCCCGAACTTAACGACAGCCGAAGTTCGGAGACCATTCATAAAGAGATCGAGCAGCTTTCAACACGCATCAGCTCCAAGGCTTCCAAGCTGCTGGGGATTAACGAAGTATCAGCACCAACATCAACCCTAGCCCCAGTACAAACTCCATCCAGCAGGAAAAACTCAGCGGTTGGATCGCAAGAAGATTTCTTCAAGTTCAGGCAAAACTCCAACTCGTCCCAATCCGATACCCCTGGCTTTGATTTTGATGAGAGGCCGGTGCATCCACAGACTTCATCGAAAGCCTCAAAGTTGCTGGGTATAACGAATTCGGAAAGGGTAGTCGAAACTTTAAAGATCGACTACAAAAATAGGCCGCGGAGTGCCAGCAAGGCTTCCAAGCTTCTAGGTGTCGAAGTCAAAGTTGAGGAGAAATCTCAACCTCAACCCCAATCCAAAGTTCGAGCCAGCAGGGAATTTGCCATTCCCGTCAAGCGTACCTCGATGCCAATGCCAACTTTAGGCCAGACACCACCCCTTCTACTGAGCAAAGTTATAGATTCAGCCGATATCTGTGGGTGGGTGATGGTTCACAAATCAGCTATCACCCAGGAAAAGCGAACCTCCCTAGGCAATTTCATTTTACCTCGAAATAAGACCTGGAGGAATAAGTTTGTCGTACTCAATCACATAACGTTGTATCGGTTCGATGGTGCCGACTCCACCTGCGTTGCATCCGACGATAGACTACAGCTCAACCCCCAGACTCGGGTGTTTGTACCCCAGGATTTTGAAGGATTCAGCCACGTCATTTCCATAAATAATCCAGGCCGAAGCCCCTACTACATAAAAACCAACAGTAGTGAAGAAGTTACGGAATGGTTGAGTGCTCTCAAGTACGGCGTTCTGCGATCCTAAGTTTTTGATGCGTGGGCTACCAGCCCTACCAGGGCTAGATAACTCCTTCTCTACCGATTCTGATGGTGAGCTGTCCAACTACTCGACCGTCAACTCGTTACGGGCTTTCCAAGATTTACACTTTAAGCAGTTTCGATCCAATTCCACACCGATTCCCAACGGGAATTCAAACAACAGTTACCACCACCTCAGCTTCCCATACATTAAATCGTAGTCTTTATTTAGGCAGTAGGTAGGAAAACTTTGTTAACTTTATTTGTTTAGGCTAGCTCCTCATAAATTAAAACATTGTAAATAAATGTTCATATAACTACTATGGCTTTGCCTGTTCCCTAAACTTTTGTCTATTTTCTTTGTTTTTCTTGGTCCAATGTAAGACCTTGACAGCTAGCAAGTACTAGATCGTTCGTGTAGCATTGCATTAGCCTGTTAGAGATTCCAATTAAATTAGCCTGAACGCTCCGTGCTATGAAAACTGTTTTTAAGTCTTGTGGATGATATCAGGCTTGAGTGCAGCTTTATAGGGCTACTCCAAGGAAGTAAAGATACCGTACCATAAATTTTCTATTTGTGCCATTGACTAATATGGCTACTACTTTTATAAAATTTCATTGCTGGTGCTAAATAATTCTTCTTGGATGCGATCGCAACACACCCCAATTGCGGTAGAAGGTGCATCCAAAAATGTCAATTGCAATCGTGATGAGCAGGTTGGTGCGGCCTAAAACTTCCTTAGGTTTGTAGATGTCTTGGTCGATGTTCCTCGATATTCATTAAAATGTATAAGTACATTTAATATATGAGTGATGAACGTTCCCTTTTGTAAATTCTATTAAGTAGCTGTAGCTCAGCAATTAATGAAATGTGGATATTTGTACCTATTTGGGAAACTATTTATATTACTAATAATATGTAGGGCTAACTGTGTAGGTGGCTTACCAGATCGAGGGATGGGTTTCACCTACATACTATGTCCACGTGCAATCCCTTCAAATAATAAGCAGCTTTTCAAAGTTATGTTGATCTTATGGAATAAAAGTTTTGGCACATCCTTAAACAAACGTTGGTATAATCAATAGTAGCTTTCTTGGTTTTAAGCCTATTTAATGACAATATAATGGTTAACTTTAGCTATTTGCTGGATATACTGGGGTACTTTATTATATCGATATTAAATTGTTGTTGGCTGAGTCCACATAAAATCTATAGTCGAGACCAAATAATTCGGAAAGGGAACCAAAAATAAGTTACTATCGGTTCAAATTTGTGGATAAGTCATCCTCCTTCTTCCACCTCGTTGTTATAACTTTAAAGAGGTAAAGGTACATGCTGCTTAGGAGATCTGTTTTGTTTGCTAGATAAAAGGCCTTTTATTAAGCAACCATATAGCTAACTAATGGCACAACGCTTGATAGTAGGACGATTGCTACGAAAGGAAATCGAAGCTTTCCTTAATTTGGAAATAGTATCAAAGTTAGGAATAAGAACGTTCGGAGCTTTCTTAAAATAGATATTTATAGAAATTTGCATTTACAAGTGCTAAATAAATCTTTCTCTTGGTCAGAAAGTTTGGTTCCAGCAGATCGATATAGTAAATATTTGTCATAGGAGTTTGGATAGCTATAGTCCTTGGGCTAAAAGTCTAGATAGGCGCACTTGCTCTCCTTCTAGTAAATGCATAGGTTATAAGTCTAGACCAAGGCATCCAAATCTTTCTGGGCTACAAATGTACAAAATTTCCATAGTACTCTGTTTAGATATTTGTCTAGTTTGTTACGAGTCAAATGTAAACTGGTATTCAGTTTTTCCAGTCGGTAGTATTAAAGAAATCACATCGGCGCCAAAAGTAGTGATGAGGTGGAGCTGTCGGAGTTAAAATCTAGACATCAATATTGACCAAGTTCGCCTATAGCTTTTAAAACTAACATACAAATGAATATATCTAGCAATATTCCATTAATTTTCCATTTAATATATACTATAGAAATACGTTACATTTACTAGAATATTCAAAATTCAGTATATCATTAAACCTCTTGCCATAAAGACAGCGATGATGATGGTAAACTCAATTTGGAAACAGCAGTTGACAACAGACCAATCTTGGCTTATCACATTGCAACAATCAAGCCTGGGCCTACAAATTATTGAAGCATCATAAATTTGAAGACATATCTCTACAATCATATCTGAAAGCTTCATTAAATTTATGTTATAGGTTAGTAACCAAAAAATATATATCCCACCCTTTATAAAATAAAATAGGCCAACACTTGCTTAGACCCCCAATTACCAACTAAACCTACTATACGTAATCAAAATTTTATTATTCATTAAATTTAGGAATCAAAAAACAACGGTAGTAATCTTTAGCATAAAAATAACTTAGAGAGTAAAAGGTAAGTGATGGACCTTTTTACAGTATAGTTATGATGGTCGATAAGTCAGCAGGTTAGAAAGAAGAGAAATGTTCGGCATTAGTCGGAGATTACAGGATCTTACAGTCCTTGTCGGTCTGGGATCGTGATTTGAGGTTGGGATGGGAAGGTCGGTGCATAGGTAAATTGTCGCTGGATACGGAGCGCACTTTCATGTGTTGGAGGCGGTTGATTGGTTCAGGAGCTAACGTCTTGTTATTGTGAGCGTCGCTAGTCAGCTGTGCCTTCACCTTGTCGAGGTAGGCGTCGGCCTCCTTGCATCCCAACTGGACTGACTCGGTGAGGCAGGCCAACGTCCTTTCGAGGTCAACTTTGACACCGAGGCCACGGTGATAGCATACACCTAGGTAGAACAAAGCTAACGGGTGATGTCGCGAGGCAGCTTGCTCGTAGTAGTGGTAGGCTTGCTGCATGTCGGCACCGTTGGGAACTCCGACTCCCTTACGGTAGAGGTCAGCTAGATGGAACTGGGCCTGGGCCGAACCCGAGGAGGCCGACTTTATAAAGCACTGGTAGGCTTTGACTGGCGATTTTGGAGTCCCATGCCCATTCAAAAAACATACTCCCAAGTAGGTGATGGCTGTCGTATAGTTTTGGGCAGCCGCCTTGCTAATCCACAGGAACCCTTCATTGAGATCTCTGGGGACCCCCTTTCCGCGTAAGAAGCACTTGCCGACTGCCACCTGACCAGCTGGATCCCCTGCTTCAGCGGCACGGTGGTACCAGTAGAATGCCAGCATAGGGTCGGCCGTTATACCCTCGCCTTTGCTGGCCATACGGCCCAGCTTCAGGTTCGCTTCGACATTACCTTGCTCGGCCGCCTTGCTGTACCAGTGGTAGGCCTTGTACATGTCCTTGATGGTGCCTAGTCCTTCGTAGTAGCACAGCGCTAGGTTCTTCTGACCCCTGGGGTGTCCGTTTTCGGCCGATTTGACGTACCATTCGAAGGCTGTGTTGGAGTTCTTGGCAGTGCCATTGCCGACTAAGTGGAAGTTTCCGAATGAATTCTGGGCACCGGGGTGGTTGTTATTGGCTGCTTTTCCGAACCATTTGATGGCTTCCTCAAGATTCAACTTAACACCGTGTCCCATCTCATAGCAGTGGCCCAAGTTGTTTTGGGCCGAGGCGTTATCCTGCATAGCCGATTTGTAGAACCAATCTACTGCTATATTAAAGTCTCTCGTGACACCCCTACCGAAATAGTAGCAGGACCCGACATTGTTCTGCGCTTCGGGGTGATTCAATTTAGCAGCCTTCAAAAACCATTCGTAAGATTCGCTGCGGTTCGGGGGTCTTGAGATACCTTGGGCGTACATGACACCCAAGATGTACTGGGCTTCAGGGTGATTCTGAACTGCGGCCATCTTGAAGTAGTGATGGGCATTGGAGGTGTCAGTCTTTATCCCTAATCCGTTGTAATAGCATTTTCCGATCTGCATCTGAGCATCGGCATTACCTTGGTTTGCGGCAAGTTCAAAATTGCGGATGGCTTCGAGGTGATTCTGTTCAACACCGATTCCCAAGATATAACACTCTCCTAAGCAACACTGGGCTATAGGATCCCCTTGTTCGGCCGCCATCTCGAAGCAATGGATGGCCTTGGCTATGTTTTGCTGTTTACCGATACCATCTCTATAGCACAATCCCAATTTGCAGATTGCTGGTGCGTGTCCCATGGATGCTGCTTGCTCGTATAGCGCTATTGCTTTGGGAAGGTTGGTGAATCCCTGGGCTCCAGAACTATAACAATCACCTAAACCACATAAAAGTACCTGTTCTGATTCTGAACGTACACCATAGAGAACTAGTAGGTCGGTTTTAGATTTGGAATCGTGCTTCCGAGATTCGGCTGCCAAATGCTCTAAAAGCTCTTCCTTGTTCACTGCCGTGGTAAACCGTCGTAGGGATTCCTCGGAAGCTAAGGAGACAACTAACCCTTCTCCATTTGACAGGGCTTCTTGATTAACTTGGTCGTCGTGCTCGGTCAAAATAACAGTGTTGGCTTGGAATATCTTGGTTTCGTAGATGTTGCCGACGGTTTTGTAATTCCCTAGGACCTCTACTTCTTCCTGTTGTTCCCTTGAGTCGAGGATAGTTGCAACTACTTGGTCGGCAAGCGGTCTGTTTTTGGGATCGTACGAGGTACATACGGTTACTAAATCGCGGTAATAATCGGGAGTTCCTTCAGGTAAAGGTTCGACGTATCCCGAAAGTTTGAATTGGAAAATCTGGTTCATATTGTGTCCTTCGTAGGGTCTCTTACCGTCGTTGACAGCCAACTCCCACAAGATCCACCCAAGGCTGTATACATCCGACTGCTTTGAAGGGCTTAAAGTCTCATCCATACACAGCTCTGGAGCCATCCAGGGAGGAGAACCAGCTCCTCGAAAAGATTCAGCTGTAGAGTAGATATCGGTCGTTATCTTACATATACCAAAGTCAGCGATCTTGGCGTGAATGTAGTCTAGGCTAGGCTCCTTCTTCATAAACTTGGTTATATCGTCATTGTCTTTCTTTACGAGATTGTTGGGCAGCAGGGATATCAAGATGTTGTCTGACTTCAAGTCACGGTGCAGTATATTATTGTCATGTATAAATGCAACTCCGGTAGCGATCTCCCAAGCTAAGGCTTCCTTTTTGGACCAGGGTATCCGGTGGTGGAAGTTCTCCATAAATTGGTGGAGGTTAGGTCCGTGCACATACTCCATAAGGATGCAAGTTTGGTTGTGTGAATCTACACATGTGCCTACCAGTTGTATTACGTAATCACAGACTCTTATTTGCGAAAGTGCTCTAGCCTCCAGCTTCAGCGATATCAAATGCCGTTCCCGATCCTTAGGGTTCTGCTTTGAAGAGTTTGTGAGAGTCTTCAGGGCGTACGTCTCTTTCTTGTAGATACACTTGTACACCTTACCAAACATGCCTTTGCCAATAACCTTTACCTTGTCGACATCTTTGTACTGGATATGCTCGTTGTAGTCGTCCAATTTACGCTGGGATTTGTTGTTTTTCAAGTTGTGGTTTACCTTGCTCGTAAACAGCTGAACTGTCGTCGTTGAAGTAGGTGTCGAGATCCTCCATAGAACTTGCAGCTGAGTACCAACTTTGTCTTTGATTTGAAATAAGCTCTTCAAGCAAGTGGAAAATAGATTCATTTCCCTTGAATTTATTACCAAAGCTAAACATCTCGAGAATTGCCGCTTATTGATCAATTTGGCCAAAACTTTGGCTATTTAACTGCAGCCCTAATAAATGATGGAAGGTAATTCGTTGTTTTAGTTTCACTAGAATCCAACTACTCAGATAAACTAATCTGAGACTGTTGTATGCTCAGAGGGTTGCTACTACTATCGAGGAGGTGATAGCAGCTCTATTGAAAACGATGTCAATATCGATAGATATCTAGCAGTCAAATATAGGAGATATGTACAAAGTGATGTATCTATTAGAAGTAAAAAGGAAGTGTAGATATAAACATTGGGTAGCATTCTAGACAATAGCTTAATATATTATTACCAGCACCACTTAGAATGTCATTAATAACAAGCACTTTTATCCTTTTAAATATTAATTAGCTTGTACTTGGAACGGTGTTACCCATAGCTACTGAAAAATATATCCGTTTTGCTAGTATATAGTGGGATAGTTTACACAGCACATACTACATCCATCCATTTAGAATAAAGGATATGTAGGGCGCATGGCTATGCTACCAATAAGTTACTCAAGAAAGGAACTATTATTGGCCAGAATTATCCTGCCCCAAAGGGTAAATATCCCAAAATTGGAGAAATATTCAACCAAATCATTCCACATCTAACTTTTGGTAGCCGGATTTAGCTTTCATCAGGCTTACTCAACCATACTTCTCAGAGCCAAGTTACCAGAATGCCAACTTTTACAACTCCAATAATACTGTCTCAAGACCATGCTATCTACCACTCCATAATTCAAGATCAGTTTCCACTTTACAGAGATTTGGATCTAGAGCCTTTGGTAATTGGTTTAGATGATTACGATGATCAAATCGAGCTTATCCATGAGGAAACTTCACCGCAAATTTCTAATTTTCAAATGAAATCTCCCTATCAAACACCATACACCTCGTATGGCATTTTCGGAACTTAGTTCTTCGGTGCAGAATACTCTGATCAAAATTATCGAGGCCGTAAAGCTTAATGACGAGACGGAACTAACTGAATGGTTGAACGAATTTGCCGACTACGCCCATATCAAAGTCCAACTTAACAACTATCCTTTCAAAGATAACCTATCCCCGTTATATGTAGCTGCTTCCAAAGGATTTACTTCTATCGTCAAGCTACTACTCAACCGTTGTGATCTCAATTTGGATTATGTTACCGATTCTGGAGAGGTATTTTTCAATTTTTAACCTAAACTTACTTTTTTAATAGACGGCCATCGCTAAAGCAAGTAAAGAAGGACATACTGAGATAGTCTCTCTCCTCATAAGCAGTGGTGCTGATGCTGAACTTTGCGACGAACATGGCTCAACTCCACTTCATAAAGCAGCTGGCAACAACCAGGTGGAAACTTGTAAGGTCCTAATTGAGCTTGGGAACGTCGATGTCAACGCCCAAACAAGTAGGGGGGTTACACCCCTCATGATTGCCGTCACTAGGGATTGCCTCGATGCCATCAAGTACCTGCTCGCCTTGAAGCAGCCAATTTGCGATATCCTTATAGCGGACGCTATAGGTGAGACAGCATACTCCATCGCCGCCTTCGATTCCAAATATACCATCTGTGACCTACTTGAGTCGGCCGAGCTCGCCTTTTTAGTCGAAAACCAAGATACTTTGGAGGGGGCGCATCCCACTAAACTGGTATATCTCTACGAGAATCAACGCAACAAACCTGTCCTAAAAATCAAGCAATTCTTCACCGGATCTACCCAGCCCAATTACTCTCCAGAATTCTTGATGGAAAAAGATCGTGTCTACCCCTTTGCGCTGAAATCCAACGGGCATCAGGTGCAGAAGAATTTACTCCCATTACCCGAATCTTCACTTTTGCCTAATCGATCGCGGTGGGTGTGGAACTCGGAATTGTCCGTTGTACCTTCCAACTCGAACAATAAGCCAGAAGAAGGGTGGTATTATGCAAAATCCTTTGCAGAGCCGGCTCATATGTGGACCACAGAACCTTTAAAGAATGATGCTAGTCAGGTTAGGCGGCGTAGGTGGGCACAAATTGCTCATCAGCTTCCCAAGTGGTAGAGTCTAAATTGTAGTTTTTTGTTGGAAGTAGGTTGGTTTTAGCTTATTTTTTAATTTCAACAGCATATGCTACCTTGGGGATTAAGTACCTTTTTAAATTTATTATTGTTGTATAGTAAAATAATAAACAGCTCTACTTATATATGTCTTATATAATTAATTTGAATATATGAATATATCTACTTTAGCTTCAATGGGGCTTTTGTTGAGGTATATTTCGATTTATAAACTACTTTAGCTGTTTAATGGATAAAATAAGTACCCATACTTATAGCATTACTTGATAGCTATAGTAGTATATTAAATATTGATGAATAAATCTAAAAGTAATATTAGCGCCTATCCATTTACAGATATCGATAGGACTTGAAAAATTTTATAACATGGAATAAGTTCAAGTGGATGATTGATTGCATTAGATAATCAATAAAACAGCACAACTGAGGTGTATGTTAATCTTCTTTTGGATATATAGTGAATTTTCAATAGTCACCAAGACTGAGTGTACTTTGATAAGAACTAGTTGATTTGAAAAATCAACTATCCTTACTAATACATATGATTTACTACATTTGCAAAAAGGAATACATCTGTTGATTTAGTATCAATAGCGAGAAGGTTAACCAAAAGCAATGTGTTTATAAAGTTTATTTAAAGCTCATTTTATAGATACTTCACTTATATTTAGCAAAAGTATCCATAATTCCTATTGAATAGTAGGCCTTTAGAATGAGAATTCGGTGATCTGTTAAGACTAAACAAAATACCTTCCAACACCTATTAAGATATAGAATTAAGCTCGCTGTATATAGATAGCAGTATCCTATTAATCAGAGGATCCAATTATGAAAACATTCAATCCTTATATGAATAACTATACCAAGAAAAAGTAGCCATATAGTTTACAAAATAAATAGTACCTAATGCAATACTAAAGGCACATTTCAAAAAAATTAAAGTAGTGTCGTTTAATTGGTAGCCAATCGAAAAAAAGTATCGGTACGTAGCAAAAGTGAAGAGGTAAATAGAACTATCGGGTTTGGCATCCTTTACAATCACATAGGAATCGAGAGCATAGTAAGCAAAGGGAACATTACTAAGGTTTAGCATCGGGCTGGTCGTCAATGGTATGAATAAGATGACTCTCCTTGGTAACTGGTTTGTTCAAATTGTTGTTTGCAGTTATAGGGCTGGAGTGTGGGATAGTTTCAGGTGAAGGATGTTCCGAACCAATGGCAACCGGTTTCCCCGCCTTCTGCATAGCGTAATCACCACTGTCAAAGTATTTGCGTTCCTTTGTAAAAATTAAAATTAGGGGAAGGATATTTTTAAAAAGGTACCGGAACTTTGGCAGTCAATAAGTTCTTTTTGTTGTCGGGAAGCTTACCGTACATGCGGAACGCCTTCAATTCCTCTTCGTTCAATTTCTATAGAAAAGTTAATTCAAAATAAGATATATATGAGTTACGCTTAAATCAATTTTGTTCTGCTTAGCTGGGATCATTCTTGTCAAAATATAAGTTTAAAGGCGGTATTTAATCTATCTCAACAACGGTACGATTTCAATAAAAGTAAAGTCAGTTCGGTTGCTACGCGGCTAGCTCGTCAAGTTTAAAAGTAGGCAACCCAATCTCTACATTACCTTTACATCGTTACTAGTCCTAAAGCAGCCAATGGGTATGAAAAATATGCTAGGTTTCGTCATTTGGTGTGACATTTCTTGAATTGTAACCAATAGCATGAACTGAAAGTTTAAAAATCCTAATTAGGAAAAGTAGATGGCGTAAAAGTCCAATTACAAAAGTTTTAAACCGTTAGGTTGGACCACAGCTCTAGAATGGCTTGTCACGATCGTCGATGGAACCCCTCAAAATGGGTCGGTAACAACGTGGGACAGGTAGTTGCTGAATAGAAATTTATCCGAAATTTAAATAGTCCGATACAAGTTGATCCTTTACTACCCTGTTGGAATATTTAGTCAACTTTAAAGTGATTGGATTGGAAGAAATGGTATATTGGTTACAAATATAAAACTTATTGAAATGAAGGGCATACTTACAATATACTATCTATATTGTATCAACCTGTTTGTATATGCAGCCAGATTTCATGAAAATCCATCTGAGAAAACAATACTAAGCTGTTTAGATAGTTATCCTACCTTTACCATTCTTATGATTTTGCTGGTATCACTATAGTAGGCTACCATTCCTCATTCAAGGTATCTTCTATCAGCAACCATTATTGAATAGGTCACTTATAATCACTATAGTCATAAATATATAGAGGCTAGTTTTCAATTTCTTAAGAACCGATATCTAAGTATCTACTAACCTATATTATGATTATTTAATATTAAAAAGAATTGATAGAGATAGTATATACTTTGACTACTTTTTAGAAGCTCAATAGGATCTCTACGATCTGAAAATATATACTAAAGCATGTGCATTAAAGATATAAATATATGTTCAGATTTTTTATATTTGTTAAAACTCATGGCTTTGTTATATATCTAGCAAAATTTATGATAGACGCAATACTGAGTTAAATTTGAAAAATATGTATTTGTAAACACTAATTTAGTACTACAAAGGTACTTCAAAAAACTAACTAAAACTTTTCAATAGATAGCGAAAGCCGATATTATTTATAGACATCCTTCTACTAATGCTTTGCCAATATACTTTAAAAAACCAACACCAATTCTATAAAGGCAACTTCCTTCAATTTATTATAAATAAATAGTTACAACTACCTAGTTGAAACGTACTAAAATTTACTTGCCAATTAATACAATTCATACTTCAACATCCAAGTAAACCAAAAGTGCCGTTTATTTCTATAAAAAGTTGAAAGGTTATCTTTCTTAACTGTTGATGGAGTACTTGTACCTAGAATATTTTTTTCGTTAGCAGCCGTAAATGTATATAAAATGGATATTAAAATACATACCCACACTTGGTGCAGTTGTAGAAAACCGTTTGCCCTTCATCAGCCGACCTCAGTTGCATAGTATGGAAGGACATCTCAGGAGCTCCACACTTGGCACACTTCTCCTTAATCTATTACAGTTACAAAAAGAAAGCAAATTTAATAAAATCTATTAAAAAGAAAAAAATTACGGTAGCTGCTGCTTCCTTTGCAGTTGAAGACCTCTGTACTAGCTCTCGTTTGGACCGTAAGGAAGACTTTAGGGCGTTAGGTAAACTTTTAGATTTCAAAGTGGACTTTTTAACTAAGTTGCTGTAAAGTAAGTATAGGTTGATATTTAGAAATAGTGTACTGTTTAGCTTGACGGTAAAGTTACACCCTTTGCAGGTTATCAATGGGTTCTCAGTTGGTCTATCGAATAGATTGCCACATTGAGGGCAGAAGGACATGGACCCTATCGTTCGAACTTGTTCGGTGCTCATTGTTATCGATTAGCTTTGATTGGGGGTTGGAAGTTGGTGATAAAATTTTCAAAGTTGGTTTATAATTGACTTGGAATGATTAGAAAAGCATTTTTCAGATCGAGTAGTTTGTCCAATTAGTGTAATATATTGATGGGTAAAATATGTAGCAAATAGAAACTGATTATAGTTAAATAATTATTATTTAGCTTTCAACTTTTTTTCAGCTTACTCTATGGTTTGCTTAGCAAGTAGGGTAAAACTGTCATTCCAATAATCAGTTTGAGTAGTTAAGCTCCATTCGCCCTACAAGAAAACAAAGATTTTTCAAGAATAACTTCAAGCTACAAAGACCAGCAAGTGAATCATTTTTAGAGTAGAATGATGGCAGCCAACATGTTGAAGAGAAATCCAAGAGCATTCAATTTCAAATTCAGCATCATACGAAAATATAGTGATGAAGTTCCAAAACGTATTGAGCTTTTGGGTTTACCCAAGGAAGAGCTTAAGGTGGAATTGCTCAACAAACTGGAAGACTTACCCAGCTACATCCCCAACATAGTTTACAAATGGATCTATGTCAAAGGTACTTTTCTTATCAAGTATATTTTTTTTAAAGTTTTCTGCTTCTTTACGTAGGTATAAAAGATTTCAACAAGATGACCGATCTCAACAAACTGGTACGCCAAAAGCTCGAGACTAACTTTTCCATTTCCTACCCAACTATCGAAGTAAACTTTCCATTTCCTTCAATCCATCTAACTTTAAAAACAATTAGAACCCACTGATTTCCAATGACGGTACCATGAAATGCCTCTTCCCTTTGAAACCAAGTGGCAAAGTCGAAACCGTCCTAATTCCCGACAACTTACGGCGTACCTTATGTGTCTCCAGCCAAGTAGGATGTTCTTTAAACTGTAAGTTCTGCTTCACAGGGACGCAGAAGCTTTTACGGAACTTAAAGAGTGGTGAGATAGTCGGGCAGTTTATGGCGTTCGCCACGCGTTTAAAGTACTTTCCCGTAGAAGAAACCAAGAAGAAACCAATTAGTAACATAGTTTTCATGGGACAGGGTGAACCCCTCTACAACTACAAGTAGCTTTTTATATCAAATTCCTCTAATCTGGCCTTCTTTAAAAGGAACGTATCCAAAGCTATCAAAGTGATAACCGACCCAACCGGCTTAAGTTTTCCCAAACCTAGGGTAACTGTCTCAACATCAGGCGTTGTTCCCTTGATCCCCAAGTTGGCTAGTGACTTAGGGGTTAGTTTAGCCGTTTCACTGCATGCCACCAACGATGATACACGATCACGCTTAGTTCCCTTAAATTTGCAGTACAACATCGCTAGCCTAATGGAGGCTTGTAGAGAGTTTACCAAGTTGGCTACTCCAACTACTTCAAGGATAACATTCGAGTACGTCATGTTAAAGGATGTCAACGACAGTATGGCAGAGGCACGAGAGTTAGCTAAGTTATTGAAATATATCCCTTCCCACGTCAACCTTATGTACGGCTTTTACATCTTTTTCACTTACTAACGCAAGTTTTTCAAAACATATATAGTCCGTTCAACCCATGGCCCGGTTCCGAGTTTCAATGTACCGATTTGGATAAGATTTTACAGTTTGCTAAGGTGGTAACGGATAATGGAGTGATGGCCACCGTTAGATATTCCAAAGGCTTAGGTAGATTTGCATTTTAAGATCCTGGTTTCTAATTTTTATAGACATTATGGCGGCCTGCGGTCAACTCAAATCGTTGGAGATGGATAAGGCGTCGTTCAAACCTAACCCACTAACCTTATAGAGAGTTTTAGATAGAAGCTAATAAAATTTTAAGTTATTGTATCTTTCTTCGGTAAGGAGTTGAAGGGGATTGATTAGATACCGGTTAAAATTGTATAAAGAGTAGGATTCTTTTAGTTCCACTAATTAAGTTAAATTGCCCGACAAGTATATAGATATAAAGTTAGATCCAAGGAAGTAGCTTTGAAAGTGATACTTTGAAGTTTTAGGCCATCTTTTATTGTATTTCTCAGCACATCTAATTTGTGAGTTATCAACTTATACTTTTAGTGAGTATTATAAATTTCTATAGGTGTCAATAGCTTTAAATATACTGTAATTTTATAATCCATAGCAGCTTGACTTTGAGTTTAGAATATGTTTTTAACACTAAAGTTTTATTTTACTCTCAATTTCTCAAATCTAGTTTCCAATAAAAGCAACTGCTATCGTACCTAAATATCCTCCTAACCTTGCAAAAATGGATATCCAATTAAACTTTTAAATCCAATGTCATTAGGATTGAAGCTTATATAGTATAGTATATCAATTTTATTAATAGTGTTGACCTAAAACCTTTGCCAACTCCAAAACAACTTCATTATATACAGCCCTCTTTATTAAACGAAATATATAGCTTTATTTAATTCTTTAAACTTTGTTCTTACTAGCCAGCCTTCGCAAGACAGCAATGTCATGTAACGTAGAGTACATCAAATTCAACAGGGCATCGTCCTTACGATTGCGATCGATCAATTTTTGTTGGACCTCCTTGTCATATCCGTTGGCATGTTGATCGTTAGCTGCGAATTGGAGTCTACGTAGTTCGGTAGATGTGATAGGTCCTTCGTCCAGTTCCCCCTTCTTGATACTAGCACTATGAATGAAGAGAATGTATGTAGATAAGAAAATTATTGTTGGAAGGATGGTTTTCATATTGTTAAAAATGGGATGGAAAGTAAAACTGCTATAATATTTTCGATTGACAACTTATTAAAATTGGATAAAAGGATTGGCAAAATGTTCTAAGATCCATGTTTTAATTTGGATATTTTGAAATTTTCGAATAGTTTTGGAAAGTGAGATTTTTATAAAATTAGCACTTATTCCCACTATAAATACACATTCCTACAAAATATTTATCCTAAGTTTGAAAAGTTGGAAGTCATATAGCTTGAATCAAATCCAACCTAATTTCCAATTATAAAAGCGACTCGATTGCAAACCCATGCCAAATTAACGGAAATCATTTTAACAATTTGGTTTGTAAACATATGCCAATAGTTTACTAAAAAGAATTCCGATAGATTTGGTACTTTCAGAGACAATTGGTACATTTCACTTAACAAAGAAAGCTTTTCAAAGGCCACCTCTCTATTTAGCTCTCATCAACCAACTTTAGTGACTCCTTTCAAAAGGTACGTGGGAAAAAACTATGAAATTTCGATAGCACTTAGTTTATACATCCAATATAACTTATCTATAATATATAATGTTCTTATAATTAAGCTATCAAAAAGAATATAGGTAAAAGTTGTATAATTTACTAAAGTTTATCCTTTTATAGTACTAGAATTACTAAAATATGGATATGTTTCTACCATATAAAGTACTATACCGTATCCTTTCGGTATAATTACATCCTTTATACAAGTCATAGGATTGTTCTTTCATAGACATTGTTGAGATGAGATAGTTTGGGACAGTCACCGTTTTAACTTAGGTTCTTCAACTGACCTACTATTCGAAATCTTTAAATTTCCGATAGTTCAAACTTTCTTATACAGATAGAAACTTTTATCTACCTATACGCTCCTTTACAACACCAAAACCTAATGATGTCTACTGCTATTTTGAAATGTACATCTAATTATATAGATCTCCGTACCCATTACACCCTTTCATATAATTATGGTTATCAAGGCGATCAAAAATCATAAAGCGGATTTTCAACTTTCAACTTTCATAGAATGAAATGAATTCATTATTAGAAATGTCAAACCAAACTAGAATTTTATGGCATGAAGCATCAATGTCAAAATTAGACTCACTGTTCACTATCCAAACTGCGGTGATGATCTATGAGGTGTATACTTTTATTGGAAATGTTACGCTCTAACGTATGTTCAAGTATGTCATTGGGGTCCAACAACAAACTTTGAAAATCATTATTCTCTTGGACTCAACTTCACATGTCGTTACCCCCAACTAAGATTATTTTAGGGTTGAACTGATTTTTCTCAGGTTGAGGGAAAAGTTTTGTTTGAGCAGGGGGAACTGACTATGTGGTGTGACCTCTCCAATAACGATATCTTTGATCAATCGACCTTAATAGTAGAATGGAATAAAAAGCTGTCAATTAGTACAGCAACCAAATTCTTGGCTGCAAACTATCCCAAACCAACCTTTTATTTGTAACTTTGGGTGGCACCCAACTTCAACTATAACCTAAACATATGAAATTCTCAAAAGAGACTCCATAAATTTGGGTAACTTGAAAAATAAAGCCCATAAGTTAGAAATCAACTGACCAAACTAATTGACCTATAAATTCCAAGCAGTAAATTTAACTTCTTTTGCAACTTTTATTTCCAACAACCAAAACCGCAACTTTCAAAGGAACTTTAGGCTTCAGTTCCTTTGATCCCCATCACTACTTTTGTCCGCCTTTATATATCCATATATCCAGCTATAACTACAATTATTAGATAAATCACCAACGCCAATTTTAATAACGAAGCAAAGATATAAACCATATTTAATAACTCGAGTTAATAAATAGATTAAGATGCAAACTTTGACCAAGAAACCCAGCTTAGGTAAGGGTATCAAACGCAACGGTATAAGCTACGAGAAGCGACAGATATCTTCCCCCAACCTAGCCAGCTACTTCAACTTCAACACTGCCACCCCTTTAGAAAGTACTAAAAGCGCCAAGGAACCTAAGCTCAACGACGAATTGGACCTACATCTAAACTTAGAAGAGTTGGACCGAGTGACCGTTGACCAAATCTTTAAAACCGAGTCCGTTTATGACAAAGTCATGCCCTTTATCACCAACCGTATCAGTAGGGAAAAGTTCTCTGACTTGAAGAAGTTGATATCTACTTCTTTCCAAAATACCGACACCACCAATACCAAGGACAAATCAAAGGACAAGCTATCAGCTAAAGAGGAGCGGGAGCTAGGTTCAGGTGCCTCCGGCAGTGTCTACCTAACCTCGACTAAGAGTAACAACCCCAGCCTCAAAACCTTAAGCTTCGCCATCAAAAAGTTCCCCAAACTGCAGTTTAACGAGACTAAAAGTCAATACTTCAAGAACCACGCCTACGAGATCTATCTAAGTTGCTGCTTAGAACATAAGAATGTGGTTCGGTGTCATAAAGCCATTTATGACGAATCTAGATTCCAACTCGTCTTAGAATATTTACCTTATGACTACTTTGACCAGGTGCTGAGTGGCAACCTCACCAAAAAGGAGATTGATATCTACTTTTTACAACTTTGTGATGGTGTTCAGTACCTACACAACAACGGCATCGTTCATAGGGATTTAAAGCTAGATAACTTGATGATCGATTTCAACTACCAGCTCAAGATCGTTGACTTTGGGTTCGCTACTGTGTTGAAGACGAAGGATAATGAGGTTGAACTTTCCAAAGGATTGTGGGGTTCAGACCCTTACATGGCCCCCGAGATGTTTACTTCTACCAATGGGTACGATGGGTTCAAGTCAGATGTGTGGTCCATAGCCATCGTCTACTTAGCTTCTCATTCGGGTAGGTTCCCTTGGGACGTAGCTAAGCGCGAAGATTACTACTTTTCCAAGTTTTTAGTCAATAGGGAGAGTATCGACGAGCTGATCGAAGACCCGTCGGTTATGCCTTTAATCCATTCCATGTTGGAATTCGATCCTTTGAAGCGAGTGGACATTGACCAAGTTTTAAAGTCCAAATTTATGGAAAAGGTTCGATTGAACTTTATGACCAACAGCTTACTTTCCAAGTCTGCTAATTCGTTTGGAGGTAATCCATTGACTAGGTTTAGCAATGGAAGTAGTAGTAGTAGTTCGAGTCGAACCAAATCACTGTACGAGGTGTCGTCGGGTAGCAACTCAACTGTAAGTTCGGGTTGATATAAATTTTTTAAGTTTTGTATATAAGGTTTTTTAAGCCGACTGATTACTATTTTTTGTTTTCCCTTTGTAGTTGAGATATCTAGTAAAGTTTAAATCCCATAAATATGTGTTCAAAGTTAGTTATATAGTACACGTGTATAGGTTTCATCTTTATATTTGAGTTACCAACACTATATATTCGACAAAACTAGCTAATATTTTAAAGATAGGTTAGTCTCTTATATTAACAAGCTTTAAGCTAGGGTGAACCCTTCTATGTGATCTTTTATGTAACTATGTGATGCAGTCTAACTTCACTAGAAATCCAACATTTGTGTTTATTCAAAGTTTCATAAAGCATGCCTACTACAATATGAACAAAGTATATGGCAAGCTCATTAAGGTCTGGACAGTGGGATGTGCTTCAGAAACATAGAGAATACAAAACCTAAGGCGGCATAAGGGACCATGGACACAAACAGTCGATTGTAAGCTATATAATAAGCCTCGATTGCAATTTTGCGTTTAACATCATCCAGCACATTTAGGCCTGCTAGAGATTTAGTAATGCCTACAATGTCATAATCTGATAAATGAGTAGAAAGTTGATAGAATAAGACGTTGTTGAAGACGGCTCCTTGGATGGCTAAACCTAGAACGCCGCCTACCGAAAGACTGAAGCTGGAGAGGGCGGTCACTATAGCAACATCTAAAGATTAAATGAGTAAAGTAATGTACTCAAAGTTACCTTCTTCATTGACGGCGGCTTGACAACATACGAAACATACCTGTACATTCAAACCAACACCGATACCAATTATGATGGGATAAACGATCTCTTCAATCCTATAAATGTGAAACGACAGCCGTGTCATAAGAGCTACACCTATCAGCGCCATCAACATTCCCAATCGCATAAGGTACCTGTATCTCCCAGTCTTGGAACACACAAACCCACTTATTGCTGCAAAACTACACAGGCCAACTAGGAACGGGATCACCTCAATACCGGCTTGGGTCGCGCTTGAACTGTGAGTAGTGAGATGGTACAGTGACCAGTAATTTAAAAAGACAAAGAGGATGGCTCCAGCAAAAATGGTGGTCAAATTGCAGAACACTACATTCGGAGTAAAGACTCTGGGTGGTAGGATGGGCTCAACTGCGTACTTTAACTCTATCCAAACGAATATACCAAGCAGTAGGACACCGATTATAAAGTTTATTATTACTGGAGCTGAACCCCAAGGGTAATCTTTACCGCCCCAGTTCAAAGCCAACACTATACCTATTATCGAAAATACCAAAGTAATCGTCCCTAAGCCATCGACTCGGGCTAACTTGGCTTTAATATCTCCTTGACCTTTAGCAAGGGGTACAAGCGCCAAGACTACGACCATGGTAACTAGGATTATAGGTATGTTTAGGTAAAAGGCATACCTCCAACTTAGGTTATCTACCAATACTCCGCCTACCAAGGGTGCAACTACATTGGCGAAGGCGAAGGTGATATTAATTAAGCTCATGTAGGCGCTTCGGCTCCCAACTTCTACCGAATCTAAATAGCAATTGTCAGTATACCTTTTATTTTGCTTTATACCTGAAATTATTATGAACGCCAACGCGATCAAGCCACCACCACCAACTCCTGATAGACCTCTAAATATAATCAAAGTTACTACATTGCTGGCAAGCCCACACCCGATGGAACCTACTAAAAAAATTGTTAAAGCAAAGCCAATTGCTAGCTTGCGGCCGAAAATGTCACTAAACTTTCCATACAATGGTTGAAATGTGGTCGTAGTCAGTAAATAAGCACCTACAATCCAAGTTATCTCACCACTAGCTTGCAAATCCTTGGAAATAGCACCTAAGGTAGTTGCTACTATAGTCTCATCCAAAGCCGCTACGAATACAGATAGGACTAGCCCTAACACAACTAAAGCTAATTTAAGCTTGCTAGTTAGGACAGTCGATTGTTTTACAGGTATGCATCCCTCCAACCCATTTCCACAAGTGATGGAACTAGAGTTGGAAGCTGGAGCTTGGGATTGGGTATTTGAATTTGGATGGAAACTTTGGATAGAGGCATTGGTCGAGTCCATATTGATGATGATAAATTTAGAGCTTGTAACTACTTATATAGGTTTTGCCATCTACTACATCTCATATATACAAAGTCACTTTTAAGCTTCAGATGTCTAAAGTTCGATGTATGCTATGCTTTGTATAGTAAACATGGCATGTTGAGACAGGGTAGAATATCATCTCAACTTTAAATGTATGTCTGCAACTAAGCTACTTACTAGCTCAGCCTAAAGGTCCTTGAAACCGGATCTAGTGAAAATTCCGAAGTGATGAGATGCCCTTGCATTTCCAGAACATCTATTTATATTTAACTAATCATAAACTTCGATATACTCTAATAGATAGTTTGTTAGAGTAATGTAAGCTTTGATTCATATTTAAGGACATTACTAATACTAGGCGATGTACGGGAACTCGAAAAATTGCGAGTTGGAGTGATGGGGAACATCACCTTAAAGTACTGATACCTCCGAACCGAGACCTGGCTCATATGCCCAACTTCTATAGCTTTGTAGTGAACTGCATTTAAATTTTAAAGTTATGTAGCTGGAGTTTGGTATTACATTTATGAGTATGGATCCATTACTAATACAGGCTGTTGGTACATAGTGCTAACGTACGACCTTTGTCCAAAGATGGTACTGCTTTTGAAACGTATAGCTATTCGACATACACATTATCTGCAAGCTTTGAAATGGGTGGCTTTTCATAGCATTAGAAACTATAAATATGTATTAAAATTTGTAACTTCAGCCTGCTATAAGGCGTCATGGATTTTCTCTAGCTTAAAAGTATAAGTATACAGTTTTGACAACCTATTTACTTTAGAACGGGCATTTTTTGCTATTAATCGATGTTTGAGTTGTGCACAAAATAAATATTGCCAAAAGGTATGCAAATTTATACCCTTGTATAGATGGTAGGCAAGGTTTCTAAAAGTGAGATCTCAAACTTTGGATCAAGGACTTTTCGTTTTCATTATATAAATCATGCCAATTAAAATATACTTTTGAAACACTTTTCAACAATCCCTTGGCAAGATTTATTTAGTTAGCCAACTTTAGTCCTGTAAATAGAGTTGGCATCCATTTAGAGCTTCGTATTGGCTTTGAAACAGAAAGCCGTTGCAATAGATTCAAAATACAAGCAATACGATCTTCCAAATATGGGTTTAGTATTAATATCCTATCTACATTTCGAGAAAGGAAACTCACCATCTCCAACCTGCCATTATCTTTAGGTAATGATTTCTTTCCAAAAGTACAATCTACTCCGCTTTGGCTTGTCGTAGAACATCAACAATGACGTCGAAATGACTTTTTAGTTAAATTTGAAACCCAATTTAAAAACACGAGCTATGAACTTTCGACTTTTTGCAAGATCAGCGCTCAACCCAACACAACAACTATGAAAGGTTTCAAGACGATAATGAACTTTAGAGATAGTGTTGAATCGGTTATGCAGTGGACTGGGTCTAACAGGTGACATATATCCTATACTTTAAATTTTAATTTAGGTTTAGCATCAATGCTGTAAGATTAAATCTAGTTATTGGTAGGTTGTTCCGTTCAGCAAGATTAGGTACTTTGATTTTATATACATTTACCAATTGATTATGATTGCTTTAAAAATAGACGGAGTCAGTCCATTAGAACTTAAAGAACTTATGCAAACTTATAGAATTGTAACTATTGTAGACCTAAGAACCGAGTAAACTATTTAAAAATTCAAAATATACTAATTCTCTTACTGTTTCAGTCTCGAAAAAAAGAGTTCCGATGAACTACAAGCAGCCTACCCTCTATCGCTAGCCCAGGTAATTTATATAAATTAGCTATATATTAAACTGCTACTTTTAGAATACGAACCTACCCGAGATAATAAACAAATCCAATATAAATGAAGAGTCCCCAAAGGCAACGTTACCTCAGAAGGTCGAGCAGGTTTCTTACCAAAAAGATGCCCCAAGTGGAGTAGAGACAACTGCTGTCCTGAGGCAGACCTACCGCATAAACTTGATCGGTAAGAAATACAAGTCGGAGGCGGTGTGGTCCAGGTGTAGTTTTTTTAATCGCATGTAAGTTTATTTCTCTATTTTAATTGTACCCATATTTATATTTATTAGCCAAGTCATCCTTTATTATCTCTTTGGCATGAAGAATCGAGCTTCCAAATTGGTAGCCAAAACCATCTTGGCGCCACGAGGCCTTTCTGGCATGTACTTGGATATAATCAATTTCTGTCAAGTCGAGCTAGTAAAAGTCTTGAACGTCATCCTAGTAGAACTACCCAAAGGTCCAATTTTAATCCACTGTTCTCACGGCAAAGATCGTACTGGTATCGTCACCGGTAATTTTTATTTACATTGCCGATCTAATTTTTAAATCTATAAAGCTCTACTACTAGCTATATTGGAGGTACCTAATGAAGCTATAATCCAAGATTATAGCCGTACTACTGTTATGATGGAATCGAATCTTACCCAGATGGAAGCTGAATTTTTGGCTGCTGGTCTGCCAGCCAAATTTGCTAGTTCTGAACCCGAGGTATCTACTTTTGCTTTTTGGTTTTGACTAAATGATTAATACTAGGTGATGGAATCTCTTTTAAACTATATAGGGGAGCACTATAGTTCGGTGCCCAAATTTTTGAATGGGATTGGATTTACCTATGAGAAGCAGGATGGTATTCGAAGGCTGTTGAGGACTGAAGAAATTTAAATAACATGTGCAGTGTTGTGTAGATTTCACTTTTGTATATATATGGGAGTGATGATAGTTGTAATTAATTAAAGGTTTATTTAGTTTTTAGCCTTTTGGCTTTTGCGAGTTAAAATATTGATGCTATACTACATATCATATTTGTTAGCGTGTACCACTTTATAAAATCATGATTGCTGGTGAATAACCCAGTTTATATGTAGTATATCGTTGCATATATTAAAGTTACTAGTATAATCGTATATCTAATAAGCTAAGCAAGTTTACTTTAGCTTTTAGTCTAGTTCAAGCTATTGATATAAACTTTTGAATTGGTAAGAAATAATATATTTGGTTTATAAAATCGAAATCAAAGTGTGGCTTGAAAGCAATAATGATAGTATCAATACCACATGCTATTAAAATGCAATTGCAAGTAAATGTACCTATATCTTATCCTTCGTATATATATAAAGTTTAAATGGACGCATAGTCAGTCTTTAGGTTTATAACTGACATCCGAGCAGTGAGGTATTAATAAAATCTTAGCCACTGAATGAACTAATAGTCGCTATGCGATATAAACCAACTGATACTTTACTTTTGTTGACTTTGGTAAACAGATTAGATATGTAATATTCAAAATATTGATGTATTCGACCTGATCTTGTTTCGTCGGTTTGGCATCGCTTTTAATCGAATTGGCATCAAAGCCTAACTACATCGTAACCAACACCATCTTTATTTCGGTACTCAAATCAACTTCTACTTGTCTTTATTTGGAAACTCGCAACTTTACCTCAAACTTACTTGTCTATACCAAACCCAATCTCATAGAAATAGTGAACTTACTTAACTTCATGATCTTACAACCTTATATTACTACCATGGGCCTGCTCAACGATAGCTCTCTTACATAAGGTAGCTGTATAAACCAATTTTACAGGGCAATAATAGAGAGGTTAAAATAATTGAAAAGGCAATCTATTTTTAATAAATACGACTTTGATACGCTACATACCATGTCTACTTCCCCAACAAAAATAAATGGTAACTTTACTTGGACATCTTACTTTCGCTTTTGTTTCTGCTTCTTAGGCTCTATATTAATTTCAGTTAATAAACTATATAAAAATAGAAAAAGTAACCTGCTATATTGTGCTTTATAACCCTTTCAGTAGCCGGGATGTTTATCTTAACTGGCGCTAAAAACAATTATAAATTCACAATTAAATACAAATAAAGTTACCTGGTTTCTTAGGTTCAAGCTCCTTCAATTTCTTTATGTAGTTGTTGACCCTTTTCTTTAGAAAATAAAAAGTTAGCTTCACAGGCAAAAAAGTATTACCAATTCAGCTTTTATAGGATGGTTGGTTGGGTTGACATCTTGACTGATCAATGAAGCTACAATATTTTAAAATTATTATTAAAAATAAGATATAAAACTTACCAAATAAAGTAGTTAGGATAGATAAGTTCATAGTAAGTTCGTATCGGCACCTCTCTAAAGCACTAAGGTCTTGAAAGTTCTTTTTGAACTCGTCGGTTAACGTAGTCTCGAACAACTTTTCCAACTCATCAATTTGCAATGTTATTGTATCGATTATTTCGTTTATATGTTGGGTCATCTTGCTTTGTAGAATTGAAGTTGGGAGGTGGCTCAAATTTAAAAAGTTTGGTTTGAAGACTTTGAACTTGATTGCCATCAAGGCTTTGTGGTAATCAGGATGAATTTTGGCTGGCGAATAGACAGAGAACTGTAATAGGTTTATTTGCACTACAATCTACACCCTAAAGATCTAGCATTAACTTTATAGTTGGACTTTATCAAGCCAAAGAGCTACAATATAGCCAAAAGAACGTTCAACTATTGGTTTGAGAAGTTTTTATTAATGGATATAAATGTGCAAATTTCTGCAAGCCTACTCAAATGCAATTTCCCTCCCAAAGCATTAAAACTAACCGTCAGTCGTCATTCTCATAAAAGCTAGCAAATCATATCGAGCAACAATTAATTATCAAAGTCAGGAAATGACAACCAAGGTAAAACTCTCACCTCATCAACCTAACTAATCTAATATCTAGCTATCCCATCTACAAGATGTTGAGTACCATACCTTCAGCTTTATGTGGTATTGCCAACCTACCTAACCAAACTCACAAGATTGCCATAAAGAAAGGTATCCCCTTCACCGTATTGGTAGTTGGTAAGAAAAATCCACATTTAAACATAAGCTTATATAGTTCTTTTTAATTTAGGTGAATCGGGTCTAGGTAAAACCACCTTTATCAACACCTTGCTAGCTTCAAGTGTATCAAAGTACAAGGATCAATCTAAGCGACACCGCTTAGTTGAAAAAACTACCCAAATTAACTTGACCAAAGCAGGTAAACTTCTATGCAACCTAAGTAACTAAAGGAAATTAGTGATTGAAGAAAATCTATTTAAAGTCAAATTGAATTTAATTGACACCCCTGGCTTTGGAGACTTCGTCAACAACAAGGAGAGTTGGTCCCCAATAGTCAACTTCATCGAAACCCAGTTCCAGAGCTACCTCTTCCAGGAGCAGCAACCCGATCGACATCTTTTGAACGACCAGCGTATCTCTGTTACCTTATATTTTATCCGACCCACCGGCCACAGGTATGCATAGATGGTACATTTAAAATTTATACTTTGTATAGCTTAACACAGTTGGATATCAAGTCCATGAAAACTATCGGTGCCCGTTCCAACCTCATCCCTCTTATTGCTAAGTCGGATACTTTATCTCCTGTTGCTTTGAAAGCTTTTAAAGATAGAGTAAAGCTAATTCTAGTTTCAAATTCTAATAATTACTCTTGCTTTTAGGTACGTGATAGCATTCAAGTGAACAAGATCAACGTATTCCAATGCCCCTTCGATGACGGAGACCCAATCGATACACAGATTGCTAAGGAAATCAACGTAAGCATCTGCTATTTTAGAAATTTTCAATTTATGCAATTGTCTTTAGGAAGCTATGCCCTTTGCCGTCATTGGTAGTGAGAAGATGGTCACCAACAAGGAGGGTCAGCAGGTCCTCGGTAGAGAGTATCCCTGGGGTATTGTCGAAAGTAATTACATATCAAAGCATAAGCACTAATTATTTTTTAGTTGAAAATGACGAGCATTGCGACTTCCGTAAACTACGTAATTTACTTATCCGGTAATTTTTCAAGTTTTCCATTTACCAACTCAATTTCAATTTATAGTACCAATTTATTGGACTTGGTTTCCACTACGGACGAACAGCACTACGACCAGTTCAAGCAGGAGGTTATCGCCAAGGGAACCTCCGAACTACGCAAGAAGAAGGAGAATCCCAAGTACAAGGAGGAGGAGGAAGCCTTGAGATTTAAATTTACTGAGCAGGTCCGCCTCGAAGAATCCAGGTTCCGACAGTGGGAACTTAAAGTACATTTTTACATTGGATTTTTGTATTAATGGATTTTTATCAGTTGATTGCCGAGCGTGATAGGTTGAACAAGGATTTGGAGGCCGAACACAACGCGGTGCGTCAGTTGGAGAACGATATTGAACAGCTAACTTTATCACAACAGCAGCAGTCCCGCTCCTACCGCAAGTAGGTGTACTTTTGGACACTACACCATCCTATTACATGGCTTTCTTGGACTTTATTTTTTAGATAGGGTGCTAGAAGTAAAGGCTTATGATCGAACTTTATACTACTTCTGTTAGTTGTTACTTGTAAATTTAAGTGACTTTTGTATTATATTTTATTTTGAGTAAAAAGTTGTTAATTGAGACAACCGCTCAGTCCCGGAAAACTAAATTTTACTTAGAGATATGGAAATGTAGAGCTATATGGGCTGATTTCTTTATAAAGCCAACATACTAGAGGTAAAGCAATTGAAAACTAAACAAACCGTATGAAAGGTGATAAGATATCAAGTGAATTAGAGTAAAGCTAAGTTAAAGAAACACCATATTCCATATGAAATGAAAAAGTCACCCTAGATATCAGAAAGTCACAATTTGATAAAAAGGGATGAAGTTATAGATAGTTTAGGTGATGTACAGTTTTTAAAACAAATACATATAGAACAATAGATAAATAACAAAATAAAGAATGTATATTTAAAATCTCAACAAATATACCAGAGAAATACATGTCGCTTTATTGTAAATCTCAAAAATGAGAAAGGTCAACTCATTCCAGAGAATCAACTACACTCATTTCTGAGGGGTAGGGTACAAAATATCATAATGACCAGGGCGGTACAACAAGGTAATAGGATCGTTCAAGAAATACTCACAGCTGCCATTATCGGGATACTTGTGGAAGTTGACTTTGCCATCTCCTTGACTAAAGCTTTGATGCCCATCCAAATAAGCGATTTGTACGTTAACCTTCAGATAACTAGTAATCAAGATAATATGAATCTCATCGGACTCTCGGCCCATAACCTCTACATTGGAAGTGCGGAAGTGATCGATGGGTTCGACATTGAAAGGTACCGACAACATAGTTGGGTCGTCCAACAAAAAGGGTAAGTAGTTGTCAACATTCTTCTTCAAGTAGGCGGAAGTTAGGAGACGCATAAACATGACGATGGCGTTGGCACTTTCGTCGTGCTGGAACAGCGAGATTAACTGTAACGTCAATTCACGATCACTATCTTTGGTTCGGGTTGGTTTAGGTTGGAAGTTGGTTAAAGAGTCCAAGGTCACCTGGAAGAAATCTTCAACTACTATGGGTTGGTATCCTACATCCAGCAGGAGTTGATAACTGGAGCGTAAGTTGGTTATGAAGTTGATGTAGATATCTATGCTGCTCAGCATCAACTTTTCAAATAGAGAGAAGGCGAAAGCTACAAATTTTTAGTTTGGTTTGGGTATTAAAAATATAGAAATACCTCGATAAAAGCAGTTTCCTATATAAATGTCATAAAAAGCAAATTTTAATACAGTATTAATAAACCAAATTACCATCGCCACGGCACCTTCTTAAATACCTGTAGCTTTTAGACAGTTCCTAAATAAACTATCAATACAAATAAAATAAAATTTAACAATACCTCGATCTTCTGCACGTAGACCTGTGAACCATTGACGTACTCGGCTACCAAGTTTGTTAAAAGCTCTGTCTTGGACACCAAGGGGTATTTCAAACTGTCTTTCTCCTTGACATCGATTTCAAATTGTAACATGGCCATGTCATCGAACTGTACCGAACTATTACCTCCACCTTCCGTACTCTCTTGAACAACTTCATTTACCTGCTCTTTATTTTCACTCATGGTAGGATTTGGGCAAGTGGCTTATTAATTTGCAATTTCTTTGGAAGTCTCTTTTGACCGTTTGTAAGGAAGATGTAGTTTATGGGGTGATGTTTGACTAGTTTTGGATGACGTTAGTTTTTGCTTGGGGTAAATTTTCTGTTTGGATTGAGATGCGGAATTTTCAAAGGAAGTGGATAGATACCAAAGAAATCGAGGCTTTAAATTATTATACTAGAAGGAATACAATATAATATGTTAAAGTAGATATAAGAACGGCACCAGTAGCTACAACACATATCTATAATTAGGACTTTAATTGTAATAAAAGGTGAAAGATAAGAGTAAGGAATGTCTTAGGTGGTAACAGCTATAGATATAAAAAGTAGACAATATAGAAGGTGAGGATATTAATGATTGACTCTAAACTGTCAACGTTGGCTGAAATCAGACAATTACTTTGTATCCATTGCCATTAAATTAGCTTGAAAAGAAAAGTAAACAAAGTGATCAATAATCCTTTGATATTAAAACCTTCCAACATTTAATCAGCATACATCCATATACAATACTGCCACTTTTGTCTTACATAGGTGTAGCGAAATCCTGCGTCCAATAATAATCCTTAAACCCACATCCAAAATCCTTATAGTCACCCAACAGATTCTTATTATGAGCAAAGGAACTCTTCCAAGCTTTAAGTACCTCATCAACATCTTTCTGATTCCAAGCTACATTTTCAGCTACATTTCTCCAATTATACCCTTGATCCTTTACCCGTTTAGATACGTTACTACCACCCCTACCTTGCAGCGACATCTTTTTAATTTCAGCTTGGTAGTCACTTTGCAGTTGGGCCGATTTGGTCAATTTGGCGTTGAGTTGTAAAGCTGGCTTACCGTTTTGGGATCGGTATTGGTTGAGTTTAGTTAGCATATCGTCACATTTGTTGGTGGAAGTTGAAATTGGAGTTGGATGGTTTTTGGGAGTGATAGTTTGTACTTGATGTCGCAGATGGAATCTATTTGGGAGATGGAGAGTGAAGGCTGAGATAGATAGGGTCAGAAGGGTGAGAGGCAATAGTACTTTCATTTTAGATTCGTAAAACACATAATTGGAAACAAAAGCTGTAGCTTTATATATATTTCAGTCGATGTACAACTCCGTTTAATGGTAGACGGAATAAATTTGAATATGCCTTTGTATATCAGGGGTCATCCAAATGTTTTACACGTCACAAGTAGGAGGGTGTACATATTTTCTTTATTTTCATTTGAAATTAGATGTGTTAAAAGTATTGGGTTCTTTACATATGCTAAATTTGAGTCTACTATCCCTACAAAAAACTAAAGTTTTATGTTTTGAGATGGATAGTTGTATTGATAAAAGACATTGCCTACCACTGACACTGTAAATACTATGTAGATTCATATAAATATATCTGTTGGACAGGATAGCAGGTAGCACCAGTAAATTAAATATATGCAGCTAATAATAAACACAACCTCTTCTATGTATACTTTCACTTGTCATTCAAGGCCAGGGTAAGATCTACAGTTTCACCACTGGTTTGGAAGAGTTCCAACTTAACTAAGGTGCTTAAATGGTTGGAATTGGGACCCATAGAAGGGGGTTGAGCATCTTTCGGGGGTTCTATCACCGAATTTTATTCTTTGCCGTTAGAGTTCGGAACACAGATTGGGGAGTTCAGTTGGTCTACGTTCGATGCTCCAGCAAAGTTGAGCTGGTGAAGAGTTAGGGTCGATGGGATGGACAGATCTAAAGGAAGTATAGGCATTTTAAACCATTTAATCCATCCTTATTCGTCATTTTTACTGCCTCGATACTACTGGATGTATCACATACCGACTTGATCTTCTCCCTCTCGGTTGAAAGAGAAAAGTTGATAGTCATAAACTCATTCGGATCGCACTCGCTAATATCTATGGTATCTTTGACATATCCTTGGATCAAATTTACAAGTAAAGTATTGGCATTCGGGAGATGGTCGTTTATACCGTTTGTATACTTGGTGTAGATGATTAATAAGTTTCTTTCAGGGAACTCAGAGTACCATTTGATCCTTGAAGTGTTGGAAGTGTTATTTGTTGTTTCGTTATCCAATATCTTCCTAAAAATATATGTAAAAGGCTTATTGAAAGTATATCTCGATAAAGCAGCCTTCATGTTGTTGTTTTTTATCAACTTGGTCTCTCAAATATCATGAGTGTAGAGACAGCAGACCTAGATATCTTTTCTCTGACCCATATGGTAAGCCCAAGTATATGTTAGATAAAGCGCTGGTAAAAAAATTTACTCTTACAATGGCTTGCTTTACATAGCTAAAATGAAAATATCAGCTAGATACATATAGAAAAGGTACCTAAAGTTCCAACTAACATCATAAAAGACTATTTTACAAGTAGCAACCAGGTTGATGCCAAAGAATTGGCCTAAGTAGTCGTTAGATAATATAAATATTCAAACTATCATAGTTTATATTAAAACATTCGCTTTCCACTATGTTAATTGAATTCACATACTACTATATATTTAGCCTATAGCCAAAGTTAGACGGTCCAAAAATATAAAAACTTACCACGATATTCATCGAGCCATCCAAACGGGTGTGGCTAAACAGAGTGTCGTTATCCACATTCTTGTAATCTTTCGTCAGTGTTAAGATGAAATTGTTAGTTATCGAAAACCATTAATACTTACAAAGGGATACAAGATTCTGTAAAAGCATTAGGATCTTTTCGAATATATTTGCTGCTTAGATGATGTTGATCAGCACCTTGAACTTGAGGCAAAGATTTAAAATTAAAATATCTACAGTCTTCATAAGTACTAATCAACACTAAAAGTACCTTGCTTCTTGGGAGCACCTTTGTTAAATATATCTTTCACCCATTTGAAGTCATTAGTACTAAACTTAAAACCCTAAATATTAAGTGAAAACTAGTATTTACTTGACATTCAAAGCTATATCTGGTAGTATAGAAGCTGTTTGTTCATCTTTGTTCACTAGGTTGATATTTCTAAAGGAATTTTCGTCTTGGATGCTATCGTCAGTGGAAACGTTCGAATCTTCCCTCTGTGAGCTTAAAAGATTGTGTTCTGTTCTATTGATCTTCTACTTAAGCAGGAGGGGATGGTTACAGATTACTGATAGTATCATCACATGAGAGAAAAGCTTTCCACTGTTTCTTGCTTCCTTTATCTTCGTTAAATACATAAAATATAGAAGATATTGCATGTCATAAAGCTTGTAAACGACACAACGTTCGTGTTTTTCAAGTAAACATTCCTTTAAGAGACTATTGTCGAGACTATAAACATATTAATGTTTAAAAGATATGCAAATTTGCTGATATATAATGTTGCGAAGTAAATAATTGAGAGTATAAAGCTTTCGGTTAGCTACAGCTTTAGTTTCCTCGGTGGCTTTTAGCATCAAGGCCTTTAGGATTGGCTTCACAAATTCTTTGTAGAATTCACCTTCTGGTCTCAAGTAGCCATGGCAGACAAAATCGATCATGCAGTAATACTCTAGTAAATATCTTTGTAGGGAGAGTCCAGAAAGATGAACCTCAGGTGTCTTGAAATTTTGGTTCTTGGATTCTTGATTATTTGACCTTTGTCGGTTACGATTAGGCCAGGGCTCGAGCTACAAAGATGGTGCTGAGGAGTAATCTTTCAGACAGAATTTTCTTGTTCGTCAAGGTATTCAGCAAAGTCAAAGACAATAGAGGTTTAAAGATATCATAGTCCATGACTACTAGATCACCAGAATAGTACCATTGCTATACTTTGAGTAGATGGTCATATATAGTACCTAAACCTATCAAGTATTAAAATTTGCTATCAAATATATAAACCTATTTACCTGATAGATTGTCAATTTGGTTGGCTTTTACGATCTCATTAGCACCAAACTATCTCGTAAGCTCAGATGCTCAATTTATCTTTACAGATTTTGGGCAAAGGACCAGAATTTGTGGATCCTATAAACAGTATAGGTGAGTGCTTAGGCTATGCAATTAAACTTATGTGCAATGTTTTTAGGAGTGTATTAGGAATCCATTTGTAAATGTGGTAGAGCATGAAGATAAAGGCAACTATTTGGAAAGTTTCTCTTAAACAAAGAGGATTAGAGCTTTAATTTTAAACAAAATACCTAGGCCCATAGCATGTACCAATATACGTCCATTCTGTTTAGTGTCAATATCACGCCATAAAAACCTCTCTTCTTTCTAAAAAACGATTGGATATGAGAGTTCAATGGAAGTACCTAATGCTCCTTTATTACATCTCTAAGGTTGAGCACAACTTTCACTTTTTAAGCAGCTCTGTCCTATTTAGGTATTAACTTGAGCAATTCAATTTTTAGATAGTACCTGGGTTGTTAAGTTTTCTCAGTATTTCGACGATACTTTCTGGGTATATTTGGAACGTACTAACATAACTATTAACATCTAAAAAGCTTTATTGATCTATACTTTCAGAGATTTCCCCAGTTACTGATGGAATCTTAGGGACATCCATTTCAGAATGTGTATAGGCACCAACGCTTTAGAAACGCTGCATTAAAATAAATAAACCTAATAATATGTACCTAGACTCGGCTTTATATTGATCCTGAAATGTATATTTCTTACTATAACTAATAAGAGATTGGTAGTCATTTGGATCGTCCTTGATTCTATAACTGTATGAACTTTTTGAATGTGGATTTAAACGAGCTCTTTTGAGATATTCATCGGCTTTAATGCTGGTGTGATATTTTGCACATAAGGGCTTGAGCTATGCAACTCAATTATTTTCTCATCTAGTAAGAATGAATTTTATGTTTCTAAAAAGACTACCTGTAAGATCAATTCCAAATGAGATTCCTCTGAATGTATCAATTTTAGAAAGTAAATGTCTATGAAGACCAGGATCTACTATTCCAAAAGTCACTAATTAGTTTTCAGTCAAATTAAGCAGTTCTACACCATCAATATTCCTATCTACATATAAACCATCAATAATAATTATTTTGAAAATTCCAGATACGAGCAAGTGAGGATTGGGAGATCTTTGAGATAAGCTGCTATCTGATACTTTATATACTCATGTACCCACTTGGTTAATCGTTTATTCTCTTCATCAATATTGAGTTGCTTTTTTGGACGCGAAATTGCTTTGTTCTTTGAAAAAGGCTCAGAGTAAAATTTACATAGCCTTAAATATTGATTCGATTCTACATATTATTTGTATTAATCACAAACTCAAAGTCAGCTCCATAGGAAAATTAATGCATTACTATTAGAGAATCATGCCTGGGCCTACAACTATGGAAAATGTGATATATCTCCATTTATAGCTACTTAATGGTATCAAGCACCGATATATTTAGCTTACTATATTGTACCAGTCTTGAGGAGTATAATGTACTGACTGTAGCACATCAAAGGAAGCCCGATCGAATAGTTGATCTATATCAAGTTCAATATACTACTTTTAAGATTTTATCAATATAGCTACATGTATATTTCAGTCGACATTCAATTACTTTCGAGTAATAATGGTAGTTCCAATAAGTTCACTGGTTAGCATACTTTGACCACATATTCCAAAGTAATCATTGATAACTATAATAGATCTTCATTAGTAGTAATGTTAAGGAGTGAGCTCGATACTAATATAATTAATCTTATATGCAGAGTCTTTTGTATAGCTTACTAGGAAGCTTAAATTAAATGTAATATTATTACTATATCTATCACTATAGGTATAGAACCCATTCAACTTTATCCCTCTAACTTTATTTAACTAACAAGAGTCAGCTAGATTTAACAAACTAAGCTACTATCACATCCAACCAGCACCAAAGTATCAGTCAAAGATAGGATTAAAGTGACTCAGAAGGCTAAGAGGAACTCTTTATCAACTAAACCATATTGTTTAGCCAAATACATAATTTTTCAGAATAAGAAGCTTAACATTGCATCCAAGACGACGGTTATAATTATCCCATTTATAGTATACTGCACGATTTCATAACTCGTCCTATAAAAATGTAGCAAGCAAAGTCAGGTAAGGAAGGTTTAATCCGTCGTTTGTACCAAACATAGTCGATAAATTATTCTGTATATCGAGTATAACGTTTATTTCTACAAATTGACCCTTGACTACTGGGTTGATTAGGACTGGATTAGCTGAGGCAAGGCATGCCGCGATTTTTAATGATTGGAAGAGTGAAAAGGGGTGTAGGGTATAGACTGAGGCTTCTGAACTGAGTCCCATAGTTAATATAGTGGACATAAATAGCATAGGTGTGGGTCAAAATTCGTGTCTCTGGTAGATTCTACGAGATAAACCAATTCGACACATCTCAAATTTTATTTTAATATATAAACTGCTACCATCATTACTTTTCAAAATCAAATAGAATTTAGCTCTTTTTGTTTAGAAAAGTCACTGGTATAGCAACAATTATTTGGTGAGATCAAAAGTTACTTGGTCGATATGATTTAATTCAAAGGACTCGATGTAGCCAAACTTACTGATCCGATGACTACATCAAATAGTAGTACCAGCATGGGATTAAGAAAAAAATCTTCTGCTTGACAAAGGGAGAGACTAAGAAAACATTTAGTAGAGAGATGGCCACGTATAGCAGTAAAGTGTCGATGTGGATAGTAAAAGCAGTTTGGTTGATTGGCATCATAGAGATATTGTATTAGATGACGTTTTCATTTGCAAAGGTGGATTTTTGTAAGGACGAGTTAGGACGATATCGTACCTTTTAGAGTAAGAAGCAAAAGATTAAAAGAGTGAAATTGGTCTATAGGGTTCTCTATACTACTAATCTTCAGCCTTCATAGTATTATTTCTAAACGTTTCAAGTAAAGGATGGAGATGGTAGAGCTAGCCAGGTCAAAGTACCTTTATAGAGACCTTATAAATATAGTGTAAGGTTGAAACCGTGTAGTTTCCAATAAATACCTGTTTTAATAAGCATACCCTCTAACTTGGTTTATATCTCTGAAATAAATAAACATATAGGTGGAAACAATCGAATTTTCTATAGCTTGAACAAATTTTCCAAAATAGAAAATTGCTTTAAACTGAATAGAAGTTACTTTATAAGGAATTCGATGCAAGCCAATATTGTTAATTTTCGAATGCTATGCATCATATTATATACCTTTAATTCATAGGACACTTAATTATAAATCTTCAAATAAAATATGAGTTTAAAATATATATTCTATTAAGATAAATTCCAGTTAAAAATAAGATACTATATATGCTTATACATATATATACTACGTTTCAACATATACTTGATGTTAAATAACCCACTAAATCTTTGGCTTATAGAACCAAAGTCTTAACAATATAACATTAGTAGATTTGAAAAGGCTTCTAAATACGTATCTTCTATACCAAATGCATTCCTAAAAGTTATCAACAAGTTTAGAATGAAGCGTAAGGTAGAATGTGAAGAATAGTCAGTTTGTAGAAGGGTGGCGTGCGAAACTAATACTTGTAAAATTTATCCTTTATTAAATCCTTGAATCGGCATGTAGAGTGAAAACATTAGTAGGATCCTCAGTACTACTCCTATTTAGGATAGGGAAGCAGGTGTCATGCATCCAAATATAACTAATTTGAGCTAGTTCTTTAGAAAAGGTCCCCAGGTTCAAAAGTGTAAATCTATCTTATCCAAATTGAAAAAAGTAAACTAGTTGAACGTAGATCATTGCGGAGTAGCTAGAAAATAAGTTAGCGTTTGTAACTAAGCTGTAAGTAGTAAGGCAGTCAGAATCGTTAATTTCCTTTAGGAATCGGATACAATTGTGTCCATAATTTGCTGGATCCAGAAGTTGGTTACTGGCCAATACAGTGAGATCTCCTTGAGCTTGGCAATGCAGTAGTCAAACTTTTGTGGGTTAGTTGGGGATGGATTGGCATTGTAGACCAACGCAGCATAACATAATGGAGTAGCAAATCCAATATTGGTAAAATATGGGAACAAGCGATGAGGTAAAGTAAAATGGCGGACGCTATGTTGTTCGGCAGTCGCTAAAATGTACATGACTTGGCTGCAAAGTTGTTCTAAGTTGGGAAAGTCGAAGAACGGTTGGTAGTTGAAATCCAATCTTACATCCCCGGGCTTGTAGTCTAAAGTGCTGAGCGTGCAGGCTAGAAGTAGGAACTGGCTTCGAATTAGCAATACGTGGTAAGCCTTTGTCATGAAAAGTGGGTCGTTAAGCAGATCTTTGTCCTGGTTCAAAAGCTTATCAGTCCATTTTTGGTTGATTTTCATACCAACTCCGATGTCGTACAGCAAGTTCATCCCTCGCTCCCTATTTTTGGCCAGCTGGTCCCTTCGCTTCTTTAAGATTGCTTGGAATTTGGTGATCTTGGAAAAGTTTTGGACGGCGTACAGCTGGATAATTTTGAAAGATAAGAGTGGGTTCTGGATGTTCTAAATTAATAGTAAGCAAAAATTATACTACAAATAAGTTACCATGTCGGTCCGAGGTAGGAGCTCCATCTGCTTGTAGTGGGTGTCAAGGAAGGTGAAGCTGTTGCCAACCAATCGAAAAGGGGGTAAGGATCTACTCATTGAATCCTGTAGCAGACAATTGGCGCAGTAATTCCAAATCAACGCCAGGTGTAACGAGTTCAATTTAACTAAGGATGAGTTTGGATTTGTAAATACGCTATCAACCCGTAAATACTGTGCTAACCTACAAGTATACGTGAATAAGTTTTTTGTAAAGTGAGGAGTATCATGTTTGAATTACTTACCTTATTGCTTTTACTTTCAAGAGCAGTAGTATAAAAGGATATTTAGTATGCAATGGCAAAGTAAACAATGGACTTACCCATGGACTTTGTTGCGCTATTCAATAAGTGGCTACCATACTCAAGGTAGGAACATATAGCCAATGCGTATATAGTTATAAGATCAATTTTTTTATTAGCAAGGTCCAGCATAGTCCGCAGCTCCATATAGAACGTGTTGTCACACAACTTCAACGGGTGGTCCAGGGCAAGGAAGTGAGCTAAATCAAAAGATATTGAACAAATGGCATGAAGCAGTATGCTCTTTTCGGAGCCTACTCTAGACTGATCAATTACAAAGGCCCGGTTCAAGAAGAAGCAAGTGTTGTCCTGGTACCGGAAGTATAGATTTATCAAATGCTTCTGGAAGCTTGAGAAGGCTACGTCTTTAATAAAACTTGTAAAATTAAAAATAATACCTGTCTTTATAAACGGTGAGTCCAAAGGCGCAATTCCAACCAGTAAAAGGTCCTTTTCGAGCATTATGGTAGCATCTTCGATATAATTCAACCTTTCGATCTCTCCCGGTGGTAAAAGCTTCCGTAGTCGCCGATTCTCCTTCTCGTGAAATATACCAAATGTTTTTTCTAAATTCAGAACCTTGCGCTCCAAGTTTCGAAACTTGTTCTTGATATCGGTATCGTCGTTCAAAGCTATTACCTTCTTTTTGTTGGGTCGCTTCAAAGTATGTTGTTCACTTAGACTTGGACTTGTTGGCCGCATGTTAGCCTTCTAAACTGCAGATGAAAATGAAAATTTAAAGTTTTGAATAGCTGCAAAGGAGACATTTGGATTTTATACATAGTATCAACTGGTAAATCCCTAATTTGGAAATCCTACTAATAGTGATTTCATTTGTTAAACCTTGATCAAAAGATTGTGGATTAGGATCCCGGAAAAGGCACTTTGTGATTCTAGCAACAAATCGAAGCGGTAGAAAGTGCTAATGATTCTACTTTATTAAGTAAAGGTTTAAAACGATGAGATAATAAGTTTTAGAATACGTAATGGAATACTCGAATTCCAATTCAAAATTACATATTTTATGGAATTTAACCGATAGGAACTGGGCATTAGGAAATATTTAGCAAACAGTGGAAGGTGCTGGAAGCTTTAAGGTTGGTAGTTATGATATAATCGTACTTTTGATAAACAAAGAATATAAATGGTAAGTCCCCTATCAAAATTAAGCTGTTCATTTAAACAGCAGATCTTTGCATTTACTTTTAGGGATCAATGAATTTAGGTAACTTTGTCGCATTATTTGGAAAATACTTGCTATTATTTTGATGAGATAGTGCTGGCTTTAATGGATGATGGACTGGGAAAACTAAAGCTGACCTTATCGTTTACTGCTCTTGACCATAGAGTTTGCAAACTAAATGGCCATCTCTTTTGAATTTAATATATATATTTAAAACAAATTAATAAAAAATAATGTAAAATATACTTTAACGAAGAGAGTATATATTTTGTAAACTCCAAGGTTCAAAGTAGTAGGTTTGTGCTTTGCCTTGTAAGTCAAATTGGCTACAGTGAATATTTATATATATATTGAACTAGCAGGTAAATACCTAGAAAACTCCATCTAAAATGTATTAAGTTTTGATTCTTATTCAAAAAATATTCGTTGTGCTTCTCTTACAGATTTACCTCTTTCAATATAAACCATTTGAAAACTAACCCAATTTTGTATTCCAAACATTGCCAACCTATGAATATAATTTATGCCTTATAGACTTTTCAAATATAGCCAACTTCAATTTTAACTAAAAAAGGTTAAATGAAACCCATCCAACCATAAATTACGGAGTTTGTGTTGATGAGCTTCTACTTTCAACGATAATGGAAATCAGTGAGCTATTCAAAGTCCAAGGTAAAGTGGTAGTCGTAACTGGTGGTGGTCGAGGGTAAGCCTAAACTATTGACTTGAAAATACTAAAACTCACTTTAGTATTGGTGCTTTGATAGCTGAAGTAAACATCAAATTTCAGCTTTCGTTAACAAATTCAATTAGGGTTTTGTAAGGAACGGAGCTAAAGTTTATATAACAGGTCGTAAATCAACTCATTTGGAAGCTACTACCAGCAAGTTGAATAGACTTGGTAAGTTTTACATAAAGTGCAACATTTATAGTGTATTTAGGTACTGGAAGATGTATACCCTTTACTGCGGATCTATCTAAAGAGGCCGAACTAGCCAAATTCATTGCCTTTTTCCAAAACCAAGAGAAAAGTTTCATTAATTTAAAATCCAATAGTTTAATTATTTTATATGTGTAGAACTAGATGTGTTAATCAACAACGCTGGTGGTATATTTCAATCTTTTATTTATATTTAAATTTGTATATTAGCAACCTGGGCCTCCAAGCTTGAGGAAGTTACTCCAGCTTCCTATGACCGAGTTATGGATCTTAATGTGAAAGGATTATTCTTTTTAACCATCAAGTATATTTCAACTCTACAATTCCTTTCAACTTTACTTTAGATTACTACCTCAGCTGGAAGCAAGTGGTACAAAGGAGATCCCTTCACGAGTAATAAGCATAGGTTCTGTACAAGCCATCCTACCAGGAAAAGATACCTATGTGTATGACATTTCAAAGGCTGCTGTACACCACCTCACCAAAGTCTTAGCTGGGCAACTTTCCAATCGTAACGTATTGGTGAACGCTATCGCGTTAGGGGCCTACGAGACTTCGATGACGAAAGGGCTTATTGCTATGGTTGGTAAGGAGCGTTATAATAGCCGGATACCTCTGAACCGTCCTGGAACCCCTGAGGAGATCGTTGGTTTGTGTATATTTTTGGCTTCTAAAGCTTCAAGCTATATTACAGGCACCACTATCATAATGGATGGAGGCTTCCATATAGGAAAACCTATGCTGTAGGTGGATGAAAAGGTATTTAGAAACAAGTTTTGTCTTAACTTTGGCAAACTTGTATAGAATAAATCTTATATTTGTAGCTTGTTAGATTATGAATAGTTGAATGCATAAACTATTTATATTTGGAATATTGTCTAGTAATTTAGAAAATATTAGCAGTCCTATTTGATTTGAATATTTCGAAACTATATAACATCTTGAATTGCCATCTTTGAGAGTACTGTAAGCTAAATGAAATATATTTCAAGTATTCTACTTATTAAATATACTTGTTATCAAAATATAAAAGGATACTTAGTGAAGCGATCAGTAAAATATCTAAAATCTATCGTACAGGTCGATAAGCTATCTATAATCGTGATCACAGCTGTTGAGACTTTTGGTTGTGATACCAGGCTCGTAACTTTTAATATTGGATGGCATATACATATATATATTCAAGGAAGACATAGCAAATAAAACTGATGACTCAATATTGGAAGGAATAAAACTTTTAAATAATCCAAGAGAGCTGTAAAGTCTACATTGATATGGATCCTTTGCAATTCACCAATAACGACATTCATAGGATACTACAAATATTGAAATATTTCAATATAACAAGCTTATAAAAGAAATTAAGGAAAATAACAAAACGTACAGAAAATTTTAAAAGCTTCATATCCAACTTTAAATTAGCTGCTTCAACTGACTTAAGAAATCTTGGGGGTTAAGTAGTTCAGTAGCACCGTAGACGATTTGCTTCAAGTAAGGGAATTTCTAAACGAGAACAAAAATTCATAAGCAATCTATCAGATAAAATAATAATAAGGTACCTGCTTCAACAGATTGAGGTTCTGGAATTCAACGTAGTTACCACCACCTACGACAAAGACAATGACACTCTGTACTTTAGTTAGGTTGGCGTTGTTGACGAGGGGTGGTGTAGATCGTGCCATAGGGGAATTGGATTTAGGATCAATGTGCAACAGGTCATCTAAACCTACAGTTGAAGTTGAAGTACTCTCCAAGACGTTCTGGACTAATTTGGTGATGGCCAAGTCCTTAGTTACCGGCAGGAAATCCTTGACTTTGGTAAGTAACTTACCATATGCGTTGTCGCGCAACTATAGAATAGGGTTAGCAAGTAGTAAAATAAAATTTAAAGTTACCTGGGAACCGATGGTAGTGAACCTCTCCAGCAAGTCATTGTTGGAGTTAGGTGAAGTTTGGTTGGTATTTTGATTACCAGCTGATACAGTAGACATCCTGGATATGGATAGTAGCCTACAAAGATATAAGCAACTATTAACTAAACTTTTTTAGAATATGTACTTGGTGACGGCATCGATAGGTTGAGTATCGGCCTCCAACTGCACCAAGATATCCACCATGGGCTTTAAGTCGGCGGGGCTTAGGTTGGGGTGGGAGAGGTAATAGACGAGTACAAGTCGTAACTTGTCTTCGATTTGACAATCGGGGTCGTTCAAGAGGTCCATAACGGCAGCCCTAGGCTAAAAATAGCAACCACTGAGTTTAGTTTCGATATAATGTAAAAAAATTACCTGGCGTAAGATGGAAGCTTCCAACTCGACGAAACGATCGATATGGCGTTTCTGGATGAACTCCAAGAGGCCAGTCGCCAAGGTTCATGTGCAGATCTAAGCAAGCTTTGCGCTGCGGTAAGCTCAGGTAAGGCATTGACCGCCAACTTGAGTTTGGAAGCGGAGCTATCTAAGCCGTCCAAGTTGTTTTGAGCACCGCCAGTTAAACTTTCGGCGTCAGCTTTATACTGACTCAAAGCTACATCTATAGCTTCAGCTACCTGAGGGAAAGGTAAACTAGCGTTCTCGGCCCAGAATTTATCTTCAATATCGATATCATAATTTTGAACCGATGTTGTCGATTTCAAGGTACAACGGTTGTTCTTCAGATCCAAAAGGTCGTGGGTCAAGGGTTGATAGTCCCAACAGTGCGCTACCATTGGGATTATATCAAAGTTACGGTCTACTAAGACCAGTACTAATTATAACAACAAATAAAATACAAATTAGTAAATTATACTATACAAATATATCTTACAGGGGCGGTTGCGCTGATTCTGGTTGTTGAACACAACTTCTTCACTAGCGATAGAGTTGACGGTACTTCTAGTAAACTCGCGCAGCTTGCTATCCAACTTCCGAGCTATCATTTCAGCCGCATTACCTTTTGTAGCTTTGATGGTAGGTATACCACCCAAACTAGCCAGTACTGAAAGTAACCCAGTCGTTATGTGGTCGAGACAATTTTCAATAATATCTTCACTGGAAGTTGGAGAATTTAATTTGGAGTAGACGTCCTTGACTTCTAAACTGAACAAGTTCTCTTCTAAGCATTGGTAGGCCAAGTACTGGTCGTAGACTTGACTAATTTTAGTAAAGCAGTTGCTCGATACACTTCGGTTGGCTAACTCTTCTAATAAGGGACGGGGTAAGGTCGATGTAAAGTTCAGGTAGCTGGAGTCATAGAGTTCACTTTTAAGATCCTACATTTCAAGTAAGTATACTATTTCTATATCTTAATATGTGTTTACTTCGACTATTAAATTAATGTTCTCTAAGTTGGGTTTTACTAAGTAGATGGCTGGTACATCCCCAATTGGCATGCGTTTGGCATTAATTGGGCTATGCAATAGAAAATAATACAGTTTAATAAATAGTGGTTAAAAGTACTTACAGGTGTAGAGTAATACCATTGTCCCGTAGATCGTTCACCTTTAACAAGGAGGAAATAAGCTGTTGAGAAAACTTGTCAAAGAGTAGCACTTTCCAAATTGGTTTATCTTTCAACTGGGTATTTCCTTTGTTCCTTGAAGTTGGTTTATTAACTACTACTTCGTTGTAGTTTAACATCTTTAGTATTGCATCTATATTTCAAAGCATGTTTAATATAAATATATAAAAACCCTTATTACTTGTCTGCAACTGTCTTAAAGTAGTTATATTGGCTGCTCGGTTTGTCGGGCTTGAATGGTCGTATACGTTCGTCTGCATCTTTGCTTTCTTCTCTTTGGTATATTTAGTTTAGTATTCGTAGGTGCAACAAACTTTCAATGCAAAAGAAAGCATATCGTTATTTGGGATTGCCATTACACTAGCTGGAATTAAATCATTAGCTAAGGGCCAAATTCTCCAATGATTTACAAAACATTCTATTGATGATGTTTTGAGCTTTTCATCAAAAAACAGCTTTTTGAATTGCAATGAACCCAAATATCAGAGAGAAGAAAGAGTTACTTACCAAACACCGGGACAACCTACAAAATTACTTGGACCTAAGCTTTAAGAAGTTGAGTAAGTTATTCGAACCTAGTTGTAGTTTAAAGCACCTGGTTGATACGGTAACATATTTCATTTTTTTTAAAATGTTAAAAGATTGGAAACATTGCCATAGGCAAAGTACATCACTAAGAAAGATTACTTGGACAGCATAATAGAGCGGAATAGCAACGAGTTATGTGGATATCCACCCTGCCATAGAGCTCCCAAGAAGTACAAGTACGACAAGGTCAAGATAAATGGACAGATGGTAGTTACTCAGCCTTTGCTACCCTACTGTTCCATAAACTGCTACTCTAGTTCCAAATTTTATCTAGTCCAACTTTTGGACGAAAGTCTACAGTTTAGAAATTTGCAGACGTTGCAGGAGGTTGAAGCTATTCCATTGGACATGGAGATCAAAGCATACTGGTAACTTTATAAACTTTATATTTGTTTATAAATTTCTTTTTATATAGGGAAAATAGGAATAACAGTGGGAAATCTAAATTAAGCTTAAATGAGAAGGAACAGAAAGAATATGTCAGTACTTTGGTACATGACGACAAACTATACTTTAGTAGGTTACCGCAAGATTTGGATAAAGGGATACATGAAAAGATAATAACCCACCTTCACAGCAATAAAAATATCGTTATTCGCCATATATATATGTTTTTATTTTAAGGTTGAGGTATAGCTTGCTTTAAAGCTAATACCATTTCAGGCATCTTACTAGCTTCGATAACAAACAGTTGACGGCCCGGTACGATACCAAACTCACCGAACACTCTATTAGCATCAGGTACCTTTTCAGTGTAGAATTTCAACGGAACTTTAAACTTGGCAAAGTTGGATACAATTTCATCTTCTAAATGTACGTAACCCATCTTTCCACTTGGCTAGTTAAAATAGGTTAACACATATATAGTTTCCTAAATTACTTGAGCTCTACTACGTTTCGTATTGGGTGCTTCGGAACCCCCTTCCACAGTTGTCATCAGGAATAACTTCGATGTAAGTTTTGGAGATAAGTAGGTAGTACTCGAAGTTGTAAGGTTCGCCCTAAAAAGATATAAGTACCATAAAAAATAAACTTTTATACGTCTTCGATAGCCCACTGGATCTCTTCACCTAACATCGTATACATGGGTGGGGCAACTGCAACTGGCATATTGATCAACCTTTCGTTTATCAACCAACCCAAGTGTCTCTCTTGGCTGGCCATTCCATTCTTTAAAAGCTGAACTAGCTCTTGGCTGTTTTCGATACTATTCATTACATAACTTATAAATTGTTGGATACAACCTTGTTCCTATAATAAAAAACATTTATATTAATACAATACTGTATCATTTTTGACTTTACCTTGTGGACATTTAAATTTAGTACGGTAAAGATAGCTAACGCATCGTCTTCACTTTCCGCTTTGATGGTAGTACCTATTAACGGTTGACCTATTATCAACTCGGTTAGTTGGGAGGTATCCAGCAAGTCTTGGCCCAATAGCTGGATCATAAAGTTTTTGATGTTTTGGTAATCGATTGGCTTGGGGTCAAAGAATTCGAATTCAACTTGAATTTCCTATAGTTGGCCTTGTTTATTATATTTGTATCGATATATACCTTACCTCGATTTTCTCTTCATCGGAACTTGTTTCCATATTTTGATTTCCTTGTTCTTTACGCTTGCCCATCTCTTTAGTCTTTGTTCTTGTATGAAGGTTGAAAACTTTTGTTGTTATGTAAAAATTTTACAGTAATGTTTCGAACTCTATAATCCTTAAATTTGCACCACTGTAGCGGATGTAATTAGGGATATATATTTATAGCCACCTGATACTTCAATTTCTGATTATTCATTTGTTATATTTGTGTAAGGCAAGGAGGTTTAGCCCAGGATAAGTTTATTAGTATATTAGCCAGGTTTTGATGAGATATAAGCGCTTCATTGGCCAAATGTAAACTCATTAATGTATTCATTTGTTTAATGTATATTTATTATCTATTGTATTTTTTCCTATGAGCTACACTTTCTATAAGTAATCACTATACGACACTATTATAAGGATTTGATATTTGAGCACTTATCTAAAAGAAATTGGCATACTTTTATAAGCTTGACTAACTATTTTAAACCACTTTAGAAGCTTCAAATTGAAGGATGGATTCAAAAGTATTAATAAATTTGTTGTAACTACATTTTATAGATCTATTAAAACATTTAAAATGTAGACTAAAAAGAATTTTCAATAATTTGTAGATTATTTAAGACAAGCATATACTTGGGCTATTTCCCATCTTATATTTTTATAAGAAATCTTTTCCAATGTAAAAGAACAATCCTTATACAAGGTTTTTTAAAAACAAGGTAGGAAACGACCTTATATAGTATTTATAAATTAAACTGATTCTATTCAGCTTTTATATCCTATATTAAATAAGAAAGCCATGCTACAATTTTTTTATGCTATATTCAATTTTTTATTTAGTTTTTTATATCATATTTATTTTAAAAGGATATATCCTTTAAAAGAGCTACCGAATACTAAAACATCTTTTATTCAACAGTAGTAGGTTACTTATACCCTTTAAATATGTTGCCTCCTGCTAAAAACTCTTATCTTATCTTGAGAAACTAAAGATAATTCAAGCTCTACCTAATAAAAGTAGTATATAAATATCCCACAGTATACCTTGTCCAAGTTCTACAATATGGAGCTATAGGTCATGCTCACATAGCTAACTAGGTCAGCCGTCTTCCAAACCTAATTTTTTGCGAGAGATGGAGATCACAAATACTATAGTTTCTATAGCCTCTTGACTTCAATTCGAATAATCCATATTATTCTACTTACCACCTGAATGGAAATGTTCACCTTTTGATAGATGGAGACATTTTGCAATGTTATATTACTATAAAATGTATAGTAAAAGAGCAATTTAGATGCGGTTATGCCGCCTTCAAATTTTATCTAAATAGGTTCTAGATAATTTGCAAAGGTTGTGGTAGAAATCCAAAGTTGTAACGTGATGGGGAGTGGCTGCTGTAAAGCTGATATGTGATAAAGTCAGTTGATCGCAAGCAATTAAGAACTCCACTTCTACCGTATCGAGTTACACAAAAGGGGTTTATACCTATGTAAACTGAAGAGGTGGAAATATAGATCATATATATGTGCCAGCAAAGATGGATATTTAGATATAGAGTCATGGCAATCCATCAAAGATAATACTATCTCCTACCTCGACATTTCTACCTATCTATCCCAATCCTATATTTCTAGACAATTTCAATAGATAGTAGATGAAAACACAATGTTCTAAATGGAATATGTGGATCCATATGATTACAACATGGCATATCCTTGTCAAAGTATTAAGCGGAACTTTGTATATAAAAAGTACTAAAAATATACGCCGTAGAACTTTACGTTTCATTTTATGTTTCCAATCTACACCCACCTAAAAAGTATGCTTCGCCCATAAGGTAAATGTATACGGTAACGTGTACTGAAGTCTAAGGTACCTAGTTTAGTACCTTCGTCATGTCAAAAATTTTGGTACGAAAATAGGTATAAGCCTATAAGTCTGGAGTCACTTGATTAAATATTGAGGTAAGTGTATGAGAAAAGTAAGGAGGTATGTGGAAGTGGATGCCGTACCGTAACTTTTCAAGACACCATTAATGATGGTTTCAAAACTTTACCCCGTTACCCTGCCTACCAGTTTATAAGTAGGACAATATTTTCAACAAACTGGTTTCTAATTAGCCTTTATCATATGTACTAAAGTGAGTAAGAGTTCGCCTTAAATATGTGGCGGCCAACATCATATGCATACCATGATAGGTTTGGATCTACCGATGGGTAGCTTGGATCCTTGATTAGATACATGGGTATATAAATAGCATGGAGGTATGACATGTAGTTGTATGTCATCCTGAAGGTAGGTGATTAGATGGTGGGAGGGTTTTGTATACCAAGTTTGAAAATAAAATTTAGAATTTGAGGTCAGCAACATTTTTATCTGTATGTGGAGCATTTTTAATAACCATAATTACTCAACTGCTCCATTGATATTCTAGTATGCAGGTCTAGAAGTATAGGCATATATCCACTTATATATCTAGATGAGCAACCAAGCCAATAGATGTCTGCTCTACGGACATCTTTTGTCGCTTCCTATTCCCAACAAACCTCTATTTCACCAATGCCAAAGTAAATTAGTTTGACCCCAAAACCCACAAAAAGCTGCAAAGAGCTAGAACAAGATAGAATCAGAAAGCGATAAACTTTAGTCACAAGATTGCAATTTAAATGACAGATGACAGCTGAGGTTTAAACTAGGCTACGCTCCATATTCAAATAATAGGTGTGAAAATTAAACTGCATACCGGAATACCAAGTCAGAATCTAAGAGATAAGATCATGAGACTTTTCATCCCCACCTTTATGATACATCAAGTGATTTGGATAAAAAAGTACCACTTTGTAAACCTTTCCTCCCAACACTGTATAAATAAAGTGGGTTTGCCAAAAAAGTTTGGAAAGTTCATTTTCAATTATACCTACCTAACCTTCATTTTAACCTGATAAAATGAGTTCGCAACCAACTAAATGGGAATTTAAGCCAGCCACCCAACCCTACTACGAACCTGACTTTGAGTACGATATCCACCAGTACCGATGTACCCAAGTCAATTGCCCCAAGGAGTTCAGTGACAAATCTATGCTCAAGAAGCATGTCACAAGAACCCACGTCAACGACGATGCCACTAGCTTCAACTTCTGCTGGCTGTGCACCTACTCCGAGTACTCGACTACCTTGGACTTTTATACTTCCCACTTCAAGAAACACTTCCGCATCGGCACAAACTACCCTATAAATACTACTGTCCGATTGGAACCTAGGGTAGCCACCCTTAGACCTCTATTCTGGGAGACCCAGCTGAAACGTACCCGCGATATTGAGTCGCTCCCTCTCAGCTCCAAGAAGGTAGTCAAATCTAAGCCTAAGGATAACAAACCTAATTTGGTTAACTTGTTGAACCCCTCTCCCCCTTCGTCGCTATCCTCCTCGGCAGCTCCAGTTACTAGCGTTGCTTGCAGCACTAACCCGGACAAAAAGATGAGCATCGACTTTCTAACCCGTTGAGATATTTAGCTTAGCATGATAACTGCTTTAGATTTTCCAAATGTGCTCATAGCAAATACTATCCTATTTATTGTTGCCAATGCTATTCTCGTTCCATCCATCTTCATCACTAACTTTACCATCATCCTCTTCTAGTCTCATTTACTAACTTTTAATCCTAATACCCACTGTAAATAAATACGCGCTTTATCTATCCTAATGTTTTCTATCTAAGCTACGACATTCAATTTAGTGCTCTAATATATTTCATTAGGAGAATTCTTGGAAATTAGCCTTTCCAAACTTCATTCTAGTGTTGCAACTCAGTCAAGGGAAACATCGCCTTTTACACCACTTTATAGAAAGTTGTAAAATAGGGGTTAAATATCAACAAATAAAGTGTTGAGTTTACCTAAATTTAACTATTACAGGTGTCCATCCCTTCAACTCTATCCCCTAAGTTTTAGTAACTTACCACCAAGGTTCAAGAACCTCAACTTTCTAATCGAAGTTTAGGATTCCAATGGAAAGCATGTGACCTTTGTGTAGTATAATAAGTTGTAGCGATAGTGGATGATTGCAATTTCCATTACCTAACCCAAATAATGGAAAATTGGATAGTTAATTTCTTGGTACAAAAGTTTAGTTCGAACTACTATATGGGGTACTTATTCACACAATCGCAAAGTTGTAAAGGTCACTTATAGTTTTAAGGTTTTTGGTAGGGATTGATATCTTTGTAAATCTGCCATCTGGCTTTTAGTTTTTTCTTTTAGTATTGGTACCCGTCTATCAACTCTTGGCGTATTCGGTCTTATTGAACTTCGCCTTAGTGACATATTTGAACTCTGTGTTTTGATTTTTCCACTGTCTTTATATAGATATATACAATTTCTTTATTTCATAATATTGTCCAATATCGGATTCCTTTGGATGTATTTATACTTTCTATATTACTAAAACTTACTTTTCCCTTCAATATATACACTATTCTCAGAAAAATATATTAAAGCTTTCTTATATTTAAATATTATATATATTTTGTATAAGCTTGTTAAATATTCTATCTAGGTCAAAATACTTGAAATGTAAGATATATGTTCATTTATAGGTAACTTTTATATAATAGTATTGAGCAGGAAAGTATAAGCATACTAATAACTTTTATATAGCTGTATTAAATTGAATTATTCATATAAGCGAATTTACAAATATAATTTGTCCCTTATTTAGTTGGTTTTGTGCAATTGGTTTCAAATGAAGGCCACATAGATGTTATTCCATTTGTTCATTTAGTTGCCAAACCTTTACAAAAATGGGAAAACAGCGATGTAAAAGAATATCCTATAAGAGGATGTTAATTTATTACCGTTGATATCGGAACACATACATAGTATCCGTCCAAAGGTAATTTGTACCTTACTTTCAATAAAAGTATCCTAGTTAAAACATATCCAGATGAAGATTGTATACAGGATGTTCGTAATCTCAGAGTACTTGTAAAGATGCATCTGCTACTTCATATCCTCTTAAAGAAAATATGAAGGAAGACTACAAAGACGTACAACCATATAGCAATACATAAAAAGTCTTGAAGACATAAATAAAGGGTAATAAAGAAAACCTAGCAATATGTCAAGAAAATTGATAACTCCTTGGAAAATAAATGTTTACTATTATTATAAATGAGGATATAGGAACTTGAATTACATCTCATTTGAGAAATATCTAGTTTTCTATCAGTATAAAAATTGACTAGATTGCTGGCCTTACTGTATACTTTGATCATCTGACATTCATTACAGATCTGTATCTGACAGCTCTAACAGCTCTAACAGCATATATCCAACTTTAATCTACACTTAAGCTACAAAAAGGATAGCTGTACCTGCAACCTCAACTTCTACAAATCAATCAACCCTCTCCAAAGTAAATCTTTGGGATAGAGGTAAGGAAACAATGAAAAGTTACTGACCTCAAAGGTATCGAATTCTAATGATGACTGAATGGCGAACCATTGTACATCGTCAGTCCATATACAAAGGTGCCTGGAAGCTGGAGCAACAGTGTCAAGTGCAGTTGCAGCATAAGTCTAAAAAAATAGCAGACTTACACAGATATAGAATCTAAATATCCTTGAAAAATTGAATTTACCTATCATTTATATGTAGGGATAGTAAATGAAATATTACAAGCAAAGCTTATAACTTTGGTACAGCCTCAATCAAAAAAAGGAAAAATAATGTGAAAGGTGAAGAGTATTATCAATATATAAAATCAAATATATTGATGCTATTATAATTAAAAGAGTTTATGTATAGAACGGATGTCAATGTAGTTAATAGAATGCGAACTTAGGAGCTTAGAAGCAACAGTCCAAACAGCAGCACAAGCAGGAACCTAGCGCACTTTGCAAAGGAGTTAGTATTGATAAACAATTCAAAAAAATTACCATCCAAGGCAGAGGTTGCTAGAGTTATCTTCCTTTTGAGGGGCTGGTGCTGGGGCCGGTGCCGGTGCAGCTGCTGGGGCCGGTTGGAATCCGTTGTTGTACATCTGTTGGGGTTGGTAGCCTTGCTGGGGGTAACCTTGTTGCTGAGGGTAACCTTGAGGTGGATAAGCTTGTCCTTGTGGATACCCTTGTTGAGGGTAGCCTTGCTGTGGATAGCCTTGTTGAGGAGGGTAACCTTGTTGCTGTTGAGGATAGCTTGGTGGTGGGTAGTTTTCGTTGCCCATATTTTAGGTTGGTTAATTACAAAGGTTGAGATGGAAAGTGGTGAATCAAATGTAAAAAGGTCAAATTAATGAAGCCTATTTATAAGTGTTGATGTGAAGGGCGCTATGCAATGTAATGGAACTTAAATTAGGTTTGGCGTCCCTTATGTACTGGGCTTACTATTGGTTTGGAAATGTATAAGAATTCTTGACGAGTATAAGTTCTTCGAGCTGACAAGTTGTACGAGTATGTGACTATTATTTGGACGAATGAAGAGTAAAAGTAGTTGAGCCTAGTTAAATAGGTTCGATAAATTTGGATACACCTTGCCAAACCGATACCGATTTGAAGATCTGCTTACTAATTTCGAGTTGCCTAAAGCATAGTTTCAAAGAAATTGTCTAAACTTTACCCACCTTTGTATGAGTTTTTTCTAAATTTAGATTTGTACTTCAGCACCTTTCATTTTTAGGTATCTTGGCATTTTATTGGTTCTCCATTGGGGATAAGTCTCATTTAATGACAACCTGAATTACCAACTTGGTAACTAAATCATTAGGGTTGGGCTTCATTTCGTAGCAAAAGTTGAAGCAGCGGCCTATTTTCAAAAAGCCAAGAAATGGATACTTTGGATATGCACTCATACCAATGTGGAGATAGCTATAGACTTTTAAGGCAAATATTCAATATCTTCCTTGCGGTATAACAGGCTTAAGGTCTATTTATAATCATAAAGGTGTTTTACTTGGATACTTAGAGCTTAGCAGCACATTAGCAATTTGCCTTCATCCGTCCTTTCAAAGCTAACTAGGAATAGTGGTGGCCTCGATAAATTTCAACAGTTTGCTAATATACCAGCTATTCTCTGAGTGGTATTTTCATATGGTTAGCCTTGTTCTATGTGTACCTTTTTTATAATGGATAAACTATGAATCCACCACATCGTTTAAAGGTTAAAATGAGTTGATAAGGTATTGTAAGTATACTTGATGAGACTGGGTAATGTATGTACTGCTTAGATTCGAAATTATGGATAAACTACTCAAGTTCAATTGGAAAGTTCCTATAGGATTATCTGAATAGTGTAAAGGGGAAACTTATTCCATTTACCTTATGTTAAGATTGAAATTTAGTATAAAAGGACATGGCTAAATAGGGAGGCCTACATATAGATTTAAAAGAATAGAGCGGTTTCAATATCTAGCTATATAAATGTATATTGTCTCAAAAGTGAATATGAATCCTATCTATCATGTTAAGCAAAAAGCATTAAACTTTTATAAAAATAATAAGCCAAAGATTCGAAGGTATATATTTGCAGTTAAATACATTATCTTGTAAACATCTATACCACAACAAACGAAAAAATAATCGAGCCTCAGCATTTACTAATTTTAACCTAATATAAGTCTAGTAAGGGAAAGGAGATTCCATCTTAGTCTTGGAATCCATGAACTTTTCCAGCACTTCTGGGGTGATGGCAGCACGACGCTTTAAACAAAAGTCAGCAAAGCACACTTGAATCAAAAATATTTACTTCTTGGAAGGCAGTTACAAATTCTTGCAAGATGGCGATACATTTCTGCTTGAGGGCGCCAGTAGTCAAAGTTCCGGAACGGTATTCCTAAAATATCGTTAGCAAGAGTAAAATAGAAAAAAGTACGGCAGCCGTGCTCTCTAAATCGGCATCATCTTCCAAGAAGAAGCTAAGGTACTGATAAGCTACATCGACATCGGGATTACCGCCGTTCTTTTGGTGCTCTTCGATGGTGGCACCTCCCCCCGAGAAGGCATAACGGTTGATCTTAAATAAAAGTCAATCTTTGATGGTTTAAATTAGTACCTTATTCTTTATACGGCTTGGCGTGTCATTCATAAAGATAGCCGAAGTTTCTACCGAAGCACTCATCTTGGTATGAGGGCCCTATACGGATTTATATTTAGAATGTGACAAAAAACAATACTAAAGTACCTGTAAAGCAGGGAAGAATTTGGCATGGATCAAGGCAGGCTTGGGGTACTTTAACCTCTGAGCTACATCTCGAGTCAGACGGAAGTAAGGGTCCTATCAGGTATCAGTAATAGTAGCTGTAAACAACTTACCTGATCAATGGCACAGGGGATCAAGCAAGGGATATCCGACTGCGTACCGAAGATGTGAGGGAACGAGTTGGAGAAAGAGGGGGCTGCTTGGATGGATACAAAGTGATACTTTCCAACGCAATCCCTAACGTACAAAATTTAGTTTAAAATAAAAATTTACAATCGTACGAGTCATTGAAACCAAAGGTAGCCTTGGAAGCGTTGCTAGTAATGCATCTAGAGATCTTCAAAGTGTTTCGGTAAAAGGCACCCCTAAACCAAATGGATTACTTTTAAATTCCATTGAAATAAGTACCCCATATAGTCGATATTGGAGAAGATAAAGGTCTTGTTGGGATTGAAGCCAACTGCAATGATATCCTTGGCGTTGTCGTAGGAGAACTTGTTACACTGCTCGACGGTGAGACTGGGCTTGAACAAAAATTTCTCGTCATCGGTTAACTGGATAACTAAAGGTACATCGAATACATCCTGTAACCATCTATGTAAAAAGATAAAGTAAATAATTGATCATTGAAAAGTAACGTTTTGTAGAAACAAAATGTTTTTCTAAAAAACTTACTTGCAAAAGACAAATGGGACCATATGACCTAAATGCATACTGTCACTACTAGGGCCACGACCAGTGTACAAGAAGAAAGGTTTCTTCTTCTCGACTCTATCCAAGATTCTATCCAATTCACTTGCAAAATAATGTCAACAAAAATACAAAATTGAATAGTTACCGGTGGGAGAAGAAGAGTCCACGTCTCAAAAAGATATGGGGTTTATGGCCAGTTATACGAGTAAATTTCTCCAACAGAACTTCATCAATCTTCTTGGTACCGAACTGGTTAATTAATTTGTCGTAGTCCACAGCTTTCTGTTGTCCATCTTCACCAACTTCACCTTCAACTTCCCATGGAGTGATCTTCTGCTCAACGGTAACTGGTTCACCTAGGTTGGTGGTGCTCAGTTGGGCAGCCAACTGCTCGTTGATAACTTGTTTCTCTTGCTCACTTGCCATCTTGCTAAACGTAGTGGAGATTGAAACTTGCAAAACTTCAATTTATAGCCGAAATTCAGATTGGATTTTAGCCGGTGACTCATAAAGATATTCAACTGTTTGGAATTAGTGGAAAACTTTATATAGGTGATTATTAAATTGTAAAGTCGTTAATCTTGAACCGAATTTGTGGTAAGCAATCTAGGAAATATTACAATTAGACTACGGCTTTTAGATAGATAGCAGTATTCTTTAGTGAATAAATATACTGAGCAAAACTTAATAACTAAGTTGCTTTGAATCGTTCTTATGCTTTATAAAAACTATGCCTATTTTCTAATGCTTATTACAGTTACTTAGTCACTCTTATAGTATCTTTAATAGCCAGTAACAGATCCTCAACATTCAGTAGCATAAATATAATAATACTAACTCAGTTTAAAAATCTGGCGGATTTGATTAACAGTTATATATCTTAAGCTTCTAAGAAATGCTTTTAATATGTATGTAAAGCTGAAGATATTTTACATCTAGTGTAGGAAAGTGTAATTTAGTGATAAAGGCGATTCTTTTAATCAGCTATTTAGCCAACAAATTTATAAGGAACCCGAAAAATATCTATACATATAAGCAAAAGGAAGCCTACATAAATACTTTAACTGCTATACAGAAAAAACGCAATTTTAGTTGAAATTAACCGATTAGCTAACTTTTATAAAAAGATAATTAAAAATTATGAGTACGAATATAGTAGACATTAGGTAGAAATCGACTAAATCTCAAGTAGTTCGAACAATTGAAGAAGTTAGATATATCCACTTAAGAGTCGAAGTTTATCAAGTCACCTTGACCATTGTTTCGTTGAGCCTGCTTAATATAGTTTAGTGCAACTATACGAATAAGATGTACCTTTAACTTCTCCAGTTCGGCTTGCAACTGCCTATTCTGTTCGACCAAACTAACTTTTTCAACTTCCTTGTCCCGGATGACGCGAGCTTGCTGTTTTGCCAAAGCTAGTAGACGCGAGGCTTGAGAATCGGCCATCTCCGTCTTATAAAATTAGAACGCTCACTAGTGGTGTCAAAGTACCTGTTCAGTTAGAGTCCTCAATTTAGTTTCGTAGCGGTTCTTGAACAGTTTCTCGACGTAGTGCTCTTCGTTGGAAAGATAGTTCATGAAAGTTCCCTAAACTGATCAATAATGTATGGTACAAAATTTTACGTTGATAGGTTCTTTAGCTGGGGCTGAAGGTAAATCATTCTCCCGATCCGGGAACAGGGTGGTAGGTAAGATGGGTTTTTCTTCGCTGATGCCGTTTGTAGCTGGCTTGATTCCATTCTTTGCATTTTTTGCTAGCCCATTGGTACTTTCCTTCTCGGCTACTAGTTTGGATCCTTTAACCTGTTCCTTATTAAGAGTTAGATGGATCCTAATAAAAACTATACCAATTTTAAATTTTCGATCTCTTTGATAGATTGCTGATACTTATCCTCGATCTCGCTGAGTTGATTTTGAAGTTGGTTTAACTTTGAATCGGCGGTAGTAAGTTGGTTTTGGAACTTTTGCACCAGATGGTCTTTACGCCTTGTCAACTCTATATATATGTTAAAAAGGAAGTTTAAAGAGGTTTACCTCGTTCCTGGTCAAGCTTAGCTATCAAGTCGGACTTTTCTTCCTTGTGGTTCATGTTCGCTGTTAACAGATGGAGGGATTCATTGTATGGGATAGACGTAGGGGCAAACTATATAAAGTTAAAGTTAAGGTGATATATATGTTTACCTGGCGTCTCAACTTTCGTATAAATTTGTCGCTTCGCTGTCCAAGCTTCAAAACTTCTCCATTGGGCCTATGCCTTGTCAAGACATCGTACTAAGCATTAGTAAAGAGTTTTAAAAAAATGTACAGTCTTGGAATCTATGGCGAGGAACAGTAACAGCCACTGGTTGATGTTGTTAAATAAGGGATCTAGTATATGATTAGAACATGTAAAAATAAGAAAAGCACCGATGTTGAGATGTAGAGAAATCAGTAATCCGGTAAGTTGTGCGTTCATCGTCTTCATCAAGTACTCTGTATTTTCGGATTGAATTCCAAGCTTCTTTTGAATGCTGGTGATGGTCATGATCAACTTTTTGTGGAAATTGCCAACAAGTTTAAAGCTAGTTCTATCTAAAGGCGATTGAAAGGCTGAAAGTAGTGCTTGAGATGCAGCAATAAGTTGGTCGATAGGAACATCGTTTTGGGAAGCTTTATCTTCAAGACTCAACTGTGCTAAAGATGTAGAAAGTAGCTGAATAAACGTGTTGAAGATCTCATTGAGGGGCTTAAACGACGATAAAGGCTGAGGGTTGCTTGAAATCCAGAAACCTTTATCGTCTCCAAGTGAAACTAGATGGTTTCTTATCTGTGTTAATGAATACTCCATCTTTCGATAGCAGTCTTTGGCCTTTGAATGGTTAATTAGGTTGCTAATAAAAAGACACCTTTTGTGACAATTTGGATATGTCGACTCTTAAAGTAGCCGTCAGATGTGCGTTACGCTTCTCAGTGACATCCTGGATAAGCTTAATACACTGACATAATTTCTCTACACCATCAATAATCGAAGATAGTATATTCTTGTTTATAAGCTCCTGAAATTTAGATTAGAAATCAATGTTGCCAAAATAGAACCTTTAAAATAAGGGAACAGGACTCGACTTTAAGGTCAACTGTATTGAAACTTCCAAGGAGTTTGTCTTCCGCTTTTATTTCCGATTGTAAGTCGAATAAGTCTTCTATATTCTGTTCGCTAATTACTACTGAGGTGCCATTCGTTTTGGGCTGCAGGCTATATATAGTTAATATTAGAGATATGGCTACTACTACCTCTCAAGTGTCGAAACCACTTGTTTAATTTCGGTTTCTATTGCTTCTTTCTGTTGGAGGATGGTGTTCATAGAATCGGTATGTTGTTTTTCCGACATTTCATACTTTTCCTTTGAACGTTTAGTAATGGGAGAATAGGTTGAATACCATAAGTTTATTCATATTGAGCTCTAATTCTTGGTTGGCATGTTTGATTTCTTTCATGGACAAGGAGTGACTAGTCTGCTTTTCGTCTAATTCCCTATAAAGATCCTCTATTAAATTTAGATATGTGCATATCGCAAAGTTGTACCATTTTCGTGAATTTTATTTTGTAAGTCGAGCATAGCTGCATCTAATTGAACTTGTAGGTCCTGAATAACCTTTTTTGAAGAAGTTGAAAGCCAATTCAAATTGGGTGCCTTTAAATTTTAGTCATAATCTACATATAAAATACTTTGACGCTTGAGCCTTGTAATGTCGAAACCTTTCTAGTAAGGCCTTTGTTATGGAAGTTGAGGTTATCAAGTTCTTGAGTTTGCTATTTTACAATTAAATAAAGTTAATTGTCATACATACCTGGCGTAATTCTAATTCCTTTGCTTTAAGTTCATCGAGTAGTCTAGCATTATTGATTTGCTCCTAAAGCGTATGTTAGAATAGATCGATATAGGCTATAACATACATTTTGAACAGCCTTTTTCAGTATAGCATGTTGGGCTTTAGTCCTAAATATTAGTTGCATCTCTTTAAATTTGACTTACTTTGAATACTCGTGTAAAAGTCGTTGATACTTATCAGCTAACTCTTCTAATGTAGTTACTCCTAAAATTTGAAAATAAAATATTTAGAAAAAGTAGGCATATATGTGAAAACAACAAGCATAGTAGCTAGCTGGCCCTTTAAATATATATTGTTTAAAATCCTTACCTCCGGAGTATATGGAACTTGATGCAGACATGACCTCCAATACCTTGGTTTGAGAAATGTATCTTTTGAAATTAAGAGCAAACGCTTATGATGTCATTAATGACAAACCAAATATGAAAATGCCATTATATTCAGAAATAATAGGTTAATTATTAGATCTGAGCTTTGAAAATCATGCTGCTAATTCTGAACATAATGGTGGTTATTTTATAGGTTTAAAGAGAATAAGTTGATTTACTATTGGCCAGAACTTTTTAGGAAGGGTATTTAGAGTTTTCAAAAATATACAAATAGTGAGCGTACTCCTTCCACTCATGAAGCCCCATGGGCCTATGCTCATGTAGATTGGGGGAAGTACTAGTATACCATAAAAACTATCTATAGATGTTTATATGAAAGGGAATTTTAGATTAGGCTAAAAAGGCTAACAGCCTGCGTTATTAATCTAGATTTATAATATTAATTTTTGAAGTATAAATGCAGTTTAAGATACATCAGCATAGAAACAAATAGTAGCAGCATTACTTTGCATAGCTAAAACATGATCAAAATACATTTCAGCTTTAATCCCAAATCATTTCTCTTTCAAGCAAATGTAAAAGATCAAACAGAACCAAAGCCAACTTCATAGCCATTGCCATACAACCCACCATGACCACTCGCCATAAGCTGCTGACCAGCCTGGAAGAGTTTCTTGGTAAAACGCGGTAGATCATTGAAGGGTTTACCGTCAGTACCAGTTCTATGCATAAGCTCTTTATATATACAAAGTTTTTCACCCGCTATCAGCTCACTTAAGTCCAAAGCCTTAGCTATATTGCTATAAATAAATAAAATATTAAAATATTATCGTAAAAAATTTAAAATACCCAGGTACTATAGGTGCCATTTCCATAAGTAGATCAAAAAGATTGAATACAATATCGGGTAGGTAACGCCTACGAAGTGCCTCGGACCTTTTACTCAGTTCGTAGTCGATGTAGTCTTGGTAGCCGTCGTTGGAAAGTCGAGTCGTAAACGCGAATACAAACCAATCGCTTATAAGCATGTAGCGCATGGCATTCTCGGCAATGGTTGCGGCTTTCTAATGTATATTGTTAGTATAAGTAAAGGCGAACTTGAAATAGATTCATATATATTTGTTACCTTAGCTTCGGATTCCCATTCCCTAGGATCTCTAATATATCAAATAGGTATCACTAAATATTCTAGGTCCAAAGAGTATTTACCTGGTATCCGATGGTTTAGTGTTCATTATCTGCTTCCAATCTTCAAAAAGTTTGAGAGCTTCCATATAAACGTTGTAGCTCAAGTACTCGTGGGCAGCTCGGAATAGAGGCTTCGGTGGTTTGTTAAATTCATCATCCGATTTCCACTCAGGTAATATCAAGTTGGCCGGCATAGCGTCAAGTAAAATTTGGGCCGCTTTTGTTCTGCCTTGATCTATAACGTAGTTAGGTTAAAGCAAAATATTCAAACTTACTAAGATGGTTAAATAAAAGCGAATTGATTTTAAGGATAGCGTCTCCATAAAGGCTCTTATCATGTAGTAGCCATTCGAAGGCTTGGACTTGACATTGTGCCAGTTGTATACCGCCATCCTCTTTTGAAGCATCCCCATCCAACTCCAATGTGGAGGCACGATCCAATATCTTTTCAGTTGTCAGCAACAAAACTCGATCAAAGTTGATGTTGTACATGGCCCCAAATCTCAGGCATTCGGATCGAGTAGCAGGTATACTATTCAAATCTTACAACTATCAGAAAATATTTTAGATATACTACTTACTAGATAAAATATTGGTATAGATCTCAAGCTGCTTTTCGTTGGAAAGCTTGGCACAATAGAGAATAGCCAAACGTAACTTTAAAACATATTTAGAGACAATCTTATAATGAATGTACCTCGCCCAGTTTGACAAGTCTATCGATATAAAGTACTAAAAGTTCCTCCATAGTCTCGTCATAAGCCATATATCCATTTACGGTTAAAAACAAAATGACCTGAGTAAGCAACCGTAAAACTGGTGTATCCACCGGGCTATTAATAAAAAATATAGAATATATAAGCAAAAGTAAAAGTAAATAAAATATCTTACCTTCCCTCAACATTATTGCCATACAATTTGATTTTTTCGCATTGGGCACTTACGAACGATTCAAAGGTGCCCAAGATTAGATGTTTAAAAATCTGCTCGTAGATGTTGTTAGCCTGTTTGTAGATGGTGTTATCACTCGATCTTTCCAAAAGATCAAATATCCCTTTGGAATCTAGGTCCAATGATGGTGGTGAAGGCAGCCCTTCAACATCAGAGTCGTTGTTCTGGTCCAAATGCTAGTTTATAAAATATTAGCCAATATGATTGTAATAGATATCTACATACCTGTTGAACTTTCGATTCAATCATACAGTTAAAGTAGGCCCATAAATAATCTTCCCAGGACTCACAGACTTCGAGTAACTTGAAAAAGGTTAAAAAAGTAATTGAAATATAATATACAGTTTTTAAATCTCCAGATAATGCGGCGTATATAGCTCTTTCGTATTTGTAGTTCTGGCTCTAGAAAATTAATGTTAAACCACTGAGGAGCCGATTCAATAAATTATCTACCTCACGAGCCATAGCAAAGCAGGTCAATTTCCAAAGTTTACGATTCAGGTTACCGACCGGGTTCTCATCATCCATAAACTCGTTATCAAACTGGTAGTCGGGCTCCGAAAAGTCGGGCTGGTCGATGCTAATACAATTCATATCCTCAGCAGATTCTACTTTATGTTAATAAAATCTAACTTATAAAGTACCTAGAAGAGGGTCTCGAAAGTACACGCCTCCTTTGAAGCTAGCAGCTAGCCAAGGTTTATTGTGTTCGATGGCCAAATTACCTGCCTCAATAATCTTTCCGCGGCGAATCAGCAGATATATGTGCTTCAATAGATGTTTCTCAAACTAATGCTACTGGTCAATAGACATTTTAAAACAAGTTGGAAATAAAATACCTCATTCGGCTCTAGTTCGGGGTTCTGAGAATAAACATCAGGGTTCATCTGAGCTTTGATCCCCGTTTTAGAAAACGAAGTTAACTCTGACTCTGAACTCGTCCCAGACGGGAATGAAGAAAAGGTCTTTGGGAGTTGGAAAGGGGAAAGCTCCATTTGAATCGACTCTAACCAAGTTCTTACATTCTAAAATTGGATGTATCAATATTTTGAATACAAAATAAAGCTTACTGCTGCATCGTTGAGGTCTGAGTTGTTTTGAAATAGCTCTTGGACCTTGGTAAATTCAGTACTATCAACAGCTGCATCGGCAGTAGAATTCTCGTTAGAATTTTGGGACATGGCAGTATCCTCGTTGAACTTTTCTTTGATAAAAATCTCAATTAGTTTCCACAGGTTGAGCTCCTTCTTGATAGTGTCAGAAATTAACGACGTGAACTCTTGATTTTCATAGCTGCTGTATTGAACTCTAATAAGCCACATTTAGTACAATTAAATATTATAAAACTTACTTTTGGTAGTAATGGTTTTGAAAGTGAAGGGGTAGGTCGGTATGGAATTCTTTAAGGTAGGCCTCTAATAGCAAGTCACTATTTAACAGTTGTTTAATTAAAGACTCCTCCGACTTTTTGCTGGCTACATCGATATTGTGGCTAGGAACGTTCAAGTTGCTTATACTAGGCGTAATTTCCATAGACTTATTAAGCCAGTTGGTAATGATCGTTAAACTGGCCAAACCGTTATCTTCATTCATCATCATTGCTGTCTTGAGAAAAGTATTTGCTTCACTCCTGAATTTTTGATTTTGAAAATAATCTACCTTTGTTATGATGACAAAAGAAAACTTGCTTTTGAATAGACCTAATCTATGACGTAAGTACTTTTGTATGTGCTGAGAAAGATATAGGGCAAAGGTTGAGATGTAAGCTATATATATAGATTGCTTAAAGATTCCTATAATACTCTAAAAAGTATACTTAAATTTTCAAAATACATTTATATAATAGAAACTTCAACTATTTACCAAATATAAACAAAACTTATACATTTCGATTATAATATATCACTTCTATTCTGTTTAGTATTTCATTGCAGCACCTTTCTATTTGTTTAAAAGCTAATCACATTGTACTATATTTCTGTTGAAATATCTATACTTGCAATATATTAATGATGTTTAGCAAAAAAGAATATACTATAGTTGATTTAAATAAAGCAAATATATGACATCTCGATATATATATATGGCTTGTATATAGGTAGACATATAGTAGCCTAGAAAATACAAAACATACAGAAATGAAAACAGAATAGAATATTCTTTTGTAAAAAGACAGGCTCTATTACCAACAAAAAACAAGTACTCTATAATACCTAACCACAAGCCATCTTCAACTATTACTACCAATTCTCCAATAAACGTATCTAGCATTACATGACTGCCTTTGTTATCAAAGATTATAATGGAAAAGCCCGTCGTGAGTACTACAGTCCAACTCTACAAATATGCCAAGCCTAGTTAAGCTACATCATAAGCCAAATCGAACTTACAGTTAGACTTGTTAACGCAAAGCATATCATGAAATATAGTTCAACTAAAACACAAACTACAAGTAATAAACAGCAGTGAAAAAATTGCAAGTTTAATACGTACAAAAAACCCATGTAACTCCAAAATTAATTAGAGGCTAAGTCTAAGCTTAACTTAAAACATGGCGGCCTGGTTCAAAGCATCCAGGATGATGGCATCTTTACGTTCCTGCTGTCTGATCTTAGCCAAGGGGAAGCCCATCATCTTGACAAATTTAAGATCCAAAGGCTTAGGAATCTTGGCCAAGTTATCGGCACGTAAAGCGGCATTAGCAGTAACTAAACCACGCTTGACGTAAGCTTCATCATATTCGGCCAGCAACTTGGGGTCGGTGATATTGCTAGGAACAACGTAAGCTTCAACTTTAGAAGCCAAAGCCTTGAAATCGATAGGACCAGAACGGGCAGATTGCACAATAGTAGGACCCGACCACTTGAAGTGTTCCTCCTTGTAAGCGACGCAGAGTCTATCATAAGGATCCAAAACATCACGGATGGGTACGTCCCAAGGCTTGATCTTGGTACTTAAAGCCAAGGGGTAAGTAGTAGATTGGTCCAATTTACGGTTTTGCCAGTCGTGGTATAGCTTGTCGATGAAGGCGTGGTGCGAGTAGAACAATGGGTCTCCAGGGGAAGCATGGCCCAAGAATTCAGCTCCAATGGAGTTATGAATGGTACCGTGGGGAATGAACTCGATGTCTATGAAGGAGGTGATATCCTTGGCCTCCAAGTACTCGTTGTCCATCAAGCGCTCGTCAGTGAAGGTGTTGTCGAAGATGTTGTTATTACGCTTGATGCAGAATTCACCTTGGGAACCATCGTGGACAACAGCTACTTTGAAGTCCTTGAACTGGCCATTGACAATACACTGGTCAGAACCAGTTGATTGACCACCAAAGAGCTTGTCGGTGAAGGCGATGTCATTCTTGACATCGTTAGCGTTGCGGGTCCAATCCCAATAGGGGATGGTGATGCTACTGTCGATTTTCTGCAACTCCTTCTCGATCATGTACAGGTAGAGGCGGTGCCAGATGATGAACATGGGCATGATCTCATTCTCATTACTGTGGGCAAAAGCGTAGTTGTCAACGTGGATCTTGATGTACTGGTCCCAAGTGGTCAGCCTTTTGCCACTGTTCAACACCTTGATGGCGTTGAAATACTTGGTGATGGCGGCCGGGCTCATGTCCTTGATGTTCTTGCGGATCTTGAGGTTGTTGATGTCGCAGAAGGGCAAGCTGCCAACCACCTGCTGAACTCCGAGTGCGGCCGTTAAGGCGATGGACCAGCTGAACTTCATATTAGTTGGATTAAACTGAGGATTAGTTAATTAAAGGTGAGTTTTCAAAGTGGGACTATTGGGATATTTATAAGGCTACTGAAAATTTTGAATGCACCTCACAACCCTTAGTTAAAGTTGATTGGACCGGAACTTCTTGAATAAAATATACTTATTAGTTGTTGGCAAAATTATCGCAAGGCACTACTGTACATCACACCTTACCAACAATTCGCATCTACAATGAGTTTTAATTGGATAATCGTGTTTACTAGGAAGAAATATTTACATATGTTGGTAGAAGGTAATTAACTTTTTTAAAACAGAGCAATAGATTGGCTTTTCACCATATGAATCTATTTAGAAAACGGGTACTATCACATTACTCGAAATAGGTTTTGCATTTCGAATCAGGTGATTTCAAAATTTATCTTGTATATTCGGTATGCCGTGGAAACGGGCTGCTTTCTGCCCTAATGAGATGAACAGAGTATCTGTGCAATCAATTTAGGACCTACATCTATACAGAGTAAGATTAAGACATCTGCTCTTAAAATGGATTCGTATTTGTATAAATTTGCCAGGTGTCGTACTATAGCTTTTACAAGTAAAGTGTAACTGGAAGGAGAATTGTAAGAGAGTGGATTTCATTACTATAGGTTGGTGAAAGGCAAGTTTCGAGCCTTAAAAACCACAAATTACTATAAAAAGGTATGTGTACAGTTGAATTAACTACGTCATACAGTGTCTTAGGAAATGTACTCGACTTAATATTGGATCTCGAAGCTAAGTTGGCTACTTTGCTTATCAGGATGTAGTCAAGTTATATTTTTATTAGGTTACCAAAGCAAAGATGCCTTTACTATAGTGCTATTTCAGCTACAGAGTATTTGTAAATCTATTCTTTGTAGCTTCGTGCTTCATACAAGCAAAAGTAGAATCATCATCATTGACATCCACTAATCTAAAATTGGGGAGGTATTCTTATTAAATTCATTGCTCACCATATAAAATTATTGATCTTCGAATATTCCTCCTTAATTTACTTGCATCAAGAAGCTATTTTTTGCTACTTTTCACATTTGAAGAATACTTTGTAAGCTACTATTATATTTGCATATAGGTACATCAAATAGCTGATGCAGGTAGTATAAATGTTTGATCTTTGCTAAATTGCATTTAGAACAATTTATTGAATGTATGTTTTCATCAAAAAGCGGTTTATAACTATAGCCATTCAGTTAAAAATGGCGATATATTAAGTACATGCCTACTACAAACTTTACATATTTAATTTAGCTTATATTATTGATGGTATCCCAAATTTCATACTATATATCAAGTTCTACAGTCTATTCTTCATTTTTATAACAACTTTGAGCCAATATATTCTAAAAGAAAGCATCCATGTTTAAAATTCTCCCTTGTAATTATATGTTGACCAACTAGCAATGCAATCTTAAGTTTGGATGACAACAGCAAATGTGCTCATAGTTAAAATTTTGAAAACAGACAAAATCAAGTTAATTTTCAAACTGAAACTCTTGCAAGTCCAAGATGTCCGAAAGCCAAGATATAAATTTAGAACATACCGAGAAACCCAAAGCTATCTATACCATCCAACCCAAGTCTGATGAGGATGAGATACAGACTGTTAACCACGATGTTCAGTTTAACCCGGTATCGAGAACATGGTACTACATTGACCAACGTGATCAAATTAAATATGAGTACGATGAAAAGACTAAGGCGTGGTTCCCAATGGTATATTGGTTTTCTATTTCTATATATTAACAATTTTAGTACGATGAAACGCTAGTACAAAGTCAACAGTCGATATACGATACCGATGAGCCACAAGTAAAAATGATAATTATAACGTCAAATAACCTTCTTTAGGAGTACATTGAACCTAAACCAATCGCCAAGGAGAAGAAAAAGGTACCTTTAAACCCAAATCATCAATTCTCATTCTTATTTTAGCGAGAGAAAGAGAACAACCACGAGCACCAACCCAAGCAAAGGGTCAACTCCTCAGTCTATGTTTCAGGTCTGCCTACCGACGTAACTGCCGACGAATTAAAAGAAACTTTTGGAAAGTTTGGCTTGTTCATGAACGACTTCACGACAGGTACTTATTGCAGCTGAGCTTCAGCTGGTACAGCATTCACCTTAATTTTAAGGGCTACCCAAGATCAAGATCTACCAGGATGACAATGGGCTTTGCAAGGGGGATGCATTAATTACCTACCTCAAGGAGGAGTCGGTAGACCTGGCTGTACAGCTTTTGGATGATACACAATTAAGAGCCAATTCCAAGGGATTTATCAAGGTTCAAAGGGTAAGTTGTTGGTTGGATATACACTTATAATGTAGGCCGAATTTAGTAAAAAGGAATCAACAAGTAACCCTGAAGAGAAAAGACAGCAGAAATTGGATTCCAAGACGAAACGCGCCCGCATCCACCAACAAGAAAAGTAATTCCATACTTTAACGATATGCTAACCAGAGTTAGACAGCTCGATTGGTTCGAAAAGGAGCCTAAGGCCACCTCCGACCGCTACCAAAAAGTTGTACTTTTGAAGCACATGTTCACCCCCGAAGAGATCGACGTAAGATTCTATCATATAGTTAAAGTAACATCAATTTAGGAAGATCCCACCTTGCTGATCGAGCTCAAAGAGGACATCCGTTCCGAATGCGAGAACTTGGGTGAAGTTACCAATGTCATCATTTACGACGTTAGTTCCCCAAAGTTTTTATCGTCTAATTTCTTAAAAATTTAGAAATCCAAAGAGGGGGCCTGTACTGTTCGATTTAAAGACGCGTTGTCAGCATTAGCTTGTATCAAGGTATTTTAAGTAGGAAGTTACAAAAATTAACAGTTAGTTGATGAACGGTCGCTTCTTCTCTCAGCGTAGGATTATTGCTACCCTCTATGACGGTACCAAATACGAAAAGTCTCATGGCAACGATGAGGAGGATGCCCAGCGTTTAAATAGGTTTTCCGATTGGATTGAGAAGAATGAGAAATGAAACTGTATTGGTTTTTGATAGTAGTATACTATTTTGATTAAAACTACTTCAAAGGAGTTGTTCTTTAGATGGTTATTTTGAAGTATTTTGTTGAAAGTCTTGAAGTTGGCTGTAGAGAAAAGAGCAATGTCTAGAGTTTTAAAGATTTAAGTAAACCATATTCTTTGCTGAATGGATGACTTGTAGTGTTAATTACTTTTGAGCAGTGTTTTTTTTTTTTTTTTAAAGCCAAGATGTTTATTTAGAATAAATCATAAGGTGAGGAATAAATATGTTCTAGATGCTTCTTAAAGCGCCTAGAGGTTGAAATGAGAAGGTGGGGGACAGGTCTTCCCAAATAATACTTTCGTTCCCAGGGAACAAGAAAAGGCTACCAGGTAACAACGGATCAAGGTCTGGCCAGGATGCGATTTCTTCTGCAAGTCTACCCTTCGTATATTGGGTACTAACGTCTCTCAAGTGATTTGAAAGAGACAAAGAATATTGGAAGCGGTCCCAGCTGAAAGAAGCAGCAGAGTCATTCCGAAGCTTATTACAAAGATTCAAAATCCACAGTTTGTGGATAGACATAAGTGTGCCTGTAAAAATGGCCGCATTGAGAGATTTTGGTACCCAAGGCGTCCACGATATCTCATTAAAGAACCATGAAAAGTTAGCACAGCCAGTGATTTGGGACTGTGTCGAGAGGAGGATTGCCCACCCCCATAGCTTGTTGGGAACTGTACATTCAAAGTATCTGTGAATTAGTGAGTCTATTGGGGCTGAGCACCAAATACACTTTTTGAACTTGCTTTCTGGATCGGTGATGCGGTCTCCTGACCAAAATGCTCCCTGAAGTAGTTTCCAGAGTAGGACTTTGCAGGCTGGTGACCACAATTTATGATCGACCATCTTCCATACACTAGTAGTTATTGCCGGGCTGATGTCGATCGAGAAGTTTTTAGGGCGTCTGACCTTGCTTGGGATATAAGGCTTGGGTTCAAATTCATTTCTAAGCTCTTCTGTATTTGGCCATCTCATGCTGGCCTGGGTCAAGGAGGATCTACCCTGTCGGACTAGATTTACCTGCCAGTAGATTTTCCAAGCATTGACCTTCTTAGTTATAGCTCTCCAGTATGAGCTAACGGTATTTTTACGCTGGGAGTAACCTGGCAAAAAAAGACCAATGAGCTTGTCACAGGTCTGTATTCGATGTACACCATAGCAAGCCAGCCATATGCTTCGAGATGCTTCCTGTGATTGGGTAGTATCTGAAAAGAACAGCGGGCCACATGTTTTCCATAATACCTTATCGCACGTGGGGATAAAGTCACTGATCCCAATGCCGCCATCTGAGATATGACCTACCTCTTGGTGGAACTTAGAGGGAGGACGCTTACGACGGCCCCATAACCACTTGTGGATCCATGTTTGGATCTTGCTTAACCAACCTGGATCAAAAGGCACTATGTGCGCCAAATAGTAAAGTTTAGAGTGGAGGAAGACATTGATTGCAATTACTTTCCCTGCAAAAGAGAGGATGCGGTTCTTCCAGTTGTGGGTACGTTTTACAACTGTATCTAGAAGGTGCTGCTTACAATAAGCTAGATCGATGCCATTTGTATTGAACCATACGCCTAGGTGGCGTACTGGGTGGTTGGGTGGACAGAATGGCACATCGAGTGTTGGGGCACCCCTACCTTTTATCGGGAGCCACTCTGTCTTATCGTGATTGACTTTTGAGTTCGAACCTATTGAATATGCCTCTAGGATCAATTTCATACAGTTGACGTCTTGGTTGTTGGTGCAAGCTACTACAAGGTCGTCTGCAAATGCTACCGCCTTGAGTAGCGTGGTAGAAGACTGCTGTACTCCCACCATTAGGTGGTTCAAACATCGAAGTAGCGGGTCGATTGTAATGTTGTAGAGGAGCGGTGACATTGGGTCACCCTGTCTTAGTCCTTGTCCTACTTTGATTGTACCTGTGGTTCCATAGGCACTGCATACTGTTGGTGTTGCATCCTTAAGGCGACTTAGTACCCACAATCTAAATTTAGGGTGAAATCCAAACCACTCCATCGTGCGACCAAGAAAGTTCCAGTTGACCCGATCATAGGCTTTTTCCTGGTCTACAAATGCCAGACCTCCACCTGTAGCGTTGATAGCTCCAAAGTCAATACAGTTTCGAACCTGAGTAATATTATCCCAGATTGATCTGTCCGGGACAAAACCAAACTGGTACTGGGAGATTACTTTCTTACAGATTGCTTTGAGCCGATTGTTCATTACAGCTGACATGATTTTCATATCAGTGTTGGATAGGGCAATTGGACGCCAGTACTTGAGGTTCGAACGAGTACCTTTGTTCTTATAAAGAAGTGCAATGGTGTACTTGTCCTGGTCTGGGATGGGGACAGTACGCTTCCAATTATCGTTAAGAACCTTTAAAAAGGCCAATTTAAATTGTGGGTAGTACCGTTGGTAGAATTCAAAAGGTACTCCATCTGGACCAGGAGCTTTGTTGCGGGGGAGGAATTTCATGACCGCATCAAGCTCATCCAAGGTAATGCTTGCTGTTAGCATTCGATTGTCTTCGACCGAAACTTTTTCGCCTTCCGATAGCGGGGGTACCAGTGAAAGGAAGTCAAATGAGGTAGCGGTAGCAGTGGCGTTTTCACAGAATAGGTTATTGTAGAACGATTCAATACCTAGTTTAACATTGTGTGGATTGGTGGAGATTGATCCATCAGTGGCCTCAATGGAGGTGATGGATTGGTTGACTCGAGCTACCTTGAGGCGATCAAGGAAGAATTTAGTAGAGCGGTTTCCATCAACTTTCCATCTAATTTTGAGGCGTTGAGCAATATGATCTAGCCTTTCTCTCTCAATGGCTTTGTATGCTTCGGATGCCCTTGTCCATTCCTCCCACCAATATGGGCTTGGAACTAGGCCCCTATGGGCTTCAAGGTGCACCTTGATGCGTAGTGCCTTTCGGGCTGCAGCTTGGGACTCTTGCTTTTTCAGCCTTTCGGCTTCCAGTGCAAGCTTGACTATCTCTTTTTTGAACTGTCCAAAAGTAGATTTACCAGCCGCCCATAGCAGTATGGTGACTTTTGAGCAGTGTTAGCATCTACTAATTCTTTTGGCCTGCAGAGTGATTTGAAATATCCTCAATAGTCTAAATACGGATAAACTACCTTTATATTGGTGCATTTAACTTCAAATAAATATAGTAGCTGATTCCCATCAAAGTATTTCTTATTATCTTCTCGTAATGCTATCTTTTTGATCAACTTTACTTGTATTGGATGGGTATTGCTAAATATATGATACTTGTCCATATTTTGGAAAGTATATTAGTATCTAACCAAAAACATATCCCCATAATACTACTCCTAAACTGTGAACAAGCTCTACGTTCAAGTATTTATAACAGTAGCATGTGTTTACATTTGAGTTATCTATATATTCTAGACCGAATAGCATTCAGTACAAATGCATATTAGTAATGTAGGTAGACAAGTTCGTATATCAACTCCGTTTCAACCAGTCATCCAGACATCTCATAGCTATACCATGGGATGTTCCAGACGAATCCAAGTATAAAAATTTCCAAATTATCTGCGCTATAAGTAAACTATTAAATTATACCAAACAACAGCTTATTTGGAATTTTCCAAGCCATCCCTTCCCAACATCTCTAAAACTTCATACCGCAACCTTCCCAATTAGGTCAAACTAAAATGCGTCAACTTTCCAATATAAATTGATGAAGTTGACAGAACCATCTTATCTAAACAAAAATGGAAATCAACAACCTATTCAAAGTCCAAGGTAAAGTAGTAATCGTTACAGGTGGTGGTCGTGGGTAAGCTTGTGAATTAGAAAATCAATATTCAATAACTCCTTTATATGTAGAGTTGGAGCCTTGATAGCTGAGGTAAATATTAAATTTACTTTGCCCATATTTTTGCCTGGGCTAACATGTTTATTTCAATAGGGTTTTGTAAAGAATGGAGCCAAGGTTTACATTACCGGTCGTAAGCAGCAACCTTTGGAAGCTACTACTGAGAAGTTGAACGCTTTTGGTAAGTATTAGTTTAAAGATTTATCCTTAAAAGTGTTCTAGGTAAAGGAAAATGCATACCTTTCGTTGCCGATTTAGCTAAAGAAGCCGATTTGGTCAAATTCGTCACCTACTTCCAAGGTCAAGAGAAAAGTACTACCAAGTCTATATTCAATATTTTAACTTTTTTGTACTGTAGAGCTTGACGTACTAGTCAACAACGCCGGTGGTAAGTTCCTATTTCTTTACCATCTCCTAAAACTTCCAACTAGCAAACTGGGGTTCCGACTTGGGAGATATCACTCCTGCTTCCTATCACCGAGTCATGGACTTGAACGTCAAGAGTCTTTTATTCTTAACTCTTCAGTAACTTTTCGGCACTTACACTTATTGACATTGTAGGTTACTGCCCCAATTGAAAGCGGCGGGTACCAGTGACAACACTTCGCGAGTTATCAACATCGGTTCAGTCCAAGGTCTTACCCCTGGGTTCAATACCCCCGTGTACGACGCCTCCAAGGCTGCCGTCCACCACCTCTCCAAAGTTTTGGCTGGCCACTTTAGTGGATACCACATCTTGGTTAACGCCATAGCGTTAGGGGCTTACGAAACTAGTATGACTAAGGGAACGATCGAGATGGTAGGGAAGGAAAACTACACCAACAACATCCCTTTGAAAAGGGCTGGTAATCCAGAAGAGATCGCTGGATTGTGTATCTTTTTGGCTTCTAGGGGTTCAGGATACATTACGGGAGCTACTATTGTTATGGATGGTGGTTCTCAGATTGGAAAACCTATGTTGTAGATGGAATAAAGTGAAGGTTCTGTTATAGCTCAAAATATTTTATACGGCTTGGATAATCATTTAAAATTAGCATATATTAATAGTATACAAAGTCAAAGCAAATTCAAAGGTATGTTAATAGCTTTACTAATAAATTTTGTATTACATAATCGAGCGAAACTATAATGTAGTTGCCTGTATGTTAAAAAGATTGAAGTATAGTATCTCAAGCTAAAGTAAATTTTCAAAAGTCAATACGGTAGTGCTTTAGTCAGTTATCCTTACTAGTTATCTATACTACAAAAAAAGCTCTATATATCAACTTAGATTTCATTTTAGATTAGTGTCAGTTATACTACACTCACCATATCAAATCCAAAATGCTAGCCCTTTATAGCCTAAAAGCTTTAGTTAGCCACTGCTTTTAATTTGAATCGTAGCACCTTTGTATTGTCATTCAAGTAACTATATTCAAGAGTTCAATACTTTAAATCTATGGTTTCAATTTACTGAGTTTCTATAATACAAACCTAAATAGGTGTAGTAAACCATTCTGTATCAGCTGATTTGAGGCGTAAAGGAAGCGACCGAATTCAATGCAAAGAGCACTTAGTGTATGTACCATCAGTGATAATAGATGAGCATGGCAACCTTCCTGGGTACAGTAGTTCGATTATAATAAGTAGTGTTCATGGTATCAAAGCTATTACTCATTTACTATAAATAAACTAGATTAAATACCATATAGTTTGATGAATGGCAAGTTAAAGGAAATAGTAATTGTATAAGACCTCAAATACCAACAAGGTTTTGAGTTACAACTAAATGAAGTTTATATTGTATTAAAATAACCCATTGAAAACATTCTAGCACAATTAGCATTAGGCTTTACAATGAAAATAATATATATACCATAGTTTTAATAAACAATATGAATGAGGTACTAATGATATTATTATAGTTACAGGAGGTTTATTTAAGTGGCATACTTGTATCGCTTTATAGGAAAACAAACACCTATTATTTTACTACCAGAGCGATATAAATCAGCTAATTTGTATTACACGTAAAAGACAGTGTAGAATAAAGTTGTTAAGAATAAATCATCACATAGAGGCATTCGAATTCAAAAAATAAAAATATAGGTTTTAAAGTATGTTCACAACATATTTACTTTTAGTTGGATTAAGCTTGAAATTTATATATCAGATCTCTCGGTTAGCTTAAATTTATTCTTCCTTGGAGCGGACAACCTGGACGGCGATACGGTCAAGTTCACGACGACCAGCCTCAGTCAGCTTACGGCCACTACAAATCAATGTTAACTTCCACAACCAAATAATAAAGTTACCCGCGCTCTTCCTTTTCGAGGATACCAAGTTTCTCCAAAGCCTGTAAAGTCTTACGGCAGACGGAACCAGAACCGTCTTCACGTCGGGAGGGACGGTTACCACGGTTCTTGATACCACCGGTACGCTTCTTGAGGGCACCTACACCAACACCACGGCGGAGGTAGATGTGACGGGCAACAGCGGCTTATAAAGTTAGACTTTATAGTCAAAATATAGCTTACCACAACGAACGAAGAACCAATCGGGGTCGTAAGGAGCCAACTGCTTGTGGATACCGGTCTTAACTAAATCGACCCACTTGGGGACTTCGAGTTTACCGGAACGCTTCAAGTGACCAGCATAGGCTGGGATGAAGTCAGAATGGCTGACATCTCTAACAGTAATACCACCGGTCATCTTGAAAAATATTGTTATTGAAGGAACAAAATGGACTTGAAAATGAAGTTGCTGCCAAGTTGGACATATTAAAAGGTATACGATTCTAAAGGGAACTACAATCGTGGCGCAACTCTTTACCTTAGTATTATAAACTTCAATAAAGTTGAGAAAGGAACCTTTATCTTACAAAAGTAAGTCTTAATTTTGGTCAAAGTTTTTTTAAGTTTTTCAAAAATGAACCAATCATTTGGGAGTAGAATCCAAATTTTGGATTGGACTTTTACCTCGTCCAATCAAAGATCCTCAAACCTAAAAGATTTTCGAGCTGGCTGCCCCTAAACTAGGTACTCACCACAACTTGGAAAAAATTTACAATCCATTGAAAATAAATACAGCCAGGTAAGTAGCTTTCGAAGCTATGTATATGTATAGGCACTAGTAACCTCATATTGCAATAAAAGATCGGTATAAAGCCAAGGCATACTAGCATTACACTATTAAAAACTAATGTTAGTATTGCATTAAAGTAGATAAAGATATCTATAAAATTTATTTGGAAAGCACAATTGAAGTTACTACATATCTCATAAAAGATATAAATCTTGGAAAAATTCTAAATGTAAAATTTAGTAGACTTTGGCTGTATATGTACATTTATATATGCTTCCAACTTTATATTTCAATCAAATTTCAATATTTCCTACATACTAGTTCTGATTTATAAGTCACTACTATTATAGTTTGTACCTTAAAGTTCTTTGTAAATTGGAACGCATCCCTAATTAACAGCACAATTTTCGTTTTAGAATTAGAATCCATCATTGAAAGAGTAGTACAGTTTGTTTTCAACTTTCCGGAACTCATACATTTAGATTAGATTTGAAGGTACCTTATCGAATTAACTATTGAAGAATTATTTTATACAATCTGTATTTATAGCTTATAGTGGTATCATAGTACTTATGCACTTACAAGTTTCACACCTGCTTATCCCAGATATACTTGAAGTGTTAGATATAAATATTTCAACAGCTTCTAGTTTAGAGTTGCCATGATTTTATCTGCCAACATCTATTTGTCCATAAGAAAACTAATTTAGTTTGTTCTAAACCAATCGATATCCAATCTTGAAAGCATCGAGAAAAACTCCAGCATAACATCATTACTATTTCTAGCTCAGAGAACCTGATATTTCCACAAGCTAAATTCCCCTTTACAAAGCTTCACTATTGAGTTTGGGGTACGTCTGTCAACCGTTTACAGCGAAAATAACATTTAATAGCTTTAAAACATCTAAAATTGAGAGTTGAACTGAGTGAGCAAATACTACACCATCAAGCTTTAAGTTACTACCTACAATATTCGAGTTAAGAGTTAATGCTAGAGGAGCCCAACCCAAAACGAACGACCAAAATAATGATAACAAATCGAAACTCGCTAGCTTCATCCAATAGCGACCATCAAGTAAAGCAGCATAGGCTCGAACAACAACTCTACATCCAGAGGACAGCTTTAGAATTTATGGAAAGGTTATTGGACATTGAAATTCCAACTGAAAATCCGCATGCAGTGCTGAAGGACGGGGTTTTACTTTGCCAGTGAGTTTTTTATCTAAACAAAATTTAGCTAAGTTTTGAAAGGCTTCTGAATAGAATAAAACCGGGCACAGTTAGACAGATCAGCAACTCAATGACGCCGTTCAGTCAGGTAAATATATATTGCAAATTTTGCTAAAGAATTTAAAAATAGATGTCCAATATCTATAATTTTATTAACGGAGCGACAAAACTTGGCTTGGAAAATTCAGATTTATTTGAAACAGTTGATTTATACGAGGGAAAAGATATGCTTAGGGTAAGCCATATCTAAATTATATTACTAAAGATAAACAGGTATACATGGCACTTTTAGCAGTCGCAAGGAAAATTTGTAAAGTTGGAGTATCGAAGCGGAGTACTTCAGATCGCGACAAAGAAAAACCGAAAAGTAGTCCAATAATCGATACCACTATATTCAACGACTTTGAGAAATCAACTAGCCCTGAACCAGTTAAACAACATATAAATCCCACTAACCCCACCAGCGACCCTGGACATGCTAAGATTGTAGGCTACAAACCTATGCTCCCGATGGCTCCTAAACGGGATAAAACTATAATTAATGACAAGCCAACCTTTCTTGCTAACAAAGCCCGTAACTCAATGTTTCAATTTCCACCCAAAGATAACCAATCGGCTAAAGAAACCAACAGTAAACCTTTAAGAGTTCAAACGGAATTAGCAAATCAAACTTATGTGAAATCTAGTCCTATCTCAAAGACCAGCATTAAAACTGATGTTACAAAGGCCGAAGGCAAAGTTCAAGATTCAATTAGCAGATTCGACAACAAGAAAGGTCCACAAATCAGCATCAATACGGGCAAAGATTACTCTGACTCTGATTCTGAACTACTGAGCCCCAGATCGGAAAAGAATGTCTCTGACAAGATTCGCAACTTGAAACTATTCTTTGACGCTGGACTGACTCGGAGCCCACCGCCCAAATCCCCAACCAACCTACTTAAGCCCAAAGATAAGTCCGGTGAGCACGAAAAATCCAACTCCACGCCAAACCTACTAACTTCTACGCCTCTGAGCAACTCGATTTCTGAGCCAGCACCACAAAAGGTAGTCACCACCGATTCCGAGTACTACTCTGAATCAGATTCTCAGTTCCAAGACAACTCAGTAACTCTAGGAGGATTCGACGATAGTATCATAACTCAAACTGAGGATTCATCGCAAACTTACCACATTGAATTAAGTACCAATCGTCTCGATGATATTGTGCCGACCGCTGAAGATAGGGTTACCAAACCAGCCAACTACCGAGTTGGTAAAGGGGGGATTATCGAGGATTTGGATTTGTCGATCAAGCGACCCCATGAAAGTACGCGTAAAGACATCCTACGGCTCGACAATTTTGACTGGAGTTTGGAAGGACGACAACGAGTCCATGTTCAGCAGCATGTCCTCCAACTTCAGCAGGGCCCCGCAATTTGATGACAAAAACTTCACCAGCAGTCCCCAACCATTGCCACGCGATCGCTTGAATGGTACCTTGCAACGTAACATGTCGTTGGCTGGGACGCAGAGGGAAAAATTTGTCAAGGAGCACCTCACCCTCAAAAAAACACACTCCCGTAACTACTCTGAGAAACCAATCGGCACTCAACGTGACATGGTGCCTCAGCCTAGACCGCGTTCGGGTAGTGCTGGACCCGGAGATTTCAACATAGGCAGGTTGTCCCTCTATTTTGAGGAGTCTCGCGTCCAAGCTGAGCTACAGTTTGGTGACTGCATCGGTAAAGGCCAGTTCGGTTCAGTTTACAAGGCGCTGAATCTGCAGACTGGGCAAATTGTCGCCGTCAAACGTATAGATCTAGAGTCTCGTTCTAGCGACGAAGTCGAAGCCCTCATGGTATATATCTAAAAAGATAGCCTACTAACTTTTGATTTAGAGCGAAGTAGATTTACTTAAATCTCTACGACACTTGAGGGTTGTTAACTACGAAGGATATGTCAAAACCGATTCGCATCTTAATATAATTTTAGAGTAAAAGCTGCTGCTATTATTTTATACTTACTTATCCTTAGGTTCGTTGAAAATGGATCGCTGCTGCAACTACTGAGATCCTACGGCACTTTCTCCGAGATCCTGGTTGCATCTTACACCGCCCAGATCCTGGAGGGATTGATGTATCTCCACGGGAAGCAGGTAGATTAAATATTAGAATATATCTAATTTTCTTAGGTGGTGCATTGTGACCTCAAAGCAGCCAACATCCTGACAACCAAAAATGGAAAGGTCAAGCTGACCGATTTCGGTGTCTCACTCAATCTAGGAGTTAAAGACAGTGATCTTGGAGCGATTGTAGCCGGCACACCAAACTGGAGTAAATTTTATGAGAAAATTTTAGACTGACTCCTTTCAAGTGGCTCCTGAAGTCATTCAACTGCAAGGCGCGTCAACGGCATCTGATATTTGGTAAGAATCTATTATAAAATTTTACTTATAGTTTATAGGTCGCTTGGAAGTACCATTGTTGAGCTATTGACCGGAAAACCACCATATGCTGATATGAACTCGATGGCAGCACTGTTCCATATCGTCGAGGATGAATGCCCACCTCTACCTAGTCAAGTATCCAAGGTAAATTGTTCAAATTCAGCTAAGCTAAAACCTCCATCTAGCCACTAGCTGCCTTCCTACGCCTGTGTTTCCAAAAGAGTCCCACACTGCGACCGACTGCCGAACAGTTATCCTACCATCACTGGATCCTGGATTCCCAGCTGACGAGAGTACTTTATATTTTTTTGGATCTCACTCACCATTTTAGGAAATCAACAGTAAACTCAACATGTTGGAGCAGGAGCAGGAACAGGCTGTTGAAGACCAGCGACGAGACCTTCAGATAACGGACAGTTTGTGGGAGTCCTTCAATAGTTTCTCCGATACCACACTGTTGACACCGCCTGCCTTCACCACTACAATGCGTCTACCCGACCACGATATCGAAGCTTCCTTGGAGCATCATTTTGTCAAATCCATTGTCAAGCAATGTAACTGTCTTTTCGAAATTCAACTAACTTTTATAGCCCTCACTTGTAAAGTATGTAACCTGCCCATCAACCGACAAGCTATGATCTGTGAAGGTAGTTTTACTTTAATTCTTGATTCTAAAATAGTAGATTGTACACTGATATGTCACGTTAAATGCTCGCATAGCTCAAACCTGATCTGTCACCACCGATCTGAGGTAAAATTTACTTTTGACTTGCAACTGACAATTGTAGCCGATTTTGTACAATCGACCCCAATTTTCAAGCCGGCAGCAAACGGGAAAGTTCAGCCAGCACGCAAGAGCCAGCTCTACACCGCGGTATGTCAACAGCCAACCGATCTACGGGTCCGAACATTTCACTTCGGCAACTGGCCAATACCACGAGGAGGATTCCCACCACAACGTGACGTCGTTAACTGGACCATTTTCAGCCAAATCCAAGAATGCGTCCAAAATCAAGAAGAAGGCTGACGAGTGTCGTATGTCTTAGATGAAGCTTATTTTAGTGCGTTGGTGTTTGTTGCTGTTGTCGTTTTGCAAGTTAATTTTGGAAAGTTAGGCTCCAAATATTGGTGCCCGACCAGTTGTCGAACGGGTGCCGTAAAGTTGGATGGTAAATGTATTTTTTGTTTGCAATTTCTACCTGTTGCGTTTATGACTATGTTTACATTTGCTTCAAAAACTATTTCAGTACATTAAATATTTCATGACTTATAAGGTTTACTGGCGTTCACCAAAGATATTTTGGACTAAACCTTTATACATAATAGGAACATCAATTTACATAGGTTTTTACACTCACGTTTTATGTAATCAAAGCTCTTTGTTCTTAGTTGTATCAGTTAGAAAATTATAAAATATTGATTTGAAACATTGGATCACAACAATATACGCTTATATAAACTTTAAAAGTATCATTAAGGAAAATGAGCAAAATTATGTATCTAAGAATATAACTTAGTTTTAAAATAAAAATGATAATAAAACATCCTTAGATTTTCAACCTATTAAAATTGATATCAAATATATTTGCAAATTACTCTACCATCTAATTCTATGATTACAGTATCCTCCCGGATTATTAGTCAAGTAATCCTGATGGTAAGCTTCGGCCTTGTACCATTTGGTTGCTTCGACAATCTCAGTTACGATTGGTCTCGAAAACTTATCCTTGACTTCGACTTTGACGTTTTCAGCGATGCCTTTCTGTTCAGCGTCGTGATAAAAGATAGCGGAGCGGTACTGAGTTCCTACATCGTTCCCTTGCCTAAACTATTAGCTTACATCTTGGAAATAATTACTTGTTCAAAGTGGTAGCGTCATGGATACGGAAGAAGAAGGTACAAAGCTGACGGTAATCAGTTAATTTGGGGTCGAACTCGAATTGAACCGCTTCGGCGTGTCCAGATGCTCCAGAACAAATGTCGCGATAGCTGGGATTGTCGCTATGACCACCTATGTAACCAACTTCGCTTTTGAGTATAGCAGGGCCAAATTGCTTCTTGAAATAGTGTTCAACTCCCCAAAAGCATCCGGCTGCAAATGTCGCTATTGATTTACTGGTCATTGTATTGAGTTTGGTCTAAGTTATCTTTTGTTTTCATCACAAGTCGAAAGCTGCCTCTTTTATAGTGCGGCGTCAAGGTTTGGATCCAAACGGTTAACCAAGGCGGCAAATTTGGGGAAAGCTGATGTCAGTTTCTAAGCTTCTTTCAGGTTGAAGCTGAATACTTTGGGATATTGAGAGATGCCAAACAAATCCAACTTTATGTATTAATTTTCATCAATAAACACTTGGGAAACCTTGAATCTCTGAATACCAGCTACCATTTGTGCCATAAACTGAATCAAGACTAAAATTCAAATCTGAACAAAGCTTGAAAGCAATCTGAGCCCCAATCAAACCTTTATCAAAATCAATAGGATACCAAACTCAAGTACGTTATTGCAGCAAAGAACTAGCCAGTATATTTCAAGATGTTCAAGGAAGGATACGTAAGTTACGGCGAACGCGACGATTGGAAGGATATTCAACCAATTCCTCAGGATGACGGACCCAACCCTGTCGTACCAATAGTATATGCTGCAGAATGTAATTGATATAGCTATATAGTAATTTAGTTTTATTAGATAGGGACACGATGGACTACTTCAGAGCTATAGCTAAAGCTGAAGAGTTGAGTTTAAGGGCTCTTGAAATTACGACTGAAGTCATTAAATTCAACCCTTCTCATTACACCGTGTGGTAAGCATTTTTACAAAAGCATACTCTAACAAAAATAGGCTGTATAGACAGAAGATCGTTTCAGCTCTAAATTTAGACTTGAAATTTGAACTTGATTTCATTGACGAACTAGTTGAAGATAATCCAAAATGCTATCAACTTTGGTAAATTTATTTTTCAACTTTCAACATTAATCTTAGAAAAAGGCAGCATCGTCAGTTTATAATTGAAAAATTAAACAACTACGAAACGGAGGAAGATTTCTTAAAATTTGTCTTTGAAGAGGACAGCAAAAACTTTCACGCTTGGTCCTACCGCCAGTGGTTGATTAAACATTTTGAACTGTGGTCTCAAGAACTCGATTTTTGTGATGCTGCCATTTTATCGGATATCCGAAACAACTCGGCTTGGAACCAGAGATTCTTCATCTTGACTCAAAATCCCAACCAAACCCTCAACGAAAGTACCGTACAGAGAGAAACCGAGTACGTGATTGAAAAGATAAAGTACAATTCCCTTCAACCAGTGTCCCTTCAACTATATCAAAGGGCTTTACTACAAGTTCTATGAGCCAAATACCCGCTATTCCTAAACTCAAGGAGCTAGCCGACAACCTAACTTCTTTGAACAGTACGTTCCAAATCGTTGTACGCATGGTATGTCGATATAGCTATCGAGTCCATAAAATCCAATTCGGAAACAGAAAACCTGACCAACCAGGGTATTGAGGTAATCTTTTAACTTGTAGTTTAGTAACTTACGTTGTGTAGATGTGTGACAAGTTGATTGGAAGTGATATTATCCGTAAGGAGTATTGGCAGTACAAGAGGGGTTTACTAACCAAAGGAAATTGAAGATTGTGGTGTCATAGCTGATAGTTACACTTTTGAAACTATAGGAATAAAAATTGTACTGGTTGAAAATATTTTTATGAAAATACTGATAGACAAATACTACTATACATATTCATTCTAAAATTCCAAATATACTTGTTATTATTTATTATGATTATAACCAGGCCAAAGGATCTACTTAAATCGAATTAAGCATAGTCTAAAAGGATCTTTACTTATGAAAATGGGACTTATAAATAGGATTCTAAACTTTTAAATTAAAGACTTAACATTCAACTCGATTTGCTTTTGAAATATATATATAGTAAATTTAATGGATATTTACTTTGGCTTAGCAAATAACTTATAAATTATCTACCAATTGAATGGAAGAATATCCTTCAATAAGCTCAACTACCTGATATTGCTTAAACTATCAATGCTGAGGATAAAAACAAAGTAAGTTTCAAAGATACAAGTAGCATTGAAAAATAGGTACCATAAATGAAGACAAAAGCATTATAAACTCCAAAAGGAACGAAAAATAAAGTATAGAGATGAACTTATTTGAGCAACTGAATACCCGTTAAAAACTCTCATTAGCGCTTGTACAATCCAATATTTTAATCTAAGCTATAATGATAATTTAAACGAAGAGGAATTCACCAAAGTTCTTTAAGACGTAGATGGAAGCTCCAAATACAGTTACGTTGAAAAGGATGTTCAAGTTACCAGCTCTATTGATGGGGTTCTGAATCTCGTTCTTGTAGATGGTTTCGATCCAACTGCGCTCCGGTTCGGGTAGCTTGTTCTGAGGTTTGCGTCCAAAGTTGATGGCCATCTTTATTGTTGTTGACTTGAAGTTTGAAAAAGTTTTTGAACTGAAAATAGGTTTTGAAAAGCACCGGAAATTTATTAGCCAATTAAGTTGGTTGAGATTTTGAGTTTCTGCTTAGAAGTTTATCAGGTTGAATGGTTGGAAAGCAATGAAAGCCTGTTCATATTTTGGAAAATAGCGTTGCTTGTAGATGGAAGTATAATAAACTCCACTATCCTTTTCAATTAGTCAACATACTCCTGCCTTTATAGATAGCTTTAAGTATGAAGTAAAGTTTGTTCTCAAAAAAATGAATAGTCTTTTGGTTCAAAGAATTTGTACTGAAATTCAAAATCGACTACTGGTTTAGATTGAGTTTATATATTTCAGTGTTAGACATTTTGGATCGAATTCTGGAAAATATCCATCTCTAATCTCAATTTAACTCTATATAAATTCTCAATATCAAAGGATACTACTTCCTTTGCTCGGTAATTAGATTCATTACCTATTATTTTGATTTTTCAAAGCAATACTCTTATATTGGTTTTAATCATACTTGACAATCTGCTGTTTGTTAGAAACTAGCAAAAGTAAATCCTTTCTAACATATGATGTTTCTTTTGAAGGGATACAGAGATGTGCTTGGGAAAATAGTTCCTTAATATATCTGATATATATGTTTGTAGTATGATATGATGTATCTAAGTATATATCGTTTTGTAATGCCCTTCAAGTATTTGTAATTTCACCTCCACTAGACTTTGCATCTTGGAATCAAATGCAAAGCTAAAGGTAGCTATTCTGTTCAGCAAAATTGTACTATTCTACAATTTAACTTGTAAGGAATCCCACAATTTTCCTGAACATATTATACTCACATTCATTGAGAACTTTTTGGACAATCTAGTTCGGTGAAGAATAAATTGAGTGGATAACAGATAAAATTTTTTTGAGAACCCATTCAAACTTTACCTTTTGCTTTCCACAAGTATCAAGAAGTTCGATTAAATTATAGAGATGACCACCGTAACAACTGTACCTTCATTCATAAACTAACTTTTAAACTAGCATTTAAATACTATAGAAGCTTGCTTAGAGGCTATCACTTCCCCCACTCCTACTACCAACATTATCAAGGAGGTAGTAAATCTTTCCATCTCTATTCTTAACATTTTGATAGGCTACCGAAAATTTAAACACTCAGTTTTACAGTAAGCCCGAATGTGTTGCTGAACTATGCAGGATCATCCAAACCTCCACCAAGCCAAATGTACTTTACTTTACTTTGTGTTGCTAATTTTAAAAGGTCCGTCAAATTGCTGCTGTAGAATTCGGAAAGAAGGTCTCCTTGTTCTGGATGGAAATCCCATGAACAGACTAAGGCTTCTATTAAACAGATCCTACCCGAAATTTTACTAACTGAGACCGAGTAGACCTTTTAAAGCTTTGCAAATTACTTATTTTTTCTAGGCGAGCCACGAGACTTTCTATAATAAATGCCATCTCTTCGATTGCCGAATTCGATATTAAGCAAAATGGATGGCCCGAAATTGTTCAATACATTAACCAGTGTTCGTCTAGCCCCAACCAGATCCACCGTGAGGTAATTATTGAAAATTGAAGTTTTAGTCTAATTTTCAATATATTAGAATGGTGTCAACCTTATTAGCGTGTTGTTCAGTTTCATCAACGACACCTACCCCAACGAGATTCAGTCTATCCTGAACTTGCTTACTACTGCCCTTTCTGATCCTGAATCCCAGCAAGTTCGAGTTTCCGTTTGCATGTACTTGCATCCACTAATTACAAGGCTAATTTTGCTTCTAGTGCCCTCAATGCTTACTTGACCTATACAAAGGAATCTCAAATTAACGTGGTATGCTATCTGAATCTTATACAGTTATTAATTTGCCTTTTAGACCCACCTTCAATCCCTGATCCCAACTGTCGTCAAAGTTTTGCAAGAAGCCATCGTTCAGAATAGTGCCGCCTCCGCCCATACTGTCTTTGAATTCTTTGAGACCGCCCAAGCCTTTGTACTGCTTTACAGCGTTGAAGTTCTAACTTCCCCATTAGGAATTGCCAATTATCGATCCTCACTTCAAGGAGTTTATGGAATTCTTGTTGACTCTCGCTGCCGACAAATCTGTCAACCCTGAAATCCGCGTTGATGCTATCTCAAACCTCTACTTCACCGTCTACTAGTATGTTTATGAAGTTTATTTGTATTAACTCCATTTAGTAAAAAAGGAAAGATTACCAAATCTGGTTTCCTCAAAACCTTCTTGCAGGCCGCTATGACTATTTTGGCTGAAGAACATGACGCAGATGACGAATCTGCTCCATCTAGCGTAAGCCACAGTTCATGATATGTTCTAACTTTCTGCCAGCATGCTGCCAGTTTAATTGCAGTTATATCCGACTCGATTTCCCCACAGAAAGTCTACCCTCTACTCGGTCCTTTAGTTTTCGAGTACATCAATAACCAGGACCCTCGTTTCCGTAGAGCTGCTTTAGATGCTTTGTTGGTAAGAGATATTTATGACTTCAACGCTTAATATATTTTAGTATTCCATTGAAGGTTGCGCCGAAAGTATTTCTCAGGATATCAACGAAATCCTGCCCGTCATTGCACGTTGCCTTGATGATCAGGACGAGCAGGTTCGTACCGGTGCTTGCTCGACGATTGCTCAGTTCTTAAGTAACTTTACATTTGATTTTCACTTGTTAAAATCTTTCTAGTTGACCTCCCTGGCGAAATGTCCCCTTCCCACGAGCTGTTCATGCCCAAATTGTTCCGCCTCACCACCGACCCATCCGAAAGTGTCCGTGAAAGGTGCTGGTCGAGTATCGAAGCCTTCATGTACGAGCTGGATGAGGAAGTTGTTCACTACCTTCCCGTTCTTATGGAGAACGCCTTTGCTATGCTTCCTTCCCTCCCCACCAGAACTCAGTACGAAGTCATTGCTACAGTCGGTAGTGCTGCTGCCAGTGCTACTACAGTACGTTTTAACATCTTTAACTTACTAACTTTGATAGGGATTCCGACCTTACTTTGTGCAATTCGTTGAGACGATGAAGGGCTACCTGACTCTAGTTAACGATGACCATGACATCTTAGCTCTGAGGGGTAAAGCCCTCGATTCGGTAGCCAAGGCTTGCAACGCCGTGGGTAAAGAGATGGCAGCTGTAATTTTTAAGGTTATAAGCATTTCAACTGACTTGAAATTAGCCTTATGTCAACGATTTGATGGCCTTGGCCTTTGAAAACCTGAAGATCGATGCTCCCGAGATGCGCTCCTCCTCCCTCACCTTCTTTGGCCTCGCCGCCCAGTTCCTGGGCGAGGACTTTGTCCCCTACCTCGAACTTGTAGCCACCAACACCATCCAGATCATGGGCCTTAACGAGTTTGCTGATGGCACTGGATCTGAAGGTAGCTTTTATCCTAAATTTTTAGCTAACCATGTTTCTAGAGCTGGACACTGTTGATGGAGAGAGCGATGAAGAAGATAACATCCGCACTGCTATCACTGAAGACAAGTTTACTGCCGTCTCCATCTGTAGCGAACTCTTCCAGGGCGTCGGACACCACTTTATTCCCTACCTCCAGAAGTTTGTCGACGAGCTAGTTGGCTTTGTCGATCACTTTGACTCCAATATTCGTCGTTCAGCCACCCTCGGTTTGTTTGGGTTCATTTGCACCCTCAACTCGGTTCTTAACAAGGAAGGCCAGAAGAAGGCCCTGCCCACCGAAGTTCTGGCTCTTGTCGACCTCGTCATGCCCCTCACCCTCAAGAACATCTCCGAAGAGTCGGAAGTCGAAGTCGTCACCGGTGCCTTCTTCGGCATCGAAGAGATGCTATCGAAGGTCGGTCCTCTCACTGTTGAGAAGTACCTGCCTGCTTTGTGCAACCACTTGCTTGCCACATTGAAGAAGGAGCTCAACTGTATGATCATGGGTGAAGAAGACGACGAGGGTGAGGAGCTAGCTGGTCAAGAATTCACTTTGATGAGCAGTGCCGCCGATGTTGTTGGTGTTTTGTGTAAAGAAATTGGCCCCAACTTTGTCGAGTATGCTCGCAAGTTTGTCCCCGCCTTGTGCAAGCGTTACAAGCCTGAGAACACCGAGACCGAGCGCAACATTCCCATTGCCGTCTTCGGCGATATCATCACCGGTTTGGAGGGCCAAGGTCACTGAGTTTACCAACGATATGCTCAATCTACTTGTACCTGCTCTATCTGACAGCTCCGTTCTGGTCCGTAGTAACGCTGCTTACGCCGTAGGTGTACTTTCCCAGTGCACTACGATTGACATCAGCAGGTACTACTCTAAGATCCTCAGTGGTTTGTCTCCCTTCTTCAACCAGCCTTCTAGCATGGCTAGAGACAACGCCTGTGGTGCTGTATCCCGTATGATCCTCCGTACTCCTGCTGCCTGCCCCATCGACGAGGTGCTTTTACTATTTTTACAAATGTTAATTTTTTACTAGATTGTTCCCGTGTTGATCAACTCGCTGCCCTTGGAGCACGACTTCCAGGAACTTTCCAGCGTCTACAATTGCCTGGCCTTCCTCATCCAGAACCAGCACCCATCGGTTCAGGGCAAGCAGGACCACATCAAGCAGCTGATCCACCGGTCGGTAACCGAACATGCTACCTCCTTTAACGAGAAGGATCTCGCCATCTACAATTCCCTCTAAGTTCATATTTCTGCAATACTTGAATTGCCTCTAGATGTAGTTTAATTTTACTACGACGTCGTACTATATATGCAGCACACTTAATGAATAAATATCGGTATACTGTTTAAAGATATCATACCATTTCTATAGCTTTTGATTTACACCTAAAGTATTCCACTTTCTGCATCCCTCAAAATGTCTATCTGAATAACAAAGCCGATGCTTTTCCAAATTTCGAATAGAAGCTACGTCATGTTGCCATCCCCTAATAAGGAATTAGATAAGAAACAGCTATATAAACGGATATAGCTTGCTTAACTCACCGCTTGATAAGCCTACGATATTGAGATGGCAGATACCCGGGATTTGAATTTGGAGAGAGTGAGTATAATAGGATCCGGCAACTGGTAAGTATAGATTTAATTTAGATGCCAAATGCATAGATTCTTATTTTGTATTTTTTGCGTAGGGGAAGTACGGTTGCCAAGGTGGTAGGCAACAACGTCTTGAACTTGAAAGGAGTCGACAACCAGGTCAAGATCTGGGTCTTTGAGGAGCAAGTCGATGGTAAGAAGTTGACAGAGGTTATCAATACTACCAACGAGAATGTCAAGTTGGTCTTTTAAAAAATGAATTTTAAATGCTTATATACTTTACATTTTAGATATTTACCAGGTGTAAAACTACCCAAGAACGTTGTTGCTAGTTCCGACCTGGTAGGAGTAGTTAAAGATGCCACCTGCCTGATATTCGTTACACCTCATCAAGTTTTTTATTTGAAAGTACGTCTATTTTAATCCTGTATCTTAGTTTATCAATTCGTTGTTGGACCAGATAAACGGCCATGTAAGTAAGAGTACGAAGGCCATATCCCTAGTCAAAGTAAGTTCACCAATCTATGTATTTCAATAAAAACCAACATAAATTTAGGGTGTACACGTTGGTGCCCATGGTATAACTTTAATCTCCGAACTCATCCAGGAAAAGCTTGGCTTGGATGTATGCACCCTATCCGGAGCTAACATTGCTGACGAGATTGCCATCGAACGGTTCTGTGAGACGACCATCGGCTATAGTGACCAAAGCAACGGACAGCTGTTCAAGGACTTGTTTAATACCAAATACCTACTTGTCAACTTAGTCCAAGATAAGGCTGGGGTGGAGATCGGTGGTGCCTTGAAGAACATCGTGGCCATTGCCGCCGGTCTTGTCGACGGATTAGAGCTAGGGTCCAACGCCAAAGCGGCCATTATCCGTATAGGTTTCATGGAGATGTTGAACTTTGCCAAGGCCTACCTCAAGGATGTCAAGGATAGTACTTTTATGGAAAGCTGTGGGATCGGTGACGTCATGACTACTTGCTATGGGGGTAGGAACCGTAGAGTCGCTGAAGCCTTTGTTAAGACTGGCAAGGTAAGTTTCTATGTTGAAAATGTGATGCTTAAAGTTTGCTGTGGGATGTAGTCGTTTGAGGAGTTGGAAGTCGAGTTGTTGAACGGTCAGAAGTTGCAAGGGACTATCACTTCTAAAGAGGTCAACCAGTTCTTACAGCATAAGGGTCATACCGATAGGTATTTTTTCCAAATTGGACGTTTGATTTTAATTTCTTTTGTATTTAGGTTCCCACTGTTTACCAAGGTTTACGATATCTGTTACCAAAGTTTGGACCCAGCTAGTATTGTCAAGTTTTAATGTAAGATGCTTGGAATTTTACAATTGGAATAAAGTACTTGGAATAAAATATCCATCATACTAGTATAGGTTGGTTAATAAAGGTGCTTAATAATATATCAAATTGATAGATATTGTTTACATTCTTTTAATAGAGACATCCAAATATAACATATATTACACTCAAAAATTTTCGATACTTGCTAGTTTATCTCAAATAACTTACGTCATAATTCTGAACATAGCTACAAAGCTGATTCTTGAAGGAAATCATCTCTATCAACAATAACAGATATGAAGAGAAATGCCTTTAATGAGAGTTTCAAGAGTTTCAACGAAAGTGAGAGCTATTTATCTATGGACTTGAACTCGGGATTACTTGAAAAGTTGGCGACCGTAAAGAACAAAGTAATTCAAAATTAACCTAAGTTGGTAACTTATTAATGGCAGTTTCTTTTCAATAAATAGGTGGAGCCCTGGCTACAACAAGTTTTAGGTGAGGTACCCAGCTACGAACTGGAGGAAAGTGTTCTGGACGACTTGATATTCCAATTTCAGTACTACAAACAGTTGAGTAGTAATTTAACCAACTTTAATCAAGCTTGTGGAACCCTCGTAGATCAATTTAAAAGTGAAGGTAAGTATTCTAAATTGTTTGTAGTGAATTGAAGTTGCTAAGCTTGAGTAGGTGAAAAGATCGATAACCAATTGGATAAAATAAATTTCGGTTCCAGGAGCTGGGACAACCAGTTCCGGTCTAACTTAAAGGCTCTAACCGAACTTGCAAACTATCTAAATGAAACCAACTTCGACCTTAACAAGTAATTCTCTTCACATTAATATATTTATTTAAATTCAACCAACGGTTCAGTTTGAAGCTAGCATTAAACGAGAAGAAGATGGAGCACCTAGAGCTCAACTACCAAACTCAAAAGTTCAACCTACAAATACAACGGCTCAAAGGCATCGAGACCAAATTGGATAAGCTAAAAGATACCCTCGACATGTAGATTCAAAATTTTCTTCATTTTTAATCAAATTTGTACTTTAGACATATAATGGATTACAAGCGGAACAAGTCCAAGTTTATGACCGAAACTTTGAACTTTAGTTCGGAGACCTCCAGCCTGGCCTCCAAGGCCGACGACTACGAAGCTAGACTAAATTTAGCAAAGGTACCTTTTCTAGCTTGAAGTATTTAAAACTAGTGCACTTACAATCTACAATTTAGTCTAAAGTTGATGTAGATTTCGAAAATGTAAGTTTCAGTAACTTGACCCAGCTTATTCAACAGATCGATTTGAACACCAAACTGCTGGAGGATGTGAACCGGAACTTGAACTGCTATAGTGAGCTACCGCCGGATTACCAACTTGCAGCTATTCAAGTAGAGAAGTTGCAGCTGGAACTGGTAGCTTTTTAAAGATGGTTGAAGTACTGATGTTCTTTTACTTTTTTGGTAAATTATTTTAGGAGGAAACAAAAGTAAAGTATGGTGAGTTAATAGCTAGAATTATGCACGAATAAATACATATTTATATATATTTGTATTTTGAGATCGAACTTAGCAATAAAGCTTAAATAAATTGAGTTGTTGATAAATTGAAGGATCGGTAAGTGAATTTTCCTTTTAGTTTTGCAAGAACATTTTGATAGTTATTCTATTTTATCTAAATTAGATTTAGAAGCATCATACTTATATGTCTATATACGCTTTACATTTGAAAAGCTGTAAAAATTATTGAGATCATGTTACACTGTAAACTTCTATTTCCAAATGTCAGTATAATAAAGGCTAAGATAGATATTGATAAATATAATACATTTAAATGTTTTGTTAGGCAAACGAAAGTAATATAGGCGTCTGTTCTTTTAAATTTTTTGGAAGCCTATAAAGGTCACATAGTTGAACTAAGATTTATAGGTTTACTTTATAAAACCAATTCAAAATTTAGTACAAATGCATATCCTTATTTAATTGTACAACGCTAGCAAATAATTTATTACGCACATGAAATGTTTTGCTGATTGTTTTGTAGCTAAGCTCAATGCTATAAGCCATATCCTATAGTACTGATCAATAAATATTAGCAAGTTATCAATTTTCTTTGCATACCAATTATACTATCGAAATCTTTGAAAGGCATCATACTATAATAACATACTTGCAAAAGAATTGGATGTATATAGCAGTATATTGAAAACCAGCAACTTCTTTACAGCCTCTGTTGATTGTTGCTTTGGTTCCTAGTATTTCTTATGCTTTAATCCCTTATAAATATAATAGACCTGCCTATATATCAATTTATAAACACTTGCAGTTGCTGGTGTTTTTACAGGGCACAAACTTTATTTAAAAGATGCAATTAACATGATGGTACACTATCCAATTCATCTCCATAGAATCTGTTAGGATTCTCATCCAACACTTTGCTTCTCTATAAAACTCTGATCCAAACAAGGCTTCTAGTCGAACTAGACCTAGTCTTTTCAATCAAGCTCTTTAATTTAGGACCTTAGCTTTACAACAGATGGTAGTGCTTTTCAAGTTTGATTGCGTCATTAATGCGTAGTCATTTGCAGCAAATTAATGAAACGACGTTTCAGCTATTTAGCTCAGCTATCCTAAAATTTTTGGAAATCCAGCATCTCTTTCAATACCCCGACCCATAGATTGCTAGAAGTTCCAATGTCCAATGATCACTACAACAAAAATAATAGAAACCGAAGCCATAGATCCGCTACCAATACCAACACAAAAATAATTGAAGATGAGGATGAAATTTTATGTACTTCACCTAGTCAAACTTTCGACTCAGTTCAGTATTTAGGTGAAAATCGAGCAGAAAAGTACAAGGTACTATTTTTTCTTGTTAATTTTATTTATACGTCTATTTGTACACCATAGAAATTTAAAGAGCAAAAGGAGAGGTTGAAACTTAGATACATGGCTCAAGACTTCAGTCGATTAGTCAACCACCACTTCAGCCAAACTACAAAGTACACTATTGAGCCCACAACTCTACTTGAAAGGTTTAGAAACAGGACCGAGTATCGCAAGGCAACCAACTACTACCACAACCTAAATATAAGATCTAAAATAAAGCAACTTGATGACTTTGAATCTAAATTTGGTAAAAGTAGCGAAAAAAGATGTGAGGCCACCAATTTTTTGGACAAGAGGCATCTCGACTTATCTTTCTTATCTAGAAATCAAAGCGACAATTTAGCACCGACATTACGACCTGTCCCCGTTAGAAGTAGCAGTTGCTACAGTCAAATGTCACAACAAAGTACGATATCGACACTGCTACCCGAAGAAGATCCAGTAGATGAAATGTATTCGACTCAACAGGACTTGGATACCTCTCAAACCTCCATTCGACTAGACTTCTCCAACCTTTCCTCTTTAAAGCCGGATGCCAAAAGGATGTTGAGTGATCCCATATTTCAAAGTAAGCGAGCTGGGTTATCAACTTTACAAGGTAACGTGGAGTACAAGAAGACAAGCAAGTGCTTTCGGCTTTTAAATGAGGATTATATCGAACAACGTAAGCGTATCAGGGTAAACATTAGTCTTTATTTTCATACTAAGTTTATTAGCCGGACGATCCTATAGTTGATGAATTCTACAAGGAGAAGGCCGAGGCTCTGGATCGAGCTGGCGAGTTTGTTAAAACGATAAGTGAAGATCTAAGTCGGATGCGATACGAAGATCACAGATATTTTCGACCTGGACATGGTGATGGTGATGTAACCCCATCCGATGAGTTTACAGCTAGCGGAGAGGGCTCAGATGAGGATTATGATTCAAGTGGAGACGAGTTTTTTAAAGTGGCACTCAACCGTAGAGATGCTATTTTGGGTATCGACAACAACGTATTCTATTGTATGCTTCACCTTTATACTAATCTCATCACTGTCTTAGGTTATTGCAAAAACTATAGAGCTGAAGCGTCAAGCGGGTATTTTGCTTTGATTCCTGTAATACAGTATTTATAGTTTAAATTTAGACGAACTGGAGCTACTTGAGTTTCAACAGAGTCAGAAGGAACAACTTGACCAACAGGACCGGGATAAGTTCTCAGGGAAACCCATCTTCCAAAAATCAAAGGAAATCCCCGTGGATTTTACGATTAAAGATGGGTTAACAATTACCTCGACCTTTTCTTTGAATTTCTTGGGGTTAAACGCTGAGAACAAGTATGGTGGTGCCGAGCTTATGGCACTTGCCAACCCGATCCAACCGATTCACAACTTCCAAACTAACATTTACGAGAGGGTTAAGGCCTATCCCCACCTCGAAGCTACATGGGATTCACCGAACACGATTCTGGTAAACTATTTATTCTAGGTTTCCTGTACTGACGGAATTTAGGCGAATCTGTATGGGCAGTTGATCACCTATCAACTACCTCAACCAGGTCGACCGATGAAGTATACAAAAGCACAGTACGATACTATCTTCAACGCGTTAGCTTCTCGACGAGGCACTTCCAAGCGATTGAGTTTTGGAGGTGGAACCGGGGTAGCCCAGCATTTTGACGAGCAAGAAAGTCTGTGGAAAGTCGGCTTCGACAACCTCTTTCAATTATTTTTGAAGGAGGCCTGCCCCTACTTCTACTACATCAACGTAGAATGTACCGTCCTTTTCCTGTCCACTAAAATTCAAAAGGTATTGCAAAGCTCAGCTGGAGCTGATACCGAGGTAAATAGTTTGATAGCTATGGTCTACGTCAAAGACTCCAGCTTGGATCTTGCCAACACGTTACGTAACATGGGTGTAAAATATACTTACGTCGAGAATTCGGAAGAAGTTACCCAGAATGTGATGTACTACTGTGATTCGACGGCACGTGGCTTGGACCCACCCAAAGAACAGAGGCTGATGATCAAAGGGGAGAACGTCAATAAGTTGTACGACTATTTGAAGCGGTGGACGAACCCCAATGTAAGGCAGCATATCGTCAGCCTCCCAAGTCTGATTTCACCAGTCCGATTCCTGAATTCCAAAGTAGTATTACCAAAATTTTGGTACAAAGAACCTACAACCACTCAGTTGGAAATTGATTCCTTTGACGCTGATACTACCTATCATAAAGAGTGTTACGAAGTTAAGGTGGAAGGTATCATCCTACCTACGGCACTCTACAGTTTTATTAGCTTGATCTGTCAGGTTGGACACTTTAAAGAGGAGAATGGGGAATTCAAGTTTGATCTGGAAACTCAAATCAACGAGAGTACCTGTGCGCTGTACGGTCGATGGATGCTGGACGACAAGATGGTACCTAAACCTGATGAAAAATGTAGTGATGCTGGTGAAGGATTTGAAACGACAAATTTTGTACTGGTACATAATTACGTGGCTGGGTTTCGATATAAACGGAAGAAATTTATTTGGCCTAGGGAGATGTAAGTATCCAGAATGGCACTGTTGATGAATGGGTAGATGGAGTGGCTTATTGAGAAGATATTCCGGTTTTTATTGAAAGCTAAGGCTTTTAATAAACAACTGACGTTATTTCAATTGGATTACCAATATTTAGATGCATCTAAAGGATTGTTTGTTTGCAAGTTTAGTCTCTTTGCAACTTTGTGTACATACTTTTTGCTAGGTCTATACTTGAATATAGGATGTTATTGTAGCTTAAAAGATATTTATGATGACTTGAGATTCTTCTTTTAGATTCAGCGGTATCAATTGATATGTAAATAAGACACCTTTGATTTCTACAGAACATTACCATATGGAACTTCAACCTTGAAGATGTTTTCTATTTCATTCTTTGAGTTTGGGATCAAGCTCCAAATCTGAAAATCCATCCAAAATTCCAAACAAAAGACAGGTCTTTCAAATATACAACTACCCGATCTTAAATCTAATTTCATCAGTAAATGTATCTATAGTATAGCTAAAAATGACTAGGACGGTGTTTTTTAATTAATTAATGTATAGTATAACTATATTAGAAATTTTAATTCCAAATTTACATCTTATATATATTGATATCTTAAGCGTATACTCGTTTATAAATAATCTAAATACATTACCCGGCTCATCTAAAGGGATATCTCGATGATCTAAAAGATACAAAATACTAAAGGTTAACCAAACATGTCAACTATAGGAGAGCATGGATTTCGATTGTCGATTTTTGTACTTTCCTTGTGATCCATTATAGATTTGGGGGTAGTCCTACCTTAGTCCTGTTCAGCTTTAGAGTTGTTTTATTGGAGAATGCCTATGATTCCTTCGTAACAAGCCTGTTAATTTGTCAAACTAAGGCAACTGTCCAATAGTATTTGATGACAGCTGGGTGGATTTTGGCAAGCTTAATTTTCCGCGCCAGAAAGCTATAAAACTACACTCCACTCCAGCATTTCAATCTATAATACGATTCAAAACCAAAGTTTTATAGCCACTTAGTAGTCTAGGTTTACCCATAGGTTTCAAGGCGGGACCTCCTTTAAACTAAGTTGGATTCCACCTGCCATGAAAGTCTATCGAAAGTTTGCATTTACCTTAGCAGGATCGAAAGTTTTATAAGTGGAAATTTTCGACATATCAAGTACATATACCCTACATTTAAAGGAGAGATAGTAGTTAACAGGTAGCGTATTACGGCGCCTACATTTCAGCTAAATATATCTAACATGGAATCGGAATGTTAGGGAGTAGGTAACCAAGTTTACATTGGTTTTCAACTCCGTAGTTGAAAAATTGACTCAGCACTTCAGATTCGTTGAAAGTTGATATACGTATCGAATTAATAAAGATGTATATTCGATGCATGTACCCTATATGCCTGTCCTAGACTGATGCAGTCTAGTTAGGAGCATGTGTTATTCATAGAACCAAACTAGACTCGCATTTACCAATTATCAGTTTTACATATAGCGAATCGTGAAATACCACTTTGAAAATAGGCAGGGAAAAGGATATCAAATATCTGAACCCTTACTATATTAGAAGTGTATTATTGAACTTAATGGGTCAATAAGAAAATCTATGGACAAATTACTATCTTTCTGTGTTAGGAGGTAAATATAGTGATATTCGAGACTGCCTTTGCAATAACAATCTTTTTTACGAACAGTTGTCCAGTACCAAAATGCGAGTAAAAAGTTAATTTAATTTAAAATCTATAGGGGCTACTGAATGTATTGACAAGAAAGTCTTGAAATTTTGATCTCCCTACCCTTTGCAACCTGTGACTTCCCCTAAACTGCATTTGGGCGCTATAAATCTTAAGTTCGAGCTTGGCTACTCTTACTTCTGATAAAATGAAAAAAGCAATGCACCTGATGGGAATCCACCTACCTGCAACCCTCAAACTACACTGCAACCCCATGCAGGAGATCTACCACCCAGTAGAATGGGAGGAGAATCTAGCAGCCAGGACCTCAGAGAGTGGGGACAAAGACCTGGAGGATAAACCCAAAGTCATGTTCAACACCAGTTTGGAGCAAGCTACCGGTATGATCATCATCGAACACAATCACGACCATAGACATCATTTTAAAGCCTTTTACAACTTCCTTCACCATTTTGATCACAAACATGACCATAAGCACGACTTGAAGCACGATCACAAGGCGGACGGGTTCGAGCACAGCCATGATCACAGGTACGACTTTCGATTCTGGCACCACGAGAAAAGGGAGAAGCATCACGACCATCACCACGACGGTCACCATCATAAGCACTATGGCTTGAAAAAGCACGCAAAGGCCAACTTTATTGCCCCTCAGATCTGTATCCAGGACATCCAATCAAGAATCGCTATCCTACGCAAAGTCTATCACCACAACTTGATGCCCCTTAAAAGCATCTACGATGACGACACCCACCTCTACTTCATCTACGTGCTGCACGACGACATCCAACTGCTGACGACCGCCATCCAGCACATTGACGCCCCCTATACTGAGACTTTGGTCAAAGGCTGGATCCACCAGATTTTACTGGGGTTGAACTACTTGCACGAACACGGCATCACGCACGGGGACTTGTCATTGAACTCATTGTTTTACCGTTCGCACCACAAGACGGTGATGATTGGTAGGTACGAAGGCAACCGCTTACGTCCCCCCATCCCTGAGACTGAAGAAGGCCTCAACGAAGAGCAAAAGTTACGTAGGATCCATCAGATCGCCACTACAGCACCCGAAATTCGAATGGGGTCACGATATGGTCAAGCAGCCGACATATGGAGCCTAGGTGTCATATCCCATTTACTTTTGAGTGGCGAGTACCCCAATGTAAGCCATACCGGTAGCTCTATGGATTCGGATATCAGCTGTACGTGTGGTGACGACCGTAGATGCTCCAAACTGAACCGCAAAGGGAGTTTGGATTCGGATGGGTTTATGGAAGTGAGGCAGAACAAATGTAGTGAGCTGTCACCCTTAGCTCGCAACTTACTGGCTCAGCTGCTATTGAATCAGGACTGTGCCAGACCTACCGCTAAGCAGGCTTTGGAACACCCTTGGTTCACCACAAACAGCACCCACGAACCTATATCTTCGCATTCGAAGCGGATATTCAATTTGGGGTTGTTTACTCAGTTGGGCATATCAGCCAGCCCAACTGACTCCAAAAACTCAACTTCTACAGCTTTGGTACGTAACCCCTCCCTCAAGTAGCATTTTATTCTTACTCTAAGTGAGCTGGTTGGACTTTAATTTCACTCTTTAATTTGGTGGGCTAGGCCTATCTTTCTAATATCATATTTATAACTCTTTCTATTGCAATAAAAGCGTTTCAAATTAACTTGCATATTTAGCTTTTAACCTGAGTTTTCTAGTGATATAAATGCCAATAAGTTAAATTTGAAATTTACCATTATAAATGTGGTTACAAAACTAATAAGCGATGACTCTATACATTAAATCGATCAATTCAAAGGCATGGTTATCAAGCTTATTTTAACTCAACTGAGTATACCAGTTTTATTATTTTAAAGGACTTGATAGTTGTCAATATTGATGGACTGGTTCGTTTGAAAGTACAGTTTAAAGCATAAGCTTTTTCTTAATAAGTATTTCTAGAAGTAAAGTTATATATTTTAGTAATAGCTACTTTAGTTCCAATAACTTACCTAACCTTCGTATTTACTTTTAAAGCTTACCCTTTTCAGCCTGTGAAACATGCCAACCTTTCAAGTTTCCTGCATCACCAATGACTACCAATTTTCCGAAGCATACATCAAAAGTACCGATTTTTCTACCTAAATGTACCGAAAACTGAGTCCCCAAAGGCAATAGCTTACTACCAAATTTTGAAGATGTTCGTGGGAACTGAAACAGGCTGTAACCATTCAATTCTACGCCTGTAATCGGATCCAGGGCCACTAAATGTTTGGAGTCGTGGTTCAATCTAAGCTGAAGTAGATGGGCAAGTTTATGTAAAGGAATACTGTACACTTGAACTGTGGATATATCCTTTCTGGGATTCACTGGTAATCAGCTGAAGTTACAAACACCACTGTAGTTTTCTTAGTCTGGAAACTATTGGAACCTGCTGTCAAGTAATCAATTAGCTTACCGGCCATTTCTAATTTTGTCTATCTACTTGTCTACAGAGTTAATTTCCACCTGTAACTAACTTTTTTCAACATAGGTGTTAGTTGAGCCCACTAGCCAGCGACTAATAACCAACCGGCTTTATATATATAATCAATTTGAAGCTATTATTTGGCGAGATAGCCGATTATCACAGGTTCGACATCCTTTTTTACTTTTTAATTCCCGCTTCCTATTTTCAGGTGGAATTTTGCTCTACAAGGCTAAAGTTTGCAAAAGCTTAGAGTTTAGTGGGATAGCGGTCTGTGGATCTACATATATTAAAAATAAAGATAAATCCCTCATTTTTCTTTGTATTAATGAAGCACGATATCTACAAATGTTTACCTATTGGTGTTCGATTGCCTATCTGAAGCCCCTTGAAGCAATTGAAAACTTGCATTACCACCTTGGTATGACAATTTTTATATGCTTTTATATCCAATCATATAGCTAGTTCGATTACTGCATCCCATTTACTTTGGCTTACTACAATCAATTTTAAGCTTCGAATATAGGTAGATTGGGCTGCAATTGGACTTGGCCATTCAGTAGATTCGCCCCAACGGTTACCCTGGCTATCTTAAATGACTAAAAAGTACTTATTGCTATCAAAGTGCCGCTGATCTATCTAGCATAAGTTAGGTAGTTGCTAGATAGACGGGAATAGACTTAAAGGTTCTAAGTTGGTAAAAAGGCTTTGGCCAAATTGAGCATCCATAACAAAGTTTAAATTAAAGCGGTGAAAATTTTGCTAATGATATATAGATAGTAAATATCTCAAGTGAGAGACACTGGGCGATAGTCTGAAAGGCTTACGGTTGGCTACTGATAGATTTATAATGGTGGTGGCGAACCATACCTTGAACAGTAAATAGACATTTACCTATATATAGAAAAAATTACTTTGCAAGCTAAAGTTAAATAACCAAAACCTGTGTTAGTAACCTGGATGAAATATTAAAGGACGTGTACCTATAGCAACTTTATCAGTATATCAGAATTTTCGCACAGGCGCTTACTATTATAGTAAATATACTTAATTAGTATAGTATTATGAAAACTATAGTAGCTATTCGATACATTAGCACATCAATATAGACCTTATGGGAGTATCTATATTTTTAAATCATTTACAAATCCAGCCTTAAATCTACTACGGCTATTTGGTACAGTTGTAAGTTTTTTATAAATTATATGTCTTGCAAGATATATTTGACACTATACATAACACTAATATCGAATACATTCCAATTACAACTTTTATTTTGTATTAGTAATGTAAGATAAGCCTATATATGTTAAATGACCTGTATTTCTGGCCTGTTATACTGAAGCATTTATATTTTTACTATTCTTCAGTAGATCTGTCATACTTTTAAGTATAAGCTACCAACTACCACTTTGATCAATCAAGCTTACTATACCACGAAAGAACGGCAGATCATGTAGCTACAACACAATTGTTTAGGAATAGTACACACTACTAAATGGGTTTTTCTTTAACAACTTGAACTTGAAGATTACGGCCAAATATATGTTTCAGTAAATATATTTATAGTATAAATGAAATCATTCAAAATATATATATATTCGCTGGTCTAAATGGTAGCAGGGCGGCATCGAATTGGTAGTTAATTGGCAAGGTAGCTCAGCCTATATTTTGGGAAGAACTTGTCGTCAATTAAAGGAATAGCGCCAACACAACTGAAAATTATAGATTGTTTGGTTATAGTGGGATTGGGGCGAGGTTAATAATCGAGATAGGGGATATTATAGACTATGCCCTATACATAAATGGAGATATCATTATTTATTCTCTGTTGCAGTACGTAACCCGATACTTTATCGAATCAGTGGACCAGGTGTAAATGACCAGAGGTCCTCATTGATTGTGAAACGAGAGATATCGCATAGTGCATCGACAGGGAGTTACAATCTCTTTATTGGAATATATAAAAGTGAAACATACCCCTGCTGTGCTTAAATATATATATGTCATAGTCCTTCCATTACAAGTGCCTATTTTGCAACTATGCCATTTTCCTAAAAAATATACTTATTTAGAAGATTTCCGCCTATAAAAAGTAACTAGCTTTCTTGTTAAGTAAAAAAATTGAATTATCTTATTTCCAATTTAACTACCCTACAACACAGTATACGTGATCCAACCTAATCGTATACTTCATTCGCTCGAGGATATTATACCTATATTATACCTGAGGACTCGTGGTTTTCTAAAAGGAATTTGGAAAAGTTCTTTAGCTTGTGAACAGTACATCTAAGCTATAAGCTGGATTTCAAAGCATGGAACGGTATATTCTTTTCTGGTAGGCTATCCACCACTAATAAACTTTGAAATGCGTGCACTCTAAACCACTTTATAAATAGATGTATATTTTTTACGAAAATTTCCAGAGATACCTTATTCGAGGTTCGCCAATTTAAAGTAATTTATGGAAATTAGTCAAGTATCCTACTCAACAACTCAAAGCTTAAAATATCTACGACCTATAGGTATATCTAATGTGAGACATTGGACTAAAAACCACAAAGCGGCTAAAACAAGTAAGTTTGCAAAACTATATAAATACCTGCCCGCATCACTTCTCTACAAAACATAGGTATTTCAACTTAAACTCACAATGCACTTTGAACCCAAATCCCTCGAAGCTAGAACCAACACCAACTTGAAGCATGACAAGGCCAATACTCAGGATACTATCACTTTCGCCCTTTACGATCCTAAGAACCCCAAAAAGACGAGAATCGACCCTTCCTTGGTCGCCAAACTGGAGGCTGTATTCGCCATAACCACTAGGCCCAGCAACTATTACTTACGCTTCATGGAGCAGGAGATGCCTTTGGACATGAAGAAGCTGAAGACTTGGTTCCAAAACCGTAGGGCCAAGGAGAGGCGGATCAACAACTGTCGCGATCTAACTAACTTTAGAAGGCCTATTATGGATCGAGATGCTGAAATCAAAGCCATAGTTATCTCTCAGAGATTCGACGCTACTTTTCTACCCCAACCTCACAACACATCCATGCAACACCCTTACCTGGAAAGCGATTATAGCCTCTACCACCCCTTCTCCATAAACAACAGCGTGTGTGTCTCACCCAACCCAAATACTGGCTTATTCAGCAGCCTTACCGTTGACACCACCCTTCAAGATCTCAACAGCTTCAACTACGAAATGGAATCTACCTCTTCCATATCCCCCACTTTCAACCTCAACTTTCAAAATAACTACAGTATGAACTTATCTTACCCAGCACCCTACCCATCCCGGTACGACAGCTTCAACTACAGTAACGCTGACCTTAGTTTCAACTCTCCCAACAAGAGTTTGGCTGATCTAGACGATCCCAACTTGACTGTCAACCCGTTTTCCGAGTTCATTTTGGACTTTCCCAATCCCAACTCTGGCTACACCACCCCGTTTACTAACCCATTGAATCCCGCTTTCGATACTCTCCTCCCAACCTTCGGCAGCTTGAATCTCAACTACTAGTGTGATAACCGGTTGACCCAATGCCTAAAAGTTATATATATTAATCATGTTTTCTACCTTACCACTACTGTGACGCCCTTAGCCTAGCTCTTGTTTTGCTACGCTGCTCGTACTTGAAAATAACCTCATCTAGTTGATATGTTCTTCCTTCTACAAACCTCATAATAATAAAACTTTGAGATTCATCTAGCTTTATATATTTGTTTGGCATATGATATAATAAAATCATCACAAAAAGGTATTGTAAGCATTAAATTGGCTATCATGGTCTATTCCTTTTATTTGAAACCTATATTAACACATTAATTAGATATTCTAATTTTCAATATGTATTTCAACCGCTAGTGTACAACCTTCGTCTTTAGCAAATTATGTTGCCAATATGAAGAACACCATTTCCAAATCGACACTTCTATACTTGAATGCTTTCACTCTATAAAGCTCTCAGTTGGTTGCTTTTGGGTTACAGCTTCAACCACCATCATTTAAACCAGCTAAGTAAAACTTCGACCTAGTGTATAGTTTTAAAACAAGTTGACTAAGCTCAACTGTATTCTCTCTAGCTAATGAATTTGAATGCTACACAGGAATATACATCTCTTACAATAAGCATCTGTCGGACTAGCCGATGCTTTACAAAAACTGTTGCCAACATTTTATTTTCCATTAGTTTTGATAGAAAATGCACTTTGAGTATAAAAACTTCAATGCCGCGACTAATGGGGTAAAGTTTAGGCAGCGTGGTCAGCTTTTACAAAAGCTTCACGTATTTTATATTAATTTAAGATGCTAACCTATTCCCACTGTATTATGAGCTAGAAATTCCGAGGGTATAATTGCCTCCATCTCGTACAATTTATATCTAACTTTGACATGGTTATCGCAAGGTGGACTTTAAGGTAGGCTGTACTATAGAAAGCTTTTATGTTTGGTGAGGTGAGTGATTTGGAATTTGGAGGCTTGTCTTTTAGCCTTTATCACAATACTTGACTCCCCCTTGTTTTAGCTGGGTACTTTCAGCGTACACATGGCGAACTTTCTTATTACTGGTAACTGATGACCTATCTAGCACAATTTAATAGGCTGAAACTTTAAACTCCGCTGTCTTTGGGTATCGTTCATGATTTCAAACCATGAAAGGTATCCGGTTTATAATGCTGTCTCTGTTCCGAATTATACCTACAACCTTATCAAGCATAATTTAATGAAATTTTAGGTGTAATTCAGAACAGAGGGAGTGGGAAATGCCAAGTAAAGGCGACCATATGAGGCATACCAGCTTCGTTACAGTGTTTTTGTCTATTGGAGCATTGTCGCTTTTCAGAGCACATTTTACAGGTGAAGCTATATACTTATAATCGGATGATATAGGGAGTGCAATAAAAGTTTTGATTGGTATTTAAGTTATTATCAGATCTATCTATAGTATTTGAGGCTTGTGTTAGCTACTTTTGATTAGGGTTTATCTAAAGTGTTTTTTAATAAACTGCCGCTTTATAATCGTTTTCAGATATATTAGACTAGTAGTTTAGTAAACTGTTTATATTTGAAATCATATATAAAAGTCGCTTGATTACGTGTACCTAATAACTTTGCAAATGGATATAGTTTGTGCATTCTCTGTAGTATGAAGTTTGTCTAGACTACTTGCCTATACAGTCTATACCTAGTTTTCATGGCTAAATTTTTGTAGCCTTTGTAACGGGAACGGGTATCAACCCCATCTAACTTATACGATCGTAGATGATCAACTAAAATAAATTGTCTACACATTGCAAAAATTTTATACCCAGCTAAAAGGACCCCGGTTATCCCGTAATCTATAAGTCTTTGAATACCCACTACCTACATTGTAGACTTCTCATAGGCACATGATCTTAAAAGCTGTAATGAGTCATGCCTATCAAGTACAAGAGCATCAATCGACGAGTTTCATTTAATAAAATGCCAAACGAACTTAAAAAAGTGTTCAAATTAGCCAACAAGTCCATTCAAAGCTAACTTGTAAAAGTTTGCCAATCCTATCGGAATAAGTTTAAGAGTTTTCCCTAATTTATCCCTTGTTACCAACTCGAATTTAAATCTACGAATTTTTCTACAAGCACAACATATATGCAAATATATTACAATAGGCAGGCGTGTCCCCATCGATTAAGTAAAAGGATTATATCCGACTTGGACCAAATCATAAAATATTTCGCACAGTTTAGTGCTAATCCAATATACAAAGTATAAAGCTTGTTTTAAGTTGCAGCTGCTGTATGTTATTTATGATCGTATCATAGACTATAGAATAAAGTATGGCTTTTCAACATGCTGATTTGATTTTGATCTCAAAATTTCCACTTTTACACGATTGTTTGATATGGTAGACAATTACTTTTGCACCATAATCTGTAATGCAAACGGCTTTTGGAAGGCCTAGTAAAGTCTCCTAATGAATATATAGAATTTCCGTGTAAATTTGTGAAATTATCGATACCAAATTACTTGGGTCAACCTACTCATATATCTGAGTATCGTGTTAGTTTTAAAGAGTGTAGGAGTTTATATTTTGTATTATTTTTAGATGGCAACTTCCTAACATAGGCGGCAATTGCTACTCATTTCAATAATCAATTAAATCTCGCTCTAGCCAATAGAAGCTTAGAATTTCAGGTTTTAAGGGATTAGAGTTTAATTTGAGAAATCCTCAAATAAACAGATTTACTATGGGAATTATTGGCTATGTTAGGAAAGCGCCAAATGTATAGTGAACATTCTAGTACAAAAGTCACTACTTTATCGAGGAAAACCCTTTCGATAAAAGTGAAAAGGTCTTCTATATAATATAAAACATCGGGAAATTAGTTTCTATATTGTTTATAATTAGATATAGCGACTATACAATGCTCTACAAAATAATTGCCAAGTACTTTGCACATTTACCTCATATTATCGTAAATGGAATAGTGGTGGAGGTATAGGGCACTATATTTAAATTAGTCAATTTACATATACCTAGATACCGCTCATCTCAAGTCAAGCTTAAACAGATACAGCTCTATAAAGCATGCATTGCTGCCTCATCTCTGTAGAAAATAGTAGCGTTTAGCAAAAGTACTTTATTTGTATATATTTGAAACGTTTCTGCCTATAGAAATCAATATAACACTATTCAGTAATGATATGTAGTTTTTACAAGTTTAGATGCAAAAAATTACACAGCTTTGTTGAACGGATAGTATCCACCCCCTCTGACTACAGCTATTTATAGCTTCATTTCGAAACAAGAGGTATTCTTGAAGGATAGCAATGTGAATTGGAAAAGTTCTGCTTGAGAAGATTTTAAAATGGCTATTGAGGCACCTACCCACCAATAGTTGGCTAAAGGGGTCTTCACTTCCTCTCAAGCTGAATGGATTACCTAATTTTAGCAGCTTTGATCGCTTTAACTAGCATAATGGTTAAGCATTACCCGCAACCAACATTTAAACCCAGTTAAAACATCGATTACATAGGCTGGAGGATTAGTCTATTTATACTCAAATAAATGAACTTTTAGTCGCTTTTGTACAGCTTTTCTCTTATGAAATACCAATCTATTTAAAGGTGTCAAGGAAAAGATGACTTTACCTAAAAATAAATAGACGTAATGAAGACTATATAAATGGCTGTAGTACACAAGAATTCGAGCTATCTTCAAAATGAAATTCAACACTTTATTTGTCCTCGCTTCTCTCCAATTCTTGACCGCCAACCCCACCAAGTGCGACAAGTGCGCCAAACTTCCCCAGTACGGCAATCCCATCGCCCGTTACGTTTTCTCCAAGCCTGAAGATTCCTGCACCGATTCCACTGGTTTCTGTGACCACGAATCCTACGGTTCCTACTACATATGTAAGGAGGGTAAGTTCGTAAAGACCAACTGCGAGTGCCCCGAATCAATGTACTGCCAGAAGGGTGCCATGTTCTTCAGCTGCAACAAGAAAACTGCCTAAATTGTTTGTTATGTTTAGTAAAAATAATATTTGTTAAAGTAGTGCTCTGAAATTTTGTACAGTATTTTCCTGTTTTCATAATGGCTTCGGCATTTTATATAAATTATTTATATTTACCGTCAAAAATGTTAGTCTTTATCATTGAATTTTACTTTGTTTTCAGGCGTCTATCTAAAAGGCCTATGATAGTATTTGTACCAGTTGTCATCAACTTAGCTATCACATACGTGATTCATTAGTTAATTTACTATCTATCTATCTGAAAAACACATCATCCATACTTTTAAATATAGTGTTGTTGGAAAGTTTAGCCTTCTCCAATTTGTATGGTTGATAGCTACTCCTTTCACCTCTACTGAGGAACCTTATGTTTAATGATGGAAATTAAATTTCTTAAGGCTTGTCTGTTGGTTTTAACTGTATTTATATTTTTTTTACTTATACTAGTTCTTCAGCTGTTTGTGAAAAGATTCGGCAAGCTATTTATTACTTGTCTATCTAGAATCCGAATTGAGGTATTAGTAGTTGGCTACAGGCTCTCAGTGCTTCGAAAGTTATTGATGCTATATCAACATTCTAATGATACAATGGTTCTAACAACTAAAACTGCGTTTTATAAAAACTCTACAGCCAGATATTGAGGTTTATTAGTATATCTATAACCTTTATAGGTGGGATAAAGACTCGCAAGGTATAAATTTTGCAATTTTCAAAACTTCATGGTACCTGGTTGGTTGGATAGAAAGGCTTAACCTATGAGTAGATCTTATTGAAGACATTTATAGTTATCTAAAGGTTTGGCTGCTATATAAACCAACTGATTATAGTAGTTCTGATAGTACCAGCTAACTAGTGTAATCAATGAGCGGTATCGACAAACCTACATCTAGACCTAGCTGATACATCCATCAAACCTATTGAAGAATAAGTTTATTTATACACAAGTAGCTGTGTTTTTAGTGTCTTTCGTCAATAAACCTTCGCTTCTTTACAATCTATAATCGGCCATCCAAACTTTTTTGAAAACCGCCGAGTTATTTAAAGGCATCAGCGGGTATCTGACCAAACCTTAAAGATAAAGGTAGATAGACGTAACTAAAGCTATATAAAGGTTCGTCATATACCAAAGTTGGAGTTATATCCAATAACAAAGTCAAAGTTATATACAAAATGCAATTCAACACCTTATTCGTCCTAGCTTCTCTCCAGTTCTTAAGCGCCAATCCCTCCAAGTGTAACAACAAGTGTGCCAAGTTACCCGAGTACGGCAATCCTATTGCTCGTTACGTGTTTGCTAAGCCTGGAGATAACTGTACTGAGTCCACTGGGTTCTGCAACCCTGATGCTTATGGTTCTTACTATATTTGCAAGAAAGGCAAGTTCGTAAAGATGGACTGTGAGTGTCCCAAGCAGATGTACTGCCAGAAGGGTGCTATGTTTTTCAGCTGTGATAAAAAGCAAGAGTAAATTAGCTGTAATACTTAATAAATATTATAGTTGATATAGTATTTTCGTATTAAGATTGGTATTTTATATTTTTATGTAGCATAATTGTAGTATACGCCTTGGTTAATTCTTTACATCAAACAACTATAATCAATATAAAAGATATACAGTTATATATTTAAGCTTAATAAATTTATCTTAAAATTATTGTTTAGATAGCCTGCTATGATATTTAAACTGAGAAATATAAACTTTGCCACTTTAGATGCCATCTCATTAGTGATTATACCTTCTGTTCAATTTCACTTTAATTTATTAACCTCTACATCGTTGAATATAGTATTTCGTGAAGATTACAGTATTAACTTCCACTAATTCTATAAATACCTTTCCTTTCGCTTTAATTTTATAATATAGTATCTAGTTATGAGAGCCACAGTTATTTAAAGTTTATCAACCGATCATAACTGTGGCTATATGTCTACTTATACCAATACTCTAGTTATTAGTAAAAATATTTGATAAAATATTTACTACTTATCTATTTAAGATTCGTCTTGAAAAATTGGTAGTTGTTTTAACTAAACGTAACTTTATACTCATGTATAAATTGCTTTGTTTGTAGAGGAAGCTGCTTTACTGGTTTTGAAACAAACCTTTCAGAAAATACAGTACCAGGTACTAAGCACAAATATATAGCTTGCTATTCAACCTAAGCTTACTTTTTATAAATGCCTGACAAACATCTGATGGGATCTACAAAAGTAATCTCCAATTTTGGTGGTTGCTTTATAACGTTTTGGAGTGTAGAATTCAGTTTGGCCAACAAGCTTCAATAATAGATGACTGTTTATCCTTACGGAAAATACTAATACATGGAGGCTAAATCTATATAGAGAGCATATTTTCTTAATTATATACAACGTACTTACTATTGTACAGACTTAAGAAAAGCTTAAACATCCCCTTTAGCAAATAGCTGCTATTTACACAAAATATTAATTTTTGGACGATGCGGCAAACGAATAGGAGCAAAAGGAGTGATAGGATGGAGAAGTCTACTGTAAAGGCCAATATAAAAGAACTTATCAATACACACATTAATTACTTGGGATGCTCCTAGCTGCTCAGTTTCTAATGCACTATAATAAATATACTCATAAATTTATAATTAAATAGATGAATTAAAGTTGTTAAAAGGTATATGTATAGTGTATACTGGCATATATATCAAATACTTTTATGTATTGATTCCTATTTAAACTAGCTGGGCTTAGTATAGTATTTATTTCTGTTTCTCAACGTATCCAAACTTTACAAGTATCATCTTGATAGAAACATAGCAATTGAACTTACTATAAAGTTCACTTATAACTTCCTTTGCTTATACCTTACGTCCCATTTATTTGCATATAGTGAATTTTCAATTTGGTTCTTATGGTACCTCAACTACATCATGCTACTAGAGTTCTGAGAAACATAATTAAACCATAGACTTTGTGCTGGCAACTTTACTCTATCCATATATACAATAAAATTTGGAAACTAATAGCTAAACTCTAATACAACACTCAAACTTTTTTAGATTTACCTCGAGACCAATACACAAAATGAAATTCTTTCCCTTCACCTTCTTAGCCTTCGCTATCCTGTCAATATCAGCTTCAAACCCAAATCAAGCTTATCATTTCATCCATGACATCGCTCAAGACAACCCGAAACTTTCAAGTCAAAATAAACCCCTCAGTCAAGCTAAAGGCTTCCACCAAGAGAACGGCACTTCCAGTCAGAAGAAGTTTGTTTTGAAGTATATCTCCAAAGGTTGGAATACCTACCTCGAGTTGACCCAACTCTTGTATATCATCTTCAGTGAGAAGTTGCAGAGCGGTAAGGCTTCTCAGAAGAATGATGAGAGCTATAATGCTAACTAATAGCAATTTTCTAACCAGACTAGACAGCCACAGAAGCACAAAATCAAGTTTGAAAGAATCTTTTAATTAACTAGTATCTGCTGTTAATAAACTGTGTTTAAGTTAAATGTTTTTATTAAATGAACTGCTGCCTTTTATTTATAGGGTTTGATTTTCAATGCTTATAATTAATCTCGTAGTATAGAGCTACAAGTTAATAATTGGGTGATAAACAAACGCAAATGGCTCACAATGTGAAGGTTAGCATATTTGAAAAGTACCTATAGATGCTATAAGTGCATACATCCAACACTCTGGCATTTTTATAACTGAATGAATTTAGTATTATCATTATTACGGTCTACCAGCTCATCTAAACTTTTAAGCTCCGTCTTGATACGAAAAACGATGAGTTTACAACTTCCTTAGCTTACACCTTATAGTCCGCAAATTTGCATACTAGTTTTTATATAGTAAAGTTTCAATTATTTTTATAGTTCAAGTATATCACATTACCCAAGCCTAAGTTACCACAACCCTGGGAAGCATAACAAAGCCGGAGTAAATATACGGGCAATTTCACTCCGTCTATTACCAAAAACTAGCTTTGAAAACAAATATTTAAGCCCAAAATTGCCATTCAAACTTTTTAGATCTATCCTGTAAATTAGCATTAAACAAATATGAAATTCTTCGCCTTCATCTTCCTAGCCTTCGTTACTCTGTCAGTATCAGCTTTAAGCCTAAGCCAAGCCTATAACTTCATCCGTGACGTTGCTCAAGATAGCCCCAAACCTAACGACAAAGACCAAGGTTCCAATCCACCTCAAAAAGGTTCTTCTCAAGGTCCTTCCCAAGGTTCTCCCCAAAGTGACGACAGCTCCAACCAGAAGAAAGTAGTCTTAGAGTACATCTCCAAAGGTTTGGATGCCCACCCCGAGTTAGTCCAGTTCCTGTACGCCATCTTCAGCAAGAAGTCACAGGGTGGTAAAGGCCCTCAACAGGCTGGTCCTCAGCAGCAGGGCCCAGGTCCTCAACAGAACGGTGATAAGCAGGATGCTCCCCAGCAGCAGGCTCCTAACCAAGCTGGCCAGCCATCAAAACGCCATTTCAGCTTCAAGAGATTAGCTAAGTCTTTGATCTAGGTGTTGACAATAAATTATTATGTTTTATTTAATGGGTATTGGCTTTTACTTAATACTTTACTTTTTAATATTTATGCCCATTGTAGAGTTAGATGCTACAAAGGAATATAATATCCCTGTATGTTGACTGGTACGACAGGTTGAATGGGTTTCAAGCTTTATCTCAATCTCAATTTTATCTTTTGGACCTCGTGCCAACGCTTCAATAGGTCAGTCACCCTTATAAATTTACAAGTTCTCAACAAAGACGGGCAAAATTGTATTCCAAGCCCTGACGAATGAAACAGACAAATATATGCAATTTTGCAAGAAAATAAAACTTCACCATATAAACCCTTTAATTCTTGTAAGTTGTGTAATGCCAATTATTAAGATCAAAAGAATTGGGGTTTAGGAAAAGTATCCTTCAAGGATTGGTTGTTGAAGTTTACCCCTTTTAAGATGCCACTCTCTAACTCACCCATGATTTAGGTTAAGCAAATAGAGAAGTGATTGCAGCCAATCTTATTGAGATTTAGATTGGTGGGTAGCAAGAGTGCGATGAGTATTGGCCTACATTTTTATAAAGTTAAAGATTTGCAAATATTGAGCTAGTAGCTATGCTACACCACACCACAAAGCACACCGTACTTAAACCTTGCTCCATTGGCACAATAAAAATCCATTATAATAAAATTCACCTATTTATAAATCTTGGAAAATGACCAACTAATTTACTTTTATACTTTTTGTATTGTTAGAGACTTCTCAGCCTTCCTCAACATGTACTCTACTTTCTTGTTCTCTTTTGCCTTCAATACCAAGTAAAGTGATGGTTTAAATTCTTTATCTTCTGATGTAGATTTTGGATCTAAAAGATTCCACATCTTACAAAGTGATCATTGGAGCTTGAATGAACTAGATATAAACATATTCAACTTTTCTTGATCTACAAAGCTCAAAAGAAAATGTAAAGCGTACAAAGGAGTCATCTACAAAGCCAAAAGCGGTATATGTTGATGTAAAGGAGGAAGGGCTATCTATTCAACTTTAAAATAGTTCTTTTCAAAGGAGTAAAGGAACTAATGCTTTGAGTAAAGGGAAGCCATATATAAAGCAATATTAGTAGAGCTATGTATTAGGTTGGAAGTATCTTGAAATTGGCCCATGAATATAGTCATTCCTCAACCCAACTTTTTGTCTACTGTCCATATCCCGCTTCCTTTCCTATTTAGATTCCAATCTAGATTATCTATCAAGAATGACGCGATTCCAGCTTTATTCCAAAGTTTGAGCTCCAACTATACCTTATTTAGCCATATACAATTAGCTTTTCAACTTGGAGCCTTTATCAGCAAGTAACTATGAGTCACTGGCTATCAACCATGTTAGTCTCACTGTATCATGTTATATCTATATCTGGGGTAAATGGTTTATAAATTTGAGGTGCTTGACAGAGATGTATAAATATAGAGCTAGAGCAGTAAAACGAATCTCTTTTATACCTGTCCATTCATTTTCTTCATTTAGATTGAGTGAATTTAGATAATATGTTTAAAGCGAGCAAGCTGACTGCCAACAACAATAAATTGAAATATTTGCAAAAGTTGCAGTTCAAAGTAACTTATTTTTATCTATCTTTTATACTAATATATTTTATATAGAGATTAATAGCAAGTCATGCTCAGATAAACGACTACAACTATGCCATACCGAACTACGAGAAACTAACAACCAACCTGGAAAAAGTTAAAGGGAGTTGGGGAGTTAAGAATTTAACTCTGAGTGAAAAGATCTTATTCGCCCATCTAAATAGTGTCGATGGAGGTAGACCTAGGAGAGGTCAAGACTATTTACTTTTAAGTCCAGGTAAATTATATTTCTATTCACTGGTTTAAGCTAATACTGATATATTGTATATATAGATAGAGTCGCTATGCAAGGTAACTATACTAGTGTAAAAGTACTTGCACTAAATCTTATTAAATAGATGCGTCGGCTCAGATGGCTTTATTACAGTTTATGTTGACTAAGAAATTGACATCGTCAATCCCCACTTCAATCCACTGTGATCACTTGATAAAAGCGAACTTGGGTGCCAAAAAGGATCTAGTGGAGAGCGAATTGGAGAACTACGAGATATTCACTTTCTTGAAGAGTTGTGCTCAAAAGTACGGTTTGGAGTTCTGGAAGCCAGGCTCAGGTATCATCCATCAGATATTGTTGGAAAATTATGCTGCTCCCGGTGCCCTCATATTAGGAACTGGTAAGGTTTTATCTTTTCTCGTTGTATACTTATTTTGATTATGTATTTGCAAATGCAAATGATAGACTCCCATACACCAAACGCAGGTAATCTATTTAAAATAGTATACAGTGTTAATCAATTACCTATAGGCGGATTAGGCTGTTTAGCTATTGGGGTTGGTGGAGCGGATGCAGTAGATGCGATGACGAGCATTCCTTGGGAACTACTATGTCCTAAAGTTCTTGGTGTCCGGTTAGTTGGTAAATTGAATGGATGGGTCAGTCCAAAGGATTTAATATTGTATTTGACTGGAAAGTTGTCAGTTAGAGTAACTATATTTAGTTTTTTACTCGTATTTATACTTTTATTACTATTAGGGTGGTACCGGATTTATAATCGAATACTTTGGTCCTGGGGTTCAAAATATTTCCTGTACTGGGATGGCTACTATCTGTAACATGGGTGCTGAGGTAAATACACTATTATATCTATATTAATGTCAATATACTACCTTTATAGATGGGGGCTACGACATCTGTCTTCCCATTTACCTCCAACATGGCCAACTACCTGAATGCCACCAATCGAAGTCACCTAAGTGAAATAAGCCAGTCACTAGCTACCAAATATTTGAATGCCGATTCGGCTGTACTGGAAGATCCAGCCAAATATTATGACGAAGTGATCGAAATCAACCTTGATGAGTTGGAACCTCATATAAACGGGACCCTTTACTCCTGATTTGGCTAGACCCATCAGTAAGTTTAAGGAGGAGGTTATTGAAAAGGGTTGGTCCGATGAAGTAAAAGTTGGCTTGATTGGTTCTTGTACCAACAGCAGTTATCAAGATATGTAATAATTACTTAATATATACCGTCAATGCTTACTTTTCAACTAGGTCTAGGGCTGCTTCCATCGCCGAACAGGCTTACCAATCTAATGTTGAGCTACCAAAAGGCACCAAGTTTTTGATTACTCCGGGGTCCGAACAGATTCGAGCTACGATGGAGCGGGATCAACTTACCTCCAAATTTGAGAAATTGGGTGGCGAAGTTCTAGCTAACGCTTGTGGTCCATGCATAGGGCAGGTAGAAATGTTTAGTTTTAACAAAATACTAATATGTGCATTATGACAGTGGAAACGAAAGGATATCGACGATGGAAGACCCAACTCGATCATCAGCTCCTTCAACCGAAACTTTAAAAGCAGGAACGATGGATCGGCCAACACCATGAACTTCCTGGCTTCTCCCGAAATAGTCACCGCCATGGCCCTTAGTGGAAAGTTAAGTTTCAATCCAATGAAAGATAGTCTGATTGCCAAAGATGGCAAGACCAAAATCAAACTAAACCCACCAACCGGTATCGATCTACCAAAGTTAGGGTTTATAGGCGGTAAAGTTTTGATACATCTACAATACTAATGCTTACTGTAGGTGATCTAAGTTACAAGCCCAAAAGCACACCCAAACCCTTGCCTGAAACTACAATTTCTGTTGAAGCTACCAGCGATCGGTTACAAATTCTAGAGCCCTTTAAAAAATGGGACAATAAAGAGTTCCAAAGGTTACCAGTACTGATCAAGGTCAAAGGCAAGTGTACTACCGATCATATATCGGCAGCTGGCCCATGGCTGAAGTACAAAGGTCACTTGGAGAATATCTCCAACAATACGTTAATTGGTGCCAAATCCTTCAACACTGATCAGGTGAATGTGGTTATAAACAAGTTTACCAAGGAGGAGATGACAATTCCCGACTGCGCCAAAGCCTACCTGAAATCTAACCGCAACTGGGTTATCGTCACCGATTTCAACTACGGCGAAGGATCAGCCCGTGAACACGCCGCCATGCAGCCTAGGTACTTGGGCTGCAAGTTGGTGATTGCTAGATCGTTAGCTCGTATCCATGAGACCAATCTCAAGAAGCAAGGAGTCTTACCTATAGTCTTTAAGGACCCTGAAGATTACTTCAAGTTGAATGAGGGGGATGAGATCGACACCTTGAACTTGAAGGAGTTGGAGGTCGGTAAGCCAATCAATATTCAGGTCAATAAGCCAGATGGAACCTCTTTCACCTTGGAATGTAAGCATACTTTATCCAACAATCAGATTGAATGGTTCAAGGCTGGTTCAGCTTTGAACTATGTGGCTATGAACAGCTAGATTCAGCAAGGCCTTTAATTGTACCTTCCAATCCCATCAACTTTCTCTTACAGATATATTAAAAGTAGTGCCGTTCACCTTTGTCTTTTTATTAATAAATGTCGCTGTTTAAAGCATTCAGATTATTGAGTATATATATCGAAATTGGCAGTGTTTAGAATCGTAATTTTCAATAGATGTATATATAATATTTATGGGCCTGATCTTCAAAATGAAGATGTTAAGGTAGGAAATCTTTTATCACAGTATATATTTTTAACCAAGCCAGACTTACTCAAAGGAATATAACTTTTAATTTCAGATCTACAGTTGCACACTAACTTTAAACTTCTTAACATTCTTTGATGCTTTTTGGAACAATTGTGCCAAGCCCACAAAACTGTACTAGTTGATACTCTTGAATTTAGAGTTAAAATGGGATAAGAGATTGGATATTGGTACTTGGCTAGTAAAAGCACCTTAGCAAAAATATACAGCTATTTACTTTAAATAAATGTATCTCTTGGTGTCTTTTTAGATCTTGAGCAGTTTGTATATTCAAGGTTTTACATTGATTGAAGTATATATCAAAAGCTTAAAATAAAATTGCTATTCAAAGTTTGTAGGTCGTTCCACATTTTCTATTATATATCCAGGTTGCACTGTACAGTATATATTTCCAACTTATATTAGGTAAAACAGACTAGTGAAATGTAAGTTTAAATCCAAAAACAAATCTATATTTTAAAACATTAGAGGACATTTATATAAGCAAAGTAGAGATGCTACAATTTATCTAACTAGCAACCACAAGTTTACTCTAATTAATCATAAATATTTATATTAAACCTGGGCAAACTTGACTCCCTTGGCGATGTTTCCCTTGAGCTGAGAGACAGCCTCCTTGATCAAGTCCTTTTCGAAGTCGGTAACGGTACCAACTTCGTGGATCTTGGCAACACCTTCCTTACCGAGCTCGACGTTAGTGGCGAAGAATTCGACACCTTCACCCTTGAAAATAGGGCTTTCGACGAAGGCAGGTTCAATAACACCAGTCTTACCCTTGAGGGCTTCCAATAGAGAGAAAGTGAAGCGAGCACCTGCAAAGGCCATGGACAAGGTGGCAGAACCAGTACCGTTCTTGGCCTTGACGACTTCGTCACCACCGAACTGGACACGGTGGGTCAAAGCCTTGAGGTCCTCTTCATTCAACTTGAGGCCGGGGACCTGGGAGAAGAGGGGAACGATGGTAGTACCAGAGTGACCACCAATGACGGGAACTTTAACGTCCTTGGGGTCAGCCTTGATGTGCTCACTGATGAAACGGGAGGCACGGACAACATCCAAAGTGGTGACACCGAACAAACGCTTGGCATCGTAGACGTTGTGACGCTTCAAAACTTCAGCGACGATAGGAACAGTCGAGTTGACGGGGTTGGAGATGATAAGTAAGTGGGCCTTGGGGCAGTGGCTACAAGCAAAAAGTTTAAATTTGAGATGCTAATAGAAAGCTTACGTGGCGCAGGCGGTAGCCAAGTCACGGACGATGGAGGCATTGATGTTGAAGAGATCGTCACGGGTCATACCGGGCTTTCTAGGTACACCGGCAGGGATGACAACGACTTCACAGCCTTCCAAAGCATGCTTGAGACCATCGTTTTCAGGGGTGAAACCCTTGACCTGCAACCAATTAGAAACAACAAAAATAAAATCAGCTTACGGTGCTGTGAGTGTTGATGTGAGATAAATCGGCAGCTACACCAGGGGTGTTGATGATGTCGTACAGGCTCAATTCAGTGACGAGGGGGTTCTGTTTGAGTAGGAGGGATAGGGGCTGACCGATACCACCGGCGGCACCGAGGACGGCGACTTTGGAGTTCTAAAATATAATGTAAGCTTAGATAGAGCAATATAAAGATATACTTACAGCAGGAATGGAGGTGGAGAAGGCGCGAGCACCAGCAGCGACGGCACGGAATCTTAGGGCGTACATTTTAATTTTGATAAGTTGGTTCGCAACCTTTGGAGTTCAACCTTATATACGTGGACTTTAAAATTTTGTAAGTTGCAGTTGATTGGATGGTATATATTTGCGGTAAACCCTTTTCCCAATCTCTGAGGAGCTTGAACTAGGATTGGCTAATTCGGTTGGATTCTGGAAATATTTAACCGCTAACTGGTGTTATCTGATATACACTCCGTTCAGATAACCTGGGTAAACTTTTAGAATTAAACTCGTAGAAAAGCATCTAATTTTTCTGATCAGAAAAGACTGAGGTTTCATAAATTATTCAGGCTGATGAGTAACTTTCAACAGAAGTTTATGAATGATGTATTCTTTGCGATATCCGTAAGCTTCCGATATTGAAATTTGACTGCAAATTTGAAGCTTATCGTTCAACTATATTTTTGCGGCTTGCGATTTTTAGTGAAGTATGTATATCAAAAGATACTTGTTATATCCAAATAGATAAATATCAATCAATAGCTAATATATACTTATATGATCTGTTTATTATAGGGATACTGCAAATTTTGCAAATAAATTTTTCGCAAAATATAAATTTATTATATACAGGCGTCTGAAGATGCAGTTTTAATATATAGTAATTAGTTCAATTAATAGCTCTCAAGGTTTTTAGTTGGGGTAGGTCATCGAGTACAAGGACTTGCGAAAGTTCTTTACCGAATTCGTTCGCTCGATATGCTGGCTGAACCAAGGGTGCTGCAACGCCTGTTGAATAGTTGGTCTCGATAGTGGGTCCTGTTGGATCAACTGACCTATCAAGTTACGAGCTAGGTTTGAGGGCTTGATATTATTATTTACAAAGGTGATGGATTGCCTTGAGCCTTTAGCGAAGGTAGGCTTGGTATCGAAGTTGAAACTGGATTCCGAGTCATAGGAAGTGAGGGGTTGAGGGTAGAACCCGTAGAAGAGCATATGAATTATAGCTCCTGCACTGTACATGTCGGCCGACTGTCCGTATCCTTTCCTCTCTTTTATTTCGGGAGCTGTAGTCAAGCTAAAGTCCTCTTTTTTGATTTTGGGTTTGAGCTTGTTGCCTTCGTAGTTGCAGATCAGTACCTGCTTCTGCTGGATGAGAATGGATCCTAGATTTAGGTCTCCGTGGGTGACACCATGTTCGTGTAGATACTTAAGGGCGGATAAGATCTGGAAGCACCAACTTAGGATTAGCTTTTCGGTGTAGGTCTCATCAAGTTCGGCTATGGCCTGGAGTAAAGGTTTATAGGTGGTCAGTGAGTAGATAAAGTAGAAGTGGTCCTCATCCTCATAGATACTCTTCATCCTTAGCAAGTTCTTGTGCTTGAGCGAGCGCAGTATAGCAATTTGTGTGTAGTAGTCCCGCTTGCAACCGGCCCCGAACGATTTCCGGTACTTTTTGAGGCCAAACTTCTTGGCCAAGCTATGATCCGAACCCTTGTTCATTAACCTCGATACGATGGATGAGTTAGAATTGGACTGCTGCGTCACAAATACCTCGCTGTTCTCTTCGCTAAAGTCGGAACTCTCGTAGCTGAAGCTAGGCTTAAACTCGGGAAAGTTAACCTTGTTCAGCTCCAAGGTCTCAGGCTCGACCACCTTGTACTGCTTCTCTAAAGGATTGCAGCCCTTGAAGTTGACTGGGATGTTAATACCGATCTTCGAAAGGATATTTCTCATTTTGTTAAAGTTAAAAATGAAATTGTAGGGTTGGCAGGCTTATATAAACTATAGCTGACACTAGATTCTTATATCCCTGTATCAGGTACCATAATTTGGTGGCAAACTTTCTTTATAGTAGTATGAGCGGAGTCTAGATTTCGGGGTTCAGTAATTTTAGCTTTTGGTTAAATGGATGGAGGTTAGTAGACTTGATTTTGGCTAGCTATATGAAGGGTTTACTACATTTGAACGGTAAGCGACTCCTATATTGCAAAATTCAATTCTGGAAACCTGTGTGGTGCCAGCTAGACATGTCTTTAATAAGAAACATTGAGTTGCAAGTTACCAAGACTGATGGCAATAATTATTTTTTCCACCTAAATATCTCTTAAATTTAGAAATGCAGACTGATGTTCTTCTATAGTAAAGTGATGTTGCCTAAAACCAATTTATTTAACTGTTGTTGACAATTGTATGGCCTCGAAAATTCTAGAATTTGGGTGGGATGTGTAAACTAGGAAAAGTTTTCTACTTGAAGTTAAAGACTTTCTTTCATAAGGCCAGCTATTTTACTATGTACGTTTCCAAGTAATAAAAATATTATATTTTCATAGTGCACATTAAATACATCTATTTACCAACTTAAACGTACGTACATTTACGCTAAATATCAGCTGGAAAGCTTTGGAAATAGCCCAGCTAATCGTAGTGCTCCAACTTCTGTAAAGGGATATAAGTTTAATTGTGTCTACTAAAAAGGAAAAGTGGATAGGGGAGGTATTAGAACTATCATGCATCGACAGTTTCCTTACATTAGCATACTAGAAGTAGGTGGATACGTCTAAATTTTACATTCCAGTTCTCCTTATTTTGTCTATACCAGCATATACTCATGTTTCAAATTCCCCAGCTTTCACCACAATCTTCCTAACCATTTAGAATTGAGTTCAAAGGAAGGATTGGGGGATGGCAATGAAATTTAAGCTTGGTGATCGTCGAATGAAAGTAACCTATCTATAAAATGTAGATGGTTAGTATATTTTACCCACCAAGTGGATCATCTTACTTAAGCTTAAACTTACAAGGTATACTTGACCAATACTATCAAATGGATTCCTTTCATTTTTATACTCAATTGGCTACAATTATTTATTCCAACATGACATCTTTCATATTTACAATTTAGACTACCTCAAGTTTAATACCCATTTATAAGCGAAAAAAGTGTGCCCTGCTTCTCATAAGTAAAAGGTCTAACTATCATGCTTATAAATCCTGGCAGGATAAGAATCTAGTTATAGTAAAAGAATATTGAGCAGAAGAATAAAGTGCTATCAGCACTTGACTCAGGAGATTCTGTTAATAGAGAAATGTATATCTTGTTGTTTAGCTCAAAGATCGATTTGTATAATTCTTTTATAACTATATAATAGATTATACTCATAGCAGTAAATTTTTCGGTCAAGTTTTAATTACAAGTATATGTCCTTGATTGAATGAGATAAATATAAACTGAAGGAGTGAATAGCATATTTATCTTTAAATTTTCTTATTCCAATCCTAGGAATAAATGAATATATGGTTATCATATCAGCTCGAAAAAGCTTTCATTGCTTAATTTTAGATAAAAATATAGCTGTAAAAGCATTTTTCTTTTCTACAGCCTTTTATCTATTGTACTTTCGACTTTAAATGTCCCTGTATAAGGAAATTAATATCAACAAATTTACAATGTATTTTATATATAATTTTGCAAAATTTCTCTTGTTTACGACTACTTGATAACTTACCAGAAACCAACAAAAGAGAAAATCGCTTTGACAGATCTAAATTGAATTTAATACTAGTCTACATCTACGAATTCAGTTTCAGTTTGCCTATCAACCTTTATCCAACTGATTATATTTAGATATTAAATATTTAGATCTGGTAGATGACCTACAATTTAATAGAGCCAATAAAAAATGCTATCAAAATTTTACACCTTACATCTACTACGACTCAATAGTAGAGGTCAACTAACTGATAGAGCTGGATACTATTTAAACAAAGATTTGATACGACAAATTTCGATCTGTGAGATGTCACTACACAGTCAACAACCTACTTTTCAGCTTAGATTACATGAATAATTCAGCGATTTATGTATATAGTATTGATGGTTTAAGCATAGTATTATTCGATAACTAATTATTAGAAACCAGTTATCTTCAATTTGTTAGCTTGCGATCTCAAATACCTAAATCATCTACATATTTCCAATTGTTTCAATGACCAATAATTATTCTAATAAACAATTTAAATCCAAGCAAGTTGACAATATACATCTCAGCAATCCAAATATATAGTCCGACTTATAGCTTTAGTTATATTTGGCGGATGTACTGGATTGCTTTGAAGAGCCACGCCTAAAGTTGGAAAAATCAGATATTCCATGTTATTCTAAAGTTATCGCCCTATTCAATTTTAAATACAAGTTTCTCAGCAAAAGTTTGTTACTTAAGGGTTTAATAAATGTAATAGTACTTGCAGGCAGAAGACCTCCTTCTCAAAGGCAAAGTTAATCGAGGAAGTTAGAATTTTAAGTAGATCCAAAGAACCTAGCTGCAGGTTTCTAATTAACAAATATATTTTAACAAAAGTTTATTTCCAATTTTCGAAACTAAATAGTAAGCTTGTGCCTACATTAAAATATATTTTATTCAAACTTAGGTATAGCCAAAAGTTACTAAAAGCTGAGTCCACTCAAGATAGTCACTAACTTAGCTCTTTACAGAAGCTAAAAATTCTGCTGATTTGGCAAATTTGAATTACATAGCTTTATAAAATTACTATGGTCTAGATTTCTAGTGCATTTTGATAGGGAGAACTACAGTGAGTTATGCATTCATTAGTACACTGTTGTAGGGGAAGGATGAATCCTACACACTTGACTAAGAGCTAATCTATTAAGAACTTTAGTTGCAGCTTCCAATACAGGCTATATGAAGGCAGTTGATGTGACATTAAATTTCAAGGAGTACCAAGTTTCCAACTACATAAAACTGTACATATTTCTAATACAAGTGTATATAAATAATTCAAAATGTTTGTCTTTGAAAATTAGTTACTTATAGTTAATTAAACAAATGGTTTTTAGTAATGTCGATCGACTTTCACAGCAACTATTCTTTTGTATAGGCTATATGAGTTAAACTTTTACACTATTTATCGAAATGTTATATAAAAAACTAATATAGATAGTTGAATCGAGCTCATCTTTCAAACATTTTGAAAGTAATACAGCTGGATATGACCAAAATCGAAGCAGAGGTAATTGAGTTAGTGTTTTCGTCAGCTAGTTTAATTGCTATAGTAGCAGTAGTTCTAGTAACCATTATAAAGAAAATCGGGCTTTAACTTAAAAATAGCATGTTCACTACAGAGACTGATATACAACCTATGCTAAAGTCCCATAAGTGATACTGCAAAAGCCCCTGGCACCAAAATATTTCTAGTCAGTGTCAGCCTTTCCAAATTAAATGAAATGCATCCCTTCATAGTGCACAAGTACCATCACCAATACGGTCCAGTAATATGTAGGTAAGCTAACTAAAATTGAAAATAATTCGAACTGAAGTGGGTATCTTTCAGTGCAGGAGAGGTGGCTAAGGAAATCTATTCTATTTACGCTTTTATCAAGTTGGAAATATACGATACCTTGAGACTTGGATCGGGAATATCTTCAATATGAGAAAAGCTTTTTGAATCAATTTGACATCTAAGTAGGAAGCATAGGACAACATCAGACACGGGTAACCTTCTAAGCCTGTACATGCGATGGAACTAACCCCTTAGTTAGAAACGGATCATAGCACTTATCTTTAGTCAAAAGGTCATTGAAGGTATGGAGAAAACGGTATGCTGAAGCTTTACCAAAAATCGTATGAAAAATTAATGAAGGGCGAACGGGACAACCTCATCAGATATCTTCATTTTATGACCTATATACTATCGAAATCTATACTAGACTAAATTTTGACAAATTTTAAGATGTCGTCAGTAAGGTCTCGTTTAGAGCTTCGTTCGATATATTGGAGCATGTAAATATTCAGCATCCTGTACTTAAATGGCTTGATAGCATATTAATTGGAGCTGTAATTATAAAATTCCTATATTACTATTTGACTAACATTATTCATTTCAATAGTGAGTGCTGTTCTTCTTTAACAACTTTATCGATTCAGTTCGAAAGAAGATGAAAGAGGTAATGTTCTTGCAATATAGTTCTATTTTTAAAGTAATACTTGTAGTTTACCGTAAGCACTATAAAATATACTGAAAAGTTGGATAGTCGTATTATCATCCTAAGATTGCTTGTGGATTCCATCAATCCTAAAACTGGATAAAAGTTGATCCAAGAACCCATCGAAGAAGCCGTAAACCAGATATAATGTTCATATCATCTATATTAAAAAGATCATTTATTACTGTAGTATTCTCAGTACTGATACCACATCCAACACTACAGCATAGTAAAATTTTATTAAAATGGTATAAAAACCTTTTCTAAAATAATTACTTATCTAAAGTATTTATAATGCTAATAAAGCATCCCAAAATCTACCAAAAGTTAATTAATAAAGTCAAATAAGCTTTTCAAAATGAACTTATCATCTTCACTAAATGTAAAAACTGCTTTGATTAAGTTTTGCTATCTACAAAGCTATGTGGCTACTTCCAGTTACCGGGGAAATTTTGTTTGCATCATCTCTAAGGAAAATAGGAGAATCAATTGATATTTCGTTTCGGAAGGGATAGGTATTTCTCTAAAAAATGATACTAAAGCTGATTTCAAAAATTATTTGAATCAAGGTTGAAGTTTGTGTATATATCTTTCACAACTCAGAATCCAATTATGAGGGCCTTCAAAAGCTTTTACTAAGGCAGTAGTTGATCGAGGTGGATGGAAAGCTTACCTTCTGAACTACTATCGCTAAGGAAAACATCCTGCTCTTTTTTATAGGTACTAGGGTATGTATAGGGAGACAATATATCTTTTCGGGAGTTATATATACTGATATGGTATGCTTTTTCTTAGCTTGAATAGAACTGTACCTGACTGTTGCTTAACGAAGAGGTAGGTTTTCTAACTAGTAGATGTGAATCAAGATCCGAACCCTAAATCCTATGTAGTCATTAAACCTAAATCGAAGCATTTATTTGTCAATGTCAATGCTGCTATATAGAAGTTATTATCTCTAATCGAATAAAAAGTCTCTTATCAGCCATGTAGGATAGGTATTTGAGTTACCGTATATATTTATAAAACTTTAATGCTATATGTAAATTTTATCGTTCGTTTTGGACAGCTACTGGTTTAGGTTTCATATAAATTCCACTATAGTTCTTTCCTCCATCACTGTATTCTTGCAACGATTGCTTTTAATCAAAATTTAAGAATACTGCCTTTTTTCCCAAGAAAAATTGTACATTATCAATAAAGGTATATTTAGTAAATCAATAACGTATATTCCAATACTTTAATTCGTTAAACTTCAAATTGGGGACGTAACTTACTATCCATCCAAAACTTCAAACTTTCTGATTCAAACTTTTCTTGGATGCAAAAAAGAATTATGGCAGATACCAATGTTCAACTAGATGTAAATGCGACCAACTCCAACTCAGAACTCAATCCAAAGTTTACCCTCGAGGCCTACTTGCAAAAGTTTCTCCAAGGCTTTTCCAACCCAACCGAATATCGACTCCAGACTATTTGTGGACCAGCCGACACCAAATCTCTATGTAAAGTCTACAAAGGGTACCCCGTTATCTCGAGTCGAACTTGTGAACGTCTAATACTCCTATCCCACTTTGACAAGAATTTGGACACTTTCGTCCATGTAGCTGGGCTGACGACTTACGAATCAACTTTGAAGTTAAGGTCCGGGAAAGATAAAGTAACTAGCTTAAACCTAACTATTATAGATAAAGTAGATAGCAGTGGCATACGACCGGCTAGAGACAGTAAGAAGCCGAGCCCGACCGTCCAGCTACTGCGTACCTACATCGACTTTCGACTTCAACATGTGCAAAACCCTCTTCTGTACCTATTTTCCCGACCTAATAAGCAGTACCTCTTCCCCAACTCCTTCAAGAACCCTTCCAAAGTTGTTTTGAGCGACAAGGATCTGCTGAAGTTTTGGGCAAACACTTTGGCTTGCCATTATATTTTAGCTAAATCCAACCATTCCAGCTCCAGCAACAAGTAAAGTTGAAGAAATCCAGAGGTTTGTCTATGTACCCGGTACCGAAAAATCTACCGTCTTCAACCTTTTGAACTTAGAGCCCAACCCCTACATCTACGACACCATCTACAACAAGGAGGATAGAGCTAGAGACGTCATATTCAACTTGAAGGACGACACCAAGTCGCGGATGTTGAAATCATGCGACAGCCAACTTTCGATCCGAGAGTTTTTAGAATTGGTAGCTATAGGTGAGGAGTTCAATTCGGGTAGGTTGGCTGCCACCTTCTACTTGGAGAAAAAGCTGAGCTTGGCCGAGGATGATGAGCCGATAATCGAAGCTAAAGAAAATGGAGAAGGTGAAAATAAGGCCAACAGGTTGGAAATCGTTTTGGAAGCGTTACTCTACGCCGACTACACGAATTTGGAGAGTGCCGCACTGGCTACTAAGAAGGTTGACGCAAGATTCAGTAAGCTGAAAGTTCAGCCCATCGTCGTAAGCAAGGGCAATAAAGAAGTGCTCGATCAACTGGAGTTCGTCAAGGTAGAGGTTAGTAGGAAGCATAAGGAGGAAGCTCAAGTTAATACGCTGGTGCCAAAGCGTAAGAAGAAGGCTTAGAAATTTGAAGCTGCAGTAAAAGTGATTTTTAAGGTCTATTTAGTTTTGGGTTGGTGTTTTGACTGCCGTTCCAAGGAATCTTCTATACATTTGTAGATGCAGCTCGTTGGTTCCATGGAAGGTGGTTGATTTGTCAAATTTCCAAAAGTAATCAAGGCTAACCTTGTTCTCATCATGTTTTACATAGTTATATGTTCAAGGTCTTTTTTGAAAGTTCAGCTTGTATTATGTAGCATTAAAGTTGCCGCTCCACCTAGGTGTTTTTGATGAAAATGATTTGCTCTCCTACCTTTCTATAAACTATCCACCTTATATCGATATATAAATGTAATGGGTTTTCGTACCAAACTTGTATCCATATGGCCAAGCATCTTAAATATAGTCCTTAAAAAGCGTATGCCTTTAACCTCCAATGGCAACCTTTGTTGAATGGATAATTGATACTAATGAAATGATTACCAACACATTTACCTAAATAGTTGACTCTCTTCAATAGATAGTCTTTCACCATGATGCAGCTGGCCTTATCGATGCCTGGTGGCTAGTGTAAGCTTCTACTAGCCAGTACTACTAGTAGGATACGATTGTAACTAGGTAGTTGCTGGGAACACCTGTTTCATCGTACGTCCACAAGTCCTTCAAATTGAATCTTAGATTGAGCTTCAGCTATGGTGTTTATTTAGCTTTAGGTTTTGTTGTTGGCTTATATAGTACAAGAACTAACCGAAAATAAGCACCAGGTATATCTAAATTTTCTGATGTATGATCCAAAGATGACAAAGCTCCAGTATGTTGATAGATCTACTTTCAAAGGTACTTTATTAGTATGAGAACTAGAAGTTTGATAGATATATTTGAACAAAAAGTCTTTTTGAATTTACATTGGTACAAACTTGTTATTCCAATTGAAATTGGGATCAAAGTCTAAACTGTAGTAATAAGTTGGATAAAATGCTAACATCAATACATACATATACTTTCAAATTAGAACTTTAACCTGTTTGTTTATATTTAATGCCAAGTTCAATATAAAATACTACACGCACATATAGCTGTAAATTAGATACACTCCTTCTAGCATATACAGCCTCCCTATAATTTAATAACCAGGCCATTTATCTTGCCTACTAGCTTTGAGTGCTGGTAGAGCCTTTAAATCGACACCAACCTCACTATTTGAAAAATGAGCTTTCTTTTTAGATTCTCCGATATTCCATGCTGTTATCGAACGGCTGCTGGAGATTCATTCGTCGAACCTGGTTCCAACTTATCTTCATATTGTCGGAGGCGGACATAAAGTACTTGGGTAGGATTTGCAGCAAGTCGAACCAATTCGCCATCATATCTCTCTAAGATCGGCTTCAAATGGCTCCTTCAGAGTTTGTCCTTTGATCATACTACTTTCATCTGCCTTACTAAAACCAAATGTTGAGTTCCATCCAAATCCCTAAGTGGTAGAGGTGAATCGAAGGATTCATTCATATGGGGAATCACGTCCTTGGATCTTCTATTTGGTGATATAGCTGCACTCCATCTGAGATAGTAAAGCCTTCCAAAGAAGGTAATGTAATCTTGCTGGACAAATGGACCCATATTAACAACTTCCACTTTTCCATCATTACATTTCACAAGTGGCTCCTGAGAAGATTGATAGAGTTGCCAAAGATGTACAGGCAAAGATATCGACATCAGGCATACTACAATAAACGGAGTATAAATCATTAACTTTATAGAAAGCAAAGGTATTACTGGCATATATTAGCTGTAAATTGTGTAATATATGCTTTAAATTCAGTAAATACACGACTTGGAGTAAGTGGTAAAATTAATAAGCGTATCTATATACGTTATAAACACTTGAATTAGATGCACTTTTATTGGAATGTAAATAACTAGGAGTATGAGCATGGGAATTGTGGAAATAAATAGAAAGATAGAAAAGTGAAGTACAAGTAGTAGAATGGGTTGTAGGAGGAGGTTAGTTGCGGATCCGCTTAGTGTTGCCTTCTGATTCGAAGTCATCCTCGTCATACATACTTGGATAGTCCTCTTTCGAATCAAGTCGGCTACGCTTAGCTACCGAGAGATTGGTTGTCTCATGATCACCGTTGGGGAGAAAAGTTGAAGCAAGTGCCATCAAATTGGATCGATTAGCATCCATGATGATGAAGCCTTCGTGTAGAGGTGACGAGTCCATACAGAAGGCAAAGTCGGATAAAGAACCTTCATAGCCCGAAGTAGTGGAGACTTTGCCATCCAAAAGTCCAAATTTGGTTTCCAAAGGCGGTTGGGTGCCATCACCAGTAGGGCTATAAGGCTGTGATAAGTTGGTATCATTAGGGAAAGAGCCAGCTCCGTTGAACCAAGATGTGTCTAAGGCATCGTCCACGTAGTCGATAAATGGATTCCCAGCTAGCTGGATGTTGTTGTTAGGGAAGAATTGGTTGAAGGTGTTGAGTGTTTCAGCTGGAACTACCTGGTTGATTGAGGGTAGGAGGTGTTGGGTAGGCCGATAAGTAGGAGCTTCGCCTACAAGGGAAATAGATCCTTGGTTGTTGTCTACAGTATAGTTTGTGTTTGCGTTGGACCAGAACCCATTTGAATTAGGATCCATAGACTTGGAAGTAGAGGAGATTTTGTTAGCAAAGGTAAGGTTTTCGGTAGGCGCAGGTACTCTCTCTGGAAGAATCGAATTATAGTAAAGATCAAAGTCGGCCACACTTGGATCTTCAATTCCGTCCTCTGCAGAGTTGTCTGGGACGGCTTGGTAGTCCGTCAGGTCTCCTTCGGTGTCAAAAGGTTTATTAAGGTGACGAATATCAAGCTCAGAATGAGTGTTAGGACTAAGCCCATAAAGGGTGGCTAAAGTCGCTCTATCGTCCTTGGGGGTGATAAGGCTGCTGAGTGGGATATCTATCGGAGAAGGGTTGGAGCTGGTTGCAGCTGAGAGTAAAAAACCGAGTGTATCTTGAGCCATAGGAGTTTGCTGACAACCTTGGTCTGAGTTACTAGATAATGAAGCACTATTAAAAAGTTAGATTTGCATATACAAGTAGTCATCGTATACCTGTTGTGACAAAATTCTAAACCCCCGTTAAGGTGCTTCAAGGCTTCTAAGAAGTTGCTTAGCTCTTGGAGCACCGTATCTGACTGTACATTTGAGCTTGCCATCGACTGCTTCAATTGCGAAAGTTGGTAGGCAAGCAGGAGTAAGTATACGAGTATCTGCTCGATAAGATTGATTACATTGGTAGCTTGGCTGCTGTTCATTTTCACTAGCTGCTTCGAATCTATGTTGGAAAGAAAGCAACTTTTTGCTATTCGAATTGCAAAGTGAATAAGGTTACAGCTCAAACCCTAAAAGTCTTGTGACGATACCCATATATGGGACTAAACCAATCGATTTATTCAATCAAAAATTCTACATATCCATTTGGTTAGCCCTTATCAAGTGCTTTAGTATGACGCTATCCGTGAGCTATTGGAAAGTATCGAGTTGATTTATGACTTCTACCTACAAGGCAGCTCTTTTAATCAGCTACTTTACAGCCACCATTAATCTAGTAAGCAGCAGTGAGTTTATTGAAACATAGTGTGCTTATTTGCTATGTGCTATTCCTTAAACTTAATTGCAGGCTTGGTCATGCATGTAAACAAGGCTGGTCTGAAAGTTGGTTGCTAAACTATTGACTACAAATGTGTATTTATCCAAGCCAGATTGAGCAGTCAAACTCGAGATTTGCAAGCAGAATTTCGGATTTGACCTGGAATCTTTTTCTATTGCACTAGAAGCCATCAATAAAAGAGCCTCCAAAGGTATGTTTAAAGCCTTTTGAAAATTGCTCTTGCCTTTGTACTATTCACATTTGTCAAACAATCTGTTGCTACTGGCTAAGGATCTACCAGCACATATATCTAGTTAGTGTGCTCTTTACAATATGGAGTCCTTTATCAATGCACAGGATAACGTATCGGTAATCAAAGCTAGCATAGGTTTATACCACCTGGTATTATTAGTAGAGTGCATATATATCAAAATTTTTAAAAGCATGCTTGAAGCCAAAGAATGTTGTAGTAGTTTGGGGAAGAAGGTTATGGAGGCCCATTTCGGTTGCAGCAATGTGGTCGCTGGAGAGTCCAATTGCATCGTTGATTGGTAAATTCTTCAAGTTGAGCCCTAGGCTGAACCTTGATTTAGTGATAATCAAGCTTTGGGTTGGGTGTTGGTCTATTGAAGCTCCTAGGTCGAACAAAAGGTTGGTTAGGTAGATTGTTGAGACCAAAGTATATTTTTCTTACCTTCCTTACTAATTGATGTATAGGGTACACTAGTTGTTTGGAATTGAGTATCGGATATGTTAAGTTGTAGAATGTACAGTCCGAAGATGGTAAAGCTGCGGTAGGCCTACCTCAAACTAAGCCCCACCACAGTGAGAATCAGAAGCTAGATAAACATGCTTGAGCGAAAAGGTAACCTTGCGGAATGGTATTCTTAAGAAAGCCATATACTTCATTTTTACTTGAAGCTCTAATAAAATTTCAATATATAGTGCCGAGTATGATATAGAGATTTAGGGTCAGTTTATACATGTACAAAATTATGGATTCAAAAGTTCAAGCTTTAATAGAAGCCTGGTTATGGAAATGCACTATATATGCAGCTACAAACCATATATGCTTTTTGGCATCCATAATGATCTTTAAAATCAACTGCTAATACGATCCTCGAATCTGTTTACTATTTTGGAAGTTGGTCAATCTCCTTTACCGATATCAGCATTGCCATCTGGGCTGTAATCCCAACTACTTGAGCTTATATTTTCATCTCTACTCCTCCTTTCTATGATTTTTGGATACGCTTTTATCATAAGTCATAGTAGGATTACTACCATTTCGTTCTAATAACCAATTTCTATATATTTCAGTTGAAGTTTTATATTATTTAGCAATATTATTTGCATATGTTTTACCAGAATTAGATATTAATTTCTAGCTAAATCACTAAATAATTAAAAGTAGCCAAGGTATTGGTTACATATCAAGTAGTTGATTCTTGAACCATCCACCTTACATATAGCTTTATTCTATTCGAGGTAATGAGCCTTCAGAACTCAGTATTAATTCTTCTAAAGAAAATGATATAACATTATTGGATGATTGGCTCTATATCGATGTTAGCTTGCATCTTTTCCACTTTTATGCCTTGAGAGATAATTTACAAGGATGTTAATGGGGATCTAGTAAAATGAACTGGCTACGACATGGACACTAGTACGTATTACTAAACTAATAAAGTTTATAGCTTTAAAAACTAAGAATCTGACTATAATAAATTAGCTATATATAATGCAAAATATATCTTGATGTGTTTAACTGTATATATTTACTAAGAGTATTGCTCGCCTATGTGTGAAGTTTAATCGTAAAATTATTTAAATATACCTACCCATACTTAACTAATTGTTTATTTACATTGCAAAATATTGACATATATACTTGAATATGGATGTAACTAGCCTTAAAACTGGATAGAAATTGATGTAGGAGAAAATTGCCGAAAAAGTTGCGATTCAAATGTAAGGATCTTAACATATGTCCATTTCGGATCTAACTTTTTGCCATAGTGCTGCCAGTACTGATATTATATCTGACATCTGATTTGGTTACTTTCTGGGAACTATCACGATAATAAACTCCAAAAACCAACTTTAAGAGAGCTAATGCTATCAAAGAAGCATCTTCGCTAGATGTAAGAAGCCACCTTGACTAAATGTTGTTATCTACGAGGCTTTACGGGTATTCCCTTCACTAAAGATACTTTACCCGCATCATTTTCAAAGGTAAAAAGACCATAAACGGCTGTTTTTTTGGAATGTGTAAATATTTTTATTTGAAAAAGACTTCACTTGTAAAAATTAGGCTGATGTTGGAGTATACATATTTACCCTCCATAACAAAGAAGCAAACTACAAGGATCACCAAAAGTTTTTATTAAAAAACCGTTAACGAAAATAAGGAAACCTTATTTATTCAACTGCCACCACCAAAGATAATTTTTTACTTTTTTTGATGGAACCCAAGGTGTTTGTGGGGAGGAAGCAACATTTTTAATATATATGTACGTACACATTATTTTACTTATCTTGACTTGTATAAAACTCTATTTGATAGCCACTTGCACTATCAAAAGATGCATTTTCCAACTGATGGACCAAAATCAAGACTTGAAACTGAAATCCTACATCATTAGAATATAAAACCGAACGCCTCTTCATCAATATCAATATAGTTTAATCTTATGAAACTAGTCCTTACGACCTACATATTTCATTAGAACTATAAACAGTAAACACTTTTTAGCCAACAGTTACTTCAGGTATATTATCTATCGAAGGCTAAATAGATGAGATAGGGTAATATACTCAAATTTACAAAATTTTCATTAATTTTCTCGTAAAATTTAAATTATATCACATTTTATTATCAAAAAAGGCAATAATTAGTCCTATTAAATTGCAAAGTTGTAGTCTAGCTTCATTATTTTTTGTTTCAAGCTGAATATGATGCGACGACCCAGCCTAACAAAGTTTAGAACTACTGCATCGCTGAATGTATAAATTTTTAATATTTTGGAAAGTTACATCAAAATCTTGCCGATGCTTCATCTTTGCTATTTCAACTAGGAACCTATAATTTTACTTACAAACTAAACGTAGTTGACAAATTGGTAAACAGTTTTATCTAAATGAAGGATTTAGGTAATACCACTAAGATATACAAGTGGTTTTTCAAAATTTAACTAAAAGAACCTGAGCATTTATATTCTCAATCAAGCTTCAAAAGGTTTATGTTCAAATGACTGGTTCCTAAACCTTAATATCAAAACTTGTTATCTAATCACATTTATCCACTACAAATACGAAATAGTAAAAGCTTGATATCTAAAGAAAATCCATAAAATTTTTATTTACTCCAAACTTCGTAAGATTGTTTGAACATCATCCCGGAACTCATCTAAACCTTCTAGTTCAGCCAGAAACTGCAACTTCTGGGAAACTTTGTACTTGACTACTAATTTATGCTCTTCACTTTCCGACACCTTGATCAAAAGGTCGATAAAGGCTAATAATGTTGAAAAGTTGTAGTAAAATTTGGAATCGATGCTAAGTTGGAATGAGTTGACCTAATAAAATACATCAATAAAAAGTAAAATATTGAATTTACCTTTGAGTTTAACAGCTCAACAAACGAATCTAACTTTATCGTTATAGTATCGACGAACTGGCAGAAAATCTCATCGCCTAAGGTCAAGTTGATAGGCATACAAGCTCGCAATACCAACTTAGGTAGGAGGTCCATCTGCACATACAAGTTACTGGATTCCACTTCGAAAGTCTTCTGCTTTACCTTTCCAACTTCCAAAATATCTATATAAAAACGTATGAACAGATTATAATGGTGAAAAAAGGTTACCATTGATACTCTCCAAGACTTCTTCCAGATACGCTATTAAAACATTGGAATCCTTTAACCTCGCTACAAAAATTTGTACTAGCTCCTGCAACGCTATCTTATCGAACCACTTTCCTTCAATCAACTGTAATTCAGAACATGCATCTACCGTCTGAGTTCTTACACCAGAGTCATCGTCCTCAACCAAATTGAACAATATTTTAAATACAATTAAGCTACATCTATCATCGAATCGACCTTCCTTCAAAGGAATCAAAAGATGCGGCAAAGCTCGAAGCACTATATTTCTAAAAGTTAAGTCGGTGTCGTAGTTGGAGATGGAATAAATTTGTTGAAGCAGATCTTTCACTTCTTGAACGTTCAAGTTATCGTTATGTTGGATCAAAGTTAAGGGTAAAATTAAAGTTAGCGATTGTAGACTGAGGTACTTGGATTTTTGGGCGGAATTAACCATGCGATCTTTAAGTTGAGTTAAGGAAGCGGTATCTAACTTCACTAGGTAAACTTGGAACTCGGATAAAAATTTGTTGTGGATGGAGTCAACAATGGAAACTTTGATGTCAGTACAGGTGTTAGGATTCGAAAATTTGTCCAACAATAAAGGTATCCAATTCAGCTGTAATTTTTCTTTACGGGTTGAAAGTTTGGTTAGAACCTTGAGTTGCACCTCGAAATCTTCATCTAAGAACCGGTTCTTCAACTCCAACTCGTTGTTATTGGAATTATCTAACAAACTCACTTTGTGGAGGTAGTTTAGACCTTGAATCTGATTATTGGCCTTTGAATGGTACTCCTTGATAACTGGCTCGTACTTTGCAGCCACTTTTGTATTAAACTTACTAATTATGTTGAACAGCTGTACTACCAAGTTGAAGTTCATGGGATCTACCTCGGAGTCGGTAGTTTGCAAAAGGAATTTGGAAAGTACTACATCGATAGAATACGAAATTTCATCTAAAAGTAGCTTATCTATACATATAAACCATTAGTAAATTCAGATATAGAGCTCTGTTACCATCCTTCTGCAGCCCATCCAAGTAACTCTTCGACACCTGCACCATATAGCTTAGACAGCAGTTTATCAAATTCTTATCGACCTTCGCATCACCATCCAACTTGTCGACTACTAAACTCCAACTCCCTTTTAAATTAGATAGATTGGTCAGCTCCACTAAAACTTTGGCGGCCAAATTGCGAATGAACCAATTGGGATCGTCAAACCATTTCAATACTAGACCAGCCAGCTGTGTTTCCACTTCGATTGGTATCTTGGAAAAATCGAGTCGGTTCAGCAGACTTAAAGTTGGGAATAGCACTAAAGACTTGTTGCTAGAACTTTCACCTTTTACTAAGGACTTCATCAAAAACTCTTGGATTTGGAATTTTTCGACCAGTTGATTGAAACTCACTTTTTTGACTTCTGTATCTTCGCTAGTTTCATTTTCATCGTTACTAAAATCGTTGGATTCAGTATTGGACAGGTTTTTGAAGTTGACTAAGCGGAAGAGGGCTGTCGAGAAAGTTAATAGGGAGCTAGATCGGACCTGCCAGTTGAAACTTTGGAAATTGGAGAGACAGACTTCGAACAACTTGAGGTAGATCTTTTGGAATATGACTAAACCTAAATTCTTGTCCAGGATCAAGTTCTTGAGGATGTTGACGCTATGAACCGACAAATTCTTTACCTTCTCAACCGCCTTTGCATCCTTTGTTGAAGAAGGTGCGAACCGAGCCAAATTCAACAATAAGTTCAGAACTTTGTCGATGATAGGGTCATCCACTACGTTTAGCAGAGCTAGTATCGATAATGGCAAGCCTTTAGACCTCTGATCTACGTTCAACTCTTCTTCTTCGTCGTTCTGGTTCCCATTCAAAAACTTAAATACGTCGACCTCCAGATTCTGGACAAAGTAGAGCTTAAACTCAGGATCCTTGTTCAGCTGATGCACCATATCCAAATAATCACTGTATAAGTTTAAATAGATACCGGGATGGTTCAACCGATTCAAATTGGAGGTCAGCATTAAGAATATGGCCTTCTTGGTCTCGAATTCCAGAATCGTCGAAGGTAGAACTAAAAGCTGGGATAGTGACTTCAAAACGAATTTCAAGCTGCGCCACAAGTTCTCCTTAAGCTCCTCCTCCTCTTCAATTGGTTTGGCGATTGAGAGCTTGGATTTGGGGACGTGGACTATTTTGATGAACTTATCGGTCAAGGAAAGTAAACTAGCAACGACTTTACTAATTAAAATTTTGAAGTAGTCGAGCTGACTGATGGTGTCGATATCCTTGTTGTTGAAGCTTAGGAAATTCCAGTTGGCGATTGTCAAGTTTTGGATAAATAGTAATAGTCGATCTAACTGTAGACAACTGAATTGCTTGGAACTGATGGCTAAAGTATCGGTTTCCTTGTCAAGTTTGGAAATTAGGCTATCTAGCACTATCAAGTTCAGTCCTTTGTCGTTAGGTATCGTCGTTGACATTCAAGTTGAAGACCTTTCTGACCCAATCTAAAAATGTAGCGTCATCAAAGAACTTGGCAACTAAGAACTGCGAATTGTCGATGGCAGCTAACCTCAGCTTGTTGGATAAGGTGATTAAGCTTCTGAAGTTGAACTCGAAGTACAATTGGAACTCCTTCCCTTCTAAACAGCTTCCCTTATCATCTCTAAATTTAGCTACATGGAAATAGAGGTGGATAGCTAAACTGCGCACATCCTTATAGAAATCCAAACTTAGGTTCAGACAACAGCTTCCTATCCTGGAAAGATCCAAGTTGAACTTGTTGCCGTTGGCTAGAAACACTTCGACTATCATCTTCAGCAGGTTGATCGTCGAAAGCTTTTGGGTGTAGGAGTTGATGGGTGCTGAAAATTGGATCAATTTAGAGACTAAATCAGCCAGGAACTGTCGGTAAGATTCCTTAATTAACTTCCCCCTCTCAATATCGGCCGTAGTATTTACTTTATTGAGCTCCAACCAACTCTTCTTCATCTCATTGAAAATTTTGCCTGAACAGATTGAAGGTCTTCAAGCGCAACTGTACCTTATCGAAACTTAACAATCCTTCCAAGCTACTTAAAATGAACACCAATTTGTTTGAGGATAGGTTGCAACCCACCAGACAGTTAAAGGCAATTAACCGTAGCTCGTCATCATTGCTTCTTAGATTCGCTTGTAAAAGTTGAAGTAGGCTGGTGCCAAACATCTGGGCTTCAACCAAATCTGAGACCTCCAGATAATCCTTGAAGTTTAAAGTCTGAGCCAAGCTGACAAGTTGAAGCTGTACTTCCTTCTGGCTCTTATTAATTCCATCTAGTAAGTAGCTGAAGATGCTCTGATTGATCCTAAACTTTTGAAAGACTTTGATCAGCAGGACGTTTAGTATCGGCTTTTTGAGTTTAAGGTTGGTGGAATTTAGTATAACTACAATTGAATCAAAGAAAGGTTTCCAACTATCTATATCATATGCTGTAGTAGTAATAGCGGCAGAATTGAAATTTAGCATTGAATCCAAAAGCTTTACGATACAATCAGTAACCTTGTTCGTCAAGTTAAAGTAACTGTAGCCAGCTAACAAATTGTCAAATATACGACTATCCAAGGCAAAGATCTGTTGGAAAGTGAACCATCGACCGAAAAGGACTTTTAAACTCAAGTATTTGAGCTTGGAAAATTCGTTATAAGCTAAAGACTCCACTATCAACTCCTCTTTATATTGATCAAAATCCTGTTGAGCTAAGGCTAAGCTTAAATAGTTGATAATCGATTGGAATAGATTGATGGATTGATTGGTAAGTTGATCATCCAAACTATCCAAAAACTTGAAGTTCAAATTAACTACCTCCTTAACCCTATTGGAATCTAGTCTACTACTAACCGTGTCGAAATTTGAAACCAAAAAGTCGAAGGTCAAAGTCAAATTGACTTTAGTTAAACTTAGGTTGTACAGCTTGGAAAACTCTAGCACTTGCAAATTTCCAATCAGGATGTCGACGATACCATTGATGAAAGGTTGCCCATCATGATCTGCCAGTAAAAGTTGATGGAAGTTGGTTAGGATATTATTGATGAGGTGGAGTTGGATATCCAAGTTGGTAACTCGATCGAAAAGATCCTTCAATTTCTGAACCAGTTCTAGATCAGGTATCTTCAAGCTTTTGTACAGGACAATGAGACAATGGCTGATGGATCGAATCTCAGTATCCAGTTGACAAGTTAGAAGGTGGTCCAAAACAATAGGCTCAAAATCTAAGCTAAAGTAGGAATCCGGTTCAGTTTTATGGCTGCTGTCCTCAGCACTTGATTTTGATTCTTTGGGGGCATTAAATCGTAGATGCAACAAAGTCAAAACCCTATAACAGTAACTCTTATCAAAGGCTTGAATATGGTTCGCATGTACCCACTTTAAAACTTTGAAGCAGAATGATTTCACCTTCGATAAATTGGATACCACCAACTGTTTGCCCAATTTACTGTCAATCAACTGGGAGATAAACTTACTGAAGTTGTAAATATCCTCTAAATTCCCCTTTGTTACATCACTACCTTTGAATTCTAAACTAAATAACCTATCGTACTTGGCTGAAAATAGCTGTTGAAAGACAACTTCAAAGCTTAGATTTCTAGTTGCCAAAAGCTGTAAAGTCGGTAGTAGTAGCCTTCTAAAATAGATCTCTTCGACTTCGATGAACTTGGATATTATCAACTGAGTTACACTATCCAAGTCTTGAGCTTGACGATCCTTATTCTTAAGCTTCAAGTTGAAATTGGCTAAACTTTGCTCGAGAGGTTGAAATTGGACATCCGACTTTAATTTTAGGTTATCATACTTGTAGTTGAAATTCAAAAGCTGGGTTAAGTTAGTAAATGCTTCACCTCCTTCTTCTACACTCATCTTCTCTATAATCCTGCTCTTTTTCTAAGTTGAGATGAAAGACTTTTGGATAAAATTTTTTGATAAACTTGATTTAGAATTTTGGAAAATAGGTAATCGACGTCATTTACTAAAACTTAATTGGACTCTTTGATCACCATCTCAATGATTCTAGTTTATGATTAGCTAATTCTCATTTTGGTAAACTTCATGCCAATTAGGATGGCCTGCTCTTGTCTATGTCAAGTACCTAAACTCCCTAACGATGGCGAGTTCTGTATAGCATAGTGGCTGCTGGGGATACTTAATTAAAAGCAATTTAAATTATGGCTTTTATATGGACACACATATTAATTTAAAAAAACTATAGGTTAAAAATCCAAAGATTATGCTTGTTGTTATTTCAACCAGCATTTCAGCTAGTCAATATAGGGGACTTTAGTAAGGAGTGTAGGATATACGATTATACAAATTTTGATCTATCCAAAATTATGGACTTTTGGTTATTGTATAGAAGGTTTAAAGCTCTAAATACTTCATCGATCCAAGCACTATTAAAATTTAAGAGACGTCGGTGTTGCTAATATGCACTACTTTAGTTAAAATTTGTAGTATACATGATGCTGGTTAGTACTTTTCACATAAAAAAGTACCAAATTGCAAAGGGTTTCTGGAAGCTATTTCCTCTGTTCCAAAATATCATGAGTTCTAACAGAACTCCTTATTCCAAATATTTGTACTATTTTAACAGCAGAGATAGTAACCTTTCAAACAAATTTATATAGATAAAGAATATTTGTCACTAACCTCACCCTTAATGATAAGAAACTATTTTATTTAAATATAAGTCGCAGGGACCCGACTATAGAACTTCAAATTATTTGGAGACGACATCCGACTTGGAGGATGACTCCAGCTTCTGGATGGCCAGCTGGGCGGCTTTCTGACCGGACAGAAGCATGGCGCCAAAGGTAGGGCCCATACGGGCAGTACCGGTGGATTCAGCAACCTCCATACCGGTGACAATCATACCGGGCACGATCTCGCGGGTGTGGTGCAAGATGGCATCTTCACTGGCATTCATGTCCAAGGCTTTCATACCGGGGATAGGGTCGATGAGACCCAATTCGGCTAGACGACGGACACCGGTAGCACCGAAGGGTCCGTCATGGCCGCAAGAGGAGATGACGATCTTGGATTCGATAACTAAAATGTAAGTAAAGCTGCAGTTGAAATCTAAGTACCTTGGGGGTCCATGCAGGACTGAGTTCCGTGAGCCTTAGTAACCAAGGACCAGTTGGTGACGACACCACCAACGGTACCATCACGGATAATGAGATCCTCGACGGCGGTAGCGTTGTAGAGCTTGACACCGTTTTTGATAACCTTGGAGATGATGGTTGAGGTGAAGAGGGCGGCGTGGGCGACTACTACGTAGTTTTCCTTTTCTTCGTAGGGGACCTCCAACTCATCTAAGAGGAGGTGGGCTGGCTTACGTACGATCATTGCCGAGAACAGTTGACCACCTACCCAGCCACCACCACCGGGGGCAACTGAAGCTTCGATCAAAGCTACCTTGAGGTCGGGGCGCTTACTTAACTCAAAGGCGGCAGCCAGACCTATAAAGTAATAAAGTAAGTCAAAAGTTGTAAAGGTGATAAAGTACCAGAAGGTCCAGCACCGACGATAACAACGTCACATTCGGCCAAGTCGATCAAGTCTTTGCAGTATCTGGTAGTCATCTCACGCGAGACGTCGGCTTCACGGACAGGGGCGAAGTTGATAGTTTGGTTCAACAGGTGGTTTTGAGCTGACATTTTAGTTTTGAGTTGCAATTAAAAGTTGAAGGGAATAGGCTGAATAGCGACCTTTTATACTTTTCTTTACGTTCTAATAAAGTTCTGTACAAGTGTGCTGACTTCAAATGTGAATTCAATTCCAAAGGTGTCCAATAGGAACTTACTATCTTTAAAAAATTCTCAGCTGGTAGGGTTATACCTCCAAGTATTTTTCGTCACTCCCTATCTTGATAAACTAGATGCCTACCGGTTAATAAAAGTACATGTGACCCCATCAACTCACTAAATTTAGGTAGAAGATCTTCTCAGCTTCTACTCCGATATTCAAATATTTACTTTTTGGGATATAACCACGGAAGTATGAGTAAGATAACCCATGGATAACTTAAATCGAAGTCTACAAGGATTTCTAGCTCAAAGTTTTAGTCATCTCCTATATCCACTTTGAACTCTGATTCAAAGCTGCAGTCGTTCTTACAGCTTTAGCCAATTGGTAAACGAGTTTCCATCTTGTGTGAAATCGATTACGTGGTCATTTTAATGGCCAGTATAAAAGGACTTTATCAAATTCCAAAATCTATCAAAGTTTGCATTCCGTTTTGAATTATTACAAGGCTTTATGTAGTATAATCTATTAGAAGCTTTACTATACTTTGAAACAGATAGAGGGATGAAATAATTTGTTGTCATTTACAAGTAGGTGAAGTTAAGACATTGATATCTTATCTACCTCGTAAATATATTGGATGTAAGATGCATACTATGCCTCTGCTTAGTAAAAAACACAAATGCATTTGTAACTCTTCGAAAAAGCTTCTCAATAAACTCATTCGTTCCTTTAAAAGCTACCCAAATAAATGTGCATAGTGATTAATCTATATTTTTGATATCAGAAACTGCAGCTTGGTTCTATTCCATATCTCGATAGCAATTTAAACTTGATAACCGAAACTTTACAACTATAAAATAGCCTTTCTTGCCAGTATATAATAATCGCAATATAAACTTACCACTTAGATTGAAATCAGGATCTTGTAAGTCAGATATATCTAATTCAACCTTGGACATAGTTTAAATTTCAATTGCTTTGTAGATGAATAGATAAAATCTACCTTTGCGATAACTAGAAGGGCAAACTTTACCGAATCAACCAACAAGCTACTTGGGCTCAAGAGATAAATTTTATTGAGGATACTTGACTCATCTGATAATCGATAAAACACGGAATCGGACAAGTCGGCTTAAAAATAGTCTATTGTAGATACAAAGCTTGAGATACACTTGGATTTTAGGTTAATGAGCCTCAACCCATAGGCGATTTATTACCAAGAGCTTTTATAAACTTGCTCAAGTAGCAACTACACTATTTCTCAAAATATACATTATATATTTTTAAATATCCACTTAGTAAAAATTTCCAATAGGTTCAACTTCGACTCCTACACTTGTGGTTCGAAATATGTTCAAGTCAATCCAACTTTTTATAAACAAAGCTTAAGCAGTTCAGTCCAATTTAAACTAGCCGTGTCTAAACATACAATGAGATCAATTCAACTATGTTAGAAAACAATATACTCCAATTAAATACCTATTAAGAAGGTATTTACGATTGATGTAAGGATAGTGCCATCTCAAAATAATAGCTAAACGTTATATCAATCAACTTTATAAATTACTATTAAATTCGATAAATTAGTAGGATTTAGGCTCCAAGTCCTGTTAGGATCTACCAGCTAGAAGAATTAACTTTTGATACTGTACACGTTCACCAAGTAAAACTTCGTATAAACCAAGCTAAACTAAACTATATTTGTATATTCATATGCAATAAAAGTACTTATACCTCCCCACTACGTCCTAGGTTCTATAAAAGATATGAAATATCCTTGGTAGTGGCAATCGAAAAGGTAAGCTTCCCATCTGCTTTAGAGATGATGCAAACGAAGCTTTTTTTGAAAACTAGTTATCTGAATAATATCGTAGATAGTGACATTTAGTCAAGTCAACTTTTTACATTAGTAAAATTGATAGGTTTGGTTTGAAAAGCTTAACTTACATCAATTAAATTTTGGTAGATATGATGGTTTTCATCAGTTGGATAAGCTCCTTAAAAGTTAGTTTTAGAGCTGAAGAAGGCGACAATCCCTATATAGTATCAAATCAGCCCGTAAAATATAGTATTGGCATCGATAACATTGTGACAACTAATTTAGGTTTTAAACTAACGTACTATATAGTACGTGCCTTTGAATTACAGATTTGTCGGTAAGTTCCAGCTGAGTTAGCTTCGACCCAGTTTTAGAGTTGGTGGTATTCATAATAAAACATATTAAGTGAATATTTATAGCGTATATATATAGTTAATTCAGTAACAATAAATATATTTCATTAATTAATAAACTAATTTCTATTTCATATACGCTTGATACTCCTAGCTAATCCAATTTATTCAGCTTGTGAAGACATATATTATACAATATACAGACAATTTGCGATAGTTAGATCCTTAGTTCCTATAAATTTACTAATTTATATCCTATTGGCTTTGTGAAATGCACTGGTGTTGACCCTTACTAGCTAATATTTAAAAACTTTAATAAATATCTCTCAAGCCGCCTTATAAGGTGTAGAAGTAGAAGGATGGGGGTCGTTGCTGATTCGAAACCAGCTATTTAACAGGGTTATGACATTTCCTTTTGAAGAACTTATACTGAGCAGGAAAGGCTCTACTACCTCAGATGGGGTACAATTGCACTGTCGAATGAATGATCCAAGGATTCGGTACCTAGCACGAAATGAGCATTTTAATCAGCTTTTATTAGGAAATCAGTTCTAGCTCAATATCTAATTCTAGTAAAACATATGCAAATAATATTGCTAAATAATATAAAACTTCAACTGAAATATATAGAAATTGGTTATTAGAACGAAATGGTAGTAATCCTACTATGACTTATGATAAAAGCGTATCCAAAAATCATAGAAAGGAGGAGTAGAGATGAAAATATAAGCTCAAGTAGTTGGGATTACAGCCCAGATGGCAATGTTGATATCGGTAAAGGAGATTGACCAACTTCCAAAATAGTAAACAGATTCGAGGATCGTATTAGCAGTTGATTTTAAAGATCATTATGGATGCCAAAAAGCATATATGGTTTGTAGCTGCATATATAGTGCATTTCCATAACCAGGCTTCTATTAAAGCTTGAACTTTTGAATCCATAATTTTGTACATGTATAAACTGACCCTAAATCTCTATATCATACTCGGCACTATATATTGAAATTTTATTAGAGCTTCAAGTAAAAATGAAGTATATGGCTTTCTTAAGAATACCATTCCGCAAGGTTACCTTTTCGCTCAAGCATGTTTATCTAGCTTCTGATTCTCACTGTGGTGGGGCTTAGTTTGAGGTAGGCCTACCGCAGCTTTACCATCTTCGGACTGTACATTCTACAACTTAACATATCCGATACTCAATTCCAAACAACTAGTGTACCCTATACATCAATTAGTAAGGAAGGTAAGAAAAATATACTTTGGTCTCAACAATCTACCTAACCAACCTTTTGTTCGACCTAGGAGCTTCAATAGACCAACACCCAACCCAAAGGCTTGATTATCACTAAATCAAGGTTCAGCCTAGGGCTCAACTTGAAGAATTTACCAATCAACGATGCAATTGGACTCTCCAGCGACCACATTGCTGCAACCGAAATGGGCCTCCATAACCTTCTTCCCCAAACTACTACAACATTCTTTGGCTTCAAGCATGCTTTTAAAAATTTTGATATATATGCACTCTATTAATAATACCAGGTGGTATAAACCTATGCTAGCTTTGATTACCGATACGTTATCCTGTGCATTGATAAAGGACTCCATATTGTAAAGAGCACACTAACTAGATATATGTGCTGGTAGATCCTTAGCCAGTAGCAACAGATTGTTTGACAAAGGTGAATAGTACAAAGGCAAGAGCAATTTTCAAAAGGCTTTAAACATACCTTTGGAGGCTCTTTTATCGATGGCTTCTAGTGCAATAGAAAAAGATTCCAGGTCAAATCCGAAATTCTGCTTGCAAATCTCGAGTTTGACTGCTCAATCTGGCTTGGATAAATACACATTTGTAGTCAATAGTTTAGCAACCAACTTTCAGACCAGCCTTGTTTACATGCATGACCAAGCCTGCAATTAAGTTTAAGGAATAGCACATAGCAAATAAGCACACTATGTTTCAATAAACTCACTGCTGCTTACTAGATTAATGGTGGCTGTAAAGTAGCTGATTAAAAGAGCTGCCTTGTAGGTAGAAGTCATAAATCGACTCGATACTTTCCAATAGCTCATGGATAGCGTCATACTAAAGCACTTGATAAGGGCTAACCAAATGGATATGTAGAATTTTTGATTGAATAAATCGATTGGTTTAGTCCCATATATGGGTATCGTCACAAGACTTTTAGGGTTTGAGCTGTAACCTTATTCACTTTGCAATTCGAATAGCAAAAAGTTGCTTTCTTTCCAACATAGATTCGAAGCAGCTAGTGAAAATAAACAGCAGCCAAGCTACCAATGTAATCAATCTTATCGAGCAGATACTCGTATACTTACTCCTGCTTGCCTACCAACTTTCGCAATTGAAGCAGTCGATGGCAAGCTCAAATGTACAGTCAGATACGGTGCTCCAAGAGCTAAGCAGCTTCTTAGAAGCCTTGAAGCACCTTAACGGGGGTTTAGAATTTTGTCACAACAGGTATACGATGACTACTTGTATATGCAAATCTAACTTTTTAATAGTGCTTCATTATCTAGTAACTCAGACCAAGGTTGTCAGCAAACTCCTATGGCTCAAGATACACTCGGTTTTTTACTCTCAGCTGCAACCAGCTCCAACCCTTCTCCGATAGATATCCCACTCAGCAGCCTTATCACCCCCAAGGACGATAGAGCGACTTTAGCCACCCTTTATGGGCTTAGTCCTAACACTCATTCTGAGCTTGATATTCGTCACCTTAATAAACCTTTTGACACCGAAGGAGACCTGGCGGACTACCAAGCCGTCCCAGACAACTCTGCAGAGGACGGAATTGAAGATCCAAGTGTGGCCGACTTTGATCTTTACTATAATTCGATTCTTCCAGAGAGAGTACCTGCGCCTACCGAAAACCTTACCTTTGCTAACAAAATCTCCTCTACTTCCAAGTCTATGGATCCTAATTCAAATGGGTTCTGGTCCAACGCAAACACAAACTATACTGTAGACAACAACCAAGGATCTATTTCCCTTGTAGGCGAAGCTCCTACTTATCGGCCTACCCAACACCTCCTACCCTCAATCAACCAGGTAGTTCCAGCTGAAACACTCAACACCTTCAACCAATTCTTCCCTAACAACAACATCCAGCTAGCTGGGAATCCATTTATCGACTACGTGGACGATGCCTTAGACACATCTTGGTTCAACGGAGCTGGCTCTTTCCCTAATGATACCAACTTATCACAGCCTTATAGCCCTACTGGTGATGGCACCCAACCGCCTTTGGAAACCAAATTTGGACTTTTGGATGGCAAAGTCTCCACTACTTCGGGCTATGAAGGTTCTTTATCCGACTTTGCCTTCTGTATGGACTCGTCACCTCTACACGAAGGCTTCATCATCATGGATGCTAATCGATCCAATTTGATGGCACTTGCTTCAACTTTTCTCCCCAACGATGATCATGAGACAACCAATCTCTCGGTAGCTAAGCGTAGCCGACTTGATTCGAAAGAGGACTATCCAAGTATGTATGACGAGGATGACTTCGAATCAGAAGGCAACACTAAGCGGATCCGCAACTAACCTCCTCCTACAACCCATTCTACTACTTGTACTTCACTTTTCTATCTTTCTATTTATTTCCACAATTCCCATGCTCATACTCCTAGTTATTTACATTCCAATAAAAGTGCATCTAATTCAAGTGTTTATAACGTATATAGATACGCTTATTAATTTTACCACTTACTCCAAGTCGTGTATTTACTGAATTTAAAGCATATATTACACAATTTACAGCTAATATATGCCAGTAATACCTTTGCTTTCTATAAAGTTAATGATTTATACTCCGTTTATTGTAGTATGCCTGATGTCGATATCTTTGCCTGTACATCTTTGGCAACTCTATCAATCTTCTCAGGAGCCACTTGTGAAATGTAATGATGGAAAAGTGGAAGTTGTTAATATGGGTCCATTTGTCCAGCAAGATTACATTACCTTCTTTGGAAGGCTTTACTATCTCAGATGGAGTGCAGCTATATCACCAAATAGAAGATCCAAGGACGTGATTCCCCATATGAATGAATCCTTCGATTCACCTCTACCACTTAGGGATTTGGATGGAACTCAACATTTGGTTTTAGTAAGGCAGATGAAAGTAGTATGATCAAAGGACAAACTCTGAAGGAGCCATTTGAAGCCGATCTTAGAGAGATATGATGGCGAATTGGTTCGACTTGCTGCAAATCCTACCCAAGTACTTTATGTCCGCCTCCGACAATATGAAGATAAGTTGGAACCAGGTTCGACGAATGAATCTCCAGCAGCCGTTCGATAACAGCATGGAATATCGGAGAATCTAAAAAGAAAGCTCATTTTTCAAATAGTGAGGTTGGTGTCGATTTAAAGGCTCTACCAGCACTCAAAGCTAGTAGGCAAGATAAATGGCCTGGTTATTAAATTATAGGGAGGCTGTATATGCTAGAAGGAGTGTATCTAATTTACAGCTATATGTGCGTGTAGTATTTTATATTGAACTTGGCATTAAATATAAACAAACAGGTTAAAGTTCTAATTTGAAAGTATATGTATGTATTGATGTTAGCATTTTATCCAACTTATTACTACAGTTTAGACTTTGATCCCAATTTCAATTGGAATAACAAGTTTGTACCAATGTAAATTCAAAAAGACTTTTTGTTCAAATATATCTATCAAACTTCTAGTTCTCATACTAATAAAGTACCTTTGAAAGTAGATCTATCAATATACTGGAGCTTTGTCATCTTTGGATCATACATCAGAAAATTTAGATATACCTGGTGCTCATTTTCGGTTAGTTCTTGTACTATATAAGCCAACAACAAAACCTAAAGCTAAATAAACACCATAGCTGAAGCTCAATCTAAGATTCAATTTGAAGGACTTGTGGACGTACGATGAAACAGGTGTTCCCAGCAACTACCTAGTTACAATCGTATCCTACTAGTAGTACTGGCTAGTAGAAGCTTACATTAGCCACCAGGCATCGATAAGGCCAGCTGCATCATGGTGAAAGACTATCTATTGAAGAGAGTCAACTATTTAGGTAAATGTGTTGGTAATCATTTCATTAGTATCAATTATCCATTCAACAAAGGTTGCCATTGGAGGTTAAAGGCATACGCTTTTTAAGGACTATATTTAAGATGCTTGGCCATATGGATACAAGTTTGGTACGAAAACCCATTACATTTATATGTCGATATAAGGTGGATAGTTTATAGAAAGGTAGGAGAGCAAATCATTTTCATCAAAAACACCTAGGTGGAGCGGCAACTTTAATGCTACATAATACAAGCTGAACTTTCAAAAAAGACCTTGAACATATAACTATGTAAAACATGATGAGAACAAGGTTAGCCTTGATTACTTTTGGAAATTTGACAAATCAACCACCTTCCATGGAACCAACGAGCTGCATCTACAAATGTATAGAAGATTCCTTGGAACGGCAGTCAAAACACCAACCCAAAACTAAATAGACCTTAAAAATCACTTTTACTGCAGCTTCAAATTTCTAAGCCTTCTTCTTACGCTTTGGCACCAGCGTATTAACTTGAGCTTCCTCCTTATGCTTCCTACTAACCTCTACCTTGACGAACTCCAGTTGATCGAGCACTTCTTTATTGCCCTTGCTTACGACGATGGGCTGAACTTTCAGCTTACTGAATCTTGCGTCAACCTTCTTAGTAGCCAGTGCGGCACTCTCCAAATTCGTGTAGTCGGCGTAGAGTAACGCTTCCAAAACGATTTCCAACCTGTTGGCCTTATTTTCACCTTCTCCATTTTCTTTAGCTTCGATTATCGGCTCATCATCCTCGGCCAAGCTCAGCTTTTTCTCCAAGTAGAAGGTGGCAGCCAACCTACCCGAATTGAACTCCTCACCTATAGCTACCAATTCTAAAAACTCTCGGATCGAAAGTTGGCTGTCGCATGATTTCAACATCCGCGACTTGGTGTCGTCCTTCAAGTTGAATATGACGTCTCTAGCTCTATCCTCCTTGTTGTAGATGGTGTCGTAGATGTAGGGGTTGGGCTCTAAGTTCAAAAGGTTGAAGACGGTAGATTTTTCGGTACCGGGTACATAGACAAACCTCTGGATTTCTTCAACTTTATTGTTGCTGGAGCTGGAATGGTTGGATTTAGCTAAAATATAATGGCAAGCCAAAGTGTTTGCCCAAAACTTCAGCAGATCCTTGTCGCTCAAAACAACTTTGGAAGGGTTCTTGAAGGAGTTGGGGAAGAGGTACTGCTTATTAGGTCGGGAAAATAGGTACAGAAGAGGGTTTTGCACATGTTGAAGTCGAAAGTCGATGTAGGTACGCAGTAGCTGGACGGTCGGGCTCGGCTTCTTACTGTCTCTAGCCGGTCGTATGCCACTGCTATCTACTTTATCTATAATAGTTAGGTTTAAGCTAGTTACTTTATCTTTCCCGGACCTTAACTTCAAAGTTGATTCGTAAGTCGTCAGCCCAGCTACATGGACGAAAGTGTCCAAATTCTTGTCAAAGTGGGATAGGAGTATTAGACGTTCACAAGTTCGACTCGAGATAACGGGGTACCCTTTGTAGACTTTACATAGAGATTTGGTGTCGGCTGGTCCACAAATAGTCTGGAGTCGATATTCGGTTGGGTTGGAAAAGCCTTGGAGAAACTTTTGCAAGTAGGCCTCGAGGGTAAACTTTGGATTGAGTTCTGAGTTGGAGTTGGTCGCATTTACATCTAGTTGAACATTGGTATCTGCCATCATTCTTTTTTGCATCCAAGAAAAGTTTGAATCAGAAAGTTTGAAGTTTTGGATGGATAGTAAGTTACGTCCCCAATTTGAAGCTTAACGAATTAAAATACATTTGATAGTCGTTTTAGTCTTACTATTGGATATACTTTATGGTAAATTTCAACGATTCAAAAGTAGGACAAAACTCAGAAACATATAAATTAGCGCAAATCTTTAGAAAGGGAATAGGAGCTTCAACAGTCTTTGAGAAATTTAAACTAATACATAACCAAAAGGAAGGGTGAAAGGTTCAATCAAGTACTTTTAGTTTAATAAATCTATGTGATAACTAAAACATTTATTCAATAACATTGACAAAAAGTTGAACTTAATTAAAAACGATAATTAGGAAGACAGATCCATTTGATCTAACATCTCACCAAATATAACATCCGAATCTTATATTAGATATAGAGAACCAGCTAAAGCAGATAGAATGGATGTTGAAAGAAGTTATACCTGATAATTAATTTTGTAATATACCTATACTGACCTATAAAACTCCAGATCCTCTTATCTATGTCCTTGTTTTAACTAGACTTACCCTTGCAATATAATACTCTAAACCAATCTACATATTTCTCTAAGCAGCTGATAAATCTTATTTTTAGGAAGAGAATTCGTACATTTTAGTATATATAGGTATCTGAGTTATATTGTTACAGCCAGTCCCACCTTGTATTGATTAGCCAGGGCTTTTTTAAAAATAGGTAGTTTTATAACAGATGCAAATGAAGGTTTTGAAAGTAAAATGAATTAAATGCAGATTTACAAATTACAAGTTGGATCCAATGAGGGATCAAGCCTTATAGCGAGGCGCCTTAGAAGGAAAATTTGCAAATTTAACTTCCAATTCTATTGAAATGGGATGCTTACATTAGAAAGCATACACTACTTTATCAAGATATGTGAAATATAGCATATTATCAGCTTAGTGTGCATAAAATATATAAAGTTTATAGCGAATAATTTGTTTAAATTACTGTATCAGGGCGCTATTTAGATACCCAAAATCATTTCCCCAATTTTCTTCAGTAGTGCTAACCTTTAGCATCTTTCGAAACATTAACTGAATTCATTGGTAAGACAAAAAATATTACATGTAGTCTGGTCGATCTCGTCGAGTGTTTGACTATTGGCTTGGGCTTCTGATCGAGTAGATTTGGCTAAAACTTATGGATCTTTTGGCATAAGACGTGACATAGGTAGTCGTGTTGCAGGCTAGCTAATATAGTCGAGATGCTTTCTTTGTTCTTGTTCTTTGTGACTAATAAAAAAATCAACTCTTGATTCCTGTAAAACTATAAGCTAGGAATATAGAATATTTAATCAAACTAACTCAAATCTAATCTAAATCCTTTAAGATAAACTTCCTCTTTCTATGCGAGAGTTTTGATATATATCGTGACTCAGAAGAAAGTCATAGCTTGGAAACATGTAGGCGGATTCCTTTCAACAAAAAGGAGGACATATACTCTGATTGTAATGGTCCACCACAGAAGTTAGGACTTAATTAATCTGCAGTGGTAAACGGTGAATATCCAAAATCAAGTTTGAACAAAGACTACATCCATAAGGGAAATCGATCTAAAGGAAATTAAGTGAACTGATGGCTAATTGATATAATAGAAAAGAGGTGAATAGCAATTTAAAGCGTGAGAAAAGGATAGATGTAAGATAAAAATATATAACTCGCAGCATATTGTCAGGTAATAGCACAAATATGGGCTACCTATGAAAATAAAAGCCATCTAATGTTCAATATAATATTTAGTTAGAAAGCTAAGTTGATATATAATATATTCTTTTTCATAAAAACATATATAGTTAACAAATATTAAATAATAGTTATAAAATATATATAATTAATTTATGTTGGTTAATTGCCCTTGTCGAGTGTCTGACCATTGGCTTGGACTTCCAGTTGAGTGAATTCGGCCGAACTTGGTGAGTCCTTCAGCATGGGACGTGACATGTTTATCGTGCTATGGGCTGGGTAATATAAACGCGGTTGAATTCTTTACAGCCAATAAAAATACTTAAAGCCCTTAATTCCCGTAAAACTAGAGGCTAGGAATCTCAACCTTAAACTAATTCAAACTAGAAATTTATATCCCAAAACGATCAAAAAGATCTTCAAAACCAACAAAAAATCAAATTAACATCAAAGGGCCCTCCTCTTCCTGGACACGAGTCCTGGTATATACTGTAGCTCTGGGGAAAATCATAATTTGGCGACGTATAAGAGGATTCCTTCCAACAAGGTATGATTATAGTAATCTATTGTCGAAGTTGGAACACGATTGATCTTCAGGATGGCAATTGAAGGGTCCGAAATCCAAAGTGAATGTAAAACTGTATCTATAACAGAAAACTGATCCCATGTGAAATTGAATGAAGCAATGGTTTGAGGTAACAGGAATAGGATGGATAGTAATGTAACCCAAAGCATATTTTTGGGTAGTAGCACAATGTAGGCTACTTAAAATAAATAATCTGATGCTCTATATACGACTTAGCTGAAGAGCTAAGCTAACAATAGCTATATGTAATAAAAATTCAATCAAGTAATAATATTGTTAAAAATTATAATCTTGTAGCAAGCTAAAATAAATATTTCGTCGCTATACATATATATATAACATCAGCACTTGTATATTTATTTTTGAAATAAGAATGTAAAATAGCTATATAAAAAACAGCCATTTCTAAAGCCTAAATTTGTGTATATATGCTAAACGCTATATAGTTTGGAAAATCAAGCTGCTAAAGTATAGCAATGATGTAATATACAGGTTAAATTAGAATAGGCTATAGGACGAAGGTAGTTGAAAAGTTTAATTTATTCTATGGACAAAGAAAATATATCTGAAAAACCTATAAATTAAAGTAAACCCACCTAAATGCAAACTAAAAGTTAAGCAGAAAGTCAACAAATATCCAACTTTCATTAATACATTCAATATCTTGCACTTAGCTCTGATCTTAATTACAACTGTGGACGAAGCTGATCCCTGGTACTATGCCACTCTACCCCACTTTAAAAACTTGAGTATATCGTTGAACCTCATTACAGTAGTTGCTTTACTCTTCCTATGTAACCGATCTAATATAGTTACATATAATTCACCTAGCTTCTACAAGCCAAATCTAGCTAACCGAATAGTTCTGATTGCAGATTGTTATTTGCTTGATTGATTTTGTATTCCATGGTGCTACTGCCCTCTCAACCGGTTCCATGAGTGGCTTTTTTCGTTCTGCATCTGCTTCCTGAATATTCCCATTGCTCTAAACCTGCGGCTTATCTTCCTTCAGAAAAATACTTTGAGTCTGGAGTGGGGATATGTTTATTGGGGGATATTCATACCTATTCCTATATGCCTCTCAACTCCAACTTATGGTAAATTTTAATATAGTGCACTTCTAATTGTTTTAGCTCTAGGATACTATGGCGCCAATAAATTCGGTAGATGTGGCATAGTGCCTAAGGAAAAATTTACGCTTATGAAGCTGTTTATATGCGCAATATTTGTGACTGTTATGGGTTTCCATCACTTTTTTATAACTATAATAGTTATTATAAAGTTTAATCGTAATTTGGGCGCAATTACTACAGCTACCAATTTTCTGAAGCTGAGCAACCAGGCTCTACTAAAATCAAGAGAAGTTCATCAAAAAGCTATTTTACAGGATATGGTCCTTAAATATTAGAACCAACCAATTTTATGTAGCTCTTTGTACCTCATGCGTTGCTTTTCACTTTAGTCGGAAAGACAGCTGAATACTGCATCTACATTGCAAATCCCAAATACTCAGAACCACTTAACACTTGGCAATCTTGAGAGATAAGCACTACCTTAAATCACATCATTACTGACTCTTAATACTTACAAGAACTTTGAATTTCTTAACGCTGCTGATGAGCCTCAGTATTCACCTGGTTATAAAATTGTGCTACCGAAGCATCCGAAACAGAAACCTCAACAGCGTTAACGATAGCTCTTCCATTGAGAATAGTAATTTGACTTATTTTCAATATCTAATATTTTAATCGAATTCGAAGATATGAATAGCTCTCCATTTACAAAAATCCAAACCAAAAACCATACTGACATCTATTTAAACAGTGCAGGGATGCTATAGTTTTAGTAATCTTCCACAAACTATATATATAGTTTTTATTCCTTTATAACTAACCGGATATACTATAGAACGCTACGAAATTATATTTACAAGCCTATGAACATTTTTCTGGGATTAGATTTATGTGTATTCATATAGTAGACGATTAGCTTAATTTTGGTTTTAAACGAAATCAATAAAGTAAAAATTTTATATCGATATTTTTATCAAGGATATATTGCATATTTATTGTATTTATAAAACAAATGCAATTTTATTTAAACTATTGGCATTTATTGGTATACTACCTTAGAAAACTGTGTCGTCACTTGTAAGATTGAGAGCCATTGGCACTAATTTGCCGAAATAAGTCAAAATAGAGAATTATATCGAAGTGAAGAATCCTTCCAACTATAAGAACGGCTGGATAGCGTGAATAATGAATGAGTTAATTCATACTAGATTCCAAAAAATTAGTGAAATAAGGTAAAGGAAATATCAGCAGGTGGAATAGAAGTATGGGTCTTCAGCTTGAAGTTGGATGGCTAATCAATACAAATTGCGAGTAACTAAATACTGAATTCAAAGGGTAGACGATCGACTTGAGAGATAAGAAATTAGATGAGTTGGCTAGGATGAAATACATATCAGAAGCTTGGAGTTAGCAGTAGTTAGAAAGGAAGTCAGGATTTAGTATTGGCGAGAGCTTTCCAATATTTCATCCCTTGCGGTATTGGGAGACTCAATAGAGATGTTGGCATCAGAAGGCGAGTTTAGCTCCACTACAAACATTAGTTTATATTGAAACTACAGACTTACCTTCATCGGTATAGTTATTGGAGGATTTACGTCTAGAAATCATTTTTTTAACGTCAGTAAAGCATTCTAAAAGTGAAATATGCAGAGTGGGGTCCAACATAAAAGCAACGAAATTCAAAGTCCCAGCAAGAGCTAAAAGTTAATACCGGCTCAAATAAAATATAGTACTTGTACCCCAAGACTGCCATACGTTGAGAGGAGTTGATGGTTGCTGAGTTGCGACAAGGGCAATAAATTCAATGGTCTTTCCTATCATGGCGAAGAAGCAGCACAAGGGATATAGTGAACTAAGGAAAATTAATTTATCGTCATCGAATTCAAACTTACACTCTGTATATTAGCTTTCTTAAAAATAAGACAAGCTCAGTGTTGTTTCCAACTATTTTGCTGGCTGGGCGGTGAGCATTATCTCTAACAATGCCTATATCATATCTCAGTTTTATTATAACCAGCACGGCTATGATGAGGCAGTAGACAACAGTGACAATTACAATCAAGGTAAAAGTCAAAAACTCCATGAGCTGTGAATTAGGCTTAACGACGATGGCGCACCTTCCAAATTTATTGGCGCCATAATATCCTAGAGCTAAAACAATTAGACTTACAGAGAGTTGCAAGTTACCATAGGATGGGACCGAAAGACATAGGGCAACGACTACAGGCACGCTCCAGTAAAAGTATTCCCATTTTGGGTTGAATGTCTTTTGGTGAAGGAAAACCAGCTGCAGGTTTAGGGCGATGGCAATGTTCATCAAACAGTAGGCCTGCCTCCCAAAGAAGATGCTGAATGCGTAGAACGAACAAAGGTTGCCTGAGGTTCCAGTTGAAAGACCGGCTGCGACATGGACAATAAGGTCGAACAAAGCAATCCCAGCCTGCAGTCGAAGGCTGATTCGGTTGACCAAGTCGCGTTTAAAGTAAACTATGAATGTTAGATACGGCGATATAGGTTGAGTTACATAGAAAAAGGAGTAATGTCAAGGATACGAAGGAGAGTGCAATACTCAAGTTGTTGAAGTGCTCTACGATGGCGTAGAACCAAGGGGTTGCTTGGTCCATCGTCTCTGTGGATGAGTGTAGATAGGCTATTATAAAAGTAAACAATAGCTTTTAGTTGAAACCTATCATCCTTTAAATATGTTCTCTTGGTGAAAATGATTTTGCAAGTTGGCTTTGAGATTCTATCAACTTTGATCCAGCTCGAGTATAAAGTATATAGTTTGAGATTTATATTCGTTTCCTTATAAAAATCTAACTATAGTGCGAAAGTGGCTGCTCAAAAGGCCTATAATCTATACTTGGTATCCACTCTATTGGCTAGTTCCAAGGAAGGCACCAAAAGGATAGATGCTTTCAGTACCGTATATTCCAATTACATTCATCGTCAATCATTGTACGCGATAATACAAGTCAGAGTACTAATATATTCCCATCAGTTTGTAGTTCTTAACGTACATTAACGCCTTCCACATATGAGTAGTACCATTATTATAAACTATCTATTAATCTATATATAGCTCGAGCATTTGCTTCAAGTTCATCAAGGGTTAGCAAACTACATCCAAGGTTCGCCTTTGTAAAACTTTAATTTACTATGGACATGTGCTTGTTAAGCGGATTCGGTTTCAGCTAACTTGTATATGTCTTTGTAGTGTGCCAAAAAATGGTTGGCTTCTTTGTCAATTTTTTTATATTAGGGATTAAATGTAGGTTGTTTTATGACCTTGTGCTTTATTATATTATATGATGGCAGTTCCAAATACCGATAGGCTTGATGTGAGTCCAAGAAAAACTGTTGGACATGAACATATAATGTACATGGTATTGTAAACCAGGGGTATATGCATAAGTATCCTTGTCTTGTAACCAATTACTCCCAATTAAGCATATTTCAAGTTCTTGTAATAGGATTTGTGATTCTGATGGGGAAATCTTTTAAATTTATGATTGCCACTACGAAACTTGTTCGCTATATGTAAAATTTTGAAACTAGTTTATCTTACACCTGTTCTACATATCCACTATTAGGGTATATTTTGTCGTATTTAGCAAAGCTATTGGAAAAAATAGCTATATTGAATATGCTATACAATTAATCCCAAGGCCTTAAATTATTTTATACTTTACCATCTCCATTTCGGCTTATTGGGAATATTTCATTGATAATTCTATAAGAATCTGTTTTCAATAAATCTGAACGAAATATGTTTCAAACTCAGAAGTTTTGTGGCATATAAAATATGACAGTATTTTATTAACATATAGTTTTAATATGAAAATTGAGCTATTGTAATTGGATCATGGTGTTTATAACAATGTATATTCAGATCTAAACGGTAGTGCGCTCGAAATGCTCAATTATATTTTCTTTACTTCAAGCAGCTTTGCTGAAGTACAACTTTTATGGATTTTTCTACTTTGTAAAAACAAAAGCCAATTATTAGACTTAGTTTATGAAATATAAAAACTTTTACAATCCTTAGTGGCTTTTGATTCTTGGTTTCCTGGATGAAGGGAGTCTAAATTGTTGTAATACAGCAATGTATTCTCAGGCAAGGAGACTTAGTTATAAGTCACAGCTTGCAAAAATCTACTTATTTTCTCAATATTATCAATACCTTGAAAAATCTATAAAAGGTTAGACACACAAAGGTTAGCTTTCGTAACATAGTTGGAAACTGATGGTTAAAAGCATGAAGTTGAGAACTTCAACCTATTATTGAATGACAATAGGTTTCCAGTTACTATTTTAACTTTCATAAAGACAATCAAATCCAATATCAAAAGAAAATGTATAGATAACAAGCTAACTATTTAGAATGAGTATATAATATTTTTGTATAATTTTGAAAGCTAAAAATAGTATACGTGGTTCAGTAAAAGTTTAATAAAACTATAATATTTTTGCGCTGCTTAAGTATTCATTGCTATAACCCTTGATGTCAGCTTTGGTAGCTTGAATATCATTTATCTCACCAAATTCAACTAAAAGAAGTTAGATACCAAAATTCAAATTGCATTACTATCATCGATGGAAGGGTTTTCATTGGCATTGCTGGAACTTCTGTTTCGGATGCTCCTGTAGCACGCTACTATAGCCACCTGAATACTTGGATCCATTGCCAACGCTATGAAATTCAAAGTTCCAGCAAGAGCTAAAAATTAGTAACAACATATATGAATATAGTACTTGTCCCCCAGGACTGCCAGACGTTGAGTGGAGTTGAAGGTACACCAGTTGCAACTTGGGTGAGATACTCAACGGTCTTCCCTATCATGGCAAGGAAGCAACATATGGGATATAGGGATCTAGATAAAGTTAGTTCAATTTGGCGTTAAAAAGACTACATTCTGTAAAGCAACTTCTTGATGAACTTTTCTTGCCTTTCGGAAGAGTTTGACTGGCCACCATCAGTAAAGTTGGTAGATATAGTGATGGCACTCAAATTTCTATTCAACTTGATGACAACTAGTGTAGCTACGATGCCGCAATATATCACGGTAACGATCACAATCAATGTAAAAGTCAAAAACTCCATGAGTTGTGAATTAGGCTTAACAACGATGGCGCACCTTCCAAACTTATTGGCACCGTAATATCCTAGAGCTAAGATAATTAGACTTACAGAACATTGAAAGTTACCGTAGGATGGGATTGTAAGGCACAGGGCGATAAATAGAGGAACGCCCCAGTAAAAGTACTCCCATTTAGGATTCGAACTCTTGTTTTGGAGGAAAACCAGCTGCAGGTTTAGGGCGATGGCTATGTTGAGCAGGCAGTAAGCTCCTCTTCCAAAGAAGATAGCAAACGCATAGAATGAACAAAGGCCACCCGAGGTTCCAGTCGAGAGGCCAGCTGCGACATGAACAATAAGATCGCATAGAGCTATCCCAGCCTGTAGTCGGAGGCTGATTCGGTTAACTAGGTCTCGCTTGAAGTAAACTAGAAGTATTAGATATAATTTGGCTAGCTGAGTTACATAGAGAGAGTAGTACTACTAAGGAAATTAAAGAGAGGGCTATACTTAGGTTGTTAAAATGTTCAACGATGGCGTAGAACCAAGGAGTTGCTTGATCCATAGTTTTAGTAATTGGATGTAAAGTTTAAGGCGTTGAAATGTATTGAAAAAAGTTGTAGGCTTGTCGATTTTCTCTTTAGCTTTTGTTTAGATGATTTGCTCTAATTTATATCCTTTTTTCGGATATATTTTGTGGCAGTATAAATTATACCGTTCCAATTATCAGCATTTTACAACTTATGCCAATCTCAAATTGTATCAACAGTTTTAAAAGCATTATACTTGTTTTAAAGTATGATTTTTGGGAGAGTCGCATCTGAAAATCAAGGTCTATTTAGTTGTATTAAGCAAGCAGTAGAAGCAGGTTTTATTGATAAAGCTTGAGAATTTTCGTATAGAAATTATTGTATAGTATATCCTTTGGAAAAAGGTTAAAGCTTTAGTAACATTGTATTTGAGAAATAGATACCCATTATGCCATATCATATAATTAAAATTCTTATAAAATAGAAATAAAATTAAGCAGTATTCGTAAATGAATATCCATTAATAAATTAGGCCTGGGGAAGCGTACTATATCATAAATATATAGTGTTTTTTATCGGAGAATAGTTCCTTTTGACTTGGGTGTAGGTGGCACTTCAAGAAAGTTACAATATACTATAGAATAGTAAAGGATTTCTATTGGCTTTTAAACAAATAGCGGCACATGTACTAATATAATTTTAATAGTCATGTAATACTTGTTTAAACTATTTCTTGAGCTACAGATAAATATTTTAAAGCAATATATAACCCAATTTTTATATGAAAAACTTTATATTAAAATATATTACTGGTCACTTTAAGATACAGTATATTTTAAAAAGCTATATATCTCAAATAATATCTTTTGGGAATTTTTATTGAAATCAATACTATTGTTTACTTTAATTTTCTATAAGGATTTATATTTCATATATACTTCACTATATAATTTTAAGCATACATGTCCCCCAAAAGCGATTTACAAGTTTAAACCATATTTTTTTAAAGTAATATATATAATTATATATAAGCTACTATGGTATTTAAGCTAATATAATTCTTTCTTCTGGTATTTAATAGTTATATAAAATTCAGGCTTCGGTAAATATCTTGGGTACCAGTCGAATAACATAAGGAGCAGATGAATACTTAATAGCTTGTAAGGAAAACAACCATCCTATTTAGAATATCAATTAAATATTAAGATGTTTTTATAGTAATGAGCTATAAGTATATGCTTATCCAAAAAATCGTAACTTATAAAAACTTAGATAAGTTAACTAGACACTAGATCACCCTTTACCGGATGGAAAGATAATAGCAAAAGTCAGGAAGGATTTTAATATCGTGAATATATGACGATGAGTGACAGTTTGAATAGGTGTATTTCAAATACAGCTGTATATTAATATTGGCTGAAAATTGTCGCTATCTATCAATATTTTTAAGTAAAAAACTGAATTTAGGCTAGAAAAAATACCCATATTAGAGAGTCAAAGGGATCAAATGACTTCAAAAGGTGGCCTGTATAGGATCTGATGCCAGGAAAGAATAATTTTGAAATACAGCTCCTTACTATAACGATGAAAATTTGTAGTCCACAAAATTTAACAAGGCAGTGGTAAAAATATAATCTGTACTGTTATATTTCATAAATCCATTATAGAAGTATAATCATTTTAAAGTTAAGACAAGAAACGACAAAATATACCCTAATAGTGGATATGTAGAACAGGTGTAAGATAAACTAGTTTCAAAATTTTACATATAGCGAACAAGTTTTGTAGTGGCAATCATAAATTTAAAAGATTTCCCCATCAGAATCATAAATCCTATTACAAGAACTTGAAATATGCTTAATTGGGAGTAATTGGTTACAAGACAAGGATACTTATGCATATACCCCTGGTTTACAATACCATGTACATTATATGTTCATGTCCAACAGTTTTTCTTGGACTCACATCAAGCCTATCGGTATTTGGAACTGCCATCATATAATATAATAAAGCACAAGGTCATAAAACAACCTACATTTAATCCCTAATATAAAAAAATTGACAAAGAAGCCAACCATTTTTTGGCACACTACAAAGACATATACAAGTTAGCTGAAACCGAATCCGCTTAACAAGCACATGTCCATAGTAAATTAAAGTTTTACAAAGGCGAACCTTGGATGTAGTTTGCTAACCCTTGATGAACTTGAAGCAAATGCTCGAGCTATATATAGATTAATAGATAGTTTATAATAATGGTACTACTCATATGTGGAAGGCGTTAATGTACGTTAAGAACTACAAACTGATGGGAATATATTAGTACTCTGACTTGTATTATCGCGTACAATGATTGACGATGAATGTAATTGGAATATACGGTACTGAAAGCATCTATCCTTTTGGTGCCTTCCTTGGAACTAGCCAATAGAGTGGATACCAAGTATAGATTATAGGCCTTTTGAGCAGCCACTTTCGCACTATAGTTAGATTTTTATAAGGAAACGAATATAAATCTCAAACTATATACTTTATACTCGAGCTGGATCAAAGTTGATAGAATCTCAAAGCCAACTTGCAAAATCATTTTCACCAAGAGAACATATTTAAAGGATGATAGGTTTCAACTAAAAGCTATTGTTTACTTTTATAATAGCCTATCTACACTCATCCACAGAGACGATGGACCAAGCAACCCCTTGGTTCTACGCCATCGTAGAGCACTTCAACAACTTGAGTATTGCACTCTCCTTCGTATCCTTGACATTACTCCTTTTTCTATGTAACTCAACCTATATCGCCGTATCTAACATTCATAGTTTACTTTAAACGCGACTTGGTCAACCGAATCAGCCTTCGACTGCAGGCTGGGATTGCTTTGTTCGACCTTATTGTCCATGTCGCAGCCGGTCTTTCAACTGGAACCTCAGGCAACCTTTGTTCGTTCTACGCATTCAGCATCTTCTTTGGGAGGCAGGCCTACTGTTTGATGAACATTGCCATCGCCCTAAACCTGCAGCTGGTTTTCCTTCACCAAAAGACATTCAACCCAAAATGGGAATACTTTTACTGGAGCGTGCCTGTAGTCGTTGCCCTATGTCTTTCGGTCCCATCCTATGGTAACTTGCAACTCTCTGTAAGTCTAATTGTTTTAGCTCTAGGATATTATGGCGCCAATAAATTTGGAAGGTGCGCCATCGTCGTTAAGCCTAATTCACAGCTCATGGAGTTTTTGACTTTTACCTTGATTGTAATTGTCACTGTTGTCTACTGCCTCATCATAGCCGTGCTGGTTATAATAAAACTGAGATATGATATAGGCATTGTTAGAGATAATGCTCACCGCCCAGCCAGCAAAATAGTTGGAAACAACACTGAGCTTGTCTTATTTTTAAGAAAGCTAATATACAGAGTGTAAGTTTGAATTCGATGACGATAAATTAATTTTCCTTAGTTCACTATATCCCTTGTGCTGCTTCTTCGCCATGATAGGAAAGACCATTGAATTTATTGCCCTTGTCGCAACTCAGCAACCATCAACTCCTCTCAACGTATGGCAGTCTTGGGGTACAAGTACTATATTTTTATTTGAGCCGGTATTAACTTTTAGCTCTTGCTGGGACTTTGAATTTCGTTGCTTTTATGTTGGACCCCACTCTGCATATTTCACTTTTAGAATGCTTTACTGACGTTAAAAAAATGATTTCTAGACGTAAATCCTCCAATAACTATACCGATGAAGGTAAGTCTGTAGTTTCAATATAAACTAATGTTTGTAGTGGAGCTAAACTCGCCTTCTGATGCCAACATCTCTATTGAGTCTCCCAATACCGCAAGGGATGAAATATTGGAAAGCTCTCGCCAATACTAAATCCTGACTTCCTTTCTAACTACTGCTAACTCCAAGCTTCTGATATGTATTTCATCCTAGCCAACTCATCTAATTTCTTATCTCTCAAGTCGATCGTCTACCCTTTGAATTCAGTATTTAGTTACTCGCAATTTGTATTGATTAGCCATCCAACTTCAAGCTGAAGACCCATACTTCTATTCCACCTGCTGATATTTCCTTTACCTTATTTCACTAATTTTTTGGAATCTAGTATGAATTAACTCATTCATTATTCACGCTATCCAGCCGTTCTTATAGTTGGAAGGATTCTTCACTTCGATATAATTCTCTATTTTGACTTATTTCGGCAAATTAGTGCCAATGGCTCTCAATCTTACAAGTGACGACACAGTTTTCTAAGGTAGTATACCAATAAATGCCAATAGTTTAAATAAAATTGCATTTGTTTTATAAATACAATAAATATGCAATATATCCTTGATAAAAATATCGATATAAAATTTTTACTTTATTGATTTCGTTTAAAACCAAAATTAAGCTAATCGTCTACTATATGAATACACATAAATCTAATCCCAGAAAAATGTTCATAGGCTTGTAAATATAATTTCGTAGCGTTCTATAGTATATCCGGTTAGTTATAAAGGAATAAAAACTATATATATAGTTTGTGGAAGATTACTAAAACTATAGCATCCCTGCACTGTTTAAATAGATGTCAGTATGGTTTTTGGTTTGGATTTTTGTAAATGGAGAGCTATTCATATCTTCGAATTCGATTAAAATATTAGATATTGAAAATAAGTCAAATTACTATTCTCAATGGAAGAGCTATCGTTAACGCTGTTGAGGTTTCTGTTTCGGATGCTTCGGTAGCACAATTTTATAACCAGGTGAATACTGAGGCTCATCAGCAGCGTTAAGAAATTCAAAGTTCTTGTAAGTATTAAGAGTCAGTAATGATGTGATTTAAGGTAGTGCTTATCTCTCAAGATTGCCAAGTGTTAAGTGGTTCTGAGTATTTGGGATTTGCAATGTAGATGCAGTATTCAGCTGTCTTTCCGACTAAAGTGAAAAGCAACGCATGAGGTACAAAGAGCTACATAAAATTGGTTGGTTCTAATATTTAAGGACCATATCCTGTAAAATAGCTTTTTGATGAACTTCTCTTGATTTTAGTAGAGCCTGGTTGCTCAGCTTCAGAAAATTGGTAGCTGTAGTAATTGCGCCCAAATTACGATTAAACTTTATAATAACTATTATAGTTATAAAAAAGTGATGGAAACCCATAACAGTCACAAATATTGCGCATATAAACAGCTTCATAAGCGTAAATTTTTCCTTAGGCACTATGCCACATCTACCGAATTTATTGGCGCCATAGTATCCTAGAGCTAAAACAATTAGAAGTGCACTATATTAAAATTTACCATAAGTTGGAGTTGAGAGGCATATAGGAATAGGTATGAATATCCCCCAATAAACATATCCCCACTCCAGACTCAAAGTATTTTTCTGAAGGAAGATAAGCCGCAGGTTTAGAGCAATGGGAATATTCAGGAAGCAGATGCAGAACGAAAAAAGCCACTCATGGAACCGGTTGAGAGGGCAGTAGCACCATGGAATACAAAATCAATCAAGCAAATAACAATCTGCAATCAGAACTATTCGGTTAGCTAGATTTGGCTTGTAGAAGCTAGGTGAATTATATGTAACTATATTAGATCGGTTACATAGGAAGAGTAAAGCAACTACTGTAATGAGGTTCAACGATATACTCAAGTTTTTAAAGTGGGGTAGAGTGGCATAGTACCAGGGATCAGCTTCGTCCACAGTTGTAATTAAGATCAGAGCTAAGTGCAAGATATTGAATGTATTAATGAAAGTTGGATATTTGTTGACTTTCTGCTTAACTTTTAGTTTGCATTTAGGTGGGTTTACTTTAATTTATAGGTTTTTCAGATATATTTTCTTTGTCCATAGAATAAATTAAACTTTTCAACTACCTTCGTCCTATAGCCTATTCTAATTTAACCTGTATATTACATCCAACTTTGAAACTTAAGGATTTGGAATAATTTTAAACCAAATCTTAGATGTGATTTTTTGTGTATTGGCAAGAAAGCCCACATAGGCTTTAGCGGATCCATCTGCCTAATAGTCAGTAGGTACTTGACAAAACTTTATAACTATTCTAATACAATTTTAGCTACTTCATAAAGTTGAAAAATTATGCTATAATAAAAATATATTAATGGTCACGTACAGGCTTGACGGGACTTATTCAGAAATTTCAAATAGTAACAGCAGGTTTATAATGTTATAAATTCAAAACCACTATATAGATTAGCAGTCTTCAACCTCGTGAGTATGTCCACACATTGTGGATAAAGGAAGGATTTTTTATAAGTAAATTTAAGTGAAACACATAAAGAATATATAAAATACTGTATATTGTGGATAATGATCCAAAAAGATTGAAAAACACTGATACAGATATACTCGTGTAGTTCAAAATTCAGTTATAGAAAAAGACGTTTTATTTATAAATTAAAGTCAATAGTACTATTATTCAATAAATATACTTTAAAGTATATCAGTATATATAAATTCAAGCTATCAAAATAGAAAAGGGTGAAATAAAGAGTATATTAGTACATAGGTGGTTAAGCAACATACACTTGATAAGTTATATCGCACAATTGAAATTTTTATAAAAAAAGGCAATGATATGGAGCATTCGCAAAATGAATATATCTTATAAGCCTATCACTATTGTATTCCAACAAATGTTGAAGCTTTCATTTTAGATACTGGTAGGGTAATATAAGAATAAATAGTGATGCTATAGTTTTCAAGATAGCCATACAGACATTATATAGAAAGCCAATTATATAGCACATAAATATTAAACAACTAAGCTATATATCGCCTTACATATAGAAGATATATGCTTGCGAAAAGCTACTAGGATCTTTATACTGTAAATAGAAATAATTTGATATATGTAATAATACGAGCAGGATACATTTTAAATGCAGCAGAGTATAAATATAAACAAAATCTTCGTAACAAGTGGGATCTAATAAATGAATATATAATAAGTTCGAATATAATAAAGTTATAATATATATTCTCTTTGAAATTATGTGAAGTTCATCCTATTTAAATATCGAAAACTTGGAGTGTCTGACCCAACCTCAATGAAGTTCATTGATATCCACAAAATTTAGAACTCTATTATGATATCAACTAGTCTTATTAGTTTACTGAAATAGTGTAGATAAAGAAAATTTTAAATTTTCGGATAATGAAGTATAGTTTTTGAGAAAATATATATGAAGTGTAACAACCCTGGTCGTTACAATTCCTACTATGAGATCATAGGCCTATTCCTTCATTTGCTTCCTTCCTTGCTATTTTCTTTTTATCAACTTTTGATTTTCAACCTGCAATTCACAACTATTTTAGTTCCGAATCTATCCTACATCAGACATTTTTTTCACCTTTTATTATTTTCTTAGTTCCGATGACTATCTAGGAATCTCCACTACTAGCAGTAGAACATTGGATACTAAAGTTTTGGCAATAGTAAACTCACCAGTAGTAGTTCGGATTAGTACGGACTTTTCTGGCTAAACTTAGCAAAACCTTAAGTAATTTATAGAGTAGTTAATTGTGGATGGAAATCTAATCCCTCTATTATAACTACTGCTAAGGTATCAAAGGAGTATTTAAATCCCCTTTCATCGCTACCCAAATCAAGTATCTTGACAATGTTCCACCTCGTTATTTCATAGCTGTTACCCCACTTCCTAGCCATAGCTGTTGCGATAGCCTGATTTCGCTTCTTAGTTTTGAATAAAGTCTTGTCTCTTTACTCATATCCCTGTTTCAGCATAGTGTTCCTATGTGGTCTAATCCCCCTGTCCTCTCTACCTCTTATTACCTGTTAACAATCCTTGCTAACCTTGGATCTCACCTCCTTTGGGCGATTAATATTACTATTACGATCAACCCTCTCGAGCCAATGTTAACCTATCAGCCCACCCTACCTTTGCTCCTAATACGGTAGCACCAGCTGTTTCCCAACCTTCACCTGATAGGTCCCCTCCAGTCCAGCCCCAGTCCGTACCTAAGCCTTCATATGTTCCCTCTATCCCCTCCTGGAACTGGGACGTGACTACTATCGTGTGGGCGCTCCTTATGGTGTATTTCCTTTACTTGGCTATCCGACCTGCCCTCCGGAGAATTCAATCCTTCATTACCAATGCAGTTATGGGCGTTAGTTTCACTTTCCTCACTCACCGCGTCATTAGACCGCAATATGATGCCATCATTAGTTGGATCCAGTGGTACCTCCCTGGACCTTACATGAAGCAAGCATTTTATAGATCTAGTTAAGCTTATTTTCTCACAAGTAGGTGCTCATTAAATATACTTCTAGATTTTCATTTTGAATTTAAGTGTTACAAGGACTCGATCTTATAGTAAAAAATAACCCTTTTGGAGCATTGAAAGAATTATATTGTAAATTATGGGTACCTTTCCTTGCACTCCTAGTTTGATAATAGAATGCATAATTATTTGTTCTCTAGTTACCGATATTTCTTTGTTTTAACAGCTGTTCTATCAGATTTAGGAAACAAATTTATATATAAAAAGATAAAGTGTAGTTTAGCTAAATTGCTTCCAATTATCTTGGAAACTTTAGACAAAGAAAGCATTCTTATAAAATTATATATTGAAGATGAATAAAAATTGCCAGAAACCACTTAATAGACACATGTCTATTTGAAATTACAGTTTTGTAGATAAAAACCCTAGACATCATTTACAAACCGTCAAAAGCCCATATAACGTCTCAGACTTTACAAAAGTTATCCATATATATGACCAGGCGACTTTAAGCGCAGATCATACTTTGAAATAAATAAAAACGATAGGTATTAAGAACAAAGGAATTGTCAGCTAGTAAATTAGTATAATATTTTTTCTCGGATACATTAAGCCATAGAAATATTTTTCGGTTTGATTTACAGTTAAATATTCTAATAAAGTATATCTAACCTAGGCTTTCAAACAATTTATAGATCTACTAGGCTATAAATAACCCTTTTAGATGTTAGCTTAGCGTAGTTTTTAAAACACCTGCTTCCAGCTCAAGTCGGATCAAGATCCCAACCTGTAATATGAAACCTATAACGATTCCTTTTTCTGATAAAATATGTGTTTAAAGATTGACATATGAATTCAAAAACAAACATCCAATTCTTATAGTGAAGCCACTATCTAAAATCTATTATCAAAAGCTAAATCCATATTAAACCACTATCCAGCATGTTCAATGAAGATCCTTAGCATCACGCCGTCTTATTCCACTTCACTAATCTGACCACTATGCCATCACTTATCTTATTAACAGTGTTACTCTGTATATATAAACTGCTTATTATAGTCAAATCTAACATCCTTGGTTTGCTTCAGGCGAAACCTAGTTAATCGACTCAGCTTTCGATTTCAAGCTGGTATAGTTTTGACCGACCTTATATTCCACGATGACACCGACCTTTCAATTAATACCACAAGTGACTTCTATTCGTTCTATTCCTTTTGCATCTACTTATCGAGATATATCTACTACTTTTTGAGCATTTCCATCTCCTTGAACCTGCATCTGGCTTTCATTTATAAGAAGGACTTCAACTTGAAGTAGGAATATTTCTATTTGGGGATTATTGCATTCGTTCTGATAGGTCATTTTGTTTTAACTTAAAGTAACTTAAAATTTAGTATACTTTTAATTATTTTAGTTTTAGGATATTATAGCTCCAACAAATTAGGTGGATGAAATATAATACTCAAAGAAAACTTTGCACTGGTGGAATTTCATATATTTAATATATATGTAATCACCACGGCCATATATTGCTTTTTTGTAGCCATAATATCTATAATATCTATAATAAAGCTGCGGTATGACTTGGAAATTGTTAGACAATATCCACCGCTCATCTAGCAGACTAGTTGCAAACAATGAGATGTTCGATTTGTTTTTGAGGAAACTCGTTCTTAAAGTGTAAATTTAACTTCAGTACTATTTCTAACACTACCTAGTTTGCTTTACCCTTTGTGCTGCTTTATTACCATGATCGAGAAGACCGTTGAATATGCTATCTTCCAAATAATTCTTGAATACTCGAAGCCTCTTAATGTCTAGGAATCATGAGAGGCAAGTATTATACTTTATTTACACCGTTTGTAATCTTCATAGCTTTTACAAAGACCTTGAACTTAACTATCTTCATGCTCGATCCCACTCCGCATGCCTCTCTCAAGGAATACATGGATGATGCCAAGTGTATGACTTTTAAGAAAGCACCAATAACAAAACCTATGAAAGTAGATTTTATTTCAAATGCAAACTAATCCTTTTAGTGGAACTTAACTCCGTATCCGATATAAACTTTCCTATTGAGGACCCTAACATCACAAGAAATGAATTGTTGGAAAATTCCAAGAAATATGAAGGCCTAACAACCACTCCAAAATATAAAATGCGCCGTACATTTTATTGTATTTTAAGCTGGTAACTACATTCACTCTTTTTCACTGAATCTAGTATGAATTAATCCATTTGCCATTTGTACTGCTTACCATTCGGCTTGTGACTAGGAGGATTCATATTTTTGCAATCCATCACCTATAATATTCATTACTTCACTAATAAATTCACTTTTCTTTCACTAATTTTTGAGCTTATTAATTTATCCAATAATAATTAATGGAAAATTATTTTGGTTTGCTAGCATTGTTTAGGATGGCCTTCCTTTATTAGAAATTATTTGTTTCTTGGAAATCCCATTTACAATTTATTTTTAGATCAGCTTTCTCACTTTCATAGAAAAGCTCGTAAATTTGAAGCCAGACCAGGATGTTGATTTGCTAGAGAATATTTTTCCAATGACCTTTGCAGATGTATTAAGGTCCAATTTGACCAATATTTCATAGTTAAATTTTCACTTTTGCTAACTTTTATGGCGAGAGTAAAGAGCCATAGTCAATGTGGCTTTTTAATAACCGCTAGTGGCTTGCTAAAATCGAAGCTATGGCACTTTGATTTGGAACTTAAAGGATCGATTCTAGATTTATATCTACAAGGATCAACCTTTAATAAGCATGGTCTGGATAAATAGAATAGACCTCAGTTAACTTACATACTTCTATAAGTAGATGATAGTCTGCTGAATTTGGTTTCAGTCAACTTGCATACATACCCGCGCTGTATTTACTCAATGAATGATTACGACGTATAGAAACTTTAAAATGACCTAAAGGCGCGTAACTTTACAAACGTTGTAATATTGGTAGACTCTAATAGAAATGATTGACTTTCTTTGTCAAATTACCGATACCTAGTACCCTCTTACATATTTTCAACTATATAGCTCAATTATTCTTTAATTTGCCATCAGAAATCAAGCTTTTAGAAAAATGTAGATATGTAAGTTTATAAACTTTCGACAAGAAATAAGCTAGTTAAAAGCACCTACTCTATTTAATTTGTATGTATAATTTCTTGGCAAATGGTCCATTGTTTGAAAAATCAATATGTATATTTAATAAGGCTATTTGAAAACTTTTGAGTATTCCAAGGAAGAACTTTACATTTAATTGTGTTGATTTTACTTTAATATACTAACATATAAAACACTTAAACATCAATACTCGTCTTTTAGAGGAAATATTGCTTATTCATGTAAATTCTTTTTAGGAAAGGATACATTGAATACGGTACCATCCTTTAAAAATTTGGATTGCATACTTCAATTGTAAATTTGCGTTATAATTTCAATTGGACACTAATACACATAACTATGACTTATTTCTTTTATTGTACATTTTAATAGAATTTTATTATAATAACTATACAATATAAAAGTATGTAGTAACAAGTCTAAAATATTTTTTATAACTTTCATTCTGATGGATTTATTACCTTCCAGAGTACATAAAGTGGCCATGTAGCTAAAACTTATATATATTGCAAACCAAAAAACGTTATAACATATATATTAAAACTAGTATATAAGTTAAGTTTCTTTTAGCTGAGTCAGCTATCCATTTCTGTGTAAACCAACAATTTTTTAAAAGTTTGTTCTAAATGCTAGTTAGTTAATGGTAAATGTAAGGTCCAAGGGGGTGCCGTTGAATCCAACTAATGATGGTGTCATAATGGGAGCGTATGACATGAGAGGTTGGGACAGTAGAACCAATGCCGACCACAGCATTGGTAATATGAATCACCCAAAGGAGGTAAGTCCAAAGGGAAGCGAAGAAAGTTTGAACGGAGTGAGCTAAGAGGGTATAGAAGTTGAACCACATATTCGCACGATCTAACAACTAAAAGGCTGACCAGGAACAATACTTTATTCGTAGACGAAACAGAATCAGGCTGTCAGAGACAGCTATGGCAGGGGAAACAGATCAGGCTGTCAGAGACAGCTATGGCAAGGGAAACAGATCAGGCTGTCGCAACAGCTATAGTTGATGGTTGAGATCAAGAGGTGAGTAACAGCTATTTAAAATAGCGAGGTGGAACGTTGTCAAGATACCAGCCTTCAATGGCATTCCAAGGGTTTAAATACCCTTTCGGTATCTTGGCAATACTTGCTGGATATCCGAATCCCGATATCAAAATGCTATGCTGGTAATAGCTGGGGTTCCTAACTTATAGCCGAGATTACGAATATGGGAAATTGTCAAGAATATCTAATAAATAGAACAGATTTCTGTTCGAAACTAGATATAAATGGAAAGTAGAAAATCGAAGATTGGTAAGAGAAAGAAAATAGTATAGTGTGCAAAGAAAATTGGTCGATGACCTTAGATTAGGAATTGTAACAACCAGGGTTGTTACAGTAAGTCTATATAAAAGGCCCCAATATATAATATATGCTAAAATACATCAAACAGAATTTAAATGCATTATGTAACTATTTAAATTTCATATAAACTTGCAAATTTTCAAATGGATGAGAGCCATAGTTTTAGTTGAATTATGTAGTTAAAATTCCCAAATTTCCAAACAAACAGTAAAATACATAGATATATATTTACTGACTATACCTAAATTTTAATATTAAATATATCAATTATATCAATTATATATGTTACTATATCATACCTATAAATAAAGTTTTAGAATTCGGCATATTTTAGCTCATACAAGTACTTTATGGAATTTAACATCAGTTATTTTAGAGATCCGGCACTTAGTACCTTAGTGGTTTATTAATAAGGTGCTTTTATATATATAAATATGGTAATGCTATTTTTATCTAGAGTTAATCAAAACGTTATACTCTCAGACGAAAACTTTTCATTGATAAACCCAGGCAAGGCAGATGTGAAATGCTGTCAAAGTATGTTAAGGATGCCTTCATGTAAGAAAATGAATTGCCCAAGTTGTCTATCCCACTACTATAGATGCCATGAGTATAGAAAAAGAATGTACTGGCTTATCTAGGCCACTGATGGAAACCACTAGATTACCCACCTCCAATGACTTGGATAAGAGCAAACTAGCCTATCCGTCAGAATATCTTGTTGAAACTACGGGCTAATATTTCTTATTTATGTGCTAAAATCCCACCATTTACATATAGCAATTTTAAAATTACTTATTTATCTCAAGCCAAAAATTTTAAACAAAGTCAATCTTCTTTTATAGCTTCTTGAAAGCCAACCAACCTATATTGTTCAACCCAGATGTTCTACTTAAATATAAAAGTACAAATAGGTTGCTATGCCATCACAAACCAATATAATAATGGGCAATTTTATACAAGTGGCTTATTTTGCATATTGGAAATGAAATTCGCTTGATCTCAAATACAGCACAGGGATGGAAAGCTAAATTACCCAGAGCTCACTTGTAGAGGGGGTGACCCTAGCCAGTATAATTTAAGAGAGCACAAAATACAAACTTCAAGTATTACAACAGCTTCTATTTCATACTAGCAAAGTATCTCCGAAAAGAGTATATAAATAATAGTCAGCTACTTAACTTTAGTGAAGATTTAGGTAAAAAGGCAACCAGCTTCGATCTTCCATCAGCTCATTCCAACGCTCTAAAATTAACTATACATCCGACTACCGAAGCCATGGGCCAATTAATTTCCTTGTTCTAAGCCATTATGAAGCATTTCAACTTGAGTATAGTTCTCTACTTACTTTTCTTAGCAGTATTACTTTTCCTATGTAATTGAACCTACCTAACTATATCTATCATCTCCAGTTTATTTCAAGCGAAGCTTGATTAACCGTATCAGTACTCGATTTCAGGCTGGTATAGCTTTGGCCGATATTATATTACATAGTGCCGCCAGCCTTTCGACTGGAATCACAGGTAACCCACATTCCTTCTATATGATATATATTTGCTTTTAATACAAGTCTATTTTTTCTTGAATGTTGCCATTACTTTGCATTTGTAACTCAATTTCCTCTAAATCAAAGCCTTCAAGTGAAATTTGAACTAATTTTACTATAGCATACCTTTATTTATTGCCATAGGCCTTGTGATCCTATACTACGGCATTTTTTTATAATATAATGCTAACAATCTCAACTCTAGGGTACTACAATGCCAACAAGTTTGGAAGATGAGTTATCTTCGTTAAGTTTAATTTACGATTTATGGAACTTTTGATTTTTACTTTGATTGCGATAGTTACCGTGCTCTACTGTAGTATCATAGCCATACTAGTTGTCATCAAGTTGAATAGAAATTTGAGTGCCATTGCCATACCTATCAGCTTCACTGACGGTGGCTAATAAAACTCGTTTGAGATATAGGATACTTTCATCAAGAAGCTACTTTATAGAATGCAATCCATTTGTTATTAAACTGAGCTGAATTTATCTAGATCCATATATCCAATATGTCGCTTCCTTGTCATAATAGCAAAGACTATCAAGTACCTCATCCAAATCACAACTGATGTACTTTCAACCCTGCTCAATGTTTGGAAATCTCGGGAGATAAATATTATACTCATCTACATTATTACCGACATTTATAGTATTGGCCAGGATTTTGAATTTCATAGCGTTGATCATAGATCCAAGTATCTAACTGGCTATAGTGATGTGCCATAGAAGCCTCTGAAACAGAAGCTTTAGCAATGGCAATAACAGTTTCCTTTGATAAAGCCAACGCTTCTCAAGCTATTAAAGCTGAAGCTCAGGATTATAGTGACGACTATTTAAAAAGCATAAAAATACTATAACTATATTAAACTTTTACTAGATTGTACTTGTAATGACTTTCAAAACTATACTACCTCCATATCTTTATCACAGTCTAGTTTGATAAACCTTTTTATAAAAAGCTATATATTATTAATTTGCTCGAATATTATAGCTTAAAACGTATACATAATAAAAACCATATACTATAATTAATCAAAACTTTTAACTATTATATTTATGTAAAAAGTTTGTTAGTATAAGTATTCTTATATTTTAATAACAAAAATTTATATTGAATTGTTGAAAATATACACAAACACATATAGCTTTATATCATTTTTATATGAAAATTTAATAATAATCTAGAAAAACTATACTATATCGAAAGATAAGACAATTCATTATCTAATATCATATAGGTAGCTTAGTTTTTATCAAATATATGCTAAACCAGCACTTATGGTAATAATATTTAAATTATATATGTACAGATATTTGGGACTTCGGCAAGTATAAAAGATTATCAAGTAATAGATGCTAGTATATATTGCCTCTGTATTAAGGTAGCAGTTCAATTTGGTTTATAATTGTTTTTATTCCAAAGCATTCTCTTGTATCGGATTGATATAGTGATATGGAGGTTTTGGAAGCTAAACTGGAATGTTGCCAGTATGAAGGCTAGATGAGGTACTGGACTAAGAAAATTCCCTTTATAGCCTACAAACTAGCATTAGATAAGGCAGTGTATAGGCTTTAGGTATAGGGCATACTATCGCGAATTAGGCAAAATGCTGCTCCATCACATTTAGTCGTTAGGTTAAGAAATATCGTATCAAATCAAAAGTTTGAGTTTATAAATGAGAAAAACTTACAATCCATATATACATACTTATAAGCTACTGTATACTTCATAAGTTAAATTTTAAAAGACACTTACATAAAGAGTACATATTATTAATTATATTTATTAGTATAGTAAGTATATAATGAGTAGCTCGACTTTCAAAGTATCTTTGTCTTGTTGAGGAAGCTGGTATCGTCGGTAACAAGTTCTTGGGTAATGCATTGGCCATCTTCGATCTCAAAAAGCTCAGCTATTAATATAAGTACATATCCAACATCAACAAGGTACCTTCTTTTACAGAGTTATCCTCATTAAGATTGGTAGATATCTTCTTTATTATGTCGTCCCAGCATTCTCGGATGGCGATGTGTAGTGTCGGATCCATCATCAAAGCAAAAAAATTCAACGTACCAGCCAAAGCTAAATAAAAACTTAATAGAGATTTCAAATTGACTTTACTTGTTCCATACGACTGCCAGACGTTGAGAGCGACGTTGTTTTGCCTATCAACCAAATAAGCAATTGTCTCCACCGTCTTACCAATCATGGAGACATAGCAACAGAACGGGTACAGGGAACTATATAAATTAGTATTATATTGAACAAATAGTACATTCTAAATATAAGCTTCCTAATAAACTCCTGCTGGTCGGAAAACGGATTGTCATCTTCCTCCGAAAAGTTGGTAGATTGGGATAGAGCATTCAAACTGATATTCAACTTTAGAATGACGAGAAAGGCTACCACCAGACAGTAGGCAACTGTAACAATTACTGGTATCGAGAAAATCATCAACTCAACTACCTCCGAGTACTGCTTGCTGGCCATTATGGAACATCTATTGTTTCTATTAGGTCCAAAAAATCCTAGAGCTAATTATGTTAGACATACAATATAGGAAATGGTACCTAAGGTTGGGATCGATAGACAGAGGGCCAAAAAAATGGGTGCAATGTAGTAAAAGTACTCCCACTTGGGGTTAAAATTCTTGTTCTGTAGAAATACCAATTGCAAGTTCAAAGCGATAGCTATGTTCAAAAAGCAGTAGATCTGCCTACCGAAAAATATAGTGAAGGCGTAGAAGGAGCACAGGTTACCCGACTGCCCAGTTGATAGGTAGGATGCCAAGTGGACGGCTATGTCGATGAAGGCGATAGCTGTTTGGATACGCAAACTTATTCGGTTGACGATCCTACCTTTGAAGAAGACTAATAAAATCAATTAGACTTGTATAAAGCTGGTATGTTACATAGTAAAATAAGCAGGACTAGTGATAGGATGGATAGCACTATACTCGTATAATTGAAGATCGGTATAACCGCGTACAAGGGTTGGGATTGATTGCTCATAACTGTACTACAAAAAGCTGAAGTTCAAGTCGCCAATTTAAAAGTTGAGTATTGGTACCATAGATAGTGGAAACAAACAGTTGTGAAAAAAATCATCCAAGGTTTAGTTACCATCGATTCGAAGTATATTTCCGATTGGTGCTTTCCATATCCACCTACATGGTTAGCGGGAAATTACTGGTCATTAGACAAGAATTAGCATTTCTGCTTGTTCGATCAAGTTAGCTTGACTAAGTGCCGTAGTTATTCCTAAAGATTATTGGTGTAAAGCTTGGATAAGTTAGCAACATGTTGAAAAAGTTTGAAAGATGATGGTGCTAGATTATCGGAGTAGTAGCTGGGAATAAGGTTAAATTGGTACGAGTGGTTGAGTGGCGTGGCTAGGTAAGTTATAGAAGTTGAATTAGCAAACTGACTAAAATTTTGGGTGTGGTTAGATTGAACGAGATGTTTAAGCTAAAAATATGATTTTATATAGATCCTCAGAGGATGCAAGTCTTTATAGTGGCTGCACTTTGGCCTTTATCGAATGATGGCATACATTTTAAAGTTAAATAAGATATCTATGTACAGGGCATTTATAGTAGATTCAGACTTTACGCTAAACCTTTGAGTGAAGGGATTATGTTGGATCGTATTCAAATTGCAAAGCTTATATTTGGATGGCTTCATATCACCTATTGGACAGAATGTAGGGCATCACTCGATATACATCATACCTTTGAGTGAAGTTTACCTTTTCTACACAGAATACAACTGCAGTTTGATTTCAAACGAACTTAAAACTTCAAATAATAGCATATAGTAATCAAAGCTATGCAAATAAAGATTGGAATTCGATACCGATTTTAGTTTGATATGAAGCTTATATTCCACTTTCACTTCAAAAAGTTTACTTGATCAAATTTTGCTATACATATTGGATAATGTCGTAGAACAGTAGACTATAAATAAGCTAGGATAGGAAAATTAGAAATACTTGAGCTCCTCAATTTTTAACTGATAAAATGTAAGGAAAAGTGGAAAGTAGGTGAAAAGTATTGAAGGACAGTGAATAGCGTTCAGTTAAAAACTATTGAGTAATGTAATAAAGTGATGCCTTGTAAGTGGGTTATAAATTCTATAAGGATGGGTAAAGGTAAGTTGAATTGGCAGCAGTGCAATTTAGGAGAAAGTCAAGGATGTCGTAGGCTGAGTTATGGATTTTATAAGGTTGATAGACAAAGATTGAACCAAGTATAAAGCATTTCGAAATGTAATATAAAATTTGATTTTACCTCCAGGATCCTACCTTGTAGCTATATATTGATACATGGTAAGTGTATATTAGGTGTGAGCCTAAAATGAAATCAAATATAGCATATAGCTGTATTCATCATATCCCTATTTCAATATATATATATTTGTTATCCTATACTATCTTATTTTAATAAATATTATAAAGAGTGTAAAGTTAAAACGACACTTCTTTTGATATCCAATTGAAATACTTTAACTTGAAGCAATAAAAGGAAAAAAGTAAGAAGGCGAGTTACTACAAATCCAAATAGCTTGATAAACAGCTGCAACTTTAGGACTGGTCCTTCAATCTATCCAATTCTTGCCAAATCACGTAAACTATAAAGAGTGATAGCTTGAAGCGTAAATAAGTAAAATTAATTTAGTAGATTGAGTCGGTTGTGGAGGCCACAAATTCCACCTCAAAGATTCTTTAGTTGGAATCTAAATTGCTAAAATATATAGTATTGTATGCTTAAATATAATATAATATGTAGAAATGAATATTTTCAGCAATCAAAAAAGTATTACCTAAGCCGTTAAGCTTGCCATCTGGAGTTTGTACTATACTTATGAAATTAATCTAAATTTTAAAAGATACCCATGAAAAATATCTCCGTTTTATCAAATTTAACTTGTAGCATAGGTGTCGGTTTTGGGTATTAAACTACATCCTTATCCTCAAAGGAGCTGAATGAGATTCCAAAAACTACCAAACAGTATAACGATTAACTTTATTTCCTTCCAAGTTCACAAAGAACTTTCAAAGTTGCTAGTATGGTGGACTTAAAAGTTAAATTGATACTTGAATTCGAAACCAAAAAACACTTCAACCAGACTTTTCACTTTTTCTTGTTCATATTCTTACATCCTTAGAAAGCTAAGATTAAAATGTTGGACATAAATCCTTTGATAAAATACAATATCAAAAATTAGATAGTTGTCGCTATTTTTGGGCACTTTATTGGAGTTACTAGTTTTGTTCACAAACAGTTTACTATAAATTACGTAAATTTGAAATGCTAGCTAGTTTTTTAATAGCAATTCAAAAAGAAAGTTGTACAAACTACCAATTAATTATAGCACAGAGTATAAAGAGATTCAAGATTTAAAAATATAAGAGTATTTGCAGTAGAATTTGACATGGACAGTTTTGAAAAACTCTACATAAATACAAAGCTAAAGAAGTACTGATGAACATCTATTGACCTATTGAAATGTAGGGTATAAACTTTCCAAGCCTATTTTTAAATTATTTGTGATGTATAATGTTTATTTCTATCAACCATTTGAATTTGATCTTCGGAGTACATTTGCTAAATTTACTGGATTCAAGTAACAAATGGTAAAATATAGACTATAGCTAATGGTATTTATGCCAGTTGAAGTTAATTCTTTGTTGAGGTATATAGTAGCCTCATCCTTATTGATTATATTTCAATAAACTACAAGTTCAATGTCAGACTCCATCGCAATCCTATGTGTATATAACATAAACCTACAAATTGTTCAAACTACACTGCTCCTGATGGCTTAATCAATTTTCATATGCGGTTTCTTACAACCAATCTCTAGATGTTTCCAATTAGACCACTTGAAGCCAAAGCCACCATAGAATCTTCACAAAACTCTAGATGATTTTACTAAACCTTGGACCATTTCATTGGCTACAATCTATTTACAAATTGTCCATAATAAGCAGCTTAAAGCAATTCTCCGTTGAACTAAAAGTTGGAATGCTCAAAATCGGTTGCTTTTTAGACAGTGTTGACTTTCGTTACAAACAAAAGGTACCAATACATATTTATAGTTTCTAAATACAGCTTCATCTAGTTAATACTAACAAGTATTTTTCGGTTTATTAGAGTTTAAAGTTTAGTTTTATATGGCATCGAACCCAATAGTAGACACCCAAACTTCCGCTACCAACAAAGCTGAGGAGGATATGTAAGCTTTTATTTAAACTTAAATTAAGTATTTATATGTAGCCAATGCGCCGTATTAGAGTACCTACTGCGAAAGAAATGTTTGAAATCGGCAGAAGCTTTCCTCCAAGAAGCTAGGTTACCTTTCCCTCAGCTGCAGGAAGATATTGAGTTGGAACAAATAACTAACGACCAACGGTTTAATAAATTGTTGGAGCGAAAGTGGGTAACTGGAGCTAGACTACAACGCAAGGTAAATAAAGAATTTAAATGGATATTAAATGTTTTAGTGTGTCGACTTAGAACAGAAGTTAAAGTTGCTGCAGAAGCAGTGCCAAAACTTGGATATCAAATTGAAGGCTGATCTCACTAAAGTACTTTTACCCGACGCTCCAAGTATTGGTACACTGCTAAGCCATCAGAAACCAGTTACTTCTATTGCTTTCCACCCCATCTATACGGTTGTCGCAACGGCAAGTGAAGATAGTAGTATCAAAATTTGGGATTACGAGTCGATGCAGTTGGAGCAGACTTTGAAGAACCACACCAACTCGGTCAATGACTTGGTGTTTAGTCCATCCGGTGACTTACTAGGTAAATTTGCGTGTTGTATTTTGATATTCATTTGGTAAAAGCTTCGGGAGCTAACGACAATGCACTCAAACTGTTTGACGTCAAGAATGGGTACCAGTTCATTAGGAACCTCTCTGGTCACAGCCATTCCGTCACCTCGGTACGATTTACGCCATCGGGGGATCATATCATATCAGCCGGTAGAGACGGTACCATCCGAATATGGGAGGTTGCCTCCGGGTAGCTTTTTTATTTCCATTCACCTCTAACTTCAACTAGTTACTGTATCCGTACCATCCAAACCGGTTCGGAATGGGTTCGAACTGCTACCCCTTCATCCGATGGCCAGTTAATTATCTCGGGGTGCAACGACCACGTAACTTTTACCTTTCTACCTTTCTTAATTTTTAGCGCGTCAAAATCCACGAGTTTAGCACTGGAAACTGCAAGTTGGACATCATAGCCCACGACAATGTCGTCGAACGAGCTATGTTTGCCCCCGAGTCAGGCTTACCCTTACATCAAGAAACTTTGTCCCGACCAGGTACTTTATACCCATTGCTTTTAACTGAATATGCAGGTTGAGGACAATATCGCCGAGACTCCAGCCCAGTTCCTGTTTACTTGTTCTAGGGATAAACTCATCAAGCTCTTCAATATCAATGGCAAGTGTATTCACCAATTCGTAAGCTTTTTCTTGATTTAATATAATTTTTACTTTTTTAAACAGCCGGTACATGAGAGCTGGGTACGTAACATGGTTATCCATCCCTCAGGGCAGTATTTAATGTCGACTTCGGATGATAAGAAGGTTAAAGTCATCGAGATCATGTCGGGTAGGGCGGTTCGGACGTTAGTTGGTCATGAAGCCTTCGTCACCTGTTTGGCCTTGACTCCCAGATCGCATATACTAGCGTCGGGTGGAGATGATCTGTCGGTGCGGATGTGGAGGTGTAAATAAATTGCTTTGAATTTAGTTACTTCTAGTACTATGAGGATAGTCTTAATAGGTAAGGTGTTCGTTTAGAGTCTTTAAATTTTAACAGCTATCGTTAGGGTATTGAATAAAGTTTATTATAGAAGTTACAGATGGATATTGATTTTATTAAGCCTTTATCATAAATTTTGACTATGTGTTAGAGTTTCTATTTTATTTAGGTAGTTTAAATCCAACAAGTATACATTGCTTACTAAATATATGTTCCAACTCAAATCCAGTCCAATCTTCATTTATACCTACAAAAGGAAATTGTATTTTTTGCTAATTGTATTGGATTAAAATAGTATTTTGAAATTTTCCATAAGGCAAAGTGATTGAAGATAGCTTTGCTTTACCAATGCTAAGTTCATAAGCTTTTACATACATTTATCTTTGATAATAAAACAGTGTTTTATGAAAAAGTTGCTACACTTACCAAATTGAACTTTTCATCAAATGTATATCTGGAGAATTTGCAACTCTAAACTATATATTATATTGAGCCAGCCAATATATATATATTCTAACATAGTAACATATATATGGTGATAAAATATTTCATTATCCAAAAAGATACTTATAGTAGTACATTATAAAAATACAATCTATTAAGTTAAAGGATGGTAAACCCTACCAATTTTATTTATTCTATTCACATCCTTTCATTAATAAATCCAAATTCCGAAATCCTTTGACTTGTAATTCCAACCCAATTTTCAAACCAGATCTCTATCGTTTACGCTGTTCGGCCCACTTGAAGACAGGTAGGTCATCAGCATCCTTACCAATTTTCTGCTTTTTTCCTTTACCCTAATATACATATAAAATTAAAACACTTATCATTTCCAGCAATAATTACCAGTAAAGCTTTCTGGATCTGAACTTCACGAACCGCTTTGTCCAGCTTCTTCAACCGTTGCATACGGGCTTTGAGCAGGGAAAGTTGCTTGTGGTTCTGCTTTTTGAGTATATTTTTTTGATGCTAATTTTTTTAAAAGTTAAATTTACATAAAATAAAGATATATACCTCAGTGAAGGTAGTAGAGGCGACAGGTTGACTTTTGAGGACTTTGAGTGGAATACGGTTGTGCTTTCGGTTGATCAATTCGGGCACCGTGTCAAAGTACTTGACTGGATCAAACTGTTCGACTAAATAAATTTTTGAAGGGTTAACGAATGAACGCAGTTATTTAAAGCACCTTCTTCGTCATTATCGACAAATACGATATGCTTTGGTTGGTTGGACTTGACTTTCTTTGGAGCTTCCTCAACTTGATCACTTTCGCTTTCACCTTCACTTTCACTAAATTCTTCTTGCTCTATATCCTCACCCTCCTTCTCCTCCTCTTCAGATAATTCCAAGTCGTCATTACCAATAAAAGGCATCTCAGCACGAAGCTTCTCAATTTTCTATTTAAAAGGGATAAACCATTTAGTAGGAGGAATATTGCACTAAAACCAACTTTAGCTTCAATAGCACGGTGTCTCAGTAAATATCCTAAATCTTGTGTTCGCAAAATTTTCATCATATCTTGTCCTAAAACTTGACTACGTTCCATTATATGCACTCCATCCTAAAAAATAAAAGCAAAAATGAATATCTTGAAAACTCTTCAGCTTCATTACCTTAGTCTTAGCTTTGACCATCTTGAAGTAAAACTCATCATCATTCTTAGTGGCAGCCCGTAAACGCAAACTTTTGAGTTGGTCGGACTTGCGGTGGTAATCTTTGGCACGTAATACATAATCCTTATGCTTCTCCAAAATACCGAACCGTTGGCGAGCAAAAGGCTGGGCTCTCTCCCTATGGTTGCGTCGGTAGGCTGCGTTGCGAAGTGAAGACATTTTTACTCTACCAAAACTTTTTATAAAGGAATGGAACAACTTTCTTTGCTAGAGATTTGAGCTACTCTTAGATTTTTGGGAATAAGTCAAATTTACCTAGGAATTTAAAGTGTAGTGGGAATTGATTGGATTGACTTGTATTTTCAAACGAAAAGGGAATTTGCAGATCAGGTTGAAAGTGAGAGTTGAACTCAGCTTAAATGTAGAAGTAGAGTTGACATGGTGTAGCTGTTAGCTAGAGTAAATTGCTTTTATTACGATATAACTTTTCTTACCTACACCAATGGCTAAAAAAAAGAGAGTAGCAACATGCCTAATCAAACTAAAACTTACGCTTTCAACCCTCTCTCACAGCCTATGGCAAAACTTTAATATACTAAAAAATAACACTCCTATAATGAATTTATTTGCATCTCTAGCTTCGATAAATCCAGTATTAATTTGCCTTGTACCATAAAACTTCCATTAGCTAAATAGTTTTGGGAGGTAACCGATTACAACGAAAGATTGAAGGTTTATAAGGTGATGGTAGTAAAATTTTTTGTTGGTTGATGTAGACACTGCAGCTACGAGTTTAATAGCCAACTATACCAAGTGGTGAGCCATATTGTTTATTAGAACCGTTGCTGAGTCTCTATATAATAAATTATGTAGAGATCCTGTTAGCTTATCTCTTAAGAGTAAGTCATAAATAGTTTAATAATTAATAATTGCTTCCCTTTATTACACTTTATCAACATTGCCGTAATTGTACAATTCAAATTAATACTGACCCAAAGATCGTATCAAAAAATCTAGTTTGAATTGTAGCGTTTTCCAGTAAATTCAATACTATATTCAAAACTCTATGTTAGCTATAACCACTATAAGAATTATTAGACGTATCCTTTTAAAATGACTTCAAGTCCTAAATATATTATATGCAATCAGACGAACTGCTTGCTTCAAAAGTTTGAGAATTCATCTACATCAATAACTTGGCTAAAATGCTATACTAATTTACACTATCTAAACTTGCAATGTTGCAAGGCTTGTTCCATAAAAAGAGTAAATTTGGTGCTGCATCGAAATTGTTAAGAATACATATCCCATATCTTTAACTTATAATATCAAAGACATTACTTCTCTTCCAACATTTGTAAAAGGTTGGACTCTTTTGGATTGATTCCTTTAGAGAAATTTAGTTTTATAGGTTATCGGTACTTCCTTTAGGGGATAGGCTTTGAACCAAACTATATGTATACTTCAAACAAAGACTACATCAATTAGGTTAATACCCATCGAAGGATTTTATAAACTGAGATTTTATCAACACAACACTGCTCTGTCGAAAAATATCAAAGTGCAAATAAAGAAAGGTTGATAAAGGTTGAATAAGTTGTCAAAATTTTGATCAATACAGTGAAAAAGTAATTTAGGATGAAAGATATAGAAAAGTCTTTATAACGACAAAGCTATATCTGTATAGTACTATACCTTATAATTTAAAATCAAAACTATATGCCAATGTACAACTCTCATTTTAAAATGAAACTATTCTTTGTATCCTAGAACTTGCTAGATCTAGATTTATATAATTATTTTTATAGTATTTAACAGAAATAGCTTGCGTAGTGTAGTGGTTATCACGTGTCCTTCACACGGACAAGGTCTCCGGTTCGAACCCGGACGGAAGCACTCTTTTTATATCATTATCTTGGCATATCTCCATTCTTTTTACTATTCTGAGTCTATAATGGTATAAATAGTGTTTGGATGCCTTCCTACTTTTTATAATTAATCCGTTTAACATTAGTTTCTGTATCGGTAGGGAACGATTAACTTTATATAGCCAAGAAGTTTGTTTTTAAATATATAGTTTACACTTGCTAAGCATCAATTCATTTACTTATCTGTGTATAGATAATTTATAAGTTTTGAGCAGATTTTGTACCTGTATGTTGTGGAGTTCTTTAACATTATGATTTGCAGTCAATTCTCACTAAAATATGCAGCATGTCCTAACTGCAAAATAAAATGTCTATGATTTAAATGAGAATCCTTATTTAAACCTACTAATTCAGTGTCTATTGAATGATATAGTTTAATCGAATGCAGTACTATTATACAACAGCTTGGACAAGCTTAATTTCCAAGGTCTGTGGTAAATATTTGCTTTCGGATCTCCAAAATATACTAACCATTAAACCTCCTACCTAAATTTTCATTGGTCCATTTTACCTTTTACACTTCAGCCTTTAAACAAAGCGATGAGGCTACTTCTTTCGACAGTCCAAGAATAAACTTCCAACAAAATGAGTCAGAAGAAGCGAACCGAACCAGTAACTATTCGATTTGAGAAGTAGTGTAACCAAAGCGCTAGGTACCTGAAGCTGTATCCAACGTCCCCATCCAATTGAGTCCTGAACTTAAACCTACCCAAAATCTAGCCATAAAACGTAAAAGTTCGTTTATAAATCGAGGGAAACGGCAATCGACTTTTGGACACAAAAATTTAGGTACATTTATATCAAAATTTGTATTTTAAATTCATTTAAAAGGGTTTCCCCACCCTACTGTCCCAATTCAAACTTTCTACAGTCATATTGATACCAGCTTACCACCCCCAGTACGTTTAAATCAACTGGTAAGTTGGTGCATCGATAGGAACCTCAAGAAGCAGCAGTCCAAACATGTAGAAGCTCTACAAATCGCTCAAAAGGTAGAAAAGAAGTTGTTACAACTGTTGATTGAAAAGGAAGTAAACTTGAGTTGGTATACGAGACCGGTAATTTTGTTGCTATAATTTTTATTGATATGTTGTAGAAAACCGACAATAGAGCTACTTTGCAGAATCCCAAGAACTTGGAGCTATTGATAAAGCGGGACAAACTTCTACAGGACATTAAAAAGTAAATTTAACTCTTAGTAAGAACTCATTTAACCTTTAACTAATTATTAGCTTGGAAGAGGAGAACCAGAGCTGGAAGCAGGAGATCAAACATCTTAACGAACTCAACAAACATATCCATCTAAATAACTCCAACCCAACCCAAGCTATCGACCAAGTAGATTTACCAAAGTTACCCAACTTTAATGAAAAATTCAACTTGGCAGGTTTACAGCAGACCATGGAGCAGTTGAAGAATTTGGAAATTTTGACGGAACGGATGCAAGACCAAGTCAGTAAAGTTTCCAGTATCAATGGAATGATTCGGGAGGAAGGTTGGAAGGTCAACGATATGATAGTCAATCAGGAGTTTGTCGAAATCAAGCAAGATAAACTCAAGTTCCAGGAAGTGGAGATCGACCTAAGGTCACTGATGAAGGATATATTGAAGGATGAGTCCTACGAATCGTGAGGTTCTAGGTTGATTGTGGCTTATAAATTGAGGTTTATATTTATAGAGTTCTATGTTTGCCTTTCCATTTTATTATGGTTTACAGTTACATTTAATAGAGCTATAAAAAGTATTTGATTAGCGTTTCAAGCAATCGGTGCTAGCTACCTTTACTCTCTATAATTAACTAAAGTAGGCTTGTTACAAACGTAGCCCCAGCTTTCAAAGTACATTTTAATGGTAAGAACGATGACGAACCTAAAACCTACTCTAGTTAGCTTTGCAAAAGTGATGAAGGATGGACGATTTCCTATTCTAATTTTAGCTTGATTTGATTAGTGCTAATAGTATGCTAAGAGCCTATACTTTTATAAAGAGCCTACTAGTAATACACCAATAGCTACATTAGGTTTCATAATCGATAATAACTGATCAGATTCATTTTAAATCCATTTATATAGCTTATAGCCAACTCACTAGATTTGTTCAAAAGTCTTTTATACCCTTCTATAAAGTCCTATATTTTCTAATACATCTCCATTTATCCTTATGATCAAGGAATTGAACATTTAGGACATTGCTTTAGAGTTGTAGCCAGTTATCGTAAATCTATTTTGCAGCATTTATTAGCACGTATATGTGAAGCAACATAATGGCAATTTCGTTGTGCATTTCTTGTTGAAACAATTGGAATTCCATACAAACCAAAATGTGAAGTAAAGCAGATATCCAGTAAAAATACCAGTATTACCTTGGCTCTATGTACCATTAGTGCTGTTTAACTAGTTCTACAAAACCAACAGTAATCCTTGCTCAGCTCACATACCAACCAAAAAATAGACCTACCTATTTTTATCTATGTACTGTCTTTTAATTTGAGTAGAACTAGTTTACCAAATTAATTTTAGTAGTGCTAGAAATACAATTTACTACTATACCACTTCTATACGTTAAAGAATACTTGCTGAGCTAATTCACTAGATTTGTACTTTACTAAAACATCCTTATCGAATTTATTAGTCATGGATCTATTACGTAGCTGCAATCTACCCTTCTTAAGAAAAAGGATTCACCCTACGGTACTGTAAACAATGAGATAGTGCTTTTATATACATTAAGGCTCATCTAAAGATTCCAATTATAAATTAGCATCTATCCCTATGCTACTTCGATAGACAATACATGCTAGTTAAAGGCTAAGAAAACAAAGTAAAAGGCAAATGACTTGAAGTTCGATAATATACATGACAATTAAAAATATACATCTAAAATGGAAATCTTATAGAAACAGATCTTAAAAAAGGATTGTAAAATACTTGGATAAAGACACCAAATTTAATGTTTAAGCACGATAATCCCTATTCTATTGTCATAAAAAATATATCAGTAACTATTGGAAAGAGAATGAAAATTACGTGTTCAGAAGGAGGACGACGGTCACCACCGACTCTAGAGCTTTGCAATCTACCCAGGTAAGCTTCGGCCAAATGTCTACAATGTTGGTAGTGGTTGACACCTTCAGTCTTGTAGCATCTAGTTAAGGTTTCTCTGATGATACGAGCTTCGTAGACTTTGACCCAATCTTCTCGAACGCGTTGGGCCCTAGCTTCGATAATGGCTTTTTGTTTGTTAAATAGGGAAAAAGTAAATGTTAGTTTGAAGTTATAATTTGTGTAGAATAAAAGGGGAATGAAGGTAAATTTACAAAAACTTACCAACTGGATCGGTAGGGTCAAAGTCACTATCTTTGAAGTCGGGGACTCTTGGGAAGACTTGGTGTTCGTATTTCTGGGGCATCGTGGTTGGAAAAGTAACTTGCAACTTTCAACTTCAAAAAACTTAATTCTATAGGATGTCGATTGCTCGTTCTGTATTGATTGTCCTATTTAAATATTCTAGTAAAGCTGGATTCTATAGCTTTAATTTATTAATCCAATTATATGAAGTACTAGCGTAAATTAGTGGTGAAAGAGTTATCATATTGGTCAAATGAATAAAGTTCCTTAATATAAGAATTTCATTTGTTTAACTTGATACAATTTTCGAGATTCAGCCAATAATAGGAACGTTACTGTATAAATAATTTAAACAATTAATATGGAACATTGTAGGCTTACCACATTGTTAGGTCGATGATTGGATAAATCTTTGAAATGAGAGATCGAGAGATGGATGATGAGGTTGAGATAAGATTTTTATAGACGAGATAATCAAGCCAAGTACAAATTATCAATATTGCCATCCTAACCAAATCCTTTCAATAGACTGCCAGTCACTATCAACTACATATTTATAACCAACCTAATATTTTCAAGCAACAGCAAAATGTTGAGGACATTAGTAGCTTTAGCCAGCAAACCAATACCAACCATTTACAACTTATCGACTGGAAAAGGAAAAGCAGCTATAGCAGTTGTTAGGATATCAGGAAGCTCCGCCTTCAAAGTTCTGGACAACTTGATAAAAACCAAAGACAACAACAAACCTATACGGCTGGGAAGGTTAGTGAAAAGAGATTTAATAAATCCCATTAGCAAAGAGTTAATCGATAGAGCTATGGTTGTCGGTTTTAAAGGTAATTTTAGATACCTACCTTTTTAAATAAAGCTAACAGAGTTCTAGGCCCAAATACATTTACGGGAGAAGACTTGGTTGAACTACACATCCACGGTTCCAAACCAACTTTGAACTTAACTTTGGAAGCTATCGACAATTTGAACATTCTTGACAATAAAAATATTTTCAAGTTAGCAGAACCTGGTGAATTTACAAGACGGTAAAGGTTTAAAAGTTTATTCAAAGTATTAAGTTAGCTTTGATAGTGCATTTTATAATGGCAAGTTAGATTTGACTGAAGTGGAAGGGTTGGCTGCCTTATTGGAGGCGGAAACCAACATGCAGTTGAAGTTGGCTTTGAAGTTAGCAAATGTAAATTATTTTTTCGTTTTAAAATATTAAATGTACAAGTATAGGGTGACTTGAGGAGACTATATGAGGGTTATCGACATATATTAATCCAAAGTTTAAGTTCCTTGGAGGCATACATAGATTTCGGTGAAGATTACATGGAAGATGAATTGGAAGTTTTGAAAATTTGTACTAGTATTCCCAATCCTCCTACTAATATATATTCTTTTGTTATATAAATAGGTAGAAGTCAAATTGAAAACCTAGCTTCCAAGATAGTAAGCCAGCTCAATCAATCCAACAAAAAAGAGATAATTTTGGGTGAGGAAGGAATAAAAATAATCATATTCGGTACCCCCAACGTTGGCAAATCGACATTGTTGAACTTGTTAGCCAATCGGGAAATTGCCATAGTTTCCGATGTAAGAGGCACGACTAGGGATCTATTGCGGGTGAGGATGGAGTTGGACGGGTACTTGTGTACTTTGATCGACTCGGCTGGTATAAACGATACCCAAGATTTCGTCGAGAAGATTGGAGTGGAGCGAGCTATTGATAGGTATATCTTGATCAATTATTTATATATATCACTTTTTAAAAACATCTATAGTGTAGAAACTGGTGACTTAGTAGTACTAGTACTAGATAGTTTAGAGCTATTGGACAATGTAAATCAAAGCTTACCGATAGTCAATTGGAATATACTTGATCTACTAACCAACTCCAACCGTAATACTAATACGGTTAGTTTGGTTATTAATAAGGTGGACCAGTTAACTTTAAACCAATTTAAGCAACTTAAATCGGTATTGGATCAACATAAAGTTCTTTCCAAGTACCAACATATGTATATATCAGCAAAGGAAGGTACCAACACCAACTTACTGGTGGATCACTTGAAAGATAGATTGAACGAAAACTTTGGATTCGAGAGCAGGAAGGAGGAAGATGAGAGTGAATTCATCACTCTAAAACGGCATAAGTTCCATTTAGAGCAATGTCTACTACATCTCCAGCAGTTCCTAGGTAACTTTGGTTTAGTTTTGGCTTTGATTTTAAAATGATTTTTCAGTTTACAGTTTAGATGGCACGTCTACCGTATTAGCAGCTGAACATCTAAAGTTGGCGGCTGAGGATCTCGGTAAGATTACCGGAACTATCGGTAACGAGGAGATCTTGGATTCCATGTTCAAAAACTTTTGCATTGGAAAATGAAAGCTTGTACGTTCCTATTGATTGTATAGAAGATCTCTAATTAGAAAAATTATAGTGTTGTAATTTATAAAGGATAAAGTTTTTAGTTAGCTATTTGAATTATTGTATTACGACTACCAGGCAGATATCATCCCTTGACAACTTGTAGCTAATAACCTATTTAGCAGCATATAGCGAAGTAAAATTTTAAGCTCCACTATGCTTTTTGGTTATCGGTTATCAGTGTTATGAAAGCTATCCACTGTTAAAGGTCTCGATTTTTACTCTTTCATCTAGAGAGATTGAGATGGTATCCAATATCGAATACTTTGGTTTTGAATATTATATGATTTGCATTATTAACCTATTATATATAATAGAAACTTTGACATTAGGACTTGAAGAAATTTGCTATATATAGATTGAATTGATAGATCATATATATAGCATCGAAATGGCTATCTTTATTCTTATGTTGATATACAGTTAGAAAAAAACTTTTGCCAAAATTTTAAAATATCCATCAATCTTCCCATTCACATACATTTATATATTAAAATATCGAGCTGTATTCCTTGCTGTACTTCATAAAGCTTATGTGTTTCTAAAAGTAGCTATCTATCACTTTTGCTTTAAGATGATATGCGATTGTAAATTTTAGCCATCACTAAAGGTAGTTTAGTAACTGATGGCATCAATGGAACAAGAATTGAGAAGATGTCAAATTGTTCTTACCCAATCCTTTCTGGGGAAAGCTTAACATGCCCTATAGAAGGTAAAGATATGGAAGTTTGTTGGCTATTTCTCAGACCTTCGATCCAGTCTAGAGAAGGATAAATTATTTTGCAGTGACAGGTTCAAGTAGGCATTCCTTCGTTAGGGTATTTGAGTATTAGAAAGCTCGACTTTGTCGTTAGTCACAGCTAATGATCAAATATATAACATGTCACTTTCATTCCTTTAGCTCCGATTATATATGCAGATGTTTACCAATTGAGCTATACATGCATCACCCTTTCAAATAACTGTTTCGTTTACAGGCTTGCAGATCTGGAGGTTTACTTTTGCAGCCTATCTCAAAATGCCAACCAAATAATAGTTTAAAAGTTGAAATAATCGCCTAAAATTGCTTAAAATGGTAGGCTATAAATTAAACTATACATGTCAAATTTACGATAGTGGGTGGGTGAATTCGACAATTAAAGCTTTTTAGTGATTATAGTATCAAATCCCGGCTTATGCAACACTAGTTGGAAAAGCAACTAGCAAATTAGAAGCTGCTAGTAGGGAGCTATTGGCTTTTTACGGGTTTTTGCAAATTTTGAAAAATGCGGCCAGCTTAATGGAAGTTGACTAAAAGAGACTCAAATTTAGAATTGATTCTTCAGTAGTAGGCATTCTATGCTGAAGGTAACGTGTGGAAAAGTAAAGGGAGGCCAATTTTCCGGGCATATCCGACTAAAGAAGACAAGTGGAACAACTAATTTTAGACGAAACAGGTATTTTTGCATTGCAGTTAGATGGTCCTGGTATTTAAGTTGGCGCCTTGCATAAGAATAGACAAAACTGTATAGCACTCGTAGCTTCAGTGCGATACAAGCTTACCTTCCAACCTTTTTATTCCAAGTTAGAAAGTTGCCAGCATCTAGCAAAGAGAACTATGGGAGCCTGCGATAACTGTCGAGCTAGTAGGTTTAGGTGTATCAAGGGAGATGTGGAGTGTGAACGGTGTAAAGAACTTCAATTAAAATGTACCTACAACTATTATTCATCAAGAATCAGCTGTCTGACCTGTAAACGACGTAAAAGGTCATGTAGTAGGACCAAGCCAACCTGCACCCTGTGCAATGAAAAGGGTGAGGAATGTGTGTATCCAGAACCGAAACCTAATCCTCCACGACAGTTGGTTGTTAACACTAGAGACCATAGGAAGCTGTCCATTAGACCAATTTTATCTGCAAACACTGCTATTTTAGTTACTTCACACTCGATAGGTGGTAGTCAGTTTATCAAATTTTTCGATAAGGAAGCAAATACATGGGTCGTCGACAGTGCCAAGGAAGGTACGCTAATTAGCAACTTTTTCGAGACTGTAGATCTGTTAAGTATCCATAGTTTGGGACTCGAAAGTAAGGTCAACACAGGTACTAAAGGAAATTTTTACCTTACCAAGGCAGTAGTAACGCATTTGGTCGATATATTTTACTTTTACATTGGTTCTTTCTACGCAGTAGCTCCAAAACCTTACCTGTACCATCGATTGAAACACTTTCCAACATCCAACAGTACGACACTTCTCCTTTACTCCATATGCCTTTTAGCTTCCAATCATTTTGAGTCGCTACCGTTAAGTAAAGTGCTTAAGAACGAGTTTTCAACTAGAGTTTCAAAGCTATATAAGCTATGCTATATGCAGCCAACTCTTCCACTACTTTACTCTACCATAATTCTGTCCTTTGCCAATAAGATTGATTACGACCATCCCCTTATCTTACCCCAAAGATTTTACCATGTACAAGCTATAAGGCTAGCCCACCTCCTTGGAGTCCATCTGCAAGTGCCCAAAGGTTAACAGTGCCATCAACGAAATGCACCTTAGGAGCTATTACGTCTTGAACACCTCCGATATAATTCTTTTCCCACCCATGACCAAGTATGAGGTGCGATTCTTCGAGTACCTTGATTCCAGAGAGCCTACATTCTGCAAAACGATCGACGTCGAGTTGCCCAAATTCCTAGCAACAGCCCCTGAAAACGTAGTCGGCCACAACCAACCAGTAGACTTCCTGAAGTATGTCATCTATTGTATCAATTTAGAGCGTAGAATTAACGCTTTGAAGGCTCGTTTCCTCACAGCTAAAGGTACAGGTGCTAAATTGAATGCCACAGTTCGAGGTAGGTTCTTGAGTGAAGTCTGGACCTTAGAAAAGGAGTTTTATCAAAAAATATATACGAGCTCTTATGTCCATGGTCCCATGGCCCTGAACCAGAACTTCTTGGAGGTACCTACCGACCCCGGCTTATGCCATTTCTTTCTCAATTTCCTGCTGATGACTGTCGACATTTACGAGCCCTTTCTAGATATCGATAGCAACCTCAAGTTTATAAGCAAATTTGACTTTCCTACCCATCGAATAGCTATGTGTACCTTTATGAGTCTGAGTTACGAGTTGAAATTCATCATCACCATATCCATCGCAGCGAATACGATCCTCCAACATCAAGACCACTATATAAATTCCGACTCCTACCCCAAATGTTTCTACGCACTTTCCCTGTTTAATTATATCAATCGGACAGTCCAAAGTTTGAAAACCCTTGGAAAGGAGCTACCCATCCTACTAGCTTTGATAGAGTATAAACGATCCTTGCTTAATGCTTTCCAGAAGCATGAAGAGCGATGGCCATCCTTCATGTCTGTCCTAAAGATCGTCAGTTAGCCTGCAATTATGCTCCAAAAATTTATTGTTTCCCATAACAAATAAAGAATGTATATGAATAATAGAATACACTTTTAAGCTTTTGAATACAAGTATTTTACTTCAATCTGTGTAAATATAATAATAAAGAGTCTTATCTAACAATGTATTATCAAATACCGTCAATTCAGTAAAGTAAATTGGATAGAGATGGCCAGCAATCAACTTTGTAGGTCTATCAAAGTCTATCCTATAGAGTTGTCTAGAATCGAAAAGAATCCTTGTTAGATTGGAAATTCTATCACAAAATGTAAAATGCTGGTACATACCAACTACTTTGTAAAAAGCTGATATCTTAGATATGCAATGAATGTATCTTTATCTTGAGATGTTTGCTATATTATTGGTTGCATCTATGGTATAGGGTTACTGGTGTAGTTGAGAGTATTTTTATTTTTCGTTTTGAGGATTAATCCCTCTACTATTAATACAATTGAAAAGAAGATTCTAAACAGGTATGAAATTTGTTGAGCTACATATATGTATAGTCTTTTTTCAACCAAGTTTAGGTTGGAAAAGTTGGCTCTAAGACTTCACTTCTATTTCACTAAGAAATTAAGCCTTGAAAGTTCAAAACGCAATAAAATTAGAAGCTAAATATACATATCAAAAAGAAAATCTCCTATTATAAGTTTAGTATATTGATTTATATAAAAATCCATTGCTAAAGTTTATTGAATGGGGAATGTGAATCATTTAGTCTTAGCCATAATGTTATCACTTTGGACAACTTTGCTTAAAGACTTGCAAATGTAGAACTAAATTTCTTAGTCAAAATCTTTGTTTTCACTTCATTTAATCAATAGTGTAGCAACCCTGATTGTTACAATCTTTACTACTAGGTCATAGATCTGTCCTGTTTACTTGTTCTTTATACTACTTTTATCAATTTTCGTTCTGTTATATCTCCAATTCGTAACTAGTTTGATTATGAACCTATTCCGCCCTCTTAGTTTTTAATTGATTCCTTGATATTTTCTCTTAGTTTGATCACTACTTCAGAGCTTAAATGATCAGCAGCATAGTGCCTGGTCTAGGAATTCCAACAGTACCACGTTACCAATCGCTCGGTGAAGAGGAGGAATAATTTACGTCAAATATAACCATTACCAAACAGCAGAGGTATTTAAACTCGATGAGTGCTACTGAAAGCACTGATCTTGACAACGTTCCACCTCACTATTTCATAGCTGTTACTCACCTCTTGATCCCAGCCCTTAGCCATAGCTGTTGTGACGGCCTGATTCTGTTTCTTAGTCTATGAATAAAGTTTTGTCCATAGTAAGCCTTTTAGTTATTAGATAGTGCAGCTATGTGATTTAATTTCTCTGCCCTCTCAGCTCACTACATTCTGATTTTCTTTGCTTCCCTTCGGACTTATCTCCTTTGGGAGATTCATAGTACCAGCGCAGTGGTCGGCATTAGCTCTACTGTCTCAACATATCCTGTCATACGCCCCCATTATGACACCATCATTAGTTGGATCCAACGGCACCTCCTTGGACCTTACACCTAACTTAGATAGCTGCAACAGGCAGCTATTTATATCTACAACTAAATCTGTATTCATGAATAAACATGCAAACAATATTCACTCTCTGCAAGTAGAAGAGAGAGGTGATACTGCCATTGAAGTAACCCGTATTTACAATAGCTTAAGCAGTTGTCTATTTATCAAAATGCTATAAATATATGAAAAGTCAAATTTTATAAAGTGATGCTAAATGTTTACAAATAACTCTAAAGTAGAATACTTTGATAAACGAGTTGTAGGAAAAGAGCTAAAAAATAAACCATAATCATCTATAGTGGTAATGTTAACTTTAAAACCTTGGCTTGAACATATAAAAGCAAAATAGCTTGAGCGTAGGAACTATTTGCTAAAACGTTTCAACTAGTTGAAGGTATTATTTAATTAACTAAAGTTCAGTTAAACTCGAGTCGCGTGGCGTCGCATTGGACAAAGCTGTGTTAAGATGATATAAATAAACGAAAGGAACCTTTTACACTCAATCGTCAAAACTTCAAGCTTCGTTGAGGTGCTTCAAAAAGATAGCTTCAGCGGCTTGGTTACGCTGACTCGGAGTCGAAGGTTGGTACTGGTGGCTATGGTTAGTGACTACTGGCTTATTCTGGTAGTTGGAGCTGAAGGCCATCTGCGTTAAAGCAGGGGGGAAGTCGATGTCCAATTCACTTTCGCGTCTCCTGCGTGACCGCCTTATGAAGAAGGCAATGATGCCAATAACTATCACACCAGCAGCAATACCTACTACCGTGTAAACTATAGTTAGAGTAGTTGTATTGGTGCTCTTGTCATCGTTGGAGCTGCCTGAGGATTTAGTGACTGGGGGTGCAGTTGGTTTGGTTTTGGTGGAGGTAGGTTCGTCGATGTACTCAGTCTCTACTACTTCAACAACCACGGTGCCGGCTTGCGTCTTAGTTGAGGTAATGACTTTGGTTCGGATATCTAGAAAAAGGTTAGTACTTGCAGTTTTAAGAAAAGGTACTTGGCTCAAGGTTAGGTTCCGGTGTAGCTGAAGGATCGGCGCCTAAAATTAAGGTGATGATGGAGGCTAGTAAAACCAGCTTAATCAACATGTATTGGAACTGCAATATCTTCATATCTTGCAAAAATTTAGCTGAGGTTAGTAAGTAAAGGATTTGTGCAAAAGGCTTGAAGATTTGGCGTTATAATGCCAAGTTCTAGATAAATTGCAAATTCATCAGGTGCTTCAAGTCGATAAATGGTAAATCTACCGATTGGAAGTTCTGAACTCGGCTAGGCCTGATGGTTGTAATGTGGACTCCAACTTTCCCCCGATGTTATACAAAAATAGAATTTTGGATAATTGGGAGGCAAACTCAGTTTGAGCCTTTATAAATAGCTCAATGGCTTTCATAAGAACTATAAATAGATGTAATGAAAGAATTATAAAACATTTAGGCAGTAAAGGTTAATTCATTTGGAACAACTCCAGCTTCCAAAGGATTTGACAATTTTATACCTCGGCTATCAATCTTTAAATACCGGGGTAGCAGTACTATTTTGACCGGGATACTTGGGTTATTTTTACAAGTTTTGTCATGAAGGCTTGTCAAGTTATCTGTACAGAGGAGTATCACTTTTAATATATGCTGTACGGATTTAATCGTTGGTGGATGTTCGATGTAAGTAGCTTTATGAAATGTAGACATTGAGTACGTTACAGTGATACATTTAAATGTAGTTGCTCGAAGCCAATGTTAGAACTTAAATCATCCAATTGGGTTACTCATCAAGTAGATAAATTTTATCAGCTCATTATTGAAGCCAGCGAGCTTATCTAGCTACGCTACCATAAACTTGATGCTATCAGAATATATATAGCTAAATATAATATCAAAAGATGTCTACAACAGATAATAAATTTATTCAAACCTTAGAAAGATCTCTTCCAAATAGTACCCGCTTTGTCCAATCCAATGAGAGCAACATACGCGTTCTTAAACTTACTTGCTCAGACCAGTAGATGGAGCGCCACAGGTACATGGCTGAAAATCCGGACATGATGACTTTGGGCGACCATCGAACTCCTGTGTTCAATTCAGCAACAGCTGAGTTACCAAGGTAGGCTAATGAACCCAGGTGGCGGTAAGTGAACGGCTGTAGCTTGGCTTCGACCTCATCGATACGTTTTTTGTCTCTGCTGACGGTTTGGAGTTGTGCCAGCTCGTTAAAGTTCTTGGCGAGGTACTTGGCCTGCTGGTTGGCGACTTGAGCGGTAGCTGGTAGCGAAGTCATGGATCGATCAATGTCCTTGATCAGACGTTCAATCTCCTCCATATCCAAGGTATTGGACTTGTCAACGTCGTACTCGTTGAACAGCCTCTCCAACTCATATTGGTAGGCTGAAGCCTGCGGTAATTTGGTATCCAAAGTCTTTACTAAGTTACTGAACTCATCAAAATCGAGCTGGCCGTCATGGTTGGTGTCGGCCGCCTCAAAGAACTGGACGATGTTATCGATCAATTTAGGCACTTCGACGGAGGCGCAGTCTCCAACGGCATATATATCTTTGGATTCAGCCCCCTTGACACGCATATACTGATCGACCGTGAGAGCACGCAGGCGGTCCTGTTTCTGGAGCTTGTGGCTGAGATTTGCTGTCAGTGGGACCATGGAAATACCAGTCGACCACAGTACCATACCAGCTGGGATCTGCTTCTCAATCTTAGCTCCATCACTCCCTTTGACTTGAATGGTAACGGAATCGTCGTCAACTCTAAGTACCCTGGCATCGGTGATCAGCTGCATTTGTCGTTCTCTAAACAGCTTTTCTGCGTAGAGAGATAGTTTCTCGTCGTAGGTGTTAAGAATGTGGGATCGGGATTGTACAATTGTTATGGAAATGTCTTCGATTAAGGTAGGAAACTTAAAGACAGGTTAACAAAGATATTTAAAGTAAAGTTACGTAGGTGGTCAGATCGGTGGACAAGAAGTCTTCTAACTCGGCGGCAAACTCAACTCCTAATAAAAAGAAACTATATTATAATACTGCCCAAATGTATCTGATATTATATTGTGCTTACCGGTTGGCCCTAAAAGGAATATGAATTAACGAATGTTTTATATTATATTTTGCTTACCACCACCACATACGACGAAACTTAAAAGCTGCTTTCGCTTTTCCTTGGATGTAGTCGGCAAATATGCCAACTCCAGTCTGTTGAAGAGTGTCTTACGTATAATTCTTGCATCGTTGATGGTGTGTAACTTGAAGGTCTTGTCCAGGCCTTCGATTCCAAAAGTGATAGGTTGCGCCCCAACCGCTATTACCAGCTTATCGAACTCGACCCAAACCTCTTGGTCGTCATCCCCGACGTAGGATATCATCTTGTTATCGACGTCGACGTCGGCCGCCTTGCCTTTGAAGTAATAAGCGCGCTTGAATCGACGTAGAACTTTACGGATCGGCTCCAGCAGTGAACGCACCTCCAACGTACCTACCGTAACTGAGGGGAGTAACGGAGTGAACAAAAAGTAGTTTCGGGGGGATACAACTAGCACTTGGTAGGCATCGACGTCCAAAGTCTTCAACATACCTAAGGAACCCCACCCGCTACCTACAATAACCAACTTGGGTTTGTTGTTGGTTGGGTCAGTGGGGTTGATGGGCCATCGTGCAATGAGCTTTTCACCGTCCTGCTCCAGCTTAAAATCTTGGTTGCTGGGTAAGTCCCATCGGAACTGCTTCTTGTCTTCCAAGTATTCAGTGATGATTACATAGCTGGCACTTAGGGTAAATAGAGTTATTCCGGTTATACCGATTATCTTAAAGGCCCTAAATATGCGATAGAACGGTCCCCGTGGTTTATAGTTTGGGTAAGGTGGTAGAGGTTGCTGGGGAGGTGATTTTAGATGAGTTGTCGATTGATCATCACTTATTGGAGGTAGTGGTGTAGTTGGTTGTTTAGTACTGTTGTGTTGAATTTGGTGCTGGACTAAAGGCAATCTACAATGCATTATAAAATGCTTAAATTTATAAATGAAATCAAATGTACCTGTGTAATGAGTATCCTATATTTCCAAATCTGGAAAGATTTCGTAGCTTGGTGAGTCGATTCAACCTTAGCGACATCTTAAAGTTGCTGTAAAGAAAATAAAGCCAATTTAATTAGAGATTTGATATTGAGTTTGACTTTTGGATTTCTTTATATAAAAGTAGTTTGCGTCATCACTTTTACAATTAGAAATTGAAATTGTTTTCATAGTGATTAAAGGATTTCCTATAACGGCATTTATGATGAAAATATTAACCGTATGGTGGGATAACATGATTGTGCCGTAACCGAGTTAGCCAAATAGAAGATCTAGGAATAGTTGAGGTGATGGCCTTTGTATATATATAGAGTTAAAGACAAGAGTAAGGAGGTTGGCTTTTGTTATAATCTAATTTTAGGTTGTAATTGACCAGCGGCCAAAACTAAAGATGCATTTTTCCAAAATTAATAAACCTAGAAATACGAAAATTGACAATTAGGTTAATCCACAAAGCAAGAAATGTACTTAACTTGAATATGGCTGTCCGATCAAACTTTCAACCAATACAGCTTCGATATTATTAGCTATGTATTGAAGTACGGCGTAGTTAATTCAATATAGCCTCATTTACCCGATCAAATTTATAACTGATCCAATTTCGAACTCCACAACTGCCTATATACATACACATTAGTTAGCATAACTTTGAGACGCATCCTCTAAACTTAAATAAGCAACTTACCATATAACTCAAAGTCTTTTAGCTTTTTTGTACATTTTCCCTAACTAAACTGGGAATATATAGTCAAAAATGTGAGAACTTTTGGGTTCATTGTTAGTAGATCTATTCAAAAGTATCTTTTAGTAGCCTGATGGCGGGCTAGCGTCTTTTAATTATTCAAACTATAACTAGGCTTACTTGTATTGGGCTAAACTATCGGAGTTATAAATTTAGTCATATAGCCCATATCAATTGGAAACTACCATGTAGTCTAAGCAAACATATGCACGAATGTCAAAAATAATAGTATTGAATTTTACTTTTGAGACATCTCTCAAAGCTCATCAACAAGATATATTTCTATATAAATAAAATTGATAAAGTACTGTAAGTATAGTCTATTTGATTAAATAGAATTTATTATATGCAATCTAGCTTCTTAACAACTGAACCCCGAGCAACAATCGGCAGCACAGCAGTCAGCAACGCAACAATCTCCACCATCACAACAATTGGCATCCTCACTACCATCACAACATCCAGCCAGACAATCGAACAACAAAACAAAACAATCACAACACCAATTGGATTGAGGGACTGGGTCCAAAGTCAATACTATAGGTGTACTCATACTTCCAATGTTGGAGTTCGATAAGGGTGGTACATCGACATCTTTATGATTTCGTTCTTGGACTGATGGAGTATCTGTCTCCATAGTATTAATTGTGTAGTTGTAGGTTGGTGGTAAGTCGGTTATACCATCGTATACTACCATATTTCCTATATAAAAGCTTTTTTCTTGGTTCCAAAGTGCTGTCTTGGCTTTTCCTTTTATACTATGTTGGAAAGTTCAAAGTTTTTACAAAGGCATATATGTTTAAGTCAGGTGACTGGAAACTTAAAATAGAAATCTATATTTAACTTGGAAGAGAAAGCGAATTAAAAAGAGATGGGGAAGCGGCAGTACTAAGGTTAGTTGATTACGGAAGTATGCCTTTTGAGAAAAGAAGAAATTATATTGGTAGAAAAAGTATGGGCAACCCGCTAAGCCAGGTTGCTTTATAGTAAAGTTCCAATAGTTCTAGAATGGTAATATGGTACGGGTACTTGGTGGTTGTAAACCTGGCAGTTTACAAATATATCTGATTTTCATAATATTGAAACGCTTGTGCAAAAAAACAAAGTATTACTTTGCCAAAATATTGATAGATATATATGATGTCTATACTGTCTGATTATTTTGAAGTATTTGACTTCTTATCATAAATACTTGGTCGAAGGATATTAGGAAGTTTTAGTAGTTTCATACGCTACCACACATCTTTTTAACTTTTGTATATACTAACTTTAGAGAATCAAACATCCTTTTAAATATATATCCAATATAAACTAATCCTTAACAGCATGTTTACATGCTAACATATAGCTCAAATCAAACCATTTCATTGTATAAATATATTTTAAGTGAGAGATGGGGATTTCTGTGCAAAGGGAAGTGTAACTGTAAACTGTAAACTATATCAAAGATATTTCAGATAACCCATTTTTAATTTTGAATTCAACACAATGAACGTACATACCAAAACCTAGTTAGCAATTCGTATTGGAGATCCAAAGTGCAGCATCGTTCGACATAGCCTTCTTCAAGCTCATCGTCATCATAAAAATGTGTAAAAGGATAACTGGATAATGAAGCAATACCGTTTGGAACGTCGTTAGTTTGAGTAGTTGGAATCAAAGACAGAGCTACTTTATCATGAAATTTGAATTGTAAACTTGCCAATATATAATTGGTATCCATAGTTGTCGTTGGGTAGATAGGAGTCGATAGTGGATTTGACGTACCGTAGTTTCTGCTGGCAGGTTCCATCTTTTTGCTTTAGTAATTTTGTTAAAAATGAGTTTGTCTCCATTTTATACCTAGGTTAAAATTATGCTTGATTTTTTCTATGTAAAATACCTTTTCAAAAGATGCAAGTTTGACTTTGAAAATTTCCAATTATTGACAAGTAGTTTAATTATATTTCCTTATTTAGTTGCAAATTTCAAAACTAGTTAAAAGTTTATAAAATTGTCGATGATACATTTAATAACTGGCTAATTTCAATTGCTTTTAATTTTGGCAACTTTAGTTTGATTAGTACATATAATATGCTAGATGTAAAATACAAAGTTTACCTTGAAATCCAATTCAATTTTAACTTTTGAAACTAGAAAGTAAGAGTCCCATATTCGGATAAAATACAGGGTCCAGGGACATCAACCTTATAAATTTTCAGACCCAGGGATGGAGGTACAACTTTTGATGATGTGTAGAGTATGTATTTATCGCTCTTTTCTATTGTTCAATCAAAATCATTCAACCAACAAAAGTACCATGCTAAACTACAACTACGCCAGAAACTCACATTCAACCCTATCAGAAATAAAGTTATATAAAGGTTGATGATTCAAGATGAAACTAAGGTGAGCTTGCAACAGCTGTCTAACTAATAAAGCTTGATATATCAAAATGGCTTTACAATGTGAACAGTATAAAAAACTTTTCATCCGAACCATTTTTAAAAATCTAGTTACCTCATCTGTAGACAATGGAAGAAGGCTTATAGTAGAACTAGAACCAAACTATACGTTATTTGAGGTATAAAATCTGCTTTGTATGTATCCAACATCAAAGATCAACTCAAGCCAACTTTTATGTTTAAGTAGCAGATATCCAAGGAAATAGCCATAAGTCTCAATTTGATGGTAGATACCGCTATGACAATTGCTTCCAACTTGATATATATTAAACACGGCATCATCAAAATTTATATAGTGTTATCAACATATGAACAGATACTACTATCAAACAGATTTTACTCTTCAACAGCTTTATGATAGCTATGGACCCATTAAACTTGTATAGTTTGGGAGTCGAAGGTAAAGTGGATAAGGTTGTTGCTAAAGTAAAATTCTACCTTACCAAGACAGTAAACATCCTATCAACCTATTCTACTTTAGCGTTGGAGCTTGCCATTTATTTAATCTATCTGCTAGCTTCCAACAGCTTTGAAGCGTTGCCATTGAGCAGGATGTTGAAAATGGGGCTTTACAATAAGGTGACAGGCTTGTATAAACTTTGTTATTTTAAATTGAGTATGCTACTACTCATCTCTAATATTATCCTATTCTTCGCCATCAAAGCCAACTTTGACCACCTACTTATACTACCCCGGAGGTTTTACTACAATAGCATGGTAGCTTTAGCTTACCTACTAAGGATTCATCTAAATAGCCTAAATTCAGCTATGTCGCCAATGAGATGAATTTATGCAACTACTTCATCCTAAGCTTTAAGGATGTGGCTCTATTTTCACCGACTATAACTAAATTCCAACTGCTCGGCTGCTTCAAAATTAAGGAAACTCATCTTCTGCAGACATATGGACATTGATCTATTCAAAATTTAGTAACCAGCCCTGAACTTATAATTAGTTACAACTAACCAGTATACTGCTTCAAATACCTCATTTATGGCACCTTCCTTATATTTAAGATCAATTTTTTGAAGGTATATTTCTCCATATCCAAAAAACCGAATATGCAAGCCGATGTTATTCCTATTCATTTCCGACTTTTGAAAGAGGTTAAAGCTTTGGAGCTAGAGTACTACCAAACGGTATACCTTAATTGGTTTCTTTATGATCCACTATCTTTGGATCTCAACTTAATACAAGACCCTGGAAACCTTGGTTTATCTCACTTTATTGCCAATTCTATATTTCTGATGCTAGATATCTATAAACCCTTCCTCGATATCGAAAGTAAATGTAAACTTGTTGGTAGTTTCAACTTCTCACAATATGGAGTAGTTTTGGACACTTTTATCAACTCGAATTGTGAGCTAAAGTTCCTTTTGGTAGTAGTTGTAGCCTCCAAAGCTTTGATCCGGCATCAGGACCATTATATGAACTCGAGCATCTACATAAAACACTCCCATATACTTTCCCCCATGCATTACCTCGACAAAAATGCACAATATCCAACTATCTTTGAGAATGAATTGATAATACTGGTGATACTTATCAATCATAGGAGGATGCTGGGCGATGTGCTTAACAAATATAAGGTATGATAGATATTGATAAAAATTGTATTGAAATTGGCTAGTTAGATTTGATTGGGTTGCTTTTAACTTTGTATTACCGTAAAATAATATATTGGTATAAGGTCTAACACTGTGTTTTTAATGGTACTGCCTTGGTGGCAACCAGGTTTTTTTGATAGTAAAATATATCTTTCACTACAAGAGCCTAGAGTTGTGATAATATAAAAATGGAAGCAGAACCCTGTTTAAAAGCAAAATGCTTTTATTTAAGATTACGATTCCATTTCGGCTACTTGGTTCATTCAAACATATATTTATCCTGATTAAAACTAGTAAAGAGGTGTCCTTTCATCACTACAATATCAAAGTAGCAAAAAATTGGGCTTGCAGGATGAGACTACTCAACTTCTAAAAAATTGTAGCCAGCTAATTGGTTTATGTAATCTCCAATTCTCAACTAAATCAGAGACTTCAAAATACAAAATCCTACTTCAAAAAATTTTGGTTGCAGCTGGTAAACAGACGAACCAAGGAATTTAAATAGAGATGACCAACCATACTCCCTTACCCTTCCCCGACTTATCCTCGATAGACAACAATGACGACTCAATAACTGATATATTGGAAATCAACCCAAAACGTATCCGAAAGGATGAGAATTTGATAGAGCCCATGTGGTTCAACATGATAGAAAGAGCTGTCAAGGCAATAGTTTCAATAAGATTCAGCCATGTCAACGCCTTTGATACTGAGCGTAAGTTGAGATACTTTTAATATTTTTTAAATAGTTTAAATAGCTAGTGGTACGGCTGAAGGTACCGGTTTCATAGTCGACATAGAGCGAGGTATCATGTTGACCAATAGACATATTATCGGTTCGGGGCCTTTTGTTGGAGAAGCCATTTTACATGATCATGAGGAGATTGATGTCTATCCTATTTACAGGTAAAATAGGCGTTTAATAATATTTATTTTCTAAACTTTCTTTTTTCAACAAAAGAGATCCCATCCATGATTTTGGGTAAGCCATATTCAGCATTTTAAAAATTCTAAATTGAAAAAGCTTTCTCAAATTCGATCCCAAGCATATCCGCTACCAAGATTTAATTTCCATACCTCTACGACCCGACCTCACCAAAGTAGGTTTAGAAGTTCGAGTAGTCGGTAATGATGCTGGTGAGAAATTGTCCATTTTACAAGGTGCTATATCGAGGCTGAACCGTAACGCCCCCAACTATGGCGAACTCAGCTACTGTGACTTCAATACCTTCTACATGTAATTGTGTTTTTCGATTTGAGGTTTAAATTTTTGTAAAATTTAGCCAGGCAGCTGCTAACAATAGTGGAGGTAGATTTTATATTGCTAAAGGTTTGGCTTTTGTTGACAATTTTAAAATTTAGGAAGTTCCGGTTCCCCAGTTTTGGATATCAATGGAAATGCAGTAGCTCTACAAGCTGGTAAATATTTTTTAAACTACACTCGAGGACACTAGATACTAATGTTTTGAAAAGGTGGTCGTAGTGAAGCGGCAACCGACTTCTTCCTACCTCTAGACCGCGTCAAGCGGGCCCTAGGCTATATCAAACAGGGTTTAAAAGTCCCAAGGGGTACCATCCAAACCCAGTTCCTGTAACTTCAAATCCCTTTACTCAAACTAACTCTTCCACAGCCATAGAACTTTCGATGAGATCCGACGTCTAGGTCTACGTTCGTCAACCGAAGCCAAGATCCGCACCCAGTTCCAGGACGAGATTGGTATGCTGGCTTGTGAGGTAATCTTACCCAACGGCCCAGCCTCCCAGTTTTTGCAGACAGGGGACGTCCTCATCTCTATCAATGGTTCAACCTTAACCTCATTCACAGCCTTGGAGGAGGCTCTGGACTCCAACGTCGACAACTTGATAACGGTCGAAGTGGAACGGGGTGGTGAACCTTTGGAGTTCACCATAGAGGTCCAAGACATGCATACCATGTAACTTTATATTTTAGCTACGTCAATTTGCTCATTGGATTTTTGTAGTACACCGGATCGTTATCTGCTGTTCTCAGGTGCTAGCTTCAACAATTTATCCTATCAGCTAGCTCGACCTTTCGGCTTACCCTGCAAGGGGGTTTACATCAACGAGCCAGGAGGTCCCTTCAAACTCAACGGTAACACCCACGGAGTTTTGGTAGCTTCGGTTGACGCCCAACCTACCCCCGATCTTGATACCTTCATCGAAGTCGTCAAGAACATTCCCGATCGCAAACTGGTAGCCGTCGTCTACTACCTCATCACCGACGTCCATACGGTAGAGTACGCCTTGGTCAAGGTCGATCGCCACTGGTCTCCCTTCAAGCTCGCTATACGTGATGGTAAATCTAGATTGGTATTTGCAGGATACTTACTTTTCTATCGATAGATTCTACTGGAAAATTCAACTTTATCGATTTAGATAAACCGGTAGCCTCTTTACCCCTCGAACCCAAATCAGCCATTTTCCCCAAAATCAACTTGGAACTACAAGCTGCTAAGATCATCCAGCCCAGCATCGTCAAAGTTACCTGTCAGCTGGCTGCCCGTATTGAAGGGTTCACTAGAAGTAGGGTAGGTGATTTTTAAAGGATTTATAAAAGAGCTCCATTCTGATTTTTTAATTCTGTAGTGCCATGGCGGCGGTATAATTTTGGACAAAGAGCTGGGTATCGTAGTCGTCAGTCGAAACTGTGTACCTTACGACCTTGGTGATATTACGCTGACCTTCGCTGAATCGATACTCATCCCCGCCAAAGTCAAGTTCCTTCACCCGACCCACGGTTATACGCTACTGCAATACGATCCCAAGCTCCTAGGTACTACGCAGGTTCAGGCCATCCAATTTTCCAACACCAAGTTGGAACAAGGTAAATCTATCTAAACTCAGCTGAAAATCATTAAAAGTATCGTAATCTAGGACAACTGGTAAATCTAGTAGGCTTGAACCCCAACTTCAAATTGACGGCCGCCACCACTTCGGTTTCCGATCTCAGCTTCGTCACCATCCCCGAGGATGCCTGTACCTAGGTACCGGGCCATGAACATCGAGGCCATCACGGTAGATTCCCCCACAGCCCAACGGTGCAACACTGGCGTCCTCTGTGACAACTTGGGCCAAGTGCAAGCCATCTGGATGTCCTTTTTAGGCGACCGCAAGCAGAGCGGTCAGGATAATGAGTACCACTTTGGTATTGATATCTCATTGTTTCAACTTCCACTTCAACAGATACGACAAAACAGTTGGGATCTTTATTACGCCAACTTCGAGCTGAACAGCTGTGGTATCGTGCACGCTAAGTCTTTAGGTATCCCCGAAGATTTTGTGAAGGATTATGATAACGTAAGTAGCCAGAAGGAGTTGTACCAGGTTCGAAAGTTGGAAGTGGGGACACCGGCCCACGAAGCTTTGAAGGAGCTAGATATTGTCATGTATTTGAATGACAAGTTGGTGACGAGTATTAGGGATTTTGACTGTCAATTTACATTGCCCAGCTTGGATATGGTAACTTTTGTAGTTTAGTTGCTATGTGCTGATGTATTCTTATTAGACAGTGCTACGGAACCAAAAGGTCATAAAAGTCCAAGTACCAACTAGTATTATCGAGCCCCATCCCATCAAGCGCATCGTATTTTGGGCTGGTGCTACCTTCCACGGTAATTTATATTTAAATTTAGATTTTCTTAGCTCTTTTTATAGAGCCACATCAAGCCGTACTGCAACAGAGTAAAAATCTACCGTCCAAAGTTTACGTCTCCAGTAGAGATCGGGGTTCTCCAGCTTACATGTACGGTTTGGTAAGTAGATTAGTTTACCACAAAAGACTTTGAAACTGACTTTTTCAATTTTTTATAAGGGTAAGACCATGTGGGTGACTGCTATCAACGACAAACCTACCTACGACCTAGATGACTTTTTGACGGTGGTTTCCAATCTATCCGACAACAACTACGTACGAGTCAAGGTAGTTACCTTCGACAATCTACCTTCGGTGTTGAGTGTCAAGCCTAACCTGCATTACTGGTAAGTAAAGTTTTCTAAATAGTTTATTGAAATAGTTTTAGGTCTACTATAGAGCTTGTAAAAGATGAAAGTCAACCGACTGGTTGGCTTAAAATTGAGCATTGAAGTTCATAATTTTAATAAAATTCTGAAGGTGCACATTTTTATAGCATTAGTTGCATACAGACCATCCTTTATTAAGCCAAACCATCTAACCTTATATATTGGCGACTTGCAACACCGATTTCAAGCTGGGCCACCGAACTTTAGACTCGTTATAGACTCTGATTAGCCTTTCCTTCAGCGCAATCAACACCTTCAACACCTCCAGCTGTTCATCCAAGCGAGTTAAGCATCGGATGGCTTGGTTGAGGTGGGTCATATGGGAGAGTACGTAGAAACATTTGAGGTAGATGTCCGAATTCATATAGTGTTGTCGATGCTCGATAATAGTTTTGGCGACTACAGCGATAGTAATTAGGAATTTCAGCTCCGGTTGTAGGCTTAAAAAGGTATTTAGATGAACCTTTTCCGACTGAAAATTATAACTTCGTAATAGCTCAACCGCGTATTTACTATCGAATGCTAAGAAGGGTTGATAGATATCAATGGACATCAACATAAAGTGGACAAAGAAATGAGATAGGCTAGGGTCTTGAGGTACCTGTACAAAATTGGGATCTAAGGGCATTGGCCCAGTGACAAAGAAAGTCAGGTAGACCTTCTGGTAGAATTTGGACTCCAAAGCTTTGGCCTCATCCAAGAATTGAAACTGAACCGAAGGAAACTGAGAGGGTAAGGTCGTCTTAATAGATTTGAAGTGGCGCGCCTTCAAGGCATGGATGCTAAACTGGATTATTGTACAGAAGATGAGATAGTTCAAAAAGTACAGCGGTTGGTTATGGCTGACTATCAGTTCAGGGCTAGTTGGTAAAGATTTGGGTAACTCGGTATCAATCAACTTGGAGTAGGAAGGTTCCCTAAGATCGAAGCAATCCCACAGCCGCATCTCGTATTTGGTAGTCGGTATAAAGAGCACTAAATCACCGAAACCTATCATGTAGTAGCAACGGAGGTGCATTTGATTACGAACTTGGTTGACTTTGGGGCATTTTAGATGAATACCAAGCAGATGTGCTAACCTGACTGCCTGAGTATGATAGAACCGTTGAGGGAATATGAGGGGATGGTTGTAATCAACTTTATTTGCGAATGACAATACGACGTTGGAAAGTAAAAGTGGGAAGCTGGGTTTCGTATAGCATAGTTTATACAGCTTGGAAACTCTAATGGAAAATTCGTTCTTGAGGACTTTGCTTAATGGTAGAGACTCAAAGTTATTGGATGCCAGTAAGCAGATCGAGTAAAGAAGTAATAGGGTAGCATTGGATTTGGAAAAGTTGGTAAGAAGATGGTAAAGGTAGGGTTTTGGTACTATGGGGTAGTAAGCTCCAATGTTGAAATAAAATATGTCGATAAGATGCTTTATAACGACTTTGGTGAGGTATAAGTTGGGCCTCGTACTGATTTGAATTTTCTTACCTACCCCCAAACTATGGATACTCAGCAGATCGATACTTACTATAAAATTGCTTACTGAAGTGTTGGCCTTACTCATACTATCTACCCATAAGTTGGTACTCCTATCTAAAAATTTGATGAATCTCCTATCCCCATTCAAATCGGAAGTAACCACGATAGCGGTGTTGGCGTCTAAGGTAGGCTTGACTATTAGCTCTTTACTCTCTTTAAAGTTGATAACTAGTGATTGAGAACTTGTGGTTTTGGGATTTGGGTAGACGCAATCGATACCTTTGCTATAACATAGGGTGCAGGTCGGTTTTGTCTTACTGCAGGACTTTTTCCATTTCTTACAGCTTAGGCAGCTAGTCCTTTTGATAAAGTGGTGGTAGGTACATGTAAGTTGAAATTGTTTACACCGCTCGCAGATTAAGTCGAGTTTGATACACTTATAGCGGCTAGATCGACAAAAGTCACAGGCACCCATACCTACTTCCAATTACTGTTGTTGATTACTTTTGATACGGCTGGCTTTCGTCGATAATCTAGCTAATTTAAAGGTCGTACTCATCAATACTGAACCATGTACACTATCCAATTATTGCTACTAAATTAACAGCATATAAAAATACAGATTGTACAAGTCACTATAAACTATCATATTTACATCATGTATCCCTTAACTTTAGTTGGAACTCCTTGACCCTAGCTATGTTTCAAACTTGGTGTGATAGAAATCAGATAAACTTGCAGGTCAGTCAAATTTTGGGATGGAAAAAGCAATTTTGGTTTTAATCATTGTTAAGCTGGAAAAGTTTACAGCACAACCCAGTTATAAAAATGGCTTTATATGAGAGCTTTTGATAGGAAAGGAACTAGTTTAAATTTAACAACCATTTTTTAATATCTTCTGCCTTCTTTCATTAAGACTTTGGGAACAAGATTCTTTGCAAAGTCTGACATGAAATAGCTTTTTATAACGAGCTTTGACTGTATACAACAACCTATGTAGAAACGAAACTTATAAATACAAAGCCATTTTTAACTCTAACTCTTTATTACAGCTGGACAAAGGTCAACGATCTAGATTTATTCAGTGGTACTATGCTTTCCTTGATGCGGAACTTCCTCAACTCTTCAGCAGCCCATACCTCAAATACCGATTCCTTTGGTGTCCTATTGTACTTGATCATGCCATCGGTGTTGACATCCAACACCTTAAATATCTCATCCATATTGGGGAACATAGCCAACCGAGAAGGAATGAACCTATAGACAACTTCACCGCTAGGTATTATTATAAATGTACCACCTAACTGGTAAAGATCACTATTTAACGTATTGAAGTACTTTTCATTCATAAGGACTTTAGTCAGATCCCAAACCCTTTTATCGAAGATATCCTTAAAGTACTCCATTTTGGTCAGCTTGTGGCAGTTGCTATCTTTATAAACTTGTCTAGTAGGGTCGATATAAAGTTCCCAAGCCCAAAATCTTTGTTGTAAGAATTTAGTTAGGTCGGGGGTTTGGAAGGTGACAGCCGCTAAAGTTATTTTCTGGGGGTCGAAGCTCAAAGCTAGGTCACTGAAGAGTTGGGCGTCGTGCTGGCAGTACCTGCATCCTAGCCTAGGTAGTACCTTTAATATTACTGTTTTTTCCTTCCAAAGTTGGCAAAGTTGAAAATCTTGGTTGTCTAAAGTCTTTACGATGGCATCTTCTAGGAATTTTTTAATGGGGTTGGGGTGGGAAGTGTTAGGCACGACCGATCTATTCTTTTTAAATTTGAATAGTTTGGGTAGATAGCTTTGTTGGTCTATGTGATCATGTTTGGTACAGGTTTCAGGGCTGTATTTGTTGGGTAGCATCTGGTTATTCAAGGATCTCCTTCGATTCGCTTTGGCTTGATCTTTCCCTTTACCCAACATTTTGAAAATCTATCTACACCTTTACTTCTAAGCTAAAGGATTTTCAATCATATAGTTAGTTTAAATAGTTCGTATACAATCCAAACAATAGATTATATGTTTGGAAATCATTACATTCATCAATTTCTTTCTCCCGCTTGACATATAGGAATGGAGCAATCTACTGCACTCCAAACTTCAGATATATATTATCCGATTCATACTTGCCCAAAAAGATGGAAAAGAATATACTCTTTTAGAGTATTAATCACTACAACTGACATTTTAATATATTTTAGTAAATATACAGACATCATTTTCTTTAATTTTGATTATGTGCTTACTTTCAACTCCATCCATCTTGCCCACAGTACGATCGACTAACATTTTGGTAGTACCCCACCTAAGATTTTAAGTGCTTCACAACTTTGTTGGGTAGAAATCATGACTAATTCAATATGCCGTTTACAGACATACATATGATATAATTTGAATATATATGGTGATTATCCTACTTGTATAGAATTTGAACTAATCTACTATAGATTATATGGTATTTACTATACTGTAATAGTTATAGTATTAAGGAATGATACGAGATTGATAATGACATCAAAATATTATCCACTGTACCTTGTACTCCTCGCTAATACTGCTCAGAAGAGCTATATAGTGATGGAATATAGACAGGTATTTCAATATATATAAGTGAGATTTAGCATTACCGTACGAATCATATACAAATGTTCAAGGCATTACACCCGCCAATTTCATCAATCCAAATACAAAAAATGGATATTTCTTTGTTTTATCAAGAATAGCTCCAATCTCAAAATAGAAGTATACGAAAGCATCAGCACATTCATCCTACCTCTACTTTGAAATTGAATTTCCAGCTTTTCTAATATACCCCAAAATCAATACATAAATTTTTACTGTATTTTCATTTGAAAAGCCTAAATTCAATTTAGATTATAGTCCAATTATGGCGCTATATTACTTTCTCTACATATATAGCACTCCATATAGTTGAAAATGGCAGCAGTTTGAAGGGTTTATTCGGATATATATGGACTTTGTTGGTAAATGTTGTAATTCTATAGCATTCTAAACACAAGCAAATAATATACACTAGTATTAGAGTATACTTCAGTTCTATTGGTTCTTTACTATTGCCCCAAATCGGCCATCATCCAAGAGTTTAAAAAATCTGTTTGGTTCTAAATCTTGATCAAAAAATTGAACTCGGTAAAAGAATTTTCAAAATATCAACTTTAGAACTCAATCTTCATTGCAGTAAATATTATAGATATAGATCTAGCATATGACCAACCTCAAGCTCAACTTCCAACTCCTCAAGTCATCTTCATCAATGGCAGCTCGGTTAGGCCATATCAACCTGGACCCAAAGTTGAATTTCCCTACTCCCAACTGTATGTTGATTACCAAAAGCAACAACCTAGTTCCCCACCTCTTGCAGGAAGTTAAGGACAAGCTAAAAAGCGAAGGAGACCATTTACTTCACAACAGCATCAACTTCTATCTAGATAAAAACTGGCATTCTCAAGTTCTGTAAGCAGGAGAACTACGACTTGAAGAAGTTAACATCGACTCAGGTACTTTTATTTAAACATTTCAAATTAAAATTTATCGATAGGCTGAAACTACCTTCATGGACCTATTCGAAGTCGAATCGCTAAAGTTCAACGACCAACTTAGCCAGCTTCCTTACCTAAAGGCAGGTCAAAAGTTTATCTCTATACCCACCAGCTTAGGCAACGCGAAAATTCGACTTCAAGTCCTTTGAGGAAACTATCCACCAGCTGCAACCCGACCTTATAGTCAACATGTATGACGCCGTACCCAACTTTGAACTCGATTATTCCAACCAAGAGATTCAACCATTAGCTGTTAAACGCATTGAAAAGTCAGTAACTCGAACCTCCAATTATCTGGAAGACTTCATGGGTTCGGAAAACGTTGAAAATTTCAAGGGAGAATTGATAGCACCCTTAGTTGGTGGAAGTATAGAGCGATTTCGACAAAAGTCGGTCTCAAGTACTTTGCCCTTCAAGAATAGGATTGGCGGGTACCTGTTGACCAACTTCAACGGTAACTTGGACAACGTACTGAACCAAGTAAATTATACGGTTGGCTTGTTGAACGAAGACAAAGAGACCGAGCTGAAGCCAAGATTTAGTTTTGATTTTGTGGATCCAAGTACATTTTAAAAAATACTTTTATTGACACTTGGCACTAGCCTCGATCCTACACGCTGTATCCCATGGAATCGACGTCTTTGACACAACGTACCTTTACCACTTTTATCAATCTAATTTTTTGCAATAGGTACCCCCTACTAGCAGCAAATAATGGATTTGCACTGACCTTCAACCTCCTCGACAACTTGGACCAAGTTACTCAATCCCAAATCCTAATGGATTTGAATCGTCCCACTTCCGACTTCCAATCTCCCTACCAAGAAGATCTGTCGACCATTTCTGAAGGTAGTAGGGTATGTGAATGTTACACCTGTGAAACCAAATTTTCGAGGGCCTACATCACCCACTTACTCAATACTAAGGAAATGTTGGCGTACACTTTACTTTTGAGGTACTATTTTGCTACAAAACTTTGATGCTTAGCTTTTTACTTTTAGTCATAACCTACAGGTATACTTGGATTTCTTCAAGACGATAAGAGAGACTATAGAGGACGGTAGCTTTCAAGTAAAGAAGGATAAGTTTATAGAGCTGTACGGCGAGACAAACTGGTTTCCCTTTTTGGAGTCGAAATGATTAAATTTGTTGGCTGTTCGACCACATGTTTACCAGCTTGTAAATACTACTTGTAGTCAACTTTTAGAAAGCAGTACGAGTTTATAATACATTCTGTTGTAAAATCATTTAGTTCCTGATAACTTCATCTTGTTCAAATATGTGTTAGTATATACTAGCTGTTTAATTTGATGTAACTTTCTACTTTCCTTGTAAGTTGGAACTTTTGTTAAGCTTAAACTTGGTCCTGAGCACTTCATCTTGTTAAAAACTCTTAGCAGTAACTTCAGATCAAAGGTGTAGTCGTAAGAGGCGATATTTTTAAAACTGATATAAACTTTAAATAGTAAAATATTGCATATTCACCTTAGCAAATCTGATTGTGCTAGTTTAACTACAGATCTAAAGTTAATAGTCGATAGCATTAGATATTACTCTTGAACATTACTCTACACAAGTTCTTTATAACTCATAAACAAAAGAGAAAAGGTTACTATCTATAAACTCAAATTTCTTTACTTTATATCGATAGAGGACTTGGATCTTCATAATTATAACATACTGGGCAACCCTTTATAAAAATAATATGAAAGTCTATGGAAACCCACTATTGTTTGTGTCATATCGAAAGCTTTTATAGAGAAGCTGTAATATCAAGTATATACCAACAAAACTCATGTAAACCTTGAACTTGATAATATCTTCACTTTGTTTTCATATAAGCTCAACAATACTCAATATTCTTCACTCATTTCATACTTGAATTTTATGTCTCATCTGTTGAAATAACTCATAACTCTTCAAATCTTGATGAACTTCTCACCTTCAAATTCTGAATCAAAAATATTTCAAGTGTGTTGTACTACTTTGAAATAAGAAATACAAAAGTTAAAAGATGAAGAAAAAGTAAGTATACCTTCGAAACAAGCATTTCATTTCACAGTAGGTAGATTCGATAGTTCAAATAGACTTCAAAGTAATCCATAGCCTGCGATGTTGGCTGGAAGCTTTAGTGGCGGGGTGGGGTGCGGTAGTAACTTCCACGGCGTTCGTACTCTGGAGTACGGGAACGGGGTCGACGGGACTGATGGTGGGAGGAACGAGAGGAGCGTCGAGGTTCTCCCATGTACTCACCGGGGGTAGGGCTGTGAGCTCGGTGGGTAATAGAATAATCTACACGAATGCAACGTTCATGGACGAACTGCAGTGTTAGCGCATATCAAACACAAAAATTACCATCCCATCTAGCTTAGACTTGGCAATGGATGCCTCTTCGATAGTAGCAAAGTTGATGAATCCGAAACCACGGGAAGTTCCCGACTAAAGCAAAGTTAGCAATATTCTTGAATTTGGCTTACAGCGCGATCGTAGATAATCTTGACCTGCTCCACTTTGCCATATTTGCTGAATAAAAGATCCAAATCACGTTCACGGGTGCTAGCACTTAAACCAAAGACACCTAGAACGTCGCTCGGTGGGGGATTTTCCTAAACTTTAGTAAAAGTTGAACATTTCAAGTACCCGAGCGTAGAAGTCACGGGGAGGACGTTCGCGACGGGATCTTGCATAACGTTCGCCGGAACGGGAACGACTACGGTAGCGTCTAAGCACTAAGTTAGCAAAATATATAAAGTTGCCTACCTGTGGTGACGCTCACGGCTGTAGCTCCGGTGGGGGCTACGACTTCTGGAACGGTGGCTATGGTAATCACCTCTAGACATGGAGGAGCGGTATTCACGTGGCTCACGGTACTCACGCTCATGATAGTCGCGAGGCTCCCTAGATTCATAGTAGTCTCTAGGTTCACGTAGCTCACGTGGCTCACGCTCATGGTAATCTCTATGCTCTCTGTGGTCTCGAGAGTCGCGTTCACGTGGTTCATGAATATCTCTTGGTGGACGATCCTCCCCATTTCTCTTTAGAAAGGTTAAGTCGATTTCTCATGTTCTAAACTCACTATCTCTTCAGGAGCGTCCATTTTCGTCAGGTTGTAAGCTTGGATGGATAAATCTTTTGTTGCATACTAAATGCCTGTTAAACCTAATGACGAATAAGAGTTTGCCATTTTTTGGAATTGGGAGTTGATTCGTCCAATTTGCCATTTGAAATTTTTCATTTTGAAATATAAGTCTAGTTTAGTATTGAAAAGTTTATATACGTAGACAACTTTATTGAGAAAAGGATATGTGAGTAAATAACTTGGGATTGGATACAATAAACCCGGATCTATATGCTTTAGGAAAAGTTTCAGCAACTAGATTGGTTTTGTAGGAGCTATTAGAAGATATTTATATAAAGCAGCTTGTTCAAAGTTAATTTACATCTTTAATACTTATAATCCAGGAAAAGTTATAATTAAATCTGAACAGTATTACCAACCCTAATACTGCTTCTGTTTCTAACACTTGTCCATAACTGTCTTTCTGAAAAACCAACTTTGGACATCTATTGTTAAACGTAAGGAGTATCTATTTGATCAAAGTTCATCTTACGATTGGCTAAAAATTTCAGCAATGCAGTTTACAGATTTGATTAGTATCTAAGATAAAAACTAAATCAAGATTAAGATTTTTTAGATCTATTTGAACTTGGTAAGTATATCTATACTCTAAAACCTGTAGGGAATTAGCTTCCACCTCTCCGATAAAGCAATTCAAACAACCTCACTAACTGCTTCGATTGCTAGTCAACATGCTCAAGTCTTCTAAGCACTTAGCTCAAGGTACCTTATTAAATTTACAAAAGCTAATGTTTCTGTAGCTTCTAAAAGGACCTTGACCCGCCTGAGTGCCTTACACAACAACTCGACAAAGGGTATTTCGGTAGTAAACCAAAGGGTAGCTGGTTTGGCTACCGAAACCAACATCCCCCTCCGTACCTACGGTGGCTTGAAGGATGAGGATCGTATTTTCACCAACCTGTACGGCTACCACGATTTCAAGTTGAAGGGTGCCAAGGCACGTGGTGACTGGTATAAAACGAAGGAAATTTTGCTCAAAGGGCACGACTGGATCATCAACGAAGTCAAGGCATCGGGACTCCGTGGCCGTGGTGGCGCTGGGTTCCCGTCCGGCCTCAAATGGTCGTTCATGAACAAGCCAGTTGTCGATACCAACGATAAACGGTAACTATATGGTTTAAATTTCTTTTTAACACTAATATAGTCCTCGCTACTTGGTTATCAATGCTGATGAAGGTGAACCTGGTACCTGTAAGGATAGGGAGATCATGCGTCACGACCCTCACAAGTTGGTTGAAGGTTGTTTAGTTGCTGGTAGAGCCATGAATGCCAACGCCGGTAATTTTTTAATCATAGCTTTGTTGTTCTAAATATAGCAGCCTATATCTACATTCGTGGTGAGTTTTACAATGAAGCATCGAATCTCCAAATTGCCATTGACGAGGCATACAAAGGTAGTTTTATATAACGCTCCTCTTTAACAGTTCACAGAGGGCTTGATTGGTAAGAACGCCTGTGGTTCGGGATATGACTTTGACGTGTACATTCACCGCGGAGCTGGTGCTTACATTTGTGGTGAAGAAACCGCTCTCATCGAGTCTATTGAAGGCAAACAGGGTAAGCCCCGTCTTAAGCCTCCGTTCCCTGCCGATGTCGGTTTATTCGGTTGCCCTACCACCGTAGCTAACGTAGAGACGGTTGCTGTCGCACCCACCATTTGCCGTCGTACCGGCGAATGGTTCGCTTCGTTAGGTCGTGCCCGTAACTCTGGTACCAAGCTATTCTGTATCTCTGGACACGTCAACACCCCATGCACCGTTGAAGAGGAGATGAGTATCCCCCTCAAGGACCTTATCGAGCGCCACTGCGGTGGCGTTCGCGGTGGATGGGATAACTTGCTCGGTATCATCCCTGGCGGTTCTTCAGTTCCCGTCCTACCCAAGAACATCTGTGAGGAAGTGTTGATGGACTTTGATTCATTGCGTGACGCCCAATCTGGTCTCGGTACCGCCGCCGTCATTGTCATGGACAAGTCTACTGACATGATCGCTGCTATTTCCCGACTCTCTGCCTTCTACCGACACGAGTCCTGTGGCCAGTGTACTCCTTGTCGTGAAGGTACTGGTTGGTTGGCCAACATGATGACGAGGTTCGAGAAGGGCGATGCCAAGGTTGCCGAGATCGACATGATGGAGGTAACTATTATTTCTTTATTGAAACTAACGACTGTATAGGAACTTAGCAAGCAGATCGAAGGTCATACCATCTGTGCCCTCGGGGATGCCGCCGCTTGGCCCGTACAAGGACTCATCCGTCACTTCAGGCCCGAAATGGAACAGCGAATTGCCCAGTACAACGCCTCCAAAATTCGTTCCACTGCCAACGCTTCTCCCCATTTCTAGAAAATATATTTTGACTTTTTGACACGTTATATTGTACGTTTGCCATGCTATTTCACTTATGTATGTGCTTTAGATTATTTTAAAAGGAATAAAAGAAATCATACACTTAACTCTGATTTTTATAATAGATATATGAGATACCTTTGTGCTTTATTTCAAGTACATCTCACTCCTCTAACTCCTGTTTATATTCTATTTAACAGGTATATACTTTTGTTGCTACTTAGGCCATTCTATTGAAATGATAAATAAACTATAGTATATGTATAATCCAAAAATATCACTTCTGAAAGAACCTGATTTCCATCATCATTAACTCCAATCCAAGACATTTCAAAATTTAACCAGGTACTGGATTGACTTTACAAATAGATATATTCTTTTAAGTATGGCGGGTATATTGCCTAATATATGTTGGAACTATGATGTGATTTAAGCAAGCTAAAAAACATACTAGCTTTATATTAGTGCTTCTTAGTTTACTATACCATTCTTAAAAAGCAGGCTTACCGTATATTAGAACGAGTACCTGTATTACAACTATCAGCTTTCAAATACTGTCACTTATAAATTGCATGAATCCATACGCTGGTTCTGTTAATCAAGATGAGTATCTAATATATATTGTACAACTGAAAATGTATGAAATATGGGTATAAACTTTTTTGAACCGCAGCGAAGCTTTGCGGGTTTACAAAGCAAGTAATTGAATTCGACTCCCAGAATGAAAACCAATATAGTGGCCCTAGCTTTTATAATTTTAGAACTAACATACGTAGGTTATGTATACAGTTACCCATAGACACATGATTTTTATCTATGGAGGACGGTGTCATACTACTTCTTAAAATAGAATAGTTGAAGGGTCCAAGGCATACGAAATGGGCTGAGGTGAGCAAAATTCTAAAAAATTGACAGTATTTAAATAAGCAAGATCATCTAGCTTTAACTAAAACAAACTTTTAAATAACCTCATTAGATACTTTTAAACCATTATTATGATGCTCTCTCTATCAAAATGTATAGTAACCCTTATTGCCTTGATGGCAGTCACTGGTCAATCGGTAACAAAAGAAGGACCTGAATCTCGTATCATAGGTGGACGTGAAGCTACCCCGGGCCAGTACAAGTTCATGGTCCACATCATAATCGACAACAAGATCCAGTGCGGTGGGTCTTTGATAGCACCAAATGCAGTTCTAACTGCTGCGCACTGTATTACGAGTCGCAACCCTCAAGCCTACCGTATCCGAGGCAACATTCACAACCTAGCTTCTGGACAGGCTACTCAACTCCAAGCTACAAACGTCATCCCTCATCCCCAGTACAATCCTACAACCATCGCCAACGATGTTGCAGTAATCCAAGTTCGCCCTGATTCAGCTATGACCACTTACCTAAACCTGGATACCGGTAATTCAGCCTCGGAAGGTTCAACCGTTAGAGTCATTGGTTGGGGTAGGACTTCAGCCGGCGGTAATACGTCACAAACCCTCAAAGAGTTGGATATGGCCATTGTAAACCCTGGCTATTGCCAACGGACCTTTGGTGTCTTTAACCAACAGAGTCACTTTTGTGCCGCTGCCAAGCAGCAAGGGTCCAATAGTTGTCAAGGTGATTCAGGAGGTCCTATCATTACTGGGGACCAACGTACCGTAGTTGGTATCGTATCATACGGGACAGAGAACTGTGACAGTTATGGTGCCGCTTACTCTAGAGTTTCCACCTACGTTAATTGGATTAAACAGTACGTCAACAGCCAAGGTGAGCAACAAAGTGGCAACCCCAGTCAAGGTGGAAGTCCTCAACAACCTAGTGATGATGGAAAGTACCCCAAAGGTAGATGTACCGATTCAGGGGATACAGTATGTTTCACCAATAAGATGGTCGGTGTCTGCATCAATGCCCAGTACGCCCACCAGTTCAACTGCCCCAACAACTCTCAATGTAAGGTCAATGCCAAAGGTAAAGGCTACTGCACTCAGTAAATATCTTAATAAAATAATGAAAGTGCACTTTAAAACTTTAGTAAAGTTACATATAATGGCTAAATTTCATTTATTATATTTAAAGTTAACCTCTCTTGGGAGGCAAGGGGAAGTTACTTAGCAACTCATCCATAAAACCCAAATCCAACTCATCTAGGCTATCCTTAGTACTATTACTGCAACTGGATTCAGCATGGAAACTCAGTTTAGGCACCTTACTATTATCTTCATTACCATCCTCTTTACTGATTTCTTCATCTACGATGGGGCATCCATTTCCACCACTACATTGCGAACTGTTAGAGATACCGTTGGTAGATCGAACGCCCCGATCTTTGAATTTGGGTAAAGACTTCAAGCTACGTTTTAACGAATCTAAACTAGTCTTTAAATTGACCGAGCGTTTTGTTTTCAACGTGGTTTTGGACCAGCCTATTTGTGAGTATTGATCCCCTATCAGTTTGGCACCGGGGTAGGGAGGGACTAGTCGACTGTTATAGATGGATAGCCTCTTATTGAACTCTTCAACCTTCTCGTTCTCCTTCTCCTTAGTGGTATCCCTCTCTTTAACTTCGTCACAATCTTTAGATAGGTAGATGGAGGAGTTGTTGTTCAAATTGATGATGAGGTCCTTGTCCTCCAAGTTGAAGTAGGCATCAGAGAAATTGGGGATAGGAGGTATGAGTTGTAAAGGGGACCTTGGCGATATGGGAGTCATCAGTTCTTCGTCACTGGTGTTACTGGTCTGACTCTGGCTCGTTGTCAGACTTAGGGAGGTGGTTATGGAGTTGAAAGTAGTACGCTTCAAGTTGAGGTCTGGTAGTGATCGGCTGAAGTTCAAGTTGGAGTAGATCTGCAAGTTCAAGTCAAAGTTCTTTATGGGACTTAGATCTTGCCTTTCTATAGAGACGCTGTGGACACTAGCTTTGGTTTTGTTTGCCTTCTTGTTGAGCTTCAGTTTGTTATTGAACTTGGTGCGGTTACTGAATTTGGAAGGCTTGCCGTCGCCTGTATCTAAGCTGAATTTTTGAAACTTGGTGTGCAGCTTGGATTTGGCGTTTGTATCCAGTTTTGTGTTGAGTATGCTCTTCAATTTAAGGTACACATCGAAGTGTTGGGTCAACAGCAGCTTCTTACCGTTCAAGTAGACGATGATGTGATAGATGTCGGCGTCAAAGTGTTCGATGAATTTGACGGTGTCGTTGGTGATGGGCACCGTGTAAAGTAATTTGAGTCGATTGCAGGCAGAGTATATTTGAAATTCAAAGTCGGTAATAACTATGAACACCAATTCTTCGTTGCTGTAATCGATCTGTAACTTGACGAAACATACTGTCGATTTGAAGTTTAGGTACCGGTTGCCATACTTCAATAGGAGTTGGTTCAAGTTAATACTGTCCAAACCCCTGTCCTCATCCTCGTCGCCAAACTCGATGCACCCTTTGGTAGGCACGTTTATGTTGAGTATGGCGTTGCAGTTCGTACATATGGTTGTCGACTGGTAGGTACACGCGTTTAAAATAAATTTGATGTTGCAGTTTGTACATGTCAGCAAATTGCAGTGCAGTAGATCCAACTTGAGGAAATTTAAACCTTCATCGTCCAAGACTTTTAGATCTAAACTCTCGATTGTCACTGGTAAAGATTCCCTTGGGAATATGTCGGCGAACAACTCGTCCTCTGACTCTTGCGTCGTATCCATCATGGAACCGTAATCCCCGTTCATCCATGTTGTCCAGCTAGGTAAGTTGAAGTTGTCTTCGTAGCTGCTGTAACTGTATTCCATCTCCATCATCCTATATTTGGTTGTACAAGTATCGAAGCTTAGCTGTATTAAAATCTGGATTTATGTCGATTTAAAGATCGTTGATAACTTAGATGCACTCGTATTATAAGATATCGATGGCAATGGTGATGCGTTTAAAGGTGATCAGAATGAAGGTCAGCAAGGTTGTTATAGATTTAAAGAGAGAGAGAAATTTACTATAGGCCGTTTAAATATATCAAAAGTTGGCTTCATCGCTCAATAAATAAGGGATAGAATAATCTGGGGTAGAATTGTATCACTTTTAAATCAATACAAGGAATCACATTTTTAATTAAGAATATCTCCAAACTTAACTCAAAACGTAAGACATCCTTTGTTATTGATACAATTGCAATGAACAAGGCTATCTATATAAATATTTTCCCATCCAAACTAATTTCCCCTTACTCACCTAACCCTTTTTCCCATCCAAAAAATCTATAGTTTCCTAATCCTTTCACATCGTATTTAATGATAGCAATTAGATACCGGATGATTATTGTTTGTTCGCTTCCTTACGTTTGAAAAGGTAAAAACGAGGAAAGGTAGGTAATATAGTGCAAATAGATTTAATTAAGTGTATCCACTTTACTGTTATTTGAATGTATAATTTAACTCGATTGATAGATGTGAAATAAATCAATAGACACTGTGACTACAATATTTGAGGGCTTTAAATCCCAAAACTTCACTAACTATATTTTCTAAAAACCTTATTATACTTTAACCATATAAGTTAACTAAACTGGGCTAACTTGCTATATCTAACTAAAAAGGACAGCTGAAAGTGACTGGCTATACTACCCTTCAGCTTTCTGTATCGAAATTGGCTAGGTAGACGGCATGTATACTTGGCTGTGATAGGTGGAATTTGAAACGATTTAGGGACGGCACATGGATGCTACTTTTGTATAAATAGAACCACCACCCACTCATAAAGTGGTTGACTTGTAGCCCAGTTATATTTTCAATATGCTAGTATCGCTTTTAGAAATTAGCACCAGTTTATAATTTTAGTTGGCATATTTTGTAGGTTTATGCCGCACATTACTGAAGCTATATTCAGCACTAATCCTATCATAAAGTTGCCACAATTTAAGGCTATAAGTATTCCGATTTTGCATGTATTTCCTTCAGATTATCAATAAAGAAAATGCTCTGGTGATCATTAAAAGCCTATAAATAGATGTTTATACTGATCACTAAACATAGCCTTCAAGAAAAAGCCGTACTATAGCAATATATAATTTGAAGCCAAGCTAATGAACGCCATTAATTAGGCTTAAAATCATAAACCACAAGCAATCTTGATATCAATTGGTGTGCCAGGTACTTGGGCTAAAAACTTTACTCCATATGAATAGATTTAATAGTGGGTAGAATCTAAAATATTCGGACTTGTCTCAGACACCTCCCCAATAAAAAGTAAATTCAATAAGGAGTACATAGAACTACCCTTTATAATAATTTTCGGGGGTACAGTAAATAGACCACTTACTCTTTCTTATCCTATGTATAAGATTTAATAATATATATAACTTAGATGTCTCTAGCTAAAAATAAGTTTGTGCATCAAGCAGTGTTCGATTATTCCGTTACACCAGTTTGGGATAAGTCAATTGCGGATGGATGGGGAAAGTTGTAGTAAACAATTGATTTGCAACCTTCATGGACGCTCGTTAGAGATAGCTCTAGGCTCGGCAATCTATATGTAAAGTGAGTTTATTGATTTCTGTTCACATGTATCAAAACACCTTTGATGGTATACACTTTATACGAAAATGTGAATTTCTAAGCTATTTATATCATTATCTTTCAGCATCCTCAAATCAGTCAAATTTGCAAAATTTTCATATATCCGAACTATTTATTTGGGATCCTCATTATACTGAAAAGTAAAAGATAATATACCTAACTGATTAATTAAGTTAGAAAACATATATGTGAAAGATCCAACAGCTAGTTGTATAGGATGTAGTCGCCACATTGATTATGAATTCAATTTATCACCTTAATTTATTCGACATTTGAATGTTGCCATCCCGCTCATTGGATGGGAAAATTCCCCAAGCTAATGCAACCATAGTGCCCAAATGGATTGGGGTAATATGGGATAATATGTGGCTTCACCTGTAATTAAATGAAAATACGGGTTTCGTTATAGGTTAGCTGAATCGGTTTAGATAAACAACCTTAAATAATAAAAATCTAGAAATATATGTAACAAGTTATCGTCGCTATCGTTTCTAGTTAACCAACCCTGTAGCTGCTCGGAAGTAGTAATTCAGCCATCGTCCTTTTAAACTATTTACAGCCATTTCAATAATAACGACTCCACTTTACTAATGTAACCTTGGAATTATAAAGTTTTTTAGCTCCTAGCGCTTTAGGATTATACTCGATATAGTTATTGTCCTGATATGTAGACAGACATACATCTTAAATTTGTATATATCTTGATTAACTGAATTTTCAGGTACCCTTTTTTACCTCTGTTAGATCTAGTTTCTTTGAGGATCGTAAATATTATTTTATGTTAGTAGCTAAGATTGTAGCAATTGAATTATTTGTTATAGGTACCGGCTTATAGTATAAAGTAATGGCAGAAATTTCCTACAACTGCTCGAAGAGTCAATATATTTGGATGTTTACCAATTAATGATCCTTTCACTTTTGCGGCAAGCACACGGCTTTGTTTTCAATGTAAAATGAGGGAGCTATAAACAGATGGTTATGTACTGGGACCGAGAAAACCTCCACTTGTTAGTTTCCAAGCTTTAAATATAAACATTTTAATTTTTGAAACTTTCGAAAGCATAATGTATACCCTCATTACTATAAAAGCCCAGATGATTGATGTACACGTTTAAAAGCATCTATTTCCGTTGTATTTTTTAACGTAATAATTAGGAAATTTTAAAAGTATGATAAAAGCTAAATGAAAATATATGCTTTGGTACAAGTAAAAATCAGCCTGAAGCCGCAATAGTTTTGGCAAATTTTACGGCACTTCGGTTAAAAGATATAGCCTACATTGCCTTTGTAAAAAGGAAATAGGGAAGTCTATTATTTAAACTCTCAGCTACGCTGCTCTTTTAGACAATCCAGTGATAAGGATAGCATTAAATATAAATCAGTCAAATTAAAAGGCTATATACTTTGGAATATATCTATTTATTCATTTGTGTTGTACTTGCTACCATTCGATAAAAGGCTTGCCTAGGTGTTCCAAATTAACATCCAAATGGCAAACTATATCAAAAAACAGTAGCCTTTAATCACAAAGACATAAAGAGATCGACTACTACTACAGCAAGGTACCTCGATACCTACAGGTCGTAGAAATTAAATGGCAACCAAATGCCAAGAATATCCGATAAAAGTTGTAGTTTTCTTTAAAATAATGATCCAATCTTAACAGTACTGATAGTTACCTTGGTTTTCAAAGTGAAGTATAGCTTAAACAGTGGTTTTATTATGAATTAGACTCATATGTATATTTAGCCAAAATTTCGAAAGCTAGAGTATGTAATAGAATTTTATCGCTATCTATTTGATGTAAAGAAAATCAAAGTTATAGAAAAATACATAAGCTTAAACGAGGACGATTCACTTTAATATTAACACAGTCAAGTAGTAAAAATGAACATAGGTCGATCAATGTAAGTAAAATTTTGATAGGCAAATCAATTTTAAGTGAGCTTTAGGAAACTTACATCCACTCAAATTCTTGACCTTCCTGCTGTTCGGGCTGTTCCCACTGCTGTTCGGGCTGCTCCCACTCTTGCTCAGGCTGTTCGGGCTGCTCAGGTTGTTCTTGACCACCCTGTTGACCACCTTGACCATTGGTATATTGCTGAATCCAATTGGCGTATGTGGAAACTCTAGAGTAGGCAGCACCATAGCTGTCACAGTTTTCAACTCCATAGCTTACAATGCCAACAACGGTACGCTGATCACTGGCTATAATGGGGCCTCCCGAATCTCCTTGGCAACTATCAGATCCTTGCTGGATGCCGGCAGCACAGAAGTGACTTTGTTGGTTGAAGATACCAAAGTTACGCTGACAGTAACCGGGGTTTACAATAGATAAATCCAACTCTTTGAGGACTTGAGAGGTTTGGCCACCGGGAGAAGTTCTACCCCAACCAATGACTCGGACTCGTGACCCTTCCGATGCTGAATTACCGGTATCCAGATTTAGGTAGGTGGTCATAGCTGGGTCGGGACGAACTTGAATTACTGCAACGTCGTTGGTGATGGTGCTAGGGTCGTACTGAGGATGGGGGATGACGTTTGTAGCTTGGAGCTGAGTGGCTTGTCCCGAAGCCAAATTGTGGATGTTACCCCGGATCGTGTAGGCCTGAGGGCTTCGGCTTGAGATACAATGAGCAGCAGTCAGAACAGTACCAGGGGCTATCATGGACCCACCACACTGCAATCGGTTTTCAATGATAATGTGAACCATGAACTTGTACTGGCCTGGAGTGGCTTCGCGTCCTCCGATGATGCGAGATTCGGGCTCCTCTTTGGGTATCGACTTACCGGTGACTGCCATCAAGGCAATGAGGGTTACTATACATTTTGGTAAGGACAGCATCGTTAGAGGAGTTTCAAGCCTATTTAGTGAAGTGGGTAAGTTGGTGTGTTTCATCAAAGTTGGAAAATAGTACTGTATTTATAATTTGGAATATCTTCTAAAACTCCAAAAATACCAAGTCCATTTCGTATTCCTTGGACTTTTAATTAGATTTTTCTATTTTAGGAAGTATATTGCCGCTGTCTTCCATGGATAAGTATCATGTGTTTGCAAGTAATCGTATCCAAGCTTTACATTTTTTTAATTCTAGAACTATACGAGTTAGAGGTACTATATTAGCTTACATTTCAATTACTATTCTGTTCAGAAAATCTCGTATGACTTTCTGCAAATTCAACTGTAGTAAATTACCCAATTTATCTAAACAAGTCTTGGAAAATTTATAAATCTGTAGAACTTCACTGCGGTTCCAAAATAATATATCCCTAATTTGTACATGTCCAATTACGAATATAAAAATTGAATACTCACCCTGATTAGCAGTACCAATCTATTGATTTACATACGCTACAAGGTACGCTGTTAGAAGTTAATGATTGTAATGCAAACACTCGTCCTAACATACGATAAATTTACTTTTTTAGGCATAATTCAATTAACTAGGAAACACCGATATATTTTTTAGCTTGCTTATGTCGCATAAAGAACTGATATATATTAGGCGAAAGATTCACTAAGCCTAATATAATAAAACTATTTGCAAGGCCCCTACAACATCAGATAAGTTTAGCAGCCTTCCATAGAATTGGTAGCCAACAACCGATAACCAAAAGGTATAAGAATTTTTATTTTCAGTCTATTGTATGGCATAAAATAGGTTATCAGTTATGAGTATCAATGAATGAAAGCTAACCAATGGTATATTATTTATATATCTCTATTTCAACTAGTTGTCAAAGTAGAATACAATGCTTTAATTTTAAAGCTGTACCACTTGATACTACAGTCCAAGTGATATGTGTTTTAGTATTGGCTGTAGTATCATCAGCTTCAAATTCAAATGTAAATACCTGTTACTAGTTTCAAGCCACCTTACAAAAGCAACTACAATCGCCATCATAAGCATGAAACAAGAGTTATGTTTCTAACTATGGAGAACATTTAGATTTTTTTGCTTTAAGTGTGGTTACGCTGTAAACTATGGCAAATGGAAAAGCTATCGATTTTATATATTTCATTAATTAGCTTCTATAAAACTACTTTGACCATCTTTATCTTTAGTTGATCAACTATTATCCTATCAAAATTCAAAGCTACAATACAATTCTCAGCGTTCAAAGAAACCGCACTTGCAATATTAGAAAGCCTAAGTTGCTGGCTTTTGACATAAGGGCTGATTTCATCAATAAAAGGTTATTTTGTGATACATATTAAAAACTTTCAATTTTTATACATATATTTATTAAGAGTTTAAATTACTGGTAACAAAACATATATTTTATTTGTTCTCTACATATTTACTGAGTGCAGTAGCCTTTGCCTTTAGCATTCATCTTGCACTGACTGTTTCCAGGACAGTTAAACTGATGGGCGTACTGGGTGTTGATGCAGACACCAACCATCCGGTTAGAGAAGCATACGGTGTCACCAGAATCGGTGCATCTACCTTTGGGGTATCTGCCATCATCGATAGGTTGACCGGGGTTACCACCGGGATTACCACCCTGTTGGCCACCTTGATTGCTGGTATACTGTCGGATCCAATTGGCGTATGTGGAAACTCTAGAGTAGGCAGCACCATAGCTGTCACAGTTTTCAACTCCATAGCTTACAATGCCAACAACGGTACGCTGATCACTGGCTATAATGGGGCCTCCCGAATCTCCTTGGCAACTATCAGATCCTTGCTGGATGCCGGCAGCACAGAAGTGACTTTGTTGGTTGAAGATACCAAAGTTACGCTGACAGTAACCGGGGTTTACAATAGATAAATCCAACTCTTTGAGGACTTGAGAGGTTTGGCCACCGGGAGAAGTTCTACCCCAACCAATGACTCGGACTCGTGACCCTTCCGATGCTGAATTACCGGTATCCAGATTTAGGTAGGTGGTCATAGCTGGGTCGGGACGAACTTGAATTACTGCAACGTCGTTGGTGATGGTACTTGGGTTATATTGAGGGTGAGGGATGACGTTGGTAGGCTGTAGGGTGGTAGCTTGCCCAGAAGCTAAGTTGTGAATGTTACCCCGGATCGTGTAGGCCTGAGGGCTTCGGCTTGAGATACAGTGAGCAGCAGTCAGGACTGCATTGGGCGCTATCATGGACCCACCACACTGTAGCCGGTTTTCAATGATAATGTGAACCATGAACTTGTACTGGCCTGGAGTGGCTTCGCGTCCTCCGATGATACGGGACTCAGGTTCTTCCTTAGGTACCGATTGACCGGTGACTGCCATCAAGGCAATGAGGGTTACTATACATTTTGGTAAGGACAGCATCGTTGGTAGTGTTTCAAGCCTATCTAGTGGGGTTGTTTGAGTGTGTGAGTTTTATAATTGGAAAATCTTGCTATATTTATAACTTGTCAATTTTGTTAACTTTACTCATACTTGGTCCACTTTGTATATCTTGGACCCTTAATTAATTATTCTATTTTAAGAAATAGTTTTACATCATCTTCCGTAGACAAATGTCATGTGCCTGTGAGTAGTCGTAGCCATATTTTACGTATTTTGGCTTTAGAGTTATATAGGTAGAGCTATTTTATTGATATTCGCTTCAGGAGTCGGATTCAATTGGAAGATATTTTATTTCTGAAGAACTTCGCTGCGGTTCCAAAATAATATATCCATAATTCCTACATGCCCTATTACATAACTTTAAATATTTGCTAATAATACCAATATATTACTTCTCTAACTTATAGGCTATGACTATTTGAACGTTGATGGTTTTAGTATAAACACTCGCCCTAATATACAGCAAACTCACTCTTTAGGAATAATATAATAAACTAAATATTAATATAAAGCTAATATAATTTTAGCCTATTTATGTCGTTTACAGAATCGAGATATTTATTAAGCAAAATATATGTCATGCTTAAAGGAATATATATTTACAAGATCCTTTCCAACGTTTGATTAAAATTTGAAATAACAAGGGTTGGAGTTGATGATAATAGATGTCAAGTACTCAAAGTGTGTTGTTTTCATATTATATACTCCAACCAATCAATTTTTATATTGGCTAGACTTTATTTGGCATATTTTGATTAATAAAGAAGCTTTATATCCAATTTAATTGTATTGAACTATGTCAAAATATAGGTCTAATAGACAAAAATGCTCACATCATTCCAATTTACCAAAACAATTTCATTTCTGGGATGAAAATCCATATATGAAACTACTTTGACATGCATAGCAAAGGGTCATAATAACTTAGCTATTGCTAAAACGAACAATAGCTACTTGTTTAAATTTAAAGGCTTTATTGTACATCATGAAAAGGAGATACTTGACAAATTTTATAATGTGGATGGGTAGGATTTGATGGATTTACGGCATAAATTTTATATGGAGAAATTAGTAGGAACAAGGGCAAGATTCAAAGTGTTCCACCTTTATACAAATAATCTAAGGCTTTCTCTAGATTAAAAACGACTACAGGCACCTACCAACCTCTAAATTTAAATAGAAATGGCTAACCAGCTCGAACTTAGTGAAAGGGAACCAGCTCAGCCTTCTCAAGATCTGGATTGTAGAGATGAGCTGCCGGTCTATTCCCATAACACCGACATTTACTTCCTAAAGCCCAAAACCAGCTTTTTTGACATAGTAGGGAAGTTGAGCTTCAAAACAAGCTATACGATATCCAAATCTAAATATGAAGACTTATTTTATAGAATTTATATGTCGAAACGTGGGATCCAACTAAAACTAGTTAAAATACCTCTATTGGAGATAAATCAGCTCCCACTCATCGGATCACAACCCTACACTGCACTTTTCGATGTATTGCTATTTGAATCCAAGAATCACCTAAATAAGCATGAAAATGTCCAAGCCAAGCTTCGTAGATTTGATAGAGAAGTCACTACATTCGAATTGACAATAGATTTGATAGAAGACTCGACAACTTTCACTACAACCTATGTTATAAAACCAGTTAAAGAATTTAAGGGAAGGATAATTAGATGGGGTATCTTACTCAAAACCACTTTGAACCTAGTTGTATGTGAATTTTTGACTCGGTTCTCAACAACTACATACTATGAAGTGCGTTTCTTCAACGATGGATCGGCAGGTACCTGCTGTAGGTTAAACTTTAAACTGTTCTTTCAAATCGTTATGGGGGCTATAGCCATTATTACACAGCACCCAAGTTGTCAGGATTGTAACTCAGGGATGGCAGCAAACAACTATTCGGAATCGATTCGTATACCTCAATCGCACTACTTTGGTTAGATTAGGGTCTAAATATCCTACATCCCCATCTATATAAATAAATTGTAATTCAATGCTTATATTGGAAAGCTAGGAATTGGCTTGAGGAGGTTTATTTATTAAAAACTCATAACCACATACAGACAATATCCATTTGCTATTAAATATATTCAAATAAAGAATGCATAAAAACCTATGTAATATTTAGTACAACCCTCAATAAAATAATCACCAAAGCAGTATAATATTTAGGCCATAGTCGATACATCAATTTGTAGTGGAAATTGGGATCATAATCTCACTAATCTAACATACTAGGTTGGAGACAAACACAAATAACAAAGATAGCCAAAAGGAAAATGGAGTGTTGAAATATTTGAATATAGAGCAATTTTATAAACCACTGTATTTTTTGTAAATCTAGGATATAATTTTACAGATCATAGAACTTGGTAAAAGTATTACTATTATATAGCTATAAAATAAAAGGAGGCACCAATGGCTTTGTGCCGTTGATACTGGGGGACTAGCTCAAGTGGTAGAGCGCCCGCTTAGCATGCGGGAGGCACTGGGATCAATGCCCAGGTTCTCCAATTTCTTTTTGCACAGGGCTTATTTTTTAGGCCTATAACTCATGTCTAAGTAGTTTAGGGACTTTCAATCTTTTTTGGTTTCTACTTATATATCTTTGAGATAAATCTCTAATGTAACATGAGAGTTTTAAAATATTTATGGATTTCCAGGTATCCTTAGAATTGCCTAATATACATAGCCTGCGCTATTTAGATAGTAAATATAGTGAAACAATTCAACATCTTAAGCTAGGAAGAATAAAATTAATTAAATAAAGCTAGATGTTATACATACTAGGAAAGTGGTGAATATCTTCACAGGGAATGCCACCACAATAAAAGTTAAATTTGAATATGAACTCTCACCTATATAAATTTGTGATGCTTGTAGCTTGGAAATATTGTGGTGTATTAGTTATAATAGTATCCTTTTCAGGAAGTCCTCAAGGCACTCTATATTGATACGTACTTCCATGAATTTAATTGCCTGTTGACCAAATACTGTTGCTCCTGGTTTGCATGAGGGCGGCTAGCAATCTAATTAGACGAGATTAGTTTGTTTGTATTGGCAACCGTAGAATATTACACCTAATCTATATTAGTTTGGAACCGCACTAACACGTCTTATATGAATTTAAACACAAACACTAAGCGGTATACATCTATAATAAATGTCCAATATATTAAATCTCACTGTATCTACTAGCTATTTCTAATTAAATTCTAGGTTTAATGTAAATACCATATACACCTGCGAGTACCCACGATCACCTTTGACTTTTAGTAATTGCGTGATCATCCAGCCATAATTTTAGATAAATATATGTAGGATCTAAGGCACATGCACTGACTAAGGACAAGAAGTGATTCAAATAGCCTGTATAAATACGACGCCACTTTCCATCATCATCTATATATCACAACTCACCAAAAAAGCTTTGAATATTCAAACACAAAAGATGCTGGCTTTACCAAAATGTATAGTAACCCTCATTGCCTTGATGGCAGTCACTGGTAAATCAGTACCCAAGGAGGGACCTGAATCTCGTATTATCGGTGGACGCGAGTCGAATCCCGGTCAGTACAAATTCATGGTTCACCTTCTCATCAACAACCAGATGCAGTGCGGTGGTTCGTTGGTCGCCCCTGGTCTAGTATTGACGGCTGCTCACTGCATTGCCGGGTTGAACCCCCAGTCCTACCACATCCGCGGTAACATCCACGATTTAGCTTCCAACCAAGCGACCGTACTGCAGGCTACTAGAGTCATCCCTCACCCACAATTTGATCCCAACACCCTCATCAACGACGTGGCCGTTATTCAAGTCCGACCTGACCCAGCCATGTCCACTTATCTACGCTTAGATACCAGCAACACCGCCTCCGAAGGTTCTGATGTCAAAGTCATCGGGTGGGGTAGAACCTCTCCTGGTGGTCAGACTTCTAGAGTCCTTAAAGAGTTGGAGATGTCAGTCTTGAGTCCCAACGTGTGTCGTCAGCATCTGCCCCAGTTCAACGAACAAAGTCACTTCTGTGCTTCCGGTAAGCAGCAGGGATCTACCGCTTGTCAAGGTGACTCTGGAGGCCCAGTCGTAAGCCGTGACCAACAGATTGTTGTCGGCGTTGTCAGCCATGGTTCCGAAAACTGTGATCGCTATGGTGCTGCCTATTCGCGAATCGCCACCTACGCCAATTGGATTCAGCAGTACGCCAATGGTCAGGGTGGTCAGGAACAGCCCCAGCAGCCTGAACAACCTCAGCAACCTGAACAGCCTGAACAAGAATGGGAACAGCCCGAGCAGCAATGGGAACAGCCCGAACAACAGTGGGAGCAACCTGAGCAGCAATGGGAACAGCCTGAGCAGATGTGGGAATAACTGGGCTCTACCTGGTACTTATATCAAAGATGTCTTGACTTGGATGTAAATTTGAGTTCTACGTTAGATAAACTTTTTTATTATAATCTTGTTGAAAATAAATTCTTTCTGTGTTAAAATTTCATATAGTCTATCACATATTTAAAGGAACCATCCATTTTAGATTGTTATCACCATAAATTTAACTTTATTGTGCCTACTACAGTTGTAATGTAACTGAAGTTTAGATATTATAAGTAGACCGATAAAAGTCTAAGCTTATTACATCAAAAGCTTTTGATGATACTACAGTAATAGTTCCTACTTGATCTATCCCTTTGAATTTTGGCTGGGATGTTGACCGTCTCCATCTAAATATTCAGCCACTGTTAGTCATTTCAAGAGTAGTACCACAAAAATGAATATTACCTTGACAAAGCTACTATACGTAATGTGAATAGAAGGACAAACTCTTAAAAGTATAAATACAGTCAAACAGTGTATAAATACGAACTAAAGATCACGGAGTAGAAGCATCAGCAAATAAATCAGTTTGTATACCAATTATAAATACATATACTATATATAAAATAAAGTTCATTTCTATTTCTCGCAATCACTTCAGTGTCAGCTCTCCACTCAGCTTAACCTCCATCAAACATAACTTGCAAAAATTAACCAGCCAAGAGATCAACTCGATAGTTCTCAGTGTCAAGTCTATCAAAAATTTGTCTATCAAGGCCGCCTATCAAGCCAACCAGGTCCAAGTTTACAGTAGCCTCTACAACATCTTGGAGTAGGTTGGTAAGGACTTGGAAAACTTGATGACGTTGTAGACCTGAGATCAAGTAGTTATCATCAGGAAGGAGATTGCAAAAATAATCAAGCGCTACCAAGGCGTAGCTACCCAAGAGAAGAAACAAATTAATGTGATAGTTGCTTTTGTAGATACAATATTGGGCGATTTTTCGGGCAACAAAATTGACACCAAGAAGATCATCATGGAGGATATCAAGTTCGTTCAAGTGTTGAAGCAGTTGAAGATCTAGGAGGATAAGTGTAACCTCATTAGGAAGGTTCAAGGTTCAACTGTTAAGTTTATCGAAGCTAACAAGGGTAAAGAAGATCAGGTTGAGGAGATTACCATGAAATCTATCATGCTGGCTGATGTCGTAAACTACCTCAAGTTGAGACTTGACCAAGGTGAATGCAAGGGTCAAGCCGATCAGAAACCCTTAGTCAAGAGATCTAAAGCTATGGTAATTAACTTTGCTAAGTGTCGGATCATCGACTATTTGAATTAGTTTAGAGAATGTATATGTGCTGGTCGAAGCTTGAATAAAATCTAATTTTAAAACTGATATATATACCTTGTAAGGATTGTCGTATTTGTATTTGTACTGGTATGAAAATTTCTAATTAAAATAATAGTGATATATACCTCATACCAATTCCAGGAATATAAATTTATCAATAGGTTGGATATCTTTCCATCAGTATAACTTTATATATTTATCCTCCCTCCTACCTAGAAGTAAATACTCAAATTGCCTTAAAAACTGCAAACCTGTTAAGTTAGTATTACAAAAAGTAGAATGTATCCAATTTCACCTTATAAAAATTTACTATTTAATGATTCCTATCACAAAAAGAAAAAACAACACCACACCACAGCCCTTAATTATATTGGCTCCCTATACAGCCTGTTGTAAAAGTTCTTGAAGCTCATAAGCCGCTTCTTCCAACAGTTTGATCATCCTATTCCCATCTGATGTGATGGTAGAACCTTCGACCGGCTTACGAATCCCTAAATTGAAGTGGATGGCCTTTTTCTTGACCATATATCCGAACCCGTAGCCCCCATCGACGACGGCACCCCACCCGTACTCATCAAAGTATTCACTCAGGATAGGGGAAGTCGAGATGTACCAAGTAGTTAAAAATCTAAAGTTGGCGTCCTGAAAGATAGCGGGCACTCGTTCATCCGATTTGATCATCAATTTGAGACCTAACAGGTGGCGGTCGATACCATCCCCTGACATAGCGCGCTTTACGGTGTTGCTGATATCTAAGCCAGCTTTCCTTGCCAACTGTGCCAGTTCCTCCTTGGTTAACTTGTTCTCCACCTTAGCTTTCACGAACGCAATAGTAGAGTCCTGAACAGTTCTCGAAACTTCAGTGCGACCCAATTTAAAACGTCGAGTAGTGGCAGCCTCGTAGGTAGGTAGGAATCGATTGTGGAGACGGTAAACTCCCAGTTGGATCATGAGTTGGGCGAAGGCATCAGGGGATATATTCAACGTCTTGATGTAGTCCTTACCGAAAGCTTGGAAGTCCATAATGTTCAGCGATACTTTAGAGATGAGGTCGACAAAGTGGTCACGAGCTAAGCTGATGTGATCTTCGACTTGATTGTCGACGATAAAATCGAATTCTGATGATTGGGGAAGATTATCGGCGATGGTATCGGAACCATGATCAATAGTTCCTTTAGCAAGACTATGAAGGTTATCAATAAATATACGCTAAATTGAATAGTTACCTGTCGCATACGAAGTCAACGAATCGGATGGTTGGGGTACCGTCCATCATAGCATGCTAGACATAAAAAACATTAACATATAATCAAAAAGGCAGGTAAAATTACCTCACCAATGAACCCAGCCTTGGAATTGTCGAAAATGACGAACTGGAGAGGCTTATCAAAGTACCTATTGTCACCAGTGCCGTACCACAGCACGTAGGAGACATTCTCTTTACCTACCGGTTGAGCACGGTCCAAGATTATAATAAAGTTGCTGCGAGCGATCAGATCCAAACTCTCCTTGTTCTTAACATCCAATTGCTCGAGGTAACTCTTGGCCTAAAAGCGTATATATTATCAGAAAACAATTTTATACGGAAAAATTACCTCGTACCAACGGTCTCTATGTTGGGTAGTCAACAGACCTACATGTTTACCAGGCTTTTCTTCTCCATCGACCAAATTTCTGATTTCAGTCAATTTACTTTCAATTTCCACGGTATTGAGTTGCCTCCCATCCACCTCCAAATCCAGCTTGAAATACCGGTTATCTCTCATGACGACGATAAAGTTATTGGTGGTTGGGTCGTAAACTTCGACGGCATCCTTCTCGGCACCAGGCTGCCTACAGGCATTGAACATATACTTGTAACTGGCCATACAACTATATCCTACCTTGTCCAAATCAGGTTGCATAGTTTCTTCTACGATGGGTTTACGGAAAGTCTGAGCGGCTTGGATAATTCGAGCTCCGCGTAGATCAGGTGCCTCGTAGACAGCTGGTTGCTTCAAGCCGTAAAAGTAACTTACGTTGGTAACTATGGAGTCTCGGTAAGTTAGATAGGCGTAGTCGTTCCACAGATCGTAGAACCAGGAGTCTAAAGTCTGGGCTCGCGTCTCCAAACGAGATTGCAGTTCGGGCCCTTGCGAAGTTAGGAAGTCGTCGATGGCTTTCAGGCTGGCGTCCAAAGTTTCGGGTGAAGCGAACAGTTTAACCTGTTCACGGTACTTGGTTAAAGTTGTCAGTAGGTCGGGTAGAGGTAGCTTGGTCAACTCATCTTGCTTGGAATATAGCACCTTGGAGTCGGGCTGAGGTTCGGTCTTGCTGCTGGTTACCATATTTCTGTTGTCGTCGCCAATCTTCGTCGAAGTTGTATCGAGTTATTGAAAGTAAGAGTCGGTTCAAGCCTTATATACCTCTTACTTACTAATCCTTTATCGCTTCTTTTACAGACGTATCCCTTGACTCCCAAAATGATCAAAGCTAAATTAAACTCGAACTAAAGGGTGGACCGAATGGTTCGTTTCTATTGGCTTCAAAACACAATGAAAACTCAGCTGAGGTTGAAAATGGTTAGTGTTGATTGGTTCCCTTATTTCATTTATAGTTTACCTATCTACGAAACGATCCTGAAATTATTTCCTTTTTGGGATTTGATTCAGAGATAGGTAAATTGGCAAGGATGGTAGATAAGTATAGGAGGTTGGTAGGCAGATATTCGCACCTTCCGCAAGAGTAGATACGAATATCTACAGTTGTTTCTAAGATCCAGTTATAGTTTTAAATATATATATGTAAAGCTCATCTGTATTTTAAAGCTGCGACTATGTAAGGACAGTTGGATACAAGCAGGATGTAGAAAATCTTATTCCATCAAAAGGTTGGTTTTTGGTGGAAGTAATCCATTATCATTATATCGGCTTCATTTCGGATCCAAATATTCAAATATATGCCTGAAACTTTATTTTTAAAGGCTGGGTACGACAGGCACCCAGCTTTCAATATCTCCAAATGGGCTGTTGACATATTTCCCAAATCTCTATATGGTACTATAATGAACACAAATAGCTTCGTGAGCTCGAACTTTTAGGTCCAAGTTGAAGTTCAGTAGTACAAACTGATTGCTTTTAAACCCCACCCCGCATCCACATACTTTTAAACCTGAAGTAAGATTGGAGGTCATAGCTGTCATAGTCAGTAGAATCTCTATCACTTACATCGATACTCTCCCATTCTCCCTCCATGATAAGCCCTAGAAATTTCAACTTAGGTAGCTTGCAACTGCCCTCGAAACTCAGAGGTAGAAAATCGTAGCCGTACAAGTCCAAGGCCAGCTTCTCAATTTTTAAGTGAGGTACCTCAAAACAACTTAATAGATCTACCAAATTCAATCGTGACGTTCGAAATGCGAATTGGATCAAGTTGGGAAAACTGGAAACTATGAGACTCAGCGCACCTTTAGCATACAGGGAACGGCTGTCTCTGATGAGGAGAATAGTCAGTTTATCAGAATTCAACTTGTGACAAAGAGCTACCATGTGGTTGTAACATAGAACTTTCTCCACGTACAAACAGCTTAAATTGCTAAGATTCCCTGCCAACAAGCAGTTGAGGTAGTTGGTATTTTGGAGAATTAGGTGCCGTATCATATTTTTGGCCAACAATAGTTTTACAACCTTCAACTTGTAAGGACCGATGTCGAATATGTGGATGGTGATCACCTCAGTAAAGCTCGTTATGAAGTGGGTTTCATCTAGTGGATCGTAGGGCAGCCTAGCTTTAACTACAATTCGCTTTACCAGCTCTTTGATAAAAGGTGAAAGTTGGAGGCCGTGTAGTTCAATAGCTTCGAAGTTAAAATTGTAGAGTAAGTAGGGCATAAGTCCAAGGTAGAAATCTTTGTTGACGGTTCGCAGGTGCACATCTTCGATCGGATGCAAGTAGCTGAATATGGTACTCTGTACGAAGGTTGGCAGTAAGTTGAAATTGGATTGGGAGGTAGGAGCTGCCACCAAATTGAAACCAGCAAAGCCAAGCTTATCTTCGCTACCACTAGCGATGGGTAGGTAATCATGTGCTGGTAAATAGGGTGGTATAAATTTGGTAAGCTTCATTTAAAATTCGTTGATTAAGAAAGTAGGTTTTGAGTGGGGCATCCTCCCCCTTTATATTCGATTAGTTTTAAAGCTGAAAGGAGGGTATTCAGCAGGCTACTAAATCACCGCTCCATTTTAAGAGGGAAAGGATCAAGCTTTGGATTTAAACAGATGCGCAACCTAACTCTTGTCAAAGTGCGTTTCTTATCGGATGATGGGCGTTCATCTAAGAAACTGATATAATCTACAGACCGCCATGAGCACAATCAATTCAGTTTGCAAAGGCAAATTGAAAAACGAAGATGCAGCATACAGGGTATTTTTTTATGTTGAAGCGTTAATTAAAATAAAGCTTCTCATCATATCACTTTACTGCTTTTGATATTGATACGATTTATTTTGATAGTAAAAATATGCTCTTTTTATTGAACTATAACGTTTTAATACTATGAGAGAATGGAAACTATAGCTTTAGGATACCTGCTGTAAAATAAAAATTAATTATATACAACTTTAATAAAAGTCCTTTTATTTAGTAGATTATGTATTTCATTAATGCAATACAGTAAGTTTCCAGCTCAAGTTAGCTACTTTTATTGATTCTTTCCTATCTCTCATTTCATTTAAATTTAGGCGTGGCTTAAACTTTACATTAATATACAAGCTTTCGAATCAAAAGGTTTTGAATTGTCACTCTTCCTTACCCACACATTTTTAAAGGAGTAGTAAGATTCGATGTCATAATTGTCGTAATCGGTATAGTCCAAGTCGTAAACCGAATCTTCTGACTTGTAACGTTCCTGGATCTGAAGAATGCATTTCAGACTAGGGAACTTGTTGAAGTACTTGGAATGATACTTTTCTTCGATAGGGCTGTCGAAGGCTAGCTTCTCGAGCTTGAGGTGGGGTGCTTCGAAGCAATCTACAATCTCATCTAAGCTTATCTTGAACGTACGAAATACAAACTGCTTGAGGTTAGGCAGTTTTGATGCCACAAGTCGGATTACAGCACTGGGGTTTTCGATAGATCTATTGTGAATTTGAAGGGTGGTTAGTTTATCGGGGTTTAGAGCTTCTATTAGAGCCAATAGTTGGTAGTCTCTGAGGCTATTGAATAGGTGTAGGTAGTTGAGATTAGCGAGGTAGTTATAATCACCTTCTAATAGGTCGTAGATGTTGTCGGAGTATCCAACCGTTAGGTGTCTTATTTTGTTGATAGTTAAGATAAGCTTCATAAACCGTACTTTGTATGTACCGATACTGCTGACGTAGAGCGTCGTCACCTTTTTGAAGTTCAATATAAAGAACATGTCGTTTAGTATATTGGAAGGCAAACCTACGTTGATCAGAACATGTCTTATTAAGCTTTTAGTAATGGTTGAATGATTGAAGTCTCTTAGTAGCGTAATATCCCACCTATACCCGTAAGCTATATAGGGCATAAGCCCCTTATAAAATTCTTTACTGATCATTCTAAGATGTTGGTCTCCTACCGGGTCTAAGTAGCTGAATACTATGCTTTGTATAAAGGTTGGTAGAAAACTGAAGCTCAATATGTAAGGCGGTGGCGGATCATAGCTGTCGGTATCGAATTCAATTGTATTATTGTTGACTACATGTAAGGAGGTACTGAGTTGGCCAATATTCATCTGTGTTTTATATTATCAAATTTATAGATATGTTGGTGTTATCGTGCACGCTTATATTCGAAGGTTTAAAGTTGATGGTGAAGTATACAGCGTTCAATCAAGCTGAAAGGCTCTTAGCTACAATGCTTGATCATCAGAATAGCAATAGACCAAGGTTTTCTAATTGATTGGTGTTCCAACTATAATCAATTGAAGGAAAAATTATACCGCTTCCATTTGGATTTAGGCAATTGTAGATATCTGAGAAGCAATATAGTTTCATATACAGGTGGGTTTTGAGCTTCAACTGTGGTATGCAGAGGTAGTTGCTAGACCACTATCAATTATTCAATGGTAGAATTAAGCGATGTACTACCTAGTATACAACGCTTAAGTTGAATCCCAAGAAAAACTGCATCAAGAATGGATAAACATATTTCAATATCTAAAATTTTATTTTATAAAAGCCAAATGCAACCAGCTATCGACTTCAAGCTAATCTACTTTCATCCCCTTCCTCAGTTTCTAAACTGGAGCTCAAAGCTGAACTTTACAGGTAACTATCATAACACTAAGCAATTCCTCGAGCTCGAGCTTTTAGGTAGTGGTTTAAGCTTAGGTAAGGGGGTATAAACTGGTTTAAGTTTGGGGATGTAGGCTGATTTTCTTTTAACCCCGCCCTTTGACCACCAGCTCTTGAATTTGAAATGAGATTCCAGGTCGTAGTTGTCATAGTCAGTATAGTCTCTACCATTGACATCGGTAAATCCCTTGATAACTTCCTGGATAAGCCCTAGAAACTTCAACTTCGGTAACTTATAAGTACCTTCAAAGTTAGGAAGTTGAAAATTACAAGGGCCAAAGGCCAACTTCTCTAGCTTTAAGTGGGGTGCTCTGGTACAGTCTAACAAGTCCGTTAAATTTAACCGAGACGTTCGTAGTACAAGTTGAGTTAGGTTGGGAAAACTAGAGGTGACGAGGCTCACTAGCTCTTTGATAGATAGAGTGGGTATATCACCGATGATAAGAGTAGTCAATCTATCAGCATTTAACTTGTTGACTAGGGCTACTACATTGTCTTCGTAAAGAATTTCCCCCACGTGCAGGTAGCTGAGGTTCTTGAAGTTCCCTTCCAACAGGCAGCCAATGTGATTGGTATTTTGGAGGGTTAGATGCCGTACCGCGTTCTTCTGGAGTAGTAGCTTCACAACCTTCAACTCGTAGGGGCTGATGTTGGAAATATGGATCGTGGTCACTTTCAAGTAGCTCGATATAAAGTGAGCTTCGTTAATCGGATCATAAGGCAGTCGACAGTTGATTACGACATGCCTTACCAGCTTTTGAATCGCAGTGGAAAATTGAGATTCCCACAGTAGAGCGGCCTCCCACTTGAAACCGTAGAGTATATAAGGCATAAACCCCCTATAGAAATCTTTGCTTACAGTGCTGAGAAATCTGTCTTGAATTGGATGCAAGTAACTGAAGATTATATTTTGTACACAGGTTGGTAACAGGTTGAAGTTGGACTCAGGGGTAAGGGTAGGTACTAAATTGGAACTAGTAACTTTAAATTCATCTTCTGCACTGCTGGTGATAGGCAAGTAGTCAATTGTTGGTAGACAAACTGGTATAGAATTGATAGATGTCATCGAAAGGTTGGTTTGTTGAGAATATAAGTTTTTGATGGTATACTTACACCTTCTATGCTTAAATTGTTGAAGTTCAAGGTAAAGTATATAGTAGACAATCAAAAGGAAAACTTTAGACTACAACTCTTAGTGCTTATAGTAGCGTTGGTTAAAGTTTAGATAATTAGTTGAAGGAAAAACATCAAAATTATTTCAGAGCTTACATAATGATCTCCAGTTCTTTAGACCTGTGGACTTCTTTATAGGAAGGCACCTATATAAAGATCCTTATAAAAATTTATCCATAGATTCCCTTTTGGCTTAGCTATGAACTTTCTGGTGAGTATTATTGCTTTACATTTGCCAAAAGATTGTCGAAAACTAGCTAGACAAAAAACTTATGTAAATAAAGACATTGTATCTTATAGCAACGTTATTCCCCAAAGAGATAAGCATACGCTTTACATGTATATATATTCACTTGTAAGAATCATTTTTACCGCCAAGAAAACTCCATTATTGTAACTAAATTCAATTTGATCCATCTACCTCAAAACTTCCTACTTGATACATCTACCCCTCAACATCAACAGGTATTACTCTTATACCACGATATTGGTATCCACCACATCCACTCTTACCAACTTCATATCCCTTTTCCCATAAAATTTGTGACGTACAAACTCAGTTTTAGTTCCACAGAAAATCTAAATTTAGGCTAAATCCCATCAACTTCACTACACGAACAGTTCACTTATACCAGCCTACACTTCAGAATTCCAAAAAACATCTACCAACTACAAGTGCCATTCTAGTGACATTAGATAACCAAGATGGACAGTTTATTAAGTAAAATTTTGCATATTGACATCGTTTATCAATAATCTACATTAGCCACCAATTTGCCGAGCTTGAGTTTCAAGTACATCTACCTGCTGTTTGTCATCAACACCTTCATCTACTTTACCATACTAACCTTCATCTACAACGTAAGTCTATATCTAGTTATATATCAAAGCTAATAGGACTATTATTTTACTTTATTCAATTAGACTAGCTTTGAAGTTCATCTTATGGATTTAAAGTCGCGTTCCATCAATCTACTGCTGTCTTATTTGCTATTCAACCTTAGCAATTTTTTAACACAACTCTACATATCCAAGTTGGTTCACAACAACTGGCCCGATATGAAAAAGCTGTTAGTAACGAACTTTTCCATCCTAAGTGTATTGGTACTGGCACTGTCGGTAACGAAATCGTACGCAAGTTACTGGATACTGGTAAGTTTGTTGGGCTGCTTCAGCAACTACTTTGCAACTTTGAAGACTCACTTTATGACCAACTACCTGCCCTCTACCAAACGTAAAATTGCTTATACGAGATAATATTACTTAAATTTATTATATATAGTCGACAGATTGCTGGCATTACCATCTACAACGATCCTAGGCATATTCCTCAGCTTCCTATACTTCAACTGCTTGTCAGATTGGTGGGAACTGATTCCCGAAACTTCGCCACTAGTCTTCATCTTCTTGAGATATCCCTTACTCTTCAAGACTTTGCCGTTCGTCATACTAATGGTAGCACTTGCAATAATCTTGTCGTTACCCAGAACTACGCCCCAAGCTGCTTCAATAATCGTTGGATATTCGACCTTCAACGATGGGGAGTTGATTATTCAAGCAGCTCAGTTGAAATCTAAGAGCTTCGTAGTCATATTTACGACCTACCTCTACATCATACTGATATTTTTCTACGTTATACAGCTGCTGTTCAGTCCAGAGTACTTGGGCCTCCCAGTGACTTCGATTGTATACTTAAACCTACCCCTACTTTTCGTCTGGTCCCTACTTGTATCTAGGGTACTTCCCGCCTTCCTATTATCTAAGATCACTATCGACAAATTGATTAGTTATGCCTATCAGGGAGCTATACTAATACCTGCCGTTATCCTGTCCTCCTACTACTCTGGCCTTGATGATAGCACGTTATTGAACTTGTACGTTGCCATCTTGGAGTTAACCTTGGGTTTTAGCTACTACATAATCGATCTGCTAGTAAGTTCCTTAATTTTAATGCCATATAGTAAATGAATTTATTTTATAGATACTGGCAGAAACTGGAGGAAACTCTAAAAAGATAGCGTACCTCACCAATTTTGTCACACTCAACACTTCGATCCTGCCATTTATCCCTATTTTCGTCTATGGGCCTGTAACGACGGCATTAGTCTCTATTCTGGTAGCAGTTTTCAATTGGAAATCAGTTGCAAGGGTTATCAGATCCTAATAAACATTGTTGTACCTGTTATAGCTTTTGATTGTTGGCTCAATTTCATATAGTTTGTTATAGATATCTGAAAAATATAATAGTTTTTGAATTGAAAGTATTGATGCGAAGACTAATACTTATATGTAAGTATACTAGTGGGAGTTTCCATGGCGACATGGCCGAGTGGTCTAAGGCGCCGCACTCAAGTTGCGGTCTCGCAAGAGGCAGGAGTTCGAACCTCCTTGTCGTCATTATCTTTTTGCTTTTGGTCCATCTATTATAGAAGCTGGTAGACATTGGTCTGGCTTCTATACTCCTCTCTTTCTACTTGCATTTCAAATACATATTTTGAACATTCACATATGGCAGTTTTGTTATGGCTTAGCATGAGTTGTATTTGGCAACAACATTTTTATTATATTTGATTAACAGGGCTTGCATTTAAATATTAATAAATGGGAATCCAGATACACTGTCAACGATGTAGGGTTAAGGCTTGTATTGTATATAGCTTTATAATATATGATAAAACCTCAACTATCTCGATTTATCATTCTTTTTGGAGTTTATTGGAAATGTGCCGATTCTTATACTAAGCCGTTTACTAGCTTTATACTTGTATCTAAAAAAGCTACCTATCATATATGGTTCTATTGATGCTATATAATCATGGAAGACCTACTCTTTATCTTTCAACTAATATCTTATCAACTGTACTTGCTTTCAAAATATTCTATAAATCAAATCTACAAAAACTATGAAATAACCAAGCGCTATTTGGTAATTTATGAACCTAGACTACCCTTGATAATCCTTTGATGACTCACAATTATCAAACAGAAAGCATATAAATTGGAGTATCCAAGGCCTAGTAACCGTTTTATCAACAAGAGAATTTAGCAATTATGAAGTACCATTCAACACGCGGATCGCAAGCTTACAATTTCGAAACCTGTTTATTCAAAGGGTTGGCTTCAGATGGTGGATTATTTATCCCAGTTACCATACCCAAAGTCGACATGACCGAGCTTTCGAACATAAATAAATCCGCAGGTTTCGTTGGTTTGGCTCAGGAGCTTTTATCCAACTTTATATCAGAGGATGAGATTCCTCGCGAGCAATTGAACAAACTAGTTGAGCTTTCTTACGCACAGTTCACATCGGAAGATATAACACCTTTGGATAGACGCTATGCGTCGGATAACATTTATGTCTTGGAACTCTTCCATGGTCCAACATTCGCGTTCAAAGACGTAGCTTTGCAGCTGGTTGGAAATTTGTTCAACTATTTTTTGAACAAGCGTCCAAATTCTAAAAAGTTAACAGTCATTGGTGCTACCAGTGGTGATACTGGAAGGTAATCTATAGTTGATGCTTTAACTAATTTATTCTAGTGCTGCTATCTATGGACTCAAAGGCAAAGCTAACGTCGAAGTAGTAATTTTCCACCCCAAAGGAAAGGTCAGTAAGGTGCAGGAAGCTCAAATGACTTCTGTGTTAGATAACAATGTTTATAATGTCGCTTTAGAGGGTAGTTTTGATGACTGTCAGGTATAACTTATTCCCCAACACTTTTTAAAAATACAATATAGGATATTGTCAAAGCTTTATTCCAAGATGCCTCCTTCAACGAAAAGTTCAATTTAGGCGCCGTCAATTCCATAAACGTAGCCCGTATATTGGCACAGATCACCTACTACTTCAAATCCTACTTTGATTTGGATCCCAAGGATAAAGTCGACTTTATCGTCCCTACCGGTAACTTTGGAGACATATTGGCAGGATACATCGCCAAACAGATGGGCTTACCGATTAACGATCTGGTTATCTCTTGCAACCGCAACGCTACGTTACACAACACTTTGGAAGGTGGAGTCTACAGGAAAGGTCACGTAGAGCCAAGTCTAGCCCCCGCCATGGATATATCCGTTTCTTCCAACTTTGAAAGATTACTTTGGTACACCATCAAGCAGAACGAGCCACACTTACAGATCGAAGAGGTATCGCAAATTTTGAACGGATGGATGAATACTTTTAGTACTAGTGGAGAGCTTGCTTTACCCAACGGTGTACTAGAGATCTTGAGAAGCGATTTCAAGTCAATTAAAGTTGATGACTTGAACATTGAAACGACGATCAAGTCCTGGTTCACCAAGACACCATCTTACCTACTTGATCCCCATACCGCTACTGCAGCCTACTACCTGAACGTTAGAAAGCCATCCGAATTCCCAGCCATTGCCTTGGCTACCGCACACCCCGCCAAATTCCCAGAAGCCATTAAAAAGGCACTGCACGGAGATACGCAGGATCAAGACGCTCTCGATTTAGATAAACTCGTCGGAGAAGGGTATTTACCTACCCCATTCAAGAAGTGGAACGACCAGTCATTAGAGAAACGTTGTCATCATTTCGAAAGCAAACATTTGAATCAGATCAAAGAGAAGTTAACCACTTTGTTAACTCAATAAATATAGTATAAGGTTATAGGTTTATGTATTCCTAATAATAACTCTTAGATTATGAAGGATTCTATTTAATATAGTGTATATTTTAATGCATTTGGCAAAGTATACTAAAACTACCTATCTTAGAAATAAAAATATGTACAGCATTAAACTTCAGCTATTCATGACTAAATATATTTATGATGGCTTCAAAATGATACCTGCACTCATTTCATAGATATATTTGTTCTTATTAAAACTACAAACATATGGATTTATAACTGCTTTCAAGAAATGAAATGCATATATCAGCTTATACTTTTTTGGCCCAGCCTATCAGTAAACACTCCTTTTCTATACACGGTTTATTATAATTCCAGGTTTTAGGTATCCATAATAACAACTTAGAAGATTATATATAGTAAGTATTCTCATATTAGACTTTTATTGCAGATGTAGTGAATATAGTAGCCATTATGAGCTGTATGAGTATATAGATCTCATCAACCTAGTCATATTCTACAACTTCTCAAAAGATAGCTCATCCATGCTGTCTATTTTTTGCAGTTCAGAATACGTTACTGTTCATCCTTCCAGTATCCACTAAAAGCTACAATAAGCGATTTTTATTGGATGTATATATTAAAAGTTATCCTCACACCTGCAACAATTTAAATTTGAGATTGAAAATTAGCATAAACGATTGGGGAATCAAAAAAAGTGGTTATGAAAGTTGGAAGATTCAAGCTTCATTCAGTTTTCGCTTAAATGTCAAGAGCAAGCAAAGGTAACCGAATTTCGATCAATAGCAGCAACGAAGGGTACTCAGTCGGCCTTGGAGAAGTGTCGAAAGCCATATCTTCCGACAACATACCAATAAATGGCACGCGCAATGGGCAATCCAAGATCCCGAGACCGTCCGGCCAATTTCCAATTTCCCCACCCACTCAATTAGACTCAAGATCATTTGGAAATTTCCCATCAAAACTTAAACCTCCACAATCATCACTACTCGGTAACTTAGATGGGATAAGGAAATCTTCAACCTCTACGACGACCACCAACTCCCCAAAAGTTTTCACCCAAGCCCTCTCCCCACCCAACTCACTGAAACTCAATTACTTAGACATACCCCTCGGGTCAAAGGTAATAGCACCTAGGGAGAGATTATTTGGGACGCTCAGATTCTTAGGACCAACCAAATTTAAGGAGGGTACCTGGGCTGGAATCGAACTCGATCAAGAAGGAACAGGCAAAAATGATGGATCCATTAATGGGTAAGTTTTCATTTATTGCCTTTATGTTTATTTCAATTTTAGAGAAGTGTATTTCACCTGCCCTCCAAAAACGGGTATATTTATCGAAGCTAAAGCCATTGTTTTAAAAGAGGATTTCGATGCGCTTGAAATTAAGGCACCTATGCGACGTATTGAAAGGATAGCAAACGGTCAACGACCAGCGTCCATGTACACACTCAACAGTACCAACAAAATTACATCTGCGGTTCAGCCTATTTCGATAGTTAAGAATGGGGCTACTGAGCGACCGCCTTTCAGAACGCGTGCTAGCCACAACTCCGACCTGGACGGCAATCCACTTGGAAACGAGCATTCGCCCAGAAACAGACACCTCCATTTCAACCAGAGATTAACCCCAAATTCCGATGAACTCAGCTCATCCTTAACTGAACTCTATAATTCCAATATGCCACCAGAGCAAATCGTAAATTTTTATTTTCATCTTCTCTAATATTTATTGTGGTAGATTCAAACACTCAACACCCAGTTAGTTACCTTAAAGAAGCAGAATGAATTATTGAAGGTTCGTTTGAACCACAAGCGAGCTCAACAGCAAGCTAATCACATGCTGAAAACGGAATTGGTTGATAAGGCTAGGCAGGTAGTTCAAAATCGAAGATCGTCCCAGAATTCCCAAGACCAAAATACTTTAGATCTAATTAAAGTGGTGGCTGAAAAAGAAGACAGGATTCGAGAACTGACAAAAAAGATCGATGAATTAAAAGCCGAAACAGCGGAACCACGTCAGACTTTATCCAATCTTGATCAGATTGAAAGTGAGAAGGCCAAGCTGATTGCCAACTTACAGAACAAGACCGAAGTGGTAGCCGAGCTTGAAAACAATCTAAGTGGACTTAAACAGACTTTGGAAGTTCGAGAGGCCAAGATCAACGAAATGGAGACTCAGTTATTAGATCTTCAAACGATTATCGATACCAAGGCTGAAACCCAATCCGTTGATGAACTAATCCACGAACTAGAGACGTTAAAAGCTAGTTCAGCAGCAGAAATCACCGGACTGAAAGAAAAGCTGGACCATACCCAGGAGAATTTGGACAAGGCATTAGAAAGTAAGCACGAGCTTAAGGAAGAATTGACTAGGATTGAAGAGCTGGAATTCCAGATTAAATCCAAAGATACCCAGATTGCCGAGCTCGAACTAGCAACCAAAAATCTAACTGAGCAGAATAGGTTGCTGGAAGAAGAAGGAGCACTCAATCGAGAGCTACTTGAGGCTGAAGCTGAAGCTCCACTTTCCCGAGAGTCTGGTCACCAGCAGGCCAGCGACGATTTAGCCACATTGGTTGAGGAGCTCAAGGTCAAGATCGAGGCTTTAGAGCTAGAGAACAGCGATCTCAAGGAACAGCTCAAGGATGATGACATGGTACCGGCCCAAATGTATCAGGACCTCAAAGATGAAAAGGAATCGTACCTGCAAAGCATCGAAGAAATCCAGCGTGAGAAGGACGGGCTGATGGTCCAAGTCTCAGCCTTAAACGCCTCCCTAAAGAAGATCACTGACGGCAAGGTCCACCTCGATGCTCAACGGTCGGAAGACTCTAATTTGGTGCAGGCTTTGGAGCAAGAGGTTGACAATTTGGAAGTACGGGTCCGTGAGCTAGAAGATGAGCTGATCTTAGCCAAGGCACTCAATGCCAAGGACTGAAGACGGTACTTTAAGCGCCGATGATATCCATGGTAACTTAGTACGTGAGTTACAGCAACGCAACGCTACAATCGTCAACCTAGAGTCCAAGTTCGACGAGCTCAATGCTGAATACCAGGACTTGCTCAAGGATTCACAGGCTTGCGAAGAGGAGCTAGAGCAAGTTTGCCTCGAACTGGAACGGGTTCAGACTGCTTCGGGAACCAACCAGCAAATCCACGAAGCTTTAGAGAAAGACTATGATCAACTAGTCGAGGCCCACGACCTGCTACTAGCTTCACTGCGGGAGGACGCCTCCAAGTCGCAACAAGTGGCCAAGCTGTACGAGTTGACACAGCACTATAAGAACGTCGAAGCAGAGATGGAGCGGGAATTGACAATTTTGAGCGATGAGCTCGACGACCGGGACCAAGAGATTATGGAGCTCAAAGAAAGTAAGCAGCAACTGATCGATGAATTGAACCGACTGCAGGCTGGGCTCGGCCTCCAACCCAGTTCCATCACCAGCCCTGTCAATGGTATCGAAGCCGGGGCTGAAGGCACCGACGTTGACGGTGATTTCTGTTTCCACTGCCTTGAATCCCATCACCCCGACACTTGTCCTAACGTAGGTAAGGATGGGAGCCATGACCGAGATCTGGACCACGATTTGTTGGGTTCCGACAAGAATTACAGCTTCGACGAGACTGACCTCCTCGATATGGGAGGCGACGTAGACCTCGACGTCGACTACTTGAACCACCCCGGCGACTCGGATTTGGCTATTCTCGAGGAGTTGGGTGAGGATGCGTACTGATACTTTGCCTGATGAGTGATGGCAATGCGATAGTAGAGGTGGGGTCTGTATAAAGTTGGTTGGATGTGAATGTTTCATAATCCATAATAAAACACATTAGTACATTTTTATACAAGTATGGATCTAGGTTTAAATTTTGTACTAGAGTTTTAAAGATGGACACAGTACCAAAGACATTTTTTGTAACGAGTGTATTACTATTCTGTACTAGTTTACATATCTGGGATTGATGGCTCGTATACCAGTTGACACCAAATTCCTATATGGTATGATGGTAAGCCTTGACTGCACAAATCTATTTGATAAAGGAAAATTCAAACCAATAAGTTAATATCTCAGCTCATCAGCTATATTTGCATAGCGTTTAGGTTGTAAATTTACAATTATTAACGCTATATAGCTACAAATCCAATCACATTTTACTTCGAAACTAAAATCCAGTTGCACTAGAGTTTATTAAAATTTAACTTCAGCCTCCAACTCTTCTCCTGAGATCCCGGCCAACAGGTTGGAGATGGCCATATCAGCCATCAACTCCCTAGTTGCCAAGGTAGCTGACCCGATATGTGGTGTAATCAGCACTTTATCGTTACCGTATTCAAGTATAGGATGGTCGTTGTTCAAAGGTTCAGGATCTGTGACGTCCAAAGCAGCACCACCAATCCATCCCTCATCCAAGGCCAACTTCAAATCGGTCAGGCTCAAAATCTTGCCTCGGCTGGTGTTGACAACGATAGAGCCCTTCTTCATCTTTCGGAATGCCTGCTCGTCAAATAGATTTAAGGTGGAGTTGTTTAAATCACAGGTAATGATTAGGATGTCGCTCGTTGCCAGTAAAGAATCAAAACTCTCCAAGGCGGTCAACTTGTTGGAGCTTACAATGTAGTCATACTCAGGTGAAAATATAACGGGAGAGCGGGTGTAGTAGGATAGACCTTTGGGAGAGAAACCATAGAGCCGCTTCAAGGTGGCTTTACCTATACGTCCCATGCCTAAGATTCCAACTTGCTTATCGGAAATTTGATGACCTTGAATACACATGTTAGATCGGCTGTAATAACAATAAAGTTTAATACCTAGCATCCAGTTGGGTGACCAAGGTTCCCACTATATTTTAAAATAAACTATAAATATCTTAAATTAACGACATAGTATTTTACCTGTCCGTCATTAACCTTATGATTACACTGTCATTTACAAAAGGCTGAGTTGATTAATGAATTGTATAAAGTATTACCTCAACGATACGACGTAGTAGTGCCAAGGTTAGCGCTAAATTCAAGTCGGCAACTGCATCGGTCAACACATCAGGGGTATGTCCAACCTTTATTCCTTTACCCTTTAAATCTTTGAGATTGATATGTTCGTAGCCTACACTCATAGTAGATACAATCTAAATTCAAAATTCATAAAATGAATCTATTTAACAATATTTACCTTTAAATTGGAGCTTGCTGCTTCTATCAACTCGGTGTCCACTTTTTCAGATAGCATACATAGTATGCCACTACAGCCTAAAGAGTTATATAATTTAATTAAACAAATAAAATAAAAGTTTACAAACATACCTTTAATTTGTTCAAGTAGTTGTGGTCTAGGTATAGGTTGCTGGTCGTTGTGCCAAATAACTTCGAAGCTACAGAATACAAATGTATGTTAGTAGGCAGTAGAATAAAAGGTTACCGATCAGCCAAGCTCTGAATCTTTTGTGAAGCTTGCGGTGGTAGGGCTCGAGTTATTAAAATCTTGGGATTCATCTTCAATGTAAACTAATGGGAATAGAAATCTAAAAGGAACTAAGCTTCACTGCACTAAAGCAGCGTCACCAATTTACCAGCCCAAATTCAAAAGTCAATTTTATTGAACTATATTTATCCGATAAACTTTAACAGAAGTATAAGTTTCAAGTAGAAAAAAGTGCCCAAAAGGTTCAGGTAAACCCAAGATTAGTTCAGTTTAATAGTAACGAAAGTCTGGAGTGGAAGTCAACTTCCAAAGTTCAAAAAATGGGTTATAAGGTACTGGAAGTAAGGTTGCCAAAGGAGTAGCAGTTTGAAGTTGGGATGGAGATAGGAGTAGGAGTATTAAACGAAGGCTCAAGGAAGAAAAGGCACCGTTACATTAGGATTAGAGTTCAAATTCGTTACAAGAATCAACCTTAAAAAAGGAAATAAATCGTCAAACTGAAGTTAACGCCAAGCCGCCATAGTGATGGACGTCGACTTGGAGCTCATGGGCTCCTTATTCTTGGTGTCATCGATATTAGTGAAGAACTCGTGCTTGGGGATCTTGAGGTCGCTAGGTTTGGACCGCAAACTTTTGGGCCGTGAGAACCACCCGTTGCTGTTGCCGTTACTACCGACGCTGGAGCCGTTGGTCGACGTGTTGGTCACCGAACTGGTACTTGACGTTGATGGGATGGGGTAGATTGGTAACCCGTTGGTTAAGCTGTAACTGGGAGGCGATAGCGAGTTGGGTCGATTGCGTACGGTGAAGGTCTGGTTCAGGTTCAGGTCGGGGCTGGAATCGTAGCTCATGATGTGTTGGTTTGACTTGTCATGTAAAGTAGCACTCAGCCCTAGAGCCTCCATGTCCATATCGACTGCTTCGTAAAACAGTACATAGCCTGATCCGACACCTGGCAAGTCACCGAAGAATTTGGCAATGTCTTCCTCATCGATAAGCTTATTTTTCTGTTTAGTTGATTTTTTAAAAGATGCTTACTTCGACCGTGTCATCGTCAAAGAGTAACCAGTTGACCCCGCTTTTTACGACGGCGACGTAATGGCCATGGTTCAAGCCACTAAATACACTAAATAAAACAATAAATACCAAAAACATACCTGCCGATATGGACAACGATGGCAAATAGGGAATACAGTCTATCTGAATCCTCCGAATCGTTGGTCTAATTTAAAAGTCAGAAAAAATATTTTTACTAATTACCGTATTGAACAGCCTCAGGTCCATGGGGAAGACGACACGGTAAGAGAGCTTGGCGTACCGCTGCAACTTCTCTTGGTATTTGAAGCGCTTGAGATGTAAAGCAAGCACGTTCGGAACTTTCTTGACGCGCATTCTAATAGATACATTAAAGTGTAAAAAATATGGTTGCAATTTATCAGTACCTTTTCTCAGCTTCTTGTAGACCATTACATACATCGCAAAAGTACTTGTTTCGATCCCGTAGCATCTCGTTGGCCGAGAACTGACGCAAGCAACTTGAGACCGAGGAATTCTCCTCGATATCTATCGATAGATCCAAAAAGGACTCCTCTTTGATCGTAATCTATGGTTTATTGAGCTATATATATATATTGAATGAGTTACCGTGTCACAGGTCAGACAGCGCGTCTCGTTAGTTAGTGTACCTTCGAAAATCTGTTGAACCCATGAAGAAGGCACAGTACCGGTTGATGATTGGGAACCTTTTGTCACGTTAGTTAGAGATATTCAATACGATTGGAAAATATTACCTTTATCGTCCTTATTAGCCATACCACTCAAAGTACTTTCCGGAGTACCATTTAAGCCGGTTTTCCCTTCAGCCTCCAACTTCTTCATATTAACAACATGTTCGGCGATAGCATTCAAAGTGAAATTCAAAAACTCGTGTGCATCTTGATGTTGAGCTCCTCTAAACAATTCTATAGAAGGTAAACTCAACGTTAAACCGGTATGTAAAAATCAGTACGTACCATTCTCCTGCTTTCAACTTGTTGATGAACTGGGACGGTGCTATGGTACCCAATCGTTTCGGTTGAATTTCAATTTTTGCAAACAGGTCTTTTAGAGAGGTGAACAAGTTGTCGTTAATGTTAAGAGCCTGGTGGGTCGTATGCTCATCGGGGTTGAAGTTAAACGTTTTGCTGAAGCTAGGGCTACTGCTAGGTGGCTTGGTTGCTAGATTGAGGTTGGAGCTCGACTTACGCTTCGTCTTTAAGGATGTAGTGGGGTCGATGCCCGGTTCGGCCAAAGACTCGGCTAGGCATGCTTCATACTTTGATATGAGCGGGGTACGGATAGGGTAATTGTTGACGCATTCACGGAACGGTTTACAAAAGTACAGTGCTTGCAAGACTGAGTTACAGTAGCTATTGGAATTTAGTACTTGCAATTATTATTTTATCTTATACCAGGTGTTACCAAACTGAAAATAAAGGCATTAGAGCTTGGTTAATAAATGTTGCAAAAGTAAAATATTACATTCTCTAATCCAAAATACCGGTCTTCACCATCTAAGCTGATCTCTTGGGCCGGTTGTTTGTTACCAGGTTGTGACTATTGCTCTTAGTTAAAGCTATAAGTATTTTAAAATTTACCACGCCGATCCATTTCAACAACGACATACTATTCCTTTATCTTGTATCGATCGATCTAAATTTTGCTAAAGTTATCTAGTTGGAACTGGAGCTTGAATGTGGAAGTGGATTCTTATAGAAACAAAACTATCTGTATTATAAATTCCAAAACGTAACTTTTATAAAAGTTCAACTCTGTATAGCTCGGGGTAATGATGTAGTTAAAGTTTAATTCATCAATAGTAGAAGTTTACTAGGAACTAAAGGTCCACATTCAAACATAAATGATCTCATCCTGCTGAACTGGCAAGCTTCTCAGTTTCTGAGTGCAAACCAAGGAAAATTTTAATTTAATCTGGTTTTAGCACTTCTAACAACAACCTCCTTGCGGTCAAATCCTTTAAAGCTGCTGCCCTTGGGTAAAAATGTGACTGAAGTATCCGAGAACGCCAAGTATCTATAAAGTATGCTCTAAAAGCTTAATTTCTGTGCAAGTGGAACATATATCTATAAAAGTTGCTATATTTTCATACATCCTTCAAATTACAAAGTATAATGAACTTGGAAGGCAAATTTTTAGTACTCAGTGCAGCGATTCTGTCAGCTTATATCGTGATATTTTACTATTTCAAAAAGTATCTGATGGGCTCTATTAGAATGACTAATATTTGATAGGCATAACTTTTATCCTAATTTCTCAATTATTCCCCTCATTTGCACTCCTAGCACCTCCCAATAGTTTCTTACTTTCCAATACACTTGTTACTATTTTGCATTTATGAAAATAGACAAATGTGTAAAGGGTAGAACTAATATTGATGGAATGGATAGTTTATTAATAGCCATTGAATTTGTTCCCTGCTTCTTCTAATTTGCCTTCTCCTAAGCTTCCAAAGAAGGATAGGGTTTAAAGGTCAATTTGTAAAGCTAAAGAATTGAAGTTTCCAAGTAAAAATTAAGCCTCAAATTCAATCAAATTTGAAGCCAGACTTCTAATAATAGTCCCACCAAACAACTGAGATTTCAACGAGGAATTGATTCAGTAAAGGGAAGTGGATTTGGCTACAACCAACTTTCACCATTTTCAATTTTGCGTCCGTACCTACCACCTCTCCGTTCAAAATATTGCCAACCTTTTGAACAGCCGAACTAGTATCTTGGCTAGAACGTAAGTATAGTTCTAACTAGTTTTACTATTTGAGTCAGTAGTTTTAGCACGCATAAAAGGTTTTAGGGACTTGATATACAGTTATTTTAACAGCCAACTTTTGCCTTTGCCTTTTGAACCTTTACAAGTACTAAATCTGCTTCAAGTTAAATAATAAAGAGACACACCATATGGCAACACTCGAGCAGTACAGCAAAAATCCATCGACTTGGGAAAGTGTCGGTACGCAAATAGCAATTTCAGCAACGATATCGGTGGGATGCTTGTTAATTCATGAAGTAGTTCGCAGGAGACCCGACTTTCGACATCTGTTTTCAGCTCGATGCTATTTGATAAAGTATTTATTCGATATATACAGTACTAAAATTATTTAGAGATAGCTCACCCATGCCTTCCAAGCAATGGTTCGGCTGGCTTAAAACAATTTGGAACATTGAGGAAACTTTTATTTTACATTCAGTTGGGTTAGACGCCGTGCTTTACCTTAGATTTTTGAAGATGTTGATACAGCTGACGGGGCTTATGACTTTAACTTTGCTGCCGATTTTAGTGCCAATAAATTACCTTGGGACGAGCGACAATCCAACTCAAGCTGGTACGGTGCAAGCATTTTCTATAACTAGAGTTAGCAACGACCCTAAGTTGTGGGCACATTCAACTTTACTTGCCGTGGTTACGATGTCTACTCTTTATTTGATCTACCGCAACACTACTGAGTTTGTTCAATTGAGAAGGATTCACTTTCTCAAGGAAGCTAACGAAGGCAACCCACGCTGTCGTACTGTTATGGTAACCAATATTCCCGACGCTCTCTGTGATGAAGATAAACTGCGCAACCATTTCGACCATCTAGGCTTAGGCGAAGTCCACCACGTCCAACTTCTACATTATCCATTCAAGTTGATAGAGTATCGTAACCGACGCAAGAAGGCGTTAAGTGAACTTGAGATTGCTCACACTGAGCTCGCCAAGGCAGTGTTGAACGCAATTGAATCCAACACTCTTACCGAAGAAGAGTTTGTAGCTCACAACAATCGATTGGAGTACCACGAGCTTAAACGCTACTTGAAAGATCCCAAGGCATTTTCAACTACACCCTGTCCTTATCATGCCCAGGACCTGCTGATGCTCAAAGCTTCTCAAGAATCCAACACAATGTCAGTATGGGATCTTCTCGTACGTTTAGATTACAATATCCTAGCACCGTACCACCCCTATCATCGTACGGAGTATAAGACGGGTCGTAGGTGTAAGTCAATAGATTACTGGTACAACAAATTGGCGATTCTGGACCGTCGTATCTACAACTTACGTAATAGTACGCGGGGTGGTGGTCAAGTTGGCGGAGTTGCAACTTCGATAACGGCACCTACTGGATTTATTACCTTTACCAATCCAGCTTCAGCTCAACTGTGTGCTCAATCTATCATCCATCCCACCATCAACTGCTGTCAGACCTACCTAGCTCCTGAACCCAAGGACATTTTGTGGAAGAACCATACACTGTCTAAATCTTTTAGAATGTCACGCAAAGTTGTCGTTAAAAGTATTACGTGGCTTCTCATTATACTGTGGCTTATCCCGGTCATATCGCTCCTTTCCTTAGTTTCGTTTGAGCAGCTGTCTAAGAACTACCCCGAGTTGGCCGGTTTCGGAGACGACTACCCCTGGGCTAAAAACATAATCTCGCTACTTTTACCTGCTATTTTGTTGGCGTTCTTCATGTCGATATTACCTCATATCCTATACTATATAGCCAACTTGGAAGCTTTTAAAACTTACTCGGGTATGGAGCGGACGGTGGCAATTCGATACTACTACTTTTGTATCTTCAACGTTCTCTTTGTGTTTTTACTCGGGCCTACCATCCTTGAAATCCTCATCGATTCATTCAAGAGCAAGTTCCAGGTCATCGAGACGTTGGCCCAGAAGATCCCCGACGGCGCAACTTTCTTCATAAACTATGTCATTTTTAACCTGTGCTACCAGTTCATGGAACTGTTGGTGTTAGGATCACCCTTCCTCATCTCGTTAGGGTCTTGGGCCTTCCCCAAGACACCACGTGAGCGCAAGGTGTTCGAGCATAGCTGGTCGTTTCCGTACTACTATTACATAGCCAACCATCTATTGATCTACGTCATCGTCTTAACTTACTCTACTGTCAACCCGTTCATCATCATAGCCGGTATAATATACTTCGCCTGTACCTACCTGATCTTCAAGAATCAGTTCATTTACACCTATGTCAAGCGGTACGAGAGTAACGGGAGGATCTGGAATTTGATTGTTCGATTTTTAACTGATGGCTTGATCTTTGCCCAGTTCGTCATCGGCTGTATAGTTGCCTTCAACGGGCAGTACCTTGCCATTCTACCTGTATTACCTGCCCTGTTCGCTACCTTCTACTTCAAGCACTACTACAAGAAGACGTTCCGTCCCAGGCTTAGGTATGTACCCTTAGGTTCGCTGAAGGATGCCGAAGATACGCCCAGGTCTTCAATCGACGCCAATTCGCCTACTCAATCTCCTAGAGCTTCCTTTGACTTTGCAGCCCCTGGTGTGGGCTATTCAACCAAACTTGCCAATAAGCCGGTACCCAACATAAAGATTACGACCACTTCAGCCATCAGCTCACCACCACACTCACCTACGTCGGCCGGACAACAAAGGTTTCAGATGCCAGTCACTTTGAGGGCCTCTCCACCGAACAACAGCCCGAACACCAACGTTGTCAACGTCCAACCCGACCTTCCTAAGCCTCTAGGTAGACATCCTTCCAATCACCGTCAATTGGACCGACCTCTGCCACCTACCGTAGCCATGATGCTGCAGGGGGCCGTCGACCAGCTGGACCACGTCATCGAGCGGGCTGTCGAAGGCCGCAACCAGGTGTACTTTGCTCAAGCGTTCGCCCACCCCGCCTTGACGAAACCCAACGTCAATGCTATGACGCTATCCATGTACCCCAACTTGCGATACTATGATCTTTACGAAGAAGTTATCCCGGTCGACAAAGTCGTCACCACAGGGCAGAACCAAATCTATCGTAGTTTGGTCGATCTCGGCACCCGTAATGATGGACCCATAGCTGACGATGGCGAAGGTTCCGACGTCGAAGGTGAGGGGGATGACAACGGCAACGCCCTCAACTTAGAGAACGATTTCGAGAACGATCCCGTAAGCTCAAGATTTTCGTTCACCAATTCTGACCTCCGACTTACCATCAATCACGACAATGATAGTTAGATAGTTTTAATTACTTGCTGTCGCCTATTTTACCATTTTATTGTACCGTTTGAAATTAATTAATGTTGTTGCGTACTTTGATATATCCTTTTTAAATTTTAAAGATTTGTTAAATGGTTATATTTATGAAGTATAGTAATAGACTAGATATATTAAAATATGAAAATAATCATTACATTTGAGTCTCTTCAGAAATTGTTTTATATAGGTTGATATTTTGGATGGAATTTGATATAGTAAATAAATATAGCTCGATAATTAAAAGTATAGTAAATGCCATTTAGTTTAAATGACATAATACTGTATATTGCTTTTAGTGGTATATCTGCTGTAGAACTTCAACCTTTGTAAAAAAAGTTGGATATTTGAACCAATTTTATAGATTTGTTCAAGTACTGCCTACAACTTTCCTTGCCAAATTGTCTATAGCTTGGAGTGTAGCTAAGACACCTTTCTATTAATAATCAGCTTGACCTAACTGCAGAAATGATCAAGGTATCGCTGAATTATAACTTAAAAACCAAATAGTACATTCTAAATATGATATAAGAGTCTTCAGTTTTATCTACAAGTTCACAGGAAAATAAAAACAAGGTGTAAAGTTATATTTTATATATAATCCTTTTTTATATAAAAGCCAATTACCGAAAACTATAAAATATATTTTTGGGAATCTTTATAAAGTAGAACTGTTAAACGGTCTTCAAAAGTTATGGCAACCTGTTACTCAGTAAGTGCGACCAATTTAGACATCAACGCAAGCCCAACCGTTTGGAGGGCGATGCTGTGTCTCCTCCACAAAGTAATTGCTTGTCAATAAATTACTAACATCGTCTGTAGGGCATCAAATTTGAAGTCAAGGGGTTAGGCTACCATGAAATCCGATCCAAGATCAAGGAACTGACGTAATATATAGCCCAATGTATATACTCATACGAACATACAACAGGGATGGTAGATGGGATAGAGTACCGTTGATAATTCTAGATGATAACGACATTTTGTATGACAGTAACACTATAGCAAAGCAGTTGGACACCAAGTACCCTACTCAAGCGAAACTCTTTCCCAATGGATTTAATTTCTTTACCTTCATGGAGAGCAGTACTGCAAAAAGTTTAGCGGCATTGAAGCTATTAGCCTTACCCAAGATAATGTCCCTGTTTGAAGGTCCAGATTTAGTAGCCTTCAAAGCAGCCCGATTAGAAGATTTCAAAATCCCAATAGAGACGGTGTTGCAAGGAGTAGATGAAGCCGAGATGCTGGAGAGTGCTAAAATGGGATTACAACCTTTTATCAAAGTGCTTAAGGCTTCCAAGTTTTTGGAGGGAGATTTTGGTAACTATTTAGTTGTTTAAAAATTAATGTTTTTTTACCATAGTTACTTACTCAGATTACCACTTCTTCAGTTTGTTCGTATCTTTGAAGATCTGTGCCAACTCAGTTTTCTTGAAGGCTATGCAGTTGGACGAAACTAATACTTTGAAAAATTGGTACGATTCTATTGCTGATATGCATGGCGGTTTCGCAAAAAATGCGTTGACGGTTTTTGATAGTTGAAACTGGACTGCTGTACACCTATTTTTGGCGATGGCTAATAGATGAATTTTAACTTAGAAAATGTTTCGTTCAAATAATATGGTTACAAAATACATGTAGCTATATAATACTGACTTTATCATTTAATTTAAATTTCAAATAAAAGGTCAAAATAGGTACAAATAACCTTACCTTTTCACGGAATTGCCAAAATTTACACCTCCATTTGCAGTATCAGTTGTTTTTAGAAAACTATCGTACGTTCATAAAAATAAAGTTGGTACCGATAGAATCATATTCTAGATTACCGATGGTAAATCTTTAGTTCAAATCTTGGACATCATGTAGTTGAGGTTGGTGATGTTGATCAAGCTATTCAAAACTGGTTGTAATATCATTTTTCCAGTGTAAATGTATGGCCATTTAAATATACTTCAATTATAGATTATTGGGTACCGCAAAATTATTAACAGATTTTACAAACTACAAAATTTGGATAGAAGCTGTACCTAGAGACTTTTAATAGATGTAGCTTATAATTGCCATATATAGTGTTGAATTGTCAATGACTTTTCTTTATCTAGTAACTATAAGCTTTAACGTATATAGTGCTATCATATTCATTTCTCTTATATGAAAGGTATGGGCTTACAAAGTTCTATTCATTCACTTTTAATAATGATACTGTCTATAGTCGGTATCCCAACTAAATTTTTCAACTACTTAATTTACATACAACAGTTAATTAGATTCAAGTGGTACAACATGTAAACTATTTTAAAATAAGTAGCCGTTTTAATGAACTGTAAGCATTATTTTAAAAATAAAAAGGGTTAGGATATGACAAGGAGAGGTGAGGGTGTTGGGTTAATAAATTCCAAAAAGGTTAGCAGGCCAAATTGTAAAGCAGGAGTAGGATAGGATACACGATAAAGTCCGTCGCCATTTAGCAATGGAATGGAAAAAGTTAGATAAATGGGCAAAAGTTCAACTATGTACACTTTGTCAAAACTTTATCATGGAATCCCAGTAAAGCCATTTGTATTATATCCGATGGGCCTGGGGGATAGGAGACAGTGGGGTAGTACTTTCCAGGTCTTTGGAGTTGTTATCGACGACCGAGCGTAGAGCATCGATGAAGCTATGCGGTCTATGTAATGTAGTCGAGGTAGCGTACATGGAAGCGTCGGTTCTCCGTTTCTTGGCATCTTCCTTTCGCTTGTGCCACATTAAGATGACGATACCGCACAGACCTAGGAACCCAAACAATACGCCTACGATTATTCCTATAGTGCCGGTGAACGATTGGTTGGCTTCGACCGATTCGAAGTTGACATCGTCCTTGGACTTGTTGCCGTCTTTGTTAGTCTGGGTGGGGCGGGATGACGACGATGTGGACGTCGAGGTAGGAGTAGTAGCTTGAGCTAAAGGAGCTACAGCTTGTTAATACTTTACTTTAGTTGGTATATGTACCTGAACAGGAGTTATCTCTCCAACTGCAGGTGATGCTATTAATAACTGGTGCCTTTTTGCAGTTGGCTTCGCTATCGAATTGGCTACAGCCTAATTTATAAAAACAACATTAGTATCAAGGTAGGCACTTTAAAACTACTTTTTGGACAGGAGCTAGCTTTAGGCAGACAAAGGTACTCGTTACAGTACATACAGTCGGAAGAACATGAATTCTTTTTAAATTCACAAACGCTATCTTTTAAAAATTAGTATATAGAGCTTATTAGCTAATTTACCTCTTGTACATCCGAAACTAGACCATTTGCATTTCTTATCTCCTCTGCTGACGTTACATTCGAATTCGGTAGCCAAGCTTTCACATGCTATTTGAAAACAAATGTAAATAAATATGTCTAAATGTAACAAATACGTTTTGGACATTCCGGTGCTTGTATACATCCGTAGTACTCGCAGAATAAGAAACCAGGGGTGCAGTCGCTTACACTCTCTGGCTTGTCCTTCTTCAAGTTGGCTGCCTGTGTCAAAGTGATGATGACTAAAGAAAATTGAATAGGCTGGTAGATGGAAATTATTTTACTTGAGGCGACTAGTATCGCTATATAATTCAACTTCCACTTCTTCATAGTTGTTGAGTTTGATATTAGAGTTGCTGATAATTTTTCCTGAAGTTAGTAGGGGTGGAGGTTTGTGTATTGGGCAAGTAGAGTTGGGTGGTATTAGGTAGTAGAATTACGTTAAGTTAATCGTACTTTTATAAGATAAATTAGGTGGTATGTCGTTTACGAAGCACTAGCTCAATAGTATCGGTGATATATACTTGTTGGCAACTTTGGTAAGATTGATTGTAAATTGGATATTAAAGCGATATCGACATAAGAACCGGTTGGGTGCAACTCTCTAGATTCAAGCTTCAGAGAAAATTGGTAAACAGTTTCAACTTGAGGTTAGTATTTAAAGAACTGAAGACGAGGCGTCTTTAAGGTTGATATATTTGTTTCGGAGCTACAATGCCAACTTGGACACCTTATAAAAGTGAAAGAAAATGGATCGAAAAAGCAAGTTCAGGATTGAAAATTGAATTCAAAGTTCTGAGTAGATTTCCTTCCCACTCATCAAATTGATTTCAACTTTTAACTATGCAGATTCTAGTTTAATTTGGGGTTTGTAAATTACCATTACTATTAGCTACTGTAAACAACTTGGAAAATTACTTTTTTCACCTTGTATTTGGAAATTGGGGCTTTAAATCCCATTTATTACTTTATGTTTATTGGCTGTTTATTCCAACTTTATTCGAATTCTCCGAGCTCTTCACATCCTAACATTACGTTTGATTAGCACTAAAGCAAAGGTATTTATAACATACACAACACTTTTATAAATAAACTGATATTTATATTTGAATACCCAGCCCTCATCAATCTAAATTTCCAGTAAGATCTCGGATCCCTCTTCAAAATGTCTGCTAATGTATTTGCCATGCAGCCAAAGTTCTATGGGATGTAAGGTTTACTTTCTACGTCAATTAGAGGTTCGATCCTCAATTGCAGATGTAGGTTTATTTGGACTGGATTGCAATTAATAAATTTGTGGATAAAGTTGGTTGCAAATTTTCCCATGTTTTCCGTTAGTCAAGTTTGTAGTTAATTTAGCACTAAATATTCGCTAACTAAAAAACTTTGGTAAGCTCAAGTTACATAGGTTGGGTTTATTGAGTGGCTGGGTAAGTGCTACTATTCTAGGATGGGTTTTCGCAATCTATAGAAAAGCAAGAGGTTGAGTCGGACAAACTCTGCACTTGGAAAGGAGTCCAACAATCTAGCAAAGCACAGCTTTGCTGGTCCTTTAGAAGACTCGACATTAGGACCCATGCTATGTATAACCCGATACTACTTCAACGTTCAATCCCTATATCGAGTACAAAAATAGTGTTGGATTGTTTGTACCTTTTATTTGAATACAAACTTTTGGAAAAGTGGTAGAAAACGGTAAGTTCCTCCAACACCCCTTTAGCGCTTTGGGCACTTCCGTATCTCATTAAGGTCTCAAAGCCATCAGTACCCTTAAACTTTTTGGAAGTTAACATCAGTTCAACTTGTATTTGTTAACTTCGTTCTGAGATACAAAGCAATTTTCAGTTACAAGTTTTATAAATGGCTGCTTGGGATTTAAATATATAGATAGAATAAACAAATATAAAGGATACGTACATGTTCTGAAATTTCAAGTAGCCAGCTTTCCATTTTTAGTATACCAAAGCTATTCCATAGCAGTGAAAGGTAGGTGTCAGTGGGATGCATCTATATTGTAAATACAACACCCAAAGAAAAATGTACTACTAGATATTGGATACGAATGTATTGTACTAAACCTTAAAAGTCACCTTATAGTTTATAGTGAAAAGGTCACAAATATAAAATTTAAGCTTGCTAAAAGCCTATATTAGTGATATTAAAAAGTTTACTTGTTCAACAGCAAAGCTTTAATAGCTCCTAATAAATATTGAAGTTTCGTTATAGATAGTTAAACTGCTTGCCAAATATATTTGATTCGATGCCAAGAAAGCTAATAGATATGTTTCTATTTTACTTGGTATTTATTAGATATTTCTTGAAAATTGTGTATTCAGTTATTGAGTTAAGCAAATTGCAAGAAAGGCGTAGAATATTTAAATGACATGATGATAATGTTAACATGTGTATACAGTATATATTTAGATTTTTTGAACTTTGTAATGAGGATATATTTTCTATTGTATTCAAAATAGCTTATTGAGAATATATTAATAATTTTCAACCATCAATAATGATAAAACTAATCAATGAAAAAAGCTTACGTATTTGACTCCAGTTTATAATTTAATCTGAAAATTTACTTTTACTTTTTTAGTAGCTACAACGAAAACTTTGACAGTTTAATTATGAGTGCCAACATGTTGCAAGCCTATGCCGCCATCGGTACGATGGCCTCCACTTTAGTATACGTCGGTTCCTTAACCTCATTAAAGAAGATTAAAGTAACTATTTTGATATTACCAAATTTTAATTTAAATAGGGGGAACACTACGTCAAAGATGAAAATGATAGCGATGACGAAGATGAGGAGGAGGGAGAGTCTTTATCCTCAGAAGATGCCTACATGTTCCCCATATTTGGATCGGGCGCGTTGTTTGGCTTGTATTTAGTTTTCAAATATGTCAAGCAGGAGTATATCAACTACCTCATTGCTACTTACTTTGCCATCTTTGGCTCATTGGCCTTGACTAAATTTTTATCTCTCATTTCCAAGTATACGGTAGCCGACCCTTTCGTACCTTACAAGTTTTCGTTGACTCAGAGCACAAAAGGTACCATTTTTTAACCATCTCCATTGCTAATTTATTTAGAATTATTCAAGTTGAAGTTTACCCCTATCCACATCGGCTGTTTCGTTGCTTCTATTTTAATCTCCATCTACTATACCTTGACTAAGAACTGGATAGCCAGCAATCTGTTTGGATTTTCGTTCTCACTATCTGCCATTCAACTTATCCAACTCGATTCCTTCAAGACGGGTATGATTTTACTAGCTGGTCTCTTCATCTACGACGTCTTTTGGGTCTTCGGTACCGATGTCATGGTAACGGTAGCGACCAAATTTGATGGTCCCATCAAACTGTTGTGGCCCAAATCATTCACCCCTGACGCTGTTACTGGTAAATTGTCGTTTACGCTATTAGGCTTGGGCGACATCGTCTTACCTGGTATCTTTGTAGCGTTGTGCTTAGCCTATGATCGTTTTAACGCTATCCAAGCTGCTAAAGCTAAGGCGGGTCCTGGTATTGCTAGCCTCGAAGTGAAGAAGTTGGAGCGCAGCCCACTTTCGGCCAGTTTTCCTAAGCCTTACTTCCAAGCCTGCTTCACCGCCTACGTCTTGGGTCTTGGCACTACCATCTTTGTCATGCATACCTTCAAAGCCGCCCAGCCTGCGCTACTCTACCTATCACCAGCCTGCATCTTGGCCCCTACCCTAGTTGCTATCAGTCAAGGTAAGTTGACCGAACTGTTCAAGTTCGAAGCCACCCCAGAAGCTGATAAGAAGAAAAAGGAAGAAGACACTGAATCTTCGTCTACTTCTACTGCTACTACTAAGCCTGATACCGAAAATTTACGTCAACGTAATACTAAGAATTAATGCTAAATGTTTGATTCCTTTTACGGATCATTTCAGTCTACTAAATATTATTTCGGCCTATTTATTATATTGTAGTTTTTATACTTGTACCGTTATATATGTAAACATTGGATATTTCAAATGAAATACAACCAATGTAGGCTTTATTCTAACTGCATAAGCTATTTAGAGGAAAAAGAATAGCATTATAAAACCCTTGTTTTTGTCAATGTATACAAAACCAACATAAGCTAAAGCAAATTTCATTTAGCACAGTTGTAATTATATAAATGAAGCGAAAACGTAAAGTCTAAACTAAAGATAAGGCTATCAGTTGAAGCTGCAGAATAGACTTATAAAGCCATTTACAACTTTGCTAATTATTATAGTTTATTTTATATCAGAATCGTGATCCTGCTTACAGCGTATAAAAGACTTTGCTAACTAACTACATTCTAAATAAGCTGCCCACCATTAATATATCGTAAATATAGATACCTCAAATCCTACATGTGTACTTTATATTTGGATAAAAGTATTTTAAAAATGAAGACAGTAACAAAAGAAAAGCCTAGTAGAATCGAATCTCTTATAGTACTAATCTTACAATTTAAATACTATCTTAAAATGAATACAATGAAGAAATGAATTTGAACAAATCACAAATATAACCTAAACTAAATATAAAAGCTATTAAAAGCCATAAAAATAAAAACCCACTTATTTTTTACTCGTCTTCTTCGAACTCAAGAAGGTCAAATCCTTATTAGTGACGTTTAAACTCTTGTTACCATGCTCCCCTACATTTTCAAAGAAATCGAAACCATCCTCCTCTAAACCGAAACTATCTAAACCTTCGTACTTCTTACTGAACTTTGTCAACGTATCGCTGCTCTTATCATTATCAGCTAAATGATCGGGATTCCACAAACTGTGGTTACGGGTATCTTTAGTTAATAACAAAATACCCTTGGGTGCACTACTACGCATCTTGATGGTAGAGCCATCGGTTAGTACTACGGTTGGGTAAAAGGTTTGAGGGGCTCTATGAGGTAAACTTTGAGGAAGTTCTTTGGCGACTTTGGACATGTGTCGTGCATAGGTTTTACTGAAATTGGCTAGCATTTTGTTGATTCTTTTCTATTGAGGGTTGGGTCTTGCTTCCTTGGAGTTCTAAATTGGTTGATGGTAGATTTTCGAGCTTCGTTCTAAAAAGTTTGAAGCTTTCGATTTGGAGCTGATATGAAACGATACCTAATTTTTATTTGCTGGATATTGTATTTATGTAAAGTCATTATGCTTTAGCTTTATACTATAAATGTATTTTCCAAAATACAGTATATCAGCTTTAGCAAATCAATTCTAAATACCAGTATTGGTTCACCAATTAAAATTGAAGATTGAATCCATATGTTAGTACTACTCAACTGTTTATAAAGGAATCAACAATCTTACAAAGTATAAGACATCTAGACCTCAATAATAGGCATTAACTATATATATTGATTAAAACTTTTGAAATATTGGAAATGTGATATAGCTTCTCATTCAATCGTATATGAGTTAGTAGGCTATACTTTATAAAAATAGTATACGCTAATATACAGCGAAACAAACGTGAAATTTCAAACCAAAGTTCGTTGAGCTATCCCAATATACCCTGAATCGATAGCAATTATTTTAAACATCATAGAAAATTTACCGAGATCGTTAGTGATCTCTTTACCTCTCAAAATTAAAGCTTTGTATATTACTAATAGTAAGGACGAATGATACCATTCCATTTATAAAGCGTAGTCACATTTTAGGAGCAGTTGGCAAAACCTCAGCTATGATTATGCTATAAAAGCGCCCAAGTCTAAAAAATTGAAAGTCTCTTCAAAAATGTCTCAAGATTCAAGTGTCAATCAAGAATTGGAATACTTCCGTAAGCAATGGGTAGAAGAAGTTGAACAGAAATTGAAAACATCACATATAAGTGACCCAAATTTACCCTCAACATCGACATCGATAGTTAAGGAAGAGATAGCTGAACCCAAGAACACAAAGTTGGACGTTAGTTTGTATAAGGAGTTGAATTCAGGTACGGAAGAGAATCTCGATATAAGTGGCTACCAAAAGCTACCTATAGAAGCTAAGCAAAAGCTGGCTTTGAAGGTGTACATATTGGCAGTCAAACATGAGAAGGCAGGTGCTTTGGGTGAAGGTAAAGTTTGGGATGGTTTTTTAACAGTAGCGATTAACCTAACTTGCATTATACTATTTTAACTAATATAGCATTAAACAGATACCGCCAAGCTTTCAAAATAGATCCTGATGTAGATTTAAGTTTCAAGCAGTATCTCCAATCTACTGACGCAAGCGAAAGTTCCAAGTTCAAAGACTTGGAGGCTAACGAAGATATAAGTCCAGATTTCCAATTCGTCAAGTCGATTCATTTAACTAAAGACTATCAGCCTTCTAGTAGTGGCAGCAAAGATTGGTACAAGACCGACTTAATGATCAAGCATGTCAAAAATTGGTTCGAAGAATTCAATTCGACTCGGGACAGCAACGCACCTTATATTGATGAAAGTAAAAATGTGGTTCAGCCACGCAGATATCATTTTCTGTCTAAGGAGGCTGAGAAACCTTGCCTCATCGAAAAGTTACCCGATCCCCATTTGGCCCCACATCCTAAAGTACGTAGTCTGTAAAGATCTAGCGAGCATCGGTCAGTTTGCACAAGTTTCCATCAAAGCCGCTTTGTTGGTACGTTCTAACCAACTTTGGTATCACTACTTCAACTACTTGTACCATCCCAACTTTGCTTTACATTCCTCCTTCCTAAACGACACCGATTCCAACTCTACAAGTTTACAGAACTTGATCCGAGACAAATTTGACAACCAGTACAAATACTTTTTGATTGACTACCCAAGGATTCGATTTGACGGTATTTACATCTCCACCTGCTACTACCTACGTAGGGGGGAGTCAGAAAATCTGTTCAACCAGCCTATCCATATGGTCACTTATTACCGCTATCTAAGGTTCTATATGAATGGTAGGGTTCAAGTATTGTTGACTACCGATCCTCCTAACCGAACTGTCCACAAATTTAGTTACGACACTGGGTTGATGTCTGAGCTTTTGGTTGGTAACTTTATTTTGACTAGTGATGGTATGGTAGACATTTCATGTCAAGGGCCGAGTCGACCTAACTTGGTTTTTAAAATGAGTTTGCAGATCAAATCTACAAGTAGAGGTAGGCACAATAAGCTGGAGTGGTTGCAGTACTTTTCAAAACCCAAGTTGGCGGTTGCTATCAACTTCGACGGCAATGATGGTATGGAGGAAGTAGAGGTGGAGGATGAACCTTATTACTACAGCTTGAAGACATTCAAGCCGTACTACTTTTCCAGAGTTTTGTCGTACAAAGTATGAATTTTTCAATAAATGGACATTTAAATGCTAGAAGCCTTGTTTATTTACCTCAACAAAAAACTTAGTTCAAGGACGCTTTGAAGTCCAATAGGCTTATGAATCTCTTATCCGCTATCGATTAGCATTACGATTGATATCAAAGGTATTGGGGCTATTATAGACAAGTATGAACGGAAAACTAACGATAATAGGTGGGTTTGTATATGCATATATTAATAGATTGGGTAAAATCTTTGTAAATTTTCAATATATATAGTTAGAAAAATATTATTAATAGATGGCCTTATTAACACAAATACATAGAAATTATTCAATACATCTTTTTAAGATACTACTACAAAGCTAATTAATAAGATAACCATTTTTAAAATATAGATATTTATAAGTAGGTGTGTAACTATACATTACATCTGTTATTTGTCAACTACTTTGAGTTTAAAAGCAAGAAATTAAGAATCTAGCCAATATCTACTTATGTCGATAAAGATTCCATCTTTTTTACATTTTTGATGGAAAGTGATGTATTCCCATTATATAATCAATGGTATTCCGACATTTTATCAAATATCTAGTGGAAAAATGTAATAACCACCTCTATTTATTCATAGATATAGTATTAGTAATCCTATCTGATAGAATGTACAGTTAAAAATCAAATAGGGGTGGTACTGTTGGACAACCACAACAAAGTACAATTAAATGATGACGTTGCTTATATGACCATCCGATTCCCTCCTAAAATACCCAAAGCTAAATTTAACTTTAAAACAAGTATACCCTTTTCTATACACCGCAGCATCTATAAGTACAGTTTAAAATTTTGCTTTTACATCTGTTTAAGTTGTAGTAGGTATTTGAAAGCGCTATGGCAGTCTGCTACTCAGTCGGTGGTCTAAATCCAGATATTAATCCAAGTCCATTCGTGTGGAGGGCGATGCTATGCCTACACCACAAGGTAACTTAACAACTTTATGCATCTTACCGATAACTTTCCATCTAAACAGGGAATTCCATTCGAAGTACAAGGTCTGAAATACAAGAATATCCGACCCAAGATAAAGGAGTTGACGTAAGTGGTTTAAGTCATCTTTACAAATTCTAACCTCCATTATTCAATACAAATAGGCAAGGTAAGTGGGATAGAGTACCTTTAGTCGTCCTCGACAATAATCAGCAACTTTATGACAGCAACAACATAGCTAAACAGCTGGAGTTTATGTATCCCAACCAACCCAAACTCTTCCCCAATGGGCTTAACTTCTTTACTCTTCTCAACAGCGTCTCTGGCAAGGTGTTCCGTCCCTTATTTTTATTGACAGCACCCAAGTTCATAAACCATTTTGAGAAGGAGGATTTGGATGCTTTCAAAGAATCGCGACTCGAGGACATCGAAATTCCTTTCGATATCTTACTACAGAATATTAATGAAGTTGAAATCTTGGAGCAGATAAAGGTGGGTTTGAAGCCTTTCGTCGAAGTGCTTTCAGCTTCCAAGTTTTTGGAGGGGGATACCGGTAACTATAGGTTGTTTTTACTTGTTACTAATATTATGTTTGTATATTTGCAGTTACTTATTCCGACTACTATGTCTTCAGCTACTTCATGTTTGTGAAGATCAGTTCCAGCTCGGTTTTCTTAAAGGCAATGGGGCTCGATGAAACCAACACGTTGATGCGATGGTTCGATTCTATAGCCGAGATGTACAGCGGTTTCGCCAAGAATACATTGACGGTAGTCGACAATTAAACTTTGCTTTAGATATAATTTAAATTTTTATAAGCTTTAGTTTTGGTTATCTTTGTTGAAGTTGGCTATATTGATGTAATGGTTTTCTAAAATGGGGTTCAAAAATCCCAAATTAAATGCGCTATATACTAACTTTATCAATAGCTATAGATTATTAACTCGGAACTTTAGATATCTCATTTCGGCTTTATCCTTGAGTTAAATAGCAATTGACATATCGAGATATAAATAATAGGGAACTATAACTATAAATACTTGGTAACCACTTGCATTGATATAGTTCCTACTCTTGCCAAAGTTTTAACCATTTGGGTGACAAAGTAATATGATAGTATTGGCACTAAGAAAAAACCAAGTTATAGAATTAACCTTATAGTCCATTTCAAGAGGTGATATCTAAAGCAGTAAATTTAGCGGATTCATCACTAATATGGCGATTTTTAGTTTTGAGTCGAAAGCTTCAAGTAATAATTTACACTCCAGCTGAAGCAGTTAAAAAGGCATATAAACCAAGCTTCAGCAACAGTAGTTAGAGTAAGCTATTTAAAAATATATGTGCTCTATACCTACCATCAAAGTGGCTACAATCCTATTTGTCTTTATGGCCCACGTCTTAGCCAGTGATCCAAAATGTAAGACGATCTGCGAGTTTGATTATTTCCATGACAGTATTTGCTACTATTCGGCACTAGCATCTATGAGATATTCCTCCAAACCCATAAACAAAAATTTCAGTGAGCTGAAGAAACATAACTTCAATTATAAAAAACTTGGCATATATTCTCTATCCTGCTTCAAGACAGTCAAATTTTGTGAGTGTAAATCCTACAATTGGACCGGTGGTAAAAATAAAAGCTGCTCTGAGAAGATATGAGCATACTAAAGCTACTGTTTTCTCTTAACACTAGTAAATGCCGTTTATATATTTTTAGAAGGTTAATTCCCTGTACTGGACTATAAATCTGTTTGAATGACTGATATTTAAATTCAATTTGTTTATTATGCTCAACCCTTACATGAATACATAGTAAGATCGCTATATTATCCTTTGATTTAAGCTCAATATCTCTATAATTGAAGGTTGGTGCGAGAGAGTAAGGGTGATTCAAGTATCACATTCAAAAGATACACAGCACAAACTGGCATTGCAGTTTATAAGATCTATAATATACTTTTCCTTTTAGGGTGAAGCCGGTATTTTTCTAAACTTCGAGGTGCATGTTGAACTACAGGAATCTAGCAATGAGTTATTAGCATATAAATAAACCAACGTGCTAGTGCCTGAAATACCAAGGAAGTAACTCCATTGCGGATGCTCTAAGAGCATTTTAGGATAGAATATTGCTTACAACCTGGAATTGTTATAAAGAAATTTTATTTTAGGATAGATAATAATCTCAAAGGAACTTGAGTGTTTGGGATTCATTTATTCCAACATCAACTGAGCCCACAGAATGCTGAAGGGTACTTCTAACTAACCTATTCAGAAGCCCAGTTTATACTTTTATATATGAAGCCTTATAAATTTTAGGATCTATTAATCTCTCGATACTCATCATCACAATAATATCCAATTCCAAATATACTAAATTGACTTTTTGGTTGTAAAGGTCCTATAAGCAAAATAACTTCAGCATACCCAAATGAACAGCAAGGAAATTCTTTAGTTCCGAACTGGACAATAATCCGATTATCTACCTAGATCTTGATTTGGATTGCTGCAATAAGTATATAAGCCCATTGATATAGTAAATAGGTTGAAGTAATAAATCGTATCAGATCAAGTATATACATATTTTTGAAAAAACGGAGCAAAGGTAGTACCGCTCATTAGTTCAAGGTCTTGATTTGTATGGTGACGTTGCCCATAGAATCGCCCGATTTCTTCCTAAACTCTCTACTGCTATGATCCGAATTATATGCTGGAAAGTAAAGTTAAAGTTGGAATAGTTGAGCAGTTAATTATGTACATAATAATACAAATAAAATCGCTACTGAATTTACAAACTGGTAGCATCCTGTTTAAAAATAGCAAAAAACTATAAATACAGCAAAAAGGACTACTTTACATCTATACAAATCTAGTTTAGTTATTCAAAAAATATGGCAATCTGTTACTCAGTTGGTGGTTTGAACCCAGACATCAACCCAAGCCCTTTGTATGGAGAGCGATGCTATGCCTTCTACATAAAGTAAGCTAACTTATTTCCACACAATTAAAATATATAGGGTATATCATTTGAAGTAAAAGGCTTAAACTATCGATCCATTCGACCAAAGATCAAAGAGCTGACGTAAGTATATTTATCTAAACAATTAGTAACATTCACCTTTGACAGCGACAATAAATGGGATCGAGTTCCCTTGGTAATTTTGGATGACAATTGTCAGCTTTATGATAGCGACAATATTGCACATCAACTGGAGCTGAAGTACCCTGATCAACCCAAGCTTTTCCCAAATGGTCCCGATTTTTTAAGGTCAGTAGAAGGTGGTGATGGAAGGAGCTTGGCTCCACTGATGCTGCTAGCAGCACCAATATTCATGAGCTTATTTGAACCGGAGGATCTCAAAGCCTTCAAGGATGCTAGGTCAGAGGAAATCAAAGTTCCTTTTGATACTTTATTGCAGAACATCAATGAGGAGGAGATTTGGGCTAAAGTCAAGGTTGGTATACAACCCTTAGTCAAGTTACTGAAAACTTCCAAGTTCTTAGAAGGGGATGTAGGTAAGTTCATAGTCTAAGATTGCTTGGTGTTTATTAATATTTATATATTGTAGTTACCTATTCTGATTACTGCCTCTTCAGTTTACTTATATCGATGAAGATTAGTGCCAACTCGGTCTTCCAGAAGACTATGGAGTTGGATGAAACTAATATGTTAAAGCGTTGGTTTGATTCCATCGCTGAGCTGTACGATGGTTTTGGTAAGAATGCGTTGGTCGTGCCTGGTAATTAAATTTAATTATACAGGGCAGGTTTTATATAAATTTTGCAATAATCAGCATTGGATTTCTTTGGTTCTGGGCCAAGTAGTAGTTTGATCTTTTATGTAAACTCTGATTAGAATCATTTCAGCAGATGCTCAACATGCTAAAAAAAGTATATTGTATTACTAATCATACTACCTTGGACATATAAGTGCTATTTTAACGATAAAATTGGGATAATGTTGTCAACAAGCTCCTAAATTTCTGACTATTTGAGTTCAAATTATCTATCAAAATGTAGTTATAATTAGACATTTAATTATAAATGGAATCATCCAGGTGACATCACTTATCAAACTTTATAAATATATATGATCCAGTTAAACAATAGCTGCAAAAAGGATATATATAGTGAAGGGATTCTCATATCTTTACAGACCTAAGATAGTTATTCGATAGTGCTATGGCAATTTGTTACTCAATTGGTGGTCTAAACCCAGATATTAGCATAAGCCCCTTTGTTTGGAGAGCTATGCTATGTCTTTTACATAAAGTAAGTGAATATACATAGCTAGTTAGTACTAAAATATATAGGATATACCATTCGAAGTAAGAGGCTTAAACTACTCATCCATTCGGTCAAAGATCAGAGAACTGACGTGAGTAACTTTATCTAAACAGCACATAGTATTTACATTCAACAGGGGTGGCAAATGGAACAAAGTCCCACTAGTAATCCTAGACGATAATAGTCAGCTCTACGACAGCGACAATATAGCTCACCAATTAGAGTTGAAGTATCCTGACCAACCCAAGCTCTTTCCAAACGGACTCAACTTCTTGCAATTGTTGCAAGGTGAAGTGACAAAAGATTTGAGACCCATAGTGTTGCTGGCAGCCCCCAAATTTATGAAGACATTCGAACCTGAAGATTTGAAGGCTTTTAAGGATGCTAGATCAGAAGAAATGAAAGTTCCTTTCGACACTTTGTTACAGAGTGTCAGCGAAAAAGAAATTCTGGAAAGGGCCAAGAATGTTTTGCAGCCTTTCATAAATGCACTACAAAATTCCAAATTCTTGGAAGGAGATGCAAGTAAGTTCATAGCTTAGCTTTATTTATTACCTACTAATATTCATATATTGCAGTTACTTATTCCGATTACTACTTCTTCAGTTTCTTTATTCCATTAAAGATTAGTGCCAACTCGGTTTTCCAGAAGACTATGGAGTTGGATGAGACTAATACGTTGAAGCGTTGGTTCGATTCCATCGCTGAGATGTACGATGGCTTCGCTAAAAATGCGTTGGTCATACCTGGCAACTAAACTTTATTTTTATTAACTAATATGTAACTATTTTATATATGTGGCTTTCCATACTAGCATTATAAGTTTACTAAACTAAACCATTTTCACGATATCTTTTAATTAGTATTTAGAATGTGATACACGTTGTATGTTTGTACTTTACCTTTACTATACAGGCTCTTTTAGATTAAATTTTAAAGGGAAAGGTGCTATAGAGCACCTATTATGTCAAAGTAGAAGCTTTGATTACGATAAGTAATAGTTGTCGATTTTCCTTAAAATGCTTGAAATAATGTTATAAAATGATACAAATTTCCAATAGCAAATGCTGCTGTTAGCTTTATGGATCGCTTCTCAGCAAGTATACGTCAATTATCTAGTTCTGGCTGATGAATCATGTACATACAATTGCATATGTAAAATATGACAAATATTATATTATAGCCTATGCTTAGTTATGGTTGATATATACTATTTTATAACCAAATTTTGGATTGACCGTATCCTAAAAATTTCTACATCCTGTCCAGTAGGATAAAAGCATCATATATTGATAGGCTAGATCAGCTTCCAAAGGCAAAGGTGTAACTTTTTATTGAATATTTTTGATGAGAGATAGCTGTATATAGTTTGTATACTCATCCCTATCAACTAAAATGCCTAAATTTGAAACACCGGAATGAACTTGGTGCCGAACTTTTCTTCCTCACTAAGGATAAACGTTTCAAGGGCACAGATGAATTGAAACTTCAACTATAGAAATGTATGTCGGTAGCAACATTAAAAAACTTAGGTTTGATAGCTATTGCTGTAGAACAAATCAAAGTACATCGGATATTTTTTAAAGGTTCATACAAGAAGCTTGGAGGCTAACATATTTAACTTAAATTGTACATACACCTTTTCATAAATAAAGGTAGCTATAAATACAGGTAAGAAGCCTCTATCTACCTTTTTATATTAGCCTATATTATTCAAACTATGGTTACCTGTTATTCAGTCAAAGCAACAAATTCAGAGATTAATGCCAGCCCGTACGTCTGGAGGGCCATGCTGTGCCTCCTTCATAAGGTAAACATATATAGATAGTATCTAATGTTATCCATAGGGAATTCCATTCGAAGTCAAGGGCCTAGGTTACCATGAGATTCGTCCCAAGATAAAGGAACTAACGTAGCTCATGTATCCAAATAAAATACTAACAGAATAACATTCTAACAGTGGCAACAAATGGGATAGAGTACCTTTGATCGTATTTGATGATGGCAGCCAAATGTACGACAGCGCTACCATAGCCAGAAATTTAGATGTCAAGTATCCAGATGCACCCAAACTTTTCCCAAACGGGCCCAACTTCCACAAGTTTATGGAGCTAAGCACTGCTACGAACTTGTTTCCACTGCTGTTGCTAGCCTTTCCAAAATTCTTGAGTGTATTCGAAGGGGAGGACCTAGCTGCCGTCAAAGCGGCTAGATTGGAAGACTTCAAGGTTCCTATAGAAACTATTTTGAAGGATGTCAACGAAGAGGAGTCTTTGGAAAAGACTAAAATTGGCTTACAACCTTTCATCGAAGTGCTCAAGACTTCTAAATTCTTGGAGGGAGATACTGGTAACTTGGTTTTTATAATTCTGAATTAACACTGTTTGCTTTAGTTAGTTATTCCGACTACTATTTTTTCAGTTCTCTCATACCTTTAAAGATCAGTGCCAACTCAATTTTCCAGAAAGCTATGCAGTTGGATAAGACCAATACGTTGCAGAAATGGTTCGACTCTATCTCTGAGATGTACGATGGATTCGCTAAGAACACTTTAATTATACCAGATAATTAAACTTTACCTCCAATCGTATAGTTTTTAATGAGTTTATCGCATATCTATTTTTTACTTATATACAGACATTAAATATAGTATTTCGATTATAAATCTATTGATGCTGTGTATGCCTTTTATCGTCTATCATTTCCATTAATTGTAGAACGGAAGCTTTCCAGTTTGTAGGCCTTCCAACTAAGTATGAATTAAAGTGGTAGTTAATTCTGAAGCTATTAGCACAGCCAAAAACTAAACCAACAAAAACTTGTAGTTAAGATATGCAAATTTTTAGTTTAATTATTTGCCAACTAATCGTTTAAAAACAGCATCAACTTGATTTTATTTTCATTGTAAATCTCTCAACCTTTTGTTCCAAAACTTCGGAAAATTACAGCTGCATCTTTACACATTTACTCCATCAAGAATTCACCTAATTTCTAACCAATGATCAATGGATTACTGGGAAATTTATAATTGACAAGTTAGATTTGAAATCGGATAGGACAGGACACTATTCAACCTCACTTCAACAAAGCAACAGACATGAGCCAGAAATCGAGAAAAGTCGACTACAAGACCAGTAACGTAGTAGCGTTCCACATCCCTAAACACTTGGAGTTCGACTACGGTGATAACGAAGTTTTCGTCACCTGTGCAACCGTTTTATGTAATTTCTATTAGTTTATTATGCTAACTCATCTTTTTGTAGCTATGGTTTCCTTACTTTTTAGAGTAAGCTATTCAAATTTATTGTTTGGTTAATGTTTTTTATTGAATAGAACCGTTGGGCAGGCTGGGTCTCCTTGTTCTTTGGTTTAGGTGCCGCTTTTAACGAACGAGCCTTAACTTCTAGCCAGGAGAAAAGATCGAACTGGCCTATGGTTATGTAAGCTTTCTATACTTAGCCTCAAATTTAACTTACTTTTGTTCAGATTTTCTGTTTTGAGTTTGATAGCTCAATATTTGCCTCGTATCCTGCTTGCTGTCAACAGTGTCCAAGAGTAATGTTTCATAATGGCCACATCTGTATACGTATAGGCTCTTAAAGTAGAGTTACTTATCTCAGGGAATCTTAGTATACCAAGTCTATTTCAATATACTTGATTCTACGTACCTATAAAGTACAGTATTCGACTTTACTTCAATATTCTGTTTGGATTGGCATTTTAAATCATCCTTTTTAGATACTTTTTACAATTTTCGGCCTTTTCAAAGAGTATAGCATCAAGGAAGTAGTTATAAATGGCTATATATCTTAATTTAAACATTTGTGCTGAATACTATAAATCCTAAAGCCTCGAGTTTCAACGAACTGTGTATCTCAGATAAATTAAATGTCGATTTAACTTCAAAACCATTCACAAAGCAGTAGCAGCCTTATTCTATCCATCAAAATGCTATTATAATCAGTGGAGCCGTATATAACAAAAGGTGAAACACTTATAATATATATGAAATTGACTTTAAAAATCTTTTTATTCAACTTTGATTATATTTAGTCAAAAAGATAAACAGTAACATATATCCAATGCAACTTTCATTCAAGTAGAATTAATAGTCGACGATATCGTCGGGATCCGCCACCTCACCAAACTCCCACATACCATACTATATATTTAAAATTAGTACTGTTATGTATATTCAACTTACATGATGTTTTTTGGCCAAAGCTTGGGCGGAACTGATGACCTTGACGTGCTGTTCGCGGAACTGGAGAGATCCAACAAGCTGCTTAGGTTTCAAAAGTACGCCGTACCCCGACTTGGTCATCTCGACATTTACTGATCGTGAGATATCGAACCTAGAATCAGTGTACAGGACGATGTGGGCAACTCCTTGGATCCTAGCTTCGATAGTGGCGTTTAATTCGCGACCCTAAGGACAGTTAACTTTCGACGAGAACCTGAAGCTTACCTCGACTAGGTTTTTCAAAAGCTCAAAGGCCTCGGAACCATAATCTTCGTTGAGTTCGGGAACACGTAGGTAAGCAAGTTTGGCTTCTACTGCTTGGGGCTTAAGTTTGGTCAATCCAAACTTCTCAGGCAAGACACGTAGGTTAGCAACCGGGATAGTTTCAACCTAAACTATGTCAGCACATGTACAGTTGAATAACTTACGTTTCCGAAATCCAAAAAGAGAACTTCAGCCGACTTCCCACCAACTACCTTCTTGACTCTGGCACGGTACCACTGCTTGTAAATATCCGATTTGGCTGAACAGAGCTGACCGGCTTTAGGGGTGATGCCATCAGCAGCTGATGGAGTCGAGTGATGGATGTGGAAGGCCCCCATCAACTTTTCCAGCTCGTGGATCTGACTGTCGATGATCTGTACGGCGAGCTTGGGACCACCAGCCATATCTGAAACTACCAGCTTAACTTTTTCCGATTTGAACTCTTTGGCCTTATCCAGGTCATCTTCGTTCGTAGTTTCCTCTATTTTGCTGATGGTAGTCCAGATCTAAATAAACACGAGTAAATATTGTAATAATAATGAGAGTATACATTTAAATTCTTAGATTTAGCAATCTTTTCGGCAACGTAGAGCTGGTTAAGTTGAGCTGATGCACCACCACTAAAGTCCTGGACAGTTGCGAACCCATTCTCAAGCAGCTTGGCAGCTAAGTTGGTGTTTCGATTTAACCAGAGGGTACCAATGAAGGCGCCATTCTTATCTGTGTTATCTATTTCAACTTCAACCTAAAATAAAATTAGTTTATAATAGTCATATATATTACATCGCGCTGCATAGCATGTTTCAAAACATAATTGTATGCTTCTTCACCATAGGGTTCACTGATTTCTTGGGCAGTGCGGGCTAGCCTAGGTACCTGTATGCCTTTTAAAGATTAGCCAAGTAGAATGCGATGAAAATGTACCTCCAAGGATAAGGTTGACTTTGCAGTTCTGTGAGGGGATGAAAACTTTCAACCTGGATCCACTAGTCACGTATTCAACAACACCAGATAATTTACCAGAACGTTGGAAGAAGGAATAGAATTGCTTGGCTTTAACCAAGCTCTATTATAATAATTAGAAGACGAAATATTATTTTTTACCTCTGAGGCATCGACTATACGAATTGGTGGAGTTGGTTTGTTGGAATGAACTCCAACACCAGCAGTTTTGGATCTATAGCAACATTAAAAAAAGTAAGTTACGGTGGCTTACTCTTCGAAAGCGATCAGTAGGTCATCGTAGAAAGGTGAGCGATTTTCATCATCCTTCTTGTGATGTATAATAAATGCTAGGCCCTTCTTTATCAAGTTTTCAGAAACATTACTTGTACCGTTAGTTTATATCAATTAGGAAATTTACCTTTCATTGGAAAGAATAGTAGCACAAGTACGCTCCTCAAAACCATCGGATGCAGGTTTAATATAGTCGATGTTGGCTTTGACCTAAAATTGATTTAGAATAAAGCTAAAAATTCAAGTTACCAGCTTTCCAATTAAAGCCTTCCGGAGATACTCTTTCGCTTCATTGGCATAGTAAGCTTCCTTGGAGTCCTTAATTCTTTAAAGTGGAGTTAGTTATGTTACAAAATAGCATATCTACTTTGGTGCTCTTAAGCTAGAAAGATTCAACTTTATCTCCGAGCCATCTTTCTTTTCGACCAAGATGGTATCTGGGGTAATAATTCGTAAGACCTAAGAAAGTTAAATACAGCTATACTTTAAATGTTTACGGTAGCATCGAATTTGGTTTCTTTGACGTTAGGCTTGGTCTGAACAGCATGATCTTTCCATAGACGAAGCTTCTTTTCTTTAGCAGCTCTAAAGGTCGAATATAGTTAATAAATAAGACAAAAATAAACTAATATAAACCTTTCAGCAGCTCTAAGTTTAGCAGGGCCATCAGTCAACACAGTAATCCCCCAATCGACAACTTTAGCCAGACCACTAGCTACCAGGGATTCGGCTATGTTTCCAGCAGGGAATCTGAGGGTTCCACAAAGTACGTTGTTATTTATACCTAAAACTTAGTATATAAAAGCAATTAGATCAACTTACCTTCTAAAATGACTTGTAAATCCTTCTGCAGCAAACGAGATTCGACATAGTATTTGGCCTGAGGGATAATTAAGAATTATTCATGTGATTATTTACCTCTTCAGCAAATGGCTCAACAACATCTTCCTGACCACTGATTCCTTTACGTATAGTTGGGCATTTGATACCAGAAATATTTAAAATGATGGCTTGGTACTGCTTTACGGACTCGGTACTAAGCTCAGGAATAGCAATGTACATTTTCAAATTAGAACCATCGCGTACCTGTTCAATCATCCCTACAACTTTTAATTGAATAGAAGCAATAGCCAATACCATCTAGTAACTTTCCCTTGTAAGTGTTGAGCAATTCACGAGGGTCCTCAGGGAAGCTGAAATTTACTTTGGAATGCTAAATTCACGTTCAATAGAATACATGTATGAACTAGTTACCTCTTTTGTGCTCCAAATACCTTTCTCTTCCGCCTTAGCGGCGGTCTGCAACCGGTTCAACTCCAAAATAAAGTCAGTGTCACTTTCGGTAAATTTGGCATCATCACGTAAGCTACACCAGCCCTCAGCTACCGCAAGGCGCCCGACGTCCTGACCATCCAAGGAGATAACCCCATACTCACGACCACTAGGATTGGTATACTGTACCTCGAACGATACTTCCTTACCAACAAGAAGGCGTCTAAGGAATTCCCGTGCTTCAAAGGCGAAAGGCTTCAAGTTACTTTTAATAAAATACGGCTACATGAATATTACTTCAGAAACGCTTTTGTTAAGGCTGCCCATACGTGGAGATGTGATGAAGTTCAAGGAGAGTTGACGTTCGGGAGGAGGTGCATTGTTCTTGGGCTTTCCTCTCAAGATGATGGTGTCCCCAGAAAAGACACTTTTGACGACTGCACGCATACTGTAGCTTGTCATTCTGTTGCTCCTTGTTAAGTTTACGATTGAATTACAAACTTTTCTAGTCACAAGCGATTATTTACTTATTTCAGGTGCAGTGTCATAAAATCCTATACTAGTCCAATGAAAGAACACTATGTGGATTACACTGCTATTAGACTAAAACGATAATAGCAAACATATAAGAGAGGTATAGTACTTGGCAATAATTAATATATTGTGGCTACATGCTTAGACTACTATATACACCCTATGTAATTTATGAAGGTCTGGTCCTTCGTTACAGTAAGGAGGTTAATAATTACAAAAAAAGAAATGTCTAGTTGTGGAGAAATAAGCATCATAAAGAGAATGAAAGTAAAAGACAAGATAGGGATAAGTTGGAAGTGTATATATTTATTTGGATATCCACTTTCTATTAGCCACTACTATTGATACTTATATCTTTCCAGAATAAGGCAAAAAAGGCACTTTAGAGGGTAAGAAATTATACTAGCTCAATAAATCTCAGTATAAAGTGACTGCCTATTTTAAAAATCGCACCTATTCGGATTGACAACACACCACAACGGCTGCAAGGGCTCAGCGTTGATACCTCGACTTACCAACCGGTACCTAAAGTTATTTAACCTAGGCAGGGCCCACTTGGTAGACATGACCTTCCCATGCACATCCCTATTGCCTGACCACAGTACCTCAGCAGCAGCAGCAGTCCGAGGCCAGACCAACTGATCCAAGTTAATAGGATCGATCATTTCAGACCAGGCGCAAATTTCCCCACCCATGACCAATTTCTGCTGGTTTACATCCAAATCCTCTAAAAGGTCGTAGCTGTACATTTGTTGCCAGTGTTTGTAAGGGTCACACCACGAGTTTTTTAGAGTGTTTCCTTCTGGAGTACCACGACCACAATCTAGGTACCAGTAGTTGGAGCTAGAGGCTACAACACGGTACCCTTTCAAAATGACTTTCTTGGTATCTTTAGGGCCTAGCCACACTTGAATTACTGAGTCTTTAGGTAGGGGTACGTTGTGATTCAAAAGGACCTCCTGCCACACGATGATGGTTTTGGTGTTGGCAGTCGCTTTGCGATGCATGTCGGTGGTGAATTTTTTGAAGAGCTGCTCGAGGCTGATGTTGTGTTCTCTTACGTAGTTCCGTATCTTTTCACTGGTGTTCCAGCAGGGAAAGTTGACTTCATCACCACTGAGGTGTATAAACTGGTCGGGAAAGAGACCTTTAAACTCGTCGATAATGTCACTCACCAACTGGATGGATTTAGGATTAGTAGGGTCGATCTGGCCTGACGGAGGTCCAGCCGACACTCCATGGTTATCATCGAAATCCATACATACACCTAGTTCGGGGTAGGCTAAACCTATAGCATAGGAATGAGCTGGGGCTTCGATTTCGGGTATTACGCGTATCCCTCGATCCAAAGCATAATCTACAACGTCTTTAATATCCTGGAAAGAGTAGATCTGGTGTGGGAAGATGGCGCCTTTTTGCCATAAAAGGGGATGTAACTGCGATTGGAAGGGCCAGGAGTGGGAATCAACTATATGCCAGTGAAAGACATTCATCTTAGTGTAAGATAACCCGTCGATGGTGCGTTTAATGTCTTTAAGTGGAAAGAAATTTCTTGATGTATCTAACAGCAAGCCTCGATGTACAAAAGTTGGAGCATCAACTATGGATATAGGTACATCACTTATAAACTTGGTGCTGGATTGGAAATTGTACTGCACCATCTGCACGAAAGTTTCCAAACCGTGAAGAGCACCATACACCGTCTTTGCTTTCAAAGTTGCTTGAACAGCACCAGTATCCGCTATATGTAGGCTATATGATTCATCGGTCTTGTCGTCCAAAGCTAAGCCTTCATCTTCGATGGAAACTACCAACTGGTCCAATGATTGGCTATTACTTATTTTGATCATGCTCAACTGTTTATTGTACATCGGCACTATGTCTACCCATTTTTCATCTTGCAAAGTGGTGCGAAACCTATCTAGCGCTCGCAACAGTCTCGCATTGGAACTGTAAGTTTGGAATTGGAAGTTGGAACTCAGAGCTAAAGTTGAATTCCCGGACTTGAAGTTGGCTGGTCGGGGCCACAGTAACTTGGGATTGGCCTCTGTCTTCAAAGTAAGTAATAAAAATAAGCTTGAAGCAACGATAAGCATTAGTTGGTAAAGCTAGAATTTAAAAGTATGTTGCTGTATGGATATGACTATAGTTTATATACACTTCTGATAGGAAACACCCCAGGGTACTTTGGAGTAATTTCCAATTAAGGCTTAGTTTTAAATGCTCCTTTACCCAACAATTTAGATGAAATATCGAAATATACTTGAAATTACTTTAATGTGTTGGGTAGTTTAAAGATAACCTTTTCAGTTGCTGATGTTCTTTATATGAGGAAGAATAAAGACATGACAAAGACAGCTGTATGCCTAATTTAGGCTGATATTAAATAATGGCTAATCGAGATATTGGGATACACTTTTGTATTTGATGAACTAACTAGCACTCTATTATGGAGCAATGTAATATCAAACCTTATCTTTCTAGCTTGGTAAATTTAAATCAGGTCTAGTTTATCGTTGAGCAATTCTTTTCCAATACATTTAGCTTACCAAGCCATATCAACAAAAACATCACCCTATTGCAGTTCTTGAGCCATCTATTTCATCTATCCTAATATACCTATTCTTAATTGATATAGACAGATATATATAGTAAATAAATATTTAAAATAAAATATATCCCATAGTAAATGATAATTTAATATGAACTTAACAATCCTAATATGCGTCACATCTGTTGGGGTTGACGACACACCACAGTGGCTGTAGAGGTTCGGCTTGGATACCTCGACTCACCAACCTATACCTAAAGTTGTTCAAGCGAGGTAATACGTACTTTGTAGATACCACTTTACCATGTACATCGCGGTTGCCCGACCACAACACTTCGGCTGCTGAAGCGGCTCTAGGCCACACCATACGATCCAAATTAGCGGAATCGATCATCTCCGACCAGGCAGTAACTTCACCACCAGCTACCAATCTCTGCTGTTCGGCATTCAAACCATCTAAAAGATCATAGCTATAAATCAACTGCCAGTTCTTGTAAGGATCACACCATGAGTTACCCACGGTGTTACCTTCAGGGGCACCACGTCCACAATCTAGGTACCAGAATTCGTAGGAGGAAGCGACTACTCTATACCCCTTCTCGATAACTTTCTTGGTATCTTTAGGACCTAACCATACCTGGATCAATGAATCCTTAGGCAAGGGTAAATTGTGGTTCAATAAAGCTTCCTGCCAAACGACAATACTCTTGCCATTCTTGGTAGCTTTGGCGTGCATGGCGTTGGCAAAGTTTTCAAAAAGTTTCTCGAGGCTGATGTTATTCTGCTTGACATAATTGCGGATTTTCTCACTAGTATTCCAGCAGTTCAAATTGACCTCATCACCACTTAAATGGATAAACTTGTCAGAGAACACCTGCTTAAACTCGTCGATAATATCAGTGACGACTTTGATGGATTTGGAGTTGGTAGGGTCAATTTGGCCCGAAGGGGGTTGGGCAGCTACCTTGCTGTACTCGTCAAAATCCATACATACACCTAATTCAGGATAGGCTAAACCTATAGCATAGGCATGGGCTGGAGCTTCGATTTCGGGGATGACACGTACGCCTCGATCCAAAGCGTAATTTACGACGTCGCGGATATCCTGGAAAGAGTAAATCTGGTGTGGGAAGATGGCACCCTTTTGCCACAAAAGGGGATGTAACTGCGATTGGAAGGGCCAAGAGTGGGAGTCTACAATGTGCCAATGCAGTACGTTCATCTTGGTGTAAGATAATCCGTCGATGGTACGCTTGATATCCTTGATGGGAAAGTAGTTCCTTGAGGTATCCAACATCAAGCCGCGATGTACAAAAGTGGGGGCATCGACAATGGAGATGGGTGTATCGCTGATAAATCTGGTGTTGGACTTGAAGTTGAACTGAACCATCTGTACAAAGGATTCCAAACCATGTAGAGCACCATACACCGTCTTGGCCTTCAAAGTTGCTTTGTCAGTTGTGATATCCAAGCTGTAGGATTCATCGGTCTTGTCATCCAAATTTAAATTCTCACTTTCGATGGAAACTGTCAACTTGCTCAATCTCTTACTACTATTGACTACATAACCAGGCAACTGCTTGGTGTTGGTAGGTACTATATTGACCCATTTTTCGTTGTCCAAGGTATCGTGGAACCTATCTAGAGCACGTAATAACCTGGAGTTGGAACTGGAGGTTGAGAATTGGAAGCTGGAGCTTAAAGTTATGGTCGCGTTTCCGGATTTGAAGTTGGCTGGTTTAGGCCACAGTAACTTGGGGCTGGATTCCACCTGCAGAGTTAGCAGTAAAACTGAGGCCAGATTAATTAGTAACATCTTTATAAAAGTTAAGATGGAGATAAAATACTCTATTCGGCTGTTTATATAGGTTTTGGAGTTCTCAAGTTTCAGCACTTTTAACTACCCGCTCCCCTTGAAAACTATCTTTTTGAAACTCGATATCACTTGACAGCTGTTGGGTAAAGTTGCTTACGGAAGATGAATGCATTTGAAAATGTATTTACCAAAAAATAGATATATCTGTAAATCATAACATATTACTTGCATACATTAATTCTCGCAAGTGCTACAATACATTTCTAAACAGTAGCAGAAAACTTATCCCATATATCAAAGACACTTCTTGGCAGCTACCTACCAAATATATAGACGAGAAAGCCTCCAATACCTATAAACCTCCCAGCCTAAAACCATAGCCTCTTATATGACCAATATCCCACTTATCGCCAGTTTCACCTTATCACATGTGCATGTTTATCAAAGTAATGAAAAGAATACCCTTTACTCATTTCAAAAGTTGATCATCTACGCTTCTGTCACATCTAAAATGGTGATATTTCCTGGTTCGATCCCTAAAGCATATCTTAGTAGTTGAAATGACTGGTGTAGTGGTTGTCAGCTGGTCAGAAAATGAAGGAATAGCGCGTATCAAACATTCTTATCGAGTCAGAAGAGCATTATGAAACAGTCAAAGGGTTGTACAATTTTGACTTAAAGCCACCTCAACTTTGAGATTCACGCTATAATCAATATTAAAGAAGCAGCTCATTATTTGTGACTTTAACTTTATGACAAGTATCTCTATTTTAGACACTTGTAAAAGTGACGGTTATTCTCTACTCACCTTTTAAATAGGTTTATAAACTTTGAGGATTTATAGACATCTACTGTTGTTGTGACCCATCTTTTATCAAAACTATCTCCCTCCGAATTCAATGCAAAAAAATATAGCTTATAAGGCACAGCTATTGTGCAGAGCTAATGGGATATCGAGTTTAGTAACCTTCCTATCAATTTTCATCACTATAAAAGTAGGGCTAGTATATGTAGCAAATTTACATGGACAGCACTTGAACAAATAGAACTATATTCCAGAAGCTTAAAATAAATTTGCAGCAACATATATTTAATATTTAAGTGAATGTAAAGTTAAAACATACATATACTAAAAATTTTAGATCACTGCTCTCTTCGTATCAAGTGGATGCTTATACTACTTTCACCGCATCTACAAATTCATAGCTAATTTAAAACATCTACTTTATACCTATATTTTAAAATAGCATTATATACTTTAATAGAGAGGGAATAAAAACTATTAACCAATACAAACAATTTGATCCCGAAATGAAAATTGTAAGTATTCGACAAGATAAGATTTCATATCTCAGCTTTATAGATGAAGTTTTGTTAATATCGCCTAGGCTCAACATATATCAGTACAAAAGAAATTCTAAGGTATGCTGATGTCGAGGACTTATAATTTACGTCCTACAAAGTAAACTTATCAAAAGCTAATATGTTGCCACTATATGTAAGCGTAAACTAACAAGAGTAATTGAAAATCATCCAAAATATGCACTAAATTTGAAGTACAGGGAAGTTTATCTCATTGTTTAAGGTGTAAACTGCGTAGAATATTTGAAAAAAGTAAAAACAGTACCTACATTAGGATAAAATGTTGTTATTTTATATCGATGGGTTGGGTGAAGAGGTGGGTAGATAGTTCATGGCAGACATTTATAAATTTTACCACAAGAAATAAACTATTCAAAATAACGAAAATAATAAAAGTTACCTTTACTTTAATGTTGACAATTTCATAGGCGTACTGGTTCGCTGTGAAGCAACGTAGCTGTTTATCAGCATATATATAATGCTACAAGTACCTATGTTTGAATGTTGATCACCACTTCTGTCTCAAAGTATATCGATTTGGGTGCTATTTTCACTCTTCAAATTCTTTTCAATTACCAAGCTGATGTCCAAACTTATTACATTGCTGGCTTGCCTATATGCTACACTTATCATTTGACCTACGCAAAGTCGGGTATTTCTTACTGCTTTCAAGAAAACTGGTATGCGGAGTATTTTTATCTAATGCTGACTGTCGGACCTGATGGTTTGCAACTTTCTTCCCGTCAAAATCCAATGCAAGCTAAAATAGTTTATTCCAACTTTAATCTATTTTAGTAAAACAAAATGGATGAACAAATTTAGTTACTACAAAGTCCTAAATAGTTGAAAGAAAGTGAATGGTTCTAGTGGAAATTCTAATGAAAATCACAATTAACTACTCTATTAATATCAAACATCAAAGCATTGCACACTAGTATTCCGCAATTCAATCCAATTTATCAAGACTAAAAATAGGATAGCTTAATGAAAACGCTTTATTTCATTCTTATCCCTTCCACAAAGTTTGGAATTCATCATAGAACCATCCAATGGCTGTTGCTCAATCAAAGGAGTTGTTCGATACAAGCCTCTTCAAAACGCTTGTTCCAGCAAAGCCTTGGCATCGAGACCTATTTTAATTCCATTAATCTATTTATAGCGCCTAATTTGGATTAAAAAGGAGTTTTGCCACAGCTAAATCAGCAATCTGGCAAAAAAGGGAGAATTTGTAAGCGGATTTTCAAACTCTGGACTGATTTAAGAGGTTGATTCCCCAAATTCTTTGTTAAATCCATTGTACCCAGAACCATTTCCATTCGAGAACTTTAGCGTTAAAAGTCGACTCCATAAATAATGAATCAAGAGTATCGAGACAGTACAATTGGTCTTACTACTAACCAACAGATGGGTTTTAAGGATTACGAGGATAAGCCCAAGCGGCGCAACTGCTGCGTAAGGTTCTGCTGCTGCTGCTGTCTATCACGAACTGGCGCTCTGTGCTGTGCTGTATTCACCATAGTCTTGTTAGGAGGTATAGCGGCCGCTGTCTTCTTTTTGTTCCCCCGTATCCCAGCCATTGAGTTCAAGGATGTAACTTACGCCGACGGCCAAGCCTTCAACGCTGCTACCGCCCAATCCAAGATCAAGAGCGCCGATGGAACTATCTCCATCCCATTAGCTATCAACGTCAATGTCAAGTCCGAAAACTACATCGACATAGCCGTATCCAATATAACTGTTGTTGGTAAGATCGACGGCAACACAGTAGGAAGCGGAGCCTTACCCAAACCTATCTCTATCATTGCCCACGCTACTACTCCAATAACCTTACCCTTTACACTTATGTACAGTCTAAAGGACAACGGTGCCAACAATATCGCTTTGCTCAAGCTCTTGTCCGAATCTTGCAGCTCCAATGCTAGCAAGCGTAAGAAGTTGAAGCTGGACTATGATGCCAAGTTCTATATTGACTTGATCAAGTGGACTGGCTATGTACCTAGTGTCACCAACTCCTTCGACTTTGACTGCCCTTGGGATATCGCTGACTTGGCTGGTGGTTCAGATACCTTGAACCTGCTCACCGGTCTACTCAAGGGGAACTAAGTGAACATAGCATTTCCAATCCTATGAAAGTTTTGTTGTAAATTTTAACTCTTAAATAAATGTTGCTTATTTTAAATCTTTTGATACACTATAGCCATACTTTATGGCTTTATTTCAAATTTAGTCTTGTTGATAGTGCCAAGTGTTTTAAAATCGATATATAAGAAATAACAATGGTACCTATAGCTTGTAAATAATATATATTTTTCTTTGTATTTGATGCCACTAAACTGTTGCTGATACACTACTGATAGTATTTAATGTTACACCAAGTTGAGGTTGGTTGTTTTGAAAGTAGTAAAGTAAAACTCCATCAATACATCAATAAGCCCAATCTCTAAGTACTATCAAACTACTAAACTAAGTTTGAGTTAAAAATAATAATTGAGAGTAAAGACCAGCAATAATTGTATATTCTTGCCAATTTAAAATACATATGATGTTAAAGTATATGATCTACTTCTCCGAATTAATCTTTCAGCCTTTACTAACTACTATCAGATATAGCTCCACTTTGCAGTTTTGGTTTTCAATAAGAGCAAAAATACACTATTTTCAAACCTAACTACTAGAATTAATACTGGGGGTAATAGCATACAGCCAATAAAAGTTTTCATTTTATAAAGCCTTTGTCTATTGCAAACAGATGCTGACAAAAGCTATATTGTCACGGGTGAGAATTTTCAATCAATAATAGCGATTCATTTGTATACTTGCTTGGCTTTCATTATAAAATTGATACCTACCCTCAAAGCCAATTTTATACAAATCAAACGAATAAGAAATTTGAAATTTTCTTCATCTCAGACAAATTGACAAAGACAATCCCATCCTCAAAAGCCATATCCCAACAACTACCGACACAATTATCGACGCCTAGTTTTGCAAATATGGAGCTTGATGAACAATCGTACGACCAATCGTTCGCCAACAGTATGAATGAGATAGAAATTAGGGTCAAAGGATTAGCTAAATCCATTCAAGTGCTATCTCAAACTGATATCGAATTTGAAACCTCATTGGACAGCGAGGTTATCAATCGATTAAAAGAGTTAAAATCGAGGTTAAATAGATTTAGTCGGACACTTTTGGACCATCAAGGGTTACCCGAGTATACCGACAATGTACTTATAAATGACTTATCCATAAATCCTCAAGTCCTAGACACGATAGATGACTGCTATACCCGTTTCGTAAGATTTTTTAAAAGCTTTTCTAATTTTTATAAAGGATAGGGACCTGGATGGTCTTTTAAAAGACAAATCGAAACAGACAAAAAATCAGCCCATGTTAATGGAGCTTAATGTAAGCTAAAACAATTTATTATAGTTAAAACTTTTTATAAGGTAGGAGATACTGAGAAGTCGGTCATGGTATTTAAAGCCGATCAGCAAAATCGACCTCAGTTGAACTTTCCTGATAAGCCGGACAACGGATATCTCTCTGGATATGTATCTAAAATCTACACCTTGGGTCAAAAATATAACTCTATGAAGCCTTTAAGTGATGGTAACGGTTTTATTCTATTCTTAATCTCATTCTATTAGAGGAAATAGGCACTGCAAGGAGCTGATCTAACTGAAATTACTTTGGACCAGGCGAATAAGTAAGCAGCTATATATACAATGTATTGATAAATTTAGGCTACCTCATCCATATCAATTTGAGATTCAAAATTTGAATTTGAATTTGGAGCCCGAGTCCGACACAACAGATTTCCCGGAGCCCCTTGAAAGCTCTGAATATACATATGTAGATACTGAAGCAGATCTGGATGCAATGTTGGAGACTCTGAAGCAGTCTGATATTTTGGCAATCGATCTGGAGTATCACAACTTCCGAAGTTATACAGGTTTCGTATGTTTAATGCAGATATCAGTCATTGGTCACGACTATGTAGTTGACACCTTAAAGCTACGTACCGAGCTTTTTAAGCTAAATGAAGTCTTCACGGATCCGAACATCGTTAAGGTAGTTGTTATAGTGTTCTATTGACTAATAGGCTAGGTACTCCATGGTGCTGAAAATGATATTGTGTGGCTACAGCAAGATTTCAGTTTGTACATCGTCAACATGTTCGACACTTACTTTGCCTCCAAAAACCTCGGCTTCCCCAAGATGTCCTTGGAGTACTTGCTGGATCGATTCTGTGGTGTAAAGGCTGATAAGCAGTACCAGTTGGCTGATTGGCGAATGCGACCACTACCTCAACCAATGATAAACTATGCTCGCAGTGATACGCACTACTTGATATATATATATTCCGCCCTGAAGAACTTACTGCTTGAACAATCCAACCCGGAAACAATGAACTTGCTGAGATCTACTTTAGAGTTTAGTAACGAGAGATGCCTACAACGGTACACCAAGCCTACTATCGATTTAGAGCTGGGTCCTGGTCAAGGCTGGAGTCAATATTTATTGAAGCACCGGTTGGCACTGAGCGCTGAGAAGTTGGAAGTTCTAAAGGCCTTGTATGGCTGGAGAGATCGTATTGCAAGGGAAGTGGATGAATCAGTCAACTATGTACTTCCCAATCACCAGATGTTTGCACTGGCCAATAAGCTCCCTCAAAGCACTGCCGATATCCTTAAATACGTCTCTAACCCTAGTCCATCACTACGTATGAACTTAGTCGAAATTGTGGCGTTGATAGCAGCCGCAAAGGAGGCCCAGCCATCCCAAGGTACTATAGCTTCGAAAACCCAAGCTGGGCCTACCCCTAACAACCTATATGATCGCCTAAACGCCGCTCCAGAAGGTTTGGAGGTCGATACCAAATTCCACTGCCAACTACCAGTTACCAATATACGAAGAAAATTGACTTCAGTTGCAGAACTGTCCGCTCAACTGTCTACCATTGAAGTCATTAGCAACGTTCTAAGCCGATCCAGTGGGATGCCTTTAAGTTCCAAACCTAGCATCAAGCCTGCAGCCCTGTCCAAACTCGATCAGATCTATAACAACCTGGAGCTAAACTTCTTACCTAATGGGGTAACTATCCATGAGAAGGCAATCGAAGACCTCCCAGTTCCAAGTACGATTCAGCCTGAAGCTCACAAGTTTGTAGCCTCAGCACAGAAGGATGTTCCTAAACCTCCACAGATACGAGTCTTGTCCCGACAATCCAAGTTCAAAGGTAAGGTTTCCAACGTCGACGACTTGATCGAGACTTCAACCCACGACCTCGATACTTTGAAGCTAGGCCCATCCGACGATGAAAGCAGTGGACTCAACCCGTTGCGAAGCTTGAGTGGGGCTGGTAAGAACTACCAGCAGAATGCTGAATCTATGGCCGACATACTTCAGATCAACGCCGGTAGTAGGAAGTCTAAGCACTCTTCTCGAAACGGTAATGATAGAGGACCTAACGACCGTTCCAAAGTTGACCCGTTTGCTAGCTCAAGTTCGAGGCATAATGATAGCAGAAGAGAGAATGACCGTAATAAATCGGCGAATAGTAGAGGTAGAGGTGGCCGTGGTGGTGGTAGAGGTGGGAACAGTAGTGGTAATGGCAATCGGGGAGGTCATGCTTCAGCTTCCAACAAAAACCGGTCCATGTCGTTCAACCGTAAATACCAATAAACTATAGAATTATCCTAAGCCGAATGAGCATTCTTCATATCTACTATGTACAGTAAATGTATGTTTTCAGTGTTTTTAATGCTTTTAATAGTTCATAGCTCTCAATTTGTTTAAAATTATAAGGAAACATGTAGAGTTAACATATTAATGGACTCGATAAAATTGCAACCTTTTATCCCATGTATCTATTCAATTCTCAGCAATACCTCTAACATGATATCTATTCTATTATGCATATATACTTTTATATAAAAATTTTCTATTGAGGAAATCTGAAAAGTATTGATTTCTAAGCAGTTTCATCTTGGCACTGGTTGGTTTGATTCGATAGTTAGAATTCGAACAAACTATACGAGAATTTATGGATCAGAAACTTATTAACCTTTTGCTCTTTTGTTCCTGTATAATATAGGATTCCTTGACGCTTTCAACAATTTTCTACAGATATCAAGTTCAGCTAAGCAACAGTATTTGAGTTTACGACCTACAGCCCTCTGTTACTAAATCCACCGAACGCCCTGCTTAATAGTAAGGTAGTTAAAGCAAGATGCTCATAAAGATAGGTTTACGTACATTCCTTTTTGCATACATCTCGTTTTTCACATTTCTAGTATATTTAAACTACAGTGTAGCCAAAGAAAAGTTGAAATTTCAAACACGTTGCAGACCAGAATATGGCCCAAACGCCTTCACCCTATACAGCACAGTAGATAAACCTTATTTTACCCAAAGTGCCGAAAGCGAGTACAGTAGAGCTAAAGCTAATGCATATGTATTTGGAAAACTTCTCCTCATTGCCCATAACTACGACAATTCTGAAACCACAATGTTCAACGAATTATGGAACTGGCAAAATACACTGACTCCCAATCCTTTAGCTTCTAAACTATTTATGGAAGGACAACCAGCAACAATTCAAAAGGAAACCAACTGTAAACCGGTTCGATTTAGCTTCGATTCATATTCCAAGAAGAACATCAGTTTAATAGTTTATGGAGGTTTTTATCCGTTGATAAGTAATAAATACCATCGCTTGAGCTTCAACGAGGCGCTATCCCTACCCTTCAAGAACCCACGGGTACTTGATTATGATCGGATTCGGCTGGAGTCCTCCCATTCTCAAAGGACCCGAAGGTCCTCATCGATCCGATCATTCTACGACCATCTACCAAGACAAGTTCTATGTATTCGGTGGGTACGACCATACTTCCGACACCTTAGCTAACTTGAACCAGATACATTACTACGACTTGCTATTCGGGGAATGGAAAATACAGAACACCAGCGGCGATATCCCACCTTCACTGCTGAGAGCAAAGACAAAACTCGAAGGCCATATGCTTTACTTCTACCACGGAGGATGCAGTTACACTCAAAGCTATTCAGACTGCTACAGGTTCATATACTCGTTTAGTTTGATCAGCCTCAACTGGATGCGGCTCGACCTATATCCTGCTAACAAATTTAAGCTCCTGTGCTCGGTACCAACCGGTTACTCACAGTTCAATTACTTTGGTTTAGTTAACTCTTCCAAGCCGGTAGGATATCGTTTCGATCTGAGGGAGCAATCGACAACCAACATAGAGTACTATAACTTTACTCCGGCCTTAATCTATTACCATCTAGAAAGTTATATAAGGGTACTAAATTTAATCATTGGATATTTCTTTCTCGTGCTCCTTATCAGCTTTACCACTTCTGGGATCACCTTGTACCTAAACAGGAAATATAGTCGTACTTATCGTCAATTAAAACAAGTGCCTCTTGACCAGTCCAACCGTCAACTTCTGTGGGTCAATCCAACTATTGACACCTCTACCTCCATCGACTTTGAATATGAACAGGACATTAGTTTTTAATAGGATTGAATCGGAATATGTAAAGTTTTGTATCTATATATAGTCTTTAGAAGATAGACAAATTAATGAAGCTTTAGGGTCAGCATAAAGGGCTTATATGAAGATTCATTATAATTGGAGATGGTTGACTCCATATAAATACTTTGCGTTGTAGTGTAGTAAATTTACAGCTATGTCTTCAGCATTGGACTTTGTTATTTTCAAGCCCAAGTATTGTCTCGGTGACATCGGCTTTCTATATTAATATGGAAGCTGTATCTTTATTTGAATAGCTATATACTCAATAGATATATACTATATTAGACCTTAAGTTTGATACTAAATGCCAATAAACTTTTTAAATTTGACAACCTAAAGTTTGCTGATTTTTCTTTATTTACCTTTTAGTGTCATACCTATAGCGTTTAATTTGATATCAAAGTTTCCGTATATCAACTTTTCGTTTAGGATTTCAAGTTGATTACCTCTGTTTAGTACATCTTTAGCCAGTTATATTAACACTCAGCAATATAGAATTCAACTTAGTGCTGCGACTGTGCTAAAATCGTCAACAAACTATATCTAATAGATAGATTTAAAGTTTGTCTTTTATTGGTTACAAAGTTGTCAAATCTGTCTGACGAGTTGACAAACCATCAATCAGCTACAAAGCCCAATCACTTTCCTTAGACGAACTCAATCTCAATTATAAATTCTAACATGGATGGAAACTTCGATCTCAGCGCTTTAACCGACCGGCAAGGTACGAGGAAACGTGGAGTTATCCAAATCGACAACCTGTATCCCAACGAATCGACTTTCGAATGCGTTATTCACGACGCCGACCGACTCAGCAAATTCCTAGAAGTGTTTACCTATAACAAAGATGTAATTAAACTACACCATATACACCAACTTACTTTGAATTAGACAGTACAGTGCAAAGTTGACGACAGTGGAATTCTATTCTACCGGTTGTTATCGTCAAATCGTGCCCTCAAAGTCCACATCAGCAAGCAATTCTTTGTCAGTTTCAACTTATCTTTACCCAATGCCACCAACTCTATGGAATTCGAAATCGACATTCATTTTATGCATCTCATACTGAAGAACAACCGTACTAGTAAAGCCAAATCCAATCGTCCCAACGCCATGAAAGCGAAGACTAGTATACTTGTCAATTTGAAGTTCAACTTCGAGCATATGCAGTTGGAGATGAGCTTCGACTTTGGCGACAAGAACAACCCCAAGATTGGCCACGGTACCAACTTATCCTCCTACAAAATCTACCATATCAGTAGACAGGTCGACCTCCCCGGTCCTTTTCTCAGCCCTCCCGTTAACTTGTCTATCCCAGTACCTTACTCAACCATATTATCCAAATAACCCTTTACCACTTTAGGCAAGCCAGTTTGTAGACTTTATAGACTCTATACCAGAAGGTGCCCATAGGGTAACCATGGACTTTCAACCCCAAATTCCCTTTTTAGTGACACGAATTGTAGGTGGTGCCTTGGAGATGACTAGCTCGTTGGGAGACAACCTCGTAAATAACTCAACCTACAGTTCGTTTGGGGCACTTCGGTACCAGTACCACCTCACTTACTTCAAAATTTTAGCACCAGCTCTCAGGGTAGCCCGAACTATCAACCTCAAAGTTGATATCGACGGTTCGTTATCCCTATCAGTAAGTTTGATTTTAATTTGTTGATGCTGATGATGTCTATTTTTATTTGATTTTAGTTTAAAGTTGAGGACAATCTACCTGCCGAATTGATAGAGATGCAGGTACCCATCAGTTTTTCAACCTTTCGTCAATAACCTTTTTTCGTTTAGATCGACTGTACTGGTGATATGATCAACGAAGATATTTGAAGTTTGGGCTGATGAGTCTAAATATATGTCTGCTTTCTACTGTATGATGTTGATTTTGGTGGTATTCTTTTTAACACTATCAAACTTTTATTAACGATAGATACTAAACATAATGGCAATATACAAACTCTTTAGTAGTATACATTTGATCTTTAATTTTATCATCTTTATAAGACTTTATATATTGATTGATAAATTTTATATTGAATTCATTTGGGAAATTTAAGTGGAAACTACTAATACATCAACCGTTAAAATATATTCTAAATACCACATTGAATACCGAGCTTTAAGTGAATAAATATCTTGAACTATTTATATATATTCATGTTTCTAATAAACTTACTGATTTGCTTTATAAGCGCTTAAATAAGTGAGATAAGAAAGTTTCCAATGCACCAAATATTCATACAAAGCTAAATTTATAGTTGTTATGAGTTACCCTTTAAAAAATAACTAAATCTCGTACCAGTATTAAAAGAGAACTGTTATGCAAATGTATAGACTAACCATTCACACTCTGTCAAAGGATTGCATACCAATAATATCAAAAGTAAAAGCTATACCCTAACCGATTCATTAGATATTACAGACGTCTACTTAAAAAATGACCTAAGGTAACAGAAGTTAGTACCAATTTACTAACAACTACATTTACATAGCACTACTTTTCAACTGGTTGAAGATAGCTTGCCCAGCCTGACTTTCTACAACCTCGGTACTTTTGGTGTCGACTTCGACGACGTCTGGTTGTGACAGCTCACTAAAGGGGGAAGTGTTCCCCGACTGGAACTTCTCCTCGATGGCTATATCTTGTAGACAAAGATTAAAAACGGTCAACTAAAGTAAACTTACCACTCTCTTCTTTATCTTCGAAAGGTTGGTTGGTAAAGTTGTTGTTATATTCGACATCTTCTATACGAAAAAGTATTTGTCTAAAAAGTATAAAATAGATGCTTACGTGGGTTGATCTTCAATTTTTCCAGCTGCTGGTGCAAGTCGTTTATGGTATCGATACTAGTAGTACTATCTACTTTATCTAATTTTTCAAGCAAATAGTGGTATGCTTTCAAAGAACTTTGGGGGGACAAGCTCTAGACCTTTATGTAAGCTCAAGTTAATTTCATCTATAAAATAGGAATTAGTTTAAAAACATGAGTGTTCCCATTTTTTACCAGTAGGTAATGTAGATTTATCCGATGGCAATGTTGGTTCGGTTTTTAAATTGGAAAACTAAAATTTTAAATAAAAGTATCATTAGGATAGTAAAAAGTGAATATATAGGTACTTGTTCATTAGGCGGGAAGTTGGGAGGCCTTTTAAAAGGTAGCTTGATAATAACATTTAACTCGCACAATCCAACCTGCTCTTGACTATGCTTTTTCTCAGGCATACTGTGCTGCTCTAATAAATTGTCGATTTCTTATCTTTATATCTTTCCCCCTGTCTAAGTTGATTTCTAAAAATGTCGACTTTGATTTCAATTTCTGAAGATTTAGCTGAAGTAGATATAACTTTTGTAAAACCATCAATTCTAAGCTAAAAATACTGTGGACTGCTATATAAAGTATGACGTAACTGAATATAGCCCTTGAAAAGCATTGTTGCAAGAGCCCAGAGCTACAACGAAATATAACAAACTGAAAATAAAGAGTATATGGGGATAGGAGTATGTGTCTGTTATACAGAGCAATACCACTATATTTAGGTTAAAAGTACCTACCTTTTATCAAACCTTTCATTGATAAAGATGAAAGAATGTTTAGAAATATAACCAATATCTTGAGGGTTGTCTATCATAACATTATAAAGCTATTTGATACTCTTATTACACTAATACTTAGAAGGTAAAGGTTAAACTTTACTCTGCATATATTAAATATCATGGCCCTTGGTTTTAAGCAAAGCATAAGGTAGATGAAGTTTAACAGTTACTTTTTGGATGCAAATGCTTGCTTATAATTTTATTCACTTATATAAAATTTTGTTATCGATATACATAAAAGGTTAGATACAAAACAAATATTTAAATAGCATACTATACTGCATATTCTAAAAAATCACCATCGCATATTATTAACGCTAACTAAAGGTATACTTGTTACAAAAGCTATTAAATTATATATAAACGAATTAAAGATAATATACCATTAAAAGCAATTTGTAAATAATGCTATCTATAATTTATTATATTGCTTGAAAAGAGTTATATGCTAATCTCCGACTCCGGCTCATGTTCAAAGTCATATGAGTCTGCGATACCTATAGTTGGGTTTGCCCACAAAAGTTGGTTGCTAGATTCTTCAAGCGGTAGATGTCCCAAATAGTATTGTCTACGGCCGTATTTGCCGCTGAGGTATAAGGTGACTCCAGAAGTAGTGAGACTTATGGTTAGTACCAATAAAAATACTCCAAATATATAGCATATTTCGTAATCATGTCTATATATATATCGCTCTATATCAGGGATACTAGCTTGCGTAACGGAAGCGAAGCTATCATATACCATAGTGCGTGTGAAGTTGCTTGCCAAGTTGAAATGGTAACCTACTAACTTCGAAGTACTAGTTGAACCAAGGTAGTAAAAGTTGTCAGTTGTAGCCATATGTTGAACAAATTATGTTGAAATTATCGAGCTTAGGCACCTCATATCGCTTCCAAGTAAGATAAAATAGATCTAAAATGTATATGTATTTTTGACAGTTAAAATAATTTTCACCGTAACTACATCCTCCCGAATGAAAGTAAAGCAATTTCCCCACTATTCTATATTTTGGCCTCAGTAGCGAGGCAGGAATGTCACCTTTAGTGTTACGAACTTCCCATCTATCGAATAGTAAGTCATAATAATGCACCTGGTTTAAGCTAGCAACGTTTTCGGTGCTATGATCATATCCTCCGATTACAAAGAACCTATCTTGATAAATTACAGTTGAATGATCGGATCTATGAGGACCTTCAGGTCCCTTGAGGGTAAACGTCATGTTACTATCTTCAACTACTACCAGATAGCCATGAGTCCTAGAAAGGTGAGGATACTTTTCACTTGGGTTTAACGGGTGATACGGATTATTGAGAAGTGGGTAGAATCCACCATAAATTAGCGTTAGTCCAGGCTTGACAAAATATTGATTAAAGCTAAATCGAACCGGATTGCAATTAGTCTCATTTTGAATTAAAGTAGGTTGTATTTCGGTAAACCGCTTTGAATAAGTCCCACTATCACGCCAAGAGTTGAATATCGAGTTGTTGAAGTTATTGGGATTAGAGAATAATTGTACAAAATCCCCTGAATAGCTGTAAAAATAATAAATATCCTTGGTGGACTCCTTTTTCTCATAAAAAAAAGTCTTTTTCTCAGTGTTTATAATGTAAAATGTATAGTTTTCAGCTTCAGAGTCACAGTTACTCCTGATAAGCTATGGTCTAGTGAGCCACGGTTTCTAAAGCAATAGTTGTAAATTGTAACGTATACTTTAAAAAGTGAAAATAGCGATGTACAAGATGAAACTTATTTTAAAGATCACCTTGCCGAATTTCATTGTACCTTGGATTGGCTTTGAACAGCTTGAAACTGGGAGATAAACAATTTAAAGTAAACCATAGTTTTTCAAGTCCATCTCATATTGTGCCATCATCTAATTTACAGTTTATCAGTAATGATTGGCTATACGCCAAGAAAACGTACACACCGGAGCAACTACATTAGATCGGGAGATTGACAAAAGTTTATCCTTATAAAGTTCTATAATATGTTTTTTAGAATCCAAACCAATATTTATTTAGTCATAATAAGCTTAGTAAACTATATAGCTAAAGCTTTATGGATAGCTTTTCTGGAGGAGGGCTTTGTGGAAGAGCTAATCAACACTCAGGACTAGGATACCGTCCATCACCTCAGCTCCAGACTTGGAATTAGTAATACGCATAGGAATCCAGGATTGTTCTTTGATCCACAAAGCCATATGTTTATTTTATAGAATCTGTAAGGGAAGAAATAAATGCTTCGGCTTGATTAAAGCTTAGGGAGGTAAAGCTGTGCTGGATCATTCAAGATCCTGTTCTCTAGAGAACTGATTTTCATACTAAGTAGATATTTTGCACTATAACAAATATGGTGCTTAATCCAAATGACAATATGTTCTTAATTTACTATTTTTCCAAAAACTCTCCATTCTTTTTACCAGCTGCTGCAATAGACAGAGATGGGACCTATAAATCAATTTTTCTGCAAGCTTATACAAAGTATGCTCAAAAGCCGATAAAAATTAGCATCATTATGTTTTATATATTGGCAAATTTAGTCATTACTTTTACCAACCTTTTTCAGTATATGAAATACCTTAATATACTCTGTTTTTAAATCTGCTATTCTCTACAACATAGCCATGCGTATATTCTCCAGAATTGATATAGACTTGGTTACTATCTTTCAACAAGCTATAAACATATTCTTTCATACTGATATTTTCTCTGGACTCGGCCTGTCAGATATCAGATAACTCTACAACTTCAAGGCCATCACATTTTAGTTGCCGACTTCCAACTACATCAGGGCCTTCCGATTTCAGACTATTTAAATTACTACTAAGGCCTCAACTATATAAACAGACTGCGGAATATGCTATAAATACCCATCTTTTCCTTCTCTTCTCTGGTCCAAATGAGTCATTAAACGTCAAATCAAAGAAAAATAAAAGTCTAAACTAAGCGCATGATTGAAACTTTTTATTCACAGACCTTGATCTCCAAAGAGATCCCTCAAAAGGCTTATAAATAGTCCCAGGTTTTCCCTCAAATCAGACAAAGAAAAGAAATGTCGTTCCAAATATTAAAAGCTACCAACCCAACCGAAAGGGAGTTGTGCTATCAAGTGCGTTACAGAGTCTTCTGCGATGAGCAGGGAGTCGACAAGAGTATAGAATTAGACTGAGTAAAATCATAACTATTTATTAAAATCTAAAACTATTAATTTAGGTATGATGAGGTAGCCCATCACTGGGTAGTTCTCGGCGAAAATAAAGAACCAGTAGGGGTAATTCGATTAGTAGTAAAGGAGTATGATGCCTACAACTTAGAACAGAAAAAAGAACTAGTAGCAAAGATCGGTAGGTTAGCTGTACTTAGCAACCAACGTGGTAACGGTTTGGCTAAGAAGCTCATGGTCGAAGTGGAGAAGTTCTCCAGCACTTTGCTACCTAAACCTAAGTTGTTGGTTTTGCATGCTCAAGCTGACAAAGAGAACTTCTATGGCAAATTGGGATATGGAAGGATCGATGATAACGAACCCTTTTTGGAAGATGGTATCTTACATGTGATTATGGTTAAACCTATTGCTTAGAAGGTTAATAAACTTTTGATTTAATAGCTTTGTCCTTATTCATTTAATTCCAATCTTCAACCTCACATTATAAGACTAGCTTAGTATTTAGCTTATCTACATTTCGAATTCATTGATAGCTCAATAAGCTAGCTTCCTCCAATTGTATCCTACTCTTGCTATTTATGTTTCTTCTGTAGCATAGTAAAGTTGTCATATGATTTAGAGTTTAATCTAGTAACCTTGGACTTAGATCATCAAAGATGACATATACTAACATTTCAATTTGAATTCATTTAGTTTCTTACTCTCAACATGTAGGTCTTTGGCACTATGGTTAGTTATACTAAGCTCAATTTGAACAATATAGGATAATTGCAAGCTATAGACAGAAGCGTCGTTAGAATTATTATAGATGCAACTTTATATGTAGTAATAGTATAAGCTTGAGAAAGCTAATTAGAATTTTACATTAATAAGCACTGTAGAACATATATATACAAAAATTAACAAAATATAGTCAAAAAAGATATGCTGAAAATAAGTTTAAATATATTACTTGACCTTTATTCTGGCATAGTAAGCTAAGCTATTGAATTTATATCAATCCTGTTCATCACGTTTATCCCCAGTTTCCTCAGTTTCAACAGCACCACGGTGTCTAGAAGAAGTATGACGGTCTCTACTTGATTTAGAACCCTCTTCATGATGACGATCTCTACCAGGTCTATTATCTTCCTCATGGTGACGGCTACGACCTGATCGACTATCTTCATCGTAGCGTCTACTGCGGCCATGTCGGCTTGATTCCTCGTAGTGACGGCTACGGCTTGAACGACTACCCTCTTCGTACCGATCACGACTGTCACGGTGTGAGCGTTCCTCATAGCGACTAACATATCGCTCATCATCTCTGCGGCTAGAACGATGACGGGACGGTTCTTCACGATCATAGTCACGACGCTCCCGTTCCTCACGGTGAGAAGAACGGTGGTGGTGAGGTGAATTTTGGGACTCTCTATTACGGTGCCCGGTATCTTTGGCATGGCTTTTATGTGATGAGTCGTTGGGCTGGACATCGGGTTTCTGATCCTTTTAGCGTACACTTGTAAGCATAAATGAAGGTAATAAACTAAATCTACCTGATCAAATCTTGAAGAATGGGCTCGCGCTTTCAACTTCTCCTTTTCTTCCTTCTCGAGCAATTCTTTAGCCCTATTAGCAACTCGCATCTCTTCAACCTAAATAGACACCAGTTAAAAACCAATTTTAAAAGTCATATATATACCTTTGCTTTACGTAACTCTTCCTTCTTCTGTTCAATGAACAAGGCAGGGATACCGCTGTCCGATTCCTGGGCACTCAATAGTAAAGTGAAAAGCTCCTTCATAAATACGCTGGCATTATCTTCCAAGAAACCAGTCAAGTTGATCTGAGCTAGACGGGGGTCGAATTTCTATAGGTAGCATATATAAGCTTAGAATTTATTTGCTAAAAGTTTAGTAATTAAGAATTGACTGAAGTTACCTCTTCCTCCAACAAACCAAATACATATTCCACTACCAATTCATCTTCGAAACCCATCAACTCTTTAACTCTTTTACCTACCCAAGGCTTTATAACGGGTAGGTTTACCTTCTTCATATCGAGCTACCTTATTTAATAAAACTGAAAATATACAAGCTACCTTTTTAGTAAAATTTTTGGGGAACTTCATGCTGCTCAATAGCTTCTTTTGCTTGTTGGTAAATCTACTATCCTGCTCAGTACTCGTACCCTATTTATTAAAAAATTAGTAAATACCTACACATACCATAACAATACTCTAAAGAATCCGGCGTCTCCCATCTTGACTTGCTTTTGTTGAATTCAAAGTCCACAAAAATTCCTCTTTACCAACTTTATTCCTTCGTCGAATTTGATGAGTTTAATTGGTTGGCTGTGATTTATAAAACTTAGTAAAGACACCAGATTTATTGAGCTCCAGCAACAGAACCCAACACTTTTACAAAGAACGATGGTCCAAAGCACTTCTAATGACGATATAAACGACAGCCTACCCAACGTCGATGAACTCCAAAACCTATACATAAAAGTTCGATTTAATACCGGTCAAGACTTGGAGTTTCTCCTTTCTTCCAATGCATCAACGACAATTTTATCGATAAAGAAGGAAATAATAAGGCTCTACAACCCAGCTCTTATACCGACAAAGTTAAAGCTAATCTTCAGTGGTAAATTGCCCAAGGATACGTTACCTATCTATCAATTAATCGACGATAATAAAAGGCAAACTCAAAGCCAAGAAGAAGTAGAGATTGCTGGTTACGGTACAACTTCGTCTTCAACTATTAATAATCCTACAATAGGCAGCACTAGCAACAACCCAATTTTATTCCATTGCTTGATATTGGAGCAAGAGAGTTCAAGCGAAGAAAGTCAAGTAACTTTTTACTACTATTACTTATTAATTTCTATATTTTCATTTCCACTACAATTAACTTTAGCTACAACAACTACCCACATTAACGGGGTTCGATCGGTTAGAAGCCTTCTGGTTTCAGTCTGGAGGAAATAGACCAGTTACGGCAGCAATTTCGTCAACTTAACTTCAACCAGCTTAATCCGGCGACTTTAAATTCCAATTTGGAAGAAAATGAGCAAGATGCTATTGAAAATAGGGCGTTGCAGTTGGAAGAGGCTTGGATTGATAACACCTTGAACAACCAAAATTTGGGCAGCAACTTTGCAGGGTATCAACTTTTAATTGGTCTGTGTATTGGTTTTTTCCTATCCTTCCTCGCTCTGTTCTTCCTCTATATAGATACTTTTTCCAACGGGTATAGGTTGGGCATCCTATTTGGAGTCTTTATTAATTTGGGATTTGGCATCGTTATTAACTTCCTTTAATTATTAAACATTTTTGAACCATTGAGATATCTAATGTTCAAAGTTAGTGGTTAGTATGCTATACGATAGGCAGCACTCAAGTACAAACCCAGGTAAATTCAGCTACAGTATTTTTCGTACTTTATATTTGAATTTAGAATCAGTTTTAAGAGATTTATCAGCTCGTCAATACTGTTTTAAATTTTACACTAATAGCTAATGCATATCTTATAACTTCATTTAAGCTTAATATGTTCCTTTTTTCTAGTATGTCAACTGTTTCCATACTACCTAAGATTTTGTTTTGTCAGCCTTTTTGCTTTTGGGATTGATTCAAGCTGGATTTCAAAATTTTCACACCCTCTAGTATTGTAGTTTCTATTTATAAATACCTTACTTGGATGTCGATCTGTAGGACTTTTATCCTTTATTATCAATTGTCTTAAAACGATTGTTCTGATGGGTCAAGTTATAAATACATACCAAATCCAAACTTAAATTATAGTATGTTTTTGGCATACGTTATCTTATAAAAATTTATTACCTCTATTACCTTTATATATTTAATTTACTATTGTTGCGAGCTTTATCAGCTATTTTTGCAGCTTATAAGCTCTAGAGCTACAAGTTGAATGTAAACTCAAAACTTATAACTGATCCGAAGCTTTGATTTTTAACTAAAAAAATAGCCATCAACTTATTAAATAGCTCTTGAAGAATGTTTTTTGATCATTGAAATACATAAGAGTCGTGCAAGCCTCTATGCCAGTAGTAGTCCTTTCAACCCTTGGCTCTTCAATTCCAAATTACTTGAAATGAGATAAATCTTTTACATTTAGCAAAATAAATGAACCCTTCCAAGGAAAAACACCCGTCATATTTAGTAAAAGAACTATACATAAAGGCTTAACAGATCTTGTATTTGGAACACGTCTTATTAATTAGGTCCTGGTGAAGTATTAATAACTTTTGGTATTTTCTCAGCTTTGAGGACTTGTAAAGTCTATGAGTACCCTATCCAACATCAGGCAATAAGAGATATTAGAAGTGTAAATGTTGATTTTGCATCAAAGCCCCTTCCCACTATTCATCCAGCTTTCTAAAATTAAATGGTTAATGGTCCATTCAAAACTTGTAATTTAGCCAAGTACATAGTAAAGGATAGTCAATTTACCTAAAGCAGTAATACATATCCTTATAGAGTATATTAAAAACATATACTACTAGCAAACTGTTCTTAATTAAGAATTACGAATGGCAACTGCACGGAGGGACCGTGGGAAAGTTGTTAAAGGCTGTTTTATTAATTTCAGTATCAGATGAAAGGTCGGGCGAGATCTGAGATAGAACTCTAATGTACATTTGCATCTGCTGAGCTAACTAAAAATAACCAAAAGTACATTTCGGATCCCATTTATACATAGAGATACCTAGTGGAAACGGGCCTTACTTTGTATTTTTAAATCATCTATTTCCATATATAAACCCAGTTTACCCTAAGAGATGCTGGACAACAACACTAGATTACGCATAATACAATGTTGAAAAATATATTGTTTACCTTCGGACTACTACTGGCCGCCGCACTAAGTCACGAATGCAACGATTGCAACAATATCGACTTTACCAAATCCAATCCATCCATCCAAGACGATCCCTACTACGGCATGACGATTGGTAGCCTGGATGATTACACCCGCAAACTGAACGAAACCGAAAAAGAGAGTGAGTTTGTTGCTGGAATGCGAATGGAGGTCCGTAATACCAAGCCAGGGTCTGTACAGTCAAGCTATTACAACGCATTGATATCTGGTACCACCTACTGTTCTGATGAGGCGTTGGTGAATTGGACCTGTAAGCACTGTAGGAAGTTAGGTAGTAGGTTGAAGTTACATCGCATTCTGCACGACCAGAAATATCAAACTAAGGCTGTCATTTACCTGGATGAGGTAGAGCATCAAATAGTTTTAGCGTTCCGTGGCTCGGTGAACTTGGAGAATTGGGTTCAGAACTTCCGCATGGACAAGACTCCATTCAACAAGGTAAAGGATGGTGAAGTTCACCATGGTATCAAGGATATGGCCGATAGCTTACAGTTCCAGTTCAACCCGGCCATCGCCAGTTTGAGAAAGGATCCCAAGTACAAAGAGTACGACGTCGTAGTCACTGGTCACTCTTTGGGTGGAGCGCTAGCCTTATTGACTTCCGTATACTTGGAGCAGGAGCAAGAGGGCTTGAGTTGGAACAAGATTAGTACCTTCACTTACGGTCAGCCTAGAGTCGGTAACTTTGAGTTTTCCCAGTGGTACAATTCTTTAGACACCACCATCACCCGAATTGTCAACTCTAGAGATGTCATACCGCACATGCCCCCTATGTTCGCTGGGTACAGACACACCTTCACCGAGATGTACATATACCATGATAAGACCTACGTCTGCGGTACCGACTATATGGAAGATTCCAATTGCTCCAACTCCCACGTACCTTGGCTAACGGTTTCTCCCCACCTTAGCGTCTGGGACATTGAACTAGGAACTGATGCTTGCTAGAAATTGTTTAGGATTTAAAGATTAAATAACTAATTTGAGTAAATCATTTCTATCATTTATATTTTATTAAATACATATACACTGTTTTAGGCTGAAGTTAGTAGATGTCAATATCGAAATAATGAAAGACTTAGACGTTCAAACTCATATCGTCCTCTTCGACAAGAGACTTGGATCTAGGATGTTTACCGGAATGAGGTCGAGAAGGAAAATACTTGAATTTCATATTAATAATTGCGAAGACTCCAAAGCAGCATAATAGCAATCCCAATATAAATAGGAACGCCCTAGGAAACTTGACTATCTCGAAGCTGGTTTAAGGCCACTGAAACTGTATATTTGGAACTGTCGACGTCATCGGAAGAAGCTTTGAACATCAAGGTAGCTACTAACAGAAAGACACCAGCCCTACCCAAAAAGCCTAGATGACCTAGACCATGGACGATATACCGAACCAATTTAGGCTTGGTATCGGTATTTAGATCTAAATAGAAACTTCCAGTTAAGGCTGGGATGAGTTGGGTGATGGTAGCTATTAGAAAGGCGATCCCAACTATTATGATGAAGGCACGGCCTAGGTCAGTAGTGTTGTAACAGTTTGGGAAGCAGTTGTCGGATGTCGATACTTCACTGTTATTCTTATTCTCCAATTTTAACTGTACGATTGCTTTGACTATATAGCTTAGGTAGGAGCAGTAGACAGCACCCGAGACGAAAGGAGACAGTCTATATTTGAAAAAGTTCTTTAACTTGGAGTAATTTTTGTCGGATCCTTGACCAAAGATACATTCTACAAACCTCCACATTGAATAAAATAGCAATCCTGCTGCTAAAATAACAAGTAGAGGGATGCCTATGCCTTGTACTCCCGCCAGCAGTATGAAAACCGTTTGTGGGGATTCGTTGTCGACTGTACCTTCGGGAGTTGGTAGTTGTTGGGAGGATATACAGATCAGCACACCTAAAATTAAATACACTATACCTTTTGATAGGAAGCCTATCCTACCTAACCAGATTACCAAGGTTTTGTGCTTCGTTACGCCACTTGGGTAGAAGAATTTGTAGCTGAGGGTATCGAATTTACTTTTGATTGTGTTGTTATTGTCGACCTGCATCTTCGATGTTTAATATAATTGCTGCAAAAGTTAATTTAATTACTATAAAAATTTAGACAGCTGGGGCACCTGTCTTATATAAAGGTAGCCTTTTATTATCGTGTATGATGTCAATAGATCCAACTTACATTGACCTTGAAGGCTTGATCAAGTTTCATGAAAAATTGGATCTCTGGAGCTACGAAATTAGCATCATTATGATAAAATATGTTTCTAAATAAGGTATATTCTCTTGAAGTTTAAGCCAATTTGAGCCAAGTTAATTAGACGATCATCAAAACATCATTTCAACCAAGATACAAACAACTACTATAAAAATAGACGGCATGACATAAGGCATTCAAACTCTTTAGAAATATACTATGGAACGAAACGAAGGTTCGAAGCAAGGTTTGGTAGTCATCAAGAAGTATGTGTTCCTGTTCGTGAATCCGAAATCAGGGGATAAGAAAGGATCCCAACTTAGTGAACTTACCTTCCAGCATTTCAGGTTGAAAGCTGACCTAACCACCCAAGTACAGATCTACAACATCACCGACAAAGCTAACTTACAGACTGGATTGAACTACTTACTTTACCTCCAACAGAATACTGATGACCAAAGTAAAGAACTGCACGTCTGGAGTGGGGGTGGTGATGGCACCATAGTAGGTATCATCGAAACCTTGGTGGACTTCAAGATCGACATCGATAGATTAATATTTAGCTGTCCTACCGTTCGGCACTGGGAACGACTTTTCACAAGCTTTAGGCTGGGGTAAGACGTTTAGCGAAGCTGATATAGTAGGTCCCAATTGCCAGCTTTTAGAAAAATTGATCTTGGAAAGGCTGGAGGAGGAATCCAATTTAGTTGAGCTGGATGTATGGGATTGTCAGTTCGAGACCTATGATCAAGGATACATTGAAGAAGTCCAACCCAAAGGCAAGAAAACTGAAAAAGTAACATCGTTAAACCGTAAGATGTGCGTTTACTTAGCTTTAGGGGTACAGGGTTTCGTCGGATCGGGGTTCGAAGTCCACAGGAAAGAATCCAGGTTCCTCAACTTCTTCACCTACCTCGTCGAATCCATAAAATGGGTGGCCTTCCGTAAGTTCCCTTCAGTTACCAATCAGTTGCAAAGCTTAAGTAACAGCAGTGGTAAAGAGGTGTTGCAGTGTAAACCGCTTAGCGATTCTGATGCCGGCAAGAAATCTGAAGACGGTACCATACCTACCTTCTACGGCCAAGCTATCGAGTTCATCATCCAAAACATCCCACGCATCTGGTCCCGTGATATCGATCTGTGGCAGGAAGCTAACGAGAAACCCAATTTAACACAGAGTAAGGAACGGTTACCTCACATCCGTAACCGTAGTAACGAGACCGATAAGCAGAAATGGACTCAACAGTCTACCAACGATTCCAAACTAGAAATCTTCGCCATCGCATCCATGCGTGACTACATCAAGCTACAGTTACCCGATCGAAGTGAGCCTGTACTTCAAGTAGGTCAGTTTGAAAATCAAGTTACTTTGAACTTTAGAGAGGAGGCAGCCCCACTTCACTACGATCGTTCCAGATTTCGTAAATTCTTTCGACCTAACGTACCTAAAGAATCCAACTTGACATGCGCTATGGTGGATGGGGAGTTCTTTAAGCTTTATAAACCAAAAAGCCTACATTTCAAACTGTATAGGAAGATTTGGGTCAAAGCCAATTCGTTGGAGAAATCTAGAGTTGCTAGAGATTATCAAGATTGAGCTTTAGATTTGGAAAGCCAAAGGTACTTAAAAGCTTTTATATATTAGTTTAAATTTATCAATTAAATAATGTTATATACGGTTGTGTTCTTTAAAATTACAATTCTATAAATGCTTTTAGCTGTCTATATTTCAACTATATATAAAGATTTGTGGATCTTTTATCAAAAGGTAAGACATATAAATTCAATAAAATTATATATATATGGTGTCAAAGTGAATATACACAGTGTATGTTCAAGATAGCATGTATGGATATATAAATATAGCTATACACTGATACCTACAAATGTCCTCACATCAATATAGCTTATTACAACTCGGTGATAGAAGGATAGAGTTTATTGTTTATACTAATATAGAAATACATTCAAAATCTAAGTTCATTAACCTAGCTAGGAATGGGGGTCGAGCAACGTTCATGGAACTCCCGCAAAATAGTATCAACACTCTCAATACTCTGGGGTCTTATATCAGCCAACAGCTTAATCTTGGCGGTAACTTCCTTGATCTGTTCGTCGGTTAAATCTAACCTGAGCTGACTAGCCCGATTCTTGACGGCGTTCCAACCAGTTAATCGATGCCCAATACTGACATAGCGCTCCATACCAAAGTCTTCCGGCTTCAAGATCTCATAAGTACTAGGGTTGTTCAAGATAGCCTTAGCATGGATACCAGCTTTATGAGTGAAGGCACAGTACCCAGTTATGTAGTTATTAAAGGGGACTTGGATTTCAACCGCTTCAGCAACCAAATTTTCGATGTCGCGCAATTTGTGCAGTTTGTACTTGGAGGTGATGTAGTCCCTATTGGCTACGTACATACGGGCCATCAAGCCACCTAAGGGGGTAATACCATTACGTTCACCTATACCTAGGACCGAGGTGTCGATGTGGGTAGCGCCAGCTTCTAAGGCCGAGAAGGCATTGGCAATGGAGCACCCCGTGTCGTCGTGAAAGTGGCACTCGATATCGCATTTGACGACGCCGCGTAACGTCTTTACCAGATCGTAGACTTGGCGTGGATTGGCGCACCCGACTGTATCGGCAATACCTACCCGGTTGACTCCGATCTATAACTACGGCTTAGTACTTATAAAACTATTGAGGGAGGTTACCTTGTCGACTGCTTTGTAGATGTTGAGGAGATCGACCAAATCGGAACGGAAGGAATCCTCACTGGAGAATCTGACTTCCACTCCTTTGGATTTAATGTAGCTGACCACTTCGATGGCCTGCTTGGTGACTTGGTCCATGTCCTTACCATGCGAGAACTCACGTAACAGGCTCGAGGTACCAATTACGACGTCTAGACCGTCCACACCTAAATATAATAAATGCTTAAGTAGACTGTAGGTTGGAAATAATGCATACCGGTATCTATAGCGAGTTTAGCATCATCCATGTGGCATCTCACGTGGGTCAAAATCTTGGCTTTGAGGCCTAACTTGCAGATGGCTTCACAGTCGGCCCTAGATTGCTCAGAGGCGGCAGGCGACGTCAACTCGATGTAGTCTACACCAAAATCATCTAGAGCTTTGGCGATCTCGATTTTCTTTTCGGTTGTGAAGAAGGCATTGGCGAACTGTTCACCCTCTATATTTTAAAGTTAGTAAGTGTAGGTAAACTTTTCAAGTTACCTCGTAATGTAGATTCGATAATACAGAAGTTGTCGACTCTACTCAAGGGATCTTTAAATTTTTGCTGGTAGGGGGAGGTATTTTCAGGCATGTTGGAACTTTTGATATTTGGACTTGCAGTTGAGTGGAGTTGTTGAAGATTCTATAGAGTATAAATAAAGGACGCTGAATTATAACTGCTGAGTTCTTGAGATAAAAAGATTATCTGTTTGCTACTTAATGTCTTATATACCCTTTTTCAACGCTAGATTTCATGTTTCACGTTGATTCTTGTAATGCCTTTTAGGACTTTTAATTTTCATGAGTCAGAGTTAATCCAAATTGGACTTGCATCTAAAATTGTTGAGATGGTGATGCTAAACTTTGTACTGAATTTGTGGAGCGGCCCCACGTTAACTACTACTCCATTGTGATAGGTTTACTTCATATGGCAGATCATATACTAAGGGTCGTATAGTGGTGTAAAGGCGATTGATAGAAGTATATTGAGCTTATACGAATGTATATTTTTGATAGGATCAAGCTCTCCTTTGAATGGCTAAATCTTTTAGTTTTGGATCTGCATCTGTAGATTTCTAGCCAACGAAAATACTACTCTTGCCTAAACACCTCTATGCTATTGTTTTACTGCAAATCTAAATAATTGGTTAGATGGATTTTCCATCTACCATTTTACCTGATTGAGAAAGCCTGAAATAGTAGTAGCCTCACCAAACTAGTCACATTGATAAGAAATCAATATTCGAACTGATATGAGTCAGATTTTATCAACATCTTTTACTGTGAATCAGCACCAATGGTACAATATGTCTATTTGATTGCCATTTTTACTTCAGCCGCTATACGTACCGCCTGCCCTTTTCAGATTTAGTCCGGATCAGCATAGATGATGACTCGATATCGAAATATAATGTGATCTCTTGTATGACTGTTATACAATCCAATTCTTTATATTTATATAGCGACGTTTAGTTACAAGGTTGCTTTGAAGCTTGATAGTTATGGTCAAGCACTGTCCTTATTGGATATTTTATATTGGAATATGGTGTTCAGCACCTTTTCAACGATGAATTGCAGTTTGAAAGGCTTACAAGGGCTTGGATTTCACTTCTAGTTGATGAATGCCAAGGCGAAGGCTTTGAAAATGACTCGTTAGTTAATTGAAGACGATATTAAGATGAGTTCATTATGATATACTTTGAGATGTATTTAAACTATCGAGAATGAGTTGTTTCGAAAATGTACTAAAGAAATAAGAATTGAGTTGGAACGATGTATTTAAAGATATAATCGAAAGTACTATAGCTCAAATGGCTAAAAAATGTTAAATTAGTAAATGAAGTTGAGTTATTTTGTCTTTAAGATATAGAGTAGTAACCACTTTTCTATGTTGTTTGTAATATTACCAATATTCTAAACTATAAACCTACTACCTACTACTATCATTCATAGGCAAAAATTCCTTGTATTAGAATGTATTTACTTTTACTAGATCATGGTAGTAGCACATATATAAAAAGCTATCGATTTGAAGTAATAACACATTACCAAATGTGTTAATTTTGGTATATTTGTAGGTAATAAACATATGTGATAGATCTTCTTGATTTATATGAACTCTTGTAGTTTTGAATAGGATATTAATAAGTTAGTAGCTATTTCGTTTAAACCTTATTTACATATAGTGCTTTTAAACTATAGGGCGTATATCATTATCGCTTTGATTTCAGACCCCTACTCTATATTTTTATAATATATTGAAGCCAAATATATTTTCCTAACATTTTGCATTTTCATATCAAGAGACGAGAGTTTTCATTTGAGTTTACAAGGCAAAGCTAATGTATACATTCATTACAGGATACACTTCAGTCTTGGCTTAAACATTAGTATTTTCATATGCATATTCCAACTAATTTATAGGAAATGTTGGATCTGCAAACCATCAAAAATTTTACAGCTTTGGTTCAAAGTGCAGATTGGAAAATGGACCAATGAGATGGGAATCTGAAAAAGATTTTTGGAAAATTTTGAGTCGCATTAACAACTAAATAGGATGAACCGAAAATTTTCCTCTTTAGCCATCCTAACCAAAGCAGGACTATCAGAATGGTAAGCGATACATCCAACTCTTCTATTGAACATTTTCAACAAACTTAATCGTATTCACCAGTTTCACCTAGACTTTCGTCAAGACTGTAAAGAACAAGGCCTACTTCAAAAGATTCCAGACCAAATTCCGTCGTAGACGTGGTAAGTATACCTTCCGTTTATATATTTTCCTTCATGATGACTTTTTTATAGCATAGTTCAGCTGAAGATTCATGTTGACTTTTATCAAAAAAGTCTTTCGCTCCTAACTGATATTTTTCATTTTTACTCTAAAATTTCATGAATCAAGTAACTAATTGTAAATTTTAGAGGGTAAGACCGACTACTATGCCCGCAAGAAGCTCGTAGTTCAGGCCAAGAACAAGTACAACTCCCCCAAATACAGATTGGTCGTCCGTTTCACCAACAAGGATATCGTCTGCCAGATTGTCTACGCCAAGTTGCAGGGTGACTTTGTTTTGGCCGCCGCCTACTCCCACGAGTTGCCCAGATACGGTATCAAGGTTGGTCTCACCAACTGGTCCTGCCGCCTATGCTACCGGTCTCCTGTTGGCCCGTCGTGTTCTCACCAAGCTCAAGTTGGGTGAGATTTACGAGGGTGTAACTGAGCCCGATGGTACCGTCTCCATGACCGAAGCTGCCGAGGATGCTCCCCGTCCCTTCAAGGCCTTCCTCGATGTAGGTTTGGCCCGTACCTCCACCGGTGCCCGTGTCTTCGGTGCCATGAAGGGTGCCTCTGACGGTGGTCTCTACATCCCCCACTCCGAGAACCGTTTCCCTGGTTACGACGCCGGCTCCAAGTCCCTCGATGCCGAAGTTTTGCGTGAGTACATTTACGGTGGCCACGTCGCCGAGTACATGCGCTACTTGGAAGAAGATGATGAGGAGCGCTTCAAGGCCCAGTTCGCTACCTACATTGCTGCTGAGATCTCTGCTGATGACTTAGAGGACATCTACACTGCTGCCCACGAAGCTATCCGTGAGAACCCTGAAGCCGAGAAGAAGGAGCGCACTCCCTTCAGCAAGGAGTTCAAGAACAAGACCAAGCTCACCTACGCCCAGCGCAAGAACAAGATCAGCCAGAAGATCAAGGCTGCTATTGCCAAGGCTCAGCAATAAGTTGGTCTGTTTGGATATTAAAACTTGGTTCGCCAGATTTCAAAATAATTATTTAACATTAAAAACTGCTGTTTATTCGATTTTTCTTTATTGTATATATTGGTATTTTAAAGCTAATATAATAATTTTTCTAAGTATATTTATCTTCATAAATCGAAGGATTCCTCAATATTTTCAAGGGAATTTGGGTTTACACTGACTAGCTGTAGTTTTGTCAAGGAGTTGATTAAAGATATAAAACCATTATAGCAATGTGTTTATAACTGCAATTAAAAACAAGCTTTCTTTATAAACTGTATGGAAATGATGTCGATAGAAATATTGGTAGGTATATCAACTACCCTCTGAAGAGCTATATCTTTTGAACATGTCATTGAATAAAGGTATCTGTGACTCTATAGTAGATTTTGTAAAAACTTGATTCAAAAATGAGCACAAAAAGATATATATTATTGGCTTTGATTCAAGTAGGACTACTGCAGCCCATACGTGGATTTGTGGCTACTCAACTTGAAGTGGCTTTTCTAACAATTAAATTTAGTTAGAATCCAATATCATTAACCTGTACGATAAGCTCTTTAGGTAACTAATTTAGACTTAGGTTCCAAGTTCAATCAAATTAAAGCCTAGATCAAGGGTATTCATGCCATCACTTCACCACCAAGAGCGATAGCGAGGTGGTTACGATAAACCCAGGTCTAGATTGAGCGTGGGAAAGTTTAGTCGTAATTAATTGAGGTTGTTTTAGTCTACTTTACAAGGTACCCGAGTCCATTTAACTTCGTACCTCGATAGTAAATGTTGGAACAATAGCAACAATCCGACAATATATTTGAAGTTCCTATAAACTTTTGCAATAGACTGATAAAGCCTTTGCATCTTTGAGCCCTCAAAGTTCAAATATCTCCCTTACGTCTGTAGGGGAAGAATATTTCATTTTCAGGTCTTCTGCTACGTGTAAGTTTATGCTTTGAATAGTCTACACTTACAAAGAACCTCTAAGTGGCAGCACCTGGTGCACTGTAGTTGCCTCAATTTTCCAATAGCGTTTTCGGAATTATCCCTCCAACAATGGGTAGCACCGAACTATCAATTTTTTGATCAAGCTAAAAGTCTAATACATTCATGAAATATTAATTGATACTGATCATATTGAAGCACTACCTAAACTGAACGCTTCACGTTGGTAGGATGCATAGCTGAAGTATCTAAAATTAGTTCTTTACAATCACAAGGTTTGGTTTATTAAGACAACTATACAGTAAATAGTATAAACATTAATATAGGGACACTGTATCGCCAACTGCATAACGAAGATTTGTATCAGATGGATGTCGTGATCATATAATATGCAGCTATATGTAACTTCTAAAAGTATATATAGCGGCCTAAAGTGCCTATGCACAACAACTAATCAACTAAGATGTTAAAATCGTTCCTCATTAACACCACCTTACTACTTAGCATCGTTGCTTCCAACAAGATCGATTTCAACAAGCCTAACAAACCCATCAAGGACGACATTTACTATGGAGTTAAAATCGGAAACCTAGATACCTACAAGAAAAACCTCAATGAAACTGAAAGGACCTCCGAATTTGCCCAAGATTCTCGTATGGTTGGCTTCCAGACTAGTCCGGCTTCGATCCAGGATGCAAAGTACCACGCTCGCATCGCTGGAGCCGCCTATTGCGATGATCAAAGCTTGAACAAATGGAGGTGCAAGCACTGTAATGCTTTGGGATCCAGTATCAAATTGCATAACATCATGTCCGACCCCAAATATCAAACGAAGGCCATCATTACAACCAACGACGCCAGGAAGGAGATAGTGTTGACTTTCAGGGGCACCAGCAATTTGGAGAACTGGATCCAGAACATTAGGATGGACAAGACTGATTTCCCGGTTACTGAAGGAGCAGCAGTACATCACGGTTTCAAAGATATAACTGATAGACTCCAATTTCAGTTCAATCCGGCTGTCGCCAAGCTGAGAGCTACTGCCAAGTATCGTAACTACGACGTAGTTGTCTCTGGGCATTCTTTGGGTGGTGCCATCGCCATTTTGGCAGCCGTCTACTTAAACCAAGAGCAGAAGAACCTCAGTTGGGACAAGATAAAGGTATTTACCTACGAACAGCCCAGAGTCGGTAATATCGAGTTTGCTAGGTGGTACAACGCTTTACCTACAACTGTTACCCGTGTAGTCAACTACAACGATGTGGTACCGCATGTACCCCCAATGTTTGCAAATTATAGGCATGTATTTACCGAGATGTACATCAACAAGGGAAACACCAAGGTGTGTAGTACCGAGTACATGGAGGACCCTTACTGTTCCAATTATCACGTACCAGTTCTTATCGGCAGCTCCTCATAACGACGTCTGGGATGTTAAGCTGGGTAGTGCTGGCTGTTAAATTGTTTAAAGCTATATCCTTAACTAATAAGATGAAACATACGACATTAATAAATTTTTGCAAAATGTATTCTTTAGTTATTAAAAACATATTTACTATATAACAAGTTCATATCCAATGTACTGTTTTCAATTACTAAATATCTGTCGATTTACATTTAATATATATGGTATAGCAAATAATAATTTCAAATAGGTATATAAAATTTTATTAATGAAGTATACTTATGTTAGTAAATTAATTATCCTATAATTTTCAAAATTTGCTTAACAAGACCCACGACCCAATCCAATACCCCAGACTTCGTTATGAGAATCCATAGTAACGAAAGGGACATGGTAGTTGGAGCAGTAAGGATCCTCCATGTACTCGGTACTACAGACTCTAGTTCTATCCTTGTTGATATAAACTTCGGTGAAAACGTGGCGATAGTTAGCGAACATGGGAGGCATGTGAGGCACCAGATCGTTGTAGTTAACTACGCGAGTAACGGTGGTGGGTAAAGCGTTGTACCATCTTGCGAATTCAATATTACCTACGCGAGGTTGTTCGTAGGTAAAGACCTTGACTTTAGTCCAGCTTAAGTTATCCTGCTCCTGGACAAGGTAAATGGAAGCTAGTAAAGCGATGGCTCCTCCCATAGAATGTCCCGAGACAACGACGTCGTAGTCGGTATAGTTGGCGTTGGCCCTCAGTTTAGCGATGGCTGGGTTGAATAGGTACTGCAAACTGTCGGTTACATCCTTGAATCCGTGGTGAACTTCACCACCTTTCATCACGGGGAACCGAGTCCTTGTCATGCGGAAGTTTTGGATCCAATTCTCGGTGTTAACCGAGCCTCGGAAACTTAGGACTATTTCCTTACGCTCGTCGTTGGTAGTGATGATAGCTCGCGTCTGGTACTTGGGATCGTAGAGGATATTTTGCAGCTGGACTTTGGGGCCTAAAGCCTGGCAGTGCTTGCAATCCCAAGTGTTTAAGACGGCATCCTCGCAGTAGGCGGCACCAGCGATGCGGGCGTGGTACTTGGTATCTTGGATGGAGGCGGGGCTAGTCTGCATGGGAGCGGAACGTGAAAGTCGGCTTATGGCGCCAAAGACGTCATTGACGGCACTACCTACTAGGTCGAGGGCTCCTTCCAAGGCATACTCAGATATCCGTTCCGTCTCATTGAGGCTCAACTTGTAGGTGGTGAGGTTCCCGATCTTGACATTATAGAAAACGTCGTCCTTGATGGGTTCATTGGGTGCACTGAAGTCGATCTTGTCCGAAGCAACGATGCCCAAAAGTAAACTGGTGCTGAGGAAAATGGTTTTCAACATTTGGTTAGACAAGTTGGTAGTTGAAGCGGTTGAAGATGTTATATAGCATTTGGGAAGGAATAAGATATATGGGAGCTCTACATATTTACCATAGCCATTCAACATTAAAAGTTCAGATAGTATAACCTACCGCCTGATGTATTTAGAGTTAAGTGCAAATTTAAAACTGGGCGACCATTGATTTGGTGGAAGTATTGAAAAGGACCTCCTATACGACTTCAGTGGTTTGATTTAAACACTACCAACATGTAGCGAGGTTCCGTTAAGAAGATGAACTCTGTTCTTTAAAGGCATCGAGGTAACGGCACTTTCAGCTATACTGGCACCAAACTCTGATCCACTTTTCCTTGGCCATTAGTGTTAAATTACGAAAACGAAGTTCAAAGAACTTCCCTACAACTTGTGCTGGGTGTTAATGAGTACTCAGAGGTTCTTTCAAGTTCAAATTAGTTATACCTAATTGAGTTTATCGTATACCTGGAAGAACTTCAATAATATCGGGGATAGTAGCCTAATTCACTAAGCGTCAGTCCTATAATACGGTATGAAGGGCTTCAATTGACTTGATAGCTATTTTTGTATCAGCCAGTATATCGTGAAATTTACCTGCAAAAGGAACTTTGATAAAAGCCCATCAAGTCAACAAAGAAATGTGATTGTGACGACGAATCTAGAATATAGGGTACTGCAGACCAATTTACGGTGTTGTTTGGTTGCTCTCTCTACGAATGTGAAAGACAAACCTAGCTAAATGTGATTACTAAATTGGACAATGGTATGGATTTGCTAGCCTGGTTCTTATATCCGTTTAAGTTTGAATGAATGAGTTAAACGAAAATATCAATAGACTTACTATAAACGAATGGTAGAAGAAATATATATAAGTTTGCAATGAAAGATTAATAAATCAGCTATGCAATACTATTAAGAGAACCCTAAGTATATTATAAAAAGGAAGCATCTTGTATTAGGCTATTGACTAGGCAGTTGAGCACTAATACGAAAATATCCCAACGATTAAATATTAGGATAATTTACAAGTCCACTAATACTTTAATTGCAGGTAACTTTCAACTCCCAAAGAAGCTCCCTGTTAGGAATCGAACACTGGCGACTTGCACACCTGGCAACAAGAGCATCACTCTATATTCCAAAATACGGCAGTCTCAACTTCTTATTAAATTTATATTTGAAGTATACATATGAATATTCTATATATATGCCAAATTTATTAAACTCTATAATTAAGATTTATAGAAATATACTTTTTCCATTGAAATCTTATAGGCAATTGAGAAATCCAAAGCTTTACTATCGAAATAGAGCGTATATTAATTTGTGTTTCAAAGTCAACAGATAGGGCTGATGTAAATTATATATATTTAATATCCATCCATGTTGATAAAATATATCTCTTTATCGTTATACTTTTTGGATTTTCGAATCTAGTTGTTCAAATAACAACCTGATGCTGAGTCCATCTCAATATATGCCTTAAGTTTTAAATTAGTGGCTGTATAAACTAGCCAAAGTAATAGGTTGTAGTTCAATTAATACAGAACTTGTTGGTACATCTTGAAATGAACTTTATCCAAGTTCGCCAGAAGGTGAGTTGACGAAAAGTTTGCGAGCCTTATCGGCTGTTTACATTAAAACAGGACCATCCATTTATACGGTAGTCTAAAGTTTACTAATATTTGATATTTAGTAACAAGTTTTTGCATGTATGTGCTTCTAAATATATTGGTGGTGTTCCAGGAGTATATACCTAATGTTCCAAATTAAATATACCAAAGCATAGTATTTGATTTTATGTTTCACGCAGGTAATTTGGAATTTAATATTTGGATCTCTTAAAGCATATCTATTTATTATCTACTTCAGACAGGCACGATACAATAATACCCTAAAGTTGATTTTGCTTACCTCTACTTATTTGAATTGCAGATGTTAGTCCAAAGTGTAGTACCTTTATATCACTTTTAATGTAGTGAATGCACCAAGTTTAAAGGGTCCTAAAAGTGACAATTGTTGTTGAATCAATAGTAAAAGTCTACTACATAAAGTTGCTATATATTTCAATTGAACAAACTCTATATAGCCTGCTTTTGCCTTCGTTATCGATATTTTAGAGATACACAGTTCGAAATTTATCACCTGGGAGATAATATCAACAAACCAGTTGATCTTAGAAGTTTGTTATCAAGGGACGATAGCATAAGCCCTTTCTATTTGCCTTCCATTTTAGCCAATTTAAGTTTAGCTTATTTGATAAGGGGGTACCATTTGTCTCACTTCAATTCTCATCGAATAAGTTTGACATCATGCCCAGTCATGGAAAGTATAAATTGGATGACTGATCCTTCGAGCTAACCTCATTATTGCTCCACAGTCTGAAAATTTGAGCACTCCATATCACAACCTGAATATTTAACGTCGTATTTAAAGCAGGTGCATCCAGTTGTAAACTTAGTCTAAGTAGGATTCAACCGTTAGTTACAACATACATATTTGCTTGGCGTCATATCACCGATCGTATAAAGCTTTTTAGTACTACCGCTTACACATACATCTTTAGGATTTAGAAAATTTGAAGACAGTAGCATCTAATTTAGAAATATGGTGACTCAAACTAAGGATGATGGCAGTAAATCGATTCCAATAAACTCATCAGCAAGTCTGAATGTGTATTCAAGTTCGAGGGCTACGGTACCAGCACATGAATACTATTCCAAGGCCAAAGATTCGCCTTCATCGTTGTCAAGACACCGTACATTGAGTGCAGTAAGTATATTATTTTTATTCAAATGTATTTATAGTGATGTAGTCCAACAGTTACACAAGTGTTACAACTCCATTACATCATTTCGAATTTTCCACTGAGAACAAGTTTCGACGTAGAAGACGGGCTTCCATAGGTAAATTTAAGTATAATTGTATTTGTAAATGACCAATTGCAAAGATGACAAGACAACCAAGCCTATCAAGTTTTTGATTGACGTCGAGGAAACTTCTAGGGTTTTGCTAGCCCAAGAAGATTCTGACGGTGACTTTCAAATCACCATTAATGACAGTGGGCCTAAGGTGCTTAAAGTCGGCACGGCCAATTCAGGCGGGTTCCTAAAGTACGATATCCGTGGCACGTACATGCTTTCCAATCTGCTTCAGGAGTTGGCGCTGGCTCGGGATCACGGCAGACGTCATATTATCATCGACGAGTCTAGGCTTAACGAGAATCCAGTCGACCGTCTGTCACGTATGATCCGTCACAACTTCTGGCATGGTCTTACTCGTTCCCTCGACGCTGAGGTACTGGAGGTGATTTGTAATGATCCAAAGGATAGATCCAAGAACCGCAAATCGAGAGTCTACGTTCCTTACAACGACGAGGATGCATACAACTATTACCAACAGGTAGCTATACCATTTATTTTCCCAATAGTAACATAAATGCTTCTTTGATTTTTAGGTTTTATCTGAACGATCCCATTTGAATCTATTAATAGAAAAGCTGCCTAAAGATATCACCCCAACCTACGTCAAAAGTATCAATCACAAGCCTGGCATTCTGAGCTTGGGGCTTCGAAAGACGATAGATCCTGTAACCGGTGAGACCAAATTTTCGGGGATCCCATTCGTGGTTCCAGGCTGGGCGTTTCAATGAGATGTACGGATGGGACTCTTACTTTGAGTCATTAGGATTGATTGCCGACGGCTACATCCAGTTGGCTCGAGATATGGTCGACAACTTCGTCTACCAGATTAAGCACTATGGTAAGATCCTTAACGCCAACCGTAGTTACTATTTGACTCGCTCTCAGCCCCCCTTCTTGACAGACATGGCCCTACGAGTCTACGCTTGCCTTGACCGTAATGATCCTGAGTCTAAGGAATGGCTGGCGACTGCAATGCGGGCAGCTATCAAGGAGTACCATACGGTATGGATGAGTGCACCTCGTTTTGATCCCCGCTCTGGTCTCTCTCGCTACCATCCCACCGGTATCGGAATGCCTCCCGAAACCGAGTCCACTCACTTTAACCACGTCATGGAACCTTACGCCTTGGCCCTTGGTATGGACGTTGAAACCTACAAAGCCCAGTATGATGACGGTACTATCAAGGAACCCCAACTAGACCGGTACTTTGTCCACGATCGAGCTGTACGTGAGTCAGGCCACGACACTACCTACCGATTGGAGAAGAAATGTGCCGACCTGGCCACCGTTGATCTGAACTGTCTACTCTACAAGTACGAGGTAGACATTGCAGCTGCCATCAACGATCACTTCCAAGGTCATCTCAACATGGTCACCGATGAGGGGCTCAGTTTCCCCGGTATGGAGCCAGTGGAGACCCCGCAAGCTTGGACTGAACGTGCTGAGTACCGCTGTTACTTAATTGACAAGTACCTGTGGAACGATTCCAAATCCATGTACTTTGATTACCACACCGAGCGTGAGCAACAGTCGGTGTACGAATCTGTTACCGCTTTGTGGACTTTGTGGGCTGGATGCGCTCCTCATGACAAAGTAGAGCGACTGGTAAGAACTTGCTTGGCCAAGTTCGAAGTCACCGGTGGTCTAGTGTGCGGTACTGAAGAATCGAGAGGTGTTATTTCGTTGGATCGACCCAACCGACAATGGGACTACCCCTTTGGATGGGCACCGCACCAGATCATGGCTTGGCAGGGACTGAGCAATTATGGCTACGAAGAGGATGCGCGACGCTTAGCCTATAGGTGGTTGTTTACTATCACCAAATCCTTCGTCGACTTTAACGGTGTCGTCCCTGAAAAATTTGACATTGTATCGATGACGCACCAGGTCAAAGTCGAGTATGGTAATGTAGGTGTCGACTTCAAGTTTGTACCTCGCGAAGGTTTCGGCTGGATGAACGCCAGCTACCAGACCGGGCTGACCTACCTTACCTCTCACATGCGTAGGGCCTTGGGTACCTTGACCGCACCTGACCAGTTCTTCAAGGATGTAATATCAGCTGGTTCAAGCGTACATCGTGTTTCATCCACCCATTCAAATAACCGACAATCTATACCTGATCCCAGTACCGAAGTTGGATTTACGATCGATGATATCCCTGATGAACCCCATACCAAGTTTATTTCTTCCCCAATGTTCAGCACCGAATCCCCCAGCTTGGACTTCATTGCTGAGGAGATGGAAGGTTTGGAGTTTAGTGATGAGGCAAAGTCTACCCCCGACAACTTAGAACTCCCCAACTCGGTTGACGCCCCCACTTTAAGCCAACTCGCTACCTTCAGTTTCGCAATTGGTCAAAGTCTTTGCCGAATTTACCCAGCCCATCCCAATTGAAAGCCCTAGCAATAGTCGACACCACCACCAGATATCACTGGACAAGATCCCCGAAGATCTGGAAGAGGATCTACGCCTACAAATATTGACCAATAATTTGGAGGAGGATACCTTAGGTCCTTTGAATGCTTCAACTTCGCCTACCAACAACTTTGCAACTTCACCTAATTTCACTACCGCCCTTAACCAAGGTAATTACTCAAGTGGATCACCTAACAACCCAACGCTGGGTTCCCGACGCCATACCTTGAGTTCAGATGGGAAACCACTGCAGTTGGAAACAAAGTTCATTTCGGTTGAGGATGGAGAAGTCGTCAGCTCACCTCAAGGTAGAATTAATCCGTTTGAAGCTCCGTTCTACAAATCTCACTCCAACCATGGACATAGCTCACCAAGTACCTGAAGGTTAGGATGGATTGCCTATGATGTTTGTTAGATAGTTATATTGCTACCATTGTCTTTTTACCCTTATTCTATTTTGATCGATCGGATATTAGACTTCCTTTCTCTTGACCTGGCTATGAATTTAGTAAATTTTTGTAATACTTGGTGTTTGGTTTTCTATGTAGATAGTTTATAAATAGTATCTGGCCTATTATAAACATAATTTCCCATACCAATATGGTTGATGTATAACAGTAGCTTATCAGTTCTCATATATTCCATTTATTCGAAAATATTAGCTATCAATATGCGGATTTTTATTTTTAAATATAATTTACATGAGCAATTTTTGGTATATACGTATATATATGGATATAAAGTTATGCTTTTTCAGGTATTTCAAGTATTACTCTGATCATAAACTAAACTTTATCAGTTTTCAACTTTATGATGAGCTAAAAGCTGTAAAATTCCGACTAACTATAAAAGTACTAAGTAAAACTTATCCAAAACAAATTAGCTTGTACATCGATATAAAAACAAATAGTAATATATGGATGTGCTATTTAAAGTTAATAAACCATGTATTGGAATAGTTAATATCTTACATTGAAGTATCTATACAATAGGTTTCATCAAAGTTAAAGTAGTAGGACCACGAAGATGAAACAGCAATCTGCTATATATACCTACAGACCATCTATCAAAAAACTAACAATAAGAGATATAGGCTTACTAAATAATGCAGTTAATATTAAAGCTACTGCTCCAACTGCTCCTCATCTTCAAAGTAAGCAGCTTACTGCCCCAAAAAGGCGAATACCTACCGACCTAGCAATGATCAAGAAATCAAAAATGAACCTATCGAAGATGACCCCTTTGCTGGGGAAAAAGTAGGTGATCCTGGACAATTACTTGGACCTTTTGGATAAAAACGAGACCAGCCGTGAGTCAGAGAGGATTCGTACCAAAAACCCGAAGCGAGGATACATAGGCTCTATCGATAACTCCAAAAAGTACATCTACTACTGCAGCTGCGGCTTATTGCCCCAATCCTAGTCTCCAATCGTGGGACTGTAAAGCTTGCAAAGGTACCAATAATGTCAAATTAATCAAAATCTTGGAGGATTCAAGATATCAGTCCAAAGCCATCATTCTAGTTGACGAGGTGGAGAAGAAGATCGTATTGAGCTTCAGAGGTACTTCTAACTTCCGCAACTGGATTGAGAACATCAAGTTCGACAAGACAAAGTTCGATATTGGGGTCAAGAAGGCTTACGTCCATTTAGGTTTTAAGAACGTCCTCGACAGCCTCAAAGATAAATTTTTATCGACGCTAAAGGAGCTTTTAGCTCGGGACGATTACAAAGACTTCAACATCTTGGTAGTTGGCCATTCATTAGGAGGTGCTGTTGCGCAACTAGCTACTATCTACATTAACCAACATCTGAATATCAACTGGACAAAGCTACAGATATTTACATATGGGCAGCCGAGGGTAGGTAACCAGGTCTTTAATGATTGGTTCAACAGGCTACCTTTAGAGTTCAGCAGGGTAGTCAACTATGATGACGTCGTACCTCATGTGCCTCCCAGCTTTATGGATTTCAAGCATGGGTTACAGGAGCTGTTCATTGACAAGAAGAAAGATAAGGATACTGTGTGTGACATGAAGTATAACGAGGATCCCAACTGTAGCAATCGGTTGGTACCCTTTTTGAGAGTGAGCCCACATCTCAAGTACTGGGATGTAGGACTAGGGGAAGCTGGATGCTAGTAGAAATTTATTTACAGAGATACCTAATTAATAATTAATAAATTATATATACATATGTGTTTATTATATGCTTTTAAAATATATCTTTCTGTAAACAAGTACAAACTCCTCTCTTTGACAACTTATTATCAATAAATCGATATACGAAAGCTGGATGCCTTGTGAACATATACAGTTCTCGGAACTCACACTATGTAAAAAGTTACTTTTTATAGCCTGAATGAAAATGTCACTCTGATAGAGAGAGCTTTTCACTTATCACTTCCATCTGCAGTACTACAGCTCATCTTCTAAATTAAGCCACCTTTTATAACTATTTTACAATCTATGCGCTTTGATTTAGATCTTCTTACGTGCACTGCATTTTTGGCTTATTGCTTTGAGATACAGCCCTGGTTAAGTTGGTTTCTTGACCAAGTATAGGACCTCGATATATTATACTATTATTCGGCATAAATTTGCCGGTTATATTATAAAACACATTAATAAAAAGCATATGCGAATGTAAATAAATAACATACATAGGAGCTAGATATTTGGTATCCGAGATATCAGTTGTCCTATATACATAATTCTCTTCTCACTATAGTAGATACTTATCTCCAATATAGTCAAGGTAAATATTTGATTGTCTTCATTTGCAAAGCATCTTTATTTGGTTTTTAGGATGCTACAGTTTCTACTTGAGGAAATTAATTCAACTTCTTTCAAAGACTATAGCTATATATATTTGAAATTGAAGATATCTTCCTGTATATTGGACAGCTCCATATTGATGTGATAGTCATCGAGATGTATTATTTCTGCTGCAGGTAGATGTTCAAATTCATCCTTATTGCCTATGGATCTCATTTAAGCTGAAGCCTTGTCTATAATTCAAAATAAATTGAACTTTGACAAAATTTGGCTGCTTTTAGTACTAGTTCGTAATTGTACAATAGATGTCTTTTAATATAGAAAAATGGTTGTTGGAAACTTTGCTTGTTTACAATCTCCACATTTCCATCATCAATTGAAATGCATATATCCATCACCATCCAGTTTTTACTCAACGAAAAGTTGTCCTTCAAATATCAAATTTGGATATAGGAATAACAGCAAAAGTCATCACTTTACATAAACTGCATTTTTGTGCATATCCTGTCTATTTAGGTACCCACCTTATTTTTTACATTCCAAACACTTGCTATATTCCCTGCTTCACATTAAAAACAACACTATTTATAAAAACTTTGTATTATATGCAAAAGAATAGCGATTCTAGCTTTAAATTTATTGAATTTTGCTAATTTATTTCCAAAATATTAGTGTTAAAAAGTGACATTCCAGACAAGTTAGATTGGAGTGAAAATGGGTAAACCTGATTTGGAATTCCGTCAAATTTCAACAGTAGCTTTGCATCCCCTTCACTTACAAATGGTTCCACATTGGGTATCTCTATTAGGCGGTGCCTGTACGCTATTTACGGCTGCTGTGGATACGGGTTTTATCCGGGTAACTAATTGGGCTGGTCTTAAGCGTTCGGACTCTTATAGAATCAAAGTAGCCGAATGATTCACCTGCTACTACTATTTCGTAATAAACCCATTTGCAGATGCAATTTATGCACCAGCCTAAGCATGCATCAGTGTATTTAGTGGTCGGACGGCGATGGTATAGACCTTCAGTCGGATACCCAATCGTCCCATTTTCAATTAATTGTAGTCATGAAGGTTTGTAATGGTAGAAGGATGATTTCTGATGCTGCATATTATTGGAAATAGCATCGACGTAAAAAGTCCATCGGTCCAAGAACGTGACAGAAATTTATTGCCAGATTGATTTCTGGACCAAATTGGTAAGGTTGGTGATAACTTATTACCGACCTGAAATTACATATATTTATGTAAGCTTTCTAAGGTATTAGATATCCTCATCACATTACTAGAGAATAACTCTTGAGCAATGCAAAAGTTTTCTAGCCAACAATATAAATACATGTTGCTTCGACTCATCTCTGAATTCAGGCTCAACATTTCTCTAGATCTACTGTTTTTAGGAATTCTACGTATCAACACCAACACCAACACGGCCAGTTTAGGATTGTAAATATTTATCATAATTAATTGATTGAATCTTCAACCTTTATCTCCGACTTCAACTAACCTATAACGATATATAAAGATCGACTCAACTTAGGCGTTACATAAGAAATCCCAATTTTTGTAAGCAGTTAGCATTTAGATTGTTAAATTATACTAAGAATGAGCAACGTATTACCCCACTTGAACCCCTTCCCAGAAAACCGAAGGTATGTCGATTTCCTTCGATCCCAAGCCCAAGCCCAACACCCTCAGAGTTTAAATCCAGCCATCAAGTATAAAGATGGAGAGGCTTATAGCTCCTTAAGCTACCAAAACTTCGCCACCAGCATCAACGGCTCAGCTATATACCTCAAAGAGAAGATAGCTCCCATCGTCCAAGGTAGTGCCGATCCCATCCCAATCGCCTTCATCGCTCCCAACACCAAAGAATACATCATCAACTTGCTCGGTTTGGTAGCTTTGAACTTAGCTCCCATCGCCCTCTCCATCAAAAACTCGGATGACATCCTGGCAGCTTTGATCGAGAAATCGGAAACTAAGGTATTGGCCTACCACCCCCAGTTCCAAGCTCAAGCCGATTTTTGCAAAGCTAAAGTGCCAGCATTAAACTTGGTTTTACTTCCATCCCAGGATCAGATTATACCTACCCTCGAAATCGTAGAGCCTATCTCCGTCAAGCCAGCTGACCACGACTACAGTGAAGATATAATAGCTGTTTTCCACTCTTCCGGCTCCACTTCTTTGCCCAAATTGATCAAGTTAAGTAACAGGTATGTATTTGCGATGATCGATAGAGAACGCAATGAGCATCTGTCTGAGTTCTACCACCAGAAGATCGCCTTACAATTTGCCCCCTTCTTCCACGCCTACGGCTTCATCAATTTCCTTAAGATTACAGCCAGATACTCATGCCTAGCTATACCTACCTCGGTACTCAATACCAAATCCTATCTCGACGACATCAAGCACTACCATATCAACTACCTTATCATTGTACCTTCCCTATTAGACCAGCTGGCTGATTACTGTACCAGCAAGGGGGTATGGGACCAGCTTAGCCCAATCGAATTGGTAGTTACAGGAGGTACTGCCTTACCACATAAGATGATCCAGAAGTTTGTCAAGCAAAACATCCACATCCTCAATGACTACGGCTCCACCGAGACTGGTAACCTAGCTGCTAGTACCTTGGACAATACATCCAAAAACTTCCAGCGATTCCACTTGCTACCTGGCCTCAAGTACTCTATCATTAATCGTAACGAGGACTTGGGTCAAATTATCATCCACCCTGATGATAAAGGTCTGGCTACCGACATGGTAAAGCCAGGTGAAGATGGATTCCTCATCAATGACATTGTCCAGATCTTCAAGGAGACTGAAAACTACTTTGAGTTCGAGATATTGGGTCGTATTGACGATCTCATAATCCATCTCAACGGTGAGAAGACAAACCCAGTGCCTATGGAGCAGGATATCAAGACTTTGGACTACATCGACCAGTGTATTATCATCGGTAACTCCCAGCTCTACAATTGCTCCATAATCCAGGTCAACAAAGCCAAAGTTGAAGGTAAGGATTCCGAACAGATCCGTGAGGAAATCCTAGCTCAGATCGAAGTTACCAATGCCAAGAATCCCCCACCACTCCAGATTGTTGCCCGAGTTGACCCATATCTTACCTTTAGATGAGGAGGTTGCCTGGCCACTAACCGCCAAAGGAAACTTCAAGCGCCATGAGTGCCAGAAACTTTTCCAACCCATCATGGACAACCTGTATACCAGCTTTGATCAAGTTCAGAACGCCACCACCAAGCCCAGTAACCGTAACTTTGACAGCTTAACTATTGAACAAGTCCAGGAGCAGATTGTAGGTTTCTTGACCCAGGTCACCAACCATCCTACCTTCGACTTCAATAAGTCCTACTTCAACCAAGGGCTGGACTCTCTACTCGTCGTCAAGTTCTTCAAATTGCTCAAGGACTTATACCCTGAGTTGGAGTTGAGTGTCACTCTGATATACGAACACGATACCGTACTCAAATTGGCCCACTACACTCTCAACCAACTTAAAGGCGAGGAGACAGTCCAAAAAGATTTGGTTGCTCACCAGAAGGAGGTCTTCCAGGTAGTTGATACCTACGCCAACTCTATTCAGAGTTTCTTGAATACGAACGCCTACCCCACTAAAGCTACTAGTACCAAACGTACCATTTTATTAACTGGTGCCAACGGTTCTTTAGGTTCGTTGTTGATCGAGAAGCTAGTTAAGCGTGAAGATGTTGCCAAAGTCTACTGCCTCATCCGCTCCAAATCGGCTCAGGAATCCAAAGAGAAGTTCGATTCAGTGTTTATTCAGCGTCGTGAAAACGTCACCGATATTCAGTACGCCAAAGTAGTTTGCCTTACCTACGACCAAATGGACTCCCAGTTCGGTCTCAACCCATCCGAGTACCAGGCTTTGCTAAATGAGGTTGACGTCATCTACCACTGCGCCTACAAGATGAACTTCTTATTGCCTTTGAGCAACTTCGATGACTGTATCGTAGCCTGCCTCAATCTGTTGAAGTTCGGTTACTTGACCCACCACCGCTCCAAGTTCCACTTCGTCAGTAGTATCGGGGCCATCTTACCCCTACAGTACGGTAACCAGTTTGCTGAAGCACCTTTACACCCCGAACTTAAGAATTTGGATTTCTGCAACGGCTACAACCTTTCCAAATTGGTTTTGGAGCAAGTGCTTACCAAGTTTGCCAAAGAGTTCAACGACGATGTCTATATCTACCGCCTAGGACAGTTGAGTGGAGACTACGAGAAGGGTATCTGGAACACCAACGACTACATGCCCAAGTTTATCCAACTCATCCAGCAAATGAAGCTAGCCCCCAAGAAGTTCTTCTTCGAGAGTATCACTTGGGTACCTATGGATCAGACCGTATACTCTTTAATCGACTTCTCGTTGGAAGGCCAAGTTGATAACTCTATTTTCCACATCATCAATCCCAACCCAGTTCCTTGGTTACAATTCCTCCAAGACTTGAAGGATATTGGCCATGAGTTTGAGATCATTGATAATGAGAAGTTCGTAGAGGAGTTACAGAAGCTAACCTTCCACCTTAAGGACTTCTTTGTTGAGCACTGCTCTACCTTCTCGACCTTCGGATTGGAAACTGAGGTTTCTAAGCGCAACTCTAAGACTATGCGCGAGATGCAGCCGATCGGTAAGGAGATCTTGACCAAGTACTTGGCTCATTGGAAATCCATTGGTTTTGTAAACTAGATGAAGGTTTTTGTTAGTTTTGGAGTGATATGATTAAAGAGCATGTTAGTTTTACCTTAGTATTTCTTGGAAGTTTAATAGTAGTAATCTTTTAATGGAGTTGGTTTGAGCTATAGATCATTTATCATATTATGATAAGCTTTTCAAAGAATGTAGGTTTAGGAAGTTTAAATTATAAATATCAACCTAAATATATACAGCTTTTCAAATACCTCTTCACATTTACTATCAAAAATTCGATATACTAGCTTCAGCTAGATAGTTTGTACTGATTCTCTTATATGATCCATCGACTAGTAGCCTTGAATTTTGTACAGCTTTATTCAAGAAATGATGCAATTTATTCAAAGTTGATGACGAAGGCAACACCTGCACTCATACAAATATCTAGCATCTGACAAAATGCTAGACTAAATGCTCAATCGATAAGATGACTAAAAGGTATTAAAAACCTTTGATGCATTTGATAGCAAACATCCTACAGCTGATAAAGCCAATTACTGCTTTCAAGACACAAATACATTAGGTATATTTTAGATATTTAGCCTAGCTTTCTTATCCACTTCCTTTGTAAGGGTGGATTCCAATTTAGATTCAATAGCAAATAAACTACTCAATTTAGCTACTCCTTGAGCAACCTGTTTGTTATGCTAGATACCCATAGAGATGCTGTGTTGATAGTAAAGGAAAGTAAACACGACTAATCTGACTTTATAAAAATTTAACCGACATCAAATGTATTGCATTATGTAAACTTCATATCCCTTTGATATTTCTAAAATTTTACCATGATATTTGAGGGATACCATTTCAATGTAAAATACTAGCATTCAATAGTGTGTTGGTATAGGCTCAATTACGCCTTACAATAAAGAACTATCCAAGATTTAGACTGTATAAATAAGACCCTATAGATAACACCTTATCCAAGTTCAAGAGAAATTTCAAAGGCATTTAGTTTACCATGTTAGCGGAAGGCAGCATCATTACCAAGGTACTGGACCTGTTCCAATCCGATATTACCAGAACCGAAGTCGTTCTTACAGTACCCAGTAATATCTCCAATGAGACAATTGAACTTACCCACTATCAACTCCAAAACTTGATTGACCATCAGGCCAGCAAGTTGAAGTCCAAGCTGCAACTTTTCGTCAATACTATTAACAGAAAGAAGCTGGTAGTAGGCTGCCTAATTGACAACCAACTGGAGTTTGTGATCGACTTTTTGGCCCTTCTAAAGTTAGATGTAATCCCCATAGCCTTACCTACCAACTTCGATTCGGAACGGATAATCGACATAGTCAAAGAGAATGAGTCCAACCTACTAGTAATATCCAACAGTTATGTAGCCACCTTCAACGAACTGACTTCCAACATAAATGTAGTGGTTAACGATGCTATCGACTTTAATCTAGATTATGCAACTTACAGCCCAATTTTGCCTTTCGACTTTGGTGCCGATATTGTTGGGAAGGATGTATTAGCCATCTTTGTATCCAACTCCTTGAAGGAATTGAGATCCATCAAGATTGACGACCACTTCATCTTGGAAAGTATTCACAAGGAGAATAAGGAGCCTGGTAATGCAAAATTGAAGAGCAAGACTGGTGTGTTTTTAGTACCTTTACAACACCTGTACTCCTTCACTCAGTTTACGCGATCCATAAGTCGTGGCAACAAGCTAGTAGTCCCTAACAGCTTCAAGCTGATGCCTAGTGATCTATCCGACACTTTAGTCAAGTACGAGGTAGATTACCTAGTCGTCGTACCTTCTATAATTAGCAACCTTTTGAATACCAACAGCGACATCTTCCACCAAATCTCCATTTTGTTTACCGGTGGCACTATCCTGCCTTTGAACCTCATTTTAAAGTTAAAACCTTTCAACCTACTTTTAGTCAACGACTACGGGGCCTCCGATACCGGAAACATAGCTACTACATCCTACCTCAACGATTTGGATAATTATGATCCCACCCTATTCCACACTTTGACAAGTCTAAAGTATCAGCTCGTCAACAGATCCATCACCAAAGACAATCAGAATTTAGCACAACTGTTGGTGCTAAAGGAGGAATTAGGTTCCTGTATCTATCTTGATACTGAGAAGAAATCGGATATCTTGGTAAATGATCTGTTGCATATCGTCGAAGAGAAGGAAGGTCAAATCCAATTCCGCATCTTGAACCGTACCGATGACACCATCATCCACTTAAATGGTACCAAAACCAATCCCCTGCCTATCGAACTAGAATTAGAGAACTCCTTGCCTAGCGTAAAGAAAAGCTTGGTCGAAGGAACTTCAAGATTGAAGACTTGCCTGTTGGTGGAGTTTGACTCTTCTTTAGTTACTGCTGACAACTTCAACCAAGCTAAGTTGGAGGTATATGCCAAGGTTGATGAGATTAATTCGAAGTTGAACAGCAACTCTAAGATCGAAAAGGAGTTGATCTACTTTTATGAATTGAGTCAAAGGGAGGTAGAGTGGCCTATAGATAACTTGGGTAGGTTCTTCAGATTCAAGACCAATTTGTTTACGAAAGAGATCGTCGATGATTTATTCAATAAGTATTGGGGCGAGCATGAAGACGAAGGTGAGGATGCCAATTATCATATCCTGTTTTGAGGTGAGGAGTCGAGGGGTGTTTGTTTTGCATTTGTAAGTGGATGGCTAAGAGCAGGAGATATTTTTTATAAATAAATTTAGTTTATATTGGATTTGAAATTTGTAATACTTTGTGGTGGCTTTTGTTGTAAAAGTATATCAGTTGAGTTAAATATATAGTACTGAAAATTTTAATATGTCCATCTAATTTCCATTAAGAGGAAGGGAATTTACTACCTATGTCATAAAGCGATGTACCATTTGTATGAAGGGATTACTTTTATAAGCTTATTCAATAAGTGAATTAAGCCTTCAGATTCTAATTTGCAAAGGAAATTGCCAAGAACCTTTGTAACCTCTTATCACGATAGAACTGATCTGAGCTCCAGCTTCAATAAATACCTTGGTAGAAGAACTTATTAAGTAGGACTTCAATACTTAGCCAATGGCTCAGGTAAGTAGTTATCCATACAATAGCACCATTATGAACTAACACTTTCAGGTATATTTAGCTTTTATGCTTTTTCAAAACAAAATTTTATTTATAGATGTTCAACAAGAAGTTTGGCAACCTAGTTGTACTAATTTATATCTGTATATTCATCTTCTTTGTCTACCTACATTATACTATCAGGGCTACTAACGACAATCACTACAGTCCATGTTTCTCTAAGAATGGCAGCACCAACTTTGAAGTGGTTAAGACAGCAGATAAAGTATACTTTTATCCAAAGTCCTCTGTGATAGATGATGACTATCGCTACGATCAGGATTTTAAGGGCGCAAAGGAAATAAAGTATAACTTTGGTAATACCAATGGCTCTATGTTCAACCATGTCAACTTAAATTATGATACTGGCGAAGTAAGCCGAACTCCCAACCAAACTCTTTTCGAATTGTTCAAAAAGGTACAACCATCGACATTCCAAACCGAAACCAGCTGCAACCCAATTCGATTTAGCCTTGCCGACTATTTCACAACAAATAGACGGCTTGTCTTGGTTTATGGTGGCTTCTACCCGTTGTTAAGTAACTCTCATATCCTACTGAACTTTAATGAAAGGTACCCCTACCCTTCTAAAGTGCATGGGCACGTGTTTGTTTTTGATCTGTTGGAAGAAACTTTCACCCTCAAAGGATTGGAAGGCCCACATCGATCCGATCACTCCTCAACTGTCTACCAGAGCAAACTCTATATATTTGGTGGGTATGACCATGGCACCAACGACATTGCCAGTTTAAAGCAAATTCACTACTACGACCTGCTATTTGAGGAGTGGAGAGTAAAGAACACCACTGGTACTATACCAACTTCATTGTTGGGAGCAAAGTCAGAACGTCTTGGGAACATAATTTACTTCTACTCGAGTGGATGTAGCTACACCGAAAATTATTCGTACTGTCAAAAGTACATATACGCCCTCAACTTAAGCTATCTCAGCTGGATCAGATACAAGGTAAGTTCAATAGATAGCCTAAAGCTCCTTTGTTCGACAGTTAAAAACTCTGGAAAAAGCATTTACTACTTTGGCTTGAACGACACCTCCGACCTAGTAGGATACCGCTTTGATCTAGGCACTAATTTAACCCATCAGATAACCCACTTCAATTATAGACCACCTATAACCTACTTGGATGTATACCGCGTTTTATATATAGCATCCTTAGCACTAGGATATATTACACTTTTAGCTGTTATTTTCATCACAACTTCGATAGTTACCTTGCACTTCAGTAGCAAATATAGCCGTACGCGACGGTACATTACTTTGGTACCACTTGAAAGTGCCAACCACCAGCTTCTATGGGCGAATCCGACTCTAGGGACTTCAAGTTCGATTGATGTCAATCATATCCCCGAAGTTAATTTTTGATGTCTACATATATATATAATAGATGTGATATTTATTGCTACATTTGTATTTGTATTTACAGCGCCAGTAGGTATAAAGCTTACCTTCAAGATCTAACAACTATCAACAGGCAGGTTAATAAAATTCCAACAGTTTGTAAACCGTATGATCAAAAGTTTATTTACTGCTCCACTCCAGGCTAGTTGTGTCAGTTTCTGTACCTATATTTTTGAGACATCTCCTTGCTTTTAGAAAACAAAGCTTAACTGTGATAATGCCTTTATAGATTTAAAATTTGTGCAGCTGATTTATTGAAAGTTTTCTTTAAATTTGAATGCAATCAAAGTGGTACATTCCCTTTCACCATTCAGATGGAAGAATTAAGTGCTTTAATAGCCTTTGATTCGATATTTTTAGAATAATCTTTAAGTAGCAAATAAGAAAGAAAATTTCTCCAAAAACATTTAGCTTTCAATCCCAAAACGTGAAACTTGACAGTACTTTTCAGGTATTCAGTCGATAGCTACAGTAGATGGTCAGTTGTATAGTATCGTTTTTGTGGGATATTTACATATAGGTGCTTTTATTTAAATTTAAGTTATATCTTGTGGGTAAATTTTAAATTCAAAATTAATATTTAATGATCGGCAAGAAATTTGTTAGTATAGCTTTATTCGTATATGCTTCTATTTTCATATTCAACATTTATATGACGTCTACTATTAGAAATAATATTAACGTTATAGGCTTTGGTTGCGTATCTAGAGACGGGAGTAACTATTACCAAATAAATACTGCTGGAGAAACAAGATACTTTTACCAACAAACATTTGGAAGAGAAAATGGCCTCTCTTATAATGGTGATGGCTCAGGCTACAATCTAATTAAGTACAACACCGACAATACAAACAGTTCTATTTTCAACTACGTGAGCCATCGTTTTCAAGGTAAAGGAAGTGGGAGCTCTCTAAACATTACTACGTTCAAACTATTCAAGGAAGCACAACCCTCGATAATCCAAAAAGAAACTAACAGCATTCCAGTTCAATATAGTCTCAACTACAGACCTGGGAATTGGAACCAAATTATAGTTTACGGAGGCTTTTATCCATTGCTAGGCAACAGACAGCATCGGTTAGACGCTAACGAAAAGTACCCCTATCCTTCAAGGACCCATGGATATCTGTTGATATTGAATACAAAAAGTGGAAACTTTACCCTCAAAGGACCTGAAGGGCCGCATCGATCTGATCACTCGACAGCTGTCTACCAGGACAAGCTCTATATATTCGGTGGGTACGATCACAGCACCGACAACGTTGCTAGTTTAAAGCAGATTCACTATTACGACATACTATTCGAAGAATGGAAGGTACAAAACACCAGTGGTGCTTTTCCTGCTTCGTTGTTGAAGTCAAACTTAAAGCTCGATGGGAACAAAGTTTATTTTTATTCCAGTGGGTGCAACTATACGGAGTCTTATTCATATTGCTATAAATACATATACGCCTTGAACTTAAGCTACCTCAACTGGACCAAATACGAAGTAAATCCAGTACTTGGCTTAAAGCTTTACTGCTCAAGTAGTAATCACAATAATTTCTACTATATCGGCATAGACAACACCTCCCACCTGGTGGGATATCTTTTCGACTCATATAATGCTTCGACCTATAAGATCGAAAATTATAACTATGAGCTAAATAGCTGGTTTATGTACGTATATAGTGCTCTTCTGACCGTATTATCGATAATTTGGTTAATTTTCTTAGCATCAGTTATTTTCTCAATAATATCTGTAGTTACCTTGTACCTCAGTAGTAAGTATAGTACAACTCGACGTTATATACAATGTGTACCTCTCGAAGGTGCCAATCACCAACTTCTCTGGGCAAATCCAACTATCGAAGTCTTAAGTTCAATTGATACCGATCATATACCTGAAGTTACTTTTTAGCATTTACTTTGGATGAAATAAGTATGATGGTTTGTTTTCAACTACTTGAACCTGATAGCTTTCATCTATAAAAGTATCAGTTGGTATGGGACCTTCCTTCATAATAAACTATCAACAAACTTAATAGATTCAAGTGATATTTAATTGGTAGATTTTTATAATTATTTAGCCTACCTCTCTTTTATTTGTCTATTCAGTTAACAACCCAATCGCTTTCTGCATTTTCTACCCAATTATCATACGTTATTATCGGAGGTGGCAAAAGATTCATCAGATCAAATTGATAACTTTCACCAGATTAGAAGACTACTGAAGCCATCAACTAAAACTAATCAACCATCTTTCCCGCTCATTCCAACCTATAAAGATGTCAAAGAAGCTATCCGGCCTGCAAAAAGATATATTGAAGCTATATAGAGAGGGTTTAAGGGCTATAAAGGCAAAACCAACTGTACTATGCTTTCAATACTCCCAACTAAGTTTATTTTACTAGGAAAATCAGTTCAAGTTTAGGAAGTTTTTGAGGAGTCAGTTTGAGCGCCATATGAAGGTGGACAGCAAGGACTTCTTTACGATAGAATACCTTATCAGGAAAGGTAAGAAGCAGATTGAAAACTACTCGAGTCCCCACATCAAAGATATTTCGGGATAGAAACAAACTAGTACGTTTTAAGCTTTAAATGATAGAATAGTTTTTAAAACCTTCTTAATAGTTAATTGTTTGCCTTTATTTATGCATTTTGGTATAGGTTTGCTATTCTTTTACATTTTGTTGATATTATTTATCATTTTTAATCGTAAATTTGAAATGAGTCTTAATTCTATATTTAGTTTATCTTTTAAATTATAGCTATACTTCTCTCTTTGTTATTTCACTTTGTAAAGCTTCATAAATTCAAATAGCATTCACTAATCCTTGGGCTTTTATATGATATCTATAAATGAAATAGTTGAAGATTCCTATAAGCTAATTTCTGGCGCTGTTTTAGTATATGTGCATTCGATTTCGCCATTTTAAGATTTTTCAAATTGACGTTTGATCTTTCTATATATTCGTGTAGATTGATAAAAATACCAGCCTTATAGAAGCATACTAACAATCTGCCAATTATCGAAGTACATTTATGGCAATGCTTGCGATATGAGAGTAGCATATTCTCATATACTTAAATTTCCTACAGCTGGATAGAAATCTTTATCATAAAGTACCTATTTTAGAGTTATAATTTAATAAACATATAAATTCAAAACTTCAGCTCTGTTTAGTTCAAAAGTAAACATACTGCTACATAGTTACGCTTTTAGTATATAATTTCTGACATACTCTTTACTGTATTTAAACTAAAAGAAAACCCATTTCAAAAGAATATATCTTATGAAAAGGCATTTAAAAATTGTATATATAGCAAACTTAAACAGCCTATTCTATAATAAAAACATACTTTTTATCCTACATATCATCTAAGCTTTTAGATCCAACTATCAGTGTAGAGATAGTATATATTTTTAAAATGATAAACAAATATATAGAGAAGGTTTATTAACTGCCTTTTTAACTTTGAATACTAAACTCCAATTCATGCCCAAGGTCAAGATCAAGCATGCTTCCAATGTTTATAACTGGATTGTCCTATAAAAGTTGTTTGTTGGGTTTTTCAAGTGGCAAGTGCCTCAAATAGTACTGGTTAGGATTCTATTTATCGACTATATATAAAGTGCTCTCAAAAGTGGTGTAGCAGATGAAAAGTAGACATAGAAGCGTTTCAATTATAGTTATTGGATACTTTAACTTTTTTGAAATCATCATAAGGTAAAAAACTCAGTATTATAGTAGATCAGCCTGACAACAAACGTCTTTTGGAGATTGAGGTGGTAGCCTGCGAGTTGAGAAGTAGCTGTGAAATTGATGTAATAAAAGCTGCCGTTGAAGCTAACGGTTGAACAAAATAGCGTTGCATCGTACTTGGTTCAGTTAGAGTAATTTAAATTTAGAGTATATATATCTGTGGCAGTGCGAATATAACTCGATGTAGTTACATCCACCAAAATAAAGGCATACGATATTCTTTATGGGCTTTGATTTTGCTCTTAGTAGTGAAGGTAGAATAGCATCACTAGTATCTTGGACCCTCTACTTCTCAAAGAGTAGATCATAGTAGTATATCTATTTTAAACTCAAAAATTCATTGGCGTCGTGGTCATACCCTTCAAACACATAGAACTTCTCTTGGTAAATAGCTTTAAAATGATCGAACCGATGTGAATTCTCAGGTTCCTTGAAAATAAAGATATTGGATGTAGCATTGACCACCACTAGGTAATCATGTGCTTTAAAAGGATAAATGTACTTTTCATTCGATTCCAGCAAACGGTTTGGGTTCTTTGCTAATGTATAGAAACCCCATATATTATCAAATATATCGATCTATAGTAGTAGTGAATAAGACTGAAGCAAATCAGTTTACAGCCGATCTCATCTTGAATTTCTGTTGTACCTTGATAAACAACTTCGAGAATTCCACTATTGGAGCTAATGCCTCCATCTTATTCCATACTTCATTAAAGCTAAAGATATTTGAGTTGTTGTTGAGCGTTATTCGAGCATTATTTTCTAGTTATATTTATTAATTTCATAAATTGGCTGTTGATGGAAGTACAAACTCTTTTACAAATCAAATATTGCAAAGTTGTTGACTCCTCCTTCAGAGCCACAGTCTTCCCTATCGAAAACATTTTCAGTTAATCGACTGTGGTTTACATATAAAGTAAATATTACTATAGCCAAGTATATACCAAAGTAAATTGGGCATTATTTTAATGAGTAGCATATAAAAATAAAATTGATGTTAAATTTATATTTAATTGACTATCTCTTGTCATGATGCTAGCGACATGAGGGCTACTGTTCGAAAGTTGAGGTTGAAATGTCAAATTAACTTGGATCTCTTGAGTGATCTAAGGCAATTTCTATTTTGAAGCTACTGTATGAAAGTGGTGATTCTAATCGATTACTGGGCTGATATGACGTAGTCAACTGGACCTCAAGATTTGTCTAATTTGAAATTGATTTACTGTGACAACTTTGTTGAATTGAAACGCGATGAGTAAGGTTGATGAGCATGACATCCAAGAGCTTCAAATCTCCTTAAAGAACTTTGAGCTGGAGAATTCCGTCCAAATTTCTGAAGAGTACTACACTTATAACAACGCTGAACAACAAGAATTATTATCCAAAAAACCTTGGGCTAAAGAGTAATTTGTTCCTACTCACCTAACATTAACCATTTAGTGCTAAATATTTCAAAAAAGTCAAGATTTCAGTTAAAGCGCTCATAAAGATGGTAAGTTTATTTTGACATTTATTCTTTAAAGCATTTTAGTTTTCCCATACCAAATTAGGTGGAAATATCGAAGTTATGGGTATCATGTTAGGGAAGGTCCATAATGACACCATGGTGGTAGTCGATAGCTTCGCTCTACCAGTTGAAGGTACCGAAACTAGAGTGAATGCGCAAGCTCAAGGAAATGAATATATGATTGAATACATTGAAAAGATCAAGCAGGTATCTTTTAGTTTTTACTTTTTGTAATGGTTCATAGGTAGGAAGGTTGGAGAACGCTATAGGTTGGTACCACTCCCACCCAGGATATGGTCCATGGTTATCTGGTATCGATGTGTCAACCCAGGATTTGAATCAAACCTTCCAAGATCCTTTCTTGGCAGTTGTTGTAAGGAATATCTCCAGTTTTAAGATTAAATTTGCGATAGATTGATCCACTACGTTCGGTGTCGGCTGGTAAGGTTGATATTGGCGCCTTCCGTACCTATCCAAAGGTAAACTAACTGTTGAGCGATTTTTAATGTGAAATAAGAATTATAAACCGGAGAACGCAAAGGGTAACGACGGATTCCAACCCATCCCACTCGACAAAATCGAAGATTTCGGTGCTCACGCCAACAGGTGAAATAGTAAATTCCTAGGTACATTTGGCTAACTTTCATTTTAGTTATTACCCACTGGATGTCTCCTACTTTAAATCACAAGGCAGATCAAGAGATGGTCCAGATTCTGTGGAACCAATACTGGATTGATACCCTGGCTCAATCTACTTTATTCCCAGTATGTATTTACACAAACCGCCTGCTAAAATCTTTAGAATTTGGAACATTTTGGGAACCAGGTCGACGACCTGCACTACAAGTTGGAGCGGGCTTTAACTTCAGATCGCGGTTCTTACATCGGTCGGGCCAAATCCATCTTCGCCTCGGAGTCGGCTCAAATAAAGAAGCGCAAGTCTGATAAGCGGGGGCTTCATGATCCCACCGAATCGACTCGGCTCTACGACGTAACCGCCGAATTCTTCCCTAAACCTGACGCCTTCTTCTCGCCCTCGACGGACATGGATTTCAACGACGATGGCAAGGGTATGGTCCATGATAAGTCAGGTGGCAGCAAGTTAGAGTTGAAAGATATTCAAAATTTAACTAGTAAGAAATATCTGCCGGTGATGGAGGAGTGGTAAGTTTTTCATTAACAATTCAAATAAGTTAACTTGATTTATTTTTTACGTATGTAGTGCTTCGGTTTGTAACAGTCACAGCCACGCCTTGATTTCAGAAGTTATCAAAGCTCTCATTTTTGGTGAGCCTCAGAATCACTCTTGAGAAAATCTTCAAAAGGTACGGTCATTAAATTTAACTTGTTAGGATGAATTTGAAGGTCAACGACTATTAGGTACTGAAAATAACACGTAGTTCTTCATTTACGAAGTAGAATTTTTATGGATATTTCTACTTCTTTTTATTGGATTCGTTTCATCAACCTACAAAGGAATGATGACAAGTATATTGTATAAAAGAGTACTAAAAATAAGAGTCTAGGTAAGCCCTTTTTAATCAATGTTGATAAATATATTTATGCTTCAATTTTACAGCTTTACTACATTCAGCATCGCTGTTTAGGTTTTTCTTTGATAGTATAGCATTCATTAGATGAAATACAACACCAGATTATCTTCGTTCAAGCTATATGTGTCAACACTGAATAGATACCCTAGTTTATTCCTTTGGATAAATTATACTATAACTTTTTATTGGTTTTCTTGCAATTGTATAACAATGCAAATCATTTCATATACAAATGTAACTTCCTCCAACTGAAATTAAAGGTATATCATCTATATAAGTTTTGAATCGCTTTCCCATACTTCACCTTCACTTAGTATACTGTGTTGACATAAACATACTTGAAAATTCCATCTCTTACTGTAGCTATATATTTTCTTGACGCTACCCTACTGCTTACATCCGACATTCTGCTCTTGAATTGATACTTATATTTGTGGATTAGCCCAGCTATCATTTGAATACATATATTCTAAAGGTAAATAACTTTATAGATATTTGAAAGTAGCTTAAACTGTCTTGATTGCCTACTTTGCTATATAGTTAATATCATATGTATTCATTGGTTTTAATTGATTCCTTTCTTGCCTTTAGTTCTTCATTCTACTGTAGTGATGAGGATACAGTTTCATCTGCTGGTTGTAGTAAGATTAGCGATTTAGCTTTCAATTCTAAAGCTACCATTCTTATGTACATTTATTGAAGCACAAAGCCTTTTCTTTCCAAACGTATATGGGATCAAGTACATCGTCTTTTGGTAAATCAATGAAGTCCTTACCAAGTATTGGATCGTTTATACCTCTATTGATCCCTACTTTAATGCGTTATTATCTACAAAGAATAGTAAACGGGTTTATAGAAATAAGATTTAACAATGTATATGAGGTTTATTTATAAAGATACTTTTGAAAGATATGATAAGACTTATAGTGCTGTGTTCATACGATGGTTAATTTGTAAAGGCTGGCCTACTTCATAGGCGCTTACAAGCCAAGTGGAACGTTAATAAAAACGTTGTAGGGCCGATACGATATATATTTACAGTTGAATTTGATGTAAAGATGTTTGTTGCATAGAAAGCTAGTAGGTAGATGTCAAGCTCCACAATGCGGTATGACAGTACAACACCTATTTAGAACATGGTCCCATTATCGATAAGTAACTTTGCCCAGACCGCCAACGTATCCAAAAGATTCAAAGGATCCTCTTTGAAGTTTTCGTTCTTTTCGTCAAACAATATAAATAATTGATTGATGGACATGTCGTAGTATTTGATTGTCAAGTCGTTACAAGGTCTACCATCAAAAGTATACAATTCCACCAGGATCCCCAACGCAGTTACCATTAGGTTGACTACCAAATTTAAAAAGGTATGGTCGCCTTCCTTTAATACGGAAGTCAGGAAGTTCAGGTTGAAGATGAATTTGGAGGATTGGAAGGTAGTTATATCGTTACAATCCAAAGTTTCGCTAGGATTGGTTGTTGGGTCGTCACTTAGATATAGAGAGGGGTAGACGAACTTGTAAAAGTTGAGGATGACGTTGATATTGGAAGAACTTAGGTCGTTGGATTTAAGGTTTCGGGTTTCGATCCAGCTTAGGATGGTGGTAGCTAGTTGACATTCTCGATCTAAATAACAGTGGGAAAGGCATTCTTTTAAGCAGGTTGGGAAGTTTTGGTCCTCACTTGTGCCTTCGTTACCTTGAGTGTTGGTGCAACTGTTGGTCTCGTCGGAATTGGAATGTGGGGTTTTATAGGTAAACTCCGATATCGGGCTTTGAGCCAAATCCTTCTTTGACCTACCTTGTCGCTTGCTATGGCGCTTACTAGTGGTGACCTTGGGCCTCGTAAACTTGATCTTGTCAGATCGTAGCTGGGTACTAGGCTCACTCAACTTGATATTGCGTTTGGTTGGGTTGAGGAAGGTACATGCGATACCTCGACTCGTACAGGCCTCACAACCGTCTTCGTTGTTGGCACAGCTACCCTTAACTTCGGTATCCTTGCGGTTACATCGAATCTTACGGTACTGGCAGTAATCACAGGCCCGTTGCGCCGATTTGACGGTACGTTTACGTTTGACCTTGTCCTTATCGTCCTTGATTTCGATCTGTTGGAACCTATTTTGAACCTCTAGCTCGGCTTCAAATATGGTTAGGGAGCTACTGCGTTCTCGTTTGATAACAGTTAGTTGTACATTGTCGATTTCGGTGTCAGTAGATATGGGGGTCATCGGGTGTGGTTAAGTTCTTGTAGATCGACAAGGAAGGTTTTTGAAGTTGGATATGCCTTTATGTATACGCTATCACCCTAATATGGAAGTGGAAGAGTGGTTACTTTAGGTTATGCCAATAGACTTTATAATTTGAAGTTTCAATTGCTTATCGGTTGTTCGTTTGGTTCCCTTTTATACTTTTGGCTACGTAACTCAAGTTTGCATTTTGCCCTTTTGCAAATTTGGACGGGGTTATCCAAATATTTATAACCTGGTTTTAAATTTTATTTATAATAACTTATGCTACAAACCGGCTATTTTTAACCTTGTAAATTTTCTAGATGAGTGTATGAATCCTTTACCCCACTTGTATTGGATATGAAGGATTTCTATTAGGTTTTTACTAAAAATTTCCATTTGTGTAGTATTTGAGGAAAGCTTAAATTAGTAACAAGTAATCAAGTAACCTAATGTGGCTAATTTGGTAGAAAAGGATGGCCAAAGCTTGCGTTACTATCTGCTAAGCTGGCATCTGAACCCTCGAAAAGGAGAAGTTTAAGACCTTTAGTTCAAACTTGAATACGATCTAGATACCTTCCCATACAAAGTATCTTTTGAACTTCAGACGTATTGATGGCAGGTTACGTTTGGAACGGGAAAAGGGTCCAGCTTCCTTGCTCTTTTTTACTAGTTAGGGAAGTAAAGGATGTTGAAGGGGAACTTTAAAAATTAACCTTTCATCCTATTTTTACTTGAAAGGTTTATGCCAGATTATATATAGCTGGACGTCATACTATGAAAACTTCTTTATCTATGATACCAACTTCGAGAACTAGGTGAAATGAGCGGTTACTTTCTTTCACTTTAGTTTGGATGGTAGACATCTCGCTTGCAGGTTTACGCCAAGAAACAAACCTTTTGCATTCAACCAATAGGTGATTTTAAATGCTAGATAGGTTTACAAACTTATTGGTTTAAGGTTAAAAGATGAAGGATGCAAAATTAAAGCTTTATCCAAGAATCTAGTTTATTGGTTTCATAGCTTATATCTTGGAATACCTTGTTCCAATTTTTATAATTATGACTGTATATCGGCAAAAGTTTGCAAATTCTAGCTTCCCAGCTCTTTTCATCATTTTGACGATATGGGTATACGCTACATATAGGGGTAAGATCACTTATACACGCAATGTCTATTTCATAGCAAGGTACTTTCTTTTATCTGATAATACGAACCTATATAATGGTTTATAGAAACTAAACAAAAGGCAACGTAATGAGACATAGCTGACACTATCTCAAAGACATACCCAAATCTCCAAGACCAATGTCCCCTATATATTAAAATTGGAGGGTGAAGTTCTCAGATTTAAATCCTGACTACCGAATCCAACATCCGTATCATGTGATTTTACCATCTCTATTTTAAAAGACTCGAGAATTTCAAGGTAGAGAAAAATATATCTTAGAAATTTGAGTCGCTAAATACCGACCTATAGAAAACTATTAATACATCGAAAGCGACCGACAATACTCGAAATTTCACCTTTATTTTGTTGGTATTCCACCGTTTATATTTAAAAGGTATAGTTTGGCAAGGCGATACTGCCTTCCTAATGGTGAATTTTCAACATATCTTGAAAATTCAAATTCTCGATCTTTTATAAAGAGATCAGTCACGATCCTACTTTGCGATCTTTATCCTATAAGGTAAATTACTGCTTTCTCTATTTTTAAAAAGCTCAATGTACACATGGTAGGTAGATCAGACTTTATAAATCTGGAAGACATGCTACCAACGTATGCGGATAATTGGTCGTTGGAATTCAAAATTGTATTTCCAGTTTGTAAATCGGTAGACATATGATAGGTATTGAAGCTTTTATATGAACTTGTTGGTCCATCCAGCATTAATATGCTGTTTCTTGCAGTGGGTACATCTTTCAATATAGCCGTAACAGATGCCCAAATGGAAAAAACATATGGATAGATGTATACCGATGTCAAGGCATTGAGGTGATAAAATGCTAAATAGCCATGCCAGTACAAGATTTAGGATGATAGACCAAGTCTATATTGTAAGCCTGCTACTACTTTCATATCTCAATACCAAATCCTAATTAAATGGGTATATTTCTAAAAAGTTACTAATAATTTCAAAGTGCAATATATTGACTCGCAGTTTATATTGAGATGTATAGTACGATTCTTCAAGGAGGTTGCCTGAATATATAAGGCTGGAGCTATCTTTTACTAATTTTTGATATTCATATATATATACTTAATATAAACTTTCTTGAATCATCCAATATCGGCTCCATACCTGTTTTTACGTATTGAAGAGCTCCATTTGGAGTCGGGATATGGGCTTTATGATAGCTTTCTAAAGTGGAACTACCTATACTAATAGTTCAACGTAGAAAGGTGCAATGTATAGAAAATGATAAAACATAAGGATTTAAAGTTTTCTTGATCCTAAGTTAGGATTTACCAGTATATGTATATATCTGTAGATATATTTTTGCCCATTAAATACTTTGAATTCTATTTAAAAAAATTGAAAAAAGTTTTAAAATACATATACAACATATATATAATGCATATAGTATCAGCAATAATAATATACAAGTATATTCCGAACAGAAATATATATATACAAATAAAACTTTTAGTATATAAAAGCACTTCATACCAGTAACTAAACTTAACTTTACTACCTAACGTCTCCATTGCACCTCCAAGGTGCTTTGATCGACATTGCAGTACTGCTCTACGATCTTCAAGACTTTAGCTTTGGTACCTACTTTATGATCCCGATTCAACAAGAAGTGTTCGACCAAATCTTCAACGGTAGGAACGGTAGCGATGGCCGATGAAGTCAAATAGTCATGGACTTCAGAAGCACTAGGTAATCCGTAATGGTGCTTGTACTTGAGTTGCTGTTTGTTTTCCGAGTTGTCGGTGGCAGCTGAAAGCAGCTTGAGTTCGGGGGCCTTGGCAGGGCTGAAGTAGTCATGGATGATCTTGCGAGCGTCGGCCTCCTTTAAAGTGCTGGGGGTCCAGTTGGGCCGACCAGAAGACTTGCGAACCAGTTTGGCTTCGACACCTTCGATAAAGTCGTGGTCGAACTGAAAGATTAGTCGAAATGATAGGAGGAAAACTTACCAAAAATTTAGAACCCAAGACAAACTCCATCTGGAAGCATCGCTCGATAGAAAGCTTACGTCCGCGGCGGAGTTGTTCGAGAGTGACCTAATAAAAACATTTAGCACCGAAATTAAAACTGCACCTTACAATTAGACTGGTAGGAGAAGAAGCCTCCAAGGTAGTGAGGGTAGTTTCGGCCCACTTACGAATCTCACTGCTGTTGTTTTCATTGGCAGCCTCCTTCTTCAACGCATCGACAATCTCGACGACCGAGTCAAACTTGAAGCATCTATGCCACAATTAGTTGGCTATAAGCACTACAAAAATACCTGTCAATAGCTTCACGGTAGACGTCCAACGAGAAGGGGATGTTGTCAGGTTCGGCGACAAAATCCTCGATGGCCAAGTTGACAACGTCAAAGTCCTTGCTATCTAGCTCACCAAGACGCTCCTCAACGGCCGAAAGTCGTTGACTGGGAACGTAGTGGGTGGCAATACCAGCTAAGAAGACATCCTTGCCTTTGAGCCTCTGACCAGTGAGACCGAGGTAGGTACCCAACTCACCATCCAACCTAGGTAGGAAGAAAGAGCCACCGACGTCGGGGAAGAGCCCGATAGAAGTTTCAGGCATGGCGAAGACGGTCTTCTCGGTTGCGACACGGAAAGGTGCGTGGACCGATAAACCAACTCCTCCACCCATGGTAATACCATCTATAAGGACTACCAAAGGGGTTTTCAAAGTGGAGATTAAGTGGTTGAGCTGGTATTCCTCTTCGAAAAATTTGGTGGCTTCAGGGCTTTTAGCTTTTCCTAATTCGGCAATAGCTGTCGATGGTAGTAAGTTTAGTAACGATAAAAATTGAAATGGGTACCTTTTACATCACCACCGGCACAGAAAGCTTTCTCATGCTCCGCCTTTAACACAATTACCTTACAAAGGTCACTTTGATCCCAAGCCTTATAAAATTGAGCTTAAAAGTTTGTATAGAAGAACTTACGATAAATTGAGGAGTGATGGCACGGACCATAGATAAAGTTAAAGCATTCAAGGCCTTTGGTCGGTTTAAGATAAGAGTACGGGCAGTAAGTTGTTTACGTTGGATAATTTCAGCCTATTACCGGTTAGAAACATATAGTATAATAAAATACCTCTTTGATGTCGGTAACTTGGGATAAAGTTGGACCTTGTTGCTGGCTGTTGGCCAACTTTACAGTTGATGTCGAAATCTGTTCCATAGTTAAAAGTGGCAAAAGTATAAATTAGTTTCGTTTAGAAAAGATAAATATGAGATAATAGCCCTTACCGAAGTTTTCAAGTTGAACTGGTTGTTGAGCTGGGATAACCTGGTCAACCCACTTTTATACGAATTTTTCACCATGGTGCAGTTGCTGTATTGAAGGTATCTACTGCTTCTTAAAACACTTATCCTCATTTTAAATTGTAAAGTCTTGGTGTAAAAGAGACGTTCGAAGAAGCTTGATCAAATTTTGGATTTATGACAAAACCAAGTTTCAAAAAAAGTTTAGCAATCAGTAAACCCAAAGTAATGAAAACTTGGAAGAGTTGGAGTTTCTATCCCAATCTATCTACTGCTGCTGTAATACTTTTACGATATCTAGTCTAATAGTGTGAGATTAAATGGCTCGATACTAGGAATAAGTTAAAGTTTATACCTTAATATATTATACACCTTTCTGGATTTTAAAGTAGATATATAATGGCACAAATGTAAACTCATTTACGGTAGCTCTTTATAAACAATTTTAATATTAAATTAACTTTGCAATCAATATATAATACTTTATACTGATATATATATTACAGAATAATAATGCTGAATAATAATACAAATACTAGAAATACTATGTAGTGTGATAAAGGTGAGCTGCGTCCCTAAAGATAAAACTTTCAAGATATTGCAACTATTATAAATTGAAAAGAAATGTACGAGAAAGTGGATGGGAAGGTGAGTATTGATGGAAAGCGTTGAATAATTATCAACCTATTGAAAACGTATAAATATTGTCGAATGTAAGCTAAATAGAATATATACACTTCGAAATGCGATATATATATTAATCTGTTGGGCTACTTATAGGATTGTAAAAGCAATAAAAGTCTAGTTGTTCTTTCATTGATATGTTGTCCATTTCTAATCTAAGCTAAAGTTAGGCTAAGTTTAGTTGTAGTTGGCTTTATCATGTCTATAATACAAGATAGCATCACTAAATATATAATAAACTTTAAAATCAGTGCATAACTTATTGTCCGATTAAACTGAAAGCTTAACTAAAGTTTTATTCGAGCACTATAAACACTACAGCTACCAGCTCCCCAATCACAAAAAACTACTCATCTAGCAGCTGGCGAATCTCATTTATATCTGACTCCACCTTGCGAACCTTATTGCCATCCAAGCTGTTGTTCTCCAACCAACTTTGAGGCATAGGGCTGATCTTAGGTAAGAACACTTTTTGGGTGCTAGCTTTACCCTGGGGTTTAACTTTGTCTTTGTTATTACCTTTGTTGCCTTTGAGGTGCTTGATGACGGCGTCAAAGGTCATACCCTTCGTTTCATCTACAATGGGGGTATTCAACAAAGTATCTTTAAACGTCAGTTGGGTACGGCTTCTCGAGTTGGTTTGAGCTGGACTGATGGATCTAGGGTATGCAGGGTAACTGTAGCAGTAGTCGCTTCTCGATATATCAAAGGTAGATGAGACAGCGATGTTGTAGTGGTAGAGTAAGTCGCTGGGTCTACGGTTTTGGTTGAAAGCTTGACCTTCGTACTGATTAGCTCCACGATGTTGCTCCTGCCATTTGGACCATATCAAATCGATGAAGGCATGATGTAGGAAGAATAAAGGGTCGTTAGGTGAGGTCATAGTGCCCAGATCGTAACCTCCACCGATACTCCAATGTGGCGTTCCATGGACGACTTCGAGTTTGGAGGCAAAACCTGAGAAGGTCTCTTCGGCTAAGATGGCATTTATATCCACAACAGAGGCATAGGAACTTAAAGCATCTCCCCGATCGTAGCTTCGAGAGAGTTTATGTTCATTTGGATACTTTAGCGTCGTGTTTGCGAAGGGACCTTCTGTCAGTTCGGAATTGGCTTGTTGGTTTCCGTTCCCTCCCATGTACAAAGGAGTCAGGACTGGGGAAAGATGAGGGAAGTCGGCATCCAAAGACCAGTCCCAGTAAGGTAAAAATACGCTGGAGTCGTGCTTTTGAAGCTCTTTTTCATATTCCTTGATAAACCTTCGGTGCCAGGGTAGGAAGGCTGGGGCACCATGGATGTTGTTGCGTATGGCGGCTGCTTCGTTGTGTAGTTTGGCAAAATACTCCCATCTGCTAAGTCCGTCGATGGTTTCCCCACTGTGCAGGCTCTTGACAGCATTGACGTACTTGTTGAACTCGTCACTAGACAGCTCTCGGATCTCGCGTCGGGTTACTTGATTGGAACATTGGGAGAGTATATAATTTATAAGTAGGGATATATGGAATAATTTCATCTTTGTGATGGTATTTTACATCTACTTTGTTTTTTATACTAAATACTTGATATGAAACTTTTAGATTAACTTTCATGGCTTTATGCTTGAGCTTTAAAATAGAACCTGGAGCAGTACATAAATTTCCAGCATCTATTCATATAGCATAAAGTTATTGGATAGCTTCATAACGCAACTTAATGGCTTTCAGTCCAATATATGTATGTCTCGCTGTAGTGACGTACATACTAACTTCGATTATCGCACTATTCGCTATTAATAAAGCTATTTATGCTATATTTATCTAAAATCACTTATAAATATCATGTTACCAGGGTCACAATTTTAAACGAATCTGTAAATAAAGCCCATATTGGTTATTCAAGCCCTAGTCCAAAAACCTTCAAAGCAAAAACATCTCACATCTAAGTACCCAATAGAATAGAATAGATAGCAAGCCATGGATGTATGGATCATTTAAATATTAAACATTAATTTATGCTTATTATTTTATAAATACATATTGTTTATTTTTATAATACTAGCTAGATTATTTTTGGAATGTGAAGTGATGTCTTAAGTAATGAAGTATCAAAATTTATACTATCTATGGTTGTCTGAAATGCATGTATTTTAAAACTTTGTATAATATATATAGCCTCGTCTTTTAATTATATATATACCAGCTATTATTATTATAACTCTATACTGGAAAAATGTTTAACAGCTTTAGCCCTGTTCGATACAAGATATTATATAATAAGACGATACTTATAATTAGTATAACTATTAGATATATTTTGTACTGGAATTGAAGCTTAGAAAATATAAACAATGTAGTCTGCAATAATTTAACAAACAAAAATGTACTGGTATAAACTGTAATCTATATTAGAAGGAAATTTGTAATACAGTGTATAAAAAATTCAAATACAATATAGGTTTATTTATAGGTACGATAGATATATTGATACTAACAAACAAACCCCTATTTCTTCCTCAAGAAATTCCAAATTAATCCCTGCTTCTTTTCGAAATCTCGAAGGTGTTGGACTGACATGTTACGCTCTTCGATCCAAGATTGAGGTACTGAACTCAACTTGGGAAGGTCTATCGGCTTGAACAAATTAGTTGGAATTTGGGTCTGGCTAACTAAGTTAACCAAACCCTCAAAGTTCATGGACTTTCCAACCTTTGTATAGAGTGGGCTCGATAATATGAGATCTACTAAATTGCTATTGGTATTAACTCCAATCGATTTGATGTTGCGAGGCCATTTGGGATAGGTGTAACAATATTTTTCGCTCAACAAATTAAAGGTTGATTCGACGGTATCCCCGTAGTAAGCTAACTTATCACTAGGTTTTGCTGGTTTCAACCAAGCCGTACCTTCGTAGGGGGAAGTGGGATGCTGTTCCTGCCACTTGGACCACAGCATATCGAAAAAGCCATGGTATATAAAGAAGATGGGGTCGTTGGGTGAATGGTAGAATCCAAAATCTCCAACCGTACCGATCTTGTAATGTAGTAAATTATGTACCTGCTCCATAAGTACGGCGAACTTGGAATAGACGTTTTCGTTCCTAATAGCTGACATCTCCAAAGGTCCAGGGTAAGGGCTTTGGGCCTGTCCCAAGTCAAAGAGACGCATCAGTTGATGTTTGAAAGGATAGATGAGGTCTGTGTTGTTGAAAACACCATCCTTCAACACAAGTAAATCGCTAAGTTTACCAGAACCGCCAAAATATTCCTTGCTGAAGATAGGGCTTGTATGGGGAAGTATGAAATCCAAGGTGAAGTCCCAGTAAGGGACGACTATCGATTGGTCGAACTTTCGAAGTTCATCTTCATATGCTTTCAGGAATCTGCGGTGCCAAGGTAGAAACTCGGGGGTGAAGTGGATGGCTCGAAAGGTGAAGGCTTGCTGGTTGTGAATCTTGGATAGTGTTTCGTATTTCGTCAAATCACCTGGATTCTTCCTTACGTGGAGGCTCTTGATACCAGCTACAAAGGTTTTGAATTCCTTGTTGGTTAGTTCTCGGATCTCCTTACGTTGCTTAGGTGCCTTGCATTGCCCAGCAATTAATGTGAAGCTTACCAGCTGTATAAATAGTCCAAGAAATTTCATTTGAATGTTTACTTTCGACTTCCAGAGCTTGGTATTTATACCCTTATCTTCATTAGGATGGTTGAAATAAAGTAGTACAGCATGTATTTATTTATTTTGTAACCTTAATCACAACTTCAGCCTACGAAACATTTAATGTCAATGTTTCAGTACTGGTTGCATTGTAGCAGATATATCTTCGAAATTATGAATTCTTCAACCCATAAATGCTATACATGCAATTCATGGACCCAAGTTGAATTTTTGATTGTATATATGAGCCTTGTTTGCCTATGTAATTTCAAGTGCACAACATACCTATTGATACTTATAGTAGATTTGCATATGTAGTTTTAAGGAAGCTACTTACCCTTTGTTAGCAAAATACTATAGGATACCAATTTGTACGCTTAATATACTTGATTACTCAATTGAAAAACCTGTCAAATTTAAGAATTAATAGCTCTATAATGATGTTATAAATTTCTTTTTATACATTGCAATTAATCAAAATCATAATGTATAACAATGGCAAGGATAATCAGTTTGAAATTTATGATGCTGGTCTAAAACTTTATTTAGAGTTTGGTGATTTTCTAATAAAGATACAAATTACTAGTAATTTTCAAAAATCAATCAGACTATCTAGCTAACAAATGAACATTAATCATTATAAAAGCTATAGGAAAATATTTGAATGCGGTGAACTTCAAATAATCAGCTTTATTCGGAAAATATCATTTTATCTATAACTTGATTTAACTTCCTACCATTCCTAGAATAATAGGTTATTTATTTAAACCTAAAGTTTTGAATTATATTTAGCGGAAAATTTGGTATTGTAGACTTCAAGCCATTTGTTTGTCAAACTTTTTGTTAATATGTTTCAAACTAATTGAATTACATGTGTGTTTCTTATACAAAACTATTTATACAAACCTGCATAAATTACTCTATTAAATTAAAACACTCATATCAACTTTCAACTCGTCACTTATATCGAAATGAAACTTAAGAAAGAATAGTTACAGGTAAGACCTACATTAAATGAGCGTTACATTAGTATATCAAACTTTAATTGAATCTTATACTATACGACTGTCCAGGATTCTAGAGATGAGATAATTTTACAAGCCAAGGAAAACTATATCTCTGTTCAACATATATAGGTATAGATTTATAGTTTCAAGGATAAATTGCCACTGAATTTTTTGATTGTAGCGTATAAAATAAACTTAATCATCACTATCATCAAAATTTTATATAATAAACATTTAGTATATCAAAGCATAGTTAATGTAAATACCTACAGTTGATTTATAGGTGGATACTAAATGCTTTTCTCATAAGCTTTGATCACATACGATTTAAGGCTTAGGTTATCGATAGGAACTTTTAATCTATATATAGTTATGTTATAGCTGGTATATTACAGTATTATTAATAAAGCTGAGTCTAAATTTTATGGGCAAAACTATATTAAGAAAATAAAGTATTCATAGCTTTATTCTTTAAAATATACATGCATTTGAAGAAAAATAAGTATGTAAACCTAATTTTAGATCTAGCATATGAAAATATAGCACTATTGGCAAGTAAAGCATCAGTTCCCCTTCAAAAAGTTTCAAAGCGCTCTGTTTTCTTTCGAAATCCCCAAATTGGTGTAACGACATATTTCTGACCTTAATTCAATCTTTAAATATTCAGTACAACTGAGGAGGTCGAACAGCCTGAACACTTAGAACAGAAAACCTGATTCCAAACTAAGTCGACCAATATATAGAACGCAAACAACCTTCCAACTTTGGCATAAAGTGGGCTAAATAAGATACGCTCCATCATTGAGCTAGATACGGTTTTTACACAGATGAAATAATACATTCAAAGTCACTTGAGGCAGCTACAACAGTAATCTTCATTCATTAAACCGATGGTAGACTCAATGATATTGTTGTAATGAGCCAATCTTTCGGTCAAGCTAAACCTTCAAAAGGGGAGTTGGGGAACTGTTACTGCCACTTGAACCGCAGTAGGCCGAAGAAGGTGTGATAGACGAAGAATATGGGGTCTTGAGATGAATAGTAGAATTCAAAGTCACTAATAGTACCAATCTTAAAGTGCATCAGGTTGTGAATTAATTCGATAAGCAAGGCAAGTTTAGAGTAGATGTCCACATTTACTATGGCTCCCATCTTAAGGGTACTGGGGTAGGGGTTCTGGAATTTACCCAAGTTGAATATACGCACCAACTTTTGTTTGAAAGAGTAGATAAATTTAGTGCTGTTGAAAATATTATATTTGACAATGCATTTATTGGTTGGCTTACCACTACTATCAAAGTATTTTTAAAGAATATGGGGCTAATACGAGGAGTTACGAAATTTAAAGTGAAATCTTAGTGAGAGATGACTATATTGGGATCGAAGTTGTGAAGCTCGTTCTTTTAAGCTCTCAGGAACCTTCGATGCCAAGATAGAAATTCGGACGTGTAGTGGATGGCATGGAATTTTAAGACGGGTTGGTTGTGTAACTTGATGTGGGATTCCTACTTTATTAGTTTCCTCCCGCCTCCTTTCTAGCGTGGAGGCTCTTATATCAGCTATAAATATCATGAACTCTTTTGGTGATCTCTCGAATCACCTTATGTTGTTCAGCAATGAATGAGAAACTGATGAGTTGGGTAAGTAGTAGATGAAATCTCATATTTCGATACCCAGCTTAAACTTATTATCATTTCTATTTACATACAAATATTCATTGGAATTGCTATAGTACCTTTTTGGCAGCTTGAGGTTGGCCGCCATATCATTATGCTTTAAGCTATTTCGAAACTATGTTTATTAATACAATAATGCTAATTTCCTAATTTGATAATTTTCAGCTTTGTTTAGATTGGTTTTTGAACCTCCACGCCATAAGCTTTATTTGTTATCTTTGCAATTTAATTACAACGCTTGTTCTAGAAAAACGCTGGTCGTTAATGCCTCAGTGTTTGTTGGCATTGAAGCAGTAATATTTTCATTGAAAGCACCTTCGAATTATAATTTGACAGCATAAAATCTCATAATACTATAATTGTGACTTTTTAGCCTTTTAGTTGAACCTTCCTGCTGGATAAATGAACTCAGTTAGGTCGATCGACTTGCTCTAAAAAGTTTTAAAAAGTGGTAGTCGTGTAACTCGAACAAAATGAGCTTCATTATATAGTACTACTCGATTCAGTAAAACTGAATAATATGCTAACCATGTCTACTATGCAACCTATTGCGTACCATAGAACATCATTTCCAGATTAGAATTGTAAATATAATGAATTCCAGTGCTTATACCAGAAAAACCAGGTAATTTTCCGAGCTGAGCCTGTATGGACATACCCAACTTTTTTGAATGAGGTAATACTATATTTGTAAACCGTTAAAAATCCTTATATATAGGCTGAGGCCTTAATTAAAATAGTTGTATGTTATTCAAAAGCATTTGAAGTTGAGCAGTTTTATGTACTAAGGTAAGATGCTACTATGTTCAAGAAGTGGAATCGATTTTATAATGTCAATGGTGGAAACCAGCTTTAGATTTATAAACTAGGCAGTATATGGCTTTTCAAATATCAAAGTGAAATCTCTCTCTAGACTTCGTATACACTTATTATAAGCCGAATTTCATGTACAGCTAAAACTTTGTACTATACCCTTATAGCCCCTTATACTTTGTTTGATGTATATTTAAGGTGCATCTCGTACATTTATATCTCACCCGATATAAGGTATATTTTGCAGAGAAAAAACGTTATAATTTGTATATAAACGTATTATATTTAACATTATAAAGCTCTATAATATAAATTGAAAATAATTTTACCATACGAGTATGCACTATCAAAGTATATTGTAGCTTTGCCATTAAAAATATACCTATCTATAAAAACTATAAATCATACCTAAATGAGTATGTAAAAATATTAGCTAAAGTTTATTGGTTGATGTTGAAATTATATATAGAAAGGATGATGCGCCAGCAAACCATCATTTTTTCTGCATGAAGTTCCAGATCAAACCCTGCTTCCTTTCGAAATCTCGGATGTGCTGTATCGACATGTTACGTTCCTCGATCCAACTCTGAGGTACCGGGTTCAACTTAGGAAGGTCGACTGGGTTGAATAAATTGGTAGGAGGATCTGGTACTAAGCTGACTAGTTTAGTCAAGTCATCAAACTTCATAGATCCTCTAACCTTTTTGAAGAGTGGGCTAGCTACGATGAGATCAAGTATTGAGTTCGTCTTAGTAATAACTCGGGAAGATTTGACTGTTCTAGGCCATTCCGGATAGGTGTAACAGTAATTTTCACTTGATATTTCGAAGGTGGATTCGATAGTCTCTCCATAGTGAGCCAGTTTATCACTTGGTTTCACTTGTTTCAGCCAGGCTGTACCTTCGTAAGGAGAAGTGGGATGCTGCTCCTGCCACTTAGACCACAGCATATCGAAGAACCCATGATATATGAAGAAGATAGGGTCGTTGGGGGAGAAGTAGAACGAAAAGTCACTTATGGTACCGATCTTGTAGTGGATCAAGTTGTGGACCTGTTCCATAAGTAAAGCAAATTTGGAGTAGCTGTCCTTCGTTCCTTATAGCTGTCATCTCCAAGACGCTAGGGTAGGGACTTTGGGACTGTCCCAAGTCAAAAGCCCGAGTCAATATGTGCTTGAATGGGTAGATGAGCTCTGTATTGTTGAAGTAACCATCTTTCAGTACAAACTTATCCTCAGGTCTACCGGAACCGCCAAAATATTCCTTACTGAAGACAGGACTGGTATGTGGGGCTACGAAATCCAAAGTCCAATCCCAGTAGGGGACGGAAATGGAGTCGTCGAACTTACGAAGCTCATCTTCATAATGTTTGAGGTACCTTCGATGCCAAGGTAGGAACTCGGGGGTGAAGTGGATGGCTCGGAAGACGAACGCTTGATCAAGGTGTAGCTTGCTGAAGGTTTCGTACTTGGTCAACTCTCCTTCTTTCTTTCGGACGTGCATACTCTTGATACCAGCGATGAACGTTTGGAATTCCTTTTCGGTGAGCTCTCGGATCTCCTTACGTTGTCTAGGTGCTTTACACTGCCCGGCGATCAAGGAGAAGTTTACGAGTTGGGTGAGTAGGGTGAGAAATTTCATTTTTTGATGTCTACTTTCCACTTCTTGGATCAAGTATTTATACCTTGGCACTGGTTGAAGTGGTTGAAATGTATACCTCTATTGTAGCATTCCTCTTATGGCTCTATACTAGTATTTTTATATACGGTTCTTACTATAAACTATAAGTTTTCGATCCCTGTGGATGTGATATAACCCTCATTAATCAAATTTTAAAGGCTATAGCTTTCCTTTTATGGTTCTACGCTATTATTTTGGCGTAATAAAATGTTGATGACTCTTTCTGCTAGCAGGTTATAGTTTATCTAGCTGTTATGGCACATTTCTTCCAATGAAACATGCTGGGAAATGCCACCAACTTGGCAAGTATTGTGCAACCATAAACTCGAATATAGAAAGCTGAAAATGGCAACTTTGAGAAAATCTTCTCCAAGTAGATATCTTAAGGTTGATTGGATGGAAAACCACATTCACTCACCTATATGAGAAAAGGAAAGGAGCTTTACTTATTGGAACCCATCTATTGAGAGGTTGGCGCTCTAGAACAAAGTATATAAACGCATTTATCCCTAATTTAATAATTTCCTTCTAAATTTGGATATTATTTTCAACGTAAGCATCCACCTAATGCGTCGATTTCGCCATTCTCTATAGAGGCTATTGCGACTTGGTTCTAGAACTATGGTAATGTCAACGCTTCAGTACTCATTAGCAGTGTAGTAACCGCCATTTTCCTGTAAAGTACTTTCAATGCCCTTAGAAGCCTATAGATGATGCAGATGCAAAATATTGCTTTGTTCAGAAATCTGAGACTATTCAATTTCAATCGTAGACGACTACTTGCTTTATCTAAACATCGTAGTACTATGCTTCAGTATAGTTCAAAGTTCTTATATGGAACATGAGCTTTTTGGCTACATCTCTTGTTTTACGGTGGTACGATGCATTGAAAACTCAAATGATCTTTACGCAAACCTAAAATAACATAAACTCATTAACATTTTATTGCCAGGATTAAAACCCACCACTCTAAATATAACTCAACAAAAAAATAATAGATAAAGCAATATTGTACCTGATCCATGCCCAAGACACATTCTATTAATCTTACCATATCAAAGTACAGGTACCATACAAATAAATACTAAATTTACCAACCCACTCCATAAAATAACCTATGAGCTTTACTTCTATAAATATTCTATCAACAAATGTTTTAACTTCCTATCGATATTTCCCTACCTTAAAAGCCAAATTTCCCTAGGACCTACCGCATCACTTGGGTAGGGATTTAGGCACTACGACGAACTTTTTCAGGGACTCCTTAGGTATATTACGGTTGGTAGCCTCGAGGTGCTTGTAGTACCTCTGATCCTGGAAGACATCGACACTGTAGCCCTTAAGCTGCTTGAACTCCTCATCCGAGAGTTCCGAGTCGGAATCTCCGGTTGATACGCGGTACTTGCAGGTACCTTGATGCTCGTATTGGAACCCCAATCGTTCCATCCGTTTGTGGGTGGCTTCTATTACTCTATATAATTTTAAACGAAAAGAGAGGGGAATTAGTTAATATAGCCGATAAGCTGGAAAACTTACCTTTTGTTAATACCTATGCTGTCAGCCAGGGCCAAGATGTCCCCCGAAAGTACTCTAGGTGCCAAAACCTCTCCTTTCAACCGGTTCTCCGAGTAGAATATGTGCCTTTTATAAAGATAGGGTAAGCCATAGGTACAAAGCATTAAAAATTAAACAGCAGCATATAAAATTACAAATTATTTTTTAAATACCTTGGTGTATCGCTATACAGCTTCCGATTCATGAACTTTACGGCATGCAAGAGATAATCCAAAGTTATCAAGCTGTTGTCGATTACCAAACTCTTATTTTTACCTATTTCCTTCCGTTGTTCTATAGTTTTATGCGTTCTCAAGTAGTGGTTGGAAAAGTAACCTAGAGCCGCTTTAAAACTTTCATTCAAATTGGTTTTGTCGTAATTGCATTTGGGTTTGAGTTGTGGTTGTTGGAAGAGGTCGGGGAGTTTCAAGCTTCTGAGATCCCCTTCAACCTCATTCTCCACCTCTGCAAAATCGGAAAAGTCATCTTCGTAGATACGCTGCCTGTCCCTAAATGGAAAAATCATGAATTTCAAATGTAATTAACATTCGTACTGGAAAATTTGGTCAGCTTTTTTTTGGACGGGCCACCACTTGGATTCATATAGGAATCGCCTAAAGTGAAAAAAGGTCAATTGAAAGCCCCAAAACTTTATTGTTATATAAAATTTACTTTGTGTAGGACTGTCGGACTCGCTTCAGTATGCTATAACCTAAATGGCTCTGCTTCTCTTTCAGTAAGCCAGTTATCGTCTTTATGGAATTTAAGGTGTTTATGTCGAATCCTCCAAACTTCGTCACTTTCTTCTTGAGAGCATTCCTTGCAGCCGATTTTTTTCGTTTGCAGGAAGAATCTTCCGAAGATTGGTTTGAATACTCACTTCCTTCGGATGCATCTTCCTCATCTAGAAATTCCTGCTTATAGAGATCTTCACTATCCTCAGAAGAATTGGCTGACGAGCAGAGATTTTCGTTTTCATCAAAAGAGTCTTCTTGCGAGTTGGAATGCTCACTCTTTTCTTCCAATTTAATGTTTCTTTTGAACCTTTGTCTACTCATCCTTCCATATAATTTTGTTTGTAAAGCTCTTGAAACTAATTGAATCCATTTCGATAACTCAAGCTTTGAATTGCTAAGCTTTAGAAAATCTAGCTTATTGGTTAACAGTTGAATCCATAGCAACTATCAAAACAAAGCCTACAAAATATTTGGGCAAGTCAACCTTTTAAGGAGTGAAAGGTAGGTAAAGCTTTGTACTAAAGGATTGATATTTTTACCCATGCTACTGTTTTCTTTCAAGTATATTTTACATAAAGCGATTAAAATCTATCCATTAAGGATAAATATTTGAGACTTTAGATTTGTCGACGTTTCCATCTAAATATAGGAGATTGTTATATCAAGATCGATTCCAAAGACACAATTAAACATGTTCGATATACAATTTCCCAACTATGTTAAACTGGTTGGTGTTAGTCATTTGGAGTTACTAGATACTTTGTAAAACGTCTGTACTTATCTTCACCAATCTGTTAGTAAAATTTATCCTTTGGGATCGCTTCTACCTTTATAGTTATCGGCAAGGATACTAAGCTAAATTTAACCCCGTTTTAAATTATTTATTCGTATGCTTTAGCAACATTTTATTGCGTTTTTATAAGGAATGCTTAGTTCTAAACCAACGCTCTATTTTATACATAGCTAATATAGAATCCATACATATAGATGGATAGAGTTAGATTTTAACAAAAGCTCGTTTATCTTTTGATATTTGGAAACCTACCGTCATATTAGAAGAGGCAATTGCCTAATCATATTTCAAAAACATTTTCAATCATCTCCAAATAGTGATTCTACCTAATGAGCAATAGTCCATCTACCCACCTACCTAGGATCAACAAAAGATTATATAACTCCAAGGTTGATTTTAGCCCTTTAGTTAGATAAAGCAATCCTTTTTAATGTTGATGTTGACTCACATATGTATAATGCGATAATTAGTCGTAGTATCTGTAGCCTCTATTTTACTAGATTTTCGATAGATTAAAGTTCAAATATTGGCATCAATATCATCATATAAGTATAACTTTATAACTTTTAGCCTTACCTCCGATGACTAACTCTCAAAAGGCTTTGACAAGAGGTCTACTATTTTTTATTTGGAATAACTGGTTAACTACCTTCATGGCAATTCTTGCGTTGTTGCTTGTAGAATATAATTTCAAAGGCTTAAATTAATTAGATCCAAAATTACATAGTATATCTTGATAGATTACTCTCAAATATGAAAGTATATTGAAATTAAACTTAACCACTCACCATCCATTTTTCAATAGTCTGTAAGACAATCTAAACTTTGAGCTAGGCTTACTTAAGATAACTAACACTACTCACTAGCTTTAATTGACGAATATCAAACTTATATAAAGATTTGGATAGCACCTTTTTATATAAACTTTTGAGACGATGGAGTGGAGGAGGATAAGCTATGGGCCGATTGGTACTGTTGAAGAAATCGGTAGTGACGTTTGAACAGTTGGCAAGAGTAGTTTAAATTTCTAACTGCGCCCAAATATTACAATATGTAATTTACATTACTTGAAACATTCTTATAGTATATATGTATATTGGAATATGAATTGACGATCAAGGGAATTACCTGTAGCCAAGCTTCGAATTGCTTTACAACTATATTTATTACATTGAGCTTAAGGTCTACAGTGTCATTTCCAACATAATAGTCCGTCAATGGACTAGAATCTTTCAAGGCCAACAATTTCAAGGGGTTTCCTAACTTACGAGTAGTGCTCTTTAAAGGCTACTAATATTCTCCCGCTTTTATCCCCTTATAAGGCGATTGTAATGAATTTTATAAGTTAGAGAGCAAAGTTATATTTTCTAAAACCCGTTAAAATAGCTGGCTTTCGAAAAGCTTCTCATATATAAAGTGGTTTTCGAATTTAAGAGATAGTTCAAACACTACCTTGTGAAGAAACGGGTGCGGGATGGGATTGGTAGCCCTCGATACTTTGACTCAAATCTGTCGACATAACCTATATTCCTATTCTAGAGAAATATCCAAGAGCAAGACTGTATGTTTGGATCTAAAATCTTAATTACGAAGCCCTTCCCTAGTTACATGAGTTATACCAGACTGGACATCATAAGCTATTGATGGATGTATTTTACATATAAAAGCTTTTCAAGAAGTCCATCCTACCCAAAAACCAATTTCTTTTTAAAAATTAATATCCTTCCATCCCAAGATGTCCAACCTACCCTTCCAACATCAACCCTATATCAAATACTCCAAAACAAGTACCAGCTTGGTAGGGCAGTTAAATTTCACTGCAAAATCCAGCTTCCACGACCTAACCTCTTTATCTAAACCTAAGATGCAGCCTTTCAAGTCACTATCTACAATCCCCAGCCGACTCAAAAACTACTCTACTCGTAAAGCAGATTTGGAACGTAGCCCAGCCACACAATCTACTACCTTCAAATCGGAAAGTGTATCAACGATGGAATCCTTTACTTCTGCCAAAGCATTTCCTCAGGATTTGATAAACTTGATCAGAACCAACCACTTTGATGATGTCATTGCGCAAGGATTTAGAGGCAGCAGTAGTCAAGGGGATGGGTTCCCAAAGCAAGATGCAATTGAAACTTTGCACATATCGCTAACCCCCACACTTGTATCTAACGAAGCTCCCATTCCCAAATTCACCGAGTACTTGTAAATGAGTATATGCGGAAGCTGTACAATATGTAACGGAAAATCGAATCTAAGATCGAGTAGGTCACTGGTTGGCGTCTACTTGAGCACTAGTCTACGTGTACAGAAAATAAGGGGGTTGTAACTACATCTTTTGGGGTTGAAATGTCTAATATTGTCACTTTAATTAATTTTTTGAACCACAATAAATACTTTGAAATTTATTGTAAATTAGCTCGACATACTTTATAGTTTGATCACATATTTTTATGTTTACTACCTCTGAAACATTTATATATTTAGATTTAGAATATTTGTATTAAAATGTAATGTTCATTATGTTTACAATAATGAAAAACCTAATGAGGATCAAAACGTTGATGCTTTGTAGAGACATCCAGTGAATAAAGACTGCATATCTCCAAGCCAAGTAGACATGAATTTTATTTGATAGATGATTGTATATCAAATAGGCATGACGTGCTTGAAGACACGGTTAAGAGCTATCAGACCAAGCTTCATATTTACCTTGATGGGAGTAAGAGAACTAAGGTAGAATTAGAGTGGACAAAGTTCAATTCGTTGAAGGTCGTATCGAACAGGTAAAATAGCTCCTTTATGGCAAGCTTTCGAGATATTACCGCTAGTATCAAAATGAACATTGTAAATTCTGTGGACTATTACTAGCTTTGGGACTTAGAATATAGTATATAGGTGAACCTATATTATAGAAAGATAATAAAAGCATAGGTCATTGGTATTAGATTTAAAAATATTTATTATGAATTCAAAAGATGAGTTAGTGTTAGGTTAGGTGGCATTTCAACCACAAAAATAGTGTACATTCTGATATGCGCTCGTTCTATATATAAAAGTTGATAAATTGATAGTACATGTTAAACTGCTTGTCTTTTGAACGTTAGCTCGTACTTCTACGCGACAAGCATTTAAGTAGGCTGTTATAGGAAAAGATTGTCCTGTTCATCTACAAAGTATCTGACGAACTTTGGGGTGAATACTTCGTTGGATATGAGTTTAGGAGTCAGCGATACGCGTAGAGTCTTCATTGGACTTTGAGCTTGGTACCCATCCACTTCACCTTCACTGCCATTGCCTTTAAACCCATATATGATAACGTCGTCAAAGTCGGTAGTTTTGACCAAATCTATCAGGTCCTGGGAAAGTACTTTAACGGAAGTATACGACTCTACCGTTGATATACTTTCTGATCTGGAAGTTGTTGATGCCATACTTGGTGAGCGTTGTAAATTTACTCTCGTTGATGAAAAGTAGTTGGGTCGACTGGGGACTGTAGGTGCCGATTTAGAAAGTTGCAGCTTGGGTCGGGTTATGGAGGTGAGGTCATGGAAACTGGATTTAGTGGTGAACTTTAGCCGTTCTACGAAGCTGGTACTGGATTGGGAGCGGTTGTAGTAGGGTCGAGATTGGAAGGGTTGGCTTGACATATTGTAAAGTGTTTAGGATCAAATTGAAAAAGTTAGTTTAGTTTTTTCTCAGTAAAGTCTTTGGCAACCTTTTATATAGGACAAATTATATTGTCCATAATCTGTGACGGCTAATTTGTTATTGCTCATGTAACCAGCTTGGATTTCTTGGATAAAATTTTCAATCCAAAGATCAACCTTTGACACTACTTATTCCATCAAAATTGCAAGTATAGATTATGCTGGTCAATTTATTGGATCGATATATTGGAATGTTACTGTAGACTTTGCAACACGTTTCAAAAGGCATATTTTTGCAAAGTATATCAGGTGGACACCATTAGGACCTTCTTTCATTAGTCAGTTGCTATACCTGTTGGCGTAATCATAAAACCCACCTAACATTATTTAGGAATCTAAGAACCCTTCAAATAACTTTAGCCTACTTGTTACAAAGTAAAGAATGGCTTTGATACAATGTTTAGATATAGTTAGAAGATTTCAAACCACTGGTACCGATAATCCAAAAGCATACTATGTACCCCGACCATCATTTAAAATCAATTCATAGCTTATCTTTTTACTCCCTTCCACCACTTCAAATATCTCTATATCAAGGTACTTTCAAATAGCTGGCATAACTTTATCCAACTTTCTTATATAAGCTTGCGACGAACTCGCTAATAGCTGATGAGTATAGGGTTAATAATATTTAGTAAATCTGGCTCAAAATTTACAACTACCCTACTAAGCTTATATGTCCCACAAATTTATGAAATCTAGCTTTCCTTTTACGAGGGCAGGGTAAATAGCCCGGCTCAATTCCAATGATTTCCAAAACAGGAAGTGACCTATCAAAGAGAAACTCTGTTTAGAAAAACTATGTAAATTTTATAATTATAACTATAGATAGCTTTACAGGTTTTCTGGACAGAGTAGCTGCTGCTACATAACTTTATGTGCAATCAAGCTGGACCCTCAAAAAGTATATTTTATGCGGGCCCTAATACCAAAGTACCATAAAAGTAATCGGATGGTCATTCCAAATAAGGAGAAAATAGACCTCTTGTTGAATTTTTTTAGGAAATAGGGATGGTGTAAATAGGCCTGCTGGCTGCAAATTTGTAGTTCTACATTAACAAATCTATATGCCTTTAATTTATCGAGAGTTCAATATAGTAGAAACATACAAGCTTTGCAACCGACTACCACTTTATTTGTGTATATAGGATAACCATTGAATTCCAAGAATATATTTTAGTTAGCTATCGGACTAGCACCCATTTTGGATAGATTGAAACCCTTTAATTGATAGCAAATATACACAAGGGCTGTTCTTTAACTAATTTTGGATATGTACTTTGGATAGCGGTATTAGGATCGCACAATTAAATATATTACGAAGAAATCTAGCTACTTCTATTTGGATAATTAGCTCGTAGATGAATGTATAGGTGGTACTGTCCCTCACTACATTAAGATACAATTTTAGAAACGAGGTAAGGTAAAGGTGATTGGAAGTTTATAAGTAGGAGTGTGGCAAAACAGCCACCACTTTTGGGATATCATTGATTTTCAAATATAGGAAAGTAAACGAACTTTTTCAAAGCCTAATTTTATGTATTTATATCTACGATTGCGTTTTTGCTTATCTATAAAGTAGAGCGTCGATATAAAAATGCACGTCTCTTACAAAATTGAAATTTGATTCTAGCTATTAGCTGTAATATATGGCCGACAAAACGTGCTAATTTATATTATAAAATAATGCCAACTGTGATTTAATACTCTTGCCAGCAATATATACAAATAGAAATGTTTTCAAAAGGTAAAATTTACTGCTAGACTATTGGTATTAGGTAAAGAAGGTCTATAAAGTGCCTAATACCTCCAAATAGCTAACCCCGACCAGTTTAGCATAATTGATAATGTAGGTGGATGTTGAATATGCTTAGTTCTCTGTAAATAATAAACTTTGTTATATATCCAGAGCCTTTGACATTTTAGTTAGAAAGTGTTGACAAATTCAAAGTTTCAAATAATTATCCTTAAATGGATGGTTTCTAATCACAACAATTTTTAAAAATAGTAATGTAGATCGTTTAATTTTAAGTCTGGGCTACCTTCAATACCTTTTAAATGTTTAAGCGCGCTACAAACTATGGCTGGCACAAGCTCCAAAAGCTGCTGTCTTCTGGCATGCCAACCCAGTCGAAGAGGTAATTTGGCAACTGAACCCAGCATTGGTAAGTTGAGCGTAGAACCGATCGCGATTAATGGTGGGGGATAATCCACCACTGGCTACGCAGTTGTAGTAACATTGGCTGGCGGTGGAGCTGGTGCTGGTACATGCCTGCTGGGCATCTAAGCCAGCGATTAAAGTTAGGGATACTAGGGTGAGTTTAGTAAGTTCCATCTCGTAATTTCTTTTCTGTATACTATAGTTTAATAGCCGAGAAAAGGTAGGTTGAAGGTATTTATACCTTGCAAGCAGTCTTATCGTAAACTCAAGTCCCTGACTCACTTGGGAGCAGCTGTATAGATACGACATTGTTGGAATCTAGGTGGAGCTCTTAAGCGAAGTGCCCATCACAAGCCTTCAACTTGTGCTATACGGGTAAAATATTGGAACGGAGTTGAGAATTCTCGATCGTTTGGTAAAATGTTGGAAACATATGATCCAAATAACCAGTCCTATAGTTTAGAATTAAATACAGAATTGAAAGACTTACAATTCGGAACAGACCAAAAGTTCAAGGTAGAGATACTGGCTTTCATCTGATGAACAGCATGCTTAACTTTTCAGCATCAGTAATATCCATATCGCATATGAATCAGGAGTAAAACTTAGTCTAATAAAACTGGTTATCAACCATATTTTTAGACGCGTATAGTAATTTGTATGGTTTCCGAAACATAATCCTACTCTATTTTGGAGTAAATCCTAAAATAGACAATGTAGAGCACCATAATACATCTTGTAGTCGTTATAATATATAGCAATGTATTTATATTTATCGTATAATAGAGACAAAATCCTAAAGTGATTTGATGTTTGTGGAAGTATCCTTTAATATTTTTATTTTTATTTTGGGACGAAGATATTATTTTCCAATAAATAGTTTGGAATCTGAAATTTATATAATGCCAAAGTTGGTATAATTAATAAACTAGTTTTTGAAAATATTTATTTCTGTATTTCGGAAGCAATTAACATAGCTAAAACTGATTCATCAGCAGTTTTTAAAAAAAGGATATCTGATAAATAGGAGATATATATATCTTAGAAATATATAAGCCTCTTCCACAATTCTCTAATAAAGTTGAATATATTTATTGTGAGTTACAATTGACTTTAGAAAGTTTTGAGGAAAAGAAACTTTTGAAGAAATTACTAGTGATGCAAGGTGTACTTCTTAAACTTCACTAATAGTATCGTATATGTGGATCACCGTACGTACTAAAATCATATGTATATGCTGTTACTTTTGTTCCTTTGCCTCTTTTAATGAGCATAGGTATATATATATTCGACAATTACAACTTTGTATATAGATGCACATCCAACGCTTGAACTTTAGATGTTAAGTTAGTGCTGATATTGGTAGATATAGTCACAATTATAAATCTCAACTTACTATACTTTGATCAATATAAACAACTATTGTTACTTCACAAATACTTTGGACTCCACTTGTAAAAGCCACTAGTAGCATGTTAACAAACGTTAGAATAGATCTTGAGTAGAAGCCCTAAATATACATATTTCAGAAACTATATCGGAATCAAACACCGATTCCGATGGAATGGATCCAAGACTAAACTACCACTCAAAGGTTCATTAAACTTCAAGACATGTATACTTTTAATTTGCTGAAACCTATATCAAAACAATTGCTTTCCACTTATTCAGCCATCACGATGAAGATTAGATAATTCAACTTGTATTGCAAAAAGTTAGTAGCTACCTTAACAAGTATATACAAAATGTTAACAAAAAACAACACTGGACCATGCAATTAAGTTTATTTACAGTTACATGCACTACTTTTCCATAAAGATCAATCCTTCACTGTCGGGTGTCAGAGATACCTTGATGGTAGGTAAAAATTTGGTACCGAACAACGACTTCAAACTCTGCGATTTTTTCAAGCTGGACGCCAAGTTCTCGGTGTAAGGGTAGCCGAACATGACGACTTCATCGAACCTTGTAGCGTGAATAGCTCGTACCTGCTGGTGAGATAAAATTTTACTACCTTTGACGTTGATAGGTTTGGTAGACACCACTTCTTGGATATCATCGATACTACTCAAAGTTTGGCTGGACCCAGTTTGAGTCGAAGTGTCGGAAGTGAAGGAGCTGACTGATCGACTTTTAGGTTGATGGTTTCGAATTGATACCTTACAGTTGAAGGATAATCGATTATTCAGCTTGATAGCCTTAGCCTTCTCCTGGACCTTATCGGCTACCTTATTTAGCCTACTCTTGGGCTCCTTGGTGTCGGTGAGGAGGCAATCCCAGAATATGTCATCATCGATTTCAAAGTGTTTTTGTGAGTTCATTGAAAGTGAGGTAAGGGATTACAGTTTACTTTTATATGGTTGGAGTCAAGTCGTAGCGGTAAATTGCCTGCCAGGGTTGAGAATAAGCTGATAGATGTGATAGTACTGTAACTAAAAACGTTAGGAGGCTTTTGAAGGAACAAGCCTTCAGTGTATAAAAAAGGTTATGGGTGAAACTTCTAGACTTTTGTTCCTATTAGGCTGGAGATCCAATATATTATCGGAACAATTTATTTTAGTTAGTGCAATTAACATTTTCGGCAGGTTCTCGAGGAAAACTTCCAAGTAAAGAAAAGGTATTTCCATCGGAACCTTTGCTCTATAGGTACTTGTATAACTACTGTTGTATATGACCGGAGTAATTTCAACCATCGGTATCACTCTAGCAGCGAAGCTGTTGTAGGTGTTCTAGGCGTCCAAACTCACTAGGTCAATTAATAATGATAGCATTGTTAATAGAATTTCTATTAAAGCGTATGGTACATATACCCTAAATGGGTGCAACCACTTCCATCCAATATATTGCTCGTCAATTTCTGATGGGACCTAAAGGAGATTTTTTTCAAAGTCATTACTAAATATATTGATATACTACTTCAAAGGGTTACAGCGCTACGTAGTATAATACACTTACATCGTAAATTATTAATACATAGCCTTCAATATATACTGACTTTACATTAATAATGAAAGAGCCTTATAAGTATATCTATGAATAATGGAAATTGAAGACATTACCCGATACTTAGTTTAATGACTCGGCTCGTATCACAATACAATTCTAGTATTAGAGATTTCATAAAGCGTCCATAAGTCTGACGTCCAATATATTGGATTTCACTTTCAAGTCTTTTGTAAATGGAAATACATATGTTTATATGGGTATAAGCCTATACTCAGTCACATTGCGAAGGACACTTGGTCTGTCATTGGATGAAGTTGCTGATTTACACGTTTGTATTAGCAATTGTAAACTTGAAGCTTAAGGAAATGTACATGTCAGAATATAGAATATTAAACCTATAGAAATGGTTCTACTGATGCACGGTAGAGTCTTCTGGTAAAATCCAGACACCCATTCTAGTGATCATTGACTACACAAGCAGATTTGGATCACCCTACAGGTCTCTGACGACACCACACTTGATGCTGGTTCAACATTTTTGACAGTAAACCTACATTTTACACAAGCGATGCCTGATAGCTTGGCGTCACAATATATATGAAATCCTGTTCTACTATATAAGCAGTTTTGTTTATCCAAGATTTGATCAATCAATAAAGTTAACCCACGATATTGACCTCCAATTTATATTCTTAAATTTGCAGTCTTGCAAATTATTTGCAATCGATAAATGAGCAACTATCTCTAACTTTAAATTTGGGTAATGCCTATACTTTGGCAAAAATATATGGCCTTATTTTACAATAAGGACTTTTTAGTACACAAGGGTTAGAAGACATGACAGCTGTACGATCACTACCCAAATATATATGTCTGTGTCATAAAGCGTTATCTTTTAAAAGTTGATCTGAAAACGAGGGTGGGTCCAAGGGATGGAAAAGGGTCTGGATGAGATGGTCTAACCCTCGAGCCTGAGAAAAATTAAACACATAGTGGAATACAAATTATAAACTGTTCGATTAGTAAAAAATAGGATTTAGTTAGGTACTACCAGTAGACAAAGTACAAGGAAAGTTTATAGGGATAAAGCTCATTAAATGATAGTATTTGAAAAGATAAAGGCCACGAGTGTAGTATACATACATGTTTGATAGAAAAGCTTATGGAAGTTGAGTTTGCTATATAGTGGTTTTTAAAGAGATGAAACCCATGGAATATAATATAGGTACGATTGATGCCATTAGTATTAAGCATACTATAGCATATAAATCTTGAGATATTATTAATAGAAACATTTATAATTAGATAGTTAATAAATAATAAATGAGATAATGACATATATTTATTATGCTTTGATAAAAGTGCTAGCGATAATCAGCCAACGGTCCCGGTCCAGTTGCTCAGCAATAAAAATAAGTTAAACTAGGGGTGCGTACCCAATACGATATTTACTAGTGGTTATAATGGACAGTTGGCTGTACAGGTGTTAAAAGTTTACATACTTTGATTCAGTTATTGCCATAAGGCCATATCGAGGCTTTGTTAGGTGGAGTCGAGTGGCAATCCCTCAACTTGTCGGGAGTTAAACTCAATTTGATAGTGGGATTGTACATTTGGTCGTAGTCGTCAGCGTTGGATTTCTTACTCCTCGATTTGGGGATATTTATACCTGAGGTAGGTTTACGATACCCGAAGCAGATGACTTCTTCGAAGCTAGTCGAATGGATGATATCAATGGTTTGAGTGTCAAAAACTTTCTCGGTAGTCGATTTAGGATGGAAGTTGTAGGTTTTGGGGCTGGTTGCCAATGGAGTTTTGGGGCTGGAAGCTAAACTGATATCCTTAGGGGACGAGGGTATCGAATCGAAGAAGAGTTCATCGTGCTCGTGGTGACCCTTCCTACGGCTGCGGAACATGCCTGATAGGGGTACTCTAGATTTGAAGGTGTTGCTAGGATGGATGTCCAGGGGTTCCGAGAACTCGCCGTCGTGCTTAAAGCTTGTGTCCATCGAAAAGTCGTCCGACTCGCTCGAGTTTCTTCGGCTGCTGGTAGATTTGGTACAGGGTTCACTGAATTTCATGCAGCTTAAGCTGAAAGTGCTTTCGCAAGTAGATTTCTTTTCACCTTTGAAGAAGCTGAGATTGTGGATAGGTGACTTCAAGCCGAAGCTGAACCAAGGCTTATCGTCTCCGTGCATACTCTGGGCAGTTGATGAAGACCTAGCACGTAGGGTGCTGTTGAATTCGGTGAACAGTGACGTTAAGCTGGATCGGTTCTCGATTTTACTCGGTTGGGGTTGGGTGTAAAAAGACATAAAGGTCGTATCTAAAAATATGTTTGTATAAAAGTTTGATTTGAAATGAGTACTTTCAGCTTCTCTTATATAGTCGCCATTTAGAGTTTAATTAAAGTTTATCTAAACCTAAAGTGTTATTTTTGTCAAGGGTTGCTTGGATTTGGCATGCATAAGTTGTGGATGCTATGACTCGATCCAAGAAGCTTTGAAAAGAATCCCTTTGCAGCTTATGAATAAGCTATTTGCCATCACAAGATTGTAGGTTCAAGTGATCCATCATCCAAGCTAAATAAAAATAGAAGGAATGAGGTATCGAATGTTTAAATTAGGTGTTGTTCAAAAGCAGCACTTGATTACAGGGATCTTTTCGTCATACTAAAATCACATTAATTTCTCAAGTACATATCGGCCTTATTCTACCCATCCAACCTTTGGGAGATTCTCATGTGGCGATTCTAGATCAAAGTAAAGTTCACAATTGGCCAAGTTTTAACAGTTTTGACCAATATTTAATGGATATGAACACATATGTAAACACCTAATTGTATTTGAACTACATGTAAGATATGTGAATAAGCCACTATAGCTTGTTGGCATTTTGAACACTATAGTAAGCTTCCATTAAGGACTTCCAACTTTACAATCGAAAGATTTCATTTGTAATTTAGGGCGGTAGGAATCGGCTCCTTGAATCTGTTAGTAAGCTATCGGGCCCTACTGTAAGCTTTTAGTGATGTCACTTGTTCGTGCCAAGGGGCAAATCGTACCTGAATTCATGGGATAAGATACGTTGACCATCACAAGATAATGTCTATTTCCACAATTGGAATGCGATTAAAACCTGTCCAATAGAATAAGGATAACCTTTCTCCCAAAATTCGAGATTTAGATGACACTAGTCACACTTTACGGGATGGTAAAGCTTACTGGGTTATATCATTGAAAATGACATTTAGCAGAAGTTTGAGAGAGGAAAACAATCTCCTACACCCGCTTTACTTTGCAAGTTGACAACGTGGTATTAATAGTTCCAATAGTTTATTTTAGTCTTAGCAAGGGTTCGGAAGGGTAGCTAAGTTTTAAATTCTTTTTTATAGTTGCTGGGAATGCGAAAGCTAAATATACCTCCTTTTAATAACAGTTCTAAAAACTCTAATACTTTGCTATTATTAATATAAAGAAGAAATATATTCCTAATCAAAGTGCTGAGTTTTCTGTTGTTATTCTTCAGTATTATTATCTAAACAGCAAGCAAAATGATGAAAGGAGCATTCAAGCCACATCCACCCCATGTACCAAATATATTTCCAAGCCAAAAAGTTTGGCAATACTCAAGTCCACTTGGTAAAAAGACATTCTCGGACAAATAGAGATATACCTGGTGCTTTCAAGACCAATTTTCCTATTTTTGAAAGGCCGACATAACAAAAGTTTAAAGGTAATGGAAAAACTTCCTAATTTGGCAATTTTATTGTGGCTACTGATAGGACTTTAGGCTTTTATCTATAAATAAGTTTCGGATATCACTTTAAAGATATACTTTAAAGCAGTAACTGCGACCTTGTAAGCCTAGATCGAAGGATTCTAGTCTTGTGGTGACAATATCTGATATCAGTATGATAATATACGAGCAAAGAACAGCTCTGAAAGGCTATTGTGGAAGATTGTTGTAGTTTTTAAATCCGATTTCAATTAATTGTTTAAATTCCAAGTCTACATCACTTATTGATGGTGTTGGGACGGTGGATTTGGCAAAGTATAGGATCATCTTGGCAGTTATTAGCAGCTGGGTACTCTCGGAACGGCTCGGTTGTGTAGTAAAACATCCGATTGTATAAAGGTCTATAGATAGAAAAGGACACCTTGGTACACTTTATAAATAAAAACGTACGTTTTCGAAGTACTTTGCACCTTACAAGTGTACTACTTTCAATACCCAGGCTCCTAACCTTTTAAGTCAAATACAAATTTCTTTATTAAAGTGATAAGCTATTGAAATTCAATATCTAGAATGGAACATCGCGAAAATAGAGCAGTTGCCAAACTAATATGATTATAAGTAAAGGAGAGTAGCTGACTTGTATCAATAGTTTGCTATACTTTTAAAGTAGTTAAAGTCTAAGATTCACTGCTTTAATCCGAACTAAAGCCACTTCCCTTATATCTTTTGAAACTTAAACCTATAGGCTTGTATATACCTTTGATGCTAATTTCTGTATTTAGAGGGACCTTTAATCAACTACTATATGTTATATATCTTCAATTAACTTAATCAATATAGCGACACCGAAATCATTATACCCACATACCAACAGTGACGGACAAATGTAAGAAAAGGCAACTCTCGTAATTGGTGTCACTTTAATAAAGCTCTAGATAATATATTTAAAGGTAGTATCAAAATTTCGTCGGAACCTAAAATCGACGAAATCGGTATAATAACAAGATGGATAAATTGGTCTTAAATTAGTAGCTACTCAAATTGGAATTTAGCTGTCAATCGGATATTGTTTTTTCTTATACTCCGGTTGAAATTTTGTAACCCGGCCTTCACCATCCATTCAACACTTCAGTTCGACTATATTGAATATAGTAGTAGGTTTTGCTACTATTGTTGACTTGGGAAGTGCTATGTATAAGAATTGTATATCGCTTATTGGTGGATCAGATCTAAAAGTTCATAAGCTCATTTTATCCAATGAGCTCCTTTGATTTCAGTAGAACAACTGGTAAGCTACAAACCAACCAATGATTTTTGGGAAAGCAAAATATATCTATCAATTGGAAATTAGGATTGAATATAGACTAAACAAAAATTAAAAGTTGCCTTTCAGCTATTGAAGATTGACTTGTAAAACTACAATGATGAGCTGAGAAATTTGCTACTCTTGTCCTATATACGATAAGCATTCACATTTGAGCTGGCACAAATATTTGCATTTTCAGTTCAAATACTTGTGATATATAAAGTTACAGTTTAAGTTTGATAGCTATTGATAAAAGTCAAAACTATTTTGATTTAATTTAGTTAAATGTAATTATCCTCAATCTAGTTGCTACAGCACAATGTTTTTAATCAAATAACATTAAAAGATGCCAACAATATAAATAAAATTGCTTCTTGTGACAAGATTAAAGACTACTAGCCTAGTATCCATTATTTTGATTAGAATCATCTTCAATTTACATCAAAATTTAATAAATTACTGTATCCATCCTTATATACGATCCTAGTTTCAATCTTTTGTTGGCAAATGTACTGCATAAGGGAAAGTGATCAAACCTAACAAGCTGCATCAGATCAAATACTTAGCCTACTTTAAACTTCAGCCTTTTCATTCATTATAATCCTTGAAATAGAATAGTTTAAAAGAATGGACGAAAGGCTTAACAAACTTTATTGACGTATACATACTTATATCAATAGGTAATATAAAAAACATACTTAGTTCTAAATAGCAACATAAAGTTCAAATTGACGATAACGCAGTACACTTAAAGTCGGAATAAAACCAACTCAAAGTAAGCTTACAAACGCTTCCAGTACAACCAAGAAGACTTTTCACTTCAACTCCTTATAATCCTTGAGTAGTAAAGCCATAAACTCATCGGCGAAATTTACTGCTTCCACCTCCGATTTAAATAGTGGCGACTTCTTTATCTGGCTTAGGATACTGAAGTAGTAGACGGTGCGAAAGGCATGTGAGTCCATATGTGCCTGAGGTGTAGGTAATTGCTTCTCGTAGACAAGTTTGAACTTGTCACTAGCTTCGTTCAAAGACTCCATAAATTCAACTTCATCCCTCCAGTAAGTAGGTAAAGCTAAGTCGGTAAACATATCGTGGGAGCAGTGCTTTATGGCGATAAACTGCTGCCATTTCAAATCGATGTATTGATTCTGCTCCTTGACGTGTAAAAAGTTAAATACAAGCAAGCCACCTCGTTTCAGCTCTGATGCCCTTGAATCTAAAAAGGTATCCAAGGACTCTTTGGCCAAGCCTTTCATTTGAATTTCTTCTTCAGGAGTTAGACAGGGGCTGTGAGGGGTAAAGGCTTTAGATAGGGGTATAGCTTTAGGCAACCAGTGTAGCGTGAACAACGAGATAGCTAGGTCAACCGACTTACTGGCCATAACTTTACCGTAGAAGGAGCTACCGTTGCAGTAGGTATTAACTTGGGATTTGGAACCAGGGAGAAAAGGAAGGTAGATAGTTGTAAGAAATGCTTGGATTGTTCAAGCACTTGAAAACTTCATTAAAGTCGTTACTAGGTAGGTCGTTGAGGTAAACATTGTAGACGGCTTTATGATTCAAATCAACTCTCGCAAAAATCTCCTTTAACAGTAGGATGCTGTTGTAACCATGACTACACCCATAGTCTGCAATGACGAACTGAGATTGGGTGACTGGAAAGAGTTTTTGTAGTATACCAAGCTCCTGCAATTTCGCAAGGGCGATCAAATTGCTCTGCCTCTGGTAGTTGGACTTGACGTTGTAATCCTCCATTGGTTTGGCTTCGGAAGTGTCATCTTTGTTGATTAGAGGTAAGTTTTCAATTAAGGGAGGCATAGTATCGATTTATAAAAGGCTTTAAGTGGAATAGTTTTGAGATGGGTACATTATAGCCAACATTTAGCTTATATATGCTTATTTTCTACCTTTAAGTATAGGTTAGTAAATTTATAAGCTTAGCTTGTGCTCTTCTATTTCTAAAATTTTGCTCCATCAGTTTCTATGTAGGGAAATAAGCGTAGGTAAATATATGCAGTGTATGATTAGATGATGTTCTTTATGGAGATACGTTAGTAGTTGCCTTTTTCTGTTGGCACTGCCACCCTTGAAATTTCCAATTAGATTAAACTTTAAAGTAAAGCTTATATAATACTACTCCTTAACTTAAGCAAAGCTAGTATAGGGAATATATTTAAAATATAATAAATGGAGTCTATTATATATGATACGGGGATATCCCTTATATTAGTTCACCAAATCCAACGTCTAAAATTATACTTCTACTAAACAAGTATAACTTATACAAAGATTTCCTGTTCTTTAACTGGACTTACATATACACTAAATATAATAGGATTTTTTAGTATATAAATATGACATAAAGACTGCATTCGATAACTATAGTTAGCAAATAATAATGTAGAAAATATACATACATACCGCACCTTCCTATTTGTAAAAATCTGTTAAGATCTGTCTGTGATAAAGAACAAAGGTATGCAAAGCAATCCGATAATTTATTCTTATAGAAATATAATTCCTAACAGGGATATATAGATAAGAATATTAACCATTATGAATAAAGACTAGGATATATGATAGAACAATTACATTTTATTTGAATATACTTGCAGAGTTAAAATTGTAGCTACTGTTCGCATCTATAGGATGATTAAACATCTTTGTTGGTCAACTACTTTACCTATATTTCGCTCTTAGCAAGATTATAGTTGGTGCTAAAAATCCATCAGGGAAATACCACCTGTTCTATTTCTATGTGTAGTATGAGTACGATATCGAATTATACTTACCACTGATTTAAATATGGTGAAAGATACTCCCTGCAGGAGCACTAAAATCCATTTTCAAAAGCATCCATTCATCGATATCGACATTATAGAACTGTACCTACTTTTAATTGAGCTTTATCTATATTTGATTGCTATAGATTCGGTTTTATACTTTCTAAAGCATCTTCAAGTTGTCAGATGTTGTCCGGTACTCCTTGCAGATATTTACTTTGGAGAACAATCCTAATTTATATCGCTTTAAAAATTTGTCGAAATTCATATATCAAAATTTTAATGACAACCCATCAAGTTACCACTGTAAAACGTGTGTACATCCTAAAGAAATTAATTCGGCCTTGACACCTTGATTTTGGGCGATATAGTTTAAAGACAATAAACTATACTATTGCATCAGCTTTGTAATCTTAAGGAATATCTTGATAGATATACGGCGATTATATTAATAGTGTTTGATTGAGTCTCTTTTCTCAGCGTATTTTCCTATATATGTAATTAAAGGCACACAAACGATGTGTGTTTGATGGGAGCAAGAATATAGCAAAAGGTATGTTTAGAATTATTGGAATGTATATACTAAATAATATTAGTTATATATATATCTCTTTTAAAATAGGAATAGTTTTCTATGTACAATTCTATTGAAGTTTGATATCGAAAGAGATAAGTTAGATGGCACCTTGCTGCTACTTAAGGAGTGAGTATAAGATGCCAGAGCTAACTTTGATACTCTATAGAATGTGTCAAGATCAAACTAGATAGGTTGACACGTAAGGGGTGGGAAAGTTAAAGAATTAGGCAACGTAAGCACTAATAATCCTTCTATAAAAAGAAACTTTTGGTGGAATGGAATGCAACGTAATGTTTGCTTATATTTGGAAATAATACGCTGTTGTCAATTTGAAAAGGAAACAAAGACATTCCTTCAAACATATATCTATTGAAATCAACGACTTGCATCCAGTACAGTTGAACATGATGACTATAAATTTGAAAAATTTCAAGTTTTGAAACTAGCCAACCAATCCATGGGATAACCAGCATCACTTCTATTGATATGTACAAATATTATTGTATGTGAACTTCACTTTTCCAGTGGATCAAGTTTCTTCCGGTAACTTATTTGTTAAATGTAAATTCTTGCCTTTGAAACCGGTATTCGGTAACAGCTTTGCTGTCAGGCTAAAATTTCGTCTACCGGTTCATCAGTGGATACTAAAGAAATTGAATTATAGGTGCTTAAAAGGGCTGAGCTAGAAAGTATGATTTATCCAAGTATATACTATTATATATAGACGCTGAATTTGTAACTGCTGCTTTGCTCATCTAATATCTTTGACAACTGCTACCGAACCTACCTACAGCTAATAGTAAATTCCTTTTATAAAGATGATGATAGTATAATAAATAGTATAGTAACTGTATCTTTGGAATTATCCAGCACCGTCAAAATCTCAAAGTTTATAATTCCTATAAAGTATATATCTATATAGCTTGTATTGAGATGCTTTGTTTATCAATCAGGTATATCTACTAACTCAATTGAAATGACTCTTTAGTATAGGTATCGATAGTTGACAGATACAGGAGCACTAAACATTATCCGATTCCATATGGATTGAAATCTACGACATCAGATTCTCCATCAAATAGAAATAACTCGGAATTTTAGACTTAAATAAATAGCCTATCATTCCAAAAATGGTAGGCAATTAACCAACTTTTTAAAATTCAGAATGAAGTTTTGAACTGGTATCATAGATTCCAAGCTATATGGAGATTGGTGTCGAATAGAAAGCTACTTTGTTGAAGTTTTGACGTTCAACTTTTAAATAATTATATATAGAGAGGTTGATCTTACAGCGATCAAAGCCTTAAAGTTTTTGAGGGTAATAAAACTTGGGTCCAAAATTATAGGTGCTTATTTACAAGTTCAATTGTAAAGATTTGTCTAGCTTATGTGAACTTAAAATCCATTAAATTAGCTTGAAACGTGAGCATCTTCAACCATTACTACCTTTTGCCTCTATATTTTTACTAGCGTTGTCGGTGCTGTAAGCTTTTTACAGCCCAACTGCGACTTCTTAATTTCCCGGAGCCTTTTAGAAAGGAGTTTGGAAACGGACTATGCCGACATCTTCGATCTACTACTCCCAACACCTATAAAAATGTAACAAATTCATTTCATACACTTGCGGCTAAGATTAACTACTTTTTACTATATATCAAAACAATAGACCGCAAACCTACTGAACTACATCTTTTATTTTTAGAAGATTCTAGTTGAAGTTAGGCAGATCCCCCATGTTTGATAGAGAGCGAATGGAAATTGGTTGAAATGGATTTTATAGTTCCTAGCAAAGATGTAACTGCTGCCAAAGTCGGTAAATATTAATTTCAACCGAATTCTACCAAAAGACATCCTGCCTAGTTTCAGTTTAAAACGACTATGTTGAAGTTCGAAAATGTTGGTGGAGAATTGAACTCTCATACGAAGGATAACTACTGACACCGAATAACATCCTACAATTCAAAACTCAAAGTTAAAACCATCGGCCTTAGGGTGCATTTCAACACTGTTTTGGAAAAGATATATAAAAGGGAACGTTACTACAGCCGTTTAGTAAACTGGAATTTGTAGCTCGAAGTTCGAAGTTTGAACCGAAATTTTTAGATAGCGACTTAAATTTACAATCACGAATCCCAATACTGAACAACTTTTAATTCAACTTAATATACAATTAATCTCAAGTAGTATACCTTAGATGCGATTCAACTTGCTGCTATTACTTACGACTTTGGTAGTCACCACTTCGGCCGATTACGGACCCAAACCCCAACCCAAAGTGGAATCCAAGTTCAACAAGCCGGATCCGCTCAAGACCAGCAAGCCGATGCACGTCATGCTGTCGCTGATGTTTGGTACCCGTAGTCACATCAAGAATCTCTTCGAAGTCGGTAAGGTCCTGCAGGAGCGGGGGCATACCATAAGTTACATGACAGTAAAGTCTTTGATGCGATACGCCGACGGGTATAACGTGACCAAGTACCAGGTAGGTCCTGAAACTATAGATGTAGATGACAATCGCGGTATATCGGAGAACAACTTGAAGCCGTTCAACCCTATCATTGACACTATCGATGCGTTACAGGACATCATGCCCAACGTTTACAAGACCACCTTCCTGGATATCTTGGAGACGGTCCAGGAGTCGAAGCCCGACTTGATGATCTGCGATTTCTTCAGTGTCACTTGCATCGATGCCGCCTACAAGCTAGGTATCCCTTTGATGATTGGATTCCAGACTTTAGATGGACCCTTCTTCCCCACCCCCTATATAACCGGACCTTTAAGCTACTTCCCCATCACGGTCGATAACCTCAGCTTCGTACAGCGATTCTACTCAACTGTTATCCACCCATTGTCTCTGCTACCCTCTTATTATAAGTTGACCAAGCTTGTCAACGAGCAGCGAGTCAAGTTTGGAGTCAAGCCCACCAAAGGGTTAAACGTAGGGAATTGGGGGGCCGCCATGAAGCTGTGCAACACCTTCTTTGGATTCGAGCAGGCTCGACCCTTCGACCCCACTGTCAAGATGGTAGGACCAATTATGAGTGATGAGTTCGCCCCTTTGACCAAGGAACTCCAGCAGTTTTTGGATACCAAAGAGAAGACCATGTACGTAGCTTTTGGCTCGGGAGTAGAGCTATCTACCCGTGACGTCGAGATCATGGTCAAATCAGCAGTCGATCTAGTCAACAATGGTAAAGCTGATGGCGTAGTTTGGGCCATCGGTAGAACTAAGCTCAGCACCTTCAACAACTCCAAGGTCAGTATCAAGTTGAACGACGGTACCGAACTCACCAGCCAAGACTTGTTAAACAACATGCACCCTAATATCAAGTTTGTCAAATGGGCTCCCCAGATCGCCATCCTTAACCACAAGGCGGTGCGTCTCTTTGTAAGTCACGGTGGATTGGAGTCAGTTTTCGAGTCGGTATATTCGGCAACCCCTATCCTTGTCATCCCCTTCTTCGGCGATCAATTTAGGAATGCCCGCAAGACCGAAGAATTAGGTTTCGGTGGCTACTCTGACCACTACACTCATACCTCCGCTTCTTTACTCAATAAGATGCAAATCATGATGGACGACAAAGATGGGTATATCGCCAACTCGGCCTTGAAGTGGCAGGTTGTCGCTAGAATGAACTCTCAGCGTAAGTACGAAGCAGCAAACCTCATCGAGGAGTATGTCATGACCCATCGCATCTGCTCTAAGGCTCCCAAGCGTAAGGACAATTTACTTGCCCACGATCCAGAAAACTTTAGGTTTTGTGAGATCAACCATCTCCAACCTGCCAACAAACGAATGAGTTACATAGTAGGTAATGGTATAGACGTCTTCTTGACGGCTGCTCTAATCTTGGTACTCATGTCCCTCCCTTTTATCATGTTGGTACGGTCGGTGTTGGGCATAACTACTGCCGCGCCTATCAAGGTTAAGAAGGCTTAGATGCAGTTGGAACTTGTTTTTAGGGCGCTTGAACCCTAATCTGTTGGAACGTATTTGTTTTAATTTGAGGACTACCGGTACCAGTTAGATACTATACTGTAGATACAGCTTCTAAACGGCTTACCAGTTGTCTTTTACTTTGAAGATTCAAATTAAACTTTATCATTTGTATTTATGTTTTATTTGTATACAAGAATTTGATAAGCTTACTTTTAATTTAAAAGATATCGACTTCAGTCAGCTAAGGTGATATTGGTGGTGGTGGTAAAGAAGTTCATGGAGTACCTACCACCCTCTCTACCTATACCAGATTCCTTTACTCCTCCGAAGGGAGTCGAAGTCTGACGTAAGAGCCAGCAATTGACCCACACCATACCAGTCTCGATGCTTTGGGCAATATGACGTAAACGCTTGATATCCTTACCCCAGACGCAAGCCGCCAATCCGTACTTGGTGTCGTTAGCCAGTTCAATAGCTTCGGTGTCGGTCTTGAACTTGTTGACGGTGACGAAGGGCCCGAATACTTCATCACGAATGACAGTCGACGTCTTTGGATCCAAGTCAGTAACAATGGTGGGTTCTAAGTAGGCACCGTTGGCATCCAGCTTTGAGCTCTGATTTTCATTTTGAGATGGAGATCCACCACACTGGATGGTACCGCCCTCTTGTTTAGCCTGCTCGACGTAGGATTTAACTTTCTCCAGATGTTGTCGGGAGCTCAGTGCTCCAACCTTGGTACTTGGATCCTGCGGGCTACCCACCTTAAAGTTCGCTTTGGTAAAGGCGACCAATTTCTGGACAAATTGATCGTAAATGGTGTCCTGAACGTAGACCCGTGACATGCATAGGCAGATCTGGCCCTGATTGAGGAAAGCGGCCCGAGCACTTGCTGCGACAGCCTCGTCCAGATCGCAGTCATCCAAGATGATGCTGGGGTTCTTACCACCCAACTCCAAAGAAAGTTTCTTGAAACTTGAGGCGCAGGAGATGGCGATTTTTCTACCAGTTGCTGTACCTCCGGTGAAGGAAATGGCGGGGACATTGGGGTGATCTACTAATGTCTGACCGGCAGTTTGGCCTATAAATATGTGCTAATAAGTGGTATGTTAAACTTAAATATACCTAGCCCAAAGACCATGTTGACGACACCAGGGGGTACTCCAACCTCGGCTATTATCTGACAGAGATCTTTTGCAAAGTTAAAACATAAATTTAAAGTAAAAATGAATTACAGTAGGCTGTCAAGCTAGTAAATTCACTGGGCTTGCATACGCAGGTGCAACCGGCTGCCATAGCTGGAGCGATCTTCCAAGTCAACAAGTACAACGGTCTATCAAAATATATCAACAAAAATTAAAGAATAAACCTTACAAGTTCCAAGGGGAAATTAATCCGGCTACCCCAACTGGCTTCCTATGAACGTAGTGAAGTCCAGTAGGTCCAGCTTTAGCATTGTCCGAGTAGTAAACTGGATCTTCAAACCACTGTTCTGAATAGCTAGCAAAGTATCGGAAGTTGTGGGAGGCCCTAGGTACGTCGACTGTCTTACACATACTTAGTACCTTACCTCCTTCCAAACTTTCAGCTAGAGCCAGCTTTTCAAACCAAGCTGGGGAGTCGATTCTGTCGGCTATAGCGTTCAAATATCTACTACGTTCAGAACGGCTGAGTATTTTCCATGAATCTAAAGCTTTGTTGGCCGCTTCAACTGCTGCATTGACTTCAGCTTTACTTGCGTTAGGTAGATAGCCGAGAAGCTAAAATATAATGTAAATGAAGATGAAATAAAAGTAAAAGTATATATATAAATTGAAGCTATAGATTTACCTTTCCAGTGGCTGGATTTTCCACAGGCAACGTTTCATTCGAACCGACAAATTCGTTGTTTATAAAGTTCTTTAAGACTAAAGGTTCAACTGCATTGGTATTAACTTGACCTGAAAGTAGCTTTATACCTTCAACGTCGATTTCCTTATTCCCATTTAACAAACTTTGAGACATTGTTGTAGACACTTGATAATACTTGAGATAGATGGTGGAAGTTGGTAAAGCTTTAAAGCTACTTGATTTTTAACTCATTCACTAAACTTTGTAGAAATCAGCTGATAGGATTTAAGTAGATCAACGTCACAAACATAGCCTATAAAACTGAGTGACAAACCTTTAGCCGAATCGAACTACCCTTAAATGGCCTTGTTGGGACCTTGAGCATCCCTTGTACAAGGGTGGCTTGAATATGTACTCCACTCTGCAAGTTAGTTTCAGATGACCTTTGGTTATGGTGAACTTATTATATGCTGAATACCTTAGTTCTGGCTTGTCACAAGCGCTAATTCTTTACAGTATAGAATACACTTCTGGGCAAACAAGAATCTAAGTAAAAAGTCCAACTGATAATACTTTTGTTAATCTTAATTAGCTGGATCTAGTCATACACCTATAAACCAGGAGAGTGGAGCTCAATTTATTCCAATTTACTGCTTCATCCATTAGCTTTTATCCCACAATAATTTTTAAGCTGTTTGAGTAAAGTGTAGAATAAATCTGAAGAGACGGCAGAAATCTGTAAAATGTAAACTCAATTCTATTAGAAAAATGAAAATAACTATAGCAAAACATAAACATTTACTAACAAAAGAAATACGCTATATATGCTATACATTTATATTTAACTTGAGAGAATTGTAGTTCAAAGAATAAAAAAATCCTCCAGTACAACTAAACTATTTAATCCATATTAATAGGCATTAAAAAATCCTAGCACATCTATAAGAGTATCGGCTCGATGGTTTAGTGGTATAATTCTCCCTTAGGGTGGGAGAGGTCCTGGGTTCGATTCCCAGTCGAGCCCTTCTTTTTTTGCAGCCTTGGATCGCCTTTCCTTTTGGATATTTGGAAAGCATTCATTTGTACAGTATCCTTTAATAGCACAAGTGGAGTCTACATGTTTTGCGAGAAATTATTTTTATATAAACAAACCTTAAACCTTTGTCAAGTAATGATGACTTTCAACCGAAATTTTAAAACCTTTGTTCGAAACTGTATACTGCTTTCATCTATATATCTAAAATAAAAGCACGAGCTCCTACCTCAGTCTTTTGAAACTAGGACTAAATAGTGTATATTTTAATTTAAGGGACAGAAAACTACACCATATAAATATGGAATGCCCCTTTATAAAAAGAATAGCTTTAGCAATGCATTTAACCACAATAATTTCTCTATTGGTTTTATATACTTCCCAAATCCTAACTAAAGGTTGTCAATCTCATACCCAAACTGTAATTTTAAAAACTTGGACCTACACTACCGTAACTAAGACTATATACTGTACAGCTGCAGCGACTTCGATCTACTAGTTTTATTATAAAACATATCACCTCAACCTACAAAAATCCTTATTACTACCTTCATTACTGTTGTCTTCAAATTCATATGGATATCTAACCTATGAATTCAAAGTTCATTTTGAAAATCTTATCAAATGCTAAGCTGAATATTCTTTTTATTTAAATAAAGCATACTTTGTTAGTTCTTTATATATTTTGGATTGATTCATCGTTTCCAAACTCTCCTTTTCGACCTTAGTACTTCCCGTTGTGGGTAGTATTGGTTATCGATTCCCTTATCGGACTTTATTTCAAATTCAAATTCTAAGATCAAATTGTATATAAAGTACTTTATGAAGTCCCATATACTTTTAAATATCTTAAAAAAGAAACGTCAGGTACATTTATAGCACTACAAAATTGTACTATATTTAACTGGTAGACAAAAAAGATACAGCTACTGAATAACAAATAAACCAAATGCATATCTCAAAAATATAAAAGGAGATGGATTTATATAGCATAAAAAATTAAAAATAAAATTAAAAGTGGTGAAATCACCTTAATCAAGCAGCATTTTCCTCAACTATGTTGTCAGTAGTGGTGTTAGCTTCGGATTTAACTTCCGTTCCATTGCTGTTGATTTGCTTCGCTTTAGGAGCTTCTGAACTATCCACATTGATCGATCGCTTTACACCCGTCATTGTCAAAGTCTGGTCGGCATCGTTAGCATTAAAGCTGGGAACGAGAATTTGTTGGCCCTGATGGACTTTGGAATCCAGTTTTTTGATGGTGGAGATCTTGGAGTCCAGTTGCTTGATGATGGAGAACTGCTTTTTAACGCCGACTTGAATTTTCTGGAGGGCAGCCTCTAATATCTTTTTAGTTTCATCATCAATGGTATCTGATGCGAGCTTGGATTTGATGGATTTTTGTTCGTTCATAAACTTTTCGAGTAGAACTACGTTCTTCTTCTGGTAGGCGACAAGGTATCCCAATTTATCCTGGTTCGTCGGTGCTTGCTTAGGAGTCTCAGGGGTTTTTTCGCCTGAAGTATTGTCGACATTGGGTTCCCTTAGCTTAGCAGCATTATGATAAACCTTCTTCCTAAATATATCTACAAACCGGTTGTTGAACATAGGCTCAGAGCTTTCTAGGGCTTTGGTAGCCGATTCAGGAGTGCTGAACTGGATTTCAGCTTTGCTAGATTTTTCACTTATGACTACTCGGTCTACAATACCGAATTTGGAGAAGAAGAGATTTATAGTTTCCTCGTTGCGGCTGTCGGCTGGGATATTGGTAATAATCAAGATATTAGGACTGAAGGTTGGCGGGGCCGGTTTCGTAAAGCTGTCATAGTTGGGGCCTTTGAAGGAATATTCCCGACTGTACTGGTAGGAATTGTCGTAGACTGGCGCGTAATTCTGCCTGTGTTCCGTAGTAATGGGGTTCAACCGGTTATTGGTAGCCTGCACCTGATTAACAAAACGTCTAAATGATTTAGTGTTAACTTGGGTTCGATAGCTCTCATATGAGTTACCATTGTGGGACAGTTGTCGCGTTGGGGTTGATAGGGTGGTGGATGTTTCGTCATGTACGAAGTTGCAGTACCCTGCTCTCGAACAGTAGCCGGTGTTCTGATAATCACGGCATATAGGTACATCCTTACTTATAAATTCATTGTTGTTAAGTTCAATGGAGCTTTCCAAGTTGATGGGTAATGGGGCGGGTAGGCGATTCGCAATGTTCTTCAATTCCTCACCAGGGGAGTAGCTGGAGTCCTTATCTGAATCCATATTATCATCATCGAGTAATTCGCTTGGATGTGAGCTCTCCGATTCCTTTTCCTCCGACTCATCAATGAGGATACCTTGAGATCTAAGGTGATTAAATAAATTACTGACAAAGGTGGTTGTATTCTCTTCAAGGAACTCTTCGAGCTGAACCTTACAATCGTTATACAAGTTGCGGTTGGATCGATCGTTTTCAATTAAGGCACATATGTAGGTTGCTAAGTCTTTGGAGTCGAAGTCTAAATATTCATCAAGTGAGCTCTGGATGTACTCTTCAATTTCTCGGGATACTTTGTTACTCATCTTTGTGAAGGCTAAAATCTTTGAAAAATCTTTTAGCTTTATAAGCAAATTCTATTTTGATAAGCAGTCAAATTAAATAGCCTGTTTTCATCACTTATTTGGCTCTAATAGATAAAGGAGTTTAATTGATTGAAATTCAAACAATGTTTTTGCTTAGCAATTTGTAAGCCTATGCAAAAATTTGGACTTTGCAAGCTGCTGTTTAGCATATTCAGTTTACCTATATCTTTTTAGGCTATTAAAGATAGGAAAGTATATACTTGTGACTAAAGATAAATCCCAAAAGCTACAGAGTTTAGAATTGAGTGGATACCTCCTGCTATACTCCTAAGTAATGTACCAAAGTTAGTTTGATTTTTCGCAAGCTATCCAACTTCGATTGCAGGAATGAAAAAGATATCTATATTGAAGTAGGTAGAAGCGAAGTCTACATTCTTTAACTTTACATGATTTTAGCTCTCAAAAAAGCTTCACTGTTGCTTATACATTAGGTCAGTATATTAAAACATATATAGCTTTATATCTCGAAACTTTCTGTAAATTGTTTACTGTTATCACTAGCATCGAAAACTTTCAAGCCTTATTATAATTCACACACCAGCTGTCAACAACTCAACCAACTAAAGTGTTGTGATAAACTCGGCAACAAAATCTAAACTCACATCTTTTAAGACTGTCTATTCTATTTGATAACATGCGAAACCGAGCCCCAGAGTATTCAAGACCTTGGACTCAGTTCCACAAGGTAAACTAAGTTCCAGTTTAGCCTCTTATAAAAATGTGCTACTTATCTTTGGAAAAGTAAGTAAAGCTACTGAATCAACCTCGATCAACAACTTGCATGTTTTGTATCCGACTGTAAAGATTTGGAAGTATTAAATCCTCTATCAAATTTCCAATCCAAGATACTTATATTCAGCAATTTTATACCAGAACAGGTATCTTGTCATATGTAGTAATCAAGGTGCGAAAGTGGAAGGTAACGGCGTAATATCAAATGGTATGTGCCTGTTAAATCTTAAAAATTGGAAATGGAATATATTTACCTTCCCAAAATTAAAGTTCCCATCCTATTACACCCATGTAACTAAGATTTTAGAGAACACTTAGATGCCTACATAAGCAATGTTTACAGCTCCACTTAAAAAATCATGACTCAAAGTTGCTTGATGGGTTAGATTTCAAAATGAGTACTCATCGCTCATCTTTATGTGATTATTCAACCTTACTCAACCATGCTTTAGGGTACTCAAATCGACAGTTTATGAACCCTTTCTATGAGTTGATCAAAGTGGATAGCAAAGGTAGAGTTTGGACAACTGCAGTACCAAACACTAAAGAAGCTTCCCTCAGTTGGTTCAGTTCCCTGTAGCCTTCGTAACTAATAATGATATGCTTGTCAGTGGCCATATAATAGCAAAAGGATGTTTATCCTACAGGATATGATGTCTTGACTTTGATGAGGATGTTTGGACCGATGTGGATGTTAGAAGTTCTTTCGAAAGTGATTCCTGGAACGTAGATTTTTATTATTCTAAAGACAGAAAATACTCTGTTTAATCGTTCTGATAGAGATATTTGATACAACTGGTTGTAAAAGAGTTGATTTTGAACATGCTACGATAGTAAGGTTCTGAGTGCTGGTACTAAATAAGTTTACGAAATATATTTGGCTTGAAATATTAATCTCATTTATTTAGTCTCACAATTTCATATGCTAATATGTGATGCATATATATAAAAGTTGGCCTTTGAATAACAGTGTCATCTTAGCAGTGGCTATCAAATGTTCCTATAGCTTCTTCAGATATTGGAACTTCTCTTCTCTTTCTAAAACTACTTACTATATCTGGAATTTGTTAGTAAATGTAATTTAGGATAATATTGTACCAAATAGCCAAAGGTTTTATGAACAAAATACACGAGGTTTAGCTATATGAAAATATATCCAATTTTCAATACAAACCTTGCGTTACAATAGACCTCGACATCTCTTCTATTCCATCTCATCACAAAGAACCAAGACAAATAATCGGTTGATCCATAGGAAAAATCAGTACTGGTCGATAAATTATGGATTCCGTACTAAAAATCCCGAAATGTTTTCGTTATCTACAATTATATAAAGTAAAAATACTATATAAGGGAATTAATCCACTCACGTTCTGGATGAATTGGGAACGAAAAATGTTTAAAAGGGCGAGCCCAACGAAAAGTCTGGTAAATTTTAACAAAAGTTATGTTCAGAGTTTTACCAAGGTTTGCCAACAACTTGAAGCTCAAGTTCGGCACTCAAATTTCATCGAAAGTCCATTTGACTACTCAAGTAAGTTTTTTTATATGGTATATACTTATATCCTGCATTATCATCTTTACTGTTAAATAGGCATTATATCGCAAAGCTCAAGATCTCCAACCGACAGACTACGATTTCCCGGCAATAACCAAACTCCACCAATTTCAAGTCGAGGTCAACCCAAATGCCAAGATAGAAGTAGAACCCATCCTCTTAAAAAACTTCGTCAACAATGAGTTCAAGCCTTCCACCAACTCCAACAACAACCTCAACATGTTCAACCCAGGCAACGGTAAACTTCTAGGCCAGTTACCCAACACCCCAACCTCTGAAGTGGAGGAGGTAATAAAAGTTGCCAACTCAGCCTTCAAAACTTGGTCCAAAACTACCAAGAAGGAGCGTAGTGATCACTTGAACAAAATAGCTGACATAATGAGTTCACCTTACTGGTTTCAAAAGTTATGCTATGCCGAAGCGTTAGAATCGGGCAAGAAATTCCAAGATGTGCAAGCTATAGATATCCCCAAATCAATTGAAAACTTTAGGCAGTACGCTAGGTTGATTGTCGATTTTAACGATGACAAGACCGTTATTACCGAGCGAATCCCTGGTAATGATATGGCGACTACTGGATTGCATTATTTGAATAGGAAGGCTAAAGGGGTGGCTGGATTGATTGCTCCTTGGAATTTGTAAGCATATATCAATAATGCTATGCTTGATATTTATATTTTATTTCTGGGTAGCCCGTTGTTCCTGTTGACTTGGAAGGTAGCTCCAGCTCTGGCATCCGGATGTACAGTGATCTGTAAACCCAGTGAACTGACCAGCTTGACGACTTACTGTAAGTAACTTGATATTTCCAACTTTCCAGTTCAACTAACTGATAGATGCTTTTAGACTTGAGTCAAATAGTCAAGGAAGCCAATCTGCCTCCTGGTGTCTTCAACGTAGTCTACGGTTCAGGTGCCACTACTGGTGAGGCTTTAGTACGTCACAAGGATGTCCCAGTAATATCGTTTACCGGTGGAAGTCAGACTGGACTACATATAGCCAACTTGGCCTCTAAAAACCTAAAGACGGTTTCTTTGGAATTGGGAGGTAAAAACCCCTGCATTGTCCTACCCGACGTCGACTTGGACGAAGTCGTAGCTAAAGCTGCCTTCTCCAGTTTTGCCAATCAAGGTCAGATCTGCCTAGCCATATCCAGGATCTACGTACACTCCAGTATCTATCAGGAGTTCCTAGCCAAATTCATCGCCTTCACCAAAACGAACTTCAAGGTAGGCGATCAGTTCGATTTAAATACAAACTTAGGTTGCCTAAGTTCCCAACAACATCTATTCAAAGTTCAATCGGCTGTAGAGCTAGCTAAACGAGAAGGCGGCGTAGTTCAGTTAGGTGGTCACATCCCTACTTTCCCCTCAGGTTCACCGAACGCTAGTGGATACTACTATAGCCCCACTATCATCACTAACTTGGATATCGACAGCAAGACCGAGCAAAACGAAATCTTCGGTCCCGTCACCTCTGTAACTCCTTATGATTCCATTGATCAAGCCATAGAATTGGCTAACAACAGTAGGTATGGGTTGGCGGCCTGCGTCCATGGTAATGACTTAAGGGTAACTCGCAAGGTCGCTGAACAGATCGAAGCAGGTATGGTCTGGGTCAACTGCTGGTTAGTTCACGACAAGAACATGCAGTTTGGTGGGTTCAAGATGTCAGGCATGGCCGACAACAAGGAGGGAGGCTTAAAAAGTTTGGGGTTATTCACCAAGGCTACTAATATCACTTTAGCTGATTAAAACCAATACGTTTTTCTTATATATTCCTGCACAGATGCTAATTGTACTGCTTTTATATTATTTATGTTGAGTACTTTGGAGCTTGTTCAAGTTCTGGAAATGATATGGACAAGCTCTAAAGCTTTTAGTGATTTCGAAGATGAAATAGAATAGTAAAAATGTGTAATAGAAAGATTTATTAGACTTGAAAGATATACTCTTGTAAACATGGGATATTGTATAAAAATTCAAATAAGTGGTTTAAATGCTAAAGTCTTGTTATAAGTCTTGATAGAACTATAGTGTTCCTTAAGGATATTAAAGCCCTTTTAAAAGACTATAGGGAAATCCAGCATATTTCTCCATTAAATACCTATTTGATCAACTTCAAACTCCTTTCTAAACCTTGAAAAATATAGATTGGCACTAAACTAGGTAAAGCTAAGTTTAAAGTGGTGGCAAAAGCAAATTTTAAATCCATCTCGACTTACCTCACATATAAACCATCCTTGATTACCAACTTGAGTCAAATAAATTTGAAGAGGTGATATGGCGCAAGTTGTGTAATTTGTGTTATCAAGGTATATACTTTGAAATCTTACATTGATTTTAAAGAGAAAACAAACAAAATGTTTTCTTACTTCAAATATAGACACCAACCTTTCCAATTCCACTTTAATCTCAATCCACCTTGGTCCCATTTTCTCTACCTCGCTGTCTCGTTCAACAAAAGCTGCTTTATAACCAACAAAGCAAAATCATATTTACATCAAAAGATAAATTTAAAGTTCAACTGTTTTGGATGCCCACACAATTTCTTAAATAAATAGTAGTAGAGCCGATAATATAATTCAAAACAGGTTGAGTAGTGTATGTAAAAATAACTATAAAAGTGAGCTGATAAAGTTAATAAGTTAAGATTCTCGAATCTCATACAATTGTACAAAGTATACACGTAAACTCCATAGCTACTTTGTCATCTATGCTAGATTTAAAACTATATGCCCTAAGTACTTTAATAGTGCTATATAAATCTACTCTCAGTAGTCGATAATAAAGCCAATTTTCAACTAAGCATAGCCATTTAGTATGCACCCATGAGCATATATTTAAGTTAAATTAAATGATCAAAAGACTTTTAGCAAGCCAAATAAAATGGTTAGTTTTCGACATGTATTTTGAATTTCAACTTTATTGTGTTATACCTAGGTTTCATATTCTATTGTTGAAAGCTTTTAGATGCTGATGTTTATACTTCATTTGATATCATTTGCTGAATTAGTTGGATATTCTATTTAAAGCATACAACTACCAGTATCTAATATTATATACCCCAAATACAACACTATATATCATCCAATAATAGCATCTTAGAGCTATTAGAAAATTTCCTTTATAATGTTATGAGAGCTATTTTTATTAGTAAGCGAGCTAGAATGTTAATTTTTATAAAGTATAGATTACAATCCGACAATACTAATATTTGCTGAATTTGTCAATATTAACGATGGCCTATATTTAACATATATGCCTAAGAATAATGCTGTGCGTCGATTATCCAATCTGACTATATTCTTCCTTTAGAGGCTTTAACTTGAGAATCAGCTTAGAGAAAAGAACTAGAGTCTAACTTGAGAAGAAAACTGGACATATCAGTCAAAGCTAAGACCTTCTGAGTATATTGATATAGCTGTCTTTGCTACTAAATATATTACCTTTTGAAAAGGTAAGCGATGTTTTCATCAGCACTATATATATCAGTGATAAATGCTGCCTAGTGCTTCATTAAAGTAATGCTTATTAAACTTATGTACTAGCCCAAGTATATACCATACGCCTGTACAATCTCTTTGGCTTTTGCTGAGATCGTCTGTATTGGGAATCCATTAGCTCAAGAACTGACACATAGACTCACAGTCAAAACTTTCTAATTTGAGACTGGAATAAAATATTTGCCTTTGATATTCAACTTGCAACTTTTGAACTAGACAAAATGGCAACACGTCAAAAAGGTAGGATAAGTATCTTTTTTCAAATATCTTGCGAGCTAGAACTTTATCAACACAAAAGTACAAAGTTAGTATTGGGTTTATTATCCATATTTATGCAAGGCAGAGTATTAAAATGCAACTTAGGAACTTCGCGTAAATCAGAAAAGCCAGGTACTAAGCGCGAAAGGGTAGAGACACCAGTCATCCAAGTACCAGAAGTTCAACCTACCCAGATGAAAACCAACTTTTCACCAAAGTCCGAACTCCCCGGTCTGAAGAGGTATGCACTCGAACCACCTCCCAACGTACTGCCATTAGATAAACAGACTAAATTAGGTTTGCAACAATGTTCAATAGTTTTTATTCAACCCATGTATATTAGATTTCCCAGGCCTTTACCGATGTGAAGAAAATTCAATTGAAATGAGACTCGTTGCCGATAAAATTAGAAATGGCTTTTTCGATAAATATGAATTCAAGGTAAATTTTATTATGGGTTCATAATTTAAAGAAGCTTTAAAGGAAGAGACGAACTTTGCAAGCGATGATCCAAATAATGTCATCTACAGGGGACAAAAGCTACAAGAACTTGGTTATTTTATGAAAGAAGTTCTCGCTAAGAAGAAGCAAGATTACTTTGCATGGTATTTTTGGCATTTTATTTGACCTTGGATTTAACATCAACATATGTTTTCTATTTAAATGCAATAGGAGAGTTGGATTACCAAAAGTTAGTAAAGAAGCAATGACCGAGAAAGAAACACAGAATTGGATTATGGACTGTTGTAACGTTTCAATTCCCCTTAACAAACTACCTCTCGTCGTCCCGCATGGGTAAATAACTTTACTATTTGCCCTTAACCAACGTCTAGATTACGCATTGAAATGCTAGTTAAAAGCCTTTCTGACCAGAACGCACCAATTTCTCGAGCTATATGGTTATTTAAGATGATCATACTGTCTGATTATGTACAAGCTTTCCCAATTCTCGTTACTAACTTTACCTAGCTTTCAGGAAACCCTTTGGATGAAAATAGCAATGATACAGCTGATTTAGAGAATGAAAACGCCTCAAAAGTCGCTTCTCGTATCTCTGAATGGACGTCCCAGTTCATTAGACTTTTGGAGCGATTTATAGGAGAAATATTGAAGTACTCCCCCACCGACAACCAAGACCCATCCAACCTTGAAAAGCTACTTAAATGTTTCAATTACAGGTTTTATTTGGAATGTGCTTTTGTCTAACTATTCACTAGCCTAAAGATTGCTGAATGCATCTACTACCAAGATCTTTTGGATCAAAAGCTGTTTTTAAAATGGCTCTCCGACTCGATCTTCGCCAACATAAACAAATGTGCCCTTCTGTTCCCTTTACTCCTACCGCTTCTACCTGAGTTCTGCAGGGTTCGTGCCCTTTCAGTCATGTTAATAAAGTCACTTGCATCTCATCATGAGCGGGTAAGCTTTTTACGATTTAAACCATACTTACAGTCAAATAGATGCTTTTAAATACTGATTCTGGCCTAAACAAAACTTCTTTCACCTCTTTCTGTCGTGGTATTTTAGAAGTAACTTGAATATTTATTTTTATTTGATTAATTTTTAGACTATGATGATCAAGATGCCTGATGTCTTCTTCAATCCAAAGACATTTTATTCAGAGAAGATCGATTGGAATCGCATGATAACTAGCCCACCGTACCAGGACTTGGATGTTGTATATACTTCGCTTGGAGTCAACCCGGAGCCATCAGAATTACTCACCATCTTTGCTTCCATACAGGAACGAAATGAAAAATTCTATGCTGATCCCTTTATCAAATTTATGCCTCAATCTAGTACGAATGAATCTAAAGTTCTTTATGAGCGCGATGCTGATACGTCGCCTTTCAAGGTAATATACATTAGTGTACTTTAATTAAAATGAACAGGGACTTGAGAAAATTGATTTATCTTCAGATCTTGCCGAAGTTACTAGCTACGTCTTCAGAAGTGTTAAAAGGCCTACTCTTGATAAAGTATTAGCTATCATTACCACTCTATTAAAGTGGACGATAGTCAATATGGACTCCGAACCTGAATTAAAATACCTTACCTGTGCGGTTATTAAAATATGGGCTGAAGCTCGATACGAAGTTAGTGAATCAACCCCAATGGTAAATTCCAATTCAATGATGGGCACAGCTAACGCATATTTCCAACCTAATCGAAAACACATGGTGGAGGAAGCATTGTTTCGTTTCATCTCGGATTTCGACCCTACATTCAGTTTAAAAAATGAAGCGCTGAGTGAAAAATGTTATTTCAACACGGAGGATGAAGGTCAGCTGAAGAGTTTTGACTTGACGATTGTAAACAACATTGGGCTTGATGCCATGCATAAGCTAACTGAACTACTTTCACAACTTATATTCCAGGGAACTTTTTCCTATTCGCAATACTTGACTCGCGCCATGAATCGACGACTCTTCGAGCTAGAATCAGTCAGCTCAATCTCCATAAAGCGACATACTTTCTACTTGCGGTCATTGCCAGCCTACGGAGACTGCAACGCCAATTTAGATAATCAACGGCAAGAGTATCTTTCCAGTAGTCCGTATAGCTTCCCTACCGTAAGCTCGTTGCCTAATCATTTCTAAAGCTTTTAGTTTTTACCAAATAAGGAGTTAGATGACATTGAGTTTTCCTACGAGATGCTGGCAAAAAACCTAAGCTCGATCTTTGGCTTCGAATCCCACACAAACTCTCCACGGGTGCCTTACTCGGTAGCAAAATCTTACAACTCTCGAAACAACTACGACCTTTGGGACTCAACCTTCTTGAACCGATTGAAGGATTCTACAGCGTATGTCCGAGGGGAAATAGTCAAGAAGTTACTTATTGGTGTAACAAGTTACGTGAAGAAAGTAGAAGGGTAATTGACTTTGTTTTGACTGAAGCCAGCATCGAATTCTAACTAGTAAATTCATAGGATCAATAAATCGATGTTAAGCCCAAGAGAATTTATTTATATCTCAAGTTTACTCGAAGGTTTAAACGAGCTGGGAGCCCTGTGTGAGGTAATTCACATCTATTGAATGCGTTTTAACTTTTTAGATATCCATATGGGTGATGACTAAATCAACGAACCGAGCTATAATCCACTATTTGATTGAAACTTTTGAGCGAGTGAAATCTACTGTTGTCTCCCTTGGTTTTTCCGGCACCATATTTGCAGCCATGCTAAACAAGGTAACATTCTTTCTTTTATAAAGCTAACGTACCGGCAGCATCGCGAGTTGGTAAAATTGACAGATTACTCTGACAAATTCCTTGTAGTCTACCTACTAAAACTTGTGTCTGGAAATGTCAAAGGCTCGAGCTCCGAAATTAAGACAGAGGTAAGCACTGCTTGATACCAACCTTAACATGTATTTCTAGCTAGAGAATTATATCATGTCTGTGTTCAAATATGATCCGATCAACACCAGTTTAATTAGAGAAATTCCAGATACTATAGTTGAATTTGACAGTTTATCGACCGATACTACGAATTCCTATGGCATATCCTTGGGAATATTTTTAAAATATAGACATCTACATGGTTGGTGGGAAAAGATATTCAGTAGTTCTATATCCAATGTCCAAAACCACTTCGGCATCAATGCCAAATTGAATTCGACTAGTGAATTAGAATACATTCGAAGCATGTCGACCTTATTTAGATTTCTTTTGGATTTTGTCTCTAACACTTCAACGCCTATTGTCAAGAAGTTTCAGACTATTCTACAAGAAAACAGTGAGTTCTCATCGACTCCAGTACAGACTAGAATTCGTGAATGGAGCTTGGTATACCTGGCACTGCTTTCTCAGAAGGCACAGTGCCCTATAGGCTTGATAGTTAAAGAGTGCGTAAGGTTGTTGAACCCCTTTGTCAACCAGCTGCTGGAGGTAGCCTTTTAATAATATTTTTGCTAAATATCGTAGAAAAATCTTTCTGTAAATTTTTCGGACGTCACCGTCTTTGTCCTGATCAAAAATGTAATATTTGTTCTACGCCTGCTGCTGTTGGATTTGAAGAAGGATGATAACGGAAATAGATTCGCCTTCGCAATACAAGTAAGATTGAATATTACTATATAGCTTAGAAAGTAGGATATTGTAGGATTTGAATCAGCTAGAAAAGTGCATTTGAATACTGTCGATAAATTAGAGCCCGTCTTCATGCTCCTGTACCAACTCACTGTTTTGGAAACTTTTGTAGATCCCTCCAATTCAATTTTCGACGACATATATAGCTTTAAAGCGGAGCTTTCTCAAGCTACTTGGTTACTAGATATTTCGAACCAGAATTCGACTTTAATCTACCAACTTTACGTGTCCGACAGCTTCCTCAAGTTACGTAATGACCCCATCTCGAAGAAGGAACCAAGCCTACCCCCAAGACTTATCGTATCCAAGCTTTTGGAGATGTTTTTGTCTATTTTAAAGATCGTGCCCCTAGGTAAATATATCGATTTAGCATTAACTAATTTTCATAGTTGAAGATTGTACATCTTTATTTATCCATCCTTTGAAGGTTAAAGATCGAAAGTCCACTTTCTTAGATGCCTCCATCTACGACTTTTCCACCTCCAACCAAAGGCTAGGTTTAATCGGAATCCGCTTTTACTTTGATATAATTTCCTACAAGGTATATTTTTACATTTCTCATCATTTACATATATTTAGGAGAATTTCAATCTCGAAGATAACGACCTTCGAAGCTTTGTCACCTTGTTCTTCCAGATCTGGGTGAAAAATCTTACATTCCCAATGTTTTTACTTGCAAGGATTATCAAATCGATACCTCTATATTTTTGGCCTAGTTTCATCAAGGAAGGGACAGCCATCTTGATGGATACTAAAGGGGTGCCGGATACCGATATATCTAGTTTTATAACGAGTATCAAGCCCTACTTCACTTCGGAAAATATTCAAGTCCCCGGTATTAGCGAGCGTTTTCATGCGGTACTGTCATTGTTCCTCTACGATAGGACAGATTCTTTGACAGATTGGGCTGGGGTAGCTAGTGGTATAAGAGACCAATTTAGTTCCGAACTTATCGATATGAAGTTGGATTTAGGTCGGTGTATATTCAAAGACCTGAGATTGTTCAGCCAGTTTTCTAAGGTAACATTGTCTTTTATTTTTAAAGCTAAGCTAATTAGGAATCCGAACTTATGTTATTAACTGGATGTTCGATCAATGATACTCGATTGGATGTGGCCGAGTTTAACAAGCCCATGGTAGTTTTTAATTTAGATGTATTGCTCATATATTTTATAGGGCCAGTTAACGTTGGAGTTGATATCCAAAAATAACGTTAGTATATTTAGCGACCACACTATAGTTTTACAACAAGAATTGCTTTATAAGCTTGAACTATTGCCCCCTATCCTGTCACTCTTATTACGTCGATCACCCATAAACGACATATTGACTTGGTTAGAAACTTTGATCAATCTAATTCAAAACCCACTGGTTATGAACTACTCCTCAGAAGAAACCAAAGATGACGGGCCATTGTACCAACTTCTTTTGGACCTGCTAGCCTACTTCAACAGCGAGGTGCCGAAGGATCACAAATTCAAGGTGTTTGGACTGCTACGTAAACTTTTCCAGAACTTGACACCTAAAGCAGTCGACGATCCAAGGATACGACGCATCTTCCCCTTTGAATCCCAATCCTGCTTCCCGAATTTCACTTTACCCCCCGAGAACTCAATCCTCTACCCTCATGTCAAGCGTAACATTGACCCGATCAAAGCGTGGAATTGGGACGCTCATTTGATGCGCGACGGCAATGTACCATCCCATCTACTTATCTTTAGACCAAGAATAATCCATTCCTTCTACAAGCCAGGGCCTGGTCCCAAGGAGAACGAAGCTACTGCCCTTATCAACTTCCACCAGTACGACAAGGATACACAGACCTCGGCTGCCTCCAACGGCCAACCCCAGATGGTCCTAACGCCCACTAACCCTCCCAACGCTACTCCTCAAGCCATTGCTCCTAACATCAGTCGTCTAGCTAACCCCAGTTTACGAAACTCCCCCAACCAGAGTGGCTATGTCGCTACATCACAATTCCCACCTCAATCTTTGAACTTCAACCTGCCCTTCCAGAAGAACCCGTAGGTAAGTATAGATTATTTGATTTATATGTTGTATAAATAAAGCTGCTTTATCTACCTTCGCCATACTTAATCTATTTTAAACACGCTATTTAATGAAACAAGTATACCTTTAATCTAGGTAGAAATGCCTATTCGCTACTATATCTATTTTTCAAATGCCTTTTACAAAATATATAAGAGCCTTTTAGCTACTTAGTTGTTGACGTCACAATATTGCTCTTAGAAAATTACCAAAACCAGCCTCGATTAGAGATTCTTATCCATCCAAAGTGTACCTTATACACAGGTCACACCAGCATAAGTTTAGGTACCCCTTCCACCAAACCTACCAACTTTGAATATATAATGTGCTATGTAGAACCGTTCTCTATTGATAAGTTAGTAATTTTAGTAATTGCTAGATCCGTTGATTCCAAGGAGAAAATTGTCCACCTATATTTTTATTTGGTCTAAGTAGGAGTATAAGCTAAAAACATATCCACTTCTACTATACTTATCCTAGACCATATAGCAGTTCCTAGTTCCAACTATGGCCTCTCAAGGAATGTAAGCATCGTAAATAAGGTAACTTCAACTTTGCTCAAAGTCTAAGATGGACTTACTCCGTCAAAGTTATCATTAGTAATTTAGTTGAGAGGAGAAACCTGTCTTTTAAAAACAAACAGGTATCCACCATAGTTCGATTTAGTAGTTACATATCAGTATAAAATAAGTTGAGGGGAAAACCTGTCATTTCCATATAAAAATATGATTACTTGAAATTTTACAGATGTTGGCATCCACAACCAGATATTCATTTAAAACTAAGTTCCTATACCTTTTAAACTTTTATTCCAACCAACCTATCGAGTTGACAGAGATCTAGAAAGTTTATGGGAACCATTTACAAGATAAAAATACTTTAATTTGGCAAGGGAATAGTTTAGTTTGGGAATATGTCTAACCATCAGCAACTATTCCGTTCAACAAAACTGGACGACAATTTACAACTGAATTTGGAAGGAAATAACCGACTTTATTGAACAGAATAGAACTTAGATTTTCGATTTGATAAAGGTCCATTAGCAGTGGAGTTACAATTCACATAACAATTCCACTTATAAGAGGAACATTCGACGCAACCTAACTTGTTCTAATTAGCAAAAAAAGCCTCAAGTTTCTTTCGTATCTCTACGATAAGATCGACAGAGAAGCTGAAGTTGAACTTGAAGATAAACACACCTTCAATAGATACCTTATTTAGGACATGGTCAATACAATCGGGCCTCAAAAACTTGAGGCCGTCCAAGAAATCTAGATTCAAACTATTAGTCTACACAGCAGAGTAAGTACTTTACGACTGCCTACTGTTTGATGTAGTCCAAGTTCCCAAGCTTTGCATAGCTTTAGGCATACGTTCAATTTACAAGGTATTGGTGTGGCTCTATGCTAGGTCTACCTACTATAGTAAAACGTCAATTAAAACTAACAAAGTCCATATAATCTTTTAAAACAAACTTTTAGAGGGTAAGCAAAGCAATAATTTATATTCATAGTACAAGAGCTCCTACATGACAAAGTCGAGTAGGAGGAATCTTGATTGGCAGGTAGATACCAACTTGGTATGAAAGAGTGTTTGTATCTATAGGTGTCGGGTGGTAGAACCTCTATATACAGGAGGGTTCTAGGCGACGAAGGTTAGTTTAGTGTAAGCCAATGCTGGAGTAATCCTGGACCAAGGTGTCAAGGAGAAGGTAGTCCCGGTTAGGGAGCATGGTAAACTGGGCTCGAATTGTGTCCAAGGCACTCTGGAGGAGGGGCAAGTTATCTTGAAGGATGACATTGAGGCTGGCCAGCTGCCATCCGGCAGTGTTATACTGGTAGCGTAGCGAGTGCTTGTAGAGCTCGCGCTCCCGTGTCAGCGGGAAGCTGAGCTTATGGGCTGGGCATTCCTCGCTGAGGGCATCGTGGAAGATAGCATTCTTGAGTTTAAAGTCGTTAGTAAGAGTGTGCACGTCGACCGAGACCAAGTCGATGCGGATAAGGCACTGGATGTACTCGTAGACGACCCAGAAGCTCATCCACATGGTGGGGAAAGGCTGAGGTGGGGGCAGTAACGTGTCGTTGGTGTTGATCTTGGGCAGAGTGGTGCGAGGGGAGATGGTGGGGGAGCTAGAGCTGCCACTGATAACTTGGGCACGTTTACGCAACGTACCGTTCAGCAGCTTCTTTTGGCGGGCAGCTCTACGGGACTGGAGCCCAGGTAGGCGGTTGCAGTACGAATCGACGGCTCGTTGTAGGAGACCCCGCTTGCCGGCTAGGATGGAGGGGTTGCGGTAAACCAAAGACCAGCCTAAGCGGTTGCAGCGGGTCTCGTACTTCCAGCGGTTGCCGCGGTAGTCGTTTTTGTCGCAGAAGGCTCGGGGGTACAGGCAGTTCTTGTCCTTGATGTCCTTGGGGATGACGTTGATGAAGTCGTCGTCTTCGTGTGAGATGTCGATGCGGATCTTGTAGTGATGCTCATTACCCTTGGAGGAGTAAGTGAAGCGCATGTACTCGATACCATCTTCAAGGAAGGTGACGGGGCTGGTGGCAGGCAGGACGTGGGTGGAGGATGAGGAACTGGGGCTGGGGGCTAGGGACAGAATAGGCACATCCATTTGGTCATCCATCGAGAGGTCATTGAGGGGGATATTTTTGACGACATTGGGGATGGCGGCTGGGAAATCGGGGATGATGCCGTCGGTAGGAGTTAGAAGTGTGCTTGAGCTCGAAGATTCGCTACTGGTCATCTTTTTGCTTTGTCTAGGCTTGCGAGGCTTGCTCTGCTTACGGTTGGCCTTCTTAGGCTTGCCGTTGAGCAGGAGACTCAAAGCAGTGTCGAAAGCAAAATCAGACTGCAGCAGCTTGCTTATGTCTTCAGCCTGGGCCAGGGCGGCCTGGTTGTTGAAGTAGGCTGGCTCAGTAAGCGCCATCGGGGCAGGCTCTAGCCTCTTTATGGGGACGAGGTATGGTGAACGGTCTATCAGCTTAACTTGATCTATGGGGAAGCTCGAGGCGTTGAATTGCTTGGTTTGGGTTCGGTAATCTATAAAACTGTTGGTGTCCATCGTATCTATTAAGGTATCTATAACTTTTGAAATAATTTAATGAAACTCCAAACTGAAGCAAATGCAATCTATACACAGGAAGTGAGCAAAGTGAATTTTGGGAAGAACCATCCTATTTATACGGCACCAGTCTCAAATCAATGGAACTTGTTGTGCTGTACACTAAATTTAAGCCTTTGCTTAGAAGTGGTTACAACTTAAGACCGATTTATTCTCGTAAAGGGCCAATCAGCCTCGATTTTAATTATTTTTTTTCTAAATCCAAGCAGCTATGACTGAATAGTTTCTTTAAGTTAAAGAATGTTTTAGTTCACAGCACATCTCCTATTTCAATTGGCCAGACCTATCCTAATCTCATCTCAGTTCTTTTAAATCTATGGGTTTTTACTTTAATTAGAGACAGCAAGGATATAAGAGATGGAATTCAAAACCATCTCAATTATCGAGCTACCATACTGAATCGCCAAAGCTCATACTGGTAGATAGGAAACCGAAGAGCAGGATAAGTTAAGGGCTCAGATGTTAACCACGGGACTAGCCCCTCAACTAGCGTCCATCTTTGATTGAAAGTTGGTCACAGTGTATAATATAGCCGTTTATAGTTAAACGTCCTGCCTCCGGTACTTTTCGGACCCCATTAGGTAATTTTGGGCAGATTTACCCACTTCCTTTACAATAAATTGGCGCTTGACAAATCAAAGGCTGCAAGGCGTAATTTTTACGACCATAGCTCTAAATTCGGGTCATCCAGCTACATATAAGGGAAGTTTAGGGTGGGATGGAAAACCAGTTTGGTCATGCTCATATCTTATGAGCAGTTGGCAGGTTTTTAATCCAGCATCTTGATCCTCAAAACCGTTTGAGAACATAACCTTTATAATGGTTTGGGGCGAGGTATATTTGGGGTACCTGTAGATTATCTTAGTTTTTGTTTCGGTAGCTGACCAATTTGGCTAAAGTTTGCCATAGGATTGAGGGAACGCTGGACCTACCTATGTCTCCAGTTTTTAGTGGATTTTAATTATCGGTGATATAACGAAGCCTATAACCTCTTATAGTATAGTGGAAATGGGACTGGCTCTCTAATGTATACACTCCGTCTATTATAGTACTGATTCGCATATTTGTTGGTGAAGTTTCATATAACCTCCTGTTCTAAAAGTGATGGTCTAATGCTTTACAGATTTTCACTTATGTAGTCACTTTTCTATTGATCTACTTGAACTGAAAACTAAGTATACATGTTTATTATTACTAAATCGTATGCTTTATTCGATATGCAATATCGATAAAACCGATATCCCTTTAGTTTTCAAATATAGGAACATAAAATTCTAGTGATTTGTAAGCCATCTACCAAGATCGAGGCACCTATTACCCACAAACTATCTGCTGACGTTTCAATAAGGATATTGCAAATTCGTATCCTCCTATAAATGCTTAATATTAGGTAAGATAGAGATACATAGTCGGGTACTTCTTTGACTGTGTACATTTCAAATGCTTATAAATGGTAGCAATAGTAGCACCACATTTGTTTATAACTGCATACTTTCAAACTCCGAGCAATATCCCTTTTTACTAAAGGTAAACAATCGGAGTATTATCATTCTAGAAGGTATATTGCTTTGAATCCTATTTTTCCGATCAATATTTAAAGAAATATACACTAGTATATATGAAAAATTCAATATCGATAAATTAAATAGTGTTTCTTTACATTCAAATTTCTATACAACATAAGTATACTTATCTAAATCAGTATAAAGCACCGATTGCTTTGAAATTCGATATCTATTTGAAATTCTCAATATTTCACCTCATCAATTAGTTAATTATATCGTGTGTAAATTAATTGTTTTAATTTAACTAGGTTAATTATACATAGAAACAAGCTCAAACATGTGTAAATATCAATTCCATTTACTACTTTAGCAAGCGAAATATATATCCGCGCAATATACCTTTTCTCTAGGCTCTATATTCTACAGTAGCTTCCCAGGAATACCAAGTGTTTTCATAAATAAAGAATAGCACGATATCACTTTGATTATAAAATCATAATTGAGGTATTGTAAACATATAGGGTGTGTAAAGCTTGAAGGAAGGCACTATTTAACTGGTAGGTTGTCATAGAAGGCCTATTACTACGTTCGCAATTAAATGGAGCTGGTGTGCATAACCTCCATGGACAAGTCTATAGAAGCTTGCATGAATGACATATTAAATTTTGAACATGGAAAGGCCGACATATGAATCAAGATTATTTTACGGAAGCACTGATTTGACATCTAAATTACATTTATGGCTGCTTAATATCGGTCTAGCCAAGGTTTCAAACAATTTAAGGAGGGTTCTGCTGTTGACTACTTGGCTCGATGTATGGAAAGCTTATTTACTTATGAAGTAAACTGGAGGTGGTAAATTAAAGCCTCACCTCGCTTGCCAATATTTATGGAAAATCTTATTTTGAATCGGTGTTAGATGTTGGGATATATAGTAGCTAGCTCAAAATCCAATATATATTTTCGTACCGATAGGAAATTTATACCATTATACTAATCTACGGAAACGAACTAAAGTACCTCTAATTTTGATAGTATAAAAGGTGACGCTGGACCCGACATTAGTCTTCGGGAACAAGTAACCTCATGTCTTACTGAAAGGAATATAATTATATGCATAACCAACTAGTAAAACCACTTTCATTAACATTTCAATTACAATTATCCATGGGTATGAGTGGAAAAAGTCCAACATCTCAATTCTACACGTAACTCAATTGAAAACTAAAGGATGGCTATTAGCTTTGTATAGTTGATCTGTCGGTTTGTACCTACAGTTGGAGTAAATACTTATCTCAACCCTCTCAAATCTCGTCGACAGTTTCCAGTCCCATTTAAAGTAGGATCTATATTTACACTCATTTACAAAGAATAACCCTCACTTTTTTGTTTACGTTCATTAGTTATGATGTCGAGCCGGCACTACAGCTGTTCCTATAGCCTAGCTAAATATCTATAGCTAAACCGGTAAGAAATCACCTGGAGTTTCTAAACATCAAGGCAGTACCAACATTCCAAATTTTTCCAAGCCGAACCTACGTCCCCTAACCTATATTTAGGTAACCAAATTCCGGAGAATCCACCTCAATCGAACTGTCAAATCCATGCTTTACAAGTCAAAATTAGGGATGGGCACCTACGATTGCTGGGACCCCGACCAAACTTAAAGTGGCACCTAGCCTTATCTCCAATTCCTATATAAAGATATCCACCAATCTTCGCTAGCACTACTAGTATATATTTAGAACCTGGACCAACACATCTTATTTTGGTACAAGAAATCCGATGTGGAACAGTATAGTAGGGCTGTAACTTATACCTTGCAAAGGTTAGGAAGGTTGCATCCAAGCTTATATGGTTAGGTTCGAATAGTGGTTTTGATAAAGGTTGATACCTTCTAACCTAGTTCAAGAATTCTATGGAACGCAATTAAAGTATGGATATACATTTCTGATATAAGTGCAATAAATATAATTTGATTGGTGATAAGCGTCCACTGCAACATATCTTTACTATAGATAAATTACCAAGCGCATAACTAAACCATACGAGCAACTGGTTGTAGGTAGGGAACATTCAATATAGTGTCTAAATTGATATTGCTTACCCTATACCAAGTAGTAATGGACCCACCTATCCTACCACTAACTATCTTCACTATTTCTATAAGGAGCTACTGATGACAACGTACCAAGTCTAGATTTAATGGTATCAGCTATTGAGCAGTAGGACTTGGTTATTGAGTGGTGTTGAGGATGATAAACTAATGAACGATCACCAGAAGCGTTGAGAGTCCTTACTCAACAATACGGCTTACAATAATATAAAAACTAATGCACGATCTAAATACAATATTGTGTATTTTGAATATAAGAGTAAATTTAGACTAATGTATAGGGATTTATATATCAAATAGCTTGTATATAGCTATATATGAATAGCAACTCAAGCTATTTGATAGGGTAATTGGTTTACAGTCTTAATATATATTGTACTAACGTAATTAAAATACACATTACTATAGAGGATTATCTTCATAATAAACTGAAAAACTTTTCGCTATAATGTAGGACTTACATAGGATATATTAATATGGTTTTCAGATACATCGGTTTAATACGAAATTGCAGTTTTACCAACCATCAAATCACTAATACTAAAATCACTTAATAAAATGTGCAAATAGTGGCCCATCTTTGTTGTATAGTTATTTGGTATCTTTTCCCAATATTTCTCAAGATAAAAGCTGAATATATTAACAAAAACTTAAGTTGACATAATTTACCTCATTTGTACATGTAACTCAAATACAAAATATTGATATCAACCAATATAGAGGCTAGATATATTCATGAAATTCCAAGTCAATATAGTCCACTTTATTCACGTATATAAATCAAGTATAGGAAATTTTGAAGGCAGTAATCAATTCAGAAAAGTTTAATTAATTAGTTAGTCATATATATTGCAATTAATCTAAATTAAAAATCCAAAGTCTCGTACCATTCTCTCCATCATCCAAGTTAATATCGAATCTATCAATAGTGAAGGCAGTAGCAGTAGTCACTTGTAACGCTAACCTCTCATTGATAAACCGTTCCACCACTTCACTATCCTCAAGTTGGGCAAAGCAAGTGGCCGTCAACGCGTCGATGACGACTCCAAATTCATTTTCTAGTTCCCCTACCGGATTGGGATCATTGATTCGAACCTTTTTAATAGTCGCTTTGGATGCAGTATCATAAATCTGCCATAACCAATTGTTAGGCTTCAATATGTCGATTTGCTGGCAGGAATTTCGTACGTTCTCTACTTTGCCTCTGGATAGCTTGAAGTGAAGTTGAATGGGTTGACTGTACCTAAATTTGAGATTGGGATCAGGTTTCACCATCCAAGTCATTATACCATCGTTGGTGTAGACTTTACGTAGGACGTCCAATCGCATATCAAAAAAAGGCTCGGTCGGTAAGAGTTGTACCTCGATTTTGGGTTGGATCTGATGCGGTTTGGGTCGCAGTATTATAGACCTAAATTTGTTCCATAACTTTTGGACGAAAGGTCTTTTCAAAATGTTGAAGGTATGGTCAGGTTATTAAGTAAGCAGCGGGCTGTACAATGGAGATCAGCTTGACTACAAATATCAAAATGGGGACCGAATGTAGACTGATGTTGGAGTTGATAGCTAAAATCATAGCCAAACTAAAGAACGGTAAAGTTATTAAAGTGTACAGTAAAAGTAACAGAAAAACTTTGGGCTTCAAGCTATTTAAAGTCTTGTTGGTCAAGCCTTCCGTTAAATCCAAGTTGGAGCTGTTGGCGCGAAGGTGGACTGATGTCAGAGTTAGCCTATTAGCTACTGTCAAGTTGAAGATTCTAGTACCGGAGCGTTGCACAACACTGACTAGGCGCATGTAACTGAAAATTAAGATGATGTAGGCTATCAATAGCAGCAGCATAAGCCATGTCATAGTTATCGTTGCTAGTATCGAGTTTCTGAAATGGACACCAAAATTGATGGCAGTAACTTGGTCGGTGAGGAGTAAAGTTAGTAGTAGGACGAACCAATACCAGTTGGAAGCAGAGTAAAATGACAGGTAGTAGGCTTGTTGGTGTAGTTTTTGGAGCTGAGCAGATCTTTATGAGTCGTAAGTAGGCCAATATGGTGACTAAAATTAAGTGAACTGGCACGCAGCCCAACACCAGCATAAATTCGAATTTGAGTAGGTCGATTTTGAAGTCGATTAGAATCCACAGGTTGGTAATGGCGAGTGTTACGTTGAAAGTTATGTCAAACACTAAAGTTAGAAGGATGTGTTTCTTGGTCGTTGGAAATTTGGTGAATGAGGTGTAGTTGGATTTGAAGTTTTGGTAGCTCATCGTTGTGAAAGCTAGATTCAGAGCTAGAGTTAGTAGGTTGATGGCGAGGCTCAACCCTGCCAAAAGGTTCAAGGTTGGGGTTGGTGCCGACATGGGTGAGTATGTTGATTATATACAAGTAGACTACTACCTAGTCGAGCTTATTGATAGAAAATGAAAGAATTCTTGGACTCATTGGTAGTCAGCTCAACTTTTTTAAGTAAATGAGTTCGACATAACTCTTATGGCATATGGTTTTGATGACTTTGGATATTCTAATGCATATAAAACAATTTTTAACTTTGGCTGGAATATTTATCTGGAACTTGATGCGCTTTAGAACGGTTAATCTTTATTTCCAAATTTAGTATTGAGTATTCTACTCTGTTCAGGTAAACTAGCCAAATTTTATACTATAGTTTGGGAAAAGGTGCTAAGTATATAGGAACAGTTTCATATTTCGCTTTGTCTTGGTAAACGTAATGGAAGGATCGACGTATAAATATCAAAGTGTCTGGATTGATTATATATCTACAACTGCAGGGGTAGCTGAGTCGATCATCCTAATTTACATTTTGTAAAGCCTTACATTTACCTATTAGTACGATCTGAAATTCTGGACATCATTCCACAGATTTTATTAAGATAATTTATCAAGCTTATGGGAACGAAACAGAAACTCCACCATTCTTTTGACTTGGATCGAGCTTTACCTTAAAGGCTTGGATTTGGTTTACTAAGCTGGGCGGCGATGTTCTCAGCTAAGTTGAGTAGACTATAGCGGTTCGTAAAGTAAAAGTCTCGACTTGGAGACATTGTAGAAGTATGTAAATCGTTATCGAACTAGTTGTTGCTTGAGATCGACTAACAAAATGTTCAAAAATAGCAGAATTTAATCAATTTTTTCATATGTAAGCATATGAAGCTTACACATAGATAGTTTAGTTAGTTCGAAACAAATAAATTAGACTATAAGGAATTAAATTAACGTATGGCTATAGATTCATGCCAATTTATTTACTAAAAGTGCTTCTATTACTCCAATGGAAGCAGATTTAGCATACTTTCAAAAGCAAAGCGGCCATATATTGGAGAACATATCTGTGATTTGGAACGACATCAGTTTTAGTATGCTGTCGTCAACAAGACTGGTTTCTCAAAGCTGGAGCAAATTTCCAAACCTCAATGGATCAGCCTAGAGTGAGTATATATAAATAGAGCATCTTTTAGCTTATCGAAAATATAGCTGAAAGTTCCGTCATTAGCTCAAAATTATGTGCTTATGGGGACGTATTCTTAGGGATCTGTACTTCCAAGTATAGTGATTTACATTGGAATATGAAGCACTTCAAACTGCGAGCCTATTGGCCAGAATGTGAGTCGATAGTTCAGTGATGTTTTGGCAAGATAGGAACAGGCTCTGAATACGTAGGAAGCAGTCAAGCGTAAACAGCAAAAAAGATGAAGAATTACAAGGTGTGCATATTAACAGGTAAATTTAAATTATACAATAGCAGTATAATACATAAAAGGCGTGTAGAAAATATTTTTATTTGTCGCTTTGATCCGTAAAATATCAGTTTAACTCAAGTAACCAATTCATATAGTCTCGGACCGATGTGCAAATGGAGAGTCCATCGACAAATCCTCACCGGCGTTGCAGGAGACATTGGCAACTAGTTCAACTGAAACTACAAAGTACATTGTAGCCAATACTGCAATAGTGCCGGATTCAGTAGAGCATATCCAAGCTCAAATTAAAAATTGGATAGATCAAAAGAACAACCTCATACTGACTACAGGTGGTACCGGGTTCGGTGTCAGGGATATAACTCCCGAGGTAAATTTTCATAGTTATTAATTAACTGATATGTAGGCTGTTGGTTCACTGTTAGAGCGACAAGCACCCAATCTAACATTGGGTATGCAGCTAGCCGGTCTTAAAAAAACCCCTTTAGCGCTCCTATCGCGTGGTGTGTGTGGTACCGCTGGATCAAGTCTCATAGTAACTCTTCCAGGTTCACCAAAAGGCTGTGTCGAAAATTTGCAGGGGATATTACACCTGTTGCCACACGCTTTGGACCTTCTAAGTGGAAACTCAGGGGAAAAGTTTCATAGCCAAATTGCCAGGTCTAGCACTGGTGAGAATCAGGTAAAGTCCAAGAATGATGACGGTTTACAGCCAAAATATGAAGGATGTCGATGCCACCATTCGGAGGAATTAGCGGGCTCTGAAACACAGCCTACGGGTCTAGGACCAGGTAATCTAACACCTAAGTTATTGCTGACCAAGTTGTAGTGGCATTTCGGGCGCGTAAGTCTCCGTATCCCATGTTACCACTCATTGATGCATTGCAGAAGATCACCGACGTCTGTAAGTCTATTCCTCTTGAGCAAGTGCAGTTGCAGCTGGGTCCCGCTATCTTCGATCATGTGCTGGCTGAAGATGTTATGGCTCAAGCTGATGTCCCTAACCTGGATGTCAGTATAGTTGACGGTTATGCAGTTCGTTCCACTTACACATCTGGGGTGTTCGAAGTACAAAGCCAAGTCGGGCTCGCTGAGCCAATTGACCAAGTTTATGAACTTGAACCGGAGAAAGTGGTGCGCGTTACAACAGGTGGCCCCCTGCCAAGTGGAGCCGATGCTGTTGTCATGGTTGAAGATACTGAACTGGTTGAGGCGAACGATCAAGGTAGCTTGGAAGTGAAGGTCAAGGTCGATATGAACGGTATTAGAGGAATGTCTAACGTGAGAGCCAAAGGATCTGATTTCAAAATAGGCACTAAGCTTATGACTCAGGGGGATAAACTCAACAACGTCCTCCCAGTCGAGCTTGGTCTGATGGCTTCGGCTCACATCCGAAATGTAGTTTTTTAATGATGATTGATCACTGATATGTTGAATAGGTTAAAGTCTTTAGAAAGCCGGTAGTGGGTGTGCTTTCAACAGGAAATGAGCTGTTCGATCTCAATACCGACTTCAATAAGATGAAGCTGGGACAGGCTGTCGATACCAACCGACCCACTTTAATTCATCTGATAAGCAAACTGGGCTTCGAAGCGGTAGATCTAGGTGCCGTTAGCGACGACTACTCTGCTCTCAAAGCGAAGGTTGGCCAGGCGTTGGAAAAGGTAGACGTGCTTGTGACAACTGGAGGCGTGTCCATGGGAGAGAAGGATCTAGTCACCAAGCTGCTCGCCACAGAACCTAACTTTGAGCTCAAGTTTGCCAGAGTCAAGATCAAGCCTGGAAAGCCAACCACCTTCGCCGTATACCGTTCAAACTCAGGAAGGAATAAGCTGGTATTTGGCTTGCCTGGGAACCCGGTCTCCGCATCAGTCACTTTCTATCTATTTGTCAGACCAGCGCTTCTACAGCTAGCTGGTGGGGTTGTTGAAGAGCGTAGGGTCAAGGTGCTACTAAGCCATAGCGTCGAGTTGGATCCCAGACCTGAATATCACCGAGCCAAGGTCCAATATGATTTAAAACGCAACTGCTACGTAGCCAGTTCAACTGGAGACCAACGGTCCTCTAGATTACGTTCGGTGTTCCAAGCAAATGCACTGCTAATCTTGCCTTTACGGACCGAAGATAAGTTCAAACTTGAGGAGGGAGAATGGGTTGAGGCCCTGTTGCTTTAATTATGAATAAATTCGATTTAGTACCACTGCATTTAAAATTTACTCCATAAAATGTATCCCGTCATTTTAAGCAAGTAAACCTTTGAATCCTTAACGTGACTGATTATTAACATTCAATAGTTTATCCATTAAGTTGAAATACAGATTTTATATGCAAGATACACTACCCCCGTCCTTCACCGTTCCAGCGCTCCTTTATGCGTTCAAGTACCCTACATATCTCCTCAGCTTCCTCGACGTTGATGGCTTCCAGGTCATAAGTCTTGGTGTTGTGCGTACGTAGTATTTCTAACTTGAAGCGACGACGTGGTTTATGGGATTGATGCACCCTTCCTATCTGATCGATGTGGTAGCTGTAAGTCTTAGTACTGGCAGTTTCTGAAAGCCCTCCAAAGTTGCTCTTGACACGCATGACCGAGCTGGAATTTCCCAACACGTTGAATAGGACTAGCTCCATGCTTATTGTCGGGTGGTAACAGGTTTAAGTAGAATCCATCGATTGCCAGTACCCGCTCTTGCTTACTGACGAACATCGGCATCCTTCTAAACACGACGTACCGTTTATAGAAGTTACCGTAGCCAATACCGCTCAACTTGTCATCCAGCCGGTTTAGATTGATTGCTAAGCCGTCGTCGATTAATGGCGGATCCCGCCTAACCAAAGTCAATTCGGTGATACCGAGCAACGCGTCTAGAGTTGCATTTTGGTCTAATGGGTCGCGGGCTTGATATGAAGTTAGCTGATAGTTGCTTGCTGAAAGTTGCCATCTACGACAGACGGATAGTCGAATTTCATTCAGTCTAGTATTACCAGGTAGATTCAAAGTTTTCGTATTTTCAATCCCATTTAGGTTGTGCCACTGTACTTTAATAAGCTGTAATGGTCCATCGTAGTTTGAATGGTTAATTAATGTCGTTTGGCTGCTGAATGCACTTATTTGACTAACGTTCGCCAAATCTGTAGCTTGAGGTGGCTGAGCCGGAGTTGAAGGGGTGACGGGGATTGGTTTGGCAATCTTACTTATATCAACTCCTGATGGACCCACTGGAGTTCTCCTAGAGCTAGCGGTGAGTCGTTGAGGAATTTGGCTAGGGACGGAGCTACTGCCAGTTTTCCTGTCCTGAGCTTTAAGCTGGGCTTGTTCGTTTGCTTTAGCTTGTGCTGGAGTTGCTTCACAAAGTGCAAATTGGTCAAACCCAAACTTTTCGATTTGCCTAGTTCGGTCCATTGCTAAAACTATAAGTAAGGAATGAAGGAAAAATGGTACCTGGGAAATCGTCGTCAATAGTCCCATCTTCCTCAGCGATTGATAGGGTCCATTGAGTGACTTTGCTCTGCTCCTCACTTAGTGACGGTTCTTTACGTTGATCGTAATAGACATAAAGACAGTGTCCAATTACCTGCTCCACAGTAGCCCCCCGCTTAATTGAGAGGTCTAGTCTAGTAGTCGATGTTGGAGAAACCTTAAAAAACACCTTCAACTTTAGCGGTTGTAACTCACCCTGCCCAGTAAAACCTCCATAGTCTAGCAAGAACGGATTATCCATGACTGTTTTCTTGGAGTTGATCATTCTAGTTAAAAGGGACACTTTGGGGGCATCTACTGGGCTTTCTGGCTCGGCATCGACAGTCGCCAGCTTTTCAAATTTTAGTGGAGAATTAGTCGTAGATCCCTGATGCCTAGGAACAAGTGGAGTTATTAAAGATGAGGATGATCTAGAGCGCATTCGTGATTTGGGCTGTATGTTGAGGTTGAGTGGGTTCTGGAAGTTGGTAGTTAAATTGGCTCCTGAAAACTTGCGCAACAGTGCTCCAGGCCGCAGTTCTTTGCTGTTTTCGGTTGTTGGAGTTACACTCTCAGTGCTGTTTTTTGGCGATGAACTATACTGTGAAATCCGTTTGGCTCTTATGAAATAAAAATATAAAATGAATGAATAAATATATAAATTAGCACTTACTCTATCTTGAATTCTTCATAGTCCAGGTCAATGTCATCATCAACGTCACCATCTGATTCAATAAGCGTGTCGGCCTGTTTAATTGAATCGAGAGGAGTTTTCGGTACCTCCGGTATGGTAGCTAATCCAGCTCCACCACGCCGGTCTTCGTCAGCCTCAAATTTAGTTACCTTTCGATCTATGCGCGTCCTGCCCTGTGGGTACTTCATTCCTAACATTAAGCCAGGTAATCCTGGAATGATATCGGGCGATGCACACAATTTCATCTCTTCATAGCTGTCACTGTAGGTCTTTATATAGTCGTTGGTCTCTAGCCAGCTCGAATCAAAGCTCATAGTTCGACTGGCTGCCTGTCCCTCCATCTTGAGGTGCTGTAGCTTAAGTTGGTGGATTAGGTATTGACTGTCGGTCACCAGTGACATAGTTTCGTTAAAAGTAAAGTGAGATTGAAATTTTTGAAGTTGCTACTTTTGTTGTGATGCAATTGAAATTGAATAGTCAATTTGGACCTGAATGGAAAAATCAATGTTCCAGAATTGCTTCGTATACAAATAATTTATACACTGATATTAATTAGATATAACTTCTGTTTACACACATAACACTTTCCAAGAATTATACTTTAAGTTTGCATTTTCAATATGATTGCATAGTAATATAGTTACCCATAATTTGTAGTTGAAGAGACCATATTGATAAAATAAAGGTCAAAAAATCACATTGCCAACAGGTAGGTGCTATATTCGTATATAGGTAATCTCTTAATTTGAGAGTAGCTAATAGAAAACCTCATCATAAAAAAGCGATTACTTTTATTGGCTACTTCTCAAAGGCTGAGTTTACCTATAAATACTATAAACCTTAAATCCAACAAACTAAGATTTCAAACATTTATTTAAAACAGTTCGATACGTAGGTACTCGCTTCGACAAGAAAATAAAAATCACAATTTAAAGTTAAAAGTAAACAGAGTGCCCTCAAAATAAACTAACTACCAATCTATTTACTCCTCAGTTGTATGTTTGGAACTGACGGTAGCGTAGCCCTTATTGTCCAAGTGGTTGGGTTTCCGACTGGGGTAAGACATGGACGCGTAGCGTTTCAAGTTCTGCGATTCGTTGCCACTTTCGACCGAGGTTTTGGAACGGGATAGGCCTTCGACGGGAGTTGAAGACTCATCCTGATCCCTGCCCTGTTCATTTGGTACATTGGCCTGTTCGCGTAGTGGAAGCAGGGGGATAGCGTTGGTTACATTCTGATCTTCTAAAGCTCTACGGACTAGACGCTTCACTTCCCTCGAGATCAAGTTGATGGCCGATGTGATGGGTCCCATCAATTTCAGTACCCACAGGGCGTAGAACAGAGCTCCGATCAATACAGTCAGGGTCAAGAGTAAGGGACTTGTAATCAGATAGATAATTTCATTCCAGCCCAGCACTAGAAGGAGCACCATGACCCAGTAGGGTACTTCGGCAGTGGTAGCAACGATGCTACGCTTGGCTTCCAGGAACAAAGCGTCCGACTCGCGCTTAAATTTGCTTTCAATCTCCGACTGCTTGCCAGTGGATACAATGATTAAACTGCGTTGGAAGTCGATATCCTCAGTGGCCTAACGTAAAGTAAGTAAATTTACTACAGCTTATATTACGTCTTTAAAGAAGTTGGTAAAGTTGACTGGGGCTTCGGAGGCGTCAATTTTAGCCAAGAATGGCAAAAGTTCTAAGGCCTAGCATAGTTTTAGCCAAAGAAATTAATAAGAATTTACCTTGTTTTTAGCGAACTTGAACTGGGCATCGATATCATCCTCAGGTTTCCATACCTTAGGTAGACCATCTTGATCATATCTGAAGTGCTCTTCCAATCGGTAGCGTAGCTTGGAGAGTAGGGCAACGTCAGCAACTTCTTCCTTACATTTGCGTATGAAGGCTTCCCAAGTTTTGACTCTCAAGTTTCCAACCTTTTGATCCCTCTCAGCAGGAGTCAAGCCGAATTCTAAATATAGCGTTAGACTTCAGAAAAATAAAATTCAAGTGGTTACCAGTAGCACGCTCCAAAAGTATGGTGGTCGATTGCTCAGTTTCCTCTTTGTATAGATCGACAGCCTTAACCCAGAGATCCTTTGAGGATGCACTGAACAACGAGGACAGCTCGTCGTCGAAGACTCCGGTAGAGGACTGGATCAGCTTGGCATCTAATTTCTTGAGCTCATCATTTCGCTTTACCATGATAAATTCGTCGAGGTTCTGTGATAGTGTCTGCTCCTCTTTGGTGATAGACCAGGTGGAACCTTCGACCATCGTCTCGCGTGCTTGAGTTAGGAAACTCTCTCTCGCTTCCGAAGCTTTACTGGAAGTTAATTCTTTAAAGTCGTAGTCAACGGCCTTTAATCCGGTTTCAACACTCTTGACGAAATCAGCATATACCTTTTGACCTAAACCAGCGAGCTGAGATCTAAAGTAGGCGTGTAGATAGTCGTCGATCTTAGTGTCGAGTTCACTGCGCTTCTTCTTGTAGACTTCTTGGTTGTAGCGCGATGCTTCGTTGTCGAAAGCCTTTAAAGCAGTATCCTTGAGATCTTTAAATATTTTCCCTAGCCCTTCGACGATCTTACCCGCCTCAATAGCTTCGCGGTGTTGTGAGAAGTTGGCCTGGAGTAAGGCATTCTGGACCGCAGCAATTTCGTCGCATCGGAACTGAGCCAAAAGCTGCTGCTGGGTGGGGAGGTCCAAGCTCTTGTCGGTAATGATCTGCTGCCAAATCTGTTCGGCGTAGCGCTGGAAGCCGTCGGCTGGGATACGTTTATGATACTGAGCTTTGAACGCGTAGTCCTGATGCTTAGGGTCGTAGAAGCAGGCTTTTAAGCTTTGAACTTGGGTATCAAATTCGTCAGGCAGTAGGACTTTGTGAGGAAGACCAAAGAACATAAAGTCAAAGAAATCAGGTGATGGAGCTGCTCTCGAGGCCTTTCGGTTTAGCTAGCTCACCCCAAGCTTTATGGAGATCTTGCTTCAAAGTCTCAGATAAACGTGCCAGCGGTACCTTTCCAATATGGTCTCGAATGACAAAGAATAGAAGAGTTTTCCCTTTGCCTTTTTGCTGGAACAGTTCCAAGTTCACTTCGAACACGGTCTTCAATAAACCCATGTTGGCACCGTTGTACAGGCCCACTTGATTTTCCCACATATTGATAAGGATAACTTGACTGACTGCCATGGAGAAAAGAGCACTTTTACGCTCAAAGTCCTACGTCTGCCATGAGTAAATAATAATAAAATAGTTTTACTTGGTCTTCACCTCGCTCGCGTCCATCAACACCTTCCACATCCATTACCAGAGTATTCGATTCGGCAGCTAAAGACATCCATAGACCTTTAGTTGTCTGCTGACGAACAGAGTCGGACATGGTATCGAAGCCAGTTTGAAAAAGTGCATTGAGCAAGGTACCTAATTAAATAGGTAAAAAGTAAAAGTTAGCCATAGTAAAAGAATTTATATATTACTTTTTCCAGTGGATTGTGAACCAAATACAGCAACTAGGTTGTAGTCAAAGCCAGCTTGATCTAAATTCCATTGCTCTTTAATATAACGGGTAAGCTCCGGGGTGAACTCCTGGTTTTCATCGATAACTTGAAGTTGAAAGGGTTTGGAAGGGCTTGATTGTTCAGTATCTTGCTCTAAAGCCTGCATATTGGTATCCTCAGTCGACATAGTGGTTAGTGTATACAATATCAGCGATCTAATTGAAGTGTGTTTTCTTTAGAAAGTTACTTGAGTTTGCATTTAAATTCGAAATAATGACCCAATTTATAACGTGGCCAAAAGATATTGTTCAACGGCTTAAATCAAATTTGCAATCAACGGAAAAGCTGTATCTCTAAAAAACTACAGCTGGCTTTCAAAAAAGCATCTCATGTATGGAGCTTTCAAATAAAAAATAACATATGTATGATCAGAAATAATGTTGGATGCGCTATATGCATTTCTTTTCATATAGCCTTTCTGATCCTTCAAAACCCACCTTGAACCGATGCAAATTCTCCAAACAATATTTGCAGTCTTCAATCCCAATTTGCCACCCTAGTTTTAAAGGATCAGGACAGTTGATTTATTGAACTTAGTGCGGCTTATAATTCCTATTTCGAAGCTAAATTTATTTCATTGCATGTTGTCGAGGACAACTTTATCGAGGGGATCCTTACTTTAACGGATATGGAAATCGAAAGCCTAGTCCAAGATTCTGCACACCTCCTTTCCACAACATATAACCCTAGACTTTGATAGTAAACTTGTCCAACTTTACTGTCGAATAAGCCTTGTCGACATTATAGTTGTATTGTAGTGTCATAAGAAACTTTAGTATAATCCACAGCTTCAAGGTAGATCTAACAAAGGTTATGAATCCTAAAGTTTATATAATCTCTGTTAAAAGCTTGTAGCCAATATATATAGTCTTTGTATTTAAGATTATGTAAAGTTATATATGCTTTTCAGCTAATTTTGTGCTGAAGCTTACTTGAAGCTGAGGTTTTTATAAATAACCCTTTATAAATTCTATATCGAACGTTTGAGAAAATTTTGGTATATAACTTTTTAATATATCTCAACAATCAGTAGAAGGATCTTGGAAGCTGTCGAGATTACAATGAAGCTCGGTTCTTATACGAATATATAGGCATCAATAAACAAACTATAAAATATATTTTCAATGTAATAACTGATACTTGTAGCAAACTCTATTACTAAAAACAAATACATCGAATACTAAATCCACTATACTTTTATTTCTATACTAGCTCTCTACTCCAACTTGAGGTGGATCATCCATATCTACCTGAGCTTCCTCAGTTGGAGTAGTAGGTGGTGAGAACAACGACAGAGTATCCCTAGCTTTACATATCTACAAAAACATATGAGTATAATCAATATAAAAATACTTACTCTTTTAGCCAACTTAGGTATACCTTCCACCAGCTTCAAGCTGCTACTTTCAATCTCGATACCAAACACTTCCTTGACCAAGTCCTTCAAGTTACCTAGCTGGTTGGCATCTAAACTACTAAAGTTGTCAACACTCGTAGTGCTCATCTTGGCGTAATAAAAGTTCAGCAGTTCGATAACTTTATCCTTATCTAAGCTAGTGTTGTGGCCGACGGTATCCTTCAAGTTGATAGTGATGGGTTGAGACTTGGATTTACACAGGTGCTTAGTGTTATTGTCATGGTACCTGAACTCATACGTACCCTTTCTATAAAAGAGTTTCGACTTGTTGAATTCGATCTGGTACTTGTAACTACCATCCTCCATACCTAAAAATTGGTGGTCTGGGGAAGTCGAATCCAGGTAGTGGTACCGTTCCTTAGAGGAAACTACGGTGATGTTGGGGTCTGGATTATCATCAAGCTTGTACAAGCCAACCCAGCCTTCCTTAGTTGTAGAGGTAACGATGATAGTAATCGATTGGCCAAAATCGTACTCCAGTTTATTGTCTACAATTTCAATTTTAGAGGTGGTACTGTTGTCAACGCTAGTATCCGTCAAGTCGATACTAAAAAAGAAAGTTAATAAATGTAATATACTAGTATAGGCTACCTCTCTTGAACCTTGATAAGCTTAACCTTGGTATTCTCAATGACCGTTCGCGTCTCATCGATCAACATCTGGATACCCGGCTTACTCAAGTTAAGGACATCTTCGATGGTAGTCGATGTTTCCTTGGCAACCAACTCCAAGCTCTTACCCATAGACTCGACCAGGTTTTGAGTGAGCTCGATGGACTTCAAAGCAACGGTGAGGTCCCGCTTGTAGATCTCTTGACGAATGTGATGGGCAGCCCCTTTTAAAGTCTTGGTGACACCAGCATCCTTCCGTAAAGCTCCCTTGTACCGTCTTTGCATGTGTGGGTTTTCGACATAGTAGTAGAAGATAAGGTACTGCACATGTCCAATTAAGGCGAGTAGACCTATCTGGTAGGAGGAAGGTGATGAAAGCCATACCGTAGAACCCAGCATGCCCAAATAGAATTTCAGGATGGTTGAGGTACCGGTAGATGCCATCGTACTTCAACTGGATCCGACGAGGTAAGAAGAAGTCGACGTAGAAATAGCTGTCGTCACCTAACGCTTGATAGACTTCGACTATTATGTAAAAGTGAAGAAGTAATAGCAAGGCGCCTAAAGTACCGGTTAAGCTGGTGGTGTCGGGGAAGGTAGGACTGCTGTAAAAGCAACAGGCTCCAAAAGTAATGTAAGTCATGATGGTGAACAGTTGGAAGATCTGTTTGAAGTTTTCAAAGGCATCTTCGGGATCTTGGCCCAAACTTATGTAGTGTAGGATCCATTTCTTGGCTAAGGATTGTGGCTTGAGGATCATAAAACCTAAACCCAAGGTAGTCAAGGTACGCCAGACCAAGGCCTGTATGACCGCTAAAGTAAAACTGCTGAAGTTAAACTTGGCTACTACGAACCAAACTAGACCGTACAATACAATAACTACCTTGAACAAATCAGCTGGCTTGTGCAAATCGATACTCAGCCTAAACCACCTACTCTTAGGATCTGTCTTGTTCGGGTTGTAAATTTTGTCAATGTGAGGATTCTCCACTCCAACCAAAAAGATGAACTGCAAGGCATGAGCTAACAACGACATGTAGAAGACCAACAAATTACCAGTCAGTAAAGATATACCGTAGTACCCAGCATAGCCGATCGAATACATAGGGTGCGGAGCCAATTCGAATACCCCGTCGAAAGTCAAGTTAGCGTTAACTAAAAAAAAGAAATCTCCCCAGTACCAAGCATAATCTTCGATTATACGGTGGGCGTCCAACTTTACAACAACGTTAATACAATTAAACTGAATCCGATTAATATACGTAAAAGCTGAGCTGGTAAAGGCCAGCTCAAAGTTTGAAAGTGACTTAAAGCGAACAGAATGTAGGAAACAAAGTCGTTGAGCAAGATAAAGTCGACCAAATAACGGAACAACAACCAGCTGTTGAAGGCGAAAGGTAAGTCGTCAAAATTGTAATCGATACCCATACCCAAAGTTAACTCCCGCTTCAAAAACTTACCAACTGAGGTGGAGGTGTCTAAAAGTTTATAGCGCTCAACGAATTTGAACCAAGCTTTATGTTGGGACTGTCTATCCAAAATGTAACCTAGTAGCCCGTTGTAACTCAAACGAAAACTTAAAAATATGGTTATAAATAGCGGTTTAGCAACATAGTTAGGTAGCAGAAAGAACAGAGCTATTTGGAAAGCCAAGGAAAGAATGATCAAGTGGAAAAGGTAGGGTCGGTTAGGTTGGTAGGTAAATAGGTTTTGTAGCAAGTCGTTGGTCTTTGGAACTTGAAAGGTTAGGTTGTCGAAGGTCTGACCGATCCTAGGTTCTTTGGTGGGCGTTTTGGGCTCTGCTGCCATCTTCAAAGTACCCTGTTTTAGATGTAAAGGTTGTTACCTGCTGAACTGATATATATCTTGTGAATTGGAAAAAGGATGTCCTTCCTACTCTTTATAAACTTCCCAAACTCAAAAGCCTTAGCAAAAGTTTATGCGACAAGTCCACACTAGTTTCAACTGAAAACTGGAATTTACCTTCAAGAATTAGAAATCGACTTTTTATCCTGATAGCTAATTGGTAACGTCATGGATTTCTGAGTTTGCAGCTGGATCTTAATTCTAGAACTCACGTGATCGTGAAAGTTGATTTTTAATCAAAAAATGTGGGGTAAAGTGACTGGAAACAAGGTTGGGAGCCTATCGGTACATTATGTATCTCATCTTTTCAAATATCCCGTTGGAAATTTTCGATTTGTCTATTCAAATTGAATTGAAGAGTTAAAGGACATAGCAATTTGTATTCACTACTTCTCTAGAAAGAAACGGCTATAAAGGAGCTATCTACAATCAAGGTATCAATTGCTTCTTTTGCATATATATAGGCAGATAAAACCACTTGTACTGTAGCTAACTCATCGTTTAGCTTACCTAAAGATGCTCAACTTTGGGATTTTTGGCTGAATCCTGGACAAAATCACTAGCTTTAAGCAATTAAGACTGGTAGCCAGGTATAATAGTCTTAGCACCGACAACTAAGTTCGATGTCTAGATTTAGCAGTAGTTGAAAACTAGGTAATGGGCTTGATAGGACATTGAAGGAATATAAATACTCATAGATGTCCTAAAGCTAAGTTAATGTAAAGATAGGATAGCAGAGCAGAGCTGTTTATGCGGCGGTAATGCTTGAAGGGTTACTAATACTAGATGTAGGCTTATATATTAGAGTTACTGCTGTAAAAAATGAGATAATAATACTATGTACGGAGTTATAATCTAAGTCATCCAGTTTAATAAAGACCAGCTATAAAAATAACTTTATATAGGGATAGTACATCCCACTTTAAAATCTATATCGATAAATGGTGGCAGGGTAGCTAAGGATTTACACATGCTTATTCTGATTTAACATATTTACAAACATAAACCTTAGATTACACTTTGTTGAGAACTTGTACTAAAATAGGCCTTGTTTTGTTAATCCGATCAAACTTTTACCAGATGCCCTTGTTACTTATCAGCAAGATGTAAAAGTATATTGCAATAAACTTAGCTTACTGGTGTTCATCATATTGATAATATCAAAGTACTTTCTTTATCAGACTACTTGGTTAGTATAGAGGCTAAAGAGATCTTATTCGTATAGTATTGAAACTAAACTGATAAGATTTTATATAGGCTTTTACAGTGAAAATTAGTAATCATGTAACATCCCGCGGTCATCTACCTTAGCTTTTATTTAGTAATTGTAGGAAAGTAAGTGTTAGGTCAAATTTTGAATGATGTTTATAATGAAGTAAATATATATTTGAAATCCTTATAGTTAACATTGAAAAAGATATGGTTAGAAAGGAGATAGCAAGTATCATTAACCGTATTCAAAGTTTTGGTTGGATTGTTTGGATAACCTTCAAAAATCAATGTAGTTTAGTTATAAAACGGTAGTTACTTTGGATATAAAATTATTCTAAATAGGAATAGCTAAATGTGCAACCAACTACTGCAAGGTTTCATTTGAAACTAGTTATCCAGAACACAATTTCAAACTCTACCAGTTTACTTACAACATTCAAAAACAAAATGCAAGAGTTACCAGGCTACTATTTCGACCCAGCCAAGAAGAAGTACTTTAGTATAAAGAGTTTAACTCCTGAACAGCTACACGCCTACAACTTATCCAAGACCAACCCCCAACTCAATTCCGACTCTAAACGTAAAAAAATTCGAAAAGAATACAGCGAACCCAACGCTTACCTATTACAGAACAACAATGGATTGTTAAATTTAAACATTACTGAGTTGATAGGTTTACGAAAGTTCTACCAGCCTAATATTTTCAACAATATCTGTCTATTAAATGTGTTTAAAAGAATTTCCAAGGTGGATGGTCTGATAAACTTTTCAAATTCAGTAGATAGCATGCAGGTAAATTTTTGTTATGCATTCTTTTTAATGTTGGTATTTAAAAGTATAGATCTAATTGTTTAGTTACCAGTGATAATAGCTTAAATATAAAGTATATATTCTTTTATTGTCAAAATCTAAACTATTCTTCAACTCAAGCTTACGAAAGTTAGAGTTAGATCTATATAGTGAAGATAAAATTAACTACAATGGTATAAATCCAACTTTAGTTACTAGAACCAATTCAAAAGTAAGTTTATATTATAAATAATACTAAACTGAAATGTAAATTTAGGTAGTTAAACTAAAGTTGATAGACGACAACCATTTGGCGTAGTTATTCCTTACATTTAAATGCATTAATTTAGTTTACTTTTTAGCTATTTAAGCTCCGGTTCCAACACTGATAAACCATCATTAAATTCGATAAAGATCAACTTTTCAGGTAATACTTATTTTGGTATTTCAATATTCATCCTCCTAAACGATAGATGCCTATAGCTCACCCAACTTCCCCAATATAAACAATCGAAAGTTCAACACCTTTTTTAGAGATTTCGACTTTAGTAGTAGGTCAATAGTTTTAGGTAAGACAATATAAGAATATATAAATACTCACCTGATTTTTTTGAAAAGGTGGCGATCGAAACTTTACCTTACTTGACAGATCCAACTTCAAAGTAAAAAATCAAGTGCGCCAACCTAGTGATATATTCCAAGTGCAGTTCGATAGAGTTCAAGTACTTTTCATTTTTTAAAGTTATTTATATGCAATGTTAGGAAAACTTGATATACTTAGGATATAGGAACGGTACAGTTAGCTACTTGGATTTACGACAACCTAAGTTGAAGCCTAGCACCCTGACTCAGTTGGATTCCAGTATATATTTTATGGATTTCTTCGAGTCGGATGCCAAATTTGTGGTAGCTGCCCTCAACTCCAATGTAGGAAGTTTTTAATTTCATATGTGCTACTAACATGAAATTTATTAGTTGGCTATGTACGATCTTAGGAAAGCTTCCCCTTTGACTTCATTCAATAGCTATTCAGGGGATATCCAAAAGCCTTTGGTGCAGTTCCTTGGACATAAGAATCAACTCTCCCAGGGTTTGGCTGTAAATACTAGTTTAGATTTAGTCGTTGCTGGTACATTTATATAAGTTTTGAATTGGAAATTTAACTATATTATTAATAATGTAGGTGGTGACGACCATAAACTAAGATTTTGGTCTAAATTTGATGGGAAACTGGTCAATACTATTGATGTCGAACATCCAGTTCAGTATTTACATCCTATCGATAGGTTTAGCTTCCTTGTAGGGGATTATATGAAAGTTTATACGGTGAGTCGAGCTTGATAAAGCTGGTTGATTTGGATATAGAGGTTTAAACGATTTGTTTAGATCAATTTGTATATATATATAAATTTTATTATTAAAGAGATTGTTTTATTAGCTGTTGATGAATATAACTGTATGTGTTGATTTATATTTCAGGATGGTATTTGTATCCATTTTAGACAATACTTTCATATCGGGTATACTACAAAGTTGTATATTTAGCTTATGATAAAACAGTAACTAGTTAGTAATAGCAAAACCATCGAATTAATAGTGTCTGATTCAAAGATATAGCCTAGCATTTCGTATTCTTTCGAGATTCTTTTGAAATAATGATCCAATTATTCCAAATTAAACACACTATATTGAAGTTAATTTCGAGCTTAAAGTACATTTAATTTAGAATGAAATAGCACTTAGCTAGGCTTGATAAAGTTTACAACATTAAAAGGAAATAGTATAGGCGGAATTAATAAAGTTTAGTAATACCCAGATCTGAAATTTTACGATATAGAAGCTTCTAAATTACTAAGGAAATCTTACGATAATATCTTTAGTTTCACCATCCGGTAGTCAAGTGTTCTACATGCACCACCTTATACCTCAAACCTACCTTTATGCTGTAGGTATTGGCTGATACAAATCTAACGATTTCGGACCATGTATGCCTTCGGTTTACCCCAAAGTTTTTACATCAACCTTCTTAGAGCTGGATGCCCAAAATGGAAAAAACGTTTGTTCGGAAATAGAATGATTTTTTAGGAGTTGCTATAGCCAATTATAGAGCTTGTTCCTATCGAACCATCTCAAAATCCATCAATTACCAAGAAAATTTAGAGGTATAAAATGGAAGCTTTAAGGAGTAAATATCAGCGAGATAATCAAAAGCACCAACATCCTTACTAAAGATACGTTTTATCTTCTCTTTTAATAAAATCTTAAGCTTACACTAGTCCTACCGAGAAGGTAAGCAGCACATTGTGTTTGAAGTATATCAACTGACCAGTATTCATAAATTTAGAAAGCAACATGTCGGAAGTCAACCAACAACTTTTCAAAGTAGGGTTGGATTACCCAGTATTAACTGCCATACTGGCAATAGTAGTAGTCTTAGTTATCCAATACCAGATAAGAATGAACACTAAACCCGATCCAACTCTACCCCCTATGGTGCCTTACTGGTTCCCATTCTTTGGTTCTATGATCACCTACGGTATGAACCCAGTCAAGTTTTTGGAAGCCAATCGTAAAATCGTAAGCATATATAGTAGCAACTTTATACTCATGAACAACTAGTACGGAGATAACTTTACCTTTTTGATGTTCGGTAGAAGGATTACCCACTGCTTAGGTAACGATGGCAACCACTTGGTTTTAAATGCGAAGCATACGGCTGTAAAGGCAGAGGATGCCTACCGTTCCTTGACCAAGCCCGTCTTTGGTCCTAACGTCGTTTACGATACCAACAATGCCACCTTTATGGAGCAAAAACGGTACAGCACTTTACTTTAAATTTCAATACTGAACTTTGATCCTAATTTAGTATGATTAAGCATGGATTATCCAACGAACATTTGAGGTCATACGTTAGTTTAATTCAAAAAGAGACTTTGGATCACATTGCGTAAGAAAAAAATATATAAATCCACAGTACTTACTTTACAAATTCTGTAGTAACCTTCCCGAACAAGGCGAATTATGTATCTTCAAAGAGATGAGTAAGCTTATCATCAAGACCGCTTCCCATTGTCTACTCGGTAAGGAGGTTAGATCCCAACTCGACGAATCTTGTAAGTTTTCTATTTTAACCCACAACTAAATCTTTTAAAAAGTTGCCGACCTCTACCACGATCTCGATCGCGGCTTCACTCCTATTCACTTTTTGTTTGAATGGCTACCTCTACCATCTTTCTGGCGCCGTGATGCTGCCCACTTGAGACTGCGTAACTTCTTCATGAACATCATCAAGAACCGTCGTGACAACAACATCAAGGTACTTTAAAGTTCAACTTTTCCAAATCTTATTGTATCAATTTTAGGAAACCGATATGTTGGGCGCTTTGATGGAGGGCAAGTACAAAGATGGAACCCCACTCCCCGACGAACATACAGCCTGCATGTTGATCGCTTTGACGTTAGCTGGACAGCACACTTCTTCGACCACCTCGACCTGGGCTTTACTCTACCTAGCTGAAAACCCATCCCTCATCGATGCCCTACTTAAAGAGCAAAAGGCGCAGCTCGATCCCACCAAACAAAACTTGGATCTGGAAGACTTGAAGAAGCTAGACCTGCTAGACAACGTCGTTCGTGAGACGTTACGTATCAAGCCCCCTCTTTTGGAACTGATGCGCAAAGTCGCTTTACCAGTCCCCATCCCCAACACCAACTACGTTATCCCTCCCGGTCACTACATCGCTGCCGCTCCTGTTGTCTCAGCTGTCGACCCCGACAACTACCCCGAGCCCTACAAATTCGACCCCTACCGTTGGGCCAAGCTAGAGAAAACTGATGATGTCCTATCCCAAGGCGAAGTTTCAGGACCTACCATCGATTACGGATTCGGCTCAGTATCCACGTCGTCAGCTCGTGCTGCCTACCTACCGTTCGGTGCTGGTAGACATAGGTGTATCGGTGACAGTTTTGCCTATATCCAGCTTAAGACTATCATCGCCGTCTTCGTAGATAAACTGGAATTCAATTTGCCAAAGGGAACTCCTTTCCCTAGCCCCGACTTCACCAACTTGGTTGCCATCCCCGAGTTGCCAGCTAAGATCCAGTTCCGGAAGCGCAAGGATTGAAATAGGCTTTAAAGAGGTTCTTAAACTGTCAACTTTGAAAGAATGCACCTCGAAATTCTATAATTTGATTTCTAAGTTGTGACGTACTTTATTAAAATTATACCTTCTATTATAAATTCAATCTTACATATAGGTATGTAGATTTATTTTGCAGTATAGGATAGTATATTTGATGCTACCAAAAATTAGTTACTCTACCTGTTCAAAATTGTTACATGATAGCCTTTTATCTAACTTTATTCAATTCACGTACACTTTGTAAAGCTGGTTTCATTAGTTAAAAGGCTCCCCAAGAAATATATATCTCAGCTCCTAATAATTATAAAGCTACTGAACTATATAGAATTAAAATAGTTAAACCTTTAAAGCTATATATGTGCTACATCTAAATTGCCGATAAAAATAAAATTTACAAATAGTGATGCATAATAACAAATAAAGGATTAAATTTAGGCGGCGAGACAAAAATTAAAACTCAGTTCAACAGGACTTACTTATTACACTATATAAGTTTATAAGATCAATCCACCATACTAGATAGCAAACCTACTGGTTAGGTAGCTGCACAATCCTATTGGCGAACAGTTCGGGATGGAAACGTTTCTTGTGACGGTTGAGCGAGGATCGATCGGAGAAATCTTTGTTGCAGTTGGGAACGGTACATAAAATTCGTGTTTTAGCCTTACCATTATTTTGTATAGAGTTGGCTACGCCGATAGGTTGAACAACGGGGATGATAGGTACCGGTTGGTAGAAGGACATCTTGGGGTAAGGGTTGGTAGGTAGGACGGTTGGAGTAATCCTGGGGACGTTGGGCTTACTGGACATTATGGAAACTTTGTACTGGTTGGACTTGTTGCCGACAATACTATACTTGATATCGGGAAGGTTTTGATAGCTCTCTGAATTAAAATATATAGATTATTAAAGGCTGAAAAGTGCAAGTAGTTACCAGGACGGTAGACGGCAGTCTTCAACTTGGTTCCAGAATTTAGAGGCAACTCGCTATCTTTGAGGATCCACTTCCTAGGTTTAAACCGCTTGTCTACCCTAAAGCCTCGCCTCGGCTCCCGGTTGAATTTAGCTCTTGGCTGAGTCCTACCTACAAAATAAAATGCTTTAGTTGAAATGTATAAATAATTATCTACCAGGTTGATAGCGTTTTATATGGAAACCAGGTGTCTCGTTAAAATTCATTTTAATGCAATTTGGACTTGAATAAAATTAGTAATACATTGTGGGCCGGTATTTTACAATTTACGCTCTCCAAACTTATTTGGTCCTCCCTTATGGTTCTTTATGGTGATATCTGGGGTAGTAGTCTCGGGTAATTCAGTACCTTTTGTATTGTACGCTCCATAAATTGAATTTCGTTCTTCCAGGCTGTTGTGCATCGAGCCTCCCTTATCTTCCAGTAGGTTTTGAATTGATGACATGTTGTAAGCTCTTAGATTGAAGTTAAAAGGTAACAAATCACTAAAGTTGAACATCCAATTGTTTATAAGGGATTCTGGTAGTAATTACTCAGGAAATAGATTCTAAAATTCTAAATTAAATGTAGAATTAATTAATAAAAACTATCAAACTAGCCGCATTTAATTAGGAATTTATCACTTAATCTGATTCCTACCAGAGTAGTCAATTCTCAAGAACAATCAAAATATTTTTGTTTAGTTAGAATGTCCCAGCAGAATAAGAAAAAGACATATAGCCTGGGCAACAAGCAGGAGAACCGAGCCATCCAACTTATACTACAACTTAGAGATAGCAAAGGAAGTGACAGCTGTAAAAGTTTAAGCTTTCCCGAGATTTTGAGCTACCTAACCCAAAATGAAATAAGCTTTAGAAGGTTGAAACGCCAGATTATCGAAAAGACAATTGCACAAGGTAAATTATTTACTGTACTTTTAGTTAACTTTTTTAGCTCTTAAGATTATTGAAGATGAAGATATGGAAAATGAGATGGAGTAAATATAAAGTTTGTTATTGTTTTTTACTAATGGAACTTCTGTAGTGAAGTAAATGACGAATTGTCCAAAGAAGAAATGGAGAATTTGAATTTGGTAGTTGTTAAGGTAGGATTATATTGTAGTTACAAATCTTTATAATACCATTTAAAATTCTAGGATACCAACAAAATGAACAAAGGCATCACAAAACTTTGGGATAATAAAGATGAAAGTACTGGCATTTTGAGCCGTTCCCATTCTTTGCCTCCATCGGTTGGAAAGGTAGATGCAGCTACAAAACTAAAGAGGAAGAACGAAAATGAGGTTCCAGAAACTTCAACGAAAGCCAATAAATTAGGTAACTACGATTTTAAGAATATTCAATAACCTTCCAATAAAGCAGCCTCGAAGTCACCTTATATAACTTTACCCACTGCCAAGCTAAGTGACTTAGGTGGAATCGACGTATGTATAAATGAAGTTCTGGAGTTAGTTGCGTTACCTTTGTTCCACAGTGAAATCTACAGCCACCTTGGTATTAAGCTGCCTCGAGGAATCCTTTTGCATGGTCCAAGTGGCTGTGGTAAGACACTGTTAGCTAATGCCATCGCTGGTCATTTTAACATCAAGTTTCTATGTGTTTCGGCACCTTCCTTGATCGCTGGTATGTCTGGTGAATCAGAAAGGCAAATCAGAGATTTATTCAATTTGGCCAAGGCGGAAGCACCTTGTCTGTTATTTTTGGATGAAATCGATGCCATCACTCCAAAAAGAGATACTGCTCAACGTGAGATGGAACGACGAATCGTAGGCCAACTGTTGACCTGTCTAGATGGTAAGTGATATACGCGAATTCAGCTGCTAAGTTTTGTTTAGATTTAGATATGAGTAAAAACGATGGGAAACCAGTGCTTGTCATGGGTGCTACTAACCGACCCGATGCCATAGATCCTGCTCTGAGGCGAGCCGGTCGATTCGATCGCGAAATCGCCATGACCGTCCCTGACGAAGTAGGCCGTACCAAGTAAATTGAATTGAAATTACTTCTCTTAACTCTTTTGCAAATTATACAGTATCCTAAAAGTTTTGTGCTCCAATCTGAGACTAGATGGCGAGTTGGATTTGAAAGTATTAGCTCGACGTACTCCAGGCTACGTTGGTGCCGACTTGAGTGCTTTAACTTCAGCAGCTGGAACCATCGCCGTAAAACGCATATTTGATATGATGAAGCTGGGGCAATTGCCCAGTTTAAAACCTGACTATATGGTTTCAATTGATCTAGAGACAGAAACAGAAACAATTGATATTACTCAAGTAGAGCAGCCAGTAAATTCAATCTCTCAACCCGACGTAAATGATAGTGAGGTTGATCAGTTATCTTTAATTCAACAGTTCTTGAAACAATACCCCAACACGCTTACCGAAGAACAGCTGGAGCCTCTGTCCATCAACTTTGACGATTTTATTGAGGCTCTAGGTAAGGTACAACCGTCGTCCAAGCGTGAAGGATTCGCTACTATTCCCGATGTTACTTGGGATGATATTGGAGCTTTATCTAAAGTACGAGATGAACTTCGAATGGCAGTAGTCGAGCCTCTGCAACATCCTGAACTGTTCGAAGCGGTAGGTATCCGGGCTCCCGCCGGTGTTCTACTGTGGGGGCCACCAGGATGCGGTAAAACGCTACTGGCCAAAGCTGTGGCCAACCAAAGTCATTCCAACTTCATTGCTGTCAAAGGCCCCGAGTTGCTCAACAAGTACGTCGGTGAATCGGAACGGGCGGTACGCCAGGTCTTCATGCGTGCTCGATCCAGCCAACCCTGCGTTGTTTTCTTTGATGAACTCGATGCACTGTGTCCCAAGCGTGACTCGAATCAATCAGAAGCCACCGCACGTGTAGTTAATACTTTATTGACCGAATTGGATGGTCTGGAATCAAGACAGCAAGTATTTATCATAGCGGCAACCAATCGACCTGGTACATAGCACTAATTTTTTCATACTAATGTTAGCTAGATATCATTGATGGTGCTATGTTACGTCCTGGTCGTCTTGATAAGATGCTATATGTAGAGCTACCCGATCCTCGCGAGCGATTGGATATTCTCAAGACAGTAACCAAGCGTACTCCTCTTGAATCGGATGTCAATCTCCAAACTATAGCCAATGACCCCCGTTGCGATGGATTCAGGTGATATATTCACTACATCTTAATACGACTAACCAATTTTTAAAATAAACAGTGGTGCCGATCTTACATCGTTAGTCCGGGAAGCTTCAGTAACATCACTTAGACAGATACTCTCCAATGACGTTAAGGTCGATCCTGAGGCCAAGGTAACGGTCAGTATGCAGCACTTTGACGTCGCTTTTACCAAGGTAGCTCCTTCGGTTACTAAAGCGGATCAGAAGACCTTTGAGGCATTAAGAGTCAAGTTTGGGTGGCATTAATGACTAGATAAAATATATATAGAGGTATAAGCGCGTTTGCAATTAATGAGATGTCAATTTCTTATTACTTGGGCTTAATATATAAGCTTTGCCAATTTTCCGGATTTAAATTAACTTTGTTATTAATTTAGCTATTGTACTTTTACTTGATGCTATTAATGTATTTTACTAATTTAAATTAGCTGTTTGGATATTATTCTTTGCAAAAGTATGGCTGTGCTTTAACTGATGAAAACCGTATATTGTAAACATTTGCTATTAATACCGGTATTGAATAAAAACTTGAAATATATTATATAGTAAAAGAATAGCTATATATCAGTCCGTTTCAAAATATCTATTAAAAACCAGTACATAGTAACGTAAAGCTATTAAGTAGAGTTTAAACTGATTTTAAATCAACTATGCCAAGTATTGAAAAAGTAAATTTCTCCTTAATGTAGATACAAGAAGCGATAGTCGTAACATTTGGCTGATGAAATGAAACTAAACCTTTATAGAAAGGACTGTTGTTATAGTATTTTTTTCAAAACAAAACCATTTTTAAATTACTTGCTAAAAGTTATAGTTAATAGTATACGTGCTACTATCTAAAATAAAGTAGATTTTACTCCAGATGAAATATATTACTTTGCAAATTATTAATCGAGATGGAATAAATACTATATACCAAAATTGAATCTTGAATTATATTAAACTAACTAAAATGAAAATCAACAATTATCTTGGGTAAACTAAGCTAACTAGGCGTTTACTGTGCATAATAGAAACTCTGTTCAAAATACCAAGCTAGCCTTTAATTAAGTTCAAAAATTACCATATCACTAGATATTGTTGATACAAATAATAGGTTCCTAATTTTCATTGGAAATATAACTATAGAACGACTAGCTAAAAAGAGTCAAGTTTAATAAAATCGCAACAAAGCTCTAAAACTTACTTCATCTCAACAAATTTAACGCTCAGGTGGAGGCGAGATTCTTCCACCAAAGGAGCGGTAGAGTTTACGCCAGTATTCTTCGTTACTCTTACTAGTTACAAATCCAATGTTAATTTCCAGTTCACCAGTAACCACATCCTTATGAGTCTTCTTCTGCAAACGGTGCCACTGCTTGTTGCCATTGACGCTAAATGGGATAGGTAAGCCAGTTCTAGAGTCGAACAAGTCTTTGGTGTGGATAGTAATTTGGCCCATAAAATCTCTAGTTATAAAATCGGCGTCCCAGCAAGTCAACGAAATAAATTGAGGGAACATTTCCTCACGCAAGGGGAAGGATAAAGTTTCATCCCAAACAGGATCTAAAGTCTTGTTGATGGTTTTGGTATTGAGTTTCTTGTTGTTTATTCTAACGACGACGTAGGGATCGGAAAACCCGTTGCTGTCCTTGGGGGCTAAACCTTTACCTTGGATGATCTGTACACGTAAAACTATTTCTTCCTTCGACATTTGTCAATAAGAGTGCGATCATCGAGTTGGTTGGTATTTATGTGGTTTCGAGTTTGAATTTGATTGGTTTGTTGAGTTAATGAGTTACGGAAGTTCCTATTTTCCAGCCAAGAAATTAAATCTTGAGTTTGGCCAACTTACTGTATATATTTAAAAAGATGTTCTTGTTCCCGGATAAGCCATATCACAAGGAAGAGCTAATTGTTAAAAATAATGTATATATGGCAACGCTTCTATTAATATACATATATTGAGCTTTGATTAAGATAACTTATCTAGAAGTAAAAATTCAATTGCTTTATTTAAGTCAAGATATTCTAAAGGATTGCAAACTATATCCACACTACTAATTATATCTAAAAACTAAAGTAAAAGCAAGCTTTCAACATATATATTGCTTTGCTGACATTTGCGCTAATATTCAAAAGTAGCTCAGCTTCCATATAAATGTGTACTATTTATATGTTCAAAAATATATTTGAGTGGAAGAGAGGTTGCTAATTCAAATAATAAACCTGTGCAAGTAATACTTTTCTTTAAAGCTGCAGACTTGTAAGAATATGTGATGCTTTTTGGAAAATTGCATGCTTTACTATTAAATTTCAAACTTAGTTTACAAGTTGCATATATTTGATACTAATAAGGAAGCTGTTTTAGTAAACGAAGGCCTTGAAGGCTTGAGTTGAAGTATCTGTACCTCTCAGCCATAAAAGACGATTCTTAGAAACATATGCCTCAAAAATAGAGAATATGTGATCTTGGATAGTCTAGAATACATTCTAAAATGCTGTGACCTGCAGCCAAAGGAACCTACAAGAACCTCGAAATGTTGATGTCACATAAATCTGCCGTTCTAGAGACCATTCCATTTCTTTTTGAACAAAGTAGACCATAAAGGCTGAATATAATCTATTTTCAGCGCTTTTATTGTCCTTCATAAGAACAATTTCAAGGAAACTATGAAAAGTTTACGAATTTAGTACGGGTTTAGTTCAGAAATTTAGAACATGGCCTAACGTGGAGGAGAATAGACTAAAAATAACTCGCTTTAGGGATCATAAAAAGACACGTAAATCTAAAACGCTATTCAATCAGAATGATAAAGAGTGATGAAAAGCGACAAATGGAATGCAAATTTCCACTTTACGTTTCTATTCTCCAATAACGCCTCGTTTCCAATTGACTTATAACAAGCGCAACCAAGGTAAATATCTTTAGCCTCTCTATAACATACCATCACCACAGTGGAATTTGAACACTCATTGATTTTTAGCACACTTAGTTTAAAATGGAAGGAGACAATAAGCCTTTAGAAGCAACAGAGTCAGCTACCAACAGTAATAAACCACTCGAGCCCGGACAGAGTTACGGTACATTCAATGAACCCAGCAATTCTAAAGCAGTTGGTAATGGCATATCCAAGTCAGCAAACGCTTCAAACCCAGTTGATAATAATAATTTGGATTCCCCCCAAGAGAGTGAAGCTAAAAATGGAATAGTCGACACAATTTATGGGTACATTGCGATTTACGTTGGTGAAACTTGGTTCAACATTGCCATTATTTCTTTAACCGTATCGGTATCCTACATCCTCGTTTGGTTTAGACTTGGTTTAGTATTTACATTGTTCGTAGCTTATTTCATAGGTAATTATATATATACCTCGCTTATTACCGTATTTGTATACAAATCGTTTCGTTTAAATGCTTTACTTGGTTTTAATACTTTACTAAAATTGATATAGCCCTGTTCTATAAATCTTCACTCAAGGCAACCTACACCCGTAAAGTACAGAGTCTTCAAGACCAAATTTCCGTCCCTGATGTAAATCAACAGCTATAGTTAAAATTTACTTACACTGCATTTAGCTTGAAAACGATATTGAATCCGCACGCTGGATAAACCAGTTTATGTCCCAATTTTGGCTTCAGTACGAACCTCCACTCTCCCAGTCAATTGTAAGCGGTGTTGAAGCTAGTTTGGAAGGATATCTCCCTACATTTATCCCCTCAATTCGCTTTACTACATTCACGCTAGGAAATAAACCTCCTTTAATAGAAGGGATAAAGTACTACAGACGCGATGAATCGGATCTCGTTATTATGGATTGGCAAGTATCGTTCACCCCCCACTCTCACCACGAAGGGATCTTCGAATCCAGTTCCCAGGGCCAATCAGGACAAAAGATCGATCCAACCGTTTGCTTAGCAATTAAAGTCCAAGCTGGACCAGTTAGTTTTAGTATTCCCGTAAAAGCAGCAAATTTCCGGTTGAAAGCGTTGGCTCGAGTGAAGCTTAGACTTATGAACCCTTTCCCACATATAAAGGCGGTCGATGTTTCTTTACTCGATTTACCGGAGGTGGATTTCGAGCTCAAGCCAATCGACAGTTCATGGGGCTGGGATATAACTAATGTACCTTTTCTATTTAATTTTTGCTAAGTGTTTATTAGATCCCTGGGTTCAAATCGCTACTAAAGCGACAGATGAGTTTGATTTTAGCTCCTATGATGCTTGCCCCGAGGATTTATACTGTTGATGTCGAAGCCATGATGGGTGGTGCATCAGAAATAGGTATATATTTATTGTTAAATGGTGTTAAATTTTACTATCATTAGAATCTGCGATTGGTGTCTTAAAGCTAACGGTTTCCAATGCACGCAATTTGAAGAACGTTGAACTTTTAGGTAAAGCATATATCAAAATTTCGCTAACTGTGCTTAGGCGTAATTGATCCGTTTGTGTCCGTTAATATTGAAGGTAGAAGAGAACTTGCCCGTACTAAAACCAAAGACAACACGTAACTCCCTCTATGCTTATCAAACTAACTTAACTAGGACTGAGCCTACCTGGGATGAGACTTTCAATATACTGTTATACAATTTGAGCGAAACAATGAACTTTGCTATAAAGGATCAAAATGGTGTAAGGAACGATGTATCGCTTGGCGTAGTACCCTTCCAACTCTCCACGCTTGTAGCCGAGCCGATTCAAGAGCACTGCGACAAGATTATGAAGAACACAAAGAAGAGAGGTGATCTTACCTATAAATTGTCCTATTTCCCGGTTGCTGAAGCAATCAAGCTCGACGATGGAACGGAAGAGGAGATTATATCAAGTAAGCCTAGTGTATGGATAAAGCTAATATTTTAGACAGTGGTATTTTGGCGCTCTTTGTTCGTCAAATTCAAGGATTTGAGCAACAGCGCAAGTTGATAAGGGGAATTGGTAAAACTAAGGTTTGGATGGAAATAAGGCTCAACGGCGTCAAGGTTGGCGATACATCGGAAATGAAGCCTTCAAACAACATTGTCTTTGAAAATATGAGCGAGCATTTCCTCGAAAATCAATATGAATCCAACCTTCACATTATTTTGAAATCTTCAGAATCCAATGCGATAGCTCACATACACACCAATGTCAAATCTCTCATCGATGCTACGGTAAATTTAGTTTTATCACATTTGCTCAATAGTTATATAGGACAGCTGGCATGATCTTATTCTAAGTAATCCTAAAGGAACAAACGAAAATTTGAGAATTAAGCTGGACGCTAAATGGTCTCCAATTCTCCTTGACTCGGATGCACATGGTGCTCTTTCACCTCCTTTAGGATTTGCTCGAGTAGTTATCAAACGATGCAAAGAGCTCAAGGGGACTGAATCCGTCGGTAAGGCATCAGGCCCTAACGTTATCGTTGTCATGTCAAATGTCATAAAGGGTCGAACACAGGCAGCTGAACCTGCTTTACAGCCCATCTGGGACGAAGTGTTTTATGTGCCTTTACATCGAGCAAATGAGGTTATAAGATTTGAAGTTAAGGGGAAATCTCTTCAAAAGAGCAGAGACCTTGGGTACGTCGAAATTAAAGCCAATGATATCATGGGGCCTGCACATCTTACCAAGTTCGGGTTTTTAGATGGGGACCATTCGGAACAGTAAGCTATACTAACTACAACCTGCTAATCAATTGAATAGATGGTATCCATTAACTTTGAAACGAGAGAAGACCAAAGGATCTATTTTAATTGGATTGCAATACTTTTCGGTCATTGAGAATATGCTCCCTGAGATCGCTTCACAAAGAGGAACTAGACATGTGCCTACTTTGAGCACTATTTCCACTAAGGATCTCAGTCCAATCCAATCTCCCGATTACAGGACAAAGCCAAGGCATCAGGAGCCTGAAGAAATAATCAACGACAATTCAGAAAATGTTTCTGACAAAGGCAAGCAATCGTTGGATCTCTTCGATATCACTCAGTTCAACTCTGGAGTCCTTCAAGTCACAGCATTAGGTGGACGTAGTATCGGTAGCGTCCGGACAAAGTTATATGCAAAAGCGATAATTAACGGCGACACCTACAACTCCATATTCAATACACGTATTGACAAAGGCAAAGCCAGTCCTGTCTGGGGAGACTCTGGGGAATGCTTTATAAAGGAAGTTAATGTCGACACGTTTACTTTCCAAGTCTACGACTCAAATGCCGATAGTAAAGGACAAATCGTTGGGAAAGTCGACCTTAAAGTCATGGATATAGTGAAATCCCTCAACGAAAAGGGTGATAAGGTAGCAGCCGACCCAAATGCAACCATAGAACCTGAGTGGTATAGCCTCGATCAAGGGGTTGGCACAGTTCAGCTCGACTTCAAGTTCATTCCGACTAACTATACGATTGACGAAGTGGAAAGTTCAAGGAACAGAGGCTACTTGCAAGTAAAGGTTATTCGGGCAGAAGACCTGATCGCGGCCGACAAGGATGGCTCCAGTGATCCTTACTGTCACGCTCGCCGTTAATGGGGTACGCAAGAACAAGACCAAAACCAAGAAGAATTCATTGAACCCCGTCTTCAACGAAAGCTTCAACTTTGAAATTCCAGATCGCATCAACTCGACCTTTTCCATCGAAGTTCTGGACTGGAACCAGATTCAGACCCACACATCCCTGGGAGCCTTTAGTATCAAGTTGGCGACCATTGACGTAGAAACTAAGGTCAGTGGTTCTTTCCCCCTTTCGACTGGATCCGGTACAAAGGGAACTGTCACTTTAGAGCTACTGTTTGTTCCCAAGTACATCATTCACGAAACTCAGCCCGGCTTACTTGATGCTTTGGAAAGTGGCAACCCAGTTGATCTAGCTAGTGGACTTGCCCATGGTGGTTTGAAAGTGGCCTCCGAAGGCTTGAACATAGCCAAAGATACTGGAAAATTGGCGTTAGGTGGAGTTAAGCTTGCCGGTGAAGGCGCTAAGACTGTCCTATCTGCACCATTGAAGCTTGCTTCTTCTGGTGCTGGACTTGCTCAAAAACTGTTCCATAGTAAGAAAGACAAAGAGAAGAATGTCTCAACCGACCTGAGCTTTAAACCACTTGACTCACTTCCCTCCGAACCTACCCATCCAGCTGTATCCAATATCAGACGTGGCTCCAACGCTTCTATGAACTCCATTAATTCAGTTGCAACCTGAGGATATGACATTTACTTCCAACGTACCCAGTACTGGCCATGCCAGCCTGTTCGTCACTCTTGTTGAAGCTAAGGAGCTAATCGCTGCAGATCGAAATGGTGACTTTTTAATTTATATATATCTCTAACTTTTATGTAGGCTACAGCGACCCGTACTGTTAAAGTCTATAACAACAAAAAGCTAGTGTTCAAAACCAAGGTTAAGAAGAAGACTAGGAACCCCCGATGGGACGAAAGCTTTATTGTCCCTAACCTCAACCTTAATGAGCCTTTGAAGCTGCTGTTCCATGTCAAAGACCACAACCTAATTGGAGAAAACGTTGAGCTAGGCGACTACTACCTAACTTTATCGGAGCATTTCTCTGACCTATCGACTGCTGGGCAACAGACAGTTGACGTCTGGACGGCACCTGGCAAGCTTAAGAACGGCGGTGAGGGCCAACTCCATTTCACACTCGAGCTCAACATCCCGTTCAGTAATGTCGCATCACAAAGCACTTTGTCTCCTACCATCAATCACGAACCGCTATCAGCTTCCAGCACTGAGAGCATCCCCATCAAAGATAACCAAAATCCAAACGGTACCGCTGGTCTGACTATTCCAGGTGTCGCCATCTCTTACGACTCAGACACGTCTGAGCATTTCCCTGAAACTGGTACCAGCCCAACTCATCAGCTATCCAAGTCAGCTTCCAAAGTCAAGTCTTCCGGTTTCTTCGGTAGTCTACGGAAGAAAATTTCCAAAAACTAATTTCAAGCTCCTACATTCTATTTTCTTTACTCTGCTATTCCAGTAATATGCCCATCCTATACCACTATGAAGTTTATTTTCGTACTTCCATTAAATAAAATGGAAAGGTTAAAAGGTGCACTTTATATCTTATAATTGATATTTTTTCTTATATGGGGCTTTAAATATCTTATAGAACATTACTATTTTGGCTAAACATGGCAATAAAACTGTTGATACCTGTATAGATTTCTTATTCATGTTTACAGTATAAATCAATATGTATGCATTTAGCGAAGCAACATGCATTTATGAGCTATCCAAATATAGTGATGATACCGTAAAAATTGATAAATGTAACTGAGAACAAAGCTTTAATTTGAAATTAAAATACTTTGCCATTTATAAAAGACAAAATAGCCAACTTATTTTCAAATTCTATACTATGAAAATTTAATCCAGCATCGTAAAGAAATCTTTAAGGTCCTTGCGCTGCTGAGGAGTCATAACCTTCAAAAGCTCTTCCTTGGTGGCTTGCATAGTTCTCTGCCCAATGGAGTCGAGGCATCTATTTATGGCTGTTTTCTGCTCACTGCATTTGCTCACGTTATCGGGGTTGGCTCTCAGACACTGAGCCAAGTCGAAGAAAGGTTGGGGGCAGCTGGCCTTATCGCTACACAGCTTCAAGTTCTTTATCTGCTCCTGGCAGGGTGGAGCTGTCAAGTTTCCTTTGCTGTTGTGGGTCTGCTGCAGGCAACTTTCAACTGCAGCTATTTACCAACAAATACATTTTAGTAGCTATACTTTGTTTTTAATCAACTCTACCTATTTTGTCATGGCATTGGGAGTATATATTACCGTACTCTGGTACTAGCTTCTTCACTTTGACATTGACTTCATCAAATAGTTGTTGGGCTTGCTTAGCCTTTTCTTCGTGATTCATTTTGAAAGGTTAGCAAAGTCCTTTTGGACAGGTCTTTGTAGGATTTCGTTGCGTTGATGCACTTAGCATTCTTCTTATTGGATAATTTCTTTTCTAAATTCCAGGAAAACACTTTAGTTGGAAGCGTTCTTACACAGGAAGCTCAAAGCAAATTCATATCAACAAACGATAATGAGAGTTGGGGCCAAAGAACTGAAAGATACCGTTTCCAAGCTCCACCAAGTTGTAAGCAACATCCCCAATTACTGCCTTGAAATCGATACCGATACCGAGCAATTTGCTTCTGCATACTTGGAAGTCTCGAAGTTTTTCAACTCTAAACTATCCAGCCACACAAATGTTTTAAATTCGCTAATAACCTCACAAAATCTTACCACCGATATACCACTATATACCCTTAAAGATTTTGAAAAGTAAGATTACTCCATTTTTATACTAACATTGCTTTAGCCTATTTAAAATAGGTTCATTTTTTAAAACCTATGAAGATGTTCAATATATGATCAAAGCATTGACACGACTCTCAGGTGCTCGAATTTGGTCTCGAAAAACTAACCTAGATGGTCAGAAAGGTACAACTTTTTTCTACTACAGATGTGCATGTATGTCCTCGAAATCAGACTATTAAGCACGAGAATGTATCTAGTTGCACTTTCGATATGGATGCATTATCCAGCACTCAGAGAAACGATAACGTAGAAAGTATAACTGGAAGGAGAGGATTCTGTCCTTTTTTCATCAACATGCGACAAAAACCCTTCCAATACATCGAAGTAACTGCTTTCTATCTGCATCATAGGCATGAAGAACCAACCGTCGCCCAAGTACACTTCCTCCCCTACCTACTTCCTTCAGATAGGAATGGATTTATCCACTACGCCGACAAAAGCATAGTGACCAAAAGTAAGGAGTTTAAAAAACTATCCCTCAACGGTAAACAAGTGAATAACTCTAAACCTCCAAAAGTAAAGAAGCAATCGGCGAAGAGACATAAGCTACCGCCGAAAAAAAACTCTGACGATGAAGTGTCCAAAAACCCTGTTCTTTCTCAACTTATCGATAAAAAAGCTGATCCTTTGTGTGTAGATGCTGATTCCCTTTTGAAACCCAACCAAGATGGTAACTTTGCAAAAAATCTCCAAGGCAACTCGACTTCAACCTCAGCAGTGCAGGGCGATACTACTTTCCCCAGTGTAAAAGGCAAAGCATTGGAAAGTAATTAGTTTTTGTTTGTCTTTCAAGAACCGTTGTAAACTGATATACCACATCCATCACTACACTCTGTATCCCTACTAAATATAACTGTTAATTCGTTTTTTCAAAACATATTTATTAGTTTCACAGCACTTATATCATATTTATAGTTTGAAAATAGCAAAATTTATGGTGAGATCTATCTGAGTTTGCTTACATCAAACTAAAAGGAAAATAGCAAACGTAGAATTTTGAGATTAGAATATGCTTTTAATTATTTTGCTCATTTTGATATCAAAGAACTACATATGTTTTCAGTTTTCTTATCAGACTTTTCATAAAGCTTCAAAATCCAACCAATATTTTCCAGAAATGTAATGTTTTGGAAATATCAAACAACCAACCATATATAACTATAGAAGTTATACACTAATTTTATTGGTCACTTTGTAATGAAATTTGATGATTACCTATATTTCAAAGCTTTCGGCAGAACGTGATCTAAATTCTTTTATACCAAGAGTTACAATGTACGTTGCAGTTAAATTGTTTTCAAGTTATAAGAGGCAGTTAACACCATCTCAAAATACTGCAACGAAATCGATATTGTTTCCAAAGAATTTTCAAGCTATTTACACCAAGCTGTTCGATTCTAAATTTGTCAAACCAAAATGTTTATAGGACCGAAGCGAATGCATCACTTAAATCAACTAATTATAAATATGTATCGGCTTCAACTAAATATGCAGCACTTTATATCTTAAACTATCAAAAGTCAGCTTTTTTGAAGTTCTATTTATACTACATGGCTTTATCAGCTTGCTTAGAAAAAGTGCACAACTCAATTCTTATGTGAATATCAAGTTTGCAGTAAGCGCTTTAAGTAAGCTCTTTAGAGTTAACTTCATTATCTGTAACAGCACTTACTTTCAGAGAAGGATAGAATAGCCAAATTTTTCTACAGCTGCAAGGAGACTCAGGAAAAATAAATTGAACAAACTTGTGGATTCCTACAACTCAGCTTCTAAACTTATGGCTGGTGCGGACACTAAAGCTCAAGGCAATAATGACAGTAGTGGTACGAAGACTGATAAATAAGCTATGGTCGCCCCTGCTTTATAAAATTTATACAAGAGGCCAGAGAATGTGCTGTTATTGTTTATGTCAACTTGGAACATAACCGCCAACTTAAAACCATATTTGTTAAAGAAGTTGCTCCTTACCCATCTCCTTCCCATAAAATTCAAAATTTTAGTTTGGGTGAATCGCATATGTCGAACGATACTAACGGCGATAGAAGCCCAGATCTTGGCTACTAACGACAAGAGTATTGTAAATGGAAAATAAGCTGATAGAAGATAGTTTGAATCTCACTACTGATGGGGGTATATCTTTTATCAACAACAATTCAGCTTCAATAAATTTAAGTACCTATACACCTTTGGAACTTAGGTGGCCTGCCGATGCTAATGGTGGATCAAAAAGCAATGTACCTAACAATAGCCATGAAGTTCCAATTTTGGCCAACCAAACTGCCGTGGTTCTCGAAAATAGCAACCTTGACATGTTGGAAATCAACACATATATAGATTTGATTATATAAGCAGGATGAAAATTCACAATAAAGGATCTGTGGTAACCAGTATATCTAAACTAATCATCTACATGATAAACTAATTGAATAAAATATTTTTAACTAAGGATGGCTATATTTAAATATATTTTAGCTTTATTCTTTATATAATTGCACTAAGAAAGCCCTTGCCCTCTTTCCATTTTACTAAATGGCCTTGGTCCATATTTTCCATTACTTGAAAATCATCAATTGATCTCCTATTTACCATTTTGCAAATGGAAGCTATATATATATATTTAGCGTTGAAGATAGTAATGCAATTCATCCAACTCTAAAAACACTACTTTTTAATTTCCTTTAGTCTAGCTAATTAGCTACCTTTGGTAGGAAAAGATATCTAGTTACTTTGTTATGGGTTCTGAAAGCTTGATTTTAGAAAAAGAATCAAAGATGGAGAGTAACTTGGCATTAGGAAGTAATAATTCAATAGACTATGCTAGTGGGGATTTTGGAGTATCTAAATTCAATATCGATAGTTTTGGAAGTGACATTATTATCAATTTTATATCCAAAACCAGGTAATTGTCCAAAGTGGAGGGCAATGATTGAGTTGAGGATACCATTAATTTTACTTTCTCCGATACTTTGAAGGATCTATGGTTGGCACTGTATTGAAACTAACATTACCTACTATATCTTCAGTAAGCTGAGATTGGATTCAATCTTTAGCATCTGCTTCTTCTAAACATTTATAAACAAGAGTTTATCTTTTTCTATTTTGAATTATAGTTCAATAAGTGACCTTATATATACATTTGTATTTATTAAACGATAGCAGTAAAAGTTTTAATTAACAACAGGAGACTTTATTGATTTTTTAGATAAAATTGAATATAAGAAGCTAAGTTCAGTTACCTTTGAGTACAAAGTTGGTAGCTGGCTCCTTGATGTGGATCATATTGAATATAGGAACTTCCAGCTTGACTTTAATGACGTACCGGCTGTTCACTTTATCATCTTTATTGATGTCCAAATTAGGATTTACAAAGCCTCGTCGAGTTGATATTCAAGTCGGTATAGAATTTGGATTTGCTTTCAATATAGCGCTCCAAGTCTAAATTTTTGTAGTCCAGAGGTTTGTTGTCCAGCTCCAACTTGATTTGGAGATTAGTTAGATATATGGGATACAGATTCGGGTTGTACAACTCTAACTTTAGATTATTTGTGGTGTTGGTACTGGAGTTGTAGAGTATGGAGTTTTTCAAGTTGAGTTGGATCTGCTTGGGATAGAATAAGAGTAAAAGTAAGGTCGTCAAGCCAGCTAGCAATAGCAGGATAAGAGCCCATTTGACGTACCACTTGTAGTTTAATTTGAGGTCCTTAGGTTTGGTTTTGGATAAAAAGTTTGTGGATTCCAAGTCGTTGAGTAGTTGCTGACGTAACTCTAACCTTGAAAAGCTAGGCTGCTTGTAAGGAGATATGGAGCTATCGGTAAGCTTAGCGGTCTTGGAGTAGTGAACCGGCTCGATCATCAGAGCTTTCAATGGGTTGGCCTTCATCTGACTCTATTTTGCTATTGGAACTTTGGGTAAAGAAAATAGTATAATGAATTGAATATGATACTTGAAGAGCTTTTTGCTATAGGAAATGTTGTTGAATTGACATGGTATTTTTGATATGATGCTTCCAATTGCGATCTAACTTTGAAGGTTGATCATCAAACTTGCTAAAAATAAAGAATTGGGAATTTCGAACTGTGTTGGAACAAACTCAAAAACATCGATATGGTAGTAGGTATATAAATAGAAAGATGTGTGTAAATACTGTTTATTTAATTTTACATTTAAGTAGCTGATATAGTTTAGAATAATGACATCGTGAGTCAAAGGTATATGCCAACAAGTGATGATCATATAATTGAATAGTGATAAATCACTAATAGAGGCAATTGGAAGTCTACTATGTGAAATAGAGCTAGGCTGTTATTTACACGCTTAAGAATTGTAAGTTTAAGATATGTATCTTCCAAACAATCAGCTACATGTAGCTTTCACTATGGCTCTTTTCATTCTTAATAAATTTACCGAGTTTATATATATAACTAATGATAAATATATATGTGGATGCAGTAGCTTGTAAATTTAAAATACTATCTATAAGCGATAAATTGATTGATATTAATAGTACAGCTTCAATATTTTTAAAACTGCTGCTGATTGTAATTATCACTAAAATTAAATTAGTTTGTAAAGATTCAATTTAATTTTAACTAATATTTGAGTTGTATTTGTTCTAACCTATATGTCTATTGACTTGTAAGCTATCCAAAAGTTCATATCAAATCTTAGCTGAAAGCTGAATTCGCTTTGACTCGATAGCATTATATAATAAAAACATATGTGGTAAAAATTTTGAAGCCTATAGTAAATCTTAAGCTTCAGCTGCACTACTTTATTTTTCAACACTAGTACCAATAATGTGCTTCTATTTTTAATTTACTGGTTATAGTTTAAAGTTTGAACCTTTGCTTTGGGATGCTATCTACAAATCTTAGTTGGAAAGTTGCTATAACAAAAATATTTTATTGAAACTAAATATACAAATACCAATTAGGAAACAATATGTCCATTTCGACCTTAATTTGATATGGGTAAGAATGATAGCCTTCGTTTACTACATTCATTTACAAATTTGGTATTCTTGAAAATAATGACATTGCTATTGATGAAAAATAGTAGCAGTATTCTGTTAATTGCTCTAATGTAATGGTGAGTCGGTACAATTCGCCCTTTTCATCAGCTAAAAACCCTGATGCTTGCAAATTTACTTGAGCACTTTTCTATTTCTCCAATAATTTATAACTGGAAGCATTTTTATTTGCTAGTATTTGTTTCCAGATTTGTATTTGCAGTTTTCCAGAAATACTCCTATAACCACAACCATTGACAAAACCATGATGCTTCCAAGTCAAAAAAAGTAAAGCAAAGATGAGCGACCCCAGACGTAGCTCCCACTACTCAACAAAAAGCTACGACGAGTACGATGACCCAATAACCACTTACCAATCCTCAGCCTCCAGTTCAGCCAATGTAAGTCGACGTAGCAAACCCCAGAAGTTACGCCCCCAGTCCATGATAGTTATCAATGAACGGTTGAAGGACGTAGAACAGGCTAAACTCAAGTTACTACAGGAACAATCCAAGCAAACTAAACCCAAAGATGCTGATGATGACGATAAAAGTTTAGATAGTACCTTCTACGAGATGAAGGATATTGTCAGTAACTTCAACAAACTCAGTACCTCCAACAACTTTGGATCGGCAATATCATCTCAGAACTCAACTTTGAATAGAAACTTTTTGACCAGTGGCTTGAGTAACAAACCAAGGCTACCGCCAACTGTTGAGCGCATCAAGTCGGCTATCAAGTTAGTAAAGTCTAACATACATACCCACCAACCTTCCGCTCACTCCTTACTTTGGGCCGAAGATAGACTTATATTAGACTTAGGATCCATGTATCTGAAGTACGGATTCTCCAACAACCCCTTACCCCAGTTTATCTTACCTACCTTCAACACCAATTTTAAAACTGGATTCAACTACGTCGAGAAGGTACTACTATTTATGTTTAATTCTTTTAATTCATGCCTTATTTTAAATAGCATCTAGGCTACTTTACCTTGGAGCTCAACAATCTTATTGAAGAATTGGGTGGGGAATTTATGCTAGAAGACAAACTTTTTAACTTGGCTCGAGCCATGTTCCGTACCCACCTAGGTCTATCTCCCAGCCGTAGACGTGTTGTAATTTTGGAAAATCCTTACCTACCTTTGAAATTGAAGCAGCTGTGGACCAAAGTCCTTTTTCAAAGGTTTCAGGTAAATATAAAGCTATATAGCAACGGTTAATTTTAAAATGTATTAGGTATCGGCAATAACTTTTTTACCAACTCACCTGGCCGCATTATTAAGTTGCGGGGAGTCCATGGGGCTGGTGGTAGATGTTGGGAATTTGGAGACGTCGGCAGTAGCTATCTACGATGGTAGACCACTCTTTACGTTGGCGGTAGCTTCTCCACTAGCCGGTAAGGCGTTGACCATATATCTACGCAAGCTGCTGCTGGCCTATGCCACCATCAAAGATGCCTTAGTGCCTGAGTCTGAAGTTACTTTGACACCGGCCATGCTGGACCTAGCTACATTGGAACGTATCAAACGTACTATGCTAGTCGTAAGTTCGACACGGTTGAACGAACCCATCTCTTTAGCCGACCCTGATTTAGATGAACGCTTGTCAGCCAGTACCTCAGCCACCGATCTAGATGTTCCAATCAGCTTTAATGGTAAACAGCTGCTGCTCAAGATTCCAGGCTGGGTACGTGAGCACGCCTACGACATCCTCTTTGACAACAGCCAGGCCCCCGACCTCATGTCTCCGCCCCAAGTCGCCTTAGAGTGCCTTAACAAGGTCCCCAAGGACTTACGTGCCGCTTTAATGACGCGCATATTAGTCGTCGGTGGTACCAGCGCCGCTCCCAACTTCCACTACCGGTTTCAGATTGAGATGCTGGCCTTACTGACTACTCACCTGGGTGGGGAACGTAAGTTCGATAGGTACCGTGATCTGAGATTGCTTTCAGGTAAGATCGACTTGATTAGATCCCCGACCACCTCGCTGTTCCAAAGCGGCAGTGAGGCTTGGGTCGGTGCTGGTGTAGCCTGTGGTATACGTGGAGCTGGGGAACATATCTTGAGTGAGCAGTTCAACCCGTTCAATTTGGAAGTCCCTGATTGGTCTTTACCTAACTTTGATTGAAGGGGTGATCTTCACCCTTTCAATTGGGGTATAAGTTTGACAATAGCTTCACTTTATATGTTTGTTATTAAAGGACAATTTGTGTACTATATTTCTTTAATCAACATATAATTTTCCATTATGTATATTCAAATAATTTATATCGAGTATTTTATAGTTTGCATATATAATAGTTCATCAACCAACATGAATAACGTCAGGTACAAATTGAGTTGCCATGATAGCAGCAATTGCTGTAAATAACCATAGCTTATATAGTGGGAAATGTACTATTAAATTCAAAAGTACATTTTCACTTTTTAAAAGAACATGCTATAAAATTCAGAGTATAGTATAAGTTAACAGAATTGAATAATAGAAAAAGAAAGCAACTTCCTGGCTGAAGACTATATATCAGAAATGATAGAGCTTATAATACTTCAAGTTAGCCAGTTGAATGTATATGTTTTTTATAGGAAACTATCGGTCAAGATACTCATATAAAGGGAAAAGTTTATAATAGTGAAGCTTAGAATGGTACTGTAGCCTACCTTACCAATAGTGATAAAAGGTGGTTATCAGATTGTACGTCGTATCCTATTATCTAATGACAAAAAGATTGCTTTCATCCGGGTTCGAACCGAAGACCTTCTGCGTGTAAAGCAGATGTGATAACCAACTACACTATGAAAGCATCAAGTACTTGTATTCTCTTTTCTTAAGACTCTCTTTAACTAAATTATCTTATCTCGAAAATAAAGTTTATTCAGTTTAGTTTTTAACGGATTCATCCAACTACTCCATCCGAGTATCCAATCAATTGAAGCAATCTTTTGAGTGAAGTTTGATTTGGATTTTGTCCGATCCTACTACTAAACCCACAACCAAGTTCTTTAAGTTTCAACATTTAGATAAAGCGCTAGACAACTTTAGAACGATGCGCGTACTGACGTTAGTGTCCTTAGTGTTGGTACAGCCGACACTAAGTTTTAGCGACCTACTGCAGGCCCAACTTTCTAGCTTGACGTTCCAAGGTGGCTACCAATCTATTCGAAGTTTTGACCCCAAACTCGACCCCAACACCTACTACGCTTTCAATCAAACCTTGACGCCAACGGTTAAACTAAACGAACAATTGACGGGTTTCTGTCAGCTTAAGGAGAAATTGGTTTTGGTGGGGCAAGATAAGATTTACAGCTACGACCCAAAAAGTAAACAGATAAATGAGGTAAAGAACAAGATAATTGGCAAGGTGAATGGCGTATTATGTGACTTAAATAAAGGTAAAGCTTACCTATTCGGCCAGTTCCGCCTTTTTGATGAAAAAAACAACTTGGTAAGTGTAAATTTGGCAATCTACGATCCAACTTCCTCTCAACTAGTCGGGTTTCCGAACCAGGGGCTACAGGGACAGCTCACTAACCTCCAGCTTATCAAGGACAAAGTTTTAGTTACCGGTGTTGACTTGAAGAGTGGTAGGGGTATGGTAGACTCCTACAGCGATCAACTCTATCTAGAGAGTAACAAGTTCAAAGTCAGTTTAGGTAACTTCGATTTGAAACTAAGTCCAACTGACTTAGTATGTACCGACAAAAAGTTCAAGTTGGACAATAATCAAGCTGGGTATGTGCGGGTAGAGTTTTCTAAAGAAGACAAGTTGAATGGCATGTTGTTAGACGTGGAGAACATCCAAAACATTCGCTTAGTTACCCTACCTGACAACCAACCAGTCAACTACACCTATTTCGACTTCAAGCTCAACAAACTGGTAGAGTGTGTAGGTCAGTGTAAATTGGAATCCGACGTTAAGAAATTGGACTTGAGTTTCATCAGTAAATTTGATAATGTGAACGGCATGGAACTACAATTAATCGATCCGTTTGTCAAGGATCAAGCAATCAGCAACTTGAAGCTGAGAAGTAGGAGTCAATCTTTCAGCTTGGTTGAGGATCCGAAGGATAGCCCTTGTAATGTAAAGAAGTCATCGTCGATCCAAGTCTCCAAGGGTTGGACCAAAGAGAAGGTGGACGATGGGAATGTACTAACCTTATATGACAACGACAGCACTATCGAATTTGACATCAGCTTACCTTTCAAAGGAGGATATCGACTCCAACTCGAGTTTCCAAGATGTTGGGCCGAAGCCTGTAAGAATCGGGGTAAATTTGACGTTAAAGTAAGTAAAGACGACCAAGTCATCAACCAGCTGATCGTCAACCAATCAAGTGAACTGGTGGACAAGGTGACGGTATTCGAAGGTCAATTGGAAGGATCGATTAAAGTCGAGATCAACGTCAGTAAACAAGCCAAAGTCATCGTGCTGCAGAAGCTACGGGTAATACCTACTCCACCCATCGACGATGTCACCGGTGTAGTCCAGTATGATACCAATAAACTCCAATCCAGCCAAGAGGATACCTTCGCTGCAAGTGTTGTCACCATCAAAGGTTTAGATAACAAGTTGGTGGTAAATGGTTTAGCTCCCATCGACAACGACCTAAGTCGAGTACTCGTCATCGGAAAACAAGAGTCGAAACCCAAATTGATCTACGTTGGTAACAACGATGTAGCTAACTCCCTTATAGATGATGACCGGTTCCAAGTCGAGGGGAGTTTCGACTCTGTAATCGGTAGCTTCCCCACCTATGCTTTAACCGGGAACTTTTCCTTAATTGAGCGGCTGACCAATGACCAGTTTAAGAATCTAATACTGGTGACTTTTGACAAGGATCTAGGTACCTTCAACGTATCTACGGTCAAGGGGTTAATTGTTAAAAGATTGGATAAGGTACAGTTTGACGGTAGTGTTGTAAGCTTGAAGGGGGTGTTGAGTTTAACATCGGCTGATTTGAAACTCAGCCTGATTAGATTTAGGATCGACAACCTGGAGTTGGTTCTACCATTACCAATTGTCAGCGATAGTAGTAAAGTTATGGTAGGTAGTGGATCTAACAGCCTGCTGATCAACGGGTTGAACGGCACCTTCGATCGGTTATATCCTTACCTCTACGACCCCAACCGTCCCACTATACCCACCAACTTTAAGCGACAGCTTTTGAAAGATCTAACCGACAACCGAAGATCGAATACCACCGTACTTCGAGGTATTGCATTCCCAGAGGACGCTACTGTCGTCGTAAAGCAGCTCTTCAATGATAGTAAAATCGAGCTGCAGAGCTGGAATGGGAACAAGTCTTCATTGCTCACCATCGACGGTAAGCTAGAGCGTGTCGTCACGTTCGCCAACTATTTCGCCTTACTTGGAAGCTTTAAGAACACAAAGTTCAATCGGCTTTTAGTGCTGGATCTGGGGGCGTTAGCTACGGTCACCGGTCTGAACGCTGATCCTACCTTGGATGTTGCTATCAAGTCAGCCGACGTAGGGTTGTTGGTCAATACCGACTTCAGCAAGGTAAACCAATTCGAGGGGAGGTGTAAGTTGGTATGCCTGGTAGACGATACAGGTAATTGGAACGATGTTGAGCTAAATGGAAATGACTTGAGCTTAAGCCGTATAGTTCAATCCAAGGATCGATTGCTAGCCTTCGACAAGTCGTTCAAACAAGCAACCGTAAACCAGATAGAGGACGGTAGGTTGACATCTCAACCAGATTTAAGCTTGAATTTGGATCTTACATTCGTACCTACTAACGTCACCGCCATCCACAAGAACGCCATGCTACTGCTATGGGACAAATCTAATGTCGCTGTCGTTGATTCTGCTGCCCAGAAGTCCAAAACATTAACCAACAACCTTGTCCTCATCGAGCGAATCGACCAAGCTTTAACGTTGAACTCTACAATCAATACTACCGATACCTCCCAATTCATCATTCCCTACCTCGTCCTAGTCGGTAAGTTCAAACTAGATGGCCAGCCGGTTACCGTCGTGTATTTTGATGTTGAAAATAATAAGTGGCTCCCCTACCTCGATTTCCAACCCAACACTGCAACTAACCCCGTCCTCACTTCCTTCCAGATGTCTAACTTGGAATTGCTGACCAAGCATAGTTACCTCCCCCTAAGTGCCGTTGTTTTAATTAGTATGTGGATCTCGGTTGGTATCACATTGCTAACGGTACTATCTGGTGCTCTAGTCAAAATCTTCAGTAACCGATGTGGGTTGGCTACGCTTAATGAGATGCGACCCTTACTTGAGGATGATGGGTTGGAGGCCCGATTGCGAACGGTAGTAGGACGTAACCGAAGTTACGTCTTTTAATATTCCCATGTAATTTGGTTTGTAGTTGGTGAGGAAGAAATTGAAATCCAATACTTCAAAATGGGGACTTGAAAGTAGGTTGAGAGTTCTCTCCATCTTTTTTTACTTTTTATTTTAGCATGTTTAGCTACGTTAATTAAATAATTATATCTATCTACAAAGGCTTTAATTTTGTTATTGTGGAAGTAACAAGTCAATTTACATAAGCTATTTAAATGATTGTCTTTCTTGAACAGAGATGCTGAGATTTTCCAATGAGCTATAATAGCTACATTTCCTATACATATCTTGCTGTTTGTAGTAGTGTAGATGGAAGGTAAGGAAAGCCTTCATATATTCTTTGCACTGCTACCGCGTTCTTCCTAAAATACATCAATATTCAAAAGAGATATGTATAGGCAAATAAAGATTTCAACTTTTACAAAGTACTACCCAAAGTTTATAAAGGGCTGATACCTTTTATGAAAGCTATACTTATACGACTGAGGATTAATTTTTGAATAAGTGTTGTTGTAAGTATATCTATAAGAGTAAAATATATAGCAAACTAAATAAGATGATCGAAAGGACCTACCTACTAACTTTATTATTTATAATCTTCCATCATAAATGGAAAATCCATTTCCTTTAACTAAAAGTTAAATATAAAATACCAAGCTACCTTCCTCAAAATATTTTAAAATAGATTGAATAACTTAATTTACATATATACACTACTAACCACTTTTAAAGAAACCGGATTCCTTTAACCTCAAATCAAGTATAAAAATTAAAGTGTAAGCGTAAGTAAATGAGCATCTCTACCTTCTCCATAATAGTTTTCTAAAACGCTATTCGTTTCTAATTTGAACTCGAACTTCAAGTACAAGTTATAGGCTACTGCGTTATCAGGGTCTACCTGTAGACACAGTTTCCTTACCTTAGTTTTAAAGGTTAGCTTCAAGCCTTCTTCCAAATAGCCCCTATCTTCCTCTTTCTCAACTATACCCTTCAACATTACTGTTAAATTTTGTAACAGCCGTTTAGCAAGTCCTTGGTTTTGAAAGTCATTTCTAATACACAGCTTGTTAATTAAAACTTTGCTTTCCAGCTTGATGAGTTGGAAGCTTAGGTAGCCGATGATTTCTTGGTTGTTGAGTATGACCCATAATGTAAAGTTGGGTTTCTGGTAGGTAGAAAGTGGTGTTATCTCTGATTTTTTGAAGGTTTTTTGTCCGAGCTTTTGGACTTGACTGAGGTAGTTGGAGCTGGATTTGGTGTTAGCTTTGAGGTTGAGGTTGGTTAAAGTTAGGAACTGAAGTTGAGTTGGCATGTTGACTTTTGTCAAAGTTGAAGGAGTAGCTTCTTTTGGAAAAGCTTGAGTTTCGGTAAAAAACTTCGAAAAGTTTGAAGTTGGGAATTTCAAGTTGAAAATGTTGTCTCATAAAGCATCTTTATGCTCCACTATGTAATGTAGTCTGTAGTACCTTTTTCAAAAATTTTAAAAACGATACCGTTATATGAGGTATAAAATTATACAAAAATTTACATGGATAAGGAAAAGAGGCTTCCATTAGCTTGTATAGTCTTTTGGTAATGAAAACAATATAGGCTTAGAATGAAAATGTAAAAGTTAGACATAGTGATACATATAGCTTTGGGTCAGTTTGAACTAATTTATTTTAAACTTTCAAAGCAGGGTTTATGAGATCGTATGAGCTTATATGTACTGAATAGATTAAAGGGAAATTCGTTGGTTAGAATAGCCTGAGACCAGATCTTCGATCTAATTTATTAAAACAATATTTTACCTTATAATTTAGCTGATGATTTGAATATAGATGGCTGATAGGTCAATGCTTCTGTGATTCATCCAAACAGAGATTGACTTTGCCATTCAGATAGATAGAAATATTATTTCCTGACTGTTGATCATTCAGTGCTAGTAATACCTGTTCACTCAGGTCAATGCAAGTTTGGCTTTGTCGAATAAAGTCTAGTGGCTTGGCGAAGTTGTTGTCTAGCTCACTTACGGCCTCAGTAATTGGTTGGATTGTGATAGTGAAGTTTACTTCCGCTATATCCTGGATAGTGCTTTCCTCTTCAATTTTAACAGGATTGAAAGGTTCACCGACAGCCAAAGAGATGATGAATCTAGAGTCGTTAGTAACAGGTGGCGGTGCACATAAGTGGGGGTGTGTCAGATTGGAAATAACAGTACATCACTTTGTTCTTTTTGGTACTAACTATATGTCAAAATTGAATTTCTGGAATTATGGATAACATGTCGACTACTGATTGTGCCTTCACTATCGTTTTGAAAGTGACTCTGGCTTTAAAATGATTATAAACTTTAGAAGGGCAGACTAAACGAAACCTACCTTTTGTACTGCTCAAGGCTGTAATTGACGATAACTGTTGTTTCTGTCAATGTCGAATTTACATTATAACTACAGGTTGGAATAACTGTAAACTTTTTGGGCTCTACCTTTTTCATATATGTTCTAATAGTTTTGGATTTCGTAACATTTTTTGTATATTGGGGCAATTATAGATTCAGTTGGTAACCTATCTTGGGTATATTTTGAAATGTTTTTCAGTTTAAACTGCTATTTCTTGAAAATTTGAAATAGAGGATGTAGAACTCAGATGAACTGACATTGACTTCGATATAATATGCTAGGATATCGTTGACTACATCGCAGAGCTGGTAGATAACTTCCTTAAGCTTACTTGGAACCAACATTTAAAGTATATTATTGAATTTAGAGACTTATAAAAACAGTTAGTGAAATACTTTGTAGTATATACCTATTAATAAAATGCTTTTGGTAGCTTGATGTAGTGCTTAAAAGTTGCACTTTCAATATCGCTGTTAGGAATAGTCACTAAGATGCTATCTCTTGAATTTGGATCAAAAGATCAAACTTCATGACATAGAAATGCAACCGTACAAAATAACGGCTAGTGTATGGTTGGTGACGAATCAGCCTGAGTTTTTGAATGTACTGATAACGACACAAAGGCAGCTCTAGACCGGTTGCACTTAAGCGAACTGAATTCGAAGCATTCAACTAGATGTTTTTATATTGCTTACCTAGATATATTTCCCTAGAAGGAGCATTTTTAAGCAGTATTACTATAGTTTAGATTTTACATATTTTTTGAGTAGTTGTATGAATTCGAAATTAGTATTGTTATAGTATATCCTATTTACAAAATCTATATATCCCCAAAGCTAGTAAATAATAAGAATATAAATTTATTTATTGGAAATACCATCTTATACTTAATAATTTGAAGTATAAAGAAGCAGTAAAGATGCTTTCACTTTAATATAAAAACCACTTTATATATTTTTATATTTTTGAGATGATAGTGTTAGTAAATAATTCAGTAAAAGCCTGTTTACTTTCAGTTGACAACTGTACTCACTTCACCTGTTTATAAAGCCTATATTTAAAAGCATTGTAATTCTTTCATAAATGAAACTATAGAGAGTATATCGATATATATGATGGATTATTCACTTTTATATCTACATTTTAATTGTATACAAGTAAATATTATTTATATTACAACTACAACAAATAAAAAGCATTATAGAGCAACCTTTGCGTCCTAAAGACATCGATTCCACCAAAAGCCGATCTAAAAATGTTTCCATTCAATTCTATTTACCATTACTAACAGCTGATAGTTAAACCGACATATCATAAACTTCCAGCCCATAACTCTATTCGAAAACCTGAAATTCAGACATACCAATACATTCACTTTGAACACCAATACCCAACGATCCAATAAGTTCTACTAAAGACCTCACACTTCAACCTATATAAAGTTGAAGTGCCACTTTATGAACCTGCAGCTTCAATATTCCTGAACATTACCAAATATATCTGATAGTGGCATCCAAAGTTAGTAACAGAAACATAAAGCTATAGAGACAGATCATCCGACCTATATGAGCATATGTTGACCTACTAGCTGATTCGGTTTAATGACAAGGTAGTAAAAGTTTAAACAAAGAGCTTACACAATTTTGATGGATTCTTTGAAAGCTACAGATTTGTGAAAGTTTAGCATTTTTGGTTGGATTTCGATAAAATATGGACAAATTTAACTCTAGTCAAAAGTAACCATTATGTGATAAATATAGGGATCTTTTTTCTATTGTTTAGATAAGGGTGGTTTTCATACTAACCTAATAATGGATGATCTACTAGTCCATTACATACTGTATAATTTTCCTTCACATTGCAATATTTTAAGTATATTTTAAAAACTTGATATAGCATAGACTTTGATTGATGGATAACGATAACTTTATATAATTTAGGACTTTTAAACAAAATTTCTGGACAACTTAGAGAGAATTAGCTCTACTGGCGGCATGCTTACTAGATAAACTGTTGAGAACTCGGTTGGGGTACTGATCCATGCTGATAGGATCTTCAAAGATAAACGTGTTGGTGATGTTAGTTGGACTAGCTGGATCGGAGACCTCCGAGTCAGTTGAACTTTGAGCCAACGGGACGGTGGATGAAGAGCAGTCAAAAGTCTCCTCTTTGAGGCACTCGGTGAAGAAGGCCGAAACAACCATCATTATACCTTGGACCATGAGGTCAGGTAAAGCGGCAAAGAACTCAATCCCACCTAAGTGCAAGTTAGACCGGTTGTGGAAGGGGGTACTAGCTATCGAGGCAGCTTTCTCGAACCAAACGAACCGAACAAGGGGTCTAGTAGGATCGACGTTATCCCCTTTGGGGTAGATGCACCAGCCCCGCCACTGGAAAAACTCAGTGATGTTACGGATTTCAAACTCATGTCGCGTGCCGTTGATTTCAATTTCAAAGGGGTGACGGTTGGTGCTTCCGATATTAATTAGGAAAGGGGTGTGGATTTCTAGGACTGGTTCCAACTCCACCTTGAGGTCGGTGTTGTAGACGGAACTCTGGATTTTGGTGTCTTGGAAGGAGAAGTTAGTCTTCAGGCTCCAGCTCTTGCGTTTGTTTTTGAGTTTGGTCTTGACTACGTCCTCCTCGTAGACCGGGTTGAAGGTGATTTCCTTGTAGGTGGCGGTAGGTGTAGAGGGTAAGTCGGCACTGCAGGTTAATCCCGATATGAAGGTCAGCTTGACATCCTTGGTGGTGGGGTGGATAACAAACAGCTCCTCCTTGGAGTTGGAGTCTTGAACCGACCAGGCCTTCTGCAGTAGACCTTTAGGGAAGAGCTTAAGGCGGAGGTGGGGGATTTTGGACGCTTCTAGGTTGATATCTTGCATTTTATGTTAGGTTACAGTGGCAGTTCGTGAATAACGTCTATGTGTCGTACGTCTATGGTTGTGGGATATCGGGTATGGGGTGTATACTAAAATTTTATATGTACAGTTTGAACAGATGGTTGAGAGAAAATTGTAGTTTGGGATGGTCCTCAAAGCCCTTTTAAGCATCGAAATTTTATCCATTGGCATTCTATATTCGTGGCAACCTGCTTTTAGACTTCGTTCTAAGCTATTTTTAGCAACATTCTATTGGATCAGTCAATGGGAATTGAGGCGACTGCAACTTTATTATTCCGAGCTTCGAGCCCAACTTGTTAATGGATCACGGGAACTTAAGCTTTAATTCCTAATACACATATAAAATTGATTGTGAAGGAGACGGACACATAGTCCAATCAATGGCGGCTGGTTCCTTCTATGTGTTGTGGCGCTTCAGCAATCGAAGCATCAGTAGGATAATTTTTAATAATGTCTTCCCAACCAGAATCCAAACATATAAGCAATTGCAAATCCAAGTTTTATCCGCCTCGGTCGATTTACAGCAGCTAGTACGATAGCTGCTTTTACCCTCATCAGACCCACCATTCCTAATCTGACCGTAAAAAGTTCTGTATTCTTGGTAACCCTTGCTTACAATTTATTCCAGCCATCCTGCCTTACCAATTTCTATTTTCGATTTAGTTAGTTTGCCAATTTGCTGGCGAATTTGATAGTTTTTGAATAAGATATCTCTCTTAGTAACAGGAAACTTCTTTTTACACATAGTAGCAAATCATCAAGGGTATATCGATTGGGAAGAATAATATGAAGGGTTCCTTTTAAGAGGGTTTCTAATACCTTTAGCTTGGCGAATAGCATTGGCTTTGAGCGCAAACACATAAATATTTATGGGCCTCACTGCTACAAAATATATTTAGTAGTAGAATACTACATATCTACAACTATATGAAGCCTGTTACCAACTAAAATTAACTATATAAATTATTTTAAAACGTGTAGTATTGTAATTTCGCCTAATCTATGGACGAATTACTTGCTACTTTGAACTCAAAGTCGCAATAAATTGGTATCTATCACCTTGATAAAATTTCTCCCATTCAAACGCGTGACTATCATTTGATTAGCTACAAATCATCCAAATCTAATATCGTACTCGAATTAGTAAAATCATTGGTTATTCTTGAGGATGAGCATTGCCTCATTGAAGTTCTATTTCAACAAATCGAATCGAGCCGATTGGTAGAACATAAAGTAGCGCAGCTTCAGACAATATATTACTAACCAAAATTTTACATAAACAAGCTTGAATAAAATAATTTTCAAAATAGCTATACACTATTTCGGTATTACACGCCCATTTTTTCAAGAATAGGGCATATTTATACATATACAAATGAACTTGATATCCTTGCAGATGGATTTTACTATAGGCAGTTATGTTCCTACCCATAAATATCTATGAAGGTAGACGATCTAGATAGGATAGAGACAGAATAGCTTTCTGCACAGCCTATATTATAAAGGAACAATCAAACAGCTATGATATCTTGATAGGAAAATATGGTCAGGTGTATATGGCTATGCTTGCTTAAATATATAGGGCAGACTTTTGTGTTAAGTATAAATTATCAAGGTATATGTCGGAAAGTTGTGGAAATAATAGGACCAAAATATAGTTTTCCTATTTTCACAATAGTTTAAATTTGATAACTTGAGAAAATATACATGGTTCGATATTAACTACTTGTCTCCTATACAAACTGACTTTACCCATTTAAATAGCAACTATTTTTAACTCAATTGTATTAATCAATATAAGTAATTTACATTAACTACATTGCTAGCATAGGAGCATTGTATTTTCTTATGTCTAATAGCCTACCTATACATAGTATGGCTCATAATTATAAAGCAAAGTATATACATGCTTAAAATAGCCGAAAGAGCAAACTAATATTTGTAATGATGGAATATAAATTTGATGTATAGAGGTATAAGAAGCCATTTATTTAATAGATGCTGTTAAATACTAGTTATAAAGCAGAGGTTATAAATGAAACATAGATAGTTATAAAAAATAGGCCTTCACTCCAATTCGATCTACCATACTAAAGTTTATGCCTATTAGTTTATTGAGTTTGTGATAGTAGATATACCTGTAACAAGCTGATTACACTCAGCACCAATGTTGTAAATATTAACGTCGGCACCTTCAAATAGCAAAACTCAGGCTTACTTCTGACCCAAGTGAACACCACGAAATTTAGTGCAACTAAACAAGCTTTATGAAGTGACAATCCGATAACAATCTCCACATTTTATTACAGTTTGATTTCGAAAGCTGAGGTGATAGTGGCCGTATATTTGCCAATGTTGCTTAAAATGGGTATTGATATAGTACCTATCAATATATAAAATACTTCTACCTGTTTACTAAAGCCTTCTATACTATCGACGAAAGCTTCAGCTGAGAATACTAAGGTGAGAAATACAATAACTATACTAAAATATAGAGATAAAATTCGCACCATTAGAACGATTTAAAATATTTGGTTAAATATATATATTGTAAAGCTGTATGCCGAATTTTAGGCTTCTCCTCAATACTAGAGGCATCTTTAAAGGCGTCTATGTATTCATTCGATTGAAACAAAAGAGGACTAGTCTGTACGATGAGTAGTGTATATCCAAGAAGCACCTAAATTGATGACTCCATCAAGGCCAAAAGCTGGAATCAACAGGCAGATTAAAAACCTTACAAGCACTTGATTCGGTGTAAACTCTATATATCTCTCTGAATGACTTGATGCCGTCTATAAAGAAACATATACCAAATATCTACAAATTATTAACTTTGAACAATTAAAATTAATTACGAAGAACAGGTTTAAGAACAAGGAATATAGAATAGTGGCCAGTGTGATTTGGATAGGTTTGAGATTTGAAGCTGATCTAGTTATCAGTAGCCCTACACCACTATTAAAGGCTGGGTTGTAAAAGGCTCTCATAGCAGAAAGCACATGAAAGTCAAGTTTTTTACGGTAAAATTTAAAAGTTTTGATAATAAGTGCTAAAGCGTTAAGTAGAAAGGTAATAGCTGGAAGGAAGTCAAGGTAGGAAGGAGGTAAGTCTAATGGGATGAATATTAGCAGTAAATTAAGGTAACTACTGGCGATAAGGCTTTTCAATTGTGCTACTATGTTTGATGCACATGAGTTATCTGGTAGTGATAGTTGCTCAGAATTCGATATACTTTGGAATGGGTTGAAATTTAGTAAATGAAAGAAAGGGTATTGCTAGTGATATAAAAACATTCTACTTAAACTTCGGGGATACTTGAAATGGCTGTATCTCTTATAAGCATCAATTTCGTTATCATGAAAGTTCAATTCTATTTGCCTATATAATTTTATTAGAATAGTAAATGGTTTAAATCTACCAATCTATTGCATCGAAATAAAAACTTCTATATTGGATATAAACCATATTTTTCGTTTGAAATTTTATTTACAAACTAAGATTGTATAGATGCCTTCAATCACTCAATCTTTCTAAAATTAATAAAGGTAACATTTTCATATTTCATCAGCTAATTCAAAAAAACTATATAAAAGTGATCCAAGAGCAACCTACTATCACCTTCAAAAACTATGGTTCGTTTAAAATAAAAATATTGTACACATAAAAGATTGCTACTCATCAAAATTATTTCATCGTAAAGCTTTAGCCATCCATATAAGTAGATAAATTGTTTACGAGACCTATAATCACAACTCTGTAACGAATCTAAGTTTCTTGAAAAGTTGAAGTTTGGATCTATATCCTTTGATGGTTAAACTTAGATTAATTTCATAAAGTAAAGGGCCAAGTATAATGAATGTAGCTTAAATTACAATAGATTAGGCCATTAGAGATGTTGGTAATGTATGTGACTGGTAACAGAGCAGTAAAAGCTGCACGTTCCCTTCAGCCTTGAAGCATTTAGTCCAATTAGTTGTTGGATAGGTATCGATTTGGTTATGACTTCTAATCAATAAATATATATGCTTTTGTATTTTTGGAGATGTTTTATTGGCTACATGTTTTTGAATAGTATTTAGAAAATGGTTCATATTAGTTGACAGAATAGACCTACAATCCTACATAAGCTGATGATACTTTTGCAAACTTTAGTTTAAATGTGTCTAATATTCAAAACTTTTCAATGCCAAACTTTTAAACTTTTACCAAAGTTTTTTATTATTTCTAGAGAATTGTCCAAATTCCATCTCATCAAATCGAAAAAAGGCTTCTTATTCCACTAGAAGTCCAAAAAGTTCGCCAACCAGACTCCAAAAGTAGAAGATATAGAGCAATGAGCGATCAAACTGAAACGACCCCAGTCCCAGCCAAGAACAATTTGATGTTGGTAAAGTTCAAGTCCAACAATGCGACCTCCAAAGATTTGGATACTATTCAACTTCCCACCACTTTAGAACCCCATCAACTAAACGAAATTTTGAACCAACTGTTGGAAAATGTACTATTTCCTCACCATTAGATACTAAAACTCCAAAAATAGGAAGAGCCATTACCCTACACTTTAAAGATCGACAACAAAGAACTTCTAACCACTATAGAGTCGACCTACATTCAAACAAACAGCAAATCTTTGGAAGAAACTTTGGAGATCTACTACGAACCGCAAGCTATCTTCAAAATAAAGCCTATCACTAGATGCTCCTCTACTTTGTCAGGTAATTTTTTGAAATTTGCATTCGCTTACTAATCATTTCAAAAATTAATAGGTCATAAGGAAGCCGTCTTGACGGTACAGTTCTCCCCCTGTGGTTTATACTTAGCTTCGGGAGGTGGTGATAACTTGGTACGTCTGTGGGATCTAGCTACCGACCTACCCAAGACCAGTTTAGTAGGTCATACCAACTGGGTGTTAAGTTTGAGCTTCAGTCCCAACTCGCGAAAGTTGGCTTCAGGCGGTATGGATAATTCAGTAAACTATATACCCCAACTTGAAAATTAACGGTGAAAATAGGTACGATTATGGGATCCCTAAGCTAGGTAAAGCTTTAGGCAAACCTTTGATAGGACATAGTAAGCATGTGAATAGTTTGGCTTGGGAGCCCTTCCATCTGTAAGATAGCATCTTGGAAGTTTTTTTACCAACACTTTTATTTTTAGAAACAAGAACCCTAGGTTAGCTTCGGCAAGTAAGGATGGTACCTGTAGAGTTTGGGACCCTACGCGAAACTTGACGATATTCACGTTGGCTGGGCATACTTCATCGGTTACTTGTGTCCGATGGGGTGGTGCTGGGCCTAACGGCACTATTTATACCTCCAGTCAGGATCGTACCATCAAGCTGTGGGATCCAGTTACCGTATTACATGTTTATTTTATACATTATTTAAACCCTAGCGTTCTGTAGGGATGCCTGTTAAAGACGTTGTCCGGACATGCGCACTGGGTAAACTCTATAGCCTTGTCGACTGATTATGTACTACGAACTGGGCCATTCGAAATTACCGATAAGCAGCCTTGTGATCCTGATTCGGGTATATTTCTTATCTAGCTAAGGTTTACTAATCAGATTCGTATTTAACAGATGAAGCTAAAGTTAAAGCCAAAGAGCGGTACCAGACTTGTCTTAACCGTAGTGGAGATACCGATGAGCGATTAGTATCCTGCTCCGATGACTTTACCTTATATCTATGGCATCCCATGAAGGATAGCAAGCCTATTCGAATGACCGGTACTTTACATATACAAGCTTTCATTCTTAATTTATGTTTCTACTCTAGGTCATCAAAAGGTGGTTAATCATGTAGCTTTTTCACCTGACGGCAGTTTACTTGCTTCGGCCTCATTTGATAAATCGGTAAAGATTTGGGACGCCTATCACTGGACAGTAAGCTATTTTACTTTATTTTGATCCCGTAAGATATATTAATGAGAATGAATAGATTCAAAGGAAATTTACGAGGTCACGTCAACAGTATCTACAGGCTAGCCTGGTCAGCCGACTCCCGACTGTTGGTTACTGCATCCAAGGATTCCACTTGTAAAGTTTGGTTGATACGTAAGAGTGAGCTATTAATCAACCTGCCTGGACATCTGGATGAGGTTTTCGACGTCGATTGGTCCCCCAAGGGAGATAAGGTGGTTACCGGTTCCAAAGATAAGACTTTGAAGGTATGGCGTAACTGAGGAAGTGATACTTTATCTTAACTTTGTGATAATTTATGGTCCGTTTTCGTCTAATGAGTTTATCGGGGGTGGATATGAAAACTAACTCAATAGCTATAGTTAAAGGAAAGCCAAGGTAGTTTTAAACTTGAAGTTAATGGAACAATAAAGAATAGACTTTTTGATTTGGTTTATTTAAAAAAGTACAGCTTTGTTAGAATGGTATAAATTGAATTACAAAACTTTGTTGAAGAACACAATGAGATCAGAAATCAACCAAGGGAGGTGCGGTCGCTTGAAGTTGTAGTATTCGTGCGCTTTACCCTTACTCCTACCATCCACCTCCATGAACCGCTTCCACCCGTTGAAATTTTCTAGGCAAGGTACGTAAGCTCCATCACTTCCATCAGACGTATCATTCAGTTGACACTGTATCAAAAACACCTCCAACTCTTTCTTGATGACTTTGAGATCGATGCCATTCGATTGTATTAACTTGATGATCCGCATCGAGATGGGTAGTTCGATCCCGCTGTTGGGAACCCAATCCAAATCCATGTTGGGAGGGTGAAAGTGTAGACCTAACACTATGTTGCCCAATATGATCGATAGGAAGTTGGTTAGCCTTATCAAAATATGCTTATCGTCCTTGTTCTTGTTGGCTTTGGTTGCTTTGGTAGGAGAGGAAAGTTGGTGAAGCTTCAAGAGACAGCGAACTAAAATTTGGACTACAAACTTACATTTCAAAGTGTCTTTGATATCGGCAATAGCATCTGCAGGAATAGTATCAACAAATAGTGCAAGTACCTGTCTCAAAAAGGGTAAGGCTGGCCTCTCAGTCAAGTTTCCTAAGATCGCCAGGATCAAAGCTACGATCTGTTGGTCATCGAAGCTCTTTCGTGAATCCATACCGTTTACCGTGTTGAACAACACCAAAAGTAAGTTTAGAACCCCGTGTTTATAGTTTATCAGGGTCATCAAATTGATGTAGTTAAACTCGGTTAACTTCACTACCAACTTCAACTGATCTACCATGTCGGAAATAGGCTGATTGATTGAATAGATGCTGAACAGGAGTTTAGGTATCAGGTAGGTTAACGACTCCAAGTTTAAACTAGTGCTTCCGTTGAAGTTTACCTTTGTCAATATCGAAAGTAGCAGCTGAGTACCTCTACCGTCCTTACTATTGAAATTGTAACTTTTGACTAGGTTGATTAATGTCTTAACTTTATCGTCATTCGAATCAAAGTACTCCAACACTAAAGTTGGGTTAACAGCTAAAAATTTATGTAAGCAACTCAGCACCAGTAAAGCTGGATTTATATCCTCGACGCTATACTTATCCAGCTCAAAGCTGTTGTCTTCAACATCGTTGATAGAGTTACCAAGGTAATCTGATAAGGTACTGAATAGCTTTGCGTAGCTTTCCCCTTCGAATAAGCCAACCGGTTCCTCACCATCAAAATCGAAACTACTTAAATTGCTTCCTAATAGCACAAGATCGATCAACTCTTTGTTGACAAAGTTGGTATCTTTCACAAATTCAGTTACATTCAGACTCAGGAATATAAGTAGAAAGCTAGTTATGGGTATATCCTTATAAACCGAAAACAAACTTCTAAATATCTTCAACTTCAAACTGGAAGTTAGCAGTACATTTAATTTGCTGTCCGTTACTATCGAATAGATAGATTTAAACCTAGAAATATGTAAATAGAAGATTGGTAAAGTAGTTACCCATTGTACTGTATACTGTTGTGATAGTCACTCTCCAAATCTTCTATAGCTTCCAAAACTTGAGGCTCAAGCTTTATCTCAACTTTCTCATCTAGGCTCACTTCTTTATAAGAGATGGGTTCTTATAAAATAAAAATTGTTAGAAGCCAACACAATGCTAACTGCTTACCTTCAACAAATTCAATGTTCTCCTCTAGCTATAAAATAGGGAAATTTAAAATATATGTATATATATGGTTACCTTCAGAGACGGTAGTTTCAACTTGTCTACTCTTAGTTTCTTTACCGAGTTACTCATCCTATTCTGGCTTGGAAATAGAAACCTGAACAGGATACGAAGGTTTAAGGATGGGGATTGAAGTTGTCAGAATCTGATGAAGGGATAGCAAGTTTAAAGGGCAAAAATTGGCGAATAAAAATAGCTTAATTCTTGCTTACTAGGTTAGAGCAGTTTCGCACCTAAGCAAATCCCCATAGTTATATGAATAAGAAACTGATCGCATCAAAGTTTACTTTATTAGCTACAAAACTTTACACCCTTGGGTATATAGCTACTAAATTCAGTAAAAATTAAATATCCATCTCATGGTTCAAGTTTTATTATTAAACAAACTACCATTACGATTTTAAATGTTATCTATCTATATCCTATTTACTGGTTATACTGGATCAGTTTAGTCGATTCTGAGGATTTTTTCCACTTCATAAGTAGATTGGATTATTGAAAAGACCTTGAAAGCACTGCTTTAGTATAGCTATAAATATGCATATTATAATCCTCTATAGCACTTTCCAAACATTTTTCATATACAAGCGAAAATAATAACTTTAGATCTAAAAGTTTGCAAACAATATTACTAAGAAGTAGCTTAAAAACAGTATATTAAAGCTCACTAAATTAAAAAAGCACAACTAAATCAGTATATATTAAAGCGTTGAGACGTCTCCAATAAAAATAAAACTAGCTCTCACTTAGCTCAATTTTTCTCCTAAAATTTCGGTTAGAAAGTGATTGTATTTTCAAAAAGCACCTTTTGCTCAGCTCGTTAAGTTGTTTTTGAAACTCTTCATTCTGGTTCTCCATGGCCACCTCGTAAGTGGAAGCTCGAACTTCAGCCAAGTTAAGTTTCATCTGAAGAGAAATTTAGTGAAATGTAGATAACTGTAAAATACCTTGAAGCTTTTGAAGCTTTCCTTGAGAGAGATCAGTTGGGCAGTGGCTTGTAGTAGCAACTTTCGATTATTCTCGGCATCTTTGCGTTCATGCTCCAATATCTCTTTGGTACCGATAAGCTCAGTACTGAAATCTCTACTTGAGGATTCTAGCCTATCACGTTCATCAGTGACCTTCTGGCTCAACTTAGTAAGATCATCAACTTTCTTCTGGTAGTCCAAGATGTCCTTGTCGTACTGTTCCTTGGTGTCTTTGAATTCTTGAGTTTCGACTTCTAACTGTTGCTTTTGGGAGTTATATTCGGAGAGGAGTGTGTCGTAGAGGTTCTGTAGTTCCAATTTTTCGACTTCTAGATTTTCGATAGTCCGCTTGGTCTCGTCTTTCAGCTGATCAAGCTCTTGCTTAGTCGAGGTTAGTTTCGAAGCATTTAGCTGGTATAGCGTGTGGATCTTCTTTTCTTGCTGCTGAGAGTGTTTCAAATTGTTCAAGGCCTCGTTAAGCCTTAGGCGGAATACGTTCGCTTCGTGGGCCAAGGTATCCTTGGATTCAAAGGTTACAACCAGTTGGCGAAGTTCATTTAACTCGTTTGTAATGGAATCCGTTTCCTTTTGGCTGGTTTCGAGCTTATGTCGTAATATGGACAGCTCCTGTTCAGCATATTGAATGTCAGCTTTCTAAATACATATTAGTTTAGAATCAAAGAGCTTTTTACCTTGGTCTTCAATCTTTGCTCGAGTTCTTCAACAGTTACGTTATATGTACTATCCTTTGCCTCAATTTCCCCAACCAATGCACAAATCTTGGATTCTGCTTCAGCCCTGTTTAATATGAAAATTAATATTCTGTTTCACTTTATATAACTTACAATTTGGTTGAAAGAGACAACTTCAATGCATTAGCAACATCGATTTCTTCGCTTCTTGCTTTAAGGGAATCACGCAATAGATCCATCTCCATATTGATAGATAGGTTGGACAAATGGGCGTTTTCTCTTTCGTTTTCGGAATCGAATAGCTGTTTCTATAGTTATATGGCATTAGCAATTTCACAAGAAAGTATACTTACTTTGATTGCCTCTAAATTTTCCTTAGCGGATTGAAGTTCATGAGTAAGAATATTGTTTCTAAAATCAAATTTCGAAATCTTTTTCACAAGCTATAGCCGATAGTTAGTAGTAAAAAGAAATAAAACGTACATCTTCATTTTCTAAAAGGACTTGACTATACTCTTCAGAGTGTTTACCACTAAGTTTGGAAATTTGATTCAACTGCTTCTTACAGATCTGCGCTTCTTGGGTCCAAAGCGCTACTTCGGCTTTAAAAAGAAATAAGTGTACTAATAGCATAATTATACTACCTTTTAGCTTCGAAATGACAAGATTATCTTTCTCAGCTTGATATTCTAATCCGGAGTTATTCAACTTCATTCGTTGATTCAAAGATTTCAACTGATCCAACTGCTCCTTGTGAACTTTTGTTAATGACTCAATTGTTTCCTATACATTTATATTTAGTAGATAGTATGTTTTCGGTTACCTTGAGCTTAGCATTTTCGTGGATATATTGGGTGATGTCGAGTAACTTATTTCCAGATGCTCTCAAAACAGCCGAGTTATCGAGAGAGTTGACTACTAGGCGTAACCCTTGTAATTCGTAATTTAAAGCTTTAGACCTACTAGTTTATCAGTTATATTGCAAAACCAATCAAAATTACACAGCTGCACTTTCGTCAGGAAGTTGAGCAAAAAAGGCAAAGTCATTCTTTTACTTTTAGTACTACTGCTAAATTTCAAACTAAATGCTTACCATAGACTCAAGACTATCGGATTTTTCAGCTCCTCTCTCCCCAAGGATAAGGCTACTCTCCTTGGACTCCTTGAGCTGATCAAGTTCCTCTCTAAGCCTCTTGTTTTCGATTTGAAGGATATCAAGGTTTTGGAACGGCTCTTGTATATCGGAAAATAACTTTTGGAAAGTACCCTCGGGGTCACTATTAGCTGCTGCATTGTTGAATCCGAAAAAGTCCTTTAGCTTTGAAACGAGATTCTCTCCTTCTTTAAAGGCATCCTTTAAGGTCGAATTATCTAAAAGTAGTTAAATATAGTGGATCTTTGAAAATCTACCTGTTTCAAGTTGGTTAATTCTTTGCTTTCCACTAATGCTTTCGAACGACAGCTCTTTAACCTACAGAGATTGTTTACAAATAGTTAAAAAATAAGCTACCTTTTTGTTAAGCTCTAAATTCTCTTTAACTTTAAACTTTATTGCTTCTAACGCTAATTGATGGCTCTTTGATAAGTACGTATAATTTTCCACTATCTCATTGATGGGCTTGAGCTACATGAACATTAGTTAAAATATTTGCTTCAAAATTAACATACCTTGTTTTCAAGAGAACGCTCCATTCCCTCAACTTTCCGCCTATAATGAAGGATCTCTTTCCTATAACCAATGCACTTTTCCTCTAACTCAACATAGGTATTGTACTAATTTATTGTCAACTTTAAGTTTAAAACTATATGTTACCAATTCGTCAAAAGTAACTACTTCATATTCTAACTGGTAGGAATCAATGGATGCCTAATACCCTTGTTATTAAACCTATAATCTGAAAAATATACCAATTCGGCATCAGAAGGCAGTGAGTTCCTTAAAAGTTTAAGCTCCTCGACTTTGTCATTGTATTGAGCTAAAAATCATTTCAGCAAACTTCATACCCTATATAGAATACCTTCGAGTTCAGTAATGTACTGCTTATTTTGCTTGGCTATTTCTATCGACTCCTCATTTAGATCTAACTGAACTTTGATTTCTTCAAGAAACCCGGTCTTTAGATCTTCTGTTTTACTCAGCTGCTCCTCTTTTTCATTCTGCAATTGATCAACAAGGGCATTGAGGGAAGTGATGCGTTCATCGGAAGAAGAAACTTGGCTCTCTAAACTTTCAAACTTACGTACTAGCTCTTTGTTTATACAGAACTACATTGATGTAATAAATAAAATTTGTCGGATAATGTAATTTACCTGTTTGGCAAGCTCATCAGAAACGTTGGAATGCCTCAATTCAAGGTCTTTGATTAAAGCATCTTTAGCTTCAATGACCTTAATGGCCTCTCTTATTTTCTTTTCATTTTGATTCTAGTAAAACATAATTTTATATTAGGCATATTCAAACTATTACTTCAAGGTTTTGGAAATTGAGCTTAGTCTTCTTCCTCTCATTTTCAGAGTTAACTAGTTTGGCCTGAAGTTGTACTGCTTGTGAATTTAAATCTCTGATACATTCTAAAAGAATTTTAAAATTATATAAAAGGCACATTTTACGTTTATCGCTGATATTCGAATCTACAGTCTTTTCCCTTTCCCTCCTTAAGCCTTCGTTCTGATTTTGCAATTGCTTGATTTCTTCAACACTTGTTTTCAATTCTCGTGTTAAACTATCGTTGTTGCTTGTAGCTATCTCAAGTTGTTGACCTGTAAAGACTATTAAATAACTATACTAAATAAAGCTATACCTAAAGATGACTTTTCTTCTTCGAGAATGCTAATCCTTCTTTGAAACTCTAGTTTCTCATCTGCAAAACAGCGATATTGTGACTCAACTAATTGAGAATAGGTATCTATTAAAAAAAGTTAAGTTAGTATCAGATGCATAAATTTTGAAAGTATAAAGTATAAATTGCTTCAAATTTACCAATTTCTGAGATCTTAGCTTCAAGGGACTCTTGCAATTCTTCAATTCCCATTTCCTATATGGTTTTGTTGGTTATGTACACTTGAAAATATGATTACCAAATCGATACTGTTGGAAACTCGTAAAGGCATCAAGAATTAACTTCAATTTGGATCTTATGGTTAATCTAATTTGTCGTTTTGAATTGATAACTGATTTAGGTGTATAAAGCTTGGATGGTGACATTCTATTTTACAGAAAATTGAAACTATAGCCAATTAAATGACGTCATTTAGGAGGCATATGAAAATATTTATGAAAGCTTTAGATTAGAGCTAAAGTGAGATATATAACAAATGTTTTTGAAAGACTCAAATAATGGCAAATAAGACCAAGATAGAAAAGTATTTCCTAACCACCTACAACCAACCAGAATGTATGTGCAGTAGTTAAAGTCAACTTTGATTCTTTGAACAAGTGAAAAAGACGATTTGAACGATATAGTTAGGCTTTTATAGTATCCTTTCAAAAAATAGTGACGTAACCAATATTCCAATAAATATATCAACAATATTACTTATCAGTAAAGTTGAATGTAATATATCTTTGGTAATCTTTTAATAATAGTTCAAGTTAAATTTGTTGAGTATTTCACGCATACTTTCTATTTTCTATCGGCTTGTGCATAAGCTTAATTAAGGATGTAGTGATGATGGTAGCTACGTAGAAACTGAGTTTTAAGTTGTGGGTGGCAACACAATTTGAAGCACATATTTATACTTTACAAAGACGAATTTACTGCTAGCCAACTCTATTAGGCTGCTTTGTAAAGTATTTGTAGTCAAATCAATATATATTTGTCACTTGCTAATTTTCAACCAGCACAGCTTTATTATTATTAGCTGTACTTTGATGTATACCATATTTAACTTGACTGAGGAATGCCTACCCCGTAGATTTTATAGCCAACCCATGTCAAAATCTAACCGAACCTTGAAGTGTATCATAGCCAACTCAATTTTTGCATATCTATCCTATAGCTTTCAGCTAACTTGACTTATAAAGCTTCATCAAGTATTCTCAAATTTGAAGCTACTCAATTTACTATTGACTTTAACGATAATATCCACTAGCCAAAGATATCTGAGACCTAAGTTCTTGGAATCCCTGAGCTGCAGTGTATCATCATAAAACTGTGACACAGCATGTCCAATCCTAGACATTCATATGTCCTATAAAATAAAAACCTTTAACGCTATCTTTACTGTTATCCTTTATAGCTATTGAGAGACATATGATAAAGTTGGGCAGTTTTTATTATGTTTAATGATATACCACCATACAATTAAGTCTAAAAAGCGTATATAAGTTAATAGTCAATTCTATAGCTAACTGCTAAAAAGTATCACCTGTATAGCCTTATTTTAGTCAAAGCCGTTGTAAACTATGATCCAAACTCAATTTATAGCTTTCCAGTCTAAAATGAACGTCTTTAACTTTATGTAAACTTTACATGGGGAAGCTTAAAAAATAGTATACTTAAGTAAACCTTAGCTTCCATTTGATAACAAAATTTAAAATGTATCTACTCTTCAAAACCATTCTATTATATTTTGTATTTTTTACACCCATACTTACCTTACCCACCCCTTCAACCCAAGATGTAAAATCCGATGTTTCAACCAAAGCAAAATCCGACTTCTCCAAACTCCAATCCTCCAACAAGGTAACTACCCAAAACCTTAGAAAGTCTATAAAACCACTTAGTCGAAGAGCTGGGTTTTCCAATGAAGGGGTACTGAACGGTGTACTTAAAGATCCATCCATCAACCTGCTTGGAGATGAGGTGGTAGATAAAAGGACCAATGGAGGGGTTGAGCGAAACGATGGGACCTTGAATGCTTTGTTGAGTAGACCGTCCATTACTGTGTTAGGCTCAACTACCATTCATGAATCGGACACTAAGCAGCGACAGAATAAAGGGTTTTTAAACGGCTTCCTCAGTGACTTGGATATCAACCTGTTGGGGACTACTACCACCGTACCCAGTGGAGGTAAACCTAAAATCGAAAATGAAAATATGACAAACAATCTATTGGCTGATAAGAAGCTATCTGTACTTTCCGAGTCCAGCCCCATATCAAACTCGTGAATATAGATATATTCTTTTATACATATTTCAATAAACTAACATTTATGCATATTAAATTTATACGTCTAAGAAGACTTAATTTCAATTTTCTTTGCTTCAAGTACAAAGATAAGAGTAGCGTTTAAGTGTAGTTGTATAAGATACTTTTTGATAAAATTAGACTAAAATTGGTATAATGAGCCTCTTATGAAATATACATTTTGAAACATTTGACCTAAATTTGGTCAAGTTCTAAATGAAGCAAACGTATTAGTTGAATACTCACCTCAATTAATTTTTATAAATGCACTACAAGTATAACTTACACTCAATTAGAACCTGAAATTGATAAGGGGACGATAGAGAAAAGAAAGCTGGAGATGGTGGAGAAAGAAAGCCTACACCCAACAGAAACAAATTTAAAAAGCATCTATCTGAAATAATAAAATTGTACATATCAATAAAAAGTTAAATCAGTTTAATAAAATAAAGTATTTTAGGTCAATAGTAAGTAAAAAGTTAGCTGTTAGGTCAATAGACGTACCACTTAAGCCTTGGACTCGAAGGTGGAGGGCTTCTCGATCTGGGGCTTTCTAGGGTTGATACCTTCGGCGAAGATCAAATCCATATCCTCCAAAGAGTAACCTCTAGTCTCGGGGTAGAACCAGTAGATGCTGACGGCCATGATGACACAGAAGCAGGCGAAGATGATGTACAATCCCCAGGTGATGGAGGACATCAAGATAGGTGATACAAGACCAACGATGTAGTTGAACAACCAGTTGGAGGCAGTGGTCATGGAGATACCTTTGGAGCGTACACGCATGGGGAAGATCTCGGAGGGGTAGATCCAGGCGACGGGGCCCCAACTGTAAGCGAAGCCAGCGACAAAGACGTAGACAAAGACGATAACTGAGTAGGAGGCACCTAAGCTGCTCAAGGAGATGTGGACTTCATCACCTTCGAACCTAGCGGTACCAGTGGTGGCGATGACAATACCTACGACAGCCATACCAATACCCATGACGACGGCACCCGAGATAAGAGTGGCACGACGACCCCAGCGGTCAACCCAGAGGATGGCGGGGATGGTGGACAACATGTTGATGATACCATTGATGGCGGTGGCAAGGAGGGAAGCGTTGGTGTCGAAACCAGCCTGCTGGAAGATTTGGGGAGCGTAGTACATAACAGAGTTGATACCGGTAAGCTGCTGGAACATCTGGATGAAGATACCGAGGTAGGTACGCTTGGAGATAGAACCGACGAACAGATCCTTGTAAGAGTTGGAGGCCAAACGGTCTTTCTCACTAGCTTCCTTGATCTCGTTGAACTCTTCAGTTACCAACTCGTGGTTGAGGTCACCGTTGGCACGGAGTTTGGCTAGGACAGCACGACCCTCATCGTCACGACCCAAGTCGATCAACCAACGGGGGGAGTAGGGCATGAAAATGGAACCGATGAACAGAACGATTGAAGGGGCAATTTGCAATCCGAGGGGGAGACGCCAGTTGATGGGGGCGGGCAAGTAGAGAGCACAGACGTAGTTGATCCAGAAAGATACAGCAATACCAATGGTGATGGCCCATTGCTGCAGAGAAACCAAACGACCACGGATGGCGGGGGAAGATAGCTCGGACTGGTAGAGGGGGACACTCATAGAAAGAATACCGACGGCAAAACCGGAGATAAGACGACCGGGGATCATCTCACCTAATCCGTAGGAAGCGGTCTGTAGGGCGGCACCGATAGAGAAAACAGCAGAAGCTAATAAAATGGTACGCTTACGACCCAGCTTGTCGGCACACCAGCCTGAGAACAGAGCACCGATGAAACAGCCCAATAGTAAAAGCGAGACAATGAGACCTTTTTTAGCGGGATTGAGTTCGAAGATCTTCTTGAAATCTTCAATTTCGAGGACACCGGAGATAACACCGATATCGTAACCGAACAGGAAACCACCGATGGCGGCGAACCCGGAGACCAGGTAGGTGTAGGTATTCGACATATTTAAATTATAAAATTGAGCTGATGAACTTGACTTGTTGCGTTTAAAGTTCCTCAAGCTGGGGTGGGTAACGATCTTGTTGAGTTGCGAGAACTAAACTGCACTGGAACTATTAAATAAAAGAGCTTAAAAGTTAGATGGGAGTGTTGCACCGTATATATATTGCTAGACTCCCCTTGCCATTTTGGGAATCGAAAAGGGATAAAGAATTATGGCTTATTTGGGATCCATATTCGAAACTCCTGACACAACCTAATACAATTCCCACCTGCGCTTAATTGCTGGAAATACCTTAGGTTAACTTACCTAACTTGTGCTCTGTGAACTTGGATTTTTTTAGCATGGGTAAATTTTATCATCACCAAGGTGCCATCTGTCAAAATGGGAACCATCGCCAAATACTTGGCTGTCATTGGCAGATGCTTTTATTAGTGGGCATAGTTTAGCTAGCCTCAGTCTTTGTACAGATAAATCGGTGGTGGGAAGCCTAAGCCAAAGATGGAAAGAGTTAAATTTAGCATTCAGCTCACTCAAATTTTCACTCCATATATTTGAGAATAGGCTGTCCAAGTTCCGCCGATAAGGTTATTGCTGTAATACCGTGACCCAAACCTGCCCAATCATATAGGCAGTCACAGTCTAAACCTGCCAAGATAAAAATAGGCTTTGCAGTCCATTTAGAATAAGTTCCTATAAACTGTCAAAGCTACGGCACAAGTTATCTAACATGGGGGAGGTTAACGATGAAAGCATCAACTATCAATCCAATTGATGAGGCTTCGTATTCAAAACTGCAACGTTCGACTTTATGTTGCCCCTCCCCTTTACTACCAGTTTAAAACTAATCAGCCCCACACAATTTTAAGTCTTACTAACTATACTCTACCTATACACTTGTGCTACCACTTGCCAATCCATTTTAGATCCTTTTTAAGGAACCCTTACCCCTCCTCCAAAAAATTTGTCAAAATTAAGGCAAACTTCCGTGCCAGTGGTAGGGTGCCTCGAACGTCTAGCTTTCCTACCTTGTACCTACAATAACTCCATTTTGGTAAAATGGTGGGCAATCTATGTCTAGATCCTTCTAATTTCAATAGCTTTACACAAACCCACTTAAACCTGAACTAATAATAGAATTGAGACGTATCATTCTATTATGCATAAACAAGCTTTTCATATTGTATCGTTCTCAAGGTATATGATATAAAGCTATAATAATATGGAATGTTTAAGCGGATGGATTCAAATACCTTGAAATATATTGCCCTCAACCAGTTTTAAGTTTCATATCCCTCACATATTCTATCGTGTAAGGGTTGATCAGTCAACATCTAATAGGAGTTGATGATATAGTCCGTATTTTGATGATCTTCATCAGCACCTACATCTATCCAAATTTTTATAAGAGTATGTGAGACAAATAGGGTAGGTTCCCGGGGTTAAAGTTCCTGATAGCAACACCTGCCCTATTCTGAATCAACTTAGAATTTACAGCTGCTTGCAAAGAATCTTTAATGAGCGTATAGCATGAAAATTATTATTATATCTCTATCACCTTTCGTATATCTCTATTAAAGTAGTACTTGAAGGTTTCATCGATCGATATATATATATTTGCTACTAAAGTCTGGAAACATATAGGTATGCGGATGTGAAAATATATAGCATCCCTTCCAAATAAGTAGGTTTGAGATAAAGCAATTTCCGAAAGACTGGGATGTTAAACTTCCCCCGAATATACATTTCTCACGAATTGAGACATTTGTGAATGTCGGGTTAGCCAAAAGAGACCAAATGCAAAACTTTAACACCTTTGAAATATGCAACTAATATAATGCTTAATTGTTCGACTTATAAGCTGCATTATCCAGAATATTTAATAGTTGCCGATGTTGGCCACTCTTCTAAAGTTTAGTGTAGAAGTAGACATGTAGCTTTATTGGCACTATATTGAGATTTTAGACAACTATTAACTAACCTACTTTAATAGTGAAATGTGGTTTACTGTATAGCATTCTCCAGTATATTAGTTTATATAGCTATAATTTCCGACTTTATGCATCCTGGACAATTTTTTCCCAATTAGTTCTATATACTAAATTTCAATACCAGCTTTAAGGCAATGGCAGCTATATCGATCAACTTCTTTATATCATGCAAGTATCATAAATTTTTCGATCCTATATGTAAATAGATGTCGTTTACGAAAAATATAGCAAGTTTGCTAACTTTAGTCTTGAAATATCAACATCTTTATATTGACCTGTAGTGAAAGATCGGACCCATCATTAAAAAGCACTTTTACTCCATTTAACATATTATGTTTGGTTTCTACTTGTTATCGTTGCGGAAATCTTTATCCATTTAGACCAAATAGCTTTCAATGAATCATACATATTAAAGCCAAATTTAGAACCTACAATATATTTGGTACTAAAAATTGGACTATATAAAGATCGAAAAGTAAAAAGTTGCAAGTTAACTTAGTGACAAGTAACTATTACTTTTTAGATGGCGGAATCTTTTGAAAGTATGTGTTTTTGAATGTAAATTTATCTATATGGAATTTATGAGATAGTAGCATTCCATATTTTCACGACCAAGGCCTAACGATCTATACGATATAGATGTCTTTGAAAAAGTAGGTATTTGTACCACTATAAAACGTATTTGTAAGCAACGATATCATTATTATTCATTAGCAGTAAACTAATTTATAATCCCACCTAGCTTCAGTTGCGACTACTTTCCACAGATATGTTGATAAGGAGTTTAGGCTCAATTCTGCGATACGCTCAAGAACTACTATTATAGCATTTGCAACTACTACAAATTTGGTAGTTTATTGTAAAACATAATCATACAACTTATGCACATATAATGGAGTATCCGATTTAAATTCAATATCCAAGTATGTAAAAATCGGAAGATGGAACCTCAACTTGTACAGAGATTTAGCGAGGTACGATTTTATCTGCCTGCAGTTAGTCATAGGTCTATTAACCATAAGTTCAAAATTTGAATCTTGTTTTAGTCATCCTTCTCAGGTGGAGTGAAAAAGTGGAAAATTGGAGGTCCACAGTTTTCATGTTGGTATCCACCAAAATTCTACGGTTAAAGTCTTTAAAAACACCCAATTTAAGATACCTATGTGGATATCGTATCTTTGTATGTGATAAAAGTCTCATAAAACCAGTGCTGATAAGACATTAAGCCACTGCTTCTCCTTGACTCTATAAATTTATTACAGAACATGTGATTAGTTTTTCTATACTTCTCTAACAAAGATAGCTTTTGTTTAAAACTTTGTGATAAACTTGGAAAGCCGAGATACATTTGAGTATTAGATGTTCTTACTTGAAAAGGGGAAGGTTCCCATAGGTTTATTTTAGTATTACCGATCACTATAGATTTTGAAAATGGCCTTTACCGGACTAAGATGGCTATAGTTAAATCTAAAATACAAATTATAGTCTTGGCCGCTTTGCAAATTAAGGCATGGTTGGATGGTTTTGACAATATAGGAAGTTTTCTTACGCCACAACTCCTTTATATCCATTGTTCAGGTTCAAAGGGTTAAGGCTTTGATATATTTCATCAAGTCGTTGATATCTCTATTTCAGATGTAGACGATGATACTGTCTAATTTCGAAGTTCAATAGGGAATGTATTGTAGCCAAGTATTTTCATTATAGTATAGATATAATTAGTACCATTACCAAAAGAGCAATCCAACTTCAAGGTTATTATCAAGTACTTGCATCTATTTTAAAGTAGCAGCTGGAATGATATCTTCAATGAGCTAGCCAAATAATCTGCATTTATATAGTAATCTGTTATATAAAGGCTTTTTAATATAAATCGAATGTCATATATGCTATGTATGGTTTCCAAGTTATAATACAGATATAGAAAGTTGATTATGGTAAAAGGAATTTATTATATGTTTGAACAGATATAGAACCCCAAGACATATTTTATCGATGGAAAAGAGAATTTTTATTGACCTATCTCTAAATTCAGCAATGAGGTATATATTATCAACTTGTAAGGGTGCTACTGCCGTTGAATATCAAGCATTGGGTAGTTCTTTGTACCAATTTAAACCATCACATAGTGTTCTTGAAGTCTAACGGTAAAGCTCCTTCGTCGCAGCTTGGGATTTAAATATGTGCTTTAACATTACAAAGTTGATATTAAAATCGATGGAAGGGATATGAATTTAAAAAGATTATATAAAAAACAGTTATGAAATCAACGTATTGTCATTAAGGTATATTATATACTACATGTGCCTGTTAGATATCTAAATTACCTATATAAAAAGAAGCAAAGCCATATTCATAAACGAAAGAGTATCTCTATCTCATCTAGCAAGCCTTTTACACTCCAAAATTTATTCTAAAGCTGGAAGTTTTTAGCATTAGTAGCCAACTGCATCGTATTTTCTCGAACTGATTTGTCTAATAGTTCTTTCACTATGTAACTGCCTTGGATCGCCTGTTCTAATACCGGTTTAAACTGTTCGATATGTAGCTTGTGTTCAATCTAAATTTTTATTAAAGAATCTAAATAAGTTCAACTTCAATAACACTATAATTACCTCAAGAAGAACGACTTTACCGTTTAAAGGAGAGATGGCTACCGTAACTTCAGCAGCTTTGGAGTGGTTTGTCTCAAACTGATTGGGGTCTTTTTCATTTAGAAAATAAAAAAAATATAGTGGGTACCTAGTACAACCGTATTCTCGATAAAACTAGCGGAAGTTGAAGCTATGTAATCGGTCATAGGGACACCAGCATGGACTAATGCTAGACAACTGGCGTTGATGGCCGATTGCAACAAACCTTTTGTTTAAATAAAAACATTAAATTACAAAAACTAGTTAAAATAGCTACCCCCATCATTTTGTAGAACTTGAATGTAGATATCTATTTGCGATCTACTAGATAGCTGTGTTTGTATCATGGGTTCAAAGGTCTGCTTAACGAACGAAGCTAGCTCTATAAGCCGTCTTACCAATAAGTTTTCATCTTTTAAAAAATATTACTTGTCATTCTTTGACCTCTTCTGCCTCTCACTGGTGCTGAATGGGGATACATTTATTTCAACCGTTAATATGGCTCCCTCCTTTATAACGGCACCACTCTTTCTTGCCTTTTACGAAATTTAAAATTTAAAAATATAGCTTTTAATTACTTCATGTGGACCATAGACTGAAACGAGTAGTTTGGTATTACCTAGTTCCAAGTAGGCGGAACCGTCGGCTTCATTTAGAATACCTAGCTTACTGTTGAATTTGCGAAGTTCGTTGGGACGTCGTCCATCGATTCGTAATCCTATTTGTATAGAAATAGAAATGTTAGTAAAAAAACTTTGCTCAAATTTGAAATATACCTTCGAGATTTATCAATTCAACTTTAGACTATTCGTATTAAGTTTAATGTATAGTTGCATTTAATTCCATTTACCATTGGTTGTTCTTTTGTTCTTCAACTCGTTGAAAGGTTTCTAGTTGCTGCTTATCGAACTTTTTTGACTCAACTCCTGTTCCAAATTATTGTCAAGTTTAATGTGAAGGTTCAATGGAAATTTACTTTATTTTAATTTGTCAAATTAAATAGTAGGTTGAATGTAAAATAGTTATGTTTTGGGAATATATTTAAGAAATCTAAATAGATCAGACAGAATATAAATTATATTGATAGAGATTTCTATAAAAGTTTGAAATACTAGCAGCTAAATTTAGTCAAGTATACCATATGCCATATATCACTTTATTCCTGTAGGTACATTTCTAACAATATAGAAAGTTATTCTAACCATATTTAAACCTCCTTAATACAGTTATAATCATCCTATATCTTAGACTGATCGACCCAAAAGTTGTTGACCATCCAAAGTCTAATAGATTCTAAAAGTGAATCAATCGCCTCGGTCGTATGGTTAGAATGCAAGCAAATCCTCAGCCTCTCTTTACCTTTAGGTACGGTAGGGAATCGAATAGCTCTAACAATGAAGTTTTGCTCAAAGAGATATTTGCTCAAATTTAGTACTAAATTGTTTCCAGATAAGACCAAAATCTTGATGGGAGAATCCAAATCACTGATCAGCTGAAATCCTTTCTTCAAAGTCTGCTTGTACTTCAAGTTGAAGTGGGCAATGTTGTTGGAGAGTTTTAATCTATTGAGCTTACCGAGCTGGTTATCTAAATGGTGGTAAGATAGCATTATTGATAGAATAGTTAAAGGTGGTAGGGCTGTTGAGTAGATGTTGGGTCGGGCGTAGTTGACCAAATAGCTTTTGAGGGTATCATTGCAGAGGATGACGGCCCCATGGTTAGCTAAACTTTTACCAAAAGTAACTATTCGGGCGAACACCAAGTTTCGAGCTTTATGGGTGCCTAACTTTTGGATACAATATCCTTCTCCCTTATTGAGTCCAAAGTACCCTACTGCATGAGCTTCGTCTACTATCAGTAGGGCTCGGTACTTCAAGCAGATATCTAAAATTTGATCAAGCGGAGCAAGGTCTCCATCCATGGAGTATAAACTTTCGACGACTACGTAAACTAAAGGATTCTTAATTCCATCAACATTACCTTTAGTTGCTACCTCCATCAACCTAGATGCTAGTTCCTCTAGGTCATTGTGCTTAAAACTCACCTTGTTTTTAGTCTTAGATAACTTTAAACCTTCATGTATCGAGGCATGAACCAACTCGTCGTACACTATATAGTCCTCTACTCGAGCTACATTAGATAGAAGGGATACATTGGCCGAGTACCCCGAATTGAAAAGTAATGCAGCTTCACTGCTGTGGTAAACACTTAATTTGGTTTCCAACTCCTCCATCAATTTGTAGTTTCCGTCTAATAACCTACTTCCAGTTGAACCCGTTAAACTTTGAACTTTGGATGACAAGACGTAACTTAGTAATTCTTTCTGTATCAAGGAGTCGGCATCGTTGAAACTTAGGTAGTCGTTGCTGCTGAAGTTGTGGAACTTTCGGTTGGAATCAGTCAAGTTGATATTACGTAAAGTACCGATCTTTTTCCTGGTATCTAATGGCTGATTAAGCACCTCATTCACTCTATCAAAGTATTTTTCATGCCGAAGCGTATGGGCCATATTGAACTAAACTTCAACTACTTGTAAGATAAGCTTTATAAATTTGGTTTTGATCAAATAAAATGTATTACAAGCATAAGAAGAATAGACCAATCAGATTCGGCAACATCTATCAATTTATTATGTGGGTGCCAAAGTCACAAGGTTTTGAAGATCTGAAAACAACATTATACTGGAGTGAAATGGAATTAGCTTTGTAGAATAGGCCTACCACCAACAATGAACTTATCCATTCAAAGACATAAAGTTTGAAATAGTATACAAGGACAGCTTATTAAAGTTACTATATCAAAAGTTAATACTTCATAAGCCGTAGTTTACCATAACTTTAAATTATAAAAGTTATACTCAATTTAAGAATACGTATTGGACTTCAAAGTAAACTCCTTGTAAAATATTTAAAAAGTTACATATATATGTCAATTAATGAATATCTAAGAAATAATATATAATAAAAATATAAAAGTATAACTGAGCTACTAGCCCTGTACAAGCTACCGTTTATCAGCCTACATATATACACTTGGATTAAAAATGATTCTATTAGCCAAAAAGTACCTGTTCCAGTAACGCTTAAAGCTCCGATAGGATAGGTAGTATAGGTGTAAAGAACTCAACTAAGGTAGTGGTGTTCTTCTGAGTACTAGCATCAATAGCATCTTCTACGGTAACCTAAATAAAAGTATCAATATAAAAGTTGTAGTGAATCTAGCTGTTATAAAATAAATTTGAAAAGTAGGTTTGGTATTAAAAACAGATGTATATACTTACTGGTATCTTAAGGACCAACTTTGGTTGGTAAGCAATGATCTGACCGACAAGCACCAACTGAGCCGAGGTATCGAACGCAACGAACCGTTTGGCAAACTTGATAATACGGTGCTGGGCCGCCATCTTCAAGTTGGCATTAAGTACACAATCCCGTAGCCAAACCGCTACCCTATTCAATAAGTAAAGGTGAAGTATGGGGCTGACTTTGGAGGCTTCTTCGATTCGAGTTTCCAATTTTTGGACCTAAGGCAGTAAAATTTAGTACAAACGATATGGGTTACTTTTTTAAAAATAGACATACCACTTTTTCATAGTACATGTCGGTATCAGCGTAGAGGAGGTTAAGTAAAAAGGTGATGCGATTCAAATCGATGAGAACTAACTGTCGCATACTACTTTCCTGGGAATTATTTAAAATAGTGTATATCCGTTCCAGTAAATTGAAAGTAGATTTAGTTGTCGACCAAAGTTTTAGCCGCAACTTGTCGGTAGGGCTCAACTCTAAAGTACTCTGCAAACTTGCTATCGTCTGCTCTACCTTTACATAGAAGGCATTCCAAGGATTAGAAGCTTGCAACTGAGCAAAGTCGTCATAAACAAAGTTGGGGAGGTTTTGGAATTGAGTAAGATCAAAGTTACTGGAAGTTTGATACAACTGTTCAATAGCTTTAAAGACTTGAAGTTCATCTTGGTAGAAGGGTTGACTAGTACGTACTATTGGCTCTTGAACATGTTTTGGAACGTGGGAAGGTCGGAATTTGGTGATATTCCTAGGTTTCCGATTGAACGGTTTTAAAACTGTAGCACTTTTCTTGAATGTAGCTGCGCCTTTGATTTCCTCGTTGTTGTCATATTGCAATGGAGTATTTGAAGTTGTAAGCTCCTGTTCAACCGATGCTTCAGCTTCGATTTTATTGTTGGTATCGATCGTTTCCGAAGGCAAAGTTTTCTTTTTGGTGTCGAAGATACTATTTGTAAGTAAATTTTTAACTAGACTATAGAAATTTAACCCCTATCAACAAAATAACATTTGATTAGTATATAGAATTAACTAATAGGTAAAATTCTTTAGTACTTACGGTCGAGTCAAAATTCTCAATACCATGCTGCAGCTGTTTTAGGTCGGCATCGTCTACGTAGGTATTTGCACCAGGGAACGACCCTGGAATCAAATTTGTTGGTTCTTTAAGCATAGGGTTTAGGTTCGTAGAATTGAAATTTGTACTTTGGAGACAAGATTGCAAAATGTTACTTGTACAAAACTTAAATCATGTGTAATCCTTGAAAGCTTTACCCAATCAGTTTAACTAAAAATTTGAGCAATCCATTAGTTATTTGTTCCAATTTATAAGCACTTATTTTTGGTGTTTATAAATTAAAAATAGTAATTAAATTGGAACATTCTTTAAGTTAATAGTTCTAAAAGCATAAAAGATATATGAGATAGAATAATGTTTTATATGAATGAAATATATAAAAATTGAATGCAATTCTTTATATACATTGGAAAACAGTAGTAAAATGATTGCTGCCTATTTAGAATAATAGTTATTTATTAAAAGAGATATGGAAGAGATAATTTGAATATTATAATAAAGTTTACATATGATTATTACAGCGATAATTATGGTTCTAAAGTGAATTATTATACCAACTATTATAGCTAAAGTTTGTAAGTGATATAATAAAGGTCCTGACAAATACAACATTTCTATTATTTTAGAAAACTGTAGTTTGTATTGATGTCCTTACATCAATTATATAGCTAAATTAGTATATACTTGTAGGGAAGTCTACTAAGGGATGCCGGGTTAGGCTTGAGGTAAACCAACGTAGTGGTGATCACATCAATAAAATTAAAAAAGCTCAAAGCCATGGTTGTGACAGCTGATATTTTTGTTGCAATCTGAACCCAAAGTCGGTTCATAAATACAAAAGAGGCCACAGCTGTGACGAGGCCAAGAAGTGCAATAATATCCATCAGGGTTCTTCTAATTCTCAAAGTTATCTAGTCGACTCTAATCCTAATTATGAGGGATTCTAATCTAATGCCAATTCTGCTGATCTTAAACTAATCGTAATTTAAGGCCAATCTTAAATCTAACACTAAACTAATTCTAACTAATCTAAGCTGGCAATATGCTTATTCTACTCCTGACTAGTTCAGCGGCTACAGGAAGTCGACACTAAAGGTGTGCAGCGATTATAAAACAAAGGAATCGAAATATTTATTATAGAGTAATCACTTCCCTTACGTCGCTAGTCATGTCGGACTTCACTAGTGGCTAGACGTACTTGTCTTTATTGGATGCAAAGACCTCGTATTATGTACTCGGTGCTGTGTTTGCCACCATTGCATTAACCTACCTTATCATACACATCGTGATCGATGTGTACAGATTTTTTCGTACTACCTTTGCTCAATCTCAGACGACTAGTAAACCCACTGCTTCTGCCTGCACAGATTTGTTTGAATATAGTGATACTCAACCTACTACTCCTAATCGTGAAGGGCAGAGATTAACGATTACCAACAACCCGACTTTCTTAATGACGTAGCAATCCTTACTATCGATAAAGATCCGTTATAACCCTAACCTGTTACAGATCCAATCCTTAATAGCTGGAATTGAGAATATTGTCCAATACCATCAATCAGAGATGGAAAATTGCACATAAATTACCTTTTTATCCCACAGCTTGAAGAAGAAGCCTTACCGTAGGCAATTCAATTGCATGCAGACATTGGTCCTAGCTTGACATGAATTATTCAAAAGTGATTTACCCAGCGATTTTTACCGAGTTCAACCCAAGTAAAACGAAAATTAATGTATCTGTAACAACTCTGGTCGTCACAATCCCGATTATTAGGTCATAGACCTATTCTTTTCTTAGATTCCCTTCCTCTTGCTAATTCTTACTAATTTTCAAATTCTTTTTTTCTGTTCCCCAATTCATAACTATCTTAGTTACGAATCCACCTTACATATCAATTATTTCGATTACCTTTATTATTTTCTTAAACTTGACCATAGCCTGGGAACTTCAACGATTAGTAGCATACTAGCTGATCCATACCTTCCAACAATGGAAAACACATCAGTAGTAGTTAAGATAATTACTGGCCTTTTGGATAAACTTGGTAAACACTCAATTAATCTATAGAGTAGTGGATTGCCGAAGGGGAAACCAACCCCGCTAACTTCACTATATCCAAGGTACCAAAAGGATATTTAAACCCTTTGGTGACTACCAAAAGCCAGTATCTTGACAACGTTCCACCTCGCTATTTTCTAAATAGCTGTTACTCACCCCCTGTCCCTAGCCATAGCTGTTCCCAGCAGCCTGATCTCGTCCTTTGTCCCTAAATAAACTTATCCTTTACCCGTACTTTTACTTTCAGCATAGTAATACTATGTGGTCTAGTTTCCCCGTCCTTCCAGCTTCCTACTACCTTTTGACGATCCTCGCTACCCTCGGATCTCACCTTCTTTGGGCAATTAATGTTACTAATGCCATTTACCCCTCTGAACCAACGTTGACCTATCAATCAACTTCTACCTTTAACCTTAATACTGTGGCACCAGTGGTTGCGCAAACACCACCTAGCCGGCCCCCTCTAGTTCAGCATCATTCCACTTCCAAATCCCAACCCGTCTCTTCGGTCCCCTCCTGGAACTGGGACGTGACTACTATCGTGTGGGTGCTCCTTATGGTGTACCTCCTTTACCTGGCTATCCGACTTGCCATCCAGAGAATCCAGGCCTTTATCACAAATGCAGTTGTGGGTATTAGTTTCGCTTTCCTAACCTACCACGTCATTAGCTTGCAATATGACGCCATCATTAATTGGATCCAGTGGCACCTCCCTGGACCTTACAGTTTGTCAAGATCTCTAACCGACTCTATGCCAGTCCACTCTAATGCTCTGGTTTTGTCGACTCTGCTCCTTGGATGTACTGTTTTAGGGATTTGCCTCTACCACATCTATATTTTACCAATAATAACCTCTAATCAAGCTACTCAAGACCAGTTGGTCCCCGTTACAGAGAAACAAGTAGAGGAAGAATTAGCCAAAGTTCAAGGATTGAATTTAGTTGATAAAACTATTACTACTGTACCGACCAAAACTATATCGGAAGCTAATGCCATTGCTGCTATAAGTGTTGTGGCTAACAAAGTCACTGTCACTCAAGCTAATCCTACTCAACTGGTTAATGTTATTCACAAACCCCCAGTAGTGCACCATCCATTCCCCCGATTCAATGATGAAGAACACCTAATCCTTCCTTTCTTACGAAATCTTTGGCTCTACTTCCATACTCAAGAACCTCCCATTACTAGGGATGAGGATAAGATTACTCATTTGCTAGCTGCTACATCAGGTCCAGCCCACTTGTGGAGCCAAAACATGGGCAGAGTGACTGCTCAGGAAAACTTGTCCTATGCGGAAGTATCTGAACGCTTCCTTACCTTCTTTGGTTCATCAGAACAAGAGTACACCAAGATCCTAGACCTTCGACAAGGAGCTCAAAAGACCAGCAATTTCAACTTAAGGTTTTTAGAATATGCTAAACTTTCCCCTTATGATGAGCAAGTAAAGATCGACCTGTACTTGAAGAGCATCAAGCAATCCTTGTATGAGAAGATGTGTCTGTTGCCATTTCCCAAAACCTTACCGGAAGCCATGATCCCAAGCCGCACGACTGTCTAGCCAAGAAAGTGTAGAACAGGAATCTAATATCTCCTCAAGCTCATCAAAGACACACGAATCGGCAGACCTGAAAACACCGTCAGATAACAGTTTATCCAAAGCCGTTACCATAATAAACTCCAGCCATGCTACCACCCCTGAGAGAACTAAGCCTAGAGTTCCTTCAAAGTTCCCAAAAACTCGGACTAAATTGTCTCAGGAGGAGATTACAAGGCGCAAAGTCAATGGCCTTTGCTTTTACTGTGCCTCCAATGCCCACAATGTTGGTAAGTGCTACATCAAGAGTAATTTTAAACAAGGCAGCACCAAGTTTTTGATAAACCCAACACTTCCTACCTTGAGCAAGCTAGACTCCTACAAAGCACCAACAACCTCCCTCATCACTAGTTCCCACTAACATTTACTCCTTCCTGTAACATTAGAGTTGAAAACCTCATCCACACTTTCGCCTTAATTGATACTGGAGCCACCTACAATTTAATCTCCCAGAAGTCGATAGCTGCCACTTCAGAAATTACTATATTGGATTCTCTTAGCCTTAGATGTCAAGGACTAATGCATTCTCCCCTAAGCTCTAACACCAGGCGATCCAAGGTCTCATTTTCCTTATTATCATTTAAGGAAAACTCTATTTTGTCTTACATTATTGATCCTATCTGTCGACAGGATATATCATTCCCACTTGTACTGAGACTATCCTGGATAGCTCAGGCAAAGCCCACCATCAATTGAGATCGAAAGTCTATAGACATTCAAGACCAGGAATTCAGAGACCTCAACAAGTACCCCGATTCATTAGAAATCCTCACAGGAGAATCGCTAAGTATCCCATTACTTCCGAGAGTTAGTTATGAAAATCCTCTATCCCGTCCCCCAGAGCAGCATCAGTACCATTTTGTAGAAGATAGTTTAAACCAAAGTCACCCTGGAAGCAGATAAGTTCTACCTAATGCACAAAGTAGGAAGCCTGAGCAAATAGTTTCTGCAAAGTATTTTGGCCCAAAGTTAAATATTCCTCAATCCTACAGAAAGCAAACCCCATCAGCAGAAGAGTGGATCCGTCATATCGCTACTATTCAATCTTAGCCCAAAAGATGAGCAGAATGTAGGTAGAAGTGCTACTTGACTAACTTCCACTGCAGGACTAACAAGCTTTATGGGAAAAAGAGAAGTAAAAGAATAGTGCAACAGCCCTGGTTGTTATAGTCTTTACTACTAAGTCATAGGCCAGTCCCACTTATTTGTTCTTTGCAGTACTTACTCACCAATTTTCGTTCTGTCATATCCCCAATTCGTAACCAGTTTGATTACGAATCTTGTTCCGTCCCCTTAGATTTTAATTGATTGCCTTGATACATTCCCTTGATTCGGTCGCTACTTTAGAGCTCGAGCAATCAGCAGCATAGTGCCTGATCTAGGAATGCTAATAGTACCACTTTACCAATTGTTCGATGAGGAGGGATAATTTACTCCAAATCTAATCATTACCAAACAGCAGAGGTATCTAAACTCGATGATTGCTACTGAAAGCACTCATCATCTTGACAACGTTCCACCTTGCTATTTATAGCCGTTACTCACCTCTTGATCCCAACCCTTAGCCATAGCTGTTACGACAGCCTGATTATGTTTCTTAGTCTACGAATAAAATTTGTTCCTAGTAAATCTTTCAGTTATTAGATAATGTGACTATATGGTTTGACTTCTATACCCTCTCAGCTCACTCCTGTTCCGACTTTCCTCGCTTCCCTTCGGACTTGCCTTCTTTGGGTGATTCATATTACCAATGCAGTGGTCGGCATTGATTTTACTGTCCCAGCCTATCCTGCCATATACCCCATTATGACATTATTATTAATTGGATCCAACGACATCTCCTTGGGCCTTACAGAATTATAAGAGTAGCTATACAATATATATAGCTTTAGATTAATAGAGAATTGTTCTATTCGCTATAATGATGAAATATATGGGAGTCTCTTCAATATCTATTGTCTTTAATCTAAGGAATGATTGTCCTATCCAACATATGGATATGTGATGTCTTACCTTCCTAGTTCTAAAACATCCATTTTACCATTAAACTTTAACGACTTTTATCCAAACTCAATATGTTCTAATCTAAGGTTGAAGATTACCTTCCTAAATTATACATCCAAGCTTGTTATATCTTTTTATAATTTTACTTTAACAGTACCAAATTTATACCACCATAAGTGGTATTGTAAAAACACTTCCATAATTTATAAGTCTATTTTATTACTAGCTTGCAAGTCTTTTAGTACACGATGATACATCATATCAACATTTAGACTATACTTGTAAGATGGCTTCAAGGTACAACATTGAGTTTATCGACATATTAAGTTGAAATTCTCTTGGCAAATACACTTTGCTAAAACATTTCAGGTCGTCGTCAGGTAAGTAGCTTTCCTTCCAAAAGTTAAAACTGCTATAAAGTCCAAAACTGTGCCAACTTTGTATTTTTCCTTTTAAGGACTTGGAGCGACAAGCTTTGGACTATAATACCAAAGTCCCAAATTAATAGCTTGATAATATAGTTTAGAACATCTTAATGTATATTTCCAGGAACATTGCATCTACAATAAGATATTTCGGAATAGATTCTTAGCTGGCGATAGATTTGTATTGCAATTTATTGCCTTGTCAATTTTACAAACCAAATCGAACCTTTGGTCCTTTTCATTGAACAAATGAACTTTGAAGTTACCTGATTAAGAAGTATAACAAGAACGCAAATATATTTTTCATTATAACAAAAAATCAATTCCTAAATAATGGAGATTGCACTTCCATCTCATATATCTCATACATTTACAATTGTTCAACTTTCACCTTTCTCTACTTACTAATTTTTCAAAGCTCGACTGGTAATAATCCAAGTCTAAACGACAACTTTTTCAACTACATCTTCGACATCAACATATACATCTTTTGGATATCTAGATAGACACCAACCAAACTCATAACCAAAAGGTAAATTATCGTTCGAAAGTTAGTTGGCTATTGGTTTTATTTATTTTTAGTTAGTTACAGTTTGGCACCTTTTGTCCTTCCCAAGCTTTATAAAACTCCGTCTTATTCCCCCGTCCCTTTTATAAACTTGCTGAAGATTGAAGTTTATCCAACTAAATATCCTTCCTTCTACAATTCACTACCAACTATTTATTCTTACAAACTCCATATTTCTTAGTATCCCTTTTTTTGTAAATAGCCAACCCAACTTCACCATCCTATCACAAAAACACTAATTTATTCATTGTAGACTTAGCAACTTCAACTTACAAACAAATATGGCAGGACGTTCCCCCTTCGATCGCAGTGAAAACTTTCAAACTATACGTGATGAAGATGCTGAGTTTGCCCCTACTAAGAAACAAGGGCGTAGATGCTGTTGCTTGCTGCCTACCCATCTGGCTCTGCTTCATCTTGATATTATTCTTGATAGGTGGTTTAGCAACCGCCATCTTCTTTTTGTGGCCTCGCTATCCTAGTGTCACTTACCTCAACTCGACTTTAAACACCAGCCAAGGCACCGAAGACTTCAAACTTACCAACCAGAAGCTTTCTACTCACTTCAAGTCGACTTTAGAACTCAACAACCCTAACTACATCCCCTTATATTTGAAGAACGTCACCCTTCAGGTATTTTTGTAAAAACTGACTTTCATACTAACTTTAAAATAGCTAAGTTTACCTTCAGGTGAAGATTCAGTTGACGTAGGTAACGGATACCTGATCGATCCCATCAACTTCCCACCCCAAACTACTACCAACTTCACCATCGACTCCAATATTGTTTTGGACCTCAAGTCCAAAGACACTAAGAATGTCAACGCTTTAGCTAGCTTGGTCAAGTCGTGTAAAGATAAGACTAAGGTCAAAGTCAATTATTTTGCCAAGACCGATGTACCTTTGATATCTTGGACTGGGTACCAACCCTCGTTCACTGGTCAGTTCAGCTTGGATTGTCCCTTCAATTTGAACAGCCTCGATTAAATTATTTTTAGTTCTCATACATGAAGGTTTATTTATTAGTTTATTGGTATTGTCTTTATTTTGTCATCAAGTAAAATTGATATCATTACTTAAGCTTATAATATGAAAGTAGTGAGTAAAACCTTCAAAACACTTTACTAATATTTCAAGATAGTTAGGCTAAATATAGGAAGGTACGACAACAAAGTAATCTTTATTAAACAAAATATAAATTCAAATGTTTACTACAGCCCAGCTTACTTTGTTAAGTCAAATAAAATATAGCAAAGGTTATACAACTACCTATCAAGTCCTTGTACTGATCCTCTTCAAAACAAAGTGTGTACTATAGCCTATGACCTATTACATAACTAGTTCAAGACTTGTAACCCATTCAGTATATTAAATTACTTGTACATGGGCTGGAATATATTATAGCTCTGCATCCCAAAGCAAAAATGGAGCTGAGAAGTTAATGTAGGTTAAGTTGTATGAAATTAGATAGCTTCAGAAGTAAGTAGCCAGTTATGCTAGATATTATCCCAAACTTTGGAACCAAGGAAAAGTTTGATGCAATATGAGAACTTTGTGCCCAAAAAAGTCTGGTACCACCTGTGTACGCATTGAATAAGAGTGTCATTGATTAATCCAAAGATGTAGATATCGACGAAGAGATCTTTTAACTTCAATGGTATTGTTGTATAAAGCATTTATCCGTCAATCCAAAAGGTATGAATGCAACAAACTTTTGGTATATCTTAACATCGATGATAGATTTCTACTGAAATGGATATAGTTAGATAGGTAGTTTTATAACTGTATATATTCAAAAATTATTGAATTTCTACTTTCAGAAAGTACGTTACCAGTACTTCAATACAAGCCAGTAGAAATACAATAGAATATACAAACGTTTTGACAAAACGAGATGCTTCACTATATTAACCTGTAGAATAACTACGCAGTATTTGAGTTGGAAGCTTTTGATTTGAAAAGTGGCTCCAGCTTTGTTCAATAGGTATAAAATCTCAACAAGCGAAGCTTACAGCCTCTATCAGAAATACACCAGCCTACAAAAGAGAATGGATGAGTTGCCGCTTACTGTGTTGGAGAAGACAATTGAAACTTTAGGTTCCAAGGACAAGGTGACCATCACCTCACTCAACAGAAACTGCCGGTCCACCATCACTCCTCTGGTCTACAATGATTTAATCTACCGTGCCGATCTGAAATATAGAGCTGTACCACAGGACAAACTGCAGATGTTTAAGGATGAGTTCATGTTGCAGTATGGGAATGAGGATGCTATGGAGGTGCACGAGTTTTTCGAGAATGTCAAGAAGACTAATCGAGCAGGTGTCGATTTCAAATATGCCTACGAGAGAAAGCTGAAGGATGAGCGATGGGCTGAGCTTTTATCAGCGGTAAACAGATACAACAAAGTCATAGTTTCTGCCCAGAATATCAACCCAGACAACTTCATTGCCGAATTGGAGACATTTAATAATCTGAAGCGGTACCGACTCGAACTTTCAACTAAGGAGCAAATAGTCAAGCTGCTCGAATATCAAGGCCAAGCTTTCCAACAACTTACTTTCTTGGAGCTTTCTGTCAGCCTGGAGAATGGCCTTGACTTTGAGGCAGCTAGGTATAGTGCTCAAGCTGATGGATACAGCTTGCTAAGGCAATTCGAAAGTAATTGGATAAAGGGCTTTAAATGCACTATCCTAACCTACCTATCTATCAAAGTGTTTGATATCGACATTACTTTTTTTGTTTCTGTCCATGAAAACTTGCCGAACCTTAGCCATCTGCACTTGGATGCGAGAAACATCAAGTGGGACGATAAGATCCAAGAGCCACCTACTTTTTCAAGCTTGAGCGAGTTCCACTTGTACAAAGGCTGGCCCTTTCACGACAAAGTCTCCAACTTCTTGACAAATGGGAGCTACTGGCCCAAAATCAAACACCTCCACCTACCCAACATCGCCAACAAATGCATAACTTTGACAGGAAGCTGGGCTAACTTAGTAAGTTTAACTTCCAACATGTTCGTATATCGAGATTCCAGATTGGATTTGAACCTTAGCTTCTACCGACTTCGAAAGCTTACCTTAGCTGTATGGTTCAACGAGGATTTGGGACTGGCCTTGAAGGAGCTACTTACCACTCTAACCGGCTTGAGGGATCTGGAGGTGCACAGTAATGTTAGCTCCCAGATGGTCGATTTCCAGCCCACCGTCAAGCTCCATAGTCTGTTTATTTGTTCGCTAACTGAGTTTACCGAACCGATCGTCAACTTCCTTAAAAGCCAGCTACTATGCAAATACCTTAAGTTATATTTTGCAGATAGCGCCTTCGATACAGTTGATCTTGAAGAATTGTTGAGTGGTCTCCCCAAGTTTAGCAAGCTGACTTTTATCAAACTGTTCAACGCACCCGACCGACTTGAAAATTGGTTCGTAAGTGGGAACACCAGATTGAAGAAGGTATGCAGGGAGAATAATAGGCAAAGTTCCATCAGATATATCTAAATAAATCTTCCAATATATCAGTACATGTATACTTTTGATCCTATTTAAGTTTATACTGGAAGATTATAGCTTCCTATAGTAAAATTTTTGTACATATTATAAAAAGCGTGATAAACTCATTGGTAAAAGTACTTCCAATTACTCTTCCAAATATATACCAACTTCTATCATGAACAAGTTGGAGCGCTAGTTTCTGAACTCGACACCTTTTCAAAAATTTCGGCGTTATCCTCATCGAGACTATAATCATTTCTAAATTAAATTACATTTTAGCGACTTGTTAAAACTAGATCTTACTGAATTTGACAAATGAAAGCAGATAGCGATACTATTTTATTTGTAGCTATTGGATAAGATAGTCAGATCATATATATATTAATTTAAGGTCATCTATTCTTGAAAGACCAACACTTGAAATTTACAAATCCATTCTCTATAGCCAACTACTACCCAATCATACTTTGCAAAAGGATCAACGAGGTACTCGTCTACTTATCAAGATATTCCAACTTCACGGTTGAGGGTACAAGGTATCCCTCGAAAGCCTAGATGTTGAAAACTGTCACTTAAATCTAACCATGGCTCTCACCAAAGCAATTTCCTTGTAAAGTCCAATAGCCCGGATCACTTATAGGACTTCAAACTTCTACAGCCTATCTGATCCTACTATATACAGTCGTTTAACAGATTGTCATATGGAATGTTAGTCAACTTTACATCCCGCTAATATTTTTTAGTATCCCTAAATCTAATTAATTGGATTGAAGCTGTCCCAGTGAAGGTAGTTTTGACATCTAAGGTAGTTATACCTAGCTCAGTAGTTGCAATTTGTAGGCCGTATATACATTTTAATAGAAACTCGGATGTAGGTTTTTATTAGCAATGAATACGATACTTGTATGATGAACATTGTCAAGAGTACACCACCTTCACATGGCAGAAAGTAATTCTCCTAATATGGTTTCCAATTAATTTAGCTGTACATTAGCACATTGTAGCAAATAAAAGCTTGTTTTATGGAAACGTGCCGAAGTAGTAATACAAAGGCATAAAATATCGACTTGGTATCATTGCTAAAACGAAATTCGAGTCTACAGCTAGGAACGTGGGTTTCAAAAGGCTAATTCAACCAATGGTGTCTAATGTACAAAGGTTGAATCCGGTCCCGGAGGAATAACTTTTCTGAATAAAATAAGCCAAAAGATATAGCTTATGTCTGAAAGTCGGGATGTCCAAGCTAATTAGTATTTAAAGGCAGGCTACTCCGACAATTGGAAATTTTGTTTTCATTAAAAGTTTACAGTACCTACCTAATTGTTATATACCTAATTTGAAGATGAAGCTTACCTCTCTAATTCAATCCTTTGCCATCAGCTTGTTGGCCACCGGTACCCTAGCCTTACAGCGTACCAAACACTCCACCTGCCCCGGAGCTGCCTGCCTATTCCCAGTCGACGGTGCCGAGTTCCTGACTGGTGCCAAGTTCGACGTACGTGTCGAGCTCCACGATGACGGTGCTCACAAACAGCCTGCCGACAACTTCGAAGTCACCATCAGCAAGATTTCCAAGAACGGACAGGAGGGTATTCCTGCCAAGCTCAACGAGTTCTTCACTCCCCAGGTCAAGAACCCTGCCCTCGAACGCTGGAATTTTACCTACGCTAAGGATGGTATCGCCTACTACAAAGATATGGAAGGTGATTCCAGCCTCATGACCCCTGTCAATGTAGCCTCTCGCATCTGGCGCAATGTCAGTTTCAAGTCGGCTGGTACCTACGTAGCTACCGTCAAATATGATGGTGGCAAGACCGAGAAATATGAGTGGATTGTACATCCCGCCTCCTGCAAGCGTCTGGCTCGTAATGCCATCTTATTCATCGCCGATGGTACTACCATCAACATGATCACCGCTGCCCGTGTCATGTCCCGCAAGCAAAAGAACGGTAAGTTCCCTGAGAAGTTCGTCTTAGGATAACGCCGACCACATCGGCCATATCTTGACCCACTCTTTGGACTCTATGATGACCGACTCTGCCAACTCTGCCTCCGCCTACCACACTGGTCACAAGACCGCCGTAAATGCTCTGGGTGTCTACCCCGACTCCAGCCCCGACCACTTCGATGACCCCAAACAGGAACTTTTGGCTGAGCTGGCCCGTCGTCGTTCCACCGCCCGTGGTGGTAAGATGGCTATTGGCATCGTCACCACCGCTGAAGTTCAGGACTGCTACTCCCCGCTGCCGTATTTTCACACACCAGACGTCGTGACGACAAACCTGAGATCGTTGACCAGCTGCTGTACGGTGCTAAGAACGCTTCCATCCCCGTTATTGCCGACGTATACTTGGGTGGTGGTGGTGCCTACTTCCACAACAAGACTGGTGGTAAATCCTACAAGGGCCGTGACTACTACAACAAGTATGCCAAAGAGTTCGGCTACAAGATCGTCACTAACGGTGCCGAACTGAAGTCCTATTCGGGAGCCGACCCCTTATTGGGTATTTTCCACAAAGGTAACATGAACGTATTCGTCGATCGTGCCATGTACAAAGACAACTTGAAAGGAAACAAGGCTTCCCCCATCGGTGACAACAAGGATGCTTTGGATCAGCCCGGTTTGGTTGATATGACCAAGGTCACCTTGGATATCCTCAAGAAGCGCGGTGGTGATGCTGGTTTCTTCGCTATGATTGAGGCCGCCTCTCCTGATAAGCAGATGCATTCCATGGATTATCACCGCTCTCTAATTGAGATCGTCGAGTTTGACAACGCCATTAAGGCCGCCATTGAATGGGTCAAGAAGAACGATCCCAGCACCTTGATCGTCATCACTGCCGACCACGGTCATGGTTTTGACGTCTACGGTTCCGTCGATACTGAAATCATCAACACTGCCCCCGAATCCAAAAACAACTTGTACCGTCGTCAAGCTATCGGTACCTACGAGAACGCTGGATGGCCCGACTATGTCGATAACGACAAGGACGGCTATCCCGACTCCTTAAACGTAAAGACCGTCTTCGCTGCCGCCACCAACAACCACCCCGACGTCTACGAGAACTGGCAGATGAACAAGACCACTCCCCGTAACCCCACCATGGCTGACCCCCATTCCAACCAGAAGTACACCTACTTACATCGCCAATAAGAACTTCAACCAGCAGGGTAAAATCCACTTCAACGGTAACTTGCCCTGCTGAGGAAAGTCAGGCCGTCCACTCTATGACTGATGTAGGTGTTTTCGCCTTCGGTCCAGGTTCTCACTTCTTCGGCAAGGTAATGGACTCTACTGAAGTCTTTTTCAATTTCGCCAAGGTCTTGGCTTTGGGTGAAGTTGACCAGAAGGAATGTGAGAAGTGCCCCAAGAAGAAGCCTAGCTACTACTAAGCCAGAGGCTTTGTTTTGAGTCGTACGTTACTATTATATTAAAGTTTTAACCGGTTTTATGTGTAAAATTTCAATTATATGTGTATATACCTGAAATGTATTTTTTCATAGTATTTATGAAATGAATACTATGAAAATATTTATATAAAGTGGTATATTCGGTACAGGAAAGTCTCTTGACCTTTTCTAAAAGTATAATATACAAAGCATTTAAGCAAATGGGGCTAAATCCAATGATACATTGAAGCTGTTAACAGGTTAGATAGGAAAGGTTTTAATAGTGCCGGTGTTGAAGGTTCTTGGTTCTAACATAAAGAACAACTACTAAACTATAATAAACTCTACTGATTTAAATAGAAGCTAAATAGATTGTATTTCCATAGAGTTAAAAATAAATGCAAATAGGCTAATATATGAAGTTTTAGGAACAGTAGTAGATTTAAAAGTTAGTTCATCAAAGGTATAGTTTCCCTGAAAAGAGGCAACTACGTACAAACCAAGGCCAAAAGTGTCTACTAGCAATCAAAGCTGAAGTGACGGCAACTCCATCTATAATCCTCGAATCACCGCTTAGACTTTCCAAGCCTTCCTCGCATCGCATTCAATCTTCTACGTTTCTCATTGTCGAAATTGTACCCCACCCTACTCAGGAACCTTAACTTATCCTCGAAACTGCCGTTGGCGGTGAGGCAGTGCTCGTTATCCTCTTTCAAGATCCAACTGGTGGGGAGGCTGAATCCTTCAAACCGATCAGGTAGCTGCACCTTTTGACTCGGCTTTATTTCAGAGTATCTAGCCTCGATATTACGTAGCTCCATTAAGTTAGCAGCCAACGGCTGGTTGAGAAGCTCGCCCTCGGCTTCTGAAAATAGATGGGGGTTGAGATTGGATTTGGAGGATTCAACTTGAGTTGGAGTTGAGGATATGGGGACTATACCTTCAACTTTGAGTTGGGTTTGTTGGGTGTGGTAGACACCATGGTCAATAAAAGCTACCAGTTGGAACGCTTCGTCACTAAGTAATTTGGCTAGAGCGTAAGTAGGTTCCTTGAGGTTTATTTCCCTAAAGAATGCTAAAAGTTTGACCAAAGTCTGATACTGGTTCAAGTCGATGGGTATCAGTTCAGGTATCATGGGGGCCGGCTGGGTTACGTATAGCATGTAGAGGAGGTAGATGACACCTACTTTTAATGCATATGGTTGGCTAAACTCGGGGAATTTGCTCTCCAGATCAGGGTATAAAAAAGTTAATGTAAGCTGGAAGAGGCTGGTCGTAAAATGGACTTTGAAGTCCTGGTAAGGGAAAGCTAGATGTAGTAACGTCATGTGATATTTCTTGAAAATCAATTTGAAGTGACCGAAGCTTAAGTCTTTATCCTAAAGCAGCCGATATGTTAAAGGTATGTTAAAAAGTATTACCTCCAACCACTTGAACAGAAACTTGTACAGGTCCAAGGTTATAGACTCTAGCTTAAATGCGAACTGATTAGAGAAGATGAAGTATTTACTGGAGGTTGGTAAGGGAGGTAGCCGAGTCTGTGTTTGGTTGATGGAGCCGAACCGGAACCTGTAACTTCTACCTGGATCCTTACTGAACTCCCGTTCCTGACGTATCTTTCGACTCAACGCTTGCTGCAAGCTGTCGGCACTGAGGGGGAGTATAGGAGCTGTAGCCATAGGTTCGGCTTGTGGTGGTGGGGTATAGGTTAGGAAGTACAAGGTTGGGATCTACATAAGTTTCCAAGGTATCTTGATTCACATTCATCGACATTGGGTTGATTGTCATCGTTGGAAGTCATGGTTGAATTGCATTACCCTTCTGGTCTACTTTGAGGCGTTGATCCTGTAACTTGGCTCGAAAATGCTTTGAATCACAAAAAGTTTGGATGCTAGGTTAGCCATTAATTTATGCGAGTAGGTTGAAACCATTGGTTATTTATGCAGATATTGGTTTGAAATGGTTGACTTTGTAGATAAATCTATAAAGGTAAACAAACTACCTTAAACCTGTAGCTATATTAGCATCTCAACGAAAGCAGCCACCACAATAACTAATAGAGTATTTCTGGAAGACCTTCAATAATTTAGTGGTGTAGTTGGTCAAAGCATATATATAGAAATATCAAGTTTTTGACGAGTTTTTGGCCTACTCAGCGAATGATTATACTTGTAAAGTAGAAAGTATACATATGCTTAAAATGCTCAAGCAATAGGAAAATATACATAATAGTATAAACCAAATTATCATATGTATATAGAAAATGTTTACTTAATAAGAAATACTAGGTATTATTTATAAAACAAGCGTCATGAATGAGATATAGATAACCATAAGTCCTAAACCTTCACTCCAATTGGACTTGCCATACTAAATATTGAAATGTTAGCTAGTCAATTCTAATATATAGTAAGTATACCTGTAACAAATTGATTATACTTAGCACCATAATCAAAAATATCTTGGTATCTATTCCTTCAAATAAAAAAAACATGGATTGATCATTAGCCCAGTCGAATAGGATGAGAAATGGTATGGCCAAACAAATCTTATGAAGTGACGATCCAACAGCAATATCGACACTTGTATCCAATTTAGCTTCAAAGGCTGAAGTGATAGCAGCGGTGTATTTACTGACGTTGCCTAAAATGGGCACCAATATAGCACCTACAAAGATATTGGAGACTCCTACCTGCTTAGTAAACCCCTCTATACTACCGGCGAGGGCTTCAGCTGGGAATGCTATGGAGATAAATATAGGGATCATACTAAAGTAAGCAAAGATGGTAAAACATCACTATTAGTACGATTAAAAGGAATAAATTAAATTACAAGCTTTTTAAAGTTAAAGTGGCAGGTTCAGGTTTTGCTTCAACATTGGAAGTACCTTGAAAAACATCAATATACTTGTTCGATTGGTACCACAAAAGGCCAATCTGTATTATGAGTAGTGTAAATGCCAAAAAGTGACCTAAATTATAACTCCATTAAGGCTTGCTTCCTTGTTGTAGGTAGAGCCTAAAAAAGCCGGAATCAGCAAGCAAGTCAGTACAAATCCCAGGATCTTTAAAGCGTATCGGTCCGATGTAAAATTTATATGTTTCTCTGGATGCTTGAGACCACTTATAAAGAAACACAGCCCAAGCACCTACAAATTATCAGTATCAAACAATCAAAAATATTTACGAAAAACAGGTTCAAGAACAGGGATCCTAGGATGATAGCCTGAGAAACTTGGATAAGGCCACGTTGTAAAGCACACCTAGTTATATACAACTCTATAGCACTACCACAAAATAAATTGAAGTAGGCTCTCATAGCAGGAGGTATATAAAGATTATAATCCTTTAGAGTAAATTTTAGAAGATTGGTTAGAGAGATAAGAGCTAAAGCGTTAAGTAAGAAGGAGATAATTGGAGGAAAACCAAGATAGAAGGAAATTAAACCAAATGGGAAGAATATTAAAAGTAAGTTTAGGTAACTACTGGTGATAAAATTTTTCAACTGTGTTGATATACTTGGTGTACGTAAGTTTTCTAGTGGCAGTAGTTGCTCGGAAGACGACATATTTTGAGTTGAATTAAGGTTTGTTGGGTGAGAGGAAAGACACTGTTTAAATATCAAAGGAATGTTATTAAAACTTCGAAAATGTTTGAATTGCCCGCATATCTCTTGAAATCTCCAATTTCGTTACTGGATGGAATATCTACTATATCCATTTACAGTAACATACTCAAATGAAAATTTTCATGGTAAAGTTAATATTTTTCAAATGTAAAAGAAATTATATCCTAAGTATTATTTGAGCTTTAATTAATTTATATTAAGTTGAAAAGAACCAAAAGTATACATGTACTGATATATTGGAAGATTTATTTAGATATATCTGATGGAACTTTGCCTATTATTCTCCCTGCATACCTTCTTCAATCTGGTGTTCCCACTTACGAACCAATTTTCAAGTCGGTCGGGTGCGTTGAACAGTTTGATAAAAGTCAGCTTGCTAAACTTGGGGAGACCACTCAACAATTCTTCAAGATCAACTGTATCGAAGGCGCTATCTGCAAAATATAACTTAAGGTATTTGCATAGTAGCTGGCTTTTAAGGAAGTTGACGATCGGTTCGGTAAACTCAGTTAGCGAACAAATAAACAGACTATGGAGCTTGACGGTGGGCTGGAAATCGACCATCTGGGAGCTAACATTACTGTGCACCTCCAGATCCCTCAAGCCGGTTAGAGTGGTAAGTAGCTCCTTCAAGGCCAGTCCCAAATCCTCGTTGAACCATACAGCTAAGGTAAGCTTTCGAAGTCGGTAGAAGCTAAGGTTCAAATCCAATCTGGAATCTCGATATACGAACATGTTGGAAGTTAAACTTACTAAGTTAGCCCAGCTTCCTGTCAAAGTTATGCATTTGTTGGCGATGTTGGGTAGGTGGAGGTGTTTGATTTTGGGCCAGTAGCTCCCATTTGTCAAGAAGTTGGAGACTTTGTCGTGAAAGGGCCAGCCTTTGTACAAGTGGAACTCGCTCAAGCTTGAAAAAGTAGGTGGCTCTTGGATCTTATCGTCCCACTTGATGTTTCTCGCATCCAAGTGCAGATGGCTAAGGTTCGGCAAGTTTTCATGGACAGAAACAAAAAAAGTAATGTCGATATCAAACACTTTGATAGATAGGTAGGTTAGGATAGTGCATTTAAAGCCCTTTATCCAATTACTTTCGAATTGCCTTAGCAAGCTGTATCCATCAGCTTGAGCACTATACCTAGCTGCCTCAAAGTCAAGGCCATTCTCCAGGCTGACAGAAAGCTCCAAGAAAGTAAGTTGTTGGAAAGCTTGGCCTTGATATTCGAGCAGCTTGACTATTTGCTCCTTAGTTGAAAGTTCGAGTCGGTACCGCTTCAGATTATTAAATGTCTCCAATTCGGCAATAAGTTGTCTGGGTTGATATTCTGGGCAGAAACTTATGACTTTGTTGTATCTGTTTACCGCTGATAAAAGCTCAGCCCATCGCTCATCCTTCAGCTTTCTCTCGTAGGCATATTTGAAATCGACACCTGCTCGATTAGTCTTCTTGACATTCTCGAAAAACTCGTGCACCTCCATAGCATCCTCATTCCCATACTGCAACATGAACTCATCCTTAAACATCTGCAGTTTGTCCTGTGGTACAGCTCTATATTTCAGATCTGCACGGTAGATTAAATCATTGTAGACCAGAGGAGTGATGGTGGACCGGCAGTTTCTGTTGAGTGAGGTGATGGTCACCTTGTCCTTGGAACCTAAAGTTTCAATTGTCTTCTCCAACACAGTAAGCGGCAACTCATCCATTCTCTTTTGTAGGCTGGTGTATTTCTGATAGAGGCTGTAAGCTTCGCTTGTTGAGATTTTATACCTATTGAACAAAGCTGGAGCCACTTTTCAAATCAAAAGCTTCCAACTCAAATACTGCGTAGTTATTCTACAGGTTAATATATTTCTGAGGAAGGTTAATAGGTTGATTTAGTGATCTTCCAATATATATACACTATAATTGGCTAATTTTTCTAATAGATAAGTTAATCAAAAGTGCAAAGTAAAGTTTCAATTGAAATAGTGAAGAATTGTACTTATGTGTATCTTATTGAAAATGAATGTCTAGTATCAAGGCTGTATATATACTAAAAATAAAATTAGTTGCCTTACAAACTTTAATATTAAAATTAGCCCCTATCAGCATAAAAATCCAATAAGACGAACTTAACCCAAGTTGGTGACTTACCATACAGGCTAGTAGGTAAAGGTAAAAGTGGTGAAGTCGATCTCTTATAGTTTAAATAATCCAACTTTTCATCTTGAGACCAATCATTCCCATTAAGTATGGTTTTCATCTTATTTTCGACCGTTGGGAATCCCGATACAAACATCAACAGTACAAAAGTTACAAATGGGCTCAATATACCTACCCAACTTACTGCTGGAATTGACGTATTTGGCAAATCGGATGGCAAAGTGTATATGAAGAAGGATAACCAGAATAAAATTTCTCCAAAATAGTTCGGCTGCCTACTGTACTTCCATAACCCTGTGTCCATAAACTTTTTAGTGTTGGTAGTAATTAGACTTGGGTTTCTTAACTTGAAGTTGAAGCTGAGCTTTTGGTAATCAGCAACTATAACAATATACTGTCATTAAAAGGTTCAAAATAGTTATAGTCTTACTAGATTCGTATATAAGGCCAAATAGACATATACCTACAGTACACCAATCTTTACCTGAGATAGCTTGATAGGAAATCAATGAAGCATTTAAACTTAACACAGGTAAACTAACAAGATAGATCCAAATTGTCTGTACCAAATAGAAAAATAGGTAGTTGAGCTTAGAATTCTCCCTTATCTCTTTCAACCTATTGTCTCCACCTAATGTATGGATTCTATAGAATAAAAACACTATCTATATTAATAAATGCAATTTACTATTTAAACTTACTGCATAGCCGGATACTCCAAAAAACAATCAACAAAGTTCCCAACAACGGTTTCAGCTTGAAGTGGCCCTCATACTATACGTATATGAGCTAAAAGTTCTTGGAACTATAAAAAATTACCTCTGTAAAAAAACTATATAGTGCTAGGATCATAAAGTTGGTAGTTCCAGCAAGGTCGGTAAACTGGTCAGTATTGAAAGTTATAGCAACAACATAAAATAACAGTTGGTATAGCAAAGTTATGATGAATGCCTCGTAAAATAAATTGAATCCCATATTTGAATTTGTGTTGTATAATAGACTTTGTAATGGTTTGTGTTTAAAAGATATCCATTACTCTTGCCATCACTATTTATACTGTTTTCAAAGAATCTTTATTAGAAATTAAAGTTTCGATGATCGGAAATTTCTTATTGGAATTTCTGATCGCAAATCTGAAATATTTACCTCGGGGTATTGAAAGATCTAAAGAAATCTATTTAGTAACAGTATATGACGAGCTTAGTGTGCATTTGTAGCTTTGATCGAAGTATCCGATCAAATCTAATAAAATATTCTCCAAGGTTTTCAGTGCTGTGCTTCAAGTATTAAAATTATTTAACTCATATTTTATTGTTTACTATTACTCGGTCCAAAATGAGTGACAAAAGAAATAACAAGGCATTTAAAAACCATAGTTTTTTATTAGCCTTATATATAAATACCTAATTTCCCTAAACAGCATAGTAAAATTTACATTTATTTTGAACCCGAGTAGTATGTTCAGTACATTTCAGACGAATCTGTAGTGTCGAAAATTGTATTTGAAAAGCCCAAATATTCTCTACTAAACCTGCCAACTGCAATGGAAAATGATGCATTGCAAAGACTCATGTCTTCAATCAATCTCAAAAAAGAAGGCCATCTAGATGAGTATAATATCTATAGCATTTGCAGAGCAGGATTAAGCCTTTATTTTACTGTCACAATAATGATAGTCTTAACTATAAAGTAAAATGCCTTTGTTATTATATAGCTATAGCTTTATCGAATCTAGCCTTAAGTCAACTATTTACTACAAAAGTGAATTCTACTTGTCAAGCCTAGTCTAAGACCAATATCGGCATCCAAAAGATCAAATCAAACAAGGTTGTGATCTTCATACCAAGCATAACCTCAACTCTTCGTTCACCTCTATTCATAATCTACTTGATCACAAATCCAACCTTGTCTTATAGTCATAGAACTGCTTATACGCTGACATCATATACAATGAGACAGCTACAAAGCCTCACTAGAAATTACCTAGAGCCTAACCTAACCTTCAGTTGATTCGTAGGACGAGCCTACCTTCAAAGCTATGGAATTTTCAGGATGCAAATCGTTTATGCAAAGGCAAAAGGTAAAGCTAAAATAAACCCTATGACACCGATGTCAATGAAATAATGCACCTTTTAAGTTGAAGAACAGTCACCTTCCAACTACTATAAAAGTCAGATTCCATCTCCAATCTCAACTAACATTTTATGAAAATTTGTAGACGATGGCCACCGAACAACCTATTAATGTAACTCCATTATCGCGTACTAACTCGTTCAAGGGGTTCCAAAGCAAGTTGAAGCGTATATTTTCTAACATCAAGCCTACCAAATCAAAGCATGATTCCCAATCCAAAGTCGAGTTCACTCAACGTAACTCGCAGTGTGATGGATCGGATTCCAGCATCCACGGCGATAAGGTCGAGTGCATCAAGGATGGACCTTTCACCGACAAACTGCTTCCAGTCGCTGCACCAAAGAAATTGGAACTCCTGCCCAAAATCGAAGTAAGCCCGTTGGGATCCCAGTTTGATGTCGATGCCAGCTTTGTAAATAGTGAGGCTAACGCCTTGAGGCAGATCAGTTACAACCACAGTAACCCTACCGTCGGTGATGCCAATGAATCACAAGCCAAGGAGTCACTACAAGTCCCCAAAATTAGAGAGCTGCGACCTTCAACCAGCAGTGAATCCATTAAAGTCAACAAAAACATTGTAGACTATTACGAATCGGTATTCCACCCTAACCCAAGTCCCAAACCAACGTCTACCCAAAAAGTCAACAAGACGGTAACCTTCTTCATAACTCAACCTACCAAAGAGTCAGATAATGATTTGGAGGATGTAAGCGACAAGTACGTAAGTTTACAGCCGTCTAACTTAAAACGTAGCAACAAGTTTTCAAGGACTACATCAAGGAAGTTGAGAGAGGAGGAGGGTAGGATGCCTGGGACGTATGGTATGGAAATTAAACCGGAGGTAACTTTGTTGTCGGCTCAGTGGCCATAGTAACTTATATTTAGTTGCGGTCGGATCCCTGCAGGGACCTTGATCTATCTTTGGCTATGGCTATGACCATTTTAACCATGATGCTGGGTGCTTTGAACAGCTATGCATAGAAGTTTTAGAGCTCTTATTTAACTATTGTTTTTTTTGAATAAATATAATTATATATACTTTTGATTGCATAGTTTTAACTTTGATACTTCATATTTCAAAATAATATCAGCATCGTATTAATGGTTTTGATAAGAGAGGGATGCTAGTCGATTATTATTGGATTGGCAATATGATCTATAGTTAAAATTCATTATTACAGATGCATCTACATACTCTTTGATTATCGGTTACCAAAAATGAAAGTGCATCAATGGTCTATTTATATTCTGGCTTAATCGTATCTCTGATGCCAACTCAAAAACAACAGATGGAAGAAACGCATCTGTATCAACTTCTTATAGCTACTCTTGCTTATTTGCATTCTATGACTAAATCACTATTTAGATTCAAATGCGATACTTATATTCTTATTTTAATAGTATAGCAAAATGCAAGTGTAATTGGATTTGTAGCTACAGTTGCCAAGGAAAACGCATAAGAAACTCACGATCCAGCTTTAGAGCTTGGCAGATTTTGAGCCTTGGCTAAATAGTTCTCTGATAAAGCATTAGGCTTTGTTTCAGTATAGTAGTAGTAAAGATATGTATTCAATTGATAATGATCTATGTTCTAAAAGCTAATGTATTATAGCTTTTAACTTACCACTTACTCTCCCACTATAAGTGTGACGATAGTAAGTTCAAAATTTTTGGATAGTCAATCCTGTTTTAGAAAATTAGGCAGTACTGATGGACCAGTGCTATGTTAGGATTTTCAATATACAGCCAAGGATTTGCCATAAGTTATCTTTTGTTGTTACGCTATCAACTGCCTATTAAAAGAAACTCATATATCTTGATCTTATGTATTTTTATAATAGACGTAGTACATCTTTGGTTTAAATATTAGATCTATATGTTGTTATTCAGCTATATATTTTATAAGGACCTGTAAATAGTTTAAAAGCTGACACCAGTCCAAAACTTCATTCAGGATTTTAGAAATTGATTTAACTACCTACTGTTTCTAGAATGATAGGCCATTTATTTCTTTAAACCTAGAACTCTGAATTATTTATGCTTGATGGAGAATCTGGTATCGTAGATTCCTAATCCAAATGGAAGCTTTATATCTATACTATCATTTTAAAAGTATAGTACTATAAACAAAGTTTATTATTTAAATCCACCTTTACATGAATGTAAAGGGTAGTATTAATTGAAATATACGTTAGGGAAGATCAAGTTATATATATCTGAAGTTCTATGGACAAAGCTTAACCCCAGATAAGTCTACCAGAGAGGTAGAAAGTGGAGCCTAAGAATCGGACCATGGCTAAAGCTGCCACCATCCAGAACAGGAAGGTGAGGTAGGCGTTGAATTCAGCGGGGGATCTACCGGAAATTCTTTGCACCCACTTGCAATGAAATCAGGATTGGTGACGATGACGATGAGCAGCCCATTAGAGAAGATCCAGGCCAGTACCATACGGGTACGGAACTGCTTATTGTTGTCTTCTTGTTTGGTCTTAGCATCACGTTTGGATGCTTCCTCCTTGGGACGGTTCTTGAGCTCCAAAATCAACTTCTCATAGTTGGCGTTGATATCAACTTGCTCAGTGGGTACAACTACTGAAGCAATCTGCTGTCCTTGGGCGTTGGTCTTCGACTGTACATTACCTAACCCATGATCCATACTGGTATCCCCTTTGGTACCCCAAGAAACATCGTGGGTGTTACAGAAGGCGTAAACCATGAGGATGTTGACGAAAGATGGCATAAGGAAGAGGTACTGGATGAACGAGGTGAACATATGCCATGGCTCAAAGAACATGAAGGACGATATAAAGTACAAGCCGTAAGTCGAACACAGCGAAATGACAATATCCCTAAATGTAGGATCACTCTTTAACTTCACTCCTATATCACGGGGTGCGATCTTGGACAGGGATTGGTAGACGGTAAAGAAGGCCAAGTACATGATAAGCACCATAATCAAAGCGAAGAAAATTACAGCCACCGTGTAGAAAGATTTGTACCCTTGAGGTCGGTTACCGAGCGATAGGATAAAGATGATGATGATTGAGAGGTAGTAGAAGTAGCGGAAGACATTGAATATAATTTCGGCGGTCTGGGGGTTCCCTAACGGGTTTAGCACGGTTGCATCAGGACTGAGTAGTGTTCAAGGCCAAGAAATAAAAGGTCAAGTAGAAGTTAGCCTAAACAATAAAGGTCAGAATTTAAAATTCAAAGAAAATAAAAACTTACGAGTGAGAACCAGGAGAAGCACATGTTGACGAAATTGTAAAAGAATTCGAACAGCAGAGCTAACTTCCTACCAGTAGAGTGGGAGGTACGGAAGATCTGGTACCAGTGGAAGGTGGCGAAAGAAAGCGGCAAAGAAGGATCCGTTTAACCAACGTCGGCGCTGGGAAATAAGCTCAGGTAAGTTGTCGGGGACATCAGTCTCAGCTTTAGCGGACTAGAATAAAAATCACATTTAGCGAAAAATTTTGCAACAAAACTAATTACCTTGACGTATTTCAATACCCACTGTGAGTTTCGCTTGGCGACCAACTCGAAGCACAGGATACGATCCTCGGCCAGGTACATGTTGGCTTCAAAGATACCGGCGTTGGCACCAGGTGCGTGCATAGCTTCACCCTTGAAGTAAGAGGCTAAAGGCCCGACGCCAGGGGATGAGTTTTGCAAGGCGGCGTAGCGGTAGGCTGAGAAGGCACCAGGTAGTACCGAAATATATCCAAAAACCGATTCCAATGGTTTATCCAAGATGTTACTCATCTTGTACTCAAAGTTCTGAGTAGCGACCAAAGGGTTGATAAGCTTGTGCCAGCCCTTACCTAACTCGGTGTAAATTTCACCGCAGGCACCGCCCAAGTTTGGATTACGGTCAAAGGCCTTCCACAGGTGGTAAATAGAGGTTCCTGAGGGCTTGGTACCGACATCAATAAGTACGCAGACGTTGGGGTTGAGAAGGGGGCCGAACGCGTTGAAGAACCAACGGTGCGAATTCAACTTTTTGGCATTTTTCTCCTTCAAACAGAAGATGGTCTGTACAGGCACCAAGCCGGAGTCAGCGCCACGGATGTTGAGGTTGGTATCAACTACGATCTGAGTGGTGTACTCGTAGATATGTCCAGTAACGGGCTTCCCATTTACCGAGTTCTGGGCGATGCCAGTCCTGGTACACACCCATAGCAGCTAAAACGGTTAGCACGCGTTTGTTAATCTTGGTACGACCGTCTGAAACAATACACACTACAACTTTCTGCCAACCGTTGTCACCCCAGGTACGCGATCTGTTACGCCTACAAAGATGGGCTACATTTTTCATTACCGAAGTCATAGTCTTTGTAAAAAGGTGCTCATCTTCGTTATACATGGTTAGTACAATAAAAAGTTCTGTAGAGCGGCCATATAAAGCGGGACGTAAGGTGAACTTTTCCTTTAAGAAATCGTCTGGGTCGCAAGTGGCAGCTGTATAACGCATGTGGGTAAATTCTTCTCCCTCCTTGTAAAAGGCGTTGTTGAGCACCGGGTCAGGGACCTTACAGTCAAGGACCAAGTTCCCTGAGGTCAAGGCTACCGTACGCATCGACTTCCTGCGGCGGGCCTGGTATTCCTGGTATTTGCGTGAATTTGGGGGTGGGGCCTGGCTCACATCGTACAGCTGATGTAAATGGTCGCTAGTCGTGAGAAGCTGGTGCGTGCACGTCGAAAGAAACGCTGTGCTCGTTGCGGTCCATCGAAGTTAGTTGGATGTTTCTAGATTGCTTTTCGTTCGAGTTGTCAAAAGAGGTGTTGAATGGGTTTGGGTTGCCTGCCATACTAAAATCTTTGTTTCGTTCTCGATTCACAACTTGAGTTCAGCTGGATTAGGGTCTTTATTGGGCTGGGTGAGGAGAAATGAAACTGGAGTTGCGTTTTATTGGACTGAATGGATATTTCAACGGGTCTATTTTTAGGACTTCAGTAACTTGGAGCTTTGGGTAGAAAGGTTTGAACTACTTTGGCCTCCTTTAACCTGGTTCCCAACCCATTGTTTGGGGATAAGGTTCAATTGGGAAGTACCACTTTTTGGATGCTTTATGTAAAATGACAATCGATAATTAATTTCCCACTAAATTAGTCTATTATTGAACTGCAATTTACTTTTATATATTTTCAGAGGATTCAATTTTCCATCCTATTTATGAATTTGAACGGGACTTGCATACCACTTTCATACTGCACCAGTCATACCTTCTAAAAAGCTGGCCTTTTGGAGCTTGAATGCCCGAAAAGACTTTAATACGACCTCCCTGCCCATGTTTTAAGCTTTTGGATCGAATACTGGGGAATCGAAAGCGGAATTTGGAGGGGTAAGCCCTATATGAATCTAGAGGTACCTCTGCAAAGCGTTGAAAGCATACATAGTGTGCAAAATTTCCATTATAGAAAGAGGTAGAATGCTAAATGTTGGAGATATCCAAGACAAATTTCGGTGCTGCATCTTTCCATAAACTGATATCATCACTGATTATTAACATATATTTTCGAATCCGTATAGCATACTTTATATAGCCTTACTATCACGTTCTTATTTTAAAATATAAATATTAGATGAATAAATACATAGTCAAAGTATTTATTTATAGTTGATAAAGGTGTAAATATTTGAAAGCGAGAATATACTGGCTCAAGCTTTAAAATATCATATAAAATAACAACTTCAATGGTCGATTTTTATATCTCTATCAATTATTAACCAAATTTAAATCATACAATAGGTTGAAATATTTGATTTTGATATACTTTTAGGTTAATAATTGAAGGCTTGAAATTAAGCTAGTATCAATAAAGCTATTAGATGTTTGTCTTACTGTACTATAAATTAATTCCAATATATATCGAAAAATTGCTCGATTAACCTTTTAAAATACCTTCAAATGAGTGGTTCAAGTAATTCAACTAGAAGTTTCATCAAAAAGCTAACTATATACATTGGTTATAAACTAAAAATAAACATATTAAAGGTCATTGCAACATTATACTTTTATACTATTTCAGCCTAAACTATAGCTCATCTAACCTAGCATACATATATTGCTATCGCAAATATATATCGTTCTAAAGTCAACCTGCTATAGCTAAAAAACCATACATTATTTCCAACTCTAAAAAAATTTCAGTTGTGGAATGAATTTCTTCTAATCCAATCCACAAAGTATCCAACTTTGGTGTAAATACCAGGAGCAGTAGCTAGACCACATCCATATCCAAATGAGACTACCCCAACTAACCTCCACTTCCCACAGGATCTAGCTATCAACGGACCACCTGAATCTCCTTGGCAGGAGTCGGCCTGACCACCAATATGAATTGCACATATGTGGGCTACTGGTGAAATGTACTTTTTAACTAGCCACCTCATGTACACCCTACATATACTGTTGTCAAAGATTTGAATGTCAGCTAGTCTGAGATTCGGTGAAGACGTTTCAACACCGGAAACAGTTGTCCCCCAGCCTATGACTCGAACTTTGTGTAAAAAGTCGTCAGCTATGGTACTATCGTCTAAAGAGATGTATTCAAGAATTTGAATGGGTTTCTCAAGTCGCATGATAGCAACTACAAGTTGAAATAGAGTTAGTTAGACTTTGTCTATTAGTATATAAACTTACTATCATTTACGTAATTGATTGGATCATAATCGGGATGCTGGATAAACTCGATTATCTCGTAGGAGGGACCAGCTAACACTTTATCATTATCACTGAAATCATACACTCCGTTGTAGGCTATAAAATCTCCGAGCTTTTCGTATATTTTGCAGTGGGCGGCTGTTACGATCGTATAGGGGTTTACTAAGGAGCCACCACAAAATCTAAAGATGGGGATATTTCTAGGTTCAATGAGACTATTTTTGGATGCGATGGAAACCAAAAATGGATACTGTTCAGGACTCTCAGCGATTCTTCCGTGGACGATACGTCGGTTAGTGTTCTCAGGATATTTTGAAGGAAGGTTTATGTGATTTGAAATATCGATGGCATCGTCGTAAAGTGCGTAATCGTCTTGAATTACTAGGGAGTCGAAGGGGTCTTCCAAAGGGATAAGAGTAATGTTGTTATATTGCCCACTGATGAGATGTACCGCTAAGAATAGAAACAGTAAATAGAAGGAGTAATCATTTAACTTCATGTTACTTTTAGATAATACAAAGCAACTTAAAATATGCAAAAGCAGCTCGGTCCTGTTAAATACATATATAAATATTTCAACATGTTTGATTTTCTTGAGTCCATTTAAAAATGATTGTCATTCAAGTACGTTAAAATGGCAATTGTAAGTTATTATATTATACTAAATGTCCTATTCTTACTTGAGCTATTTCAATTATCGGTAGCTGCTATCAGTACTATAACAATGAACAAAAAGATTAACAGGTTTTCATGAGTTGAAGACAATTCATGTGTTTTGGTAAATAATATCTTTTCAAAGTAAAGTAACAAACGAAGACCGATACAAAACCTATTGAATGAACTTCGACTTTAACCATATATTCAAAGGCTAGTAACGAAAGGAATATTATAAGGCAACAAAATTCAAGGAAATCACTATTTATAAAATACTGAAAATTGAGTTAAATCCTATGAAGGACATATATCAACTGATTGAATATCACATAGAGCTTAAGAAGAGTAAGCGTAGAAATGGTAAAGCAAATGTGGATGTATCTATTGAATGTTATAGGATGTAAAAAGCTTCTAGTGATATTTAACTAAAACACTTGAATCCTGCCATACATAGTATAGAATTATTATACGCTTTATTTTGTTTGATTTTTGAATAATTGCGATGTTTAAATATAAATTAATACTACTATTATTATACAATTACACTAAACTTTAATTAATATATTCAAAGCTGTGCAAATAATCAATTAAAAATTCATAATCAAAAGCTAGCTACATATTTCTTTAGAACTTGAACTCAAACATGAAAAATTATTATACTATTATACTTTTGTAAATATAAAATCTGATAGTATACTTCATATACGTGAATTTCTATAATATATATCTTTTGGAAACCAATCTACAATAGCTAAAAAATATACTTTTGCCCAAACATCCCAAAAATACTATTTTATTCAAATTTAATCGAAACTTTCAGTTATGGAAGGTATGCTCCTTGACCCAATCCAAGAAATAACCCACCTTAGTATACATACCGGGTGCCGTAGCTAGACCACACTTGTGTCCGAACGAGACCACTCCAATTAACCTCCACTTCCCACATACTCTTGCAATCAATGGTCCCCCCGAATCACCAGTACAAGAATCAGCTTGACCACCAATCTGCATTGCACATATATGGGCTACCGGAGAGATATATATATTGAGCAGCATCTTCATGTACAACCTACATATGCTGTTGTCAAAAATCTGGATGTCGGCTAACCTAAGTTCCGGCGAAGTCTTACTAGGACCGGCACCGTACAATCCCCAAGCCTATGACTCGAACTTTGTGCAAAAAGTCGGTACCTATGGTACCGTCATCCAAAGTTATGTACTCAGGGTGCCGGATCGGCTTCTCAAGTCGCATGACGGCAACTACAAGTGAAAGGCAACAAAGTTAGGCTTGTATAGTATCTTAAACTTACTGTCATTAACATAGCGGACTGGATCATAATCGGGATGTTGGATGAACTCAATGATCTCATAGGTGGGGGCAGCTTGCAACTTCTCTGTATCACTAAAGTTGTACATCTGGTTATAGGCCATCAGCCCTTCAAATCCGATGGATTCGTTGCAGTGGGAAGCTGATACTATGGTATATGGGTTGATCAAGGTGCCTCCACAAACTACAAACTCGGGGAGGAAGGTAGGTGCAATGGCGACTATGAAGGGATACTGTTCAGGGCGATCTGCGATTCTGCCATGAACAATACGTCGGTTGGCGTTCTCGGGGTAATTCGATGGTAGGTTGATTTGACTTGAAGTGTCGTCGGTGTTGTCGTAAAGTGCATAATCATCTTGAAGTACTAGTGAATCGAAGGGATCCTCTAAGGTATCGAGGGTGGCATTGTTGTATTGTCCGTAGATAAACTTCGTCACCAGGCATAGAAATAATATGTAGACGGAGTTGTCAGTTAGCTTCATTGTACTTTTAGATATTATTAGATTGAGTTAAAAGCTATAAAAGTAATTTGAATCTGTCAAATACGTAGATGAGTTTATGCTTTCCAACATGGCTATTTGAGTTTATTGAATAGATTGACCGATTTTCATGAGGTTGGTCTTCAACTCATAGAAACTTTGGGAAATAATTGATCTACTAAAATGTTCAAAATTAATATAGTCATTATGTATCATTTTATCAATATGGCCTATATAAATCCAGTAAATTTATCTATTAGTTGTGAACAGAGTTTCAAGTAAAAGGGTTTAATTGTTATTGATATAAGATTCAAACTTTGGGACCAGAACATGTGCCTCAACTCTATTGAACAAAATATATTTATTTAAACGGTACAGGCCATCCAGCAGAGTATCTACAACAACAAAATGAAATATATCGCTATATCCGATATATAAATGAATTATATAAAAGCTGGTACTAAAGTTTAACTAACTTCATCTAGTTTACAGTTATACAAGTCTGAGATATAAATATCTAAGACTGGAATTATAAATCAAAAGGCTATAGCTTCAAGGTTATAAACATGAGCCTTCTCCACTAATATAAACTTTGAGTTAATCAACTCAAGTTAAATTTATAGGTAAAAGCAATGGACAAACATCCACTAATTAAAACTGACAGTGAAAATATATAAATGTATATAAACATGATAAATCTATACAGATCAAACATATTCCAACTATGAAGATAACGATAGCATTTAACTTACTACCACTTTTCGTCACAAGTTTACCGACCATCGACAACTTTAACCCATTACAGTTCCTGATGAGAGAAAAGCCTACCAGCAGTCCAAGCTTCAACCCAATAAATGGTCTCCAAACTATCGATGCATTTAATAAATTTCAGAGGAATGAAGAAATCGTGAGTAAAGATTCAGTTCAATCTAATGGAAAGTCTGGAAACGGTAGAGGTAGTAGGTTCCCTGTCAACGGAAAATTCGTTCGAGGTAGGGGAAGTAGATTTCCAGTTAATGCCAAGTTTGAAGATAACGATCTAGTCGATACCATCAATAGGAGTAGGCGAACTAAGAGTAGGACTAAGGAACCTAGTAACAGCGATGCTGATGATAAAGATTCTAAGAAAGATGAAAGTGATGATAAAAATCAAGATTACTTTGATGAGTATAATCAAGTGGATTACTATGGTAGAAATATGAATATAGGTATTAGGTTTATATCATTTGTTTCGATCTACTCTATTGGAAATAATCCCTGTGTATGATAAATTTGGCAACTCTCGGAGCCGTCGGGAAGCTGAAATTTTATTAAAGCGTAATGTATGATTACTAAAACACATTTATTTATAAATTTGATATAATATCTATTGAATTATGAGCAATTTGTAATGTATTTTATAAAAGCGAGGTTCAAAGTATTGATTTATTAATATTATTTTGATAGTATTTTATTGAAATTTGATTAAAAATTGTTAGTTCTTTGTGAATAGATCCTACAGGCCTATAGTCAAAGAAAGACATCTATAAAAGCCTTGAATTAGCTTAAATATGGAAATATACTAATATATATATTCTGAAGCAAAGGTTGTATATACATACTGACTACTACCTTGCCATTTTCAACTACCTACCTCTCATCTATTTCAAATCTGTATACAATTAGTAATTCTCAAGTGATTGCGAATACTTACGTCTACAACTTAATGGATCAATTAACTATGCCAATTACATATTATAACTATCATTAGTTTCAACTTTATTTCCCTACACTACTTTTACTACATTTTTAGCTGCCGAACCGAAGTATTCTTTTCTTGCCCATAGCATTAAAAGTTAAAGGCCGACAGCATCTGGCCTAGATTTTTTTAGAATTTGAGAATGTAAAGGCGACATTGAGAATTTCTGATTAATTAGACTTGGGTTGGCTATAGGAGGTTATCCTCAGCCCCGCTTTACCTACATCTCATTACAGTCACTTCTATAGGAAGATCGGAACCTAAACTATGGGAAGCTTAAATTGTTTATCCACAAACCGGGTTTATTGCAGGATGATTGGTCGGAATAGGAAATGTAATTCACGATTAATAATTCCCAGTACCTGAGAAGGTGATGGTGAGGATTAATTAGGTAAAGTCGGCTTCTAGGATCTAAAATTTTCGTCTTACGCCCAATATGCAGCTGTAAATGAGATGGATACCTTTAGTATTCCCACCTTAAATTACTTGGTAGAATGGAAATTGCAGCAATTACTCCTGCAACTGCATTTATAAATTGGAACTTATTTAAATTTAGAAAGAATAAGCCGACACATTTCTTCAAGAACTTGAAATAAACCGAATTAAAAATCCAACATCCCTTCATGGTACGGGATTTCGGATTTAACTAAAAATAACCTTTTGCAAAGCTCTTTGTAAAATATATATAAAGGGTGTCAAGATACCTAAACCTCTACAAATTCAAATTAGTTACAACTTAGACATTTCTCATTTTAGACATCTTCATATTTAATACGACACCAACGTTGAAAAGCAAAATAAAACTTATACCATGTCAGAACCAACACAAACAGATCTACCCATCCAAGAGAAGGACGTAGGGATCGAAAGTAACCAACCAATTCCAGCTCCAGAGGTCGACGCTAGCGAACCCAACTGTTCACGATTCACACTCTTCCAACGTCGACTCTACCTAGGTTTAGCAGCTTTGACCGGGTTGATGGCTCCTATGGCCTCGACCATCTACTTCCCCGCTTTGCTCGATATCAAGAAAGACTTCAACACCACCTCTTCCATGATAGATATAACAGTATCCTCCTTCATCTTCGTCATCGCTATAGCACCATTGGTGTGGGGTGGAGCATCCGACTTGTACGGTAGGCGATACATTTATATAACGTCGCAGCTCATATTCTGTCTTTCCTGTGTCGGCTGCGCTTTATCTCAATCGGTAGATATATTCATTTTGATGCGAGTTTTCCAAGGAGTAGGTTCGTCTGCACCTTTGGTAGTAGGTATAGGCACCATATCCGACATCTACCCTAGATCACAAAGAGGCACTGCCCTAGGCCTGTTCTTCATCGGTCCTTTGATAGGTCCCGTCATCGGCCCCATCATTGGTGGGTTCTTGGCCAAGTACGTAGGTTGGAGGTCTATCTTCTGGTTGATGACAGTATTGTCAGGCATTATCGTCATCATTGCTACTTTATTCTTGAAAGAAACTTTGGCCACCGAACAGCGCCAAAAGTTCCCTGTAAGTTTGGATGTCAAGAAATTCAAAGTCAGCTTCAGCGGTAAAGTCTTCAACCCTTTGGCCCCACTATACTACTTGATCTATCCAGCTGTCAGTTTGGGTTGCTTCTACGCCGCCATCATCTTCGGATCCTACTACATTGCCTCGGTCACTCAGAATCGAGCTATGGGTGTAAATTACGGATTGGATTCCTCCAACACTGGATTGACTTTCCTAGCTTTGGGAGTAGGCAATATCTTTGGTACCATCATCGGCGGTAAAGTTAGTGACATCAACTTGCGCATTCAGACCGAAAAATTAGGCAAAGCACCTCCAGCTGAAGTTCGATTGGATTACCTGTGGATCGGTGGTTCAGCTATTCTAGTTGGTCTAATCATGAACGGTTGGTTCGTCCAGCATAGAGTTCACCTGGCTGGTGTTCTTTTCGCTCAGTTCTTGATCGGTGCCGGCATGTGTAACGTCTTCGGTGGTGTCTCAACTTATTTGGTGGATCTCTTCCCCAAGTTTGGTGCTTCCATTACAGCTGTAAGCAACTGCATTCGTATGTTCGGTGCTGCCATCATCATCTCAGTGGCTTCAGTTAATGATCGACAGGTTGGATTTCGGATATACTTTCACCATCTTCTCACTGTTGCAGATCCCCGGCATTGCCATATTGTTTACACTCAAATTCTTTGGTAGGAAATTGATGAATCCATTACTTTAAAAGCTTGGCATTTTGTTTATAATAAACTTGTTTATTTAGCTAAGAATTATTTTAACATGTTTTTGTCAGGCTTATGTATATATTCACATACATAAAGTTATGACAGCATACTGTGAAAAGTAAAATGTTTAAAAATTAAATTTGTATGTATTTTACAAGTTAAATAATCGAATATTGAAATGATAAAACAGTATGCCTATTACGAAATATTTATCAAGCCCTAATCAAAGAACCCATGTAGGTCAGGTTCATCACTAAAGGCTTTTCCTATCAAAAGGTTTACCGGGTTGTAGGTGTTGATAGAATTGGAAGGAGCAGCCTCCGTCGATTCAACCTTAATTAATATATCTTCTGAAGCAGGTAGTCGATTATTTGTCGAGCTGTATACTAAGCTTTGATCTATTATTGCTTTCTCTTCAACTTTGTCAAAAATATTCCTAAAACCTAGCGATGATATCTCCTCAGTATCAACTATAGATAAAATACTCGATTAAAAACTCAATATCCAAGTGTTACCTGTTAAGTTGCTAGATACTAACCTATAAGCATCGTTTCTAATATAGTCTTGGAGATCTAAAACAAATTAGCTATTACTTTATGGTTAAAGTTACGTTTAGCATCCAAGTGAACCTCTGAATTAACAAATGTCGGTCGATCAAGTGAACTGCTGTTATCTAATGGTAGATTGTAATTTTGTTGGTATTGAAACTGCTTATTCCAGGCAGATGTTGAACCCATCAAAGCAGATTGGTCACTATTTGCGCCTCGAAATGTATCGACTGAGATAGGTCGGTTATTGAAATTGATATTCCTCATCATCGGTTAAGTTTTCAATATCTATAAGCTCAGAATCATCGGAATTGCAGCCTTGGAGAGGGCTGGCAACCATATTTAAGTCTACCATATGGTGACCTAGCTCACTGACACATTTGCCTTCAAACTCAGCATCATAGGATGTAGATCTACCTTGGTTTAAAGAAGTAGACTGGCAATCTTTCATTGAAGTGAAATCTAGAGTACTTTTGAAAGATGTAGATTGAGCTAAACATTAAGTTCAAGCCTTGTACATAAAATTACCTGGAGCTTCAATATATGGAGGTTGCTGCTGTTCGTTTGTACTTGATTGAAGTAAATGATGGTCAACAGGTAAATTGAAAGTGCTATTTGTCGGTTCATCTCTGTTTCCACTGACTTTTTGATGGTTGCTACTAGAAGCTTGTGTCAAAATGAAAAGGCTGACTATGGTGTTGAGTTTCTTCTGTGGTTTGGATACCTTCCATATTTTGATTATTCAAAACTTGCCTGTTTTGAACGTGTGTATCTGATACCAATGAAGATTCATTTAACATTCGAGAATAATATAAATCCTGCAAGATGTTAGTAAATTTACCTTTAAATTTCTACATTTTCAATTTGTAGCTCCTTCCCATAGAAAAAAGTATTGTCATATAAGCAGTTACCCAACCGGTAACCAAAATAACGTAAGCAGCGAAGTGTAGAGCGAGTTTCAGCCATCTTGATTGCCTGTTAAATATTTAGAAAAATATTCATGAAACTGTTTTACTTCATTCAAGGCTTCATTGAGAGATGCACCACCTTCCACATGGCCGAAACCGACGTCCTAAATTCTGAGTAAAAATATCTACTTAAAAATTTACCTGGTGGTGGCAACCATTTAATAAACCAAAGTTGGTAATTATACTAACTCCCACGTCGTATCTCCCATCAGCTAATCTATCAATCTACTTAAACTAAGCGAGGTAAAAATAGATGTCTTACGTAGTCGACGTTGAACTCACCAACTTCTTTGAACCAACAACCTTCTCCAAATACCTCATCGGCGATCTGAAGTGCTCTGTCGTAGTCTAGATAGGGAAGATTTTCTATACAACTTAGCAATTTTAACTTTAATAAAAATTACTGAATCCAAAATAAGAATGATAAACAATGTCTTCTTTCTCAAGTCCCTGATTAAGTCTCGCCTCGATACTTTGGTAGTCAAAGGTTGAAGTGGAATAGAGTCTGTTATCTTCAGTTTGGCTTTGGTTCACTGAATTGGATTGTTGTGCTTGATTCATTTACGTTATTGAGAGGGCATTGATCAGAAGTTTTGTTAATCGAACTAAGGTGTGTATGTAATAAAAGGCTAATCTGTACCAAATAAGGTGTCTAAAATATTAGCCTTTATACATCAACGGCATAAATTTAATTTAGTAAAAGTAGCAATTAATATAGAATATATTAACAATATAGCCAATTTTATGATAAGAAATCCAGGCCGTGTTTTCATAGTTGTAGAGAATGTCTATATATACTTGTAATATAGGAGGGGTTTACTTTGATAGGTTTTATGTAGGTAAAAATATTACTGTTTTTCCCTTCTATCGAGTTTCTTCAAGCTCTCCTATCAGAGCTTGAACTTATGATCACCTATAGCAGTAAACAGCAGGTTGATACTCTAACATCCCCTAAACCACGAATCCACTGCTTGAAAACATCTGATCAAGAGACAATAGACTTTGCCTCTATATATCCATACATAGCTATTGCTTCAAGGGACTTAGATTATTGGACTCTATACCTATATTTAAGATATGCTTATAACGATATTTTCTAAATTTACATTATATACTGCGATTTCTATTGAAATGCTACCCAAGTCCTTGTTTGTTATATATAGCGTAAAGGATCAAGGCATGAGTGTAGTATATTTCTTACTGCTCAGAAATATATGTCATCTATTTCAAGGTTTATATCATTTGAATTGGGAGCTTCCTCTCACATGTAGCTAAATGGATGGCTATAGCGACGCTTTGTAGGTATTTATGAGAGTATTCTGTACTGTGGATTTATGTTAGCATGACAACTATCCCACATGAGAGTACGTTAATTATATGATAACCAAAAGCATGTAACTCAAGTACTTACAAAGCAACAAAAGACCTCATAAAGTAACATGGATACGGTCGCATCGATATTAGAAATAGCTATATATTCTTATAATATAAAGTTGAACCTTTAACATATAAATAGCACTGAATATTGACCATCTCAAAGTAAAATGCTCAGCTTTATCAAATATATCAGCCTACTCTTTACATTCGTTTCATGTCAAAATGCCCAGAACGTAACAGATCCTTGTACCAAGAGGCTATCAATTGCAACTCGAATTTTCCACTCAAAGATGACGAGGTAAAAGTCCGCTTCCAATCCCTCTGCAATCAAGTCCAGCTCTATTCCTTCACCAACATCATTAAGCGAAGCCCCAGCAGCCAAATTCCCTCTACCACTAACATCATCAAGTTGAATAAAATTGAAAAGTTGAACCTCAAAAACGAATTTGAACTTCACAACAAGCTGACCCGATTCTTCACCAAATTATAGGATGGGCACCTTGCATACACATCGGCCCGTAACATCAATTTTTACTGCAATCAACCCTTTCCTCTGATAGCTTTGCGAGGCTCAAGCAGTAATTTGATTGTAAAGGTTCTGGATATCTTCACAATAGACCCCTTCCATGTTGAGTATTAGGCCAAGAACCACAATATCGACGTCTACAAGTGCAGTGAGAAAGATATAGCTCTCATTAATAAGAAACTACCTTTGAATTATCTACAAAGCTGTACTGACACCGAAATAGATGCATCCAGAAACCTCAATTTCAGGTCTATCCCTTCTATTTGCTCAACCACTGTTTGATTTTGATAAATGGAGGACAACTTATGGTACCCACATATCCACCTACATGCCACCGACCAAGGAGGAAGTGACCTACACCTTCAAAATCTACGGTGCTGGGGAAAAAGTAACAGTACCTTACTTAATGATCAGGTCTGGCGGTTTTGAAGATTCGGCAAGTTTCTACAACCAGTTTTGTAGCAAAAATTCCATTTCACTAATGATGCGCAAGGTCGCCAAGGCGATCAAACTTCACGAGATCCCCTACGTTCAGAAGATAAGTTAAATCGAGGCTTAAGTACCCCATTGGTCAAAGAGTTTTTGCCCAAGCCTACCCGATCGGTAACAACATCAGAGCTCTAACCATCCCTAGCTTCGCCTCACTCTTCATCGACTACTTCATTCAAGAAATCAGAGCAAGTTTTTGCGCCTTCAAACAGCACGTCACTAATTTGATCTTTGATTTCAGCAACAATGGGGGAGGTTACATTTGCCTTGGCTACTTCTTCAACGAACTACTGTTCCCCAAAAGTAAAAACATTTACTTCTTTATTGATATGAAGATGAATTCCATCCTCAAAGTGCTGGCCGAAAAGAGTTTCAATAGAAACTGGTTCTTTGACCCGGCTACTTACCTCAAGGAGGACGGTAATGCCTTCAACATTCAAGACTTCTTGAAGGAGTGAAACTTTACGCGAGGTGATGTCGAAAACAGCCCATGCACCCAACTTCATTATGAAAAATGCACTAACAACCCTTACATGGATCTTATCCAAGAAAAACGGCGAATCGTAGTTTAAATCAGAGAGCATTGCTGTTCTAAGTAACGGGATCTGTTATTCGACCTGCGCCCTGGTAACTTATGGTTTGCAGTTAAATCATAGAGTAAGGAAGAGCTACGTCATCGGCGGCAATAACAATCCGTGGAGATTGGCTATAACGGCATCGTCGGTAGGCGGTACGGTATACCACCTGTACTACATAATGATAGATTTGAAAAGGCTGAGATTGATGGATAGGGAGAATGCACCCAAGTGGCCACCCTACAAGATCGCCTTCAGTGTTGCGGTAAGAGAAGCTTATAAGAAAGGCAGTGCCATCTCACTTGAGCTCACCTTTGTACCAGCTACCAAACATCTAGCTTATAACCAGGAGAATCTTATGGATCCTTACAAGGTTTGAGAGGTAGTAGCAAAAGATTTTTAGTAGTTGGGATGTGATTAAAATTAGTATAAGGTTGTAATTTTATCTTTGTAGGTAGGGTATGAAATCCTCATTATTTTCAATAAGCAGATGGTAGCATATGTTGTAAATGTATATATTTTATTACTAGTGTAGTCCTTATCTAATTAATTATGCTATATGCTGTATACGGATTTATAAAAGTAACTCAATAATATAACTCTGAAAAATTTATTTTTAATAAATGTTGGCACTATAAGATTCTTATTTATAATTAATAGGTATATATTTTTCATATACTATCAGTGTCCGTTTCAATTAAAATAAATTGAATCGAACTATCACCAAATCAAAGGATATCATCTTTTGATTAAGTACGAGATTCAACTTCTTAGGCTATTTTTATTATAAATGAGATATATAAACAACTGCTAAAAGGATTTTCCTTCTGTCTGATTAAATTTCACTTTGGTATTTATGTTATAGGTCTAAAGGCGACAGCTATATCTATAAGCAAAGAAAGGAAACTATATTTAACCTACATACGCCATATGATTATTTTGTATCCCTTTTTCAAAACTTAAATCCAGCTTTCATTATATAAATAGGTTATTTTATTACTTCCAATATACTAAGCTTACGGGGTTATGTTAAAAAATAAAAGGTAAAGGTATATATAATAGACTGTAAATATAATAAGCAAGGCTTACTCAGAATCAACAAACGTGGAAACTCTTATACTTGTAAAACTTTGATAATAGATGACAGAAACTATACAACTATACCAGCACAATTTTACTCTCCTAAATGTTATCTGACTACGGGTTAGTAGTCATGCTGTTGAGCTTGTTGGATTCCATATCGATGAGTAGCTTGAGGATGGCCGATATGGGCTGGTCCCCAAGCTGGTGCTGCACCGTCACCAGCCAGTCCTGTAGGGGCTTGAACTGATTTTTGGAAATTTCAACATCAAAATTTAATATATCAAGTGTTTACCTGTACTGGGGACATCATCTCATTGGTTTCCGCGTTGGCGCCTTGCCAGATTCCAGGCACCCGGTTAACGAGGTCGTAGGTCAGTGGCAGGATGATGTTACGGCCGTGATTTTTGATGGCAAACTAAATGGTATCAAAGGACGGTAAGTTAGTATAGTTACATATATTTTAAATTAGTCCTTACCAGTGCCTTGACTGCAGAACCTTCAAGTGTAAATACGGGCGCCAAGGTCCTAGGGAATCCGGGGAAAAGTTGCTGGTTGGCGGGTGGCATGGTCAAGAACCATTCAAGTGTGCGATCCGAATCTTGGCGCCGCTTTTCAACCAACTTGAATACCTCCAAGAAGTCACTGAGTACGCTAGGTGGCGCTAGCATAAGGTTGCAGATAGAACGAATAGACTCGGCAGCCTGATTACCATAGGTATCAACCTTTTTGGTAAAAAACTGGCACAACGCTTGCGCAGATTCAAGGTCGATAGGGGCACCATCCATGATCTGGGACGGTTCGAGTTTCAGGTGACAGAAGTCGTCAGTAACTCGTAGTGTCAAGGTGCAGCTTTTGAACTGAAATGGAATGACAAAGTCGCCTACAACCTCAAACTTCTTATCGGATTGGCTGTTGGGTGGATCTAGTAGCTGACATTTGTACTTGTGGATCCGAGGGAAGATCGTGAAGACGTTTATAACCCACTCAAAGGCGCGAAGAGCTACTAGTACCCAGCCTGCACTAAACAGTATCCTTTCTGGACTTATCATAAGTGGACCAGAGCTGAGCTCACCTTCACGGGCTACCCTCAGGGCAAGTTTAGATATATGTGGGGCAAATATACGAAAGAAGTGAACTGGCTTGAACTGCAGGTGGAATGGATTGATAACCGGCTTAGTTTCCAATTTTTCCTGCACTTCCACTTCGGAAACGTTATCTGGATCCTGCTCTGGGTCGTAGCCCTCAGGGAGGACAACTACTACATCCTTAAGCTGATCAGCGGTGACGGGACGACGCTTTTTGGGTTTATTTTCCTCGATCTCCAGTTGAGCTGCCAGTTTAGCACTATCTGCTAGTATCCGTTCCAAATCTTCATGCTCTTCCTCCTCATCAGCCAGTTCGAATGGTTCGGGACCAGTCTTGGTGTCGGGGTCGGGTAGAAAAGGTTCAACTACAGGTTGAGTGGGATCGATGTGAATAAACGCATCTTGAATAATAACTTGATCGTCGGCTATAAGAGATATATCCAACGCGTAGTTAGTTGAATAGATAATCCGGAATCGCGTAGCTGAGTGGGCAACTAATACAACCCCCAAAGCTGTAGACGCTTGGTAAGCTTCCAGTGCATCAACTAAACTAAATGTTAATCTCAAAGTGAGGAACAGGTCGGATAATGATCGTCGATCCAAGATGTCCTGGAGGAACTGCTGTATCAATATATGTGGGTTGCGTCGTCCATTAGATTCATTGGAGTGCAGTTGCAGGCCTAATCTATACTGACCGTAACTACCCGGCTTCAAGTAAAGCGGAGTTGGCGTAAATCCAATCTTGAGAGAGTAGTCACGATGGTACCTAACAGTAAAGGATTGTAAATCGTAGTCTGTTAATACCATGCTGTATCCTTTGAGATTAAGCTTTGAAGCAATTGCATACAGTTTGGCTATTCTTTGTACTATCTGGTAGTCCTCAGAAAACTGCTCAAAACAATTCGTGAATGCATGGTAGATGAAGGTCAAAAACGGCCTTTCAGTGGATCCTTCAATCTCGATGATCGGCTCAGAGCTAAGGAGCCAAGTACTGGGCGACGATTTAATAGCATCCAGGTATGGGAAACTAGGATCAACTGGACACGTAAAGGCTACCCAGGTTGTGGTGGTGGGGTGTGCGTAGACGGTGACAGGACTTTGCAGAAGTGGTCCCAGGCATTCTTTGGGCTTGTGTTCGAACGAAAATATTCTAGTCACGGATCGATGAACAAGAGCGCCATCAGGACCTGGTAAACCGGGTGGATCAAAAGATTTGAGGTAGGACGGCACAAAGCAAGAAATAGCGGATTGCTCCTCAAACAAACTGAACTTGGAGAATTGTCGTTTTGGTGACTTTGTCAATTGAGTCTCGATACCATTAATGATGCTATAACCTTGACATAAGTTCATCAATCGTTCTATAAGATCGGTGCCCGGTACGTCGTTCAATATACCAATAACTCTGGTCATGGAGAACTGTGCTCCACCCAGGTAGGAACGGTGAATCAATTTGGCTACGACGTTGTCCAACTCGACCAAATTGGTAAGGGTATATTTCATGGACTTGCCGGAGGAAACAGTAATAAACCAGAATCGCAGGATGTGATCGACTAGACCTACTACTAGGAAGTTGTTTTTGGCGTTGGGTACCTCAATAAAGAGCATCTGGTGCAAGACCTCTCCAAATTTAATTTTATCTAAAACATTAGCTTATACTTTAGCAACTTAAATTACCAGATTTGTCGAGCTCTAACTTGAACTGGAAATCGAGCCCAGCCGCCAAAGCTACTTGCCTAAAGTCTTCTAAGATACGCTAAATAATCATGTTAGTAAGTACAGCAATTGACATTATACCTTGAACTTCCAGTGTTGGATAAAGTAACCAACGTGTACAGGCTCATCATTGAGGTGTCGTTCGAACTCAGAGTCAATGGTTTCGAAGTTGTCCCTGCTAGAGAAATATGGCTTTATGAAGCCACTACGATATTGCACCACCATACGCAGCTTTAAGTTCTTGGACAGTTGAACCGTCAGACTGGGAATGTCATTGTTATCCAGGTGGATATCTTGGGCTGTAACCTGGTAGACAGAAGTGCTTAGAGATCTTCTTTGACACCGGGTTCAACGTCAAATCCCGCAGCTTAAACAGTATCATCTTTGAGTGTAGCCTAACTGCCTGTCGTAGCAGCTTCTCTACATTTAGGGAAGTCGGATTGATCTTGAAATCGCGCTCGCTAGGTTCAATTGAATCTAAGTCATCTTGGCTACAAAGCCCAATAAGTGAAGTGACAGCATAGCCACTCCAATCGATCGTAAGTCGGGCATCTCCTCCCGACGTCTTTGTAATGCTGAAATGTTGAGCTGACTCAGTGATCGGGCCAGAAGTACCTAATTGAAATACCATGGGAATGCGACGAGCCCAATAGTACAGCTTTAGCGAAGAGGTTTTGTAGTCCATCACCGTCCTCAGATTTCCATTCCAGCCAAATATCGCCAACCGGTATGCTTGGTTGTATAGCATCTCTAATTGACCTTGCAGGCAAAATGAGTGTAAAAATTCATGCATGTCCACAAGGGATTGGGATTTGGTAGGTGGTCCGTCATAGTGATAAGACATCGGCGGTTCAGGCGGGGCGACAGTGCCTGAGGGCTGGTCCAATCGAAGGTGAACTGGGAGAAGCGACTGTTGGGTCATCTCCATTAGACGAAGATATTGCATATCGTTGAGGTAGTAGAGTTTGCCTGAAGCTATGTTAGCAGTGCACTATTTGAGAAAATACCATCTTCAGTATCCAGGCCCTCTTCAGCAATGAAAAGATTAATAGATACGACGTGCCATGGTAAAACCATGTCAGGTCCAAGCAAGGTAAGTGTAACCTAGAAACTATATTTAGCAGAGACACTAAAATAGATTTACCTGGTACTCTCCTTCCATTTTCAATATCAATTTTCCATTCTCTAATGAAGAAAAACTGCTCAATACTAAATGACATACCAAACTTACCAATCTTGACATTCCTTCGAATAGCTTCAGGAATAGTCTCCGTTTTCATAAATCTCATAAAGATGTAGTCCGTTGTTAAGTCCAAACTTTTGTCAATTTGAATTTGGTTGAGCGGCTCATTACAGAAAAAATCCTATCCCAAAGGTTATTAAAAGAAAGCTAAATTAACTACTTCTAGGAGACTAGGCATAGTCTGGATTTCTCTAGAGGTTATGACATCCAAGGCTGTAGTTAATGCAAATCTCCGCACTCTTGGACCAAATTAGAACAGCTAACCACCAAAATTTACCTGGCTTTATTCAATCCCTTGTGTATTTCACTCAAGTATCGTACCACTTCGTCATAATTTTGATTCTGATGTATTAAACTGGTATTTATATCCTATTAACCTTTAGTAAGATTCATACGTAAAATATTTACATGAGCCGTCTGCACGTCGTTGACATCTTTGGCCCATCTAGTGATGGCGGCTAGCTTGCCGATGCGACGTCGGTTTCTTATGATAAAGTTCAAAGTGTCCTCCCTCTTTTTAGTTGCCTGAGGCAGAGCCCGAAATTCTAACAACACATTTAAAAAAACAAACGAAATAACTAGTTTACTCGAGCAGCAGTTGTTTTAGACTAGCTCTAGAGTTAGCAGTCACTCGCTGAAGCAGCATTCCAAAAGGAACGTTCTGGTCATTGTAGCTCCTCAACCCTAAACGTCGTTCCAACCTCTCGATACGGTTCTTAGTTTTCTTGTCTAAGCTTGATGGCGAACCCATAGCCGAGCCTTCAACTGAAGTGGAAGGCTGGGGACGCATTGGTCGCTTCAGGAAGATAGGGGGAATCCTCCCGTTGGTCTGCTCGCCATCTTCGCTATGAGTGTTGTGAACTCGATTACTATTCCTCTCCCCATTTTCATAATTATGCTCCGACATATTTCACTAATTTATGGTTTGGCGTAGAGTAGCAGATAAAGAGCTAACCCCAACTTTTTGCACAATACCATTAAAAAGGTGGTTGGCCAATTAGAAAGGATTTGAACTGTGATAAAAGGGCGGCTAAACTAAGCAAACTTCTACAGAAGGCAAAAGGACAGGCTGATAAAGTCTAAAAAATATATTTATATTGCAAATTTCACTCCAGGCTACCAACTAAGACATGTCCTCTTTTCAGACTGTCCTATTCCGGCACGGAAATGAATATGGAAATACCTAAAGTTTACAAATAGGGGATGTCGGAGTATGGACAAATAGGCGTTTATGATATGCCTAGAAAACACTTCAATCCATCATCCCCCATATTTCTAAAGTTTATCATGAAGGTGAAGGAGTATGAAATTGGTCTGATATAGTGGTGTGTTTAAAACCTTTCAAAGCTTACTTGCCACCTCTGATCCATTTATACGGTTCAATTTCTCTAAATAAATAATTAAAAAGCCGGCTGTATAAAAGGAACAGAGATGTATGCTTGTATCAGCGACATCATGTACTTTAAGGGATTTGATTAGAATAATATATTCTATGATGGAAGGTACTTTCATATATTTTTAAATACAGACGTGATGACAAAACCAATCTATACATTAAAGATATTGCGCATAAAAGTATTCATCAAACCAGTATATCAAAAGTTTAAATCCAACTAAAGCATTGTAAAAACAAAAGTCAAGATTGAACACATGCATTTAAATCAAATATATCTGACTAAAACAACAACCTTAAATCCAAATAGTACCGGGTGTCTTCAAAGCAGAGCCAAGGCAAAAAGTAGTTTAGTTAATACGACATTAAAGTGATGAAAGGGCTATTAATTTTTGGAGTTTAGGGATTCTTCAACAACTTAGAAAAGAAAATTGCTTGGAGGAGTCGTCGACATAGGTTGACAAAGTTCGGATTAGTTGGAAAAGGTAGAGCGCAAGCGAAAACTTGGGTGCTCATAGGATGGTGCAGCAGTCGCTTTGCGGGGGTGGTGGCGGTGGTGGGGCAGGGGTGGGTAAGGGTCGAGCCATACGGTTGTTGATAGTAGTAATACGCTGCTGGGCCTGGGGTAACTTGTGGGCAGCCATGCGGTAGTACCTGAGAGCTGACTCCAAATCAACAGCGACACCTTGGCCTCGCTCGTACATTGTACCTAACATGTACTGGGCGTTGGGGTAGTTATGGGAGGCCGACTTCATGTACCAGTCGTGGGCGAGGGCTGTAGACTGCTGGACGCCTCTACCCTTGCTGTAGCACTCGGCCAAGTTGAATTCAGCGGCAGGGTTACCTGACTCGGCAGCCTTCATAAACCAACTGACAGCTTCATTGTAGTCAACGGGGATACCAGTACCGGCGTAGTATAGGGAACCTAATGTATTCTGTGCTTCGACGTGACCGGCTGAAGCAGCTTTTATGAAACACTGACAACCGCGTCTAGCGTCCTTTTCGACACCTAATCCCATGACGTAGCACCTTCCTAGATGGAACTGAGCGTCGGTGAATCCAGCCTCGGCTGCTGTATGGAACCATCTGAATCCTTGCACCTCATCTCGTTTGTCGCTGAGGTTACTTTTGTCCAAGTGCATAAGACCCAGCTTGAGCTGAGCGACTGGTGAGCCCTGGTCGGCGGCCATCTCGAACCAATGCATAGCTAAGTTGGGATTTCTGATCGTGCCAACCCCATCACGGTAGCAGGTACCTAAACTTACTTGACCGGGTACGCAGTTGGATTCGGCGGATTTTTGATACCAGTAGAATGCTTTGTCCAAATCTCTAGGCACACCATCCCCATTGTGATAAGCCATAGCTAAGGAGTTCTGAGCCAACCCATGGTTCAGGTTAGAAGCCTTGGTGAACCACTCGATAGCAGATTCCTTGTCGACTTGAACACCTTTGCCAGTCAAGTAACAGTCGGCGACATTGTGCATACCACCGGCATTCCCTTTAACGGCTGATGACTTGAACCATTTGAAGGCAAGATTGAAATTCTGACCGATACCGATACCGAAATAGTAGCAGGATCCTACGTTGTTTTGGGCCACAGGGTGACCTTGCTCAGCAGCTTTGAGGAACCATCGGAAAGCTTCGACATCATCTGGGGGCTTTGTAACACCCATCTTGTGAACAATGCCGATGTTAAGTTGGGCTTCGGCATGACCTTGACGTGCTGCAGTGGCGAAATGCTTGACGGCTTTTTGGAAATCCTTGTCGACTCCTAATCCAGAGTAGTAGCAACGGCCGAGGTAGAAATGGGAGGTAACGTCATTGTCGGCGGCTCCCTGCTTAAAGTACTTGATAGCTTCCTCGACGCTGGCCTCAACCCCCTGCCCAATGTAGTAGCATTCTCCTAAAAGTCCACTACTGCCCGCTACGTTGGCTTCGTTGGCCTGCTTAAATAGCTTGAAGGCTTTGTCATGATCGATAAGCTTTCCGTGGCCCAGCTTGTAACAGTTTCCTAGTTTAACAATCGCCTCCTTATTACCAAGCTCTACAGCCTTTTCATAATGCTTGGCGGCAGTATCGTAGTTAACTGGGACACGAACACCGTTGTAATGACAATTGCCGAGCGACAGCTCTAAAGTTGATGCGTCATCGGTGTTGATATCGTATTGTTCCATAAGCTGATCCTTGACGTTTTCGTCACCTCGATTTAAAGAATCAATAAGGTCATTTAGCTTGGAACCGTGGTACTCGTCATCACTATCCGTGTCGCTATCAAAAGAATCGTCGATATTGGCCTTGCGTTCAGCATTGACGTTTGGTTGGGCGTTGGCACGGTCAATGTCGTTACCGAGTAAAGTGGCCAAATCATTTTGATCCTGGAAACAAATGTTGGTCTCGTAATTGGCTTTAACGCTTTTGTCACGCTTCAGAATGTCGGCAATCTGGTGGGCGTATGGGCGGTTGCTAGGCTCGGAATCTAAACAACGACGAAGCAGGCGTTCGTAGCTTGGAGGTACGGTAGGAGGAACTGGCTCAATGATGCCTTTCTCCTTCATGTGGCGAATCTCATTCTTGGTCTTGTCTTCGTAGGGGCGCTTCTCGCTGGCGATTTCCCACATGATCATACCGAATGAGTACATATCTGTTTTTTTCGACGGCAAACCTCTGGAGTTCAAAAACAGTTCAGGTGCCATCCACGGGGGAGAACCGGCCCCAGAGAAAGTTTCGATGGTACCTCTAACTTCCTCTGATACTTTAGCCACACCGAAATCGGCAATCTTGGCTTTGAAGTTGTCCTCAAAGTCGATAAGGATGTTTTCGGACTTCAGATCACGGTGGATAATGTCCTTGGAGTGGATGTAAGCAATACCTTTGGCAGTATCTAAAGTGATGGTATCCCTCAGGGACCAGGGATGTAAAGGGAAATCTTCCTCGATAAACTTGGCCAAATTCTTACCGGCGACAAATTCCATGAGTACACATAAACGCTGCTTGGGATCGATACAACAACCAATGTACTGGACAATATTCTCACAGCGGCCCAGCTTAGCCATGGCCTTGGCTTCTAATCGTAACGAATCTGCATACTTCTTACGTTGTGCTTCGCGGAGTCGATCGGTGGCTATCAAAGTCTTCATTGCACAAGTGAAACCATTGTGATTACACTTGTAGACTTTGCCAAACGAACCTTTACCAAGTAGGATACTCTTCTTGATATTTTCGTAAAGAATCTCTTCTTCCATCATTTTGGCAAGTAGATTCTAACTTGTGTTGAGTGGTGGGCTAGAACATCTATTAGTGGTCAAAATCAAAATCTTTGCTTACTGTTATTGAAAGGACCTCGGTTCTTGAGTTGAAATTAATTATTAAAAGTTACTGGATACAAATATGCTATTGAACAGAAGAATGGGTTCGATTGGTATAAGCTTTACTAAACCTTTGAACGACACTTTTCTTTCTTGAAAGACGGCTGAAGGCTGGAAAGGTAAGAATCAATCTCAAGAAAAGGTAGGATTTGGCTTTTTGCTTGATCAGTTTTGAATGGGTGGAAATCTTGGAAGAATTTTACCTTTTTAAAGTAACTTTATGTTTGAGGGTACCTGGACGAATCCTTTTGAATTTTGCAAGGTTTCTATTGGATACCAAAGATGTTCGATTTCGGAAAATTCAGATTCCTGATATATTAAATCGAGCTTGGATTTGCTAAATTTATAGTGGCTTTGGATTGCAATCCAGCTTATTAGAACACTGATACTGACCAAAAGACCATATATGTTTCGATACTTTTTCAACTATTGCAGCTAATTAGAACAACATAAGATAGTCCGTCAAGGGTTACAGCGGTCTAATATATAACTAAAGTCATTAAAGCTATCTAGACCTATGATGGCCATTTGAACCAAAGTACTGTTCTAGGAGTAATTTTAACCATGTTTTATGGATAGAGCCAACAATATTAGTGGCTTAATCGATTTGTCTAAATTAATACATGGCTCAAGTTAAACTCTAATTAAGTGGAATACAAAATGTTGGACTCTGTAGCGAAAACCAGATCTTGAAATTTGGCAAGTACCTCATCCTCACACGAATTGCTATTTGTCGTATCAAAGGTTGTATTCCTAGTTCATAAACTAATGTACATAATGACGGTATAGGTTACGTTCCCGCTATACCGCTATCTTTTCAAATACATTTCCTATATAGATAGTCCCGCTTTTTTCTTGAGTTATTCCGCTTTAGTTCTAGGAAAAGAAGGTAATGCTTTGGAGAAGGACTGACACAAAAGCTAACTAAATACATATTCAAGACAAACATCATACACTATATGTATTTGAGATCAAACTTTATCCATTGAAATATAGCTTTTATATATAAAGAACATCTCATTCTAGTAACATAGTTATAAACTTTATGGAAAGAGATAATAAAGAATATATATCCTTATGGCTTGGAAAGCTTCAAATGATGCCCTACTAAATTACTAAACTGAAGCTATAGAGTTGTAAGATAATTGATATTTACCCATACATAAGTTTTTTGTTTTGACTTGAACTGCTACTCTCCCCGATGCTAGGACCCTATGGAAGAGTTTCGGCGAGTTTATAAGCTGAAAAAATGTAATGGTGAACTATACTTATTAAAGTTCAAGGTGCACCTTTGCTATTGTTAGTGATCCTCTAGCTACAATATATCAAATAGAATACTTGATCTTCAGCTTTCAAAGGAAAGGAATGAAAAGTAGTAGATAAAGCAGTACTAAAAGATATATATCGGCTAATATGTGCTATCTGAGATGTATAATAGCATCTTACATTGTACTTGTCCTAACAGTATCCTTAAAAGTATACAATCCAAAAATAAGAATAGTGGCAAAGATAATAAAACATGGTATTATAATCCCAATGTTTTGAATATGGACTTTTTAATATATACCAATACCTTGCGATATAAGGGGACATAGTTATAAATAGATACTGAATAGACTAAAACTACAAGCTTACCCTTCCAAACGAGTCAACAAGTGAAGGTCTCTAACCAATTTTTGATAGCAAAGTAGAGCCAAGATATGCATATCTTTCTGAGCGACAACTACAATTGAAATAATTACTTTCATGGTATTACCATTGGCATATATAATAATTAAATCTGAATTGTTGCTGTTACCTACAGCCATCTCTTTGAAACCTACTGCTTACATAGCCCACGCTTTAACTACAAAGGAGCAGTTTCCACGTTGCATAAGGACGAATCTATTTATGTATGTTTCAGCGATATTCTTTTAGAAAGCTTGAGGTTAAGGAAGATTAAAGTGGAGCAACAATCTCCTATATTGAAAAAATTGTGGGAATGTAGTGTTAATTCCAACTGACCAGCTAGTCCATTAGTTAGAATTGAAGCTCTGAACAATGCTTTATGATCCTAAATATGATTAAAACATATATGTACCTGCAAATTTTACTTGGTAAGTGTTTTTTGTTGACTGGTATTAATAAAATTGATATTTGACAAGGGATGATAGATGTAGAGATATTATAAAAAATTACTGGGGCTGTCAAGGTACTGAAAAATTGCTGAAAAAATAGAGCTATAAATAGAAAGATTCCATAAGCACTCATAAATAAGATGTTGATGTTTGATGAGAGTTTACGACTAAAGCTGGTTTAGAAGGTTTATCTCAAGTTGAACTTTGAGCAACGTAATAGATTGATACAATTGATTTACTCTATTGTCAATTCGAAGTGACGTAATAGGTTTGACACCTTGTACCTAAAGTAGAAAGCTATTATCTAACTTCCAATACTATATCAACTGAAAAATCTAGCCTTGGATATATCTTTCCTTGTAAAGTTGAGAATTGGTCTTTAGTAGCCATTCTTTATAAAGATAAACATTGAACTGTACATATGTATAAAACTTCAATTTAATGAATAGATCTATGAAGACTTTGAACATTTATTGACTAATCCATCCATATATAGTCTAGCCATAAGTTTATCATTCCAACTTTTATATAACAGAGTAGATTCTATCTTGGAAAGTGCTCCAAGTATTGAAGCATCCAATCATAAAATGTAGGTTTATTCAAATGATACCAAAGTAGATTGAGTATCATAAAGATAGCATAGTAAAAGTGCCGAATCAACCTCATATGTTTAAAACCCACAACGCTTTGTTATATTGTAGAGTGAACTACAAATCTCTCTTCTACAGGTAGATGTCTTCAATTTGTAGATGTATTTTTTATAGTAGTTGAAAAAATAAGCCGTAAGGCGTCCAAAAATTACGAAAGAGCTTAGCTTGTAAAAGTAAGTTCAGACGTGGGGCAATTGGTTAAGTAGTTTTCAACCAGCAATAATCCAACCTCAGTAGGTACTTCATAGGTCTGGATGTGCCCGTGCACAAGGATAAAGATTCCAAACCCAAAATTCATGCTAATTACACTTTAATTCAAATAATTTTTTAGTTTGTGGGTTCAAAAGTAATTGTTAACTGCTTGAACTTTGATTGGATTAGATTCATTTGACCTGATGTCGTAAAGCTTCAAAAATTTTGCTGATGGAATTGCTACAATTTCAAAACCCTTTAGATCAGTAGCCAAATTAGAAAAGCCCAAGACAACAACACTATGAAAGATAAGCTAGCACGATTGTTAGAACTGAGTAAGCGAACTGGATTCCTCTATCCAAGCTTCCAGATATACAATGGTATGAAAGGAGCTTACGATTATGGACCTCTAGGTATAACTTTAAAGAAAAATATCCAACAATCTTGGACCGACTACCAGCAGTTCAAGTTGCCTTTCAAAGTTCTACAGGTCGACACCTCTATACTAACGAAACCTTCCGTCTTAAAAAGCTCGGGTCACTTGAGTAACTTTACCGACGATTTAACGGATTGTCTGTTAACTAAAGGTAGATTTCGCAAAGATAAGCTGAGTCCCGTCAAGCTAAGTAAGTTTAAAGGGATGGATGTTATCAAAATAAAGGTTGAAGAAGATAAGGAAGTCAAGTTGAGAGTGAAGGATGAATTGGAAACTTTGTTACCTGGGTTACAGTTTTTGGATAGAGATGGGCACTTTACTTTGTTTTTGGAGGACAAGTTCGAACCAACTGAAGAATCCAATATTACATTTATCCAGCCACCTAAAGAGCTGTTACAAGATGTTGAAGTAGAAAACCCTAGCCTCAAGTTATCTTATACGTATTTAGGGTACGCCTCACCAACCAACTCACCCTTTATGACTAAAAGTCGACCTTTCAACTTAATGCTCAAGACGTTTATTGAACCAATCGATCCTATAGATACAACCATCAATCAAACCTTACAACTTTCTCAAGCTAACGACCCTGACCTCAAATCTAAGATCATAGAACAACTACAACAATCCACCGCATTCTTACGCCCCGAGACTGCGCAAGGTATTTTCGTCAACTTCCAAAATTTGTTCAACTTTTCCAGCTTGAAACTACCGTTCGCCGCCATGCAAGTAGGTAAGTCATTTAGGAACGAGATCAGCTGCGAGCATATTGTCTTTAGGACTTTAGAGTTCGAGCAGATGGAGTTGGAATTGTTTGTTGATCCCAAAAGTTCCAACCACTACTTTGAACAGCTGGTTGAGAAGAGATTCGACTGGTGGTTAAACAATATGAACGACGGTCAATCTAACTTACAAAAAAGACAACAGACGAAGGATGAATTGGCCCATTACTCCAAGAATTGTACCGACATCGAGTTTAAATTCCCTTGGGGGTGGGGCGAGTTGGAAGGTGTCGCCAACAGAGGGGATTTTGATCTCAAAGTACATTCGGAAGCTACCAACAAATCCTTCAAAGTCAACTGTGACGGCGAGGATGCTATACCTTTTACCATAGAATCCTCAGCTGGCCTCAATCGTGCCTTCCTAGCCATCTTACTGGATGCTTTACATGTCGAAAAGGAGACCAACCGTATTATATTGAAATTGAAACCTCATTTAGCCCCCATTAAAGTTGCTATCATCCCCCTTATCGACGACGCCAAATTGAACCCCATCGCCCATCAACTTTATGAAGCGTTCCGTCAAAGTAAGGTTGAATGTGTGGTTTTGGATTCCAAGCTGAAGGTGGGTAAAAAATACTATAGGATGGATGAAGTAGGTACTCCTTACTGTATCACGGTTGATTTTGAAACTGAGGGTTTGGGTTCGGTAACGGTAAGAGATAGAGACTCCAAAGCGCAGGAGCGAATTAGCTTGGATGAGATTGTGGATTGGGTTAAGCGTAGAGTTCGGGATACCCAATTTAATTGATCGTTTTAGATAAATTTTCAAGTTGGCTTCATTTGTTTTTATGGATGTTAGGCAAGTTTCAATAATAATAAGTTATTTTTTTATCTACCTACAGGTAGGTGTACTTTGCATATGGCTATTGTTGATAGATAGTTTCTACTTTTTTGGATGGTAGTAAAGCATTCACTATATGCTTAATAAGGGTTGATTTTTAGATATGTATATTTTAATTTCATTGCAACTTTTGTACGTCTATGTTGAAGATAGTTACATATTTGTTTAATTGAAATTTTCAATAGGTAGATAGTAGTGAAGAGCATCAATATATATATTTAGTGACCATCTATATATAAAGTTGACAAATAACTCGTACTTTTTTGATTTGGTCTATTATTACCACTTTTCTTTAATATTTTTAACCATATATCAAGCCACACCGTAATTGATTTAATTCTACCTCATTTACTTTATAAATATCTAGCCACTTTATTTCAGCCCTCCCAAGTATTTGTGAATATTTGAATAGGCTTACCAAGATAAACTTTGCAAGGCATAAAAGATTGCAACCTCCAACTTTGAATAAACTAACCAACATCCAACAGTCGAGATTTAATTCTTTAGACCTTTCAAAATGCAGTGCGTTGTAAAACTGCAAACTATAGCTATCTTTGGTATACCATCCATCAGACTGTTCAACCTAGTTTTATGGAAAATCATATAAGAATACTTTTGGAGTTGGGCATGTGTTTTTAGCATGATGCAATTAAGCGTTACTGCTAGCCATCAATGACAACGCTTGGTAATCCTTGCTTTAGTCACGCCCAACCTTTGTCCGCCTACGTATGCACCTTCAGTGACTTATTTAAACCTCCCTATTGCTTTTCGGTTCTAAAATTGACAACCCTTGATTTTGATCACGTTCCTCTTAATCTACTACTATATTTCGACATCACCTGCTTTTGTTCGATAAATATAAGATTTGTTAGTAAAAATAAAATCTAGTCCTTAGTTATCCAAGGTCATGATATTCGAAATTTATATGAAAGTGAAACGGTAGATAATATGTAGCTAATAGATATGGTGTAAGCCAAAGGTATATAGCTTAAATTAATTTAAATCGACTTTAGCTGCTGCATGATCCTATGTTGCCGTTAAGTAAAGACCTACTGATATGTAATAAAAAGTAATGGCTATAAATAGTATCAAAAAGGCCGCACTTATTCAATTGTGTATATATAGTACGATTATGGTCATAGTATCTGATAGCTGTTTAGCAAGTGACATTTTCAACTGCATTTATAGCTAGATTAAAAGACTCAATGACAAGTTATGAACTGCGGTAAATGCCACGAAAATACCTATTTTAGAAGCAAATACCTATATAGAGACGATACAGATTAATCTCTATATACACATATATGGACATCGACCCATTCAAACTGCAATCTCATATAAAGGCTTTGAGGTTTGTATAACAGCCTCACAAGCAAAGGATGAAGTTCTCAAGTTTAGCACTCCTGGTCAGCACTGTACTCAGTACCACCGTCAACAACCTAGTCAGTCCCAAGTCTACCAAAGGTCGTTTCGTCGAAGACAGCTACCTCATCAAGCTCAAATCGGAAACCCGTTCCACCATCGATGCCCACTTGGACCAGGTCAAATCCTTATTTGTCGAACGTTCCGACGCCAACACCATCAAGCACATCTACCGTAACTTAGGAAACAGCCTCTACGCTGCCAAATTCAGTCCTAAAGTCTTGGATCAAGTCAAAAAGCTACCTGAAGTTGAGTACATCGAAAAAGAGGGTATAATCGGTGTCGATATTTTACAAAAGGATGCTCCTTGGGGTATCAGCCGTGTAGCACGCAAGAAACCCCATACCAACTTCAACGAATGGAGTTTGAAGTTCAACTACACCTACGAGACTACCGGTGAAGATATCGCTGTCTATATTATCGATACCGGTATTCGGCTCAACAACACCCAATTCGAAGGTCGTGCCATCCACGGCGCTAACTTTGCTATTAATAACACAAGTACCGACGACGAGTTTGGGCACGGTACCCACGTAGCTGGTATCATCGGTTCCAAGCAGTTCGGTATCCTCAAGAAGGCCACACTAGTTTCCGTCAAAGTTATCGGGCCCAAAGGTGAAGGTGGCTACTCTGAGTTCATCGCCGGTTTAGATTGGGCAGTTGCTGACAAACGTGGCTCCGTCGGTAATGTTATCAACATCTCGCTGGGTGGTGAGAAGTACCAAGCCCTAAATGACGCCGTCGAAGGCGCTTACAAAAAAGGAGCCATCGTAGTTGTATCAGCTGGTAACGACAAAACTGATTCCTGCAACCGATCACCAGCTAGCTCTCCCAACGCCATAACGGTAGGTGCTACTGGAATCGACGACTACCGTTCTGATTTCTCCTGCTTCGGCCCTTGTGTCGATGTATTCGCTCCTGGTACCAATATCATCTCCACTTTCAAGGATAAGAATACCGAACTGTCTGGCACCTCCATGGCGGCTCCCCATGTAGCCGGATTAGCCGGTTACTATCTAGCTTTAGAACCTACCTTGACAAACAAGCAGGTAGCCGACAAGATTCGCGATACTGCTAACAAGAAGGCCGTACAGGATCCTGGTAAGGGTTCGCCTACTTTGTTAGCCTACAACAACAGTGAGAAATAATTTGATTAAATTTTGAATGTCCATTTCGGTTTTAGTTTTACCTATTTATATCAACAATTGTACTAGAAATTGATGCAGTTGTGATTTTATCAAGTTAATTTCATATACTAGCAGTAAAATCTTACAGACATACATTAGTGTAGTATAGATATTTTAGTAAAGTCTTCTAGTTATGAAATTTTGAACAATCTAAATGGCAATTTATCGCTGTACCATACTAAAGGATGTTGAACTCCAATCAAAAAGACATAAGCTACGGTAGTGGAGTATAGAATTCTACTGGAAGGTAACTATAATAAATATTTTAACCAAGAAGTAATATACTTGCAGAAACATCAAGTATATATGAAAATCACTGTGGGAATTGAAATTGAGACTTGGGGATTAAGTGTGGCTTTACTATCAAACTAGCAGAGCATGGAATTCGAGAAGAAAAGTATAGATGTATACTCCAATGGATATATTGAGATTATTTCATAGCTGCATTCTGAGACTATGGGAGGTATATAAGAGACGGAAACCAAGTTGGAAATAGTATCAAAACAACCACCTAATCTAATACACCAACAAGTAAAGCCATAATACCCTAATAACAATGAAGTTCATCGCCTACATTACTTTATTCATCGCTACTGTCTTTGCTGCTGGTGAAGATAATGTAGCTCCCAACTCAGCCCCAGCCCCAGCTCCTGAAGCCCAACCCAACCCAGCCGCACAGCCAGCACAACCTATCCAAGCTGCACAGTCAGCGCAGCCTATTCAAGCTGTTCAGCCAGCTCAACCCATCCAAGAAACTAAGGAGACCAAAGAGAACAAAGAAGGATGGTTTAACCCTCAATGGGGCAACCAGTGGAATAACGGCCAGCTTATTGGCGCCTTGAGCAACCAACCTTGCACACCCAATGAGAGTCGTTGTGACTCATTTACTGGTGGCTACTACGAGTGTGTTAACAATATGTTCATGCTACGACCCTGTGCCGCCGGAACCTTCTGTTTTCCGCAGAACGGTCGTGCCACCTGTGATAACCGTTTCCCCACCCAGATTCATAACTGGTAACTTGGTATAGTAAATAGTACCTAATATATTTTGAAATACATATTCCTATTATGAGTTTATAATATGTTTTCCAATGCTAGTTTAGAAATCGATCCTTATATTTCGAGTAGATTGGCTTACTTATATATTCTTTCAAGCAGTTTAATTTATACTTGTATAAGTACTAATTCCTGTAAAGTTCAAGTACAAGTCATATTATGATAAGTCTTGTACAGTATAATCACATCCAGCGATAAGTTTCAAATAACTGCTGTATATTCAAGCTACATACAATTTATTTGAAACGCTACTGATTATAAATAAAATAGAAATTGATAAAATAAATTAGATGCCATATATGTACCTCCTTAATATCAATTCTCAGCTCATTATATAAAATTCAAATAAAAAATTATGATCCTCCACATCCTATCTTTCTCTTTAATACAAAATCCAAGGCCCTTTTCTGATAGTAATCAGAGAGATTTATTTGAATCTTAAAAATATGCTGTATAGGCCATAAATATGTCTATATATATAAGTAATCCAAGGCAGCAGTTTGGAGCTATATTTTCAGCTTAACTCAAAAAGAGACTATTTCAAAACTTTTATTAAAAGTTAAAACCGTTCTATTCCAGGTCTAGTTTGACTATGTTCCCTTTAATAAACTGGCTACAAGACTGGCATCAATATTATGCCAGCCATCATAACTACATCCTTAGGATTTTTTCAAATTTTCACTTTGTGGAAAGATTGATATCCTAGTTGATATAGGATGGGAGAATTTTTATAAGCATTCACATCCATGTCGTATACAGGCATGGGGTGATAAAACAGTACAAAGCCTACCTGGTTAAAATCAAGTAGATTCGAGCATATTCTTTTATTACGTTCTCAACAAATCATTCTATAAGGAATTATACCATAACAATCCATTGAGCTTTCTCCATAATTCGAAACACTACTTTTTGATTTGGACTCTACAACAGTTGTAGTGCTAATAACCTAAATTCGGAAATCTGTCTTGATCATTAGTACTTTAATTATCATTTCCTAGTGCACCATAAACTTTTTAGCTTACAATGTCGATCAACTTCGTATACGGCATGTAATTTAAATTTGCAATACTTCATTTACCGCCACTCTAACGATACGTGAATTTAATTGCATCCCATATTCAAGCATCCTTCGTTCTCACGTTCTAGGAAAGATAGGCAGCAATTTAAAAATACAAACTGGGGTTCAAGCTAGTAAAATGAACTTAGTGGCAAACTTGTTAAATTTTGAAGGTGAGCATGTGAAAGATTGCCTTAATCATGGTGTTCAACTACAACACATTTTGGCACTTGAAATAAATAAAGGTATATAAGGAACGGTATCTATACTATAAACATTATCAAAGCAACTAAATAATATAATACACTAATAAATAATCGTAGCAACCTAATCATTATGAAATTTATCACCTGCATCGCCCTGTTCATCGCCACTACCTTGGCCGCCGGAGAAGAGAACGTAGCTCCCAAACCGATTGAAATCCAAGCTAGTCCAGCTCCAGCGGCTCAACCAATCCAAGCTGTGCAGGAGAGCAAGCTGAGCAAGGAATGGTGGTGGGACATACATTGGAACCCATTATGGAATGTACCCGGTGGCTTGAAAGACGCCCCCTGTATCCAGAACCCTACCTTTTGCGATGTTAGTGGTAGCTACTATGAATGTGTCAACTCTAGATTGATGCTGCGACCCTGTGCTCCTGGAACTTCCTGTATTGATCGAGGTGGCCAAGCCTACTGTGACAATAGAATTCCCACTGTTATTCATCCTTGGTAGTTTTGTACAATAAAAGCACCCAACTTTATTTTAAAAAATATCCTTTCTACAATGATTTTATACTATATGTTGGTACAAGTTTATAAGCAGATATATAAATGCATTTTTAGAATAAAATAGATTGCTTATACGCAGTAATAGTTTCAAATACAAAATGTAGCTTCCTTCAGAAAAAATGCTGTAAACATGATTTACATAATAGATAATCACATATATGTCTTTAGAAAAAGCATTTTAAAATCTGTGCGAGTACAAATGTATGCATAATCTTGAAATCTTGTACGATATAATCACATTTGATAATTTTTATCAGATAGTTGGTGCATACTTATGTTATATAAAATGTATACGACATGCTACATGTTGTAAATAGCAGTAGAAATTGACAATTCAGCATAAATTGGATACCAGATTTTATATTTCTTGGTGCTAATTCTCAACCCATCAAAAGTAGCTGTTATAGTACTAAAGATAGGTTTTGGTAATCCACCTTTTAGTAACTAATCCTTTTAGCGGCCTTCATCTAACGCGTTTTAGACCCTTTTGCCTACTATTTCAATAAACTTTGTGTAAGATTTAAGTAAATAAAGCATCACTCTATAACGGTATTTAAATTTAATTGTATCCCAGGTTCTAGCGCTCTTTGTTCTCATGTTCTAGGAAAAGATGGGCAGCAATTTAGAAATGTAAACTGGGGCTCAAGCTAGCAAAATTTAGTATAGCAGTTTTAGTTGCTATATTTCGAATGAGAACATGAGAGGTTACCCCAACAGTTATGCTAAATTAAAGTACATTTGAACACTTTTTGAGATGGTGAAAGATATATAATGTGCGATATTTGAACTATGAGATACTATCAAAACAATTACCTAATCTAATATCCTAACAAACAAAATTTTAACAACTTAATAATAATGAAATTTATCACCTGTATCAGTCTATTCATTGCCAGTGCCCTGGCCGTTGGAGAAGTTCACTTAGCCCCTAAACCAGCTGAAGTTCAAGCCAATCCAGCTCCAGCTGCTCAACCGATTCAAGAAAGCGAGGAAAGTACAGAAGGATTCTAGGGAGGATCACTGGAACCCATTATGGAACCAACCTTGGAACAACGGTCAGCCTAATGGTCTTTGGAACAACGTTCCTTGCACTTGGAATCAAAGCCCATGCGATCTTAATGCCAACTACTACTACGAGTGTGTCAACTCTAAGCTATTATCAAGACCCTGTTCTGCTGGAACTTACTGTACTACGCAGAGTGGTCGGGCCTTCTGTGACGGTAGAATCCCCGTTCAAGTTCGTAACTGGTAACTTCGTACAATAAACATGTATTACGCTTAGTTTAAAATTTTTTTTCTTGCAATTAGTTTATTATGCACGATTATTATATTAGCTCAATATTGGAAATTTTTGATATATAATATAGTTTCCTTGAACAATATACTATAGGTACCATCTATACATCATATATAAATTACATCACCACGAATAAAATAACTCAAAGTATTAGCTTTCAAATCGTACCACTACAGGTACTGTATCTATATAAACTTGAATGGAAGAATTGCTACAATAAACTCTATACACTATAGCAAAATTCAAAGATCTATATCACATACTCTTTTATATTCAAGTTATATAAATTGCATTAAAAACGCCATTTATTATAGTATCAGGAAAAATTATTGAGTTGAAATGGGCTTCTTAATATACATTTTCTTAACATCAATCTTCAATCCATTAAACACAACTAATATAGTGCTAAAGACGTAAGCGTGGAAATTCACCTTCCAATATGCTGATCAACTTTCAATAAAGAAGTATATAAATGCCATAGAATTCTATTTATCAAGTTTTAGAAAGGTATGCAAGGTTAATTGAGTCCCAGTTTCAAGCATCCTTTGCCTTCACGTTCTTGGAAAGGTGAATGGAAATCAAAAATTAGCTGGGGCTTGAACTGATAAACTAAGCTTAGTTGCAAGCTTCCCACATTTCGAAGGTGGATATATGGTAAGTTACTCCAACATAATATTAGATTATAGCACATTAAGATGCTTTTTGAAATATAGAACGATATATAAGTAGCGATGGTTAAGCTTAAAACATTATCAATCAAACTAACCTAATAGCCTAAGTAAATATTTATTAACCTAATAAAAATGAAGTTCATCACCTGTATCACCTTATTCATCGCTGCTACTTTGGCTATCGGTGAAGATAATGTAGCCTCTAAACCAGCTGAAGTTCAAGCTAACTCAGCTCCAGCCGTCCAACCCATCCAAGCTAAACAAGAAGTGCAGGAGGTTAAGGAGGTCAAGGAAAGCAAAGAGAACAAGGAAGATTGGTGGAGCCAGCACAACAACCCTCTGTGGAACACACCTTGGTTCAACGGTCTACCGGCTGGTGTCCCATCCAATCCACAGTGTTGGCCCGGTCAATTCTTCTGCAACGGCCCAGGTTACCTCGAATGCGTCAACGGTGTACTCTTATCCAGACCTTGTCCGGCTGGAACTACCTGTATGATGCAGGGCAGCCGCTTCATCTGTGATAATCGTTTCCCTGTCCCTATTCCTAACTGGTAGCTTCATGCAATAAATATACCTAATTTTTGTATACATTTTTTTTATTACGTTGCTTCTATATACTGGATCGATAACTGACATGCTGACTTACCCCCTTGTTCAAATACAGCCAATACATTATAAAGTATTTCATGTCGTTTTTACAAAAACTTTGTTCCTAAGGTCTCAATAAAAAAAGGCCAAAGATTTCAAAGAAAAGGATCCATTGAATTTAAACTAGAATTTCCTTTCTATATAAAACCCTTTTTATAGAAAGATATTTCTTTATCGAATCATTCCTGTACCGATTTTTCATCGTATTTCGTTTAGATATATCTATTAGGAAATTTTTTAAATATAAAATATATGAAAATATATAACATGTATACATCTCATATATATGTTGTGACTAAACACATTTCAAAGCTTTGGTTTGGAATTGCACACCTACAAGTACCGCCGCACGTATACCTTTAATTGGAATGTATAGCTTATTATGAGACCTGTATGATCCAATACTTTAGACTAGACAGCTAGTACACAAATCACTTTTAAACAAGTCCTTACAACTATTTCAACCTATGATTCTCATCAACTTGGAGCATTTTGACAACATATATCGTAGAAAGCCATTTATCATTCATTTTAGAATGACATGCTAGTTGAATCAAGCTTTGACTTCAAATACCTTTCAGTTCTATGTCCCTGAAAATTTGATGGCTACCAAGCTTTTACCAAGGTTCAATTTTGTAAATTTAGTATAGCTGTATTGCAATTAATTCTTTAGAATACTAGTGTAGGAGCCAATACTCTCGAAAAGCATACGAACTTTCCAATGAAGTTGAAGTTCATTTCATGAGCGCCAAACTCCATCTGCTAAGTTTAAACTATCCTCCCATAAAAAGCTGATATACACATAGATATCTTTAACACATATCCTTTCTATAAGTTTGAATTCAATTGTAGATGCAGTTGAGTTCTATATGTATCAAATCCAAACTTATATCTGAAGTTTTGAATTGACTTCATAAAGTATTTACAATATGTTCAAAATTTAGCGCCAATTACCCTTAAAAACTATAAAATAAGTTCAAATCAGTTATGATTATCACATTGGAAGACCTGCCACTTATATTAGGCAAAATGATATAAGAAGAAGCTGGTAAATTTCAAAAATAAGGTTGTAAAACCTAAAACAAGCTACATTTTACATAGGTTTAGTTACAGCAAAGATTTATTGTGTTGGGTTACTGGCTATGTATAGGAGTAGGGTCCCTTGCCATCACAGTTGGATTGGCCACTATTCGTGGTACAGTGGGTTCCAGCGGAACAGGGTAATAGCGCCAGCTTGGAATCGATGCACACGTAGCGACCAGTGAGGTTGGGGTCACAGTAGTTTTGGCTTGGTATGCAGGGCGCAGTGCTCCATACACCTCTAGGCTGGTTCCAAAATGGATTCCAGTGATCGTCCCAAAAACCTTCTTCGCTCTCTTGGACAGGTTGAATTGGTTCAGCAGCTTGCATGGACTGGACCTTTGAAGCTGGGCTAGCTTGAATTTCAGCTGATTTGGGGATTGTGTTGTCTTCACCGGCGGCCAAGATGGTGGTAATGAACAATATGATGCAAGTGATGAATTTCATTGCTATTAGGGTATTATGGCTTTATTTATTAGGTTAATTTTTTGCTTTGATAGCAATTTGTAGTTTAACTATTGCGTTTTATATGCCTTTCTTTATTTAAAAAGTGAAATTATGTGCCACAATCGAATATATTTATTGGAGTAGCCTTTCATATACCCACCTTCAAAATATGGCAGTTTACCGTTGAGTTATATTTACTAATTTTCTCCCCATTTTAAATTTCGTAAATTGCCTCCAATTTTTCTAAAAATATGGGAACAAAGGGTGTTTAAAGTTAGGACTCAATTAAACCTACATACCGTTTTAGTATGACTATATATATAGCTTTAAGACATTTACTTATATACCATACTCGAAATTGATCAGCGTCCTAAAAGGTGTTCCAAACCTACACCTTTAATGCTCCAATACCTAGATCTTATGGGCTAAGGGTTGATGTCAAGGGAATATAGATATCGAATATCTACTTTAATTTATAATACTAAATTATCCGATAAAATCATTTGATGTGGCTATATTGTACATGGCCTATTGTAGTAAATCTATTACTCAAGCTTATACAAGTATAGTGCTTGTAGCTGTAAACAGTAAAGCTAAACTTTTGAACTACCTTTAATAGCAGCATCTATGTAAAATTTATATATGCTACATAGATACTACCCTACATTGTATTATAAAAGGAAGGTATGCTCTACATCCAAAATTTTAACGAACTGATCCATTTAAATAAATATTTTTTTGAAATTTTTAGCAAAAATAAATTCTTTGATATAGTAGCAAATTAGTGCTTTAAAGATATCATAGTTAACTATAAATTAGGTATTATTTATTGCTTGAGTTACCAGTTGCGAATTTGGGTAGGGATACGGCCGTCACATCTGGCTTGACCATTTAGCCTAGTACAGTAGGTTCCAGGGGCGCAGGGTCTGGACAGCAATTTAGAATTGACGCACTCGTAGTAGTTGATGGGATTGGCATCGCACTGGTTAGGGTTCTGCCAGCATGGAGTGCCATTCAAAGCACCGGTTTGTACACCGCTGCTCCACTGAGGATTCCACTGGTTGCCCCATTGAGGATTAAACCATCCTTCTTTGTTCTCTTTGGTCTCCTTAGTTTCTTGGATGGGTTGAGCTGGCTGAACAGCTTGAATAGGTTGCGCTGGCTGTGCGGCTGGGTTGGGTTGGGCTTCAGGAGCTGGGGCTGGGGCTGAGTTGGGAGCTACATTATCTTCACCAGCAGCAAAGACAGTAGCGATGAATAAAGTAATGTAGGCGATGAACTTCATTGTTATTAGGGTATTATGGCTTTACTTGTTGGTGTATTAGATTAGGTGGTTGTTTTGATACTATTTCCAACTTAGTTTCCGTCTTTTATATACCTCCCATAGTCTCAGAATGCAGCTATGAAATAATCTCAATATATCCATTGGAGTATACATCTATACTTTTCTTCTCGAATTCCATGCTCTGCTAGTTTGATAGTAAAGCCACACTTAATCCCCAAGTCTCAATTTCAATTCCCACAGTGATTTTCATATATACTTGATGTTTCTGCAAGTATATTATTCGAATACCAAAGTTTTTGCCGTTGGCATGTTCCTTTAGAATTCTATGCTCCACTTTGTAGACGTACCTCCAGCACTTTTGAAGCTCGGCCATTTCTGGTATAAAACTACATTATTTTATACATCAGTATTAACCCCAACTGCTCGATGAAAACTATAGCTATAGTAATTTAAAGTTTCGAATACTATTTTATATTGCTGAGATCTAGATAATTGTTTTATCTTTAGAATCAATACAGTTAAATTATACATATCCATTTTAGTACTAAACCCATTATATATTATTACAAAGTGATATTGTATTAGTTTAAATTTGATGAATTTGAATTTTCATTCATGGTAATACCACAAGCCTAATATAAACCTTAAAAGCTAATTTATAAGAGATAAACTATATATGAATATACTTATTATTTTCAAAAGTCCAGAGCTCGTTCAACTTAGATATTGAAGTTGTAAGCTAGCAGATTGGGGGAACCCTTCCCTGGCTCAATAACCACATTCTTAGTAGCAGTATCCTGAATCTTCTTAACAATCTGAGCAGCAGTAAGACTAGGCTCCAAAGCCAAGAAGTATCCAGCAAGTCCAGCGACATGGGGCGCCGCCATCGAAGTCCCCGACTTGGTACCAGTCCTTATCCTTGAAAGTCGATATAATATCCTGTCCAGGGGCAAAGACATCGACACAAGGACCGAAGCAAGAGAAGCTAGCCTTCCAGTCGACGATATCGGTAGCACCTACCGTTATAGCGCTGGGGGAACCAGCCGGTGATTTGTTGCAGGCATCCGTATTATCGTTACCAGCTGCAACTACCATGATGGCACCCTTCAAGTAAGCGACCTCGATAGCGTCGTTCAAAACTTGACTCTTGTCACCTCCTAACGAAATATTGATGACATTGCCGACGGGACCCCGCTTATCTTTGAGGACCCAATCTAAACCAGCAATGAACTCAGAGTAGCCACCTTCACCTTTGGGCCCGATAACTTTGACGGAAACTAGTGTGGCTTTCTTGAGGATACCGAACTGCTTGGAACCGATGATACCAGCTACATGAGTACCATGTCCGTATTCGTCGTCAATACTCGTGTTGTTGACGACAAAATTGGCGCCATGTACGGCACGTCCCTCGAACTGAGTGTTGTTAAATCGAATACCGGTATCGATGACGTAGATAGCAATGCCTTCACCAGTAGTCTCGTAGGTGTAATTGAACTTCAAGCTCCAGTCGTTGAAGTTGGTATGGGGGGCACGTCTAGATACACGGCTGATACCCCAAGGTGCGTCGCGTTGTAAGGCTTCAACGCCAATTATACCCTCTTTTTCGACATACTCGACTTCAGGTAGCTTTTTGACTTGATCCAAGACTTTAGGACTGAATTTGGCAGCGTAGAGGTTGTTTCCTAAGTTACGGTAGATGTGCTTGATGGTGTTGGCGTCGGAACGTTCGACAAATAAGGATTTGACCTGGTCCAAGTGGGCATCGATGGTGGAACGGGTTTCCGATTTGAGCTTGATGAGGTAGCTGTCTTCGACGAAACGACCTTTGGTAGACTTGGGACTGACTAGGTTGTTGACGGTGGTACTGAGTACAGGTGCTGACCAGGAGTGCTAAACTTGAGAACTTCATCCTTTGCTTGTGAGGCTGTTACACAAACCTCAAAGCCTTTATATGAGATTGTCAGTTTGAATGGGTCGATGTCCATATATGTGTATATAGAGATTAATCTGTATCGTCTCTATATAGGTATTTTCTTCTAAAAACAGATAGTTTGTTGCGTTCATCGCAGCTACATATCCTGTCATACGGCTCACTAACATTTATCTATATTCGTAGTCGAAAGTATCACCACCCACTTTTGTATCGGATTTTCTGTGATGACAAACATGTATGTGTTGTTCGACTAGCGTGACCTTTTAACAAATGTCGGTTTTATATTCATATATAACGTGTATATATCCAATTTAGTATTTGCAACGAAGACGAGGCTTAAGGATGACAACACCTTTTGCTCACATGTATGTATGTTCGTCTAAACTCTTTGATACACATCTATGAATATTCAAATTTGAATGCGTCTTTTGACACTATACAATTCTTTTCATCCTTTCAGGTCGTATAAATTTAGTCTAGATTGTAAATTTACGATTCAGCAACAAAACAGGTATTGTCAGAAGGTACCTTGAAACGTTAGCAGACTAAAGCCAATGTGACTGAGTTGATCCGATGACATTACTGCTTTTTATATAGCCTACTAATTCAATTTTAGTAGATGGCACTATACATAGTATTGGTTTGCCGCATAGTACATATTTTGTTGCCATCGGTATCACGATGAATCCAGCTTTATCCACCTTATCGTAGTAATAAGCTCTGTATTGCTTAAAGTCACTAGTTATATAGAATATATAAATATTTACAGAGACTGCAATAATAAGCTGGGATGGATTTGCTGTACTAATGCTTCAGATGAATTTAGAAGGCTAGTAAGGTAAAATACAAAGCTGGTGACCCTAAAGATGATTTATACCTGTGAAGCTGAGGACCATAAACCAGTATCTTTCATTTTTTCATCGGGTCCTCCGAAGTTAATATCCTGTGAATATATCTGACATCCACCTACTTTCCGATTCGGTTGTGAGTGCTGATTACTTGTAACTGAGCAGTCTCTTCTGAATACTTAGTTCAAACTGAGCTTTGCTTTCAAAAATTTGAACTCTTTGGATGAAGTTTTCCTACCACTCTGATTTAGGTGTTGTAAACGACAGTTTATATAGCTTTGACAAATATATAAGTTACTTAATGATACTTCATCAATCGTTTCAATATAGTCATTAAAGAGCACATCTCAGAACAATAAATACAGTTGTACAATTGGATTTATAGAATAAACTCAATGAATTGGTTTGAGATATTTAATAGCTAAAGTTAAATTAAACTTCATTTTACTTTTTAAATCGAGTCCTTTCTAACTGAAGTAGAACTGTAAACACTTACAGCTACCCATCAACTTTTCATTTCAAATCCAATATTTACCATCAATGTCTAACAACAAAGTACCCCCGGTACTAAAAGAGTTGGTATCTAGGATAATGCGTACGTTCTATGACACGAAATGTATATTGGTTATGGATGTTCTCAACAAAGTGGAATGGTAATTTATTAAAAAACTTGGTTGATTTACTTTGATAATAGGTTGAGAGAAGAGGAAATTGCTGACAAGCTGCTTATACCAGCTAAAGAAATTTCAAAGATTTGTAACAAACTTAAAGAGGAAGGTTTTATCCACATGTAACTTTTATTATAGCCCAAGGCATCATTAATTATAATTTTTCATTTTATTTAGTATTGTTCGTAATGAGTCCAAGAAACCTGAAGGCCGTGCCATACCCAAAAACTTTTACGCCATCGACTATCCCAAATTTGTCAACGTTTCAAAGTACCGTATGCATTCAATAAGACTGTACATGGAAAAGAGAATGAGCAATGTAAAATTACCAACAACAGCCCTAGTAACTTTATTTGTAGGCTCACCAGCAACAGTACTTTATATGTCCACAATGCAGGATTAAAGTGACTGTTGAAGATGCGTTGAATTTGATGGGTACTGACGGTCTCTTTAAATGTCGCCACTGTCAAGTCACGTTAGAAGCTGAGGAGCAAGACGACTATGCTACCAAAGGAAAAGAAAAGTTGGCCAAGTATAGGGACCAGGCTAAACCTATTCTGGAGCTCCTCAAGCTGACTGAAGAGGTCGAGTACAAAGTGTAAGTTTTTTAGAAATTTAATGCTACCAATATGTTGCTAAATTTATGCTGCAGCTCCAAGGAATCCATCTCAAAGGCCATGATGAATAAAGAACAAACTAAAAAGAGTAATTATATTATATACTCCTCTTAATAACGGTGAATTTAGATGAAGCTAACGGTGAACTTGCTTTCAGCCGTGATACGGGAGGAAATTTGACCACGATAACCGTTACCTTCTTGGAAGATGACCGCGCATCAAAAGAAGAGAAGGAGGCTGAATTAGGAACGTCGCCGGTAAACTTATCATACCTGTTTTTTCTAACTTTCACCATTTCAGCCAACAGAATGTACTACCCCCATGGTTCACCAAGTCCACTATCCAACCTATGAATCAGAGCACGAGCCATAAACGAGCTACTGCCAAGCCAATAGTTCAGTTGGATATCAACCAAGCCTTTGACAATGAGAAGCAGCGCATTGAAAAACAAAAATTGGAGGAGGAAAAACGTGCTCAGTGTAAGCTATTTTAACATTTGTGATTACATAAAAGTTGATTTGCATTCTATATAGACTATAGGAAGTACTACTATGATATTAACCGTATCGCCGCCTTCAACAACGGCGAAGATGTCAGTGCAGTCCAGCCTATCGCATCTCCTAAGAAAAGATTTAAGGTCGATGAGGCATAGTTTTAAAGTACATTCTGCTGCTTCAACGGACTCTAGTATTATACGTTGGCAAGTCTACTTGTCAATACCCTTATGCTTTGAGCCAAATGTTCCTAAATTCCAACTGTACATTAGATAGCTTCGATTTTTCCACAGTCCACAATAGTAATTGTTGGTTCGCTAAATGCCAACGTTTGCTGTACAATTTCAGTAACTTCAAAGTTTTGCATATTTTTTAATGTAAACTATTATAAAGCATTTGCTGTGGATACTTTGGAACTACGTTACTTTTTAGTTGCTTTCCAATTTTAAACTTTTGACGTTGAAAGCTAGTCGGTAATCTGTAGTGTATAGCTGACTCATTGTTGAAGCATAGATAGGAACTATTATTAATATAGGTTTTTAGTTAGCCTTGAATAGTTTATATTGCATAGGATACACTATCTATTTACGACTTTAGTAATGGGTTATTAAATATGTGTATAGACAAGTATATGGTGGTAAATTTAATTATCTTTTTTGTTACAGTATATTTTATAGCACTAAATTTTACAAGGCTGTTGCTTGACTCCTTGTTCTTACAAAATGTAAACAGGTTTTTTGATATTTGACCTTAATATCTGTGTCTTCATACCTTTGATTCCTTCAAAACTATGATGTTCCGTTCTTGAGTACTTGGCTAATAATTTGAATTTTTGGCATGAGATTTTAGACATTTAATTCCAAACAATTTATCAAGCTTTGATCAAAGAATCAAAACCAGTTCATATCTGGAATTTGCAAGACTTCAACTTTTTAGCCGATTTCAGGCCTGAAACTTTAACATAATGGCAATGGATATTCTACGAGTTCCTCTTAACTTTAACATCCAACACAATGAGGTAACTAACGCTATAGAAATCAACTCAATTAACCATTATATGATAGTAAAGTTTCAGTTGCTGCCGTGAGAGAGTCCGTCAAGGAGCTCATTAAAGGTTCCGAAGAGAAGAAGCGTAACTTCACCGAGACCATTGAATTGCAAATTGGTCTCAAGAACTACGATCCCCAGCGTGACAAGCGTTTCTCGGGTACCGTCAAGCTCCCCAACATTCCCCGCCCCAAGATGAGCGTTTGCGTTTTAGGTGATGCTTTGCACTGCGACCAGGCCAAGGAAGTCGGTCTCGAAGCTATGTCGGTTGATGACCTCAAGAAGCTCAACAAGAACAAGAAGCTCATCAAGAAGTTGGCCAAGAAGTACGATGCCTTCTTGGCTTCCGAAGCCCTCATCAAGTTGATCCCCCGTCTCTTGGGTCCCGGTCTCCACAAAGCTGGTAAGTTCCCCACCCCCGTCTCCCACTCCGACAACTTGAGCGACAAAGCTGATGAGCTCCGTTCCACCATCAAGTTCCAGTTGAAGAAGGTTCTTTGCTTGGCCGTTGCTATTGGCCACGTCGAGATGGAGCAGGATGACATTGTTACCAACGTCATGCTTTCCGTCAACTTCTTGGTCTCCTTGTTGAAGAAGAACTGGCAGAACGTCAAGTCATTGTACATCAAGACCACCATGGGTAAGCCTCAGCGTCTGTACTAAGGTATACTTTATTAAAAGTTTTTTGATGTTGTAAGTTGACGTCTTTGAAAAGTCCCCAAAACTTCTCTCACGGCTACCAAGGATAATAATTAATTTTTTATTGTTTGGGAGTCAGTCTACAATGTCGGATTGCTTTATTAAAACTAACACCATAAAAGTATTCTATTTTGCACCATTTGCTTTATATTTTATTCTATAAATTTTTAGTCTTGAAGTTTATGATATATAGCAAAGAATTCGAACTTATACAGTGTTACCTAGTTGTTTTGTAGTAGCAAGAATGTTGATTAAATGCTATTAAAAGTATTTAATCTTTATGATAGTAAAACTATAACTCTTTTATATATCTACTTCATAATGAGGATATGTCCTCTTCTAAGATCATATATATATATTGAGAACTACCAAATATTACAGTCGTCTATTATTGTGTTATATAGCATACAACTCCATTAGAGTAAATATAGTTATATTAGATAATAAGGAGTTATAGCATTACATCTTAGTATATGGCTGAAAAAGCAATATATACGGGATTTATATCCTATCATTTTCCTCTGAAATTCCAGTGTTTAGGCATTTCATTTGTTGGAAATTTAATCGAGAAAATTGCCCAATAATAAACTGGTTTACAACCAAAATATTATCACTAAAGTATAGTGATGTAGAATTAGTTTTATTGGGTACTTTCAAATTGAATGATCCTAACCACATGAGAAAGTTTATTATATGAAAGCCGATTCTTTCTATTATACACCTAATTAATCGACCCAAAAGGCTACAGATAAACCCTTTGTATCCTATTCAACAAGATGTATATCAAGAAAGTATGTTCCAAAAGTAAAATACAAAATAACAGTTTCATAGATAACCATTCAAGGGTTCAAGTCTTACAGAGATCAAACAGTCATCGAACCATTAAGCCCTAAGCATTCCATTATTGGTAGGCCTTTAAAGTTGTAATTTACTAAACCGAATTAGTTGGTAGAAATGGTTCAGGGAAAAGCAACTTCTTTGCTGGTAAGTTTAGTGATGCTATTTAAATTAATAATTTAATAAGCAATAAGATTTGTATTGAGTGACGCGTACAGCAATCTGAGTAGAGAAGAACGACAGGCTTTACTACACGTAATATAGTATAGAAACACATTTATAACACATGATATTAGGAAGGCTCAGGTTCGGGAACTTTGGCTGCTTTTGTTGAAATTATTTTTGACAACAAAGACTCCCGTTTCCCGGTAACTACTTTTTATCAACTACATATTTAACATGTTAAAGACTGGTAAAGATGAGCTTATATTGCGTCGCTCAGTAGGTTTAAAGAAGGATGAGTACTCGATAGATAAGAAAACCACAACGTATTTTTCCATATAAGCCAAATATATTAACTTATTTTTAGAAAAGCTGATGTAGTCAATTTACTTGAGGCAGCTGGGTTTTCTCGTTCTAATCCTTATTACATTGTTCCACAAGGAAGAGTAATTTGCTAAAGTTTTATTTTTACTGAGTCTTATAGGTTACATCTTTAACTCATGCAAAAGATAGCGAACGACTCGAGTTACTAAAGGAGGTTGCTGGTACACGAGTTTATGAGAACCGTCGTCAAGAGAGTATGAAAATATTGGAAGATACTGGTAAGTTAATCTATGACCTTTATTGTAAAAATGGACAGTTAGTTATGGGAATACTTTTACTTACAAAAATTTTCATTAGAAAATAAGAAGCAAAAGATCGAAGAACTTCTGGAGTTCATCCAAGAAAGGCTCAACGAACTTGAAAGTGAAAAGAAAGAGTTGCAGGAATTCACCAAGAAAGATGATGACCGAAGGTCTTTGGAGTATGCATTATATAACCAAGAGAAAAAGGAGATAATTTCGTTGTTGACTGAGGTAGTTTATTAACATACTATTTATTCAGATTATTATTAGATTGATAAAAAGAGAGCAGCCATGACAGAATCCGATAAAATCAAAAGCGATGAATTCTATCAGAGGGAAAACGAGCTTAATGTAAGTTAAAGCTGGTAGCATTGCTTAACTTGTTACTTAGGAACTTAATCGAAGAGTGCTTGCAACTAAGCAGCAGCTGGGCCTTTTATCTAATGAGAAAAGGCACCTCCTTGAAGATCGTCAAGAGCAAATTCAAACTCGAGCCCAAATTAAACTTGCCATCTCGGATATAGAAAGCTCATTTGTTAATGAAGGTCGACACAAGGTTCGTAGTATTTATAGTTTTAAACTCACACTTTCTAGAACCAGCTGGCTAGTGAATTTGAAGCTATTAATAATGAGATTGCCAAATCTCATCAACAGTTAAATTTGTTGGCTCCAGAGTATAAGGAGGCCGAAAAGGAAGTCAAAGAAGCTAAAGAAAAGTATGTTTTTTAAGTTAACGTTACTAATCAGTGAAAAGCCATGATAGAGAAGATACCATCAGACAAGCTATAATTACTAAGCAAGGACGTGGGTCTCAATTTACGGATAAGAAGTCTCGCGACATTTGGTTGAGGAACGAGATAAAGTCTATTAAAGAGACTATCAAATCTGAACAAAACTCCGTACTATTTTGTTATTAACCCATACTAACCTATGCCTCTAGCTTTCCAAACTCGAAACTGATCAACAATCCTGTGAAACTGAGCTAGCAACTGCTTCCCAAGACAAAGACCGTCTTAAAAATTTACTTGATGATCACAGACAACAGCTTATAAAGATTACCGATGAAATAAAGCAGCTTAAACATGATCGTGATACTCAAACAGACGAACGCAAGTAAGTTACTTTAATAATTAGCAAAATTTGATCCTATTAATTCAGGAACTTATGGCGTGAAGACTTTAAAATTGATGCATCGATTCAATCCCTCCAGGAAGAGCTTCGAAGGGGAGAGCGGAATCTCTCTGGGTTAATGGATCCAGTATTCTTTGCGTTAAATATATGCTAAATTAGTTTTAGAACACTTCAGTCGGATTAGCTACAGTAGCAAAGCTTGCCAGAGATTTGAATCTTAGCGGCTATTACGGTCCTCTATATGAACTATTTGAATTTCCGGAAATTTATCAAACTGCCGTCGAAACCACAGCTGGATCAAGGTATTTACCATTATTATTGATATATTTACTAAGCACACACAAGGCTTTTCCATATTGTTGTAGATAATGAAGATACTGCTTCGACATTGCTCCAGGCTATGGCTAAAAGAAAAGAAGGACGAGTTACTTTTATGCCTCTCAACCGCTTAAAAGTTAGGAGACGTGACTACAACACAGTTAGTGATGCCCAACCACTTTTGAATGCGATCAAATATAGCTCGATGTACCAAAAAGCATTTGAGCACATATTTGGAAATACGATTATCTGCGAAACGTTAGAGATTGCTTCTGATTACTCGAGAAGATTCGATTTCGATGCTATGACTTTAGAAGGTATGATATATAGTTAATTTTAATAACTCATCTATCTATAAGGTGATCGTGTTGACAAACGAGGTGCTCTATTTGGTGGTTACTATGATGCCAGGCGTTCACGTCTTGAGTACGTTAAGACCAATAAACAGCTGACCATAAGTCTGAATGAAGAGAAGGCTAGATCAGAAGCTATCAAGAAAAAAATCGAAGCTATGGATCAGACTATTACTCGAACACTCAACCGGATTCAAACGTTGGAATCTGAAAAGAAGAAACTTGTTGCCCTTCGTGACCCTACCTTTGCCGAGCTTTCCTCTAAACAGCAACAAGAAGCGTATTTAATTGACCTCAATTCTCAAAAGGTATGTCTATTTATGCTTTTACGATTAACTATTACATAGAAAAAAGCAGTGGAAGAGCTTCGAATAGTTATCGGCAATTTCAACCTTAAAATCGATGCCTACAGTACCGAACTGAAATCTGATTTCATTACGACTCTTTCCAACCAGGAAGAAGCTCAGCTCAGGGTACTCAATGTAACCGTAGAAGAGCTGAGGTCCAAACTGATCGAGAAAATGCGACTAGCTTCTGAGGTAACTCTATTTTAAGAAATTAACTAACCCGAAACTTAGCTAGAGAATAGGATCAGCTCCATAAACAACCGACTCCACTCGAACCTTGAAAGGCGACGCATTGAACTTTTCAAGCAGTTGGAGAATTTAAATGAGACTATGACTTTGGAAGGTGATCGTGCTCTTGAATCGAAACAAGAAGAGTTACGTGGCATCGACACTTACCTAACTCAGCTAAATGAAGCCATCCAAGGTAAGCTTTGCTTACAAGTTAGATATTTAAGTTTTATTAGATACCGAAACTAAGTACCACGAGGAAATACAGACTCTCGAATCCCTCCAGAAACAAGCCGAAGAACTTCAAGTAATCGAGATGTATGAATTTGACTGACCTTTTAAAGATGACACAGGAGAAGATAAGCCAGGAGTTCACAGGTCAGCAGAAAAAGTTTGAACAGTTTTTAGCCCGCCGAACTATTTTACAGCAGAAGCGTGAGGAGTGTGAAAAGAACTTACGTGAACTGGGGGCATTACCCGAAGATGCCTACCGGCGGTACGCTGGCAAGGACACGGCATTACTCCAGCGCAAGCTCATCAAAGTCAAAGCCGATCTCAAGCCGTTCAGCCACGTCAATAAGCGCGCGACTCAGCAACATGCCAACTTCCTCAGTCAGAAGGATGGGTTACTGGCCCGTAAAGCGGAGATCGACTCCAGCGACCGTTCCATCCGTGAGTTGATCCAGACTTTAGATAGCCGTAAGGACGAAGCTATCCAACGTACATTCTCTCAAGTCTCTACCAACTTCGCTGAGATCTTTGAGAAGCTAGTGCCAGCCGGTCGTGGTCAACTCATCATCATCTCGGGACCTAGTTCCAACTCGCAAAACGGAAATAGCAACGGGAACGAGTACATGGCCTTCACTGGTATATCAATCTCTGTATCCTTCAACAACAAGACCGATGAAGGATTACTGATGACCCAACTCTCCGGTGGTCAGAAGTCCTTAGTAGCTTTGGCTCTCATTTTCGCTATCCAGAAGTGCGATCCGGCTCCCTTTTATCTGTTTGACGAGATCGATGCTAACCTCGATGCCGCACACCGTGGTGCTGTTGCCAACATGGTCCATGAGCTCAGTGAACATGCCCAGTTCATTACGACAACATTCCGACCCGAGTTATTACGCTACGCCGATGCTTTCTATGGGGTCACTTTCACTAACAAAGTTTCAAGGATCGGTCCCATCACTAAGGAGGTTGCTACACAGTTTGTCGAGCAGGTACTTTGTATTCATTTTAGATATTCATTTTTTTAGGAACTGATCCAGTAAATTGGTGGTGTCCATTACACTTTCAACTATACATTCAACTCATAGCGTTGGAATGTTGCGGATATGTGATGATTCGTAAATTTAATTAAAGCTGATATAGCTTTGTAAGTGTATTTTTAAATATCTATTTGAAGGTTTTTGGTGTACATTATATTGAAATACTAAGTGCATCAGATACAAAGGTTACTTTAACTTTCCATATTATATTTTATCAAAAATTACCAGTACATATTGAATAAACTTTGCCATATATGAGTTAGCCTTTGCTATGCTTTGAAATATACAGTTTTTATATGTATAAAATCATTGATTCTATATAGATATAAGCAGGGTGCTATTCTAATCTAAACTATCGCTTCAAACCACCAAAAAGACTTTGGCGATTTGAAGCTATAGATTTGATTATGGTAGTGTAGAGTTTCAACTGTCGCCATGCAGAAAGATGGGGAGCTATACAAACATTCGGTATAGGAATCCTCTACAAAAAGCCAGTAACCACCCAAAAGCCAATTTTATTTAACTGCACCCCCCACATTGATGTCAATCGATGAGATCACCTTTCATTTCAAGACTAAATTGCCAATTTCGACGCCTCCAAAGATAATTAAATTGCAACGACTATTCTGTGCTCATTTATAAACCAATTAGCTATAACTGAACTTGTAGAAATTTATCCAATTTATCTGAACAGAAACTTAATTGACAAAAATAGATTCCAAGTTCTAAACTATGTTTGAAATAAATAATGCAACTGAGAAGCTTTGGCAAAGTATATTTTTCCTACAGTTGTCAAAACTTCATCTCTTACAAACTTTTATATTTTTGAAATGTTGAGTAGCGATATCGAATTGACGAAATTAGATGTTGAGAAGCTTATAGATCTGTGTATCAAAGGTACTTTTAAATTGTTAAGATTAGTCTCTCATATCGTTACCTTTGGGCTAACATTTGCTTCCTTATAGCTAAAGATAACTCTTACTCGCCCTATTCCAAATTCCGAGTTGGTGCTTGCTTACTAACCAACGACAAAAAGTTCTATACTGGTATACTTTACAAAGTTTGTCTTTTTACTTATAAAGCTTTAAATAGGATGTAACGTTGAGAATGCTTCATACGGTGGTGCTATATGTGCCGAACGTACTTGTTTCGTCAAAGCTGTTGTAAGTACTTTTTAACTTTAACAAGAATTCATGATTAATTGATTATTTAACTAATAGAGTGAAGGAGACCAAGACTTTTTAGCTATTGCTGTATCGACGTAAACTATTAAATTCATTTAAAATATTAACTCTATTATTTAATAGTGATACCGACGTCTTTGCCTCCCCCTGTGGTATCTGTCGGTAACTATAGGATAGCTTTTATACGATTCTAATGTGTATATTTTACAAACAGCCAATTCATGACCGAATTCAACCCCAACTTACCAGTCTACTTGGTGAAACCTGATCGCACCTACCAATTGACTAACATGTCGGAGTTGTTACCGAACGCCTTCGGCCCCAAGAACTTGCAATAGTTTAGAGCTTTGGTTATACTACATTTTAACCCTAATAAATTTCAGCTTATATACACAAAATTTGTATGTATACGTGCTCAAACAGTTTTTAATTAGATAAGATCTATACTAACCCCAAGTTTCAATTTAGCTGTGGTGTGTTTATACTCTGGTGTGGTTATGGCTTTTAAACTATTTTTAGATATAGGTTGAAATGGAGGCATTATCTAACGGAAATGTATCCTAAACAAGACAACTTTCAATAACAAATTAGTAATTACGCTACCCTTCAAGAGATATAGATGCAGCTCATTTTAATTTCGTCTACTTAATTAGAACCTATACTCAACTTTCTTTGCCTTGACCTATGTTCCAATTGTTGAGGCCAAATGCCAAAACTAACTTTGATGAACTAGGACAAGTTGTCCTAATTTAATCGGACTTTACTGTTAAATGGACAAATCCAAAACTTTGATAGGAGAAGTTTCCAAATGGGCCCAACATTTTTGTTGTGTTAATAGCTTTGATAAAAGCAGGCTAATTTAGTCTACTATCGTGAAAAGTAGTATGTGTACCTTTTCAAATCAAAGTTTTGAAGCTCATACAAGTAAGCCTTACCAAATGTAGTTCTAATCCACTACCAGCATATCGCTTCAATAGTTTGAGGAAAATAAGTGAAAGCCATGGCAAGAGATGCATATAACCTATCGGGAAGTTGTCTTGAGCTTTAAAAATCATAATGAAAACCAGGTATTTAACTTGTATTTTGCTTTTACCTGCAGTCTTCACCTACTTAGTCTTGGACCCAATCTATTGAAGCTTACATTCGTTCCTGTTATCAATTGTCCAAATAGTAGCAGCATGAGCCAGCAACTTACAACTTCTCGGGTTATTAAGTTTATAACCGCAAGCAAAGATGACAAGCACCTCAGACTATCTAAAGTTAGGATGACTGATGGAGGTAGCAAGGGTTACATAGTCCAAAACTGAGGGATTCAGACCCCCATCAAACCCAGTGCCAATCCTAGGTGTAAAAGTAAGAACGAGAACTACAAAAACTACAAGGAGCAGTCAGCTCTATCGGTAAATCAATGTAATAATCCCAAATGTTGAGGCGGCTATTTTCCAAACAGCTTGCTACAATTCTATATATATCGATGGTTTGGATAACTTTAAGACCAATATAAAGGTTAAAAGACTTCAAATAAGATGAACAAAACACTTGCCGAAATTGAGGCAGTTAAGAATAGAAAAGGTAAACAGTAGGTTCAAGAAATCTAAAGTAAACCATTGTTGAGAAGCTCTAAATCTCGTTGCAAACTTCCTAGGTTTGGAATAAAGAATACTTTTTTATCTTGAAATTTAGAATTGAACTACATATTATATTAATATAAATCCTTTTAAGATCTAAATAGGTCAACAATAGTATTGTGTGTTATATCCTGAACATTTCAATGTTCAGATTTTTCGCTAGTGTCTTTGTAGCTTCAAATATCTGGACAGTATCCTAAAATTAGGGCTAGGAGGTATTCTGATAGATGACAATTTGCTTTAAAGACTAATATCAAGACTTAACATGTATATGATCAGTGTGAACGGTAAATCCTAAATCACTTAGTTGTAAACTATATATACAAAACGAATGATACATCCGAATCAATGAGAAGTAAGCCATTAAAGACAATAGATAGGAGAGATGAAGTATAGTGTCTTGTAGTCCATAAATTTATAAAACTGCTAAGATTGACGATTCTTTCACTTAAACACAAGGATATAGTGGTGATATTAATTGTCTTTAATAAAACTATCTAGCTTTTAAATTATTTGATTTGATTGTCACATATATATCTTTTATAACATTTTATTAAAGATATAGCCACTGATGCCGCTACAAGGCTATGAATTTTTAACACCGATATCTTGACTTTTATTATAGCTATCTTTCAGAATCAGCCATTACGATATCTTAATTACAAAAATGAAACCCAACAGCCTATGGAGATCAAGTAGCAAATAGATATTTTTCATTATAGACTTCTAATTTTACACTTGAACCTTATTTGAAATGAAAAGTAAAGCTGTGCCATTTAAATAGAGAAATATCGCTTTTTATAAAGTTAGAGTTAGCGTCAAAATCGGTTGCTCTATCACATATAGTTTAACTTTAGTTAAAAGTCTATGGTATTCTTTTAATAACATATGTAAGTATATCTTTTATACTTGAAATTTAGAGAGATACTGGTATGTATAAAGGATTAAGTATTCTCTCAACAGTATATATCGATGAGTAAACTATTGCATATAATAAGGTTCCTATTGTTTAAAACGTATACGTCACAGTAGTATTGTTATCAAAATATATCTCAAAAGAATGTAATCAACAAGCATCAAATAAACGATGTTCTAGAGCCTGTTTCAAAGTGATAATATATATATTTCGATTTAATTGTACTATAGCTAATAATTTTTATTATTTTAACGTACAGTTAGTTTGGAATTTTAACACTCATTTTGAGATGGATTCTATAAAACAGATCATCTGGAATTTCGACTGGATCTTCTTGATACCTCCCATACTAGGACTAAAAATCAAACTGGTTTGGTAAGTTTGAAACGTATACCTTGTACAGCAAAAAATAGTAAGAATCTAGAACTTGGTCTTTTATAGAGGATCGTAGATCATACAAAATCAAGCTAGGCGCCACCTACCTAAAAGGCTCCAAGGCAAAAGCCGCTTGATCTACCTGCCATGTTATAAACCTTATGGGTGCTATAAATTAGTCTAACTCATCTCCGAGGTGGGATAGTTTTCGATCCAGAAAGCCGCGATCAAAAGGATGTTTCGTGATTTACTTGGTACTTGAATCAGTTTTTTGAATCGGATTCCAAATGGATTTGAAACTTACTCACCAGGAACACCAGCTTCTAGTCTGAAGTGAAGATGATAAATAGCGTGTCGGAGGAGTATTGCCAACTTACATTTTAGCAACGGCTGCATTCCTTTGTATCTATAACTTATTAAAATGTTGACGAGCGACATCGAATTGACTCAACTTGACATTGAGAAGCTTATAAGCTTGTGCATCAAAGGTACTGGAAACTTAAAAATATCACCTATATTTTCTTTGAACTGACCATCTGCTTTAGCTAAAAGTAACTCCTATTCACCCTACTCCAAGTTTCGAGTTGGAGCCTGCCTCTTAACCACTGACAAAAAGTTTTATTCTGGTATGCTAGATGCTCCATTCCTCTACTAATTAAGACAAATTAGGATGTAACGTTGAGAACGCTTCGTACGGTGGTGCTATATGTGCAGAAAGAACTTGCTTCGTCAAGGCAGTCGTAAGTGTTTAGTTTAAACTATCAGTTCAAGCTAATTTGGCGATTTACTAAATAGAGTGAAGGAGAACAGGACTTTTTGGCAATTGCTGTATCTACGTAATCCATTGTAAAGCTTGTTATTCTAACTTTTTAAAGGGATACCAACATCTTCGCTTCTCCTTGTGGCATCTGTCGGTAACTATAATTTGAGGTTTATACGACACTAACATTTTTTGGGAGAATAGCCAGTTTATGACCGAATTTAACCCTAATTTGCTGGTCTACCTGGTGAAACCGGATCGAACGTACCAGCTGACCGACATGGCAGTGCTATTACCTAACGCCTTTGGCCCTAAAAATTTGCAATAGTTGGGTGTTTTGAGAAGTTACATATTTGTAAATAAACTTTTATTTTACATACACAATATTGGTAAATATATACATTAGTGGTTCATAATTTTGAACTTATTTCAAGGTTAGGGTCAGAGCATATACCCTGAGAAGCACTTGTACTCATACTCAATTAGTTTTAAGTTTGATGTAGCTACCCTTAAATTATCAATTTAGTACGATATAGAGTGTTGATTTAAACTTGTCTTTAGGTATCGGTAAAGTGAGGTGGGATGGAGGGAGTTGTAGCTTAACTTGAGTGAGCTTTAGTTTGGTAGGTATCGGTGTTGTTTATCAAAATTGAATACTAAGATTGAACGGTTTTTATACCAAATTGATGGCTAGGCTATCTCTAGAGAAGTAACGTATGTAATACATATGTATTTTTAGAGATCGTTGTACGAAGTTCTTTAAACTCAGTTGTCGATAAATTAGATATATCTGAGTTTATAGATACTTAAGTAAATTGACCCTTTCTTCACAATTGCCCCATTCCGAATTAGTACTCAAACTCTACCTGACTTGAAAATCAAATTTGTACTGCCTAGAAAGCCTGGGAATGTCTTGGCTTCATACAGGCTTAATAAGACACTACCAATCAAAGTTTAGTATTGGCAAAGATCCCAAATTATCTTAGATCCTGGATCCATCAGCCATCGATTTTTAGTCAGTTTTTCGTATGACGCTTAATAATTTGCAAAACTTTTTGAGCAATGTCTCACAATGACAGGTCACACCCAACACCATACTTTTGACTTGAAGTCTCTTATAGATTTATATAAAGCATATAGGAGTATATTTGCATGATCCATTTTTACTTGTAACTTGTCAACTCAACTTATATAACCATGAATCAGCCTTTCAACCTAATATTTGAAGACCAAACTTTCAATCTGTACTTTGATGCTAGTCCTTCGTTGATAGAGTTTTTAGATAGGGTAAGACTATTTCATAGACTTTAGCGTGCTTATTTTTATATTATTTTCCAATAGGTGAAAGAGATTATCGAGGTAGAAGATTTTGAAAGTTTTGGAGTACTGTTCGACAACCGACACGACAAGCAGTTTTACATAACAAAAGCTAATCAACTCAAGTACCTATACAACTTATCAACCAGCTACCCAAATTTTCATTTGTTTGAATTTAGAGTAGTTCGAGGAAACTTGAGTTTAAAATCCAAATTGAAGCGTTCGGTTTCCCAAGTTTACCACGTTTAATTACTTTTTCCAACCACTTATTTAAAGCCGTATTTGTAACTCTACCTTTACCTTTCCCATATATTTATCAATAAATGTCCATCCATTACTAACTTTTATGTTGTAAATCCTATTTAGTAGCTTAGTAATCTTTGCAGATAAATAAGTAATATCTTCAAATGTGCGTAAAATGGAATGTTTATAAAGATATCGATTCAGCTGACGGTAGGTTTTAAACAAAGTATGATCATGTTACCAGAATTGCCCAATATTATACAAGAGCGGATTTTTATTATCTTAGGTAGGAAGTACTGTGTAACGTTACGAAGATTGAATCGCCACTTCAACAACCTGCTAATCCAGTTGATCGCATCCTACCCACTCAAACTGTACCAGCCTCTAAATATATCAAGGATCAGTTTCATTGCTCCTTTTATTAAATATGCTATAATTACGGGATGCGACATTTACAACTTGAATAATCAGATGCACCTCAATTTCAATAATTTTTCCAACTTAAAGCAGCTGAAGGTAAGTAAGGTAGATTTAGTACATCCACTAGTGGATAGGTTCCTAGCAAAGTTAAATTTATCACATCTGACACTCATTGGCACCACCAATTTTAGTATAGTAAAAGTACCAAAGTTCAACAAACTAAAGTATTTGGAAGTCAATGGTTTCCAAAACATGGTATTTATATCGGATACGCAGCAGCCTATATCAAAGGATTCGAAATTAACGAGCTTAAAGTTAAAATCCAACGACTTGGACTTTCTTTCGATATTCAGTTTATTCCAACCGATATTCGATCAACTGAAGACGTTAAAGTTAGGTTGGATAGGAGGGGATATCGATACAACCACATTCCACAAGTTAAGGTCAATGAGTCTATCGAGTTTAGAGTTGAGTATAGTGCCAAAGCCTGGTATAGCTTTTAAAATCAAGAGTAGCAACTTCCCAAACCTATTACGCCTAGAGTTAAATGCCAGCTTCTCGACGATTTCCTCCCTTTTTATCGATGAAGATAAAAGTTGGCCAAAGTTAACATGCCTATCAACCAATTTCATATGTTTCAAATTGGAAGATCTCGACCTTTTGAATATAGCTGTCTTAAACCTAAACATTCACTTTAAAAGGTACAGTATCAGCCCCCTAGACTTAAAGGTAGTACTCGGAGCTTTGAAGAGATTAAGTATACTTTGTATCAGTAAATATAAGCTTTACGACTACCATTTTCACCTGTTGAACAACCATTACAACCTGATCCACTTATCCATCTATTTGGTTCAGAAACCAGGTAAGTACTTTAAACGATGGGTAAGTAACATGACGAAGTTACAGAAGTTGGAGGTATCTACTAAAGTTGATAGTTCGAAATCGTACTTATTCGAAAGTTTATGGCCCAACCTATTCTCCTTGAGAGTATATTTCAATATAGAGTTGGAATGAGTATTGAAAGCAAGTTTATATGTAAATATAGTTTCTAAGTTTTCAACAAGCCATTTAAAAGATCTTATCTTGAATGTACTTTTCTACTAAGACTACAAACTCGTATATGCGGCATTACATTGAACTACTATATCCATTTGCATAATCTATCGCTATATTTACAACTACTATTTTTAGTAAATTTTAAGCTATAGTATTCTAATATTTACTATAAAATTTTCTACTGCATTGGAAGCAAAGCACATAGCTTATCCTCAAACCATTATTTAGAAAAGAAGCTTATTATGAGAGGTACTGTCGAGCAAAACATGCAATAGAAAATGGGTAAAGCAAGGGGAGGTATCCATTTTTAAGTATGCTATAGAAACTGGTAGCTAAAAGTCGAAGGCTTTGACTATGATATACAAATTCAATCCTATCTGAATACCCACCTAAAAGTTAGTGAGCTGTAATATCGACTTCCATGAATCCATGTATACAATTGGCAATTTAAAGGAATAGCTTAAAATTTATTATATCTCACTATATTCACTACCCACTTCTTATACCATTCCATTTTTACTGTAGTTTCAGTAGATATATACCATCTTGAAGTGAAACAAAGAAACCGGGTAAATACCTCTTTGCGACATCTATTTACCCATCCAATTGAATTTAGCGAATCAGTTATCTTCTACCTCCTAACTTTGAGGTTCAACTTTCAAATAATCCTAAAATCCCTGACGTCGAAGTTCATCCTAAAACTCAATCATAAAAAGCGAAAGCGCTACTTTTGACGAGCAAACAAATAAATCCATAACCTTTTAGCCATGGTAGGACCCAGCGACATACCTCTATATCTGTTATCCGACAGCTATAAACTATCGCATAGTCAACTATACCCTCAATGTGACAAGGTAATTTTCTATTGCCATCGCCCACTTGAACTTATTTTTCAAAAACTACTAGTTAGTAGCCTTTGCAACCTTCCGTCAGCCCTATAAGAACGACCAACTTGACCAACGTATAGTTTATTACGGTATACGTTACCTCTTAGAAACTTATTTGAACCAATCTTTCACCCTTGCCAGTTTAACCAACAGTACTCAATTTAGTTTAACGCACAATGTTGCTTTTACCAAATTCCCATTTCCAACTTCACTATTCTCATCCGCCTTGGAAAAATTTGGAAACAGGTTTCCTATCCGTATCAAAAGTTTGAAGGAGGGTTCGGTTGTATATCCCAATACCCCAGTATTTATTTTGGAAGCTGAAAAAGAGTTTGCCGGATTGGTGACTTATTTTGAGACGTTGTTGACGTTGGTTTGGGTAAATTTAGTATATAGTTGATTTTAGCTAACAGAGTGTTTTTAAATTGCAGTATCCAAGTACTGTAGCGACTCTGTCCCGTAGGATTAAGTCGATTGTTGAACTTTACTTTGAGGAAACGGTAGATAAGGATCCAACACTTTTTGTTAGAATCTAGGTTGCATGACTTTGGGTTTAGAGCTTGTACTTCGGTAGAGCAGGCTATAATCGGAGGTTCGGCTCATCTAGTAAATTACATTAATCAATTTTATATTGACATAGTTTCTTAAAAGCTAAACTTTGAAGGTACTGACACCTTACCAGCCTGCCTATTACTGCCAGTTCAACTGGAATTCTGGGAAACCGGTAGCTACCTCCATACCAGCTACCGAACATTCTGTCATGATGGCCCATCCAAACGAATCGGTAACATTCATCTTTATTGCTTCAAACATCTTTATTAAATTTTGATAGGAGGCAATCAAGACGTTACTAGAAGCGTACGGCTCCAGTATATGTGCCTGTGTTATGGATTCCTACGACTATGAGAGAGCTTTGGATGTTGTTTTACCTAACGTCTTGGAGAAGGTTCAGCTAGGACAAACTGGATTCTTGGTTTTGAGACCTGATTCGGGAGATCCAGTTGAGACTGTTATTCGCGCTTTGCAGTAACTTATCTCTGTCTTTTTATTATCTAACTTTTTTCTTTTCAAGGACTGGGGAAAAAATCTTTGGTACAGTTACCAACAGCAAAGGGTACAAAGTATTGACCAAATGTAGCGTCATTCAAGGGGATGGCATCGACGCCACTACCTTGGCGCGGATTTTGGAAGCGGTTAAAGCTAATAAATTCGCGGCTTCCAACGTAGCCTTCGGTATGGGTGGTGGATTACTACAGGTACATTTTAGGTTTATTTTGTATATATTGAGTATTGATGTGGTAAATGATTAGAAACTGAACCGCGATACCATGTCCTTCGCCACCAAAGTTAGTGCTATAGAGAAGGAAGGAAGTTGGAGGGATCTAATGAAGGCACCCAAGACAGATAGCAGTAAAGTTTCGCTGCCTGGTCAACTTAAGGTTGTTAAGGATAGTTCCAGTGAGGTATTCTTTTTATATAAATTCAACCTTTTGAAATTCATATTTCAATTAGCTACCTACTGTCTATCCCATCGATGCCAAAGTAGAAGGGGAGGATCTCATGGAAGTAGTCTATGATGGCTACGACCCCAACTTTACCTACAAATTCGAAAGCTTCGATGAAGTCAGAAATAGAGTGCAGAAAAGTTGGAGCCAAGCTCCTAAAGTATACGATCCCATCTCTACTAGCTTGAAGGAAAAGCAAGAGAGTTGTATTGCCAAGTTGCGAGGTTAGTCTCCATCAGTTAAATATATTTGGCTGTAGTGGTAAGGTTAAAGGCATTAAAGTCACCTACTAGATGCTTTATCTGATTTTTATTATAATGTATTACTATGTGATCCTTTTCATACTCATTTGTTTTATTGTCATAACGTTGTTAATCAAAGATGACTACAGTTCAATCTACAGAATATCTTAATGGGAAACAAGCTGGTGTTTAATAGTTAAATGCTTGGATATTAGGATGGTAACATAACTATTCTTTCTATAGTGCCTTTAAGATAGGCAGTTGGAAACTAAATTAGAACTATTGATCGAATTTTTAGCTATTGAACAGTTAAGTTCGAGTTACTTTTACTTATATACTGTCCCGTATAGAAATGATATAAAGTAGCATTACAACAGACCTATAAACTTTTCTTGGATCAGTAAATTCCAACTTCAACCTTCTTGGCAATTCCCCGGAAAGTTTTCAAACAATCAACTTTTCAAACCCAAAATTCCAAGCTCTTGTTTAGACTTTGTTCAACTCCAATATTTATCAAGCCAGAGAGAAAGTGAAGAGAGTTTACATCTATGCAATCAAGCTACGACCCTATCCACCTACCAACTAGTTTACTTTTCACCAGTTTGAGCACATTACTCTTCGTCGGAAGTTTCTACATCAACTCCCAAATTAAAAGGTTACCTAGAGATAGTCATCAAGTCATCAAGTTTCGTATTGCAGTTAGTAGTTTGGTTGCATCGGTGTTGTTAACTTTACTCTACCTCTTGTTGGGGTTAAAATATAGAGTAAGTTTTATATTAAAATTTATATTGATTTTAATTTTTTGTAAAAGTTTAGTTTTATCGAGATAAGTGGCTGGGTAGGCTTGACCAAGTTAGAAGGCACTTTATCAACCTTGTTATTGACAGGAACCTTGTTCTTGGGACCCATAACTCAGAAATTGTTTGAAGAATTGGAGCTACCTTTCAGTTCCAACAATAGGCTTTTGGAGTTTCGTAACTACATTGCGGTAATGCTTAACATTTTGTCTTTACATTTATATTTTTAAATTATAGGCCCCAATAGTAGAGGAACTAGTTTTTCGAAGCTACTTAATACCCATCTTGTACTTTCAAGGCCTATCGTTCAAAGCCATCACTTTCATTACCCCACTCTTCTTCGCAGCTGGTAATTTGTAAAAATTATAGCAATACTAAATTTTTTTAAATAAGCCCACCTACACCACGGTATAGAATGGGTTCGTAATGGAGTGCCTTTAAAGAATGTTGTATTGAACTTGTTGGTGATCTTTTCGTACACCTACCTTTTCGGTACTTTTGCCACTTTTATCTTTTTGAGGACGGGTATTTATATATATGGTTTTAATTGTAACTTTTATATGTAGGTTCCTACTACGCTATAGCCATAAGCCATTGCTTCTGTAACTTTATGGGTTTACCTTCCTTGCCTGATTCAGATTTAACATATTGGAAACGCATAGGTACTTTTATTTTTAGAAGTGTATACTAATATTTATTTTAAAAGCGATCTACTGTAACTACTGTTTGGGTCTAGTTGGCTTCATATACCTACTTTTCCCCTTGTCAAGTGTGCCTACAACCCCGTACTTCACTATTTGAGAGATTTAGCTTTACAATATCCTTTTCAGTTGGTGGTGATAGCAGTGGCAGATCAAAATAGGTTCTAATGGGCTGTAGTTTAATTTATAGGAAATCCGAACTAGTTTTGAAGTTGGTTGTAATAGTAATAAAAGCTTTTTATGAGGTAGTATTGGTTATATATGCTAGTTTTCTAACTGTTCCTAAACTTTTAAACCTTCCTATACTCGTATAAGAAGTATCCATTTTAATTATGCATAACCTACATTTTTATATAGGATTTCAGTCTTATATATCATATTGTCAGTTACATAGCTACTTATCAATTAAAACTACGAGGTGGGATGGACAAGTTCTCTAAACCTTTTATCAAGATACAAATGCTTCTAGCTAAAAGTAAAGCTGGTTCATTATCCTAAGGATTTCTATACATCGCTAGATGCAATTGAAAATATTAATTGAAGTAAAAGTATATATTGGTCTTGAAATAGTAATATATGTCAACTTAACTCTCAGGCTAAGTTGGGTATTGAACATTGGAACATTCATTTTTCGTAAGAAGTCTACGATTTTGCTACCACTGGACAGAGTATTTTGGGGTTATACAGTTACTTATTCGTCCCTGCGCTTTGAAATACCTACTATTCATTAGTATACATTCTAACTAATAGTGAAGTTACTCAAATTACCTAAGACCGATTTTCTATTAAGGAGGTAAAGTTAGGGTTTCGGACTTAATGTCGGATTCTCCGATGGTTGACCTGCAGAGAAAGTGAGTCCAAAATGCGGAGGCGGACAGCAGTAATTAGGATAGTGACTCTCCGGTTCATTAAGAAAAGAGTTCACTGACAAGCCTCCAAATTATGCCTTGTTTCGGATCTACCATATAAGAAAGGAAAGAACAGAGAACAGAGAGAGGAGAAAAGAAGAGGATAAAAACGGGGAACAGACCATCAAACAAGAAGAAACGAACAGGAGAACAAAAAGGACAGTAAAAGAACAAGAGGGAAGGAAAAAGAGTTTCTGGATCGCTTTCATCAATAGAGGAAAAGAGAGCTTCTGAGTCGGTTTATCAGAATTGTTTGAGACCTTTCTTTTGAGTTCGCCCTAATCGTAGATTAAGTTTGGGTTAGGTTGATTATAACGTTTTAAGGGTTCCTAGCCAGAAGTGTCGCAAGAATAAAGCTTTTATATTAGATTTAATTATAGGGCAGTTGCCGCATCTATATTAGTCAGCCCACAACACGATACACATGTCACGTCCCATGCCGAAGGACTCACCAAGTTCGACCGAACCCACTCGACTGGAAATCCAAGGCAGTAATCAAACACTCAGCGAGGGCGACCAGCCAACAATATGTATGTAGTTTATATTGGCTACTACAATAGTGGATAATAGTTGGAGATTTGTATCACGCATTCATTTTATAATTTGAATTTTACAAAAGAAAATCAAGAGATAGTTACATACCTTAATGATTTATTGTAATTCTACATATATTATAAGCTATTGGTAAGATATAACTATTCAAGACTATATAAACTATATTACTATAGACAATAAATGTTAGATTACTTTAGCTCAATATTATAACTAAAATTATCAATAAAGATAATTAAAATTATAAATTTTATAGATAACAAGTGGTTGATAATACTTTAAGTTAGATAATAAATATACGGCAGGCTTCAAGATTTAGAGCAGCTGCTATTATAACCGTAGTATACTTTACTAGGGGTTATATGATCGAGTAGAACTCATCCCCCAAGTCGATGTTCTCAGCTTTAACGAGCAGTAGGGACATGTGCAAGCTCTCAGTTCCTAGAGCGTAGTAGACCTTACTATTATGATAGATTTTAAGGGCTAGCTTGAGTTTGGCGATCGCTTTGGCAGCTATCGCCTTATCCTTGGAGGTGGCATTGTAAATTTGATAGAAAACGGCGTTGCCCAAAGCATAGAACCTATAGGTTGTCCCATACATGTAAAAGTCATTCCCTAAAGCCACAGCGGCGTCGATAGCTTTGTCTGCCGATTCGGTAGCCAAGTTTCTAAAATCAGATACGATAGCTTGGTTCTCACTCTTGGAAAAAGTACGATACAACTGCACGAGAGCGGCGTGGAAAATGAGCTGCAGGTTCAAGCTAAAGCTGGATGCTACATCCTGTGCCCATTTCGGCTTGTCGTAGGTTAAATACAAAAACTGATTGATGACCTTTTGGTTCATTAAATTTAAGTGCTGGGCCGTGGCTTTGGCCAAGCGGTCTGTCTCTTCCAACTTGGCGGCGCTGACTTTCTCACTGAACTTGAACTTGCGGACCATAAGGTAGAACAACTGACAGATCTCGCTTATCAGTTTTGTGTACAGGCAAGAGCAGACCATAACGAACTTGTCCTTGTCATCCTCACCTTTGATAAAGTCGATTGTACTGAACTTGGGATAGGGTCGCGATGAGAACCTAAAGTCATGAGCGTAAGGCCGATTCATGCCGAAGCCGTAAAGTTTGTCCAAAATGTGACACCAGTAGAACAAACGGTTTCGCAACTCGACCGTCTCTGAGTCGGTGTTAGGTGGTGGATCTTGATCCAAACCTAAAGCGTAGCTCATCCGAATGGCATAGCCTAGGCTGAAGAAGCCCTTGCTACAATCTTTAGGATTGTGCTGGAAGTTGGCCATGAGGAGGAGGGCGCTCACGTTATCTAGACTACATTCCATATAACTGCTTTTTAATTGTCGGATTGCATGGTCGCTAAACCAATCCCGGATACTGTCGGAAACTTCGGGCAGGTAGCCGGATCCTAAGGAGCAGATAATATTGGTAAGGACTGGGGAATGCTTGGAGAAGTTTTCGAGGATCGACCTTTTGTTTACAAGTGGCAGCTGGGGGTGGCAATACTTGAAGTAGGCCTTGACGCACATATCGGTTATTTTTATCAAAGACATGCCATCCTGTATCGTATTTATGTCGATTCGCCTCGTTATTGGATGTTGGATAGCTGGGGGTGGCAACTTCTTAGAGGCATGAAGGGAGTTCAAAGTACTTGGTTTGGTATGGTGCACTATGTACATTGTCAGCAAAAGTCCCATAGGGCTTTCACCATAGTAATCCATACTTCCAGTAGTCGATACGAACACTTTTTGGTTGTTATCCATAATGGAGTTGTTGAAGAGCATGTGGATCATACCAAACTTGGAGTTGAAGTAATCCAAAGATAGCTTCGGTCGAACCTGCTTGCCAACTTGCTTGAACTTCTTGGGGTCGTAGATCTTTAGTTTGTGGTCGTCCAGGCTGATATCGATATTTTTGGTCGGGTCGCACTTGATTTTTACAGGTGGGTGGGAAACAAAGGTCTTGCTACCTTTGGTGAAGCTGGTAGTTGTCAACGTCTTGATACACAATTCACCATCTTGCTCGCTGCTGTGTCGCTGCTTCGACCCTTTGGCTGGGCCTCTTTTCTTGGGGATAAACTCGTAGGCGCAAGTAGCGCCATGCATGATACATTGTTGACAGTTGGGAAGCTCTTTGCCGCAGTATATCCTCCGTCGCCTACATACGTCGCACGCATTCTTTGAAAAGCTCCCGTCCAACCTTTCTTCCATAACTTTATTTTTAGTAGAAAAAGAAACAACGGATGAGCTCAATTTAGATTTTAGGGTTAATGCTAATTCAAAATGGCAATCATTTGAGTTTAAATAGGCAGTAACCATCTAAAATATTTGTTATTCTTGGGCTACTTTACCACAGCTTACAAAGCCACCATCTTTTCTAAATTGTTTTAGTTCACATGGACAAGACACAACTTTAAGTAAACCATGGAGCGGTCTAAGGATGTCTTATAAGTATGGCTTTAACCCCACAGCTTAAAACCTAGAAATGATACACTTCCGTCCAGGTTTAATTTGCACTTTACCTTGGATGGAAGGTACCCTAAGTTGCAGATGAAATCGCAGTGGGGATAGTATAGATATGCAGCCGCACTATAAGACCTGAATAGGTATTTGTAATCGCTTTTTTGTGTCACATATGCCGTTATGTAGCTATGTCTGAGTCTACATAGCTGCTAGAAATTGCTATTTTTAGTATAATCTAAACTTATATGGTCTAAAAGCGATGGTTTATGGTTTGGTGTGATTGTTAATTTAATATATCCACCATAAATATCAAACATTTTAATGCTGTGGTGTATGTGTGTTAAATTCCAATTGCCAAATGATGTTTTCGCTAGAGAATAAGCATTTACCTATGAGTATAAGAGTTTAAGGCACGGTCCTGCAAAAGAACGCAACTCATCTGTTCAGAAGCTACGGGTAAATTTTTACAAACTCGATTGTAGAAATGTATCCTAATTTTCTGGACAAAGGAGTAAGTCTAAGCATCACCATGTCTACCACTATCGGAGATGTATAAACTTGCAAATTAACTTCAAAGACATGGACGGCGAATTACTAATTGATGAAAGCTAAACGCTACATTCCTCACCACTAGCCACTGAATGTAAATGAAATATTATAATGTTAGACGCAGGTGCAAACGAAGTCTCACTATCCTAGATCGCCAATTTAATTCTTCAGAAATCAGTCAAATTATACGAGATTAAATTATGGGGGCGATGGAGTGAGATAGGGTAGGCTAATCTAGGGCTACACCACTTTAGTTGGTTTAAAATATCGCAATCTATAAATAGGTAAGCCATCATTTGATCGATATTGGGTATTTTTCAAGTAAGTAGATTACCCATATGAAATCAAAGATTCCTATTGCTATTCACAATATTTGTGTCAAAAATAACAGGTAGAAACTGTCTATATAGGTTGCTTTAAATACCCCTGCTATATATTTTTATATTGTATATGTACATTAAAATTATCTTGAAAGTTTAAGCAAAAACATATAAAATTTCACAAAGCTTTAATAGAAAAATGTAGTACGGTGGACGTACAATTGGACTTAAGCCTCTTTAAGCGAGTCAGCAGCCTCATCCAGGATGTCGGTGTAAGTCTTGACTAACTTCTCAGCCAACTTAGAGTCCTTGTTGTCCAAAGCCTCCGTCAAGGCTGGGAACACCTGGGTGGCGTAGCCGGCCCACAAACCGGGGGCAAAGACGATATGCTTGTACCATTCTCGGTCGGGGATACCTTGGTGGTCTAGGAACTTGCGTTCTAGGAAAGCTAAGCGGTCGTTGAGATCCTTGAGGCGGCGAATGCATTCCAAGTCCTTCTTGGGGCAGTCGGGGTAAGCTTGACCCTTGAGTGGCTTGTACTCATTCAACTTGGCCTGTAGCTTCAGTGCCTCTTCTTGGATGATAGCACCCTGGTTTGAGATTCGGGTGGCAGCTTTAAGTACCGGCTCTAAGTCAAGGCGCTTACGGCCTTTGCCTTTAGCACTTACTTGAGTCTTAAGGTCATCGATATAGGCTTCCAAATCGACACCGTACTGGGTAGCGTTGAAAGGCAATATGGGTAAATCAGCCAACTGTACGGTTAGCTTACCTAAAATCTGGGTCATGGCTTTATGCTGCTTGAATTCAGGATCTGAAAACTTCTCAACGTAGTGGAAGCTGTCGTAGTTGGAATGGTAGACACCTGAACCCTGACTAAAGCCTAAGTTGATGGAGGCGATACCTAGGTGCTGATAAAAAGGAGTGTAGTCGCTACCGGAGCCTAGACCTTGCATCTTAACCTCTTTGCTGTTCGAGTTGGCTTTCCAGTTATCCAGGATGGTACGGTTACCGTGACTAGGATCCTTTACCATAGAGGCGATATCCTTGACCAAATGAAGCATACTAGGAGTACCTTGAGCGTCGAAATTTGAGCCTTCGAATCCATCCAAGTTGATATAGGCGATGGCGTTCTTGTAGAGGTCGCTGGCATAGTCCTCAACCCATTCAGTTGAACCAATTAGTCCATACTCCTCTGCGTCCCAGCTGCATATCTTTATAGTACGTCTGGGTTTCCAACCTCGCTTGAGAAGGTACCCAAGAGTCCGGGCAACTTCGAGAACGGCTGCAGTACCCGAGCCGGGGTCGACGGCGCCAAAAACCCACGCGTCTCGATGGTTACCAATAATAACTTCTCTCTCGGGTTCAACTTCACCAGGAATGGTGGCAATGACGTTGTATATGGGGTTTAACCCGCCTTCTACCTCGTTAACCAAGTTAACTTTGGCTTCGGATGGACCTGTGTAGTAGCTGAAGTCTAGGCCACCTTCCCAATCGGGACCTAGCTTGGAAGCTCGTTTTCCCTCACCAGATAAGGCACGGAACAAAGGTTCTGCGTCTTCGTAGCTGATGGGTAAGGAGGGTATCTTTGGGAGTACCTTTGACTCTTCAATTGGTATGCGAGTTGCGTGTTCAGTTGCAGGTGTTCCAGGTGTCAATGGATCTCCGGGCCCTATACTGAGGTACGTTACTGATCCACGTTGGACACCCGATTTAGGCCTGAATGGTCCTTTGGGATAGACTTTTCCTTTGACGAAGCCATCATCTGCTGGATCTGAGTAAATTAGTACACCAATTGCACCGAACATTTCCGCTGCACGCACCTTTAGCCCTCTAAAGCACTTACCATACCTGACCAAGGCGATGTTTCCTTTGATCTGGATTCCTTTGGACTCAAGGAGCTTAAAATCTTCATAGGTTCCGTAGTTGACGTATATTAATTTACCTGTAACATTACCAGACTTTGAAAGACCATGGAAAGTAGGAACCACGTTCTGGTGCTTGCTAGTTTCATCTCCAGGTACGACTTCTTCAAGCAACTTGGCTTCAAACCTTAAACCTTTAGGCTCATCGATAGCGACACGACGTTTGACCGGATAGTTTAAATAGGGGTAGTAAGTTTTAGTCTCAGTTTGTAGGCCGTAGTACTTAAATCTTGTTTCCATCCAATCAGCCAATGGTTTACCTTTTCCGGCTAGATGCTCCTCTTTGGTGATATACTTGAGATGCGCACGCAAAGATCCTTCGTCCGGGAATCGGTCAAAACCAGCCAATGGGTCTACATACTTACGATTTCCAGGGAAGGGGCTTCCAGGGTTGAGGATGCGCGAGATAGTGAGGAATAAGATTACCGTTAAAGCACCAAAGACGACTAGGGCGACAATGCATGATGAAACTATGTACTTGGAGGAGCGCGATAAAAACAGCGATTCATAGAGCCTGTTGAAAGATAATAAACTATCTTCGCTATCTACATTTAATGGATTCTGTTCAGCGACTCCTTCATCCAGGTCGGGCTGGTTCGTTCCATAGTGCTGATTGTTGGATTGGTTTAAGGGAGCATACGCTGCTCTACTTTGGTTTTGAGTTTGATTCTGTTGCCAACTCATAGCTTTTCTCTTCTCTTAAACTACTCTTTATATGTTGTTCGGCGGTATAAGATTGAGCGTTTATAAAATAGATAGATGAAGAAACCCTTATATCCTTGAGGTTGGTGATGATGGTTGTTCAAAAAATGAGATCATTGGATAAGCTCAAGGTGGTGTAATTTTCTTAAGGGACAGTAACAGTTTATGATTAGATCACTTGGACTAATGACGTTGCCCTAAGTTTCAAGGTCATTATCAAGATTAAGCCAACTTTTAAACTTTAACTCTACGACTACACTGTCTAGCATTTCTATAGCCGATGCAAAGGCAGACTTTAAATATATGTATAGCAAGTACGTTAAAGTTCACTATAGCATTTTAGATATCCAATATTTCAAGTTTTTATGCGAGTATAAGCTTCACTATTGATTTGATTCAAAAATTTTCAAAGCATCAATTAATTCTCAATTGGAATAGATAACTTATCCAACCGATGAGTTTACAAGTTTACTTTAAAGCTTCAATTAAGCAACCATTCAATTTAGAATTGTCCTATCCTATACCATTTCGCTTTCAGTTCATTCAGGAATAGGTAGTATTTAAAGATTTGTTTCAACCAACATTACCTACATCTGTAAGTACTACCTCTTCTTTCGGACCCACTTCAACATCAAGGAGGTGATATAGCTTAATGCCCATGAGATCTATGTAGCTGACAAATTGCTGAAGAAATACCTTGGTTTCTTCCCCATCAACTTGGCTTTGTACTCAAGGAATGGGATAGCGAGAAAAGTAGATCGGGACGCAGTTCCATAAGTTGAAGAAGATATTAGATGAGCCACCGAATAATATCTACGGCAGCTCCTTGAACTCATCTAACTCTAGGCGTATATTGGTTGCTTCACAGAATTAGATAGTTATTCGATTAAATAGTTAGTATACTTTTAGTTTCTATTAGGCTATTTAATTCAAATTTTTAAATGTATATTTGATATCATTAAAAGAACAGTAACTGTTAGCATGTCTAAGTATTTACTATTATCGTTGGTATATGTGAATTTCACTTTATCACTTCTTGGGCACTCTAATCTTACATAGAAAGAATGAATATAAAAGCATAGGTCAACTAAATAAACTCTAAGTTGAAACACGACAAAAATCTTCTTAAAACAAAACTAATATAACAAAAATATAAAATCTACTTTTATTTGATACTCACTCATCGTACATATTCTTCTTAAGATCCTCCAACTTCAAAAACTTTTGTTGCTGGACTGGCTTACTCACCTTCTCCACCTGTTTCGTCTTTGTCTTGCTTTTGACACTTTTATCGCTAAGCTTCATAGGTTTGTTGGTATCCCTCCGCTTATTTTTACTTTTACTTTCAGTCTCAATTAATGTATGGTTCTTGGTGACGATGAGGATGTGTTTACGAAGTGGATTCAACCCCTTGTTGTTCTTGGACGAGATGGGGAAGATGTTGAAGTCTTTGAATCCGTAGACTTCTTTGAGTTCCTGGTGTTTTAAATAGCTGAGTATATGGAATAGAATTAAACTTACCTTTTGCACCAGGTCATAACGTCGTGCTAAAACTTGTCGTACGACTAGGTCACATTTGGTCAGGACAATTTGAATACCTACATCCATACTAATTAAAATTAATTTTAGGTGCTTTAAAATATACCGTTACTTTTTAAGCTTCTCTAAGATTTCTCTATCGCTGTTCTTTATACCTATAAAAAGTTATTTTAGAAAAAAATGGCAAATAAAATTTACCATGTCGCGCATCTAATAGTAAAAGCAAACATTTCAAAGTAGATCGCGTATTCAAGTAGTTAAATATCAATTCCTGCCACATAGTCTTGACTTCTTCTTTCACGTAGGCGAATCCATAGCCAGGCATATCAACCAAGTTAAACCTATCTTTACAATTGAAGAATACTAGTTGTTGGGTAACCCCTGGTCGATCTTCGTACCTCACCACCGAACCTAAGCCAGTACCTTGACCAAAAAGTTGATTCAGCAGCTTACTTTTACCTACATTACTACGACCGAAGACGGCAACCTCCAGCAAGTCGGGTTTAGGTATAGAATTTATGGTTTTTGCGGCGGCGTAGTACTGTATCGAGGGTAAGTTGACCAGAGTTTCCGACTTGGCTACACTTTTGACAGGTTTAAACCGCTTGACGTTCCCTAAATCTAAGCTGTCTAATAAAGTTAAAGTAGATTTTTGCACTGGTGTTGCCATAAACTTTTTGCGGTTGGAGAGTTGTTGAGCTTCTACATCTTTGGCTGCTGTACTGAACTTTAAAACACATGCTGTAAATTTGAGTTGGTTGGCTATTCTACTTGTAAATAATCTGCTGTTGGTCAGTAAACTCATATCACCTTTACTGTCTATATTTTGTGTTGGTTATAAGTTAAATCTATAACAGTACTTGCTTGTCTCTATTATAAGAAATAAAGTTTGCTGATGTTGCTTTGATTTTTATCTTTGAACTGAATTGTCAAAAATTTGGGTCTTAGTCCAAAAAATTAGTTGCATAATTACTATATTCAATCAGTTAATATTTCGGCACGACTATCAAATGTAAATATGCATATATATTTCCAACACCATGATTCCAACTTTACACTAGCATTGTACTTGGATATCATCTTAAACCTACATAGTAAAATCATACGTTCTCTGCTGTTGAAAAGAGGTAGCAGCCACATGTATCCTTTGTATAAAATAATATAAACTTTGACACTAGAAGTTGCAAGTCAAAGGGTATATCTACTTTTGGGTTGGATTTGTGTTGTAGATAGTTAGGCTAACTATGAATTTGTATGCTGATAGGAAATATCTTCAAATATGAAAACTGCCTGGTACAAGTTTGAGAATAAGCGTCTTTGATTCCCATTAGAACCTAAACTTTTGCCTCTGCCTCAAAGCATCATGAACTTGGGGATACCTTTTACTGCTGCCTGAAGCTACAAATTCAGTTATTTATAACAAGTATATTTTCAATATGGATTGCTATTTGTCTTTGTAATTTCAAATATATTTTCGTGACATCTTTTCACTTTCATAGACCTGAAGTTCACTTGTTTCACCGAAGCCATTTCCTAAAATTTACTTTAGGAATCCATTGAAAATTGCCTTTTGGAACGGAACTCGTAACTAAGCTATTGAAATTTGTGTAATGGAACTGTAAGTAGAGAAATATCGAATATATTAGCAATATTCGAAGGAGCAGCATCCTTCAAGCTAGGTAGCTTAACTAAAATGAGCTACACCATTATATATTTTATTTACTCATTTAGTAACAATTGAATTCTAAATTTGAGGTAGATGTGCTTGGTTAAAAGTTTGAAAAGATATTGAATAGATAGGTAAATATAGCTTAAACGGTATATACTTGAAAAGACATCTACCAAATCCCTATGTAAATTTAAGCATAGCTATAGTTTTAAAGTATGAATAAATCGATTGAAGAACCATTTTAATAGCAACCTAATATCTTTCTAGTGTATAGCTTAAACGTGGTATTCTTGCAAGTAGATCTAGAAGTATTGTGTGTGAAGGAGCATCTGATGATCACTTAAAAGTATAAATTTATTACTTAAAAATGGCTTTAATATGAAATTAGCATCTTGTATTTTGAGAGAAACAATCATATCTTTATATTTATTTAACGATTCCCTATATAAAGCACCATTTGCCTCAATTTTAGAATTATAGTGCAATAAAACCATTCACCTTTATATTATCTATCAATCTCCAGCCTTAACAATCAAAGCTGCTTGTAGCACCCCAAAGATTCATAAAAAGATCTGGGAGCTAACTGGAGACAAGTAAATCGTTACATCAACGCGGTACTAGCTTTAAACCAGCGTAAAAACAGCAACGACGTACTGGTTTGGGAATCTTTTACAAGGTTGCATTACAGCAGTACCCAGATCAAGCAGAATATCTACGAGGCTCCCGAATTCTTACCTTGGCATTATAGGTTCGTCAAGGAGTACGAATCCAAGCTTCAGAAAGTGGACTCCACTGCCAGCTTACCTTACTGGGACTGATCCTTGGATGCATAAACCCCCATGATTACCTCACATTAACTCCAGCTTATATGAGTGATAATGGGAGCTTGGAATTAAGTTATGGTTTAAAAAGCAGTGGTTTCAATAGCATGTGCTATAAGTTCCGATACAGTCACCTCCTAGAATAAAAGTATAATAAAATTGCCAAAATCTCACCTTTTAAGTTGAGAGCTGACTTGTAAGCAAATATGAATCGAGAAAGTTCTCAGAATTTGTCTACTCTTTGGAGTCTTACTATTTCGACCTATACATTGGTATCAGGTATAAAGCTGATTTTAGGCCTCACTTCTTCCTTAGCGACCTACTATTATTTATCTATCACGCTTTTATCAACTTGCTTTGACCCAAGTAGCAAATCCAGAATCCCAAATTGGACCAGTGCGAAAAGAAGGACTACTGTTTGAAAGTAAGCCCTAAAGATAAGCCATACGAGTATGGGGACATCATTCAATTCATTCTCAATGAGTCTAATTACTACTGCTACGACTATCCCGACTAACTAAAGAATATATAACAGACCCTTGATAGAACTAGTGAAACTAGTCTCAAAGCAGGCTCTGATAGCTGCGATCTGGAGACCAAGTACAATAAACTGATTGACGGATTGATTATCGAGAACACAATAATAAAATTTGAGAAATTGGCTAAACTTTCAACTGAACCAGCTTGGTCTCTTAGGACTGGAATACCCTTTCAAATCCCTCTCTGGTTGTTGAATCGAGTTGAACAGCCTGAACAAAGCCAAAATTCGACAGCTGGAAGCTAAACAATTTAAATTTAGAAAGTTATTAAAGGTGCTTGGTTCAGTACTTGAAATACTTTCCTAGGTGTGAATTTAAACTTTTTAGCAGCCTTCCTTTATGACCTGGTGATCTAAGCTAGACGATCTTGTAGAGAAAATTTTAAAGATCCTTCAATATCAATTAAAAACTATTTGTATATTTGAATTATATTTAGCTACATCTTTGTTCTTATTTATATATATATTAAAGTACTCTAGCGTAGTAAATTTTATTTTTATATATCATGAGTCATGTAGCTAGCTATGAGAATGAGTATGAAATGTAGTCTTTGTTTATTAGTAAAGCTCAATATCTATTAGACAAAAGAGTGAAGCAGCTATATTACAAAATCAGTTGTAAAAGCTTCTCCGTTTAAGTTGAGATTCGAGGTTATAGCTATTGTAGGAATACTTTTTAACATAATAAGAGCGCTTACCTTCGAACCTACCAAAATATATCAGGTTCAGGAATCTTTTTTTTCAAATTGGTAGGTACAATATCTTGGTTCTAGTTTCTGATGACCAACTTTCTAAGCTTGAGATGAGGCTTCTTGAAGCAATCTAAAGATTCAGCTAAATTTAAGTGGCTGTGGCTGAACTCGAACTAGGTCAGATCCAGTAGCTACGATGTGATAAGTTAGACAATAGTTTTAGGATCAGACATAAGATTTTGAAAGCTCAAAAGATGGCTAATATGTCTGGAGTAAGCATACTTATTAAAGTCGCCAACTCTCGATTGAAACTACTGTAATATACGTGCAGATAATTTAGATTGTGCAGGTACCCTTTTAAAAATGAGCGATTAAATGGACTACAAAGGGTTAGATGCTTTACCTCTGTTGTACTCGAATATGTGTTTCAAAAGCTACAGTTTCTTGATCCCCATGTATTAATAGTATACCATTATTATATTTTGGAACGAACATAGAAAATACATATAACTCATAGTTCTTAGTGGCACTCTGTGACATATTACAATCCTTCTAACCAAACTATTACTACCCTTGACACCTTCTATCCTCTTCAATTTGCTGACATTTAGTTTATGGTTGTAGCATACGCATAATATAAGTATTTTGTACCATACTTTATTCATCGTACTAACTTGCTTTTGATGGAATCGAGATAATTATACGCCTTGAATTGAATAAATGCTAGTAGTAAAGTAAAGTTAACTGTTGGATTTCATGGAAAATTATTTAAATACTTTCTGCATATGTATGAGCTTATTAAAGCTGTCTACTTTTTATAGTTGCATTTGTGAAATCAAACCGAGTTGATTACTTGCCACTATTTAATCAATTGAAATTTTCTGCCAATTATGGCGTCTAGTTTGGAATTGCATCCATCACCCACAGCTCTGTAAATGAGTGACCAACGAATACTATTCAAGAATCTAGGGATGAAGTTTTTAATAGATTAAATATACTGATGGATTTTCGGGGTAATAATCGAATCAAATAACTTCAGCATTTACTCCATGAACTACTATTATTCAAACGAGATCAAGCTGTGGCTCAAGTTCAAGCTAGATTTGGTTTTGATAGCTGTCAATCGAGGAATTACTGCTACTAGGTAGCCCTTTCTGCCCTAGCTTGACTCCCTACAAACAAGTGATATACTATTAAAACCAAGCTTTCAAATACATAGTAGCTTCAGTTCGATGAATCTGTGAAAATAAGGAGGATGGAGGTGACAGCTATAGTCCTAGCTTCATAAAATATTGAGCTGGAGTATGGATCTATTATTCAAATATTTGGTATACCATCGACATGGAGCTTTCAAAAGAAAATCGACTCCAGGTGCTTAACTCAGTATTGATGAGTGTTTAGTAGTTTCAGATTGTCATTGAAAGGGTAGGCAATGCTAGTAGATTTGATGTAAGTGTAAGTTAGGGTATTTATTCATATAAAAGTTTTAAAATTACTTTCTAATTCTTAATACTTGGATCAAAAAACTTTTAGTATCATTAATAAGGCCTATACCTATGTTAATATATCGATGAAAACTAGGTAATTAAATCGGGGGACATTTGAACTCCATTAGTAAAAACCACAACACCAAACTGATAAGTCCTCCCGTCGATTGAAAGGGAAGAGTTTCTACGACTACTAACGGTTTAAAATTCTGAAATATCTTATTAGAAGCTTCACCCAGTTAGATTTAACGATAAACTTTATCTCTCGACTACAGCTCTACTGTTACTAACAAAAATACTCCAAGTCTTTCAACCGATATCATGTGCTGTATAAAATAGTTTATAGGGACTTGTCAGATCAAAGTAGTCATCTCTTGTCCAACCTTCTAGGATTTTCTTAACTGATGGATATACTACTTATTAGAGGTAGAGCTCCTGGAGCTCCTTCCAAATATTAAAAATTCTACCCTCAGTCTTCCATTTTAGAGTGGAACTTTTACTCTATCCATCAAAACTATTTTTCTGGTTACTACAAAGGCGGCCCACTTACCTATTATCCTTCTAACAGAGCTTTTGGACACGAGTACTCAAACTACTTCCGATGATAGGTTAGGGCACCACCTTCCATAAACTCAAGCCTTTCTGTTTCACATTAATATATTGCCAAACCCTTTAAATATTCTTCAATCTTCAGCAGTAACATGGTGAATTTTACAACTCACGATAAAAGTTGAGATATTTATGAAATATTAATGCTGAACAAATAAGTGTCACTCTAATTTGAAAGTTTCTTGATATGGAAAAGTGCAATTCCCTAAATATAGAGTTCCTGGGACTCAATAGCTTGTTACAAACTTTTTTGGTAGTGCCATCACAAGTAGTGGTACATGGTTTCCATAGATAGTGGAGAAGAATATTTTCTCAAGGGTACTTTTTATACCTTCGTTATTGGATTGCTGATTACTCATCATATTTAAAATAGGCACCAGTTCTGTTCGTATGATACCAAGCATTGACGGCTGATATCAAGTCTTTAGCATAATCATTTAATACATCGTACCTTTTTTCATACAATAAGATAAGATTAATTAAATATATTGCTCAATACAACATTTAATTCTATCTCTCGCTTTTCTATATGAGTAAAACACACCACCATTTACTATTATTCTAATTTTAGATGAATTTCTTTAGGTATAGTTTAGTTCGATAGATAGAATTTGATAGTCTACAGATTTTTCAAATGGTGTGCTAACGTTTCTATAACTTCGGATGCTCCTTCGTTTAGCTTTTGAAAAGGTATAGAGTACCATCGATCGTTAAAGTCCAAGAAATATATTTATAAGTAGGAAAGTATATACACTACACCCATACATGTATTAATTTTAAATCTCTTCTAGTTAGATGTATATGTTTTATCGATCTTTGGAAACTTTTCAAAGATGGAGCTTTCCGAAAAATAATATAGGTGGAGTTGTAATGGTGAACTTGACTAATTTATTTAATGATATCAATTGAAGAACATAAAAGGAGTTGGTAAATACTCTTTAGATATCGCCACCAAACTACACTTTAGATGTATCATTTACTTAAGTATGTAGTTCTTTGAATCAACCTTTAACTTAAGTTCAGGATAATATATACTCTCATCTTGGCAAGCTTACGATGCTACTATTTTTTATACAGGTTTCAAATTGATTTCAAAATCTAATATCAAAAAGGAAAGGTGGTAGACGGAAGGTGGAAGTAACTCTTGAGACTATAGTAAACTAACTTGTGATACAAACACATACTAAAAAGTTTTGTAAATTATGAATATATAAAAGTTAATAGATGGGATAGCTAAATAACAAATTAATCAAAATATATTAATTAAACTAAGGTCCCCAAAGTAGATGTTCCTATTTATATTAGTTTTATTTCGGTAGGTTACCCACAAGCAAGCAAATAGAAGTAACGTCAATTGGTAAAGCATAGTTTAGGAGCGGGAAACTAATTTAATGGATCAAGCCGATACCCATCAAAGTTTACAATTTCAGCAGGGATATAAAACCTCAAACACTGCCATCAGCTATCTCAACTCGATTAATTTCATTCTTTCCAATTAATGGCTCGATCCCTACTTTTGAGCTCCTTACTGCTAGGCTTAGTCCTAGGCCAGTACGCCACCTGTAATGACAAGCTTGTCGAAATCTCCAAGTTTGAGAACAGCGTAGTCGAAGAGGATTCCTTGGTCAACATCAGAATCAAGCACAATGCCCAAGCTCCCGAGATGAAATCCATCAAGCTGACCTACGGTGACTGTCGCAGCAACTATTACGAGACTGTCATCGGTGAAGCCAATATCAGCGACTTTGAAGACAAGAAGTTCACTTGGGCTACCCCCGCCAAGGACAAGCACCAGCTGAGTTACAACATCTGTATCAAGGCTTGGTCGGCTCGATGTATAGTAGGTATAGGTAAGCCTTTCTCTTTCATTCCTTCGACTTTTGACTACAACGATGCCAATAATGTATGGAGGTATGATGCCGTCAAGGATTTTAAAAAGGTTGGATCCTTCCAAGCTGATCTCAGTCCCAAGTCAGTCGGCATCGCAGGGGCCGGTATGGCAGGTATGTTCAGTGCCTTCCTTCTAGATTCTACCAACCTCAACTACCAGGTCGAGATGATCGAATCCAACAAAAACCGTATTGGTGGACGCATCTGGACCTACCACTTCTCTCAGGGTAAACGCTACGACTACCATGAATTGGGAGCCATGCGCATCAATGCCAAAATCGTAGCATCTAACGGCACTACCATCGAGGATAGCATCAACAAGAACGTCTTCCAGCTTATCAACTACCTTAATGCCAAAACCAACGTCCAGAAAGACAAAATTAATTTGATTCCCTACAACTTTGGTAAGACGAGCAATCCCTACTTTTTAAAATACAAGGAGTGGAATCAGATTGAAGATGGATTCGATCGACTGCCCAAGATGCTACGCAAGTATATCCTCAACAAGAATATCTCTGTAAACCACGGCAAAGTATACCAACTTATGAATGACGATGCCAACGTCGAATTCAAGTACCGTAAGGAAATCAAATTGAACGCCCCCTTCTATAGCTCCAAGCACGACTACTGCCATTGTGGCTGTACCTACTCCCATTGTCAAGTTTTGGAAGCTCCCTAAGTTTACCAAGCCTTTAATCGACACCTTAAACATCCAGGATTACACGCGAGCTTGTAAAGTATTACTTAAATTTGAGAGCCAGTTCTGGGATACTAAGGAGTTCTCTGGACAGTTGGAGCCAGACTCCAGCACCATCACTTATAACATTATCTACCCCAGTCATGGTGATTCTACAGTATTAATTGCCTCCTACGTCTATATTCAACGTCAAGATATCCAGGTAGGTGCTACCATTGAAGAGATGGAGATGATCGCCATCGATGAGTTGATCAAGATTCACGGTCCAATTGTTTTGGAAAATTACGTCAAAGGCAACATCCAACGCCACTGCTGGCAGCTGGATGCTGATGCTTTAGGTGGCTTCCCCATCTATCGTACTATGGACGACAACGTCAAAAATTTGACACCTTTTGTCAACATGGAGCAGAATACTGTATTTGTAGTTGATTCTACTGACCAGCATGCTGGTTGGATAGGCGGTGCTTTGAATGGAGCTATTCGAGGCGTTTTACAGATTCTTATTAAGGATGGTCATATCGATGAAGCTAAGAAAATCGCCAACGATTGGAATGCCAAGTTCTATCACTTGTAGTGGTATCTTTACCGTTGGAAGTGAAAATTAATTTTAAACTAGTTTACCTAATACTTTATCATTTCCCTTTACTAATATGCATACTAAAGGTTTTTTGATTGCTTTGTATTTATTGCTGATAGTTTTGGTTACATAGAATGTGCTTCAATTTAAATATAGTAAAAACCTATATTGCGCCTAGAAGATAAAGTATAGTAAATATAGTTGATAAAAACATCAAACAACCAATTTAACTTTATCTTGAGTTACAGGTCTATATCAATAAAGTTATTGTCCCAATACTCGTTGATGGAGTTTACCTAATTTAAAATTATTAAAGGTATATAAAATTAACTTACGAAAATTTTGAACTCCTCACTTTTGAGACACTCTTCGATGTCTTTAGAAATGTCAACTACTTGAAAATTAGCTTTTGGATGCTGAATTATACTACCTGATGTATTGCAATCCAGATCACTCTTTCTCTTCCCCCTTCCCTTTTCTTTATCCCAAACTTTACGCTTCTTAGGTGTGGTTCCTAATTTTAAACCACCTTGATTGGTTTTATTCTTCTCATCCTCCTGTAAGGCCTTAGTGGGCTGCGTAACTTGTGAATTCAAAGGAGAGACAAGATTTGAAAACTGATGATCTGAAGTGATTATATTGACATCGTATAGCCTCTTAACATCTCTTGATTGTAAAAGGGGTGACTGGTATAGATAACCACTCAAAGTAGCATTCTGCGGATTTTGCATCTCCATCGAGGTAATGTAATTTGTAGGCTGATTATTTGAAGCGATATCTTCGACATTGGGTGGCTTCACAACGGCACCTAGTTGGAGAAGGGGCGATTGATAGGACAAGGTGCTCGAAGTGCTATCTTGCTGGACCTGCATATCGGTAAGAATATCCATCGGAGCAACATAATTTGAAGATGCATGGTTCAGAGCGTTAATTTTAGCATCAAGCGATTGAATGGTATCTCTTGCCACTATATTGGAAGGTAAGTATGATACATCGCCGGGAGTAAATTTCAGCGGAGTATGTGCTTTTATAACAGTGTTGATCGAAGTAGCGTGATTTAAAGGCAGATTATTGGGAGTGCCAATTTGGGTATCAAACAACTTGATGTCTCTTGATTGTGAAGGGGAGGATAAGTATTGCAAACCACTTGGATTATTTTTCTCATTGTTTGCAGGATCCTTCAATGTACTTTTCTGTAGGACTTGAAGATCTACGGGAATATTCATCGGAGTAATGTAATTGGAATGTAATTGCTTTGGGGTGATGGTTTCAATATTGCATGACTTCTTGAAATCACTTGATCGTAGAGGGGAAGATTGAAATGGTAAGTTGCTCGGAGTTTTTGTTTCCAGAGTTTGCATATATATGGGAGTAGCGTAACTTGGAGGCAGATGGCTCGGGGTGATAGTTTCAGTATTGTGCGACTTTTTGATGGCACTTTGTTGTAAAAGAGGAGATTGAAATGGCAAGCTACTTGACGTATTTCTCTGCTGGGCTTGCAGCTCTACAGAGGCATTCATTGTAGCAGTGCTGTTGGAAAGCTGATGACTTGGAGCGATAACTTTGGTAGTAGATGACTTTTTGTGATCTCTTGATCGTAAAAGGGAAGGTTCGAATTGAAAGCTATTTGAAGTGGTTTTCATATCAGCACTAGGATTCTTTGATGCACTTTCCTGTGATTCTTGTATATCTTCTGTGATGGTATTCATTGGAGTGACATTACTTGGAGTTGGCCTATGTAGAGCTTCAGTTTCGATATTGAGGAGTCTCATACTCTCCATTGAAGGTAAAAATGGCGACTGAAACGGCTGGTTACTTGCAATCTTCTCGATGATACGCAAATTATCATCTAGTACGTTATTTTGAGATTCAGAAAAGCGTATATTTGACATTAACGGCTTAGTTGAAGTGGGGTTGGCGGTTATAATAGAAGTGTTATCCGAAGCCGTGTCCTTTGAGCTTGACTTTTGATCTTTATTGGTTGGAAGCACTATATTAACTCTTATATAGTTACTGAGAAACTCAACCGCCTGCTTGGTATCATATTCATCATCAGTCTTGATTTGTGCCTTTATATTTTCTATCTGCTTAACTTTAGTATAGAGCTGTTGAGTCACTTACTTTGCAGTCGTTGAATCGTGTGAATTTAAGGGCAATTACGTTGTCTTTGGCTGCAGCTTTCAGGTTGGATATCTTCAAGTTCATCTGATCCAACTTAAGCTTCTCCTAAAAACTTTGAACAATTGAATAGCAATTTAATTACCAAGGCCGTCTGTTTTCCTTCGATGGTATTGATAGTTTCTTTATCCCACAGGCTGCTCTTGATCCTTCCGGGCTCAACTTTAAGGATTTGTAAAAGCTCCGAGTCTACGTCTATCCCAATATATAACCCATAGTTGGCACATGATTGCCATTTTTCCTTGGTGAATTTCTGACTAAAATTGTTGGATGGGCCTGAATGTTTATCTTCAATAGCGACAGAGTAGTTGTTGATCGGTATATATTTGGAATTCATTATTTGCCTTCAAGATTTATATTTTTCAATTTAGCTACAAGAGCTTTATAGTATATTGATTTTATGCACTATTTCTTTTGTATACAGATTGAAATAAGGATATAATGCAAGTAATTGTAACCAATTTGATTTCTTCATTGATGGATGATAAGGAAGTGATAACCATCAATAATTTTACAAATTACTCGCTATATCTTGAAACACATTAGACTTAACTTTACTTTTACCATCGCTATTGGTAAAGATCCTAACTAATATAAAGTTTTCTACCGCCAAATATCCACATCTATTTGCAATAATACCAATTTCTAAAGATTCAAACCTTTGTTTTAACTAAATTTGCAGTTCACCATCCTAAAACTATTAAAGAATCCTCTACTAATCCAATATATGCCTTTGATAAAAAACATATATTTTGACGGATTGGATAATTTGCTTGCAACTTATACGCATATGTAATTATAAGACTATAAATGGCTTTTAAATTTACATCGCTGCTATTTCCGAATATTTTAAGACTATAACTTAATGAACTGTAGTATATTAGATATGTATGTAAGTTTGATGTTCAAAATAAAGTACTGTGATCCATATTCTTCAACTAGATATATCTCCTATCCAATTTAGTATCTTTCGACAAGTTCAAAAAGCATAACTTGCTATGCTATTAGTACTAAGCTCTATAAAATAACCACTCCTTATACTAACAATAGCCTTTATAGTTAATTTATATAGCAATGTAATGGATTCATGCATCCTTACTACATACACTAAGATCAAAAGAAAACTACAATGTCTGCATCAAAGCAGTCTTGGTGAATAGATGTGGGGACAATTGGCTGTTATACAGCTATTGAAGAGTTGAATATTTCCCCATAAATGCATGAAGGTGGCTTTTCATTGGTCCAATAAAAGGCTAAATCACGAGACATAAAATAAACCACAACTTAATTTTGCCTGCCATACGTATTTTCCAATGCTATAGAGCAAGCCATTGCTCCAAATCCAAGCAATTACCTAAATCCATGAAAATGGTAAGTTTTAAGCAAATGGTATGCAATCCAGCTAGGATAGTGATTAGCTGGTTAGCTATACGCCTATGACTAAACCAAAGTAGAAACACTACAAAATTTACAATGATAAACTTGGAAACAAAATATTAAAACTATAACCTTGAACTTTTTCCACTACAAATTATAAACGCTTATTTTCAACTTTTATACCAAACTTTTACTGCATAAATTTTACATACATAATGTCTATACAACGCGAGTCCCCAATGAATACCATAAGAATAGAACCTAAAAGTCCACACATTTCACATGGTAATAATATAAGGCTAAGACGTCACAAGTCAAATAGGTTTTAATATTCCTTTTATGCTATAGACCCACATGAAGAAAATGAGAGTGACGAACATATGGGCTGAGGATGTCTTATGTGCCCAAGATATCGATGACGAGACCTTCTACCAACTTCCCAACCGAACCCCAGTTAGTTGTGGCATCTGCGGTAAAGTCTATCGTCACAAGATTTCCTACCTCAAGGTAATGCACAATAGCCATACCAAGCGTATATTTAATTAATAACTAGCATCGTTGGGAACACCATGAACTTTGGGAATCCTGTTTAAAGTTCAATTTAACAAAACACCAGCAGGTAACATTCATATTTGAAACCATAACTTAATTTGATTATATAATCTTTCAATAAAGGTACAGATGATGGAGGTAACTACTTTAATTGCGAATACACTTTAAACTTTACCTAAGGCGGCACAAATTTTAATGGATATGGTCAACCATGACGAGTGCAACCAAACTTTATCCTCCAACGACTCCAGCAAAACTACCCAATCCCCCAAATCCTAATTAGTTTTATATTTTATTTTGACTTTACGAAATGAGGCCACCTTCCCTGTTTGCGCAATTTTATATTGCCTGTATGTATTCTAATTCCACTATATCTATTCAATCGTGCGATTAAACCACCTTCTCTACCTTTTAATGAACTTGGTTCAATTTGTATCTGGATATTTGGATCATTTTTAGGTTGTTACGTGTACTATTGTAGACAGCAATGTCGTAATATCAATTATGCATACTTTAAATTACGATACCAGTACCAACCTTATTCTGACTTTCAACTTAATTAACTATTACGCTGACTAGTTGTTTATATTTCTAATAGGGACATGGATAGTATCCAGCTTTAGCACAACCATACCAACGATCCTCTAATTTAAAAGGTATCGGACCCTTAATTCAATCCCATCTCTTCACCATTAATCCTAAAACTACATCGACATCGATTCACTTCCTTCTATTCGGATACTCCGATTTACTGATGACAACTTTACTAAGCTTGGGGACAGATATTAGAGTCATACTCATCTTACATTTCCTCTTCCTATTTGAATCGATTGTTATTGCAATTTCCAGCATTTATGCAACTGATATATAGGTAAGCTCTGTAATTGAAGGAATATTAATGAGATTGTTGTCAAAGAACTTGTTGAACGCCATTTCACTGGTAAGGTAATTAAAGAGTAAAAGAAACTTATTTTTTTGGGCAGGTATATGCCCATTACTTTTATAATCAGCTTATTTTAAATCAGGCTATTCCTTTACAATTTAGAATGCCATATCAGTGCTGAAATTAAATCCTGGTAAACTTTAGAAACTAAATGAGAATTGAAATTTCCATTCCTATTAGTACAAGGTTGGGATCACAAGCTAGAGTTAACAAACTAGAAGATGGACCTTGTTAGATTTTTAAAAAGATTGCTACTATAACAATAAGACATACTTTACAGCTTAAATTTATATTTTTAAATTATTTATAAGCTTCACTATATCTTAGGGTACATATATTCCTTTATACCATAATAGTAATTGAGATATAGTAAGCAGAATAGATGTATTCACTAAACACTAGGTTTAAAAAGTTTTCGATTGAGTATATTATAACATGCTACTGCTTTTTTGTATGCAATTGATGGCACTAGTATTAAATATAGTATTTCACTATTCACAAATACTGCCAATATGTGATAAGGAAATTCATGATAGAATGTGTCCATTATACACGAATAAAGGAGGTGCTACTTCTGCTCCTCTTGACTCCAATTTCCAGGTGGAAAATTGAAATTGGATCATAGTAAAGAATGGAATAGTACTGAGTTGAATTTGAAATTTGCAAACTATTGCAAAGCCATCTTAACATAGGGGCCAAAGTTCCAAATTAGCTGCTTCTAGAAAACTATATATTTATAAATCCTCAAACCAATTTGTAGATTGACAATTATATTTATGGAACATATGGAAGTTTCCAAAGCACATAAGCCTAATGGTTTCTCAAGATTGGCTAAAATTTACTTGAGATGAAGTAAGCTAAGCACAAAGATGTAGAATGCGGAGAAATTATTAGTAATCATGAAATCTCCTAAGTAGTATACTTATTCTCCAGGTTGGCTTCCCTTTTGAAAATACATCCAACCTTATTTAAATCGGCATTCCACATAAAGTACATATTTCGTGTGGGCAGACCTAACCAAATTTATAGCAATGTCACAACAGAAGCCCATTTTCAAATTAGTCTTAGGTAAACTATGATAATTGAAAATTTGCTAATTTTTTATAGTCGGTGATGGTGGTACCGGAAAAACAACTTTCGTAAAGAGACATTTGACTGGTGAGTTCGAGAAGAAGTACATAGGTAAATTTAGGATTACAAATTGATTATTTATTGTTGTAAAGCCACCCTTGGTGTCGAGGTCCACCCTCTCAACTTCCACACCAACTTGGGAGAGATTATCTTTGATACATGGGATACCGCTGGTCAGGAGAAATTCGGTGGTTTAAGAGATGGTTACTAGTAATTTTTAAATTGATAATTTTAGCTAATTGTGCAGTATCAACGGTCAATGCGCCATCATTATGTTCGATGTTACCTCGCGTATTACCTACAAGAATGTCCCCAACTGGCACCGTGATTTGACCCGTGTCTGTGAGAACATCCCCATTGTTCTCTGCGGTAACAAGGTCGACATCAAGGTACTTTTAAACTCTACCCATATACTTATTTTAAAAGGAACGTAAAGTCAAGGCCAAGGTCATCACCTTCCACCGCAAGAAGAACTTGCAGTACTACGATATCTCGGCCAAGTCCAACTACAACTTTGAGAAGCCTTTCCTTTGGTTGGCTCGTAAGTTGGTTGGGTAAGTTATTTTTATATGAAGCAAATATTTATTTTTGAATAGTAACGCCAACTTGGAGTTCGTAGCTGCCCCCGCCTTGGCTCCCCCTGAAGTTCAGTTAGATGCTGCCGATGCCCAACGTATTGAGCAGGAACTTGCTGATGCCCAGGCTCTTCCCCTGCCTGAGGAGGATGGCGAGTTCTAAGCAACTTATTATAATGCTCAACAAAGAGATGAAAATTTGTTTTAATGATTAAAATATGAAAATATTAAATGCTTCGATATGTACTTGTATATTCTGTTTTGAATATCTATTGAATTGTGTTTGATATAGCCTATATTAGCTTTTAGCTATTGCTATTTGCTGATGCTTTTATCTAGTTTCTGCTTTACTAGTTGAAAAAATTTTATACTTGAATTTTAGAATAGAATAGGCCAACAGTCCACAGTAGAAAAGTATTTAGTGGCTACTAATGTTAAACTTAAAGCAAAAGCTGGAAGACTTGCCAACAAAACTATACTTACCTTCTACCTTAATTAAACGATATACATGAATGATAAGCTGTTCAAATACAAATATAAAAAATGAAGTCCAAAGTGAAAATATAAAGCAACTAAATCTAAACTGCACATATAAAAATTGAAACCTAAAGAATACATAACTTTAATAGAATAGAATGTCAAACAATATCAGCATAGTTGGAAAAATAAACGGAACTTGGCAAGGCAAGGTGATTAGTTAAGTTAGATAGATGGCTCGGGCTTAGATATCGATAAACTTCCAAATGAGACTAGCTCTTGGTCAAAAACTTTCGAAAGGTACCGGCAAAATTAGTCTGCAGGTTAAGGTACGGGTAGTTATCTAAAATAAAACAGTCAATACATAAATCTCAAAATATAAAGCTTACTATTGGAGCTGGATTCACTAGAAGGAGGAAGTTCCATTGATCGCAGCAACGTATCCCTTTCATCTTGTAAGCGCTTCAAGTGCATGTTGGCATCCAAAAGTTGCTTTTCGACGCACTGCACGTACTCCTGCTGCCTAAGTAATGCTTCTCGTCCCTGCTTACGCATGAGCTGGGCCTCCTTCTGGGCTTTGATGAGCTCGTGGCGTAGCAGTTCATTCTCCTCCTGCAACGTATACTTCTCACTCTTGATATGGACCATTTCTGACTTTAATTGGCAGTGGTCGTGTCGTAATTGTGTCAAAGCGGTCAAGTGGCTTTCAGTTGTAGTCTGTAAGTCATGTACAGCCAGTCGCAACGCTTCAACTTCGGTAGTTGGTATACCGAGATCAGAACCATTTTTGCGTGACGAGCGATGAGTCGACGAGTTCTCGGGATTCATAAAGAAGATGGAAGGAGACTCGGAGTCGGTGGCGCTGATGACGCTTATTTGACTGGGATGTCGGCTCATAGAACGGGCCCGTAGGGAGCCTTCTGAGTACAATGTTGACAAAACGTTCTTGACCCAGTGTGAAGTCTTCTGCGGCATGGAGGGTTTCTGGTGGCAGAAGATTCCCGTATCGGATTCCTTGGAGTACTGCTCAGCGAGTTCGTCGAGTTTACGCTTGGAGACCTTACTGCTGGCGGCGATGGCGTCGTTGATGAGCATGGTGGCTGAATTGTTGTAAGCTTCAAATAGCTGGGCTGAAGTCAAAAAGCTGATGAGCCCTTCGAACTCATCCATAGCTAGAAGTTTGTCGAGGTTCTTCTGCAATAAAGCGATAGCAACACGCATGATGGTCTCAGGCGCGCCTTCCGCAAAGACGACATCATATATCCTCTGGACTAAACTGAGTGGGAATGTATATGCGAATAATGAGAGGAACCACTGCGAGGCGTACAAGGCAGTGCTTATGTTATGGGCTGACAAGTGGTTGGCGAGTTTGGGGATATACTCGGAAATCAACGCTCCTAGTTGGTAGAGCCTCAGCCTCAGCCCTTCCATTCGAACAGTAAACATAGTACGCATGTCGTAAGTTTCCATTAACCTAGGTAGATATAAGTAGATGTCGCATTACATGAAATTTACCTAACAAAGACACAGAACGCTTCGGCTTCAGGCATCTAAAATAAAAGTCAGTCAAAGTAAAAATAAGCTTTTACATTCATAAGCAAAGGTCCCATCATAAATCCAAGGCCTTGGCAATAACCAACCTCTGTATCATACAGCGAATACGCTTTCATTATATTGTACAATCTAGTCTGACCAACCCCAAACTCCTCTGCAAACATAGGCAGGCGGGGGAAAGTCCTAGGTACGTCTCGGAGGATAATCTTTTCAAAAGGGAAGTTTTTCTCCTCCAACAGCTGGTAGTACATGGTCTCCAAGTAGGTGGACCCTGACTGGCTCATTGTTTGCCACAATGCACCCCGTAGTACAGAGGGAATACCCAGTCTTATTTTAGCGGTAAGGAGGTGCGGAGTCTTATGGGCAACTCCAGCATAGTCGTGTACAACCGTACACCAAAACTCCCAGTCGGGTAAACTTTCGTAGATAGCCGAGAACGAAGCTGGGTCGGTTGGAGTGTCTTCAGAGATGGTGGTTCCATTTTCAGAGGGGGTGGATGGGTATGGAGATACCACGTCGGATTCGGAGGATAACGATATGGATGCTGATTCACGGTGGTTAGAGGGTAAAGTGACCGGGACGTAGTTAGAGGACAGTTCTTCAGGACCGACGTCCGTCTTAAATATGGGGTGGGTTATCTTGTCGCTGAAAGCTGGCTTTGCATCTTCCTCCTCTTCAACTTCCTTATTATCCAACTTGTCGAGTCTCGCTAATAAGAAAGGCGTAGTATCGATCTCTGAAGCCAAATACTTTTCGTTTTCGCGTTCAAACTTGTCTAAAAGGATATCCCGCTCTTTATCTTCCAACTCAACTACGGTAAGCCGGCGGTTAGATAACACTGATTTGACTCTACGCATGGGTTGTACGTCGGCTCGCATGCTCTTATTACGCCGGCTGTGTTTTCTAAAATCTTTAGATGCATTTGTAGCAACGTCGGATTCAAATATCTACATTCCCATTAGTACCAAATATAAATTTGCAGTTACCTCATCGGAAAAGGCATCCAAGTTCTGGGTGATAGGGTTTTCGGGTGGTGCAAAGCTTCTGGCAATACGGACCTTACGGTTAGTTTGCTCCATGTCGTTCGAATCTTGGCTGTGGTGAGGTTCTTTAACATCGAAATCAACTCTTCCCTCAGACATCATCATAATTTAGTTAGAATGAACTACTTGTGCAAGAAAAGTTGGTGTCGATAAAGGCTGGAGTAGGTATTGTGGGTGGATAATTAACTAAAGTTTGTATAACTCAAAGAACAGAAAATTAGAGCAGTTGTGGCCAAGAGCGAGCTTTTCATCCCACAAATAATTCGGAGATATTGCAAGGTAAACAGTGGATCTGGTTCGTTGAAAAGTTTATTTATTCCACTAAATGTTAGAAAGTTGAGCTGATTTGATGTTGCGGCTATCCTTCATATTTTTGGTAGAGCGGTTTAATGCTTGAATCTAAGTTGACAGGTTTGCAAAGTTTAAAACGGAGGGGCCTTTAACTTGATTCAGTTCATTGCAGCCATCTTTCCAGTTTGTTAATGAGGGCAACGTTATGCTGGTCAAAACACAGTGTTGGTTGCCCTAATGATAACCTACAGAAACTTGTGATGGTCGATGCTTTTGTAGATTGTGTATAGACGTTACTTTGCCTTCAAATTAGGGTTGTGTTTGTTGTAAAGACATAACGTAATCGTACCTATATCACTGGTTGATAGGAAACATTGGTAGCAAATGCTTGTATATAATTGGCTACTATGTTTAGATTAGGTTAATTGGAGTTTTACTTTGGCATGTTTATTTGATTTTCAACTTTGTATTTTATAGCATAGCATCACCACTAGTTTAGGGGGAGGATTATCAGTTCGAGGGAAATGGTAGGAAATAGGAGGTTAGTAAAATACTGATGCATAAAATCTAGAGGAATTCAACAGCTTAAACATAAGAATAGTCTAATTATAGCTTTGATATAAGTTGACATGTTAAGATCGAAAATCTGTAAAATTTTTACATTTGAATTCAAAAACATATATATTTCTGGAAATAAGTGTTTTGGGGATATAGACTAACTATGAGTTTATTACTGATAACCAACTCTTCGATTTATTCATAACAAACAATTCTCGCAGATGACATATGCGTAGCTCTACGATTGCAACAAAGGCACATCTACTTTTACCTAGATTATCTACATCCTTTACGATTTTCCAGTCAAATATATGTTGGCACATGGTACTCTAACTCAAGCTTTATAAAGCTCTATATTTTTAGGTCATATATCATTTGACAACTTGAACCTAATACTATAAATTTACTATAGGTATTTCAATTACCTATCTACAAGCTTTGAAACTCTGACATCAAAAGCTTATGTTATTTCGATTCGTCATCAATTCCAGCAGTCCAAATCCCCAATCAAACTTTCTTACACAAGTCCTACAGTACAGCGATGCAACGAGTAACCAGATCCCAAACTAAACAGAAGCGAGATATCGAAGAAACTACAAAGACTTCCGAACCAAACGATCAAAAACCAAAGGAGAAGAAGAAAGCTTTGACTAAAGCTAAACCAACCAGTACCAAAGATATCGTTAAAGAAGCAATAGAATTGAAAACCAAGGATAAAGCCGAGAAGCAAGACCAATTGCTTAAACTAAGTCCTCCCGGTGCCATTAGTTTAAAGGAAATCGAAGCATCGAAATCCAAATACCATGAATGCTTAAAGAGTAAGGAAGCATCCTTTTCAACTCAAGAAAGCACTGCTTTGAAAAATTTCCGAAAAGTCATCCAAAAGAACGATGGGTTCAAAGATTTGAGCGAAGATGCTGATATTGTTGAAATCAACAACTACTTATACGGAGTTGAAGGTGTCCAACAAAAATTAGATTTTTCCAATGGAATATCCCACGGTCAGTTGATGTTAGTTATGTTATACAAGCTGATGGTACTTATTTTTATTATCTTTATTAATTTGATAAACTAGCGTGGTAAGTTCCGAGCCAGCTTGATAAAACTCATCAAGGAGAACGAAGATGCAGCATGCCTCCAACAAACGAAACTGGTGTACGATCAAGTCGAAGCAAGTATTTCCCAGCATCTGAAAAGTAGTTCTTTTTTTCCATAAAAGTTAATCTTTTTGTAGCTAATGTGGATATGACCGAGTACCTGCAAGATCATCTAGTAGAGATTAAAGGCTGGGTTCAAGAACTCTCCAAATTTCGGGGTGTAGGTCCAGCTACCGCTTCCTGTAATTTAGCAAATACTAAACTATAACTAATTATACATTAGATATTCCTCAATATGTTCAACCCTATATTCCCCTTGATGTCAGACGAAGGTCTAGTTGCCCAGCTGGGAAGTGATGCAGTATTGAAGTACGACATCAAATCCTATTTGAATTATGTAACATATGTCAATTCCAATGTCGTCAAGCTTCAGTTGGACAATCCTGAATCCAATCAAGAAATCGATGTGGCGACGATGCCAAAGTATTTGGAGCAGTATTGGTTTGTGAACGCGGCTTAAGGATAGGACGTCATGATTGTAAATACTAATCGTTACATTTGATGTTTCTTTGCAAATATTTAAGTTTTTTTGTACCTACAATTTTTAAATTCGCTTGAATGTATTAAATTATAATGTTTTGCTTTCAATATTAGGTTTAGAAGCTATTAGGTTCAAACGTTTAAATACAAATATATATATACTGATTTATATTATCGTTTTAAAAGTATACTTACAGAGCTTTAGCATATATAATAGCAAAGATAATCCAAAAAATACATTGTCAAATAGCACTTTATATATAAGCTATATAGAAGCTGACTGCGAATTGATTTGCTTCTTTAATAAAAAGCCGTGGTATGAATTAATGGTACTTGTAACATTTAAAGCCATTTAAATTTATTTGATATATAATGAAGCGTAAGGGAAATACGTATGTGGATATGGAATAAGAAGGCAGTAAAATTATATGCTATCTCAAATAATGTCTATTTTAATCAATAATCGATTGAAGTACTTTAATGAAGAACAATTATTTCGCAAGCGCATATAATTGAAATTATAACGATAATAATTGACTATAATTAGATGGACATAGTGGTATTAAAACAACATGTTTATTCCATAAACCAAGAACAATCAATTTCCATACCTACAGATAAATCTAGATTCGGTACCACTAGAATGAGGGCCAATAATTCGGACTCAGCACCTAAAAGTCTAAAGTGAAGGTCAGCACTGCAGGAGTGATCCTAAGCAAGCTTCAAAACCTTTCAAAAGAAATATGAACCATCCAATTGAACGTCTACAAAATAGACAATTGAATATCGTATCTTCTGGGTCTATTAAACTTCATTACCTATATACTTAACTTTACGATGCTTTTATCGATCCCCAGCCCTACTTATATGGTAGTTTGGAATTATTTAGTGTTCTTCTCAGTTCATATAACGTATCAACGGCATAGGCGAATCGTTAGCAATATCCATTTCCTCTTTCTGAATTGATGGAAGAGTAGTTTTCTGTAGTTAAAAATTAGAACTATACCATATCAAAGGTGTACTTTAAGGCTCGGTTTAAGAGTGATCTCTCTATTAAGTTCACCTTTATCGCTTGGTACACGTTGTGGCAGTGTATCGCAGAGTACAGCCTCGTAAGCCGCAAATCGGACCCTCGGTCGCGGATTCTCAATTTGTGTATCGGCATTCTCCTCCCCATCGCTAAAGTCATCCAGTAACGAGTTCATGTCAGCGACTTCGGTGTTGATCTGCATCCTTGGGAACTCTGAAATATTAGTTAGTGTTTGCTACAAAATCACCGTACCATGCAATCGTTTTGAAAAGCTAAAGGTTTCAATCAAAGGTTTGGGACGGAGCTTCTCGACAATATCGTAGTTGCGTAAGGTAACTCCATTGACAAAGCTATTGAACGCGGTGACTAAGATCCGACCTACCAATCATTAATATTGGCATAGAATTAGATTATGCTTACATCGATACCTGAAAAAATCGGGTCCAGTGTAGATAATACCATCAGCTGCGATGGCTGCAAGGTCGGTGAAGACGTACTTTAATAGGGTAGTTAAGGATGGTGAAAGATTGCGGTGTAGGTAAACATTGAACTCAAGCTTCACGTTGCGGACCTTATCTTCACAGATTAATAGGGCATTAGCTACGTTCTGACAGCGCCGATCCTTAGTTAAGCAGGCGCGTATTAATGTTAATCGGCAAAATAAAAGCTTGAAACGAGCAAAGTTAAAGAACCGACGTAAAATTTGGACGGTGTTGGTTTTCAGTTCAGAGATAGGATCAATGTTGGGCTGGGGTGCATATGAGGTTGGGGTTCCAGGTACTAAACTACATATCCGTCTTCGAAACAAAACCCATTTAGCTAACTGTTGTATTCGATGCGCCGAATTATGATTTGATTTAACGATACTTGACGAATTAAAACTAGTGTCTGGTAGAATCGAAGTGTTAGAAGTCCCATGAGAGCTCAGACTGGGATCAACCATTTCAACAAATGTTAGAGCTGGTAAGGTATAATTGGTGCTTTCTTCTCTAGTCTGCAGCGATGCATTGGAGTTTTCGTGGGAGCTCAAGCTAAGATCAATCGTTTCGGTAACTGTTGGGTTTGCTACAATTCCATTACTAACCTCTTCCCTGGTTTGTATTGATGAAATGGAGTTATCGTGTGAACTTAAGCTAAGGTCAACTACCTCGGCGGCTGTCGAAAAAGTTTCATCATTGATTCCTGTATTTTTTCTGGGTCGTAAGCTGTAGAAGTTGGATATGTCCTTAACAGTTGGGCTACCATTAATCGATCGTCGCGGCCTAGATACTGGAGTTGATTTAGATCCAGCTCTAGCTTTTACTTCTAATCTGATAACTTTGTTAGTTTTGTTGTTTAGCTTGATGGGATTTCTCTTCTCAACTGGCTTTGTATGTTGTGTATCCAACCCTTTAACTAATAAGTTGTCGACTTGAGTGGGAAACTTGGAATTGCGAATAGCTGAACTTCTGGTATAATATCGGCTGTTACCATTTGATACTGCTGAATTTGCGTTGGAAGCTAAAGTTACATTGGCACTTTGCCTTAATTGGTCGTTAGCTTGAGTTCCATTTCGAGAAATATCCAGCTCTGCAGCTACAGAACTTAATTAGTATATTATTCAAGTTTATAATTAAAGCTTTATATAGTTAGTACAAATATAAGCATTTGGAAAATAATTTATTAACTATTAATTTAACTTTACTTGGACATTTAAAGATTTCATCCTGTTCATTTACTGAAAGTGTTGAAGGCTCCGCATCTTTAACATCAAGCTCTTAATAAAAATAAAAATCTATAAACAATATTTCAAAGTAGTTACCTATATCCGACCGTAAAACAACCAATTCACCATTGTTCTTACTAATTCTTATTTCCTTCAACGTACTAGCTGGATAGGGATACTGTGATAGTTCAGTACCGCTGATGCCATTCTTTTTGCCTTCACTAGTTGGTTGACTTCCATTCTTTTTTCCTTTCAAACTTCGCTTGCTCTTGTTATCTCTAACCTTGACCTTATTCTTCATATTTGGGATTATATTAACCATCAAAGATAGAAAGCCTGACGAATTGGTTTTCAAAGTTATAATCCTCCTTATAAAAGCACCAAACGAAATATCGAAGCTAGCCAATAGAATAAGGTGAATTTTAGAATATATAGTGCCATATAAATATGCACCCTCAAATGAGATTGTTTTTTATACTACCTCAATTTTTATATAGCCCAGCTTTTCTAAATGAAAATGTTGAAATCGGATTGTATAAAAGAAGCAGAAGGAGCATATTATATAAGCTTTAAGAGGTAGTAAATACATTATCAAAGAGTAAAAGTCAACTAAGCTATAGATCTGAAGATATAGTAGCCTATACTCTGAAAATATTTTCAGATAATGCATCTTTGGCAAGATACATATGCACTGGTCTATATAATGGGCACTATCATTTCATTTTAAAGATACAAAGCTATAAACTAAACTTATAAAGCTTAGTTGTAAAGTATTTCTTATACGTACAACTAAGAAAAACAGCTGTATATAAAATATGGAACTATCAATTGATAATATAGTTACTATATTTCAAGATTTAAGGCAAAAAAATACATATGCTTGGAAAAATCACAATATAACCACCGTGTTAAGGTTAATGGTTGAAGTGTTTATTGGAGACTATTGAAAAGATTTTTGTACCTTTACCTTTTGTAAGGAAGCCGAAGCAGCATCATCCAAGAACCAGTAAAGGTGGCCGTGTGCAGGTTGAACTCTAGTAGCTGGGATATTATGGTCCTTCTCATCGAGTATACGCACGAGCATATCTTTCTTATTATCACCGGTAACTACGAAGGCTACGGCGTGGGCATGGTTAAGGATGGGGTAGGTAAGAGTGACACGCTTCGGGGGAGGCTTAGGGGAGTTTTCGATGGGAGCTACCCACAGGTCTTTCTCGTCTAGAAGCTCATGTCCAGGGAAGAGAGAGCAGGTGTGGCCGTCAGGACCGATGCCTAGGAAAATAAGGTCGATGGCAGGGAAACGCACTTCATTCTTATCATTGAATACTTTTACCAGGACGCTCTCATAGTCTTCAGCCAACTCTTCGGTGTTCCCTAAAAGCTTCTCGTTGATAGCATAGATTTGACTAGCTGGGATAGGGACGTGATCGAGGAGCTCCTTCTTGGCTAACAGGTAGTTGGAATCTTCATGGTTCAATGGGACAGCGCGTTCATCAGCGAAGAAGACGTGCCATTTGGTAAAGTCAATGTCCTTGTTACTCTTGAGAACGGAAGCCAAAGTCTTGGGTAAGGAACCGCCGCTCAACGCGATGGTAAACCGACCATGCAACTTGATGGCATTTTCACTGGCTTTTGCTACGAACTTGTCCAAAGCGGCACTTACCTCATTGGAGGCTGAAAAGCTGTAAACTGTTGTTTCGGTAAAGTTGCTCATTCTAAAAACGTTGGTAGGTTTAGTATCAGATGTATAAGATTTATGTTAGATGTATGGGCTATAAAGACTGACCTGTGTTTCTTACAAAGTAGCTGGGTTGAATTGGAAACAAATATTCTTCCTTCCCTGAAATAATTTCTTGTCTAATGAAGCGTGTACTGATTTGTACGCTTTTGATGACGATATTTAACTAATACGGCTGCTTGATGACTAAATTTTGGTTCTTTGGATTGATTAATAAGTTTCTAATGGGCAAAAGCTAATTAAAATGGGTTGACAAATAAAGTTAGTTCATTTTGATAGCTTATAAGTGGGTATTGGTTGAAAGATACCAAAAGGAAACACGCTTATCTCAAATAACGGATAAATTATCTAAAGAAGCTAATAGTACTGAAGTATACTGGTAATACTGCTATTTTATTGGTTTTACTATTTACCCTCGATGGTGCACCATCGAGATTACTAATTAGGAGCAAAATAAGATGGGCATTCTAATATCTCTAGGATTCATCTCGTAAAGCTACAAGAGGCAAGAAGTACAAAGAGCAAGAGTATCCAGGTACATTTGTTGAGCAGCACTAGAAGATGAGTAAGTTTCAAGTCCTCGGTGCGGGAGCTATGGGAACCTTCTTCGCCTCTCAACTCAGCTCCAATAAAAACAACGTAACATTGCTATTCAGAGATCGACTTCGACACCAGCATTTTTTAGACCATGAGCAGACGTTGACTCTTGTCAAAAATCAAAGTGAATTTAGTTCCAAAATAGGGTCAAATTGTTTGCAAGAGTTGACATCGCCTCTGGATACAGTTATAATTGCCACGAAGGCAGACGGTTGCTTAGAAGCTGTAAATTCAATAAAACCCTTTCTCAACAAAAACAGCGTACTTATGCTGATGCAAAACGGTATGGGCACTTTAGAAAAGGTAATTAAAGCTTTACTTAAAAGTAACAGTGACAGATCCCAACTGCCAACGCTTTTAATCGCCACCACTACACACGGCTGCTATCGAAAGTCGGATAACCTTTACAAGGTGTACCACGCTAGTGAAGGGGACTTCACCTTTAGTCCTGTGGCTTACAGCTTAGAGGACCCCTTTAAACCAAATCCTACTACTAATAACTACAAACTTGAGAAGTTGGTTTCCAAACTAAAGTCCAGTGGAATTTCCAAGAGCGGGATGGTGGAGCCCCAAGTTATGTACGAACTTTTACTCTCTAAACTGGCGATCAACTGCTGTATAAATCCAGTGGCAACTCTGAAGAGGTGTAGGAATGGTGGCCTACTATTCGATTTAGAATCTATTGAAATCATTGAAGTACTGTGTAAAGAACTGGCAAGTCTATTTAGATTGCTGTTAGATCCAGCCAAGGTTCAGAACAAGTACTTGTTGAACGAGGTAAAGTTGTATGAGCATATTCTAGAGGTCACCTATAAGGTAGGTATGAATAGATGCTCCATGCTTCAGGACGTTGCAAATTTTAAAAAGACTGAGATCGACTTCATCAACGGGTACGTAGTAGATAAGGCTAGGTCCCTCAACTTGGTTTTAGATATGAACATGCAGCTGTTACAGAAGATCAAAATCCTTGAAAATAGCTATATTAATAAGAACTAATTAATTATGTTTGTTGCTTAACTATTTTAAGCATCTTTTGCTATAATTTACTTAACTTGTTTTCTACACCTCCAAAGTTCATTATTTTGAACCCATTAAGTATATTTCATGCTTACTACATTTACTTTTTGCATGATAGTTATACATTAAATATATCAATGGTACTGCTACTAAAGACTGCTATATATATTCATTTAATTCACTATAGAGGAAAGCTGTATGCTTTTTACAAATTATTCCTTTTATTATACCACTTTCCTTTACAACAATATGCTTATATACTAATCGCTCTATAGTTACATATAGACACTTAAATTACTTGATGAAATACTATATAATAGAATAAACGATAAGTAAATCTTTAAACTTTAATAGCTATAAATCATTGTCTTCAGTATACCAATCCAACTCCAAATTTTCTGATCGCATCAATAACTTCGACATATGTAAAGATTCATCAGCCAAAAGGTAGTACGGTACACAGTTCTCAATGAGTTTTAGAGCTTGCTTTAGTAAACCCAACTTCTCCTCCCTATCCCTACCACTGGAACTGGAAACCACTTTTATCCAGTAGAAGATAGCCGTACACAGCGCATAGAACTTGTAGGTGGTACCGTGGTAAAAGAGATCGTTCTTCAACCTTAAAGCACACTCAATAGCTTGTTTAGAATGCTTGATCGCCTTATCCTGGCTTTCAGTTCGAATAGGTTCCAACTGAATCTTCGAAAAGGTTTGAAAGAGTTGGATCAAGGTCGAGTTGTAAACTAATTTCAAATTGAGTTCGAACCGATCGGTAACCTTAACCTTCCAACCTATACCTTGGTTGAGATGACGGAAGGTTAATGAGACCTTGTTCTCCCACAACAGCAAGTGCTGGTCGATGACTTTGGAAAAGTGGGTCAGTTGAAACAGTTGGAACTCCCTGATATTATCCATGAAATCGAACTTCAATTTGATAAGATACAGCAGCTGACAGATCTCCGAGAACAGGCTTAGGTAATAGGTCGAACTTAGCGTCGTAAACTTGAATTCCAGGCTATCTTTATCCAAATAGTCGAACGGCATGGATCTTGGTCTTCGAACGGTAGCTGAGGCGGTAGTCATGACTGAAAGGTAAAGTCATACCAAACCCGTACAATTTATCGACAATATGGATCACCCAGTACAGTCGGACGCGTAACTCCTGCTCATCTTCACTTAAGTGTTTAGGAGATTCCATGTGTAGACCCAAACAGTACGAGATCTTGATAGCTATACCTAAATTTAAGAAACCTGATTTACAGTCCTCCTTATTGTGCTGGAATTTACTCATGATTAATAAGGCCGAGATAGTATGCAGGGTAAACTTATGGTAGTTCTTCTTCAATTCTAATTTGGCCAGGTGGCAGTAGTACTGCTTGACATCCTTAGATATAAAGGGTAGGTATCCTATGCCTATGCCAACCACTATGTACTTCAGTATATTGGGCTGGTTCTGGTAGTTTAGCACAAAGTCTCTTCGATTCAAAATCGGTAGCTGCGCGTTGAAATATTGAAAGAAAGCATCTATCGCCATTTCATTCACTTTCTCTTCGATCAGTGTATTGCTCAGGTGCGCCAGCTCTATACACCTACCTATTGGCAACATATTCTTATCAACAGTATCATTTCTGTTTTTGTTAGAAGCGGCAATACAGCTGTTCAAGCTCTTGGGTTTTGTATGATGAACTACATACATAGTCAGCAGCAATGCCTAACGGGCTTACGCCAAAGTAATCCAGCTTCCCGGTAGTTGAGACAAAAACTTTATGACTGGGGTCCATGACGCTATTCTTAAATAGGTTGGTAGCCATCACGTACCTACTACCATCCACCTCTATCTTTATACTGCTGTAATAGTATTTTACTTTGTTGAGTTTTTTGTTGGCCGTAGCTACTCGTTTATCATCTTCATCCTCAGTACCACTCGTCTTATTTATAAAATCGAAGTTGGTCAGATATTTGATGTCTAAAGTCGATGGGTTGGAAGGTGGTGTAAAGATAGCATCTTTTCTAGGTTTCCCACGTTTTTTGGCTACGTACAAATAGCTACAGGGCTCATTCAGAAACTTGCATCGGTAGCAGCCGGAGATCAACTTGTCGCAATACACCTTACGCTGCCGACATCGGTCACAAGGTTTAATCGATACACGGGATGCACTCATATAGACTGGTAGTTAGATAAGTTTCGAAAAGGCGATTTATCATCGAAACTTTCACTTTTATTCATTAGCATAAAGGTAGTTGACTCCAATGGCAATATCTTTTGGATGGTTTATTTAATATTAGTTCCTATGCACAATGGCAGCTAATTTTTGCTATGATGTAAAAGCTGATCCATAAATTGCATTTATATTGTAGAAAAGTTTATTTTTAATAGTCGCCCCATTAACTTGGGGAATGGCAGCAAATACTTATATAATTACACTTGAGTTAAATGTATATTGCTGCTGTTCCTCCATGTAGTCTAATTTCTACACTTTCATTTAGGAAAATAATACCATAAAAATAGGTGAAAGTAGTGTTTAGCTAATAGCCATGCCATAAGTTTAACAAACTTATTCATCTAAAGCTGCCTACAAAGGGAGTATGGACGTTTAGTATAAATTTTTCAGTGAATAGCTAAAGTTAATATTCAGATAATTTGAAATTCTAGCCTTCAGTACAAGCCTTTCCAAACTGAGAAATGCCTTTTCTGGGTTTGTTCTCAAGCCTTAATCCGACTAAGAATTCGCTATACTTGTAAAGAATAACCCTTCATTAAAATCTTATAAAATGCATATTACTTACGTTAAGGAAATTACTTTATGTAGTTATAGACTGGTTTTGTCTAAAATTTGAAGGCTGGTGAGTATTTCCACGCTGTGTAGGCTATGAACTGGAGCTACTTTGTATCTGGTAGAAAATCAAACCAGATTGAATAGAATTTGATCATTTAATAACAAGCCTTTAAATACTAATTGTTTATATCACCAAGGAGCTGCCAGTTTCTATATCAGGTACTAGTCCAACTTAGCTCTAGAAGAAGCTGGTAGATGCCCTACTATTCTACTCTTCTATATTTATCAAAGCGTCACAAGTATGAGATGTTAATTTAAAGTCATTAGTCATCTATAGGACTAAGGCTTCAGAAGGAAAAGGTGAATTCAGCCCCTCTTCCTCCTAAATTAGTAAAGCAATTTATACATACTTTATAAATTTAACCTAGTAGAAAGAGCATCTAGTAATTCATTGATATCAAAAGCATATATTGATACCATGTACATAATCTTCAATTTAGTTTTGATTTTATTACAGCAACTATTAGTTCTCACCGAGTAGTGTTGTATCTGAACTTTTCATTCTCAAATGTATTGACTAAAAATGCTGCAAATGTAGCTCAACCAAGAATCCATAGCTTATCTCTAAAAGTCCATGGAAACATTCAAACTCCTAGCACCTACATTCTGCTTTATCTTAAATCTGTATAGTATAGATAAAGATAGCTACTTGTACAAGCTACCGAAGAGTGAAGAGTTACCATCGTTGATTCAATACATTTTGATATCTAGAGCTAATTGAACAAGCAAGGTATATAATATTAAAACTGAGTTATTTTATTTAATTCTGGTAATGGTATATATAACTATCTGACGGGAATTTCCTATCAAAGAGAGCATTATATATAAAGCCACAGAACTTATAAAAATACTGTGATCCAAGTAGTATCCTAATTATGATTGGTAGTTTGACGGCAATAGACTCAGAAATATTAAATTGATACTAAAATATACTTTAAATCTGTATACTTATATGACCTTAAAAGATTGGCCAAAAGTAAATTGGTTAAAATCATAGCTCAAACAGATCCTTATAATAAAATCTAAATAGTGTACTTGTACGCCAATTTTATTAGCTTATTTTGGCTAAAAATCCCAAAAGATATATGGCTTTCTAAGTAGTTATAAGTGTACTAGTATTCATTCCAGTAGCTTTAAAATGGCTCTTGGCTGAAAATAGTTTAGAATAAAGGCTGCCTAAATATATATTTCGTATAGTATCTAACATGGTAGTTAAGTATGTCAAAGTATTTCATAAAGTAACTTATAGTCGAGATTCATAATTTCAATTAAAGTTGGAGTTTTGAAGCCAATATGTTCAAAAAGACCGTATGAGCTTTTACGAATTAAACTACAAAAATCCATTCAAATTTTCCGAACAAAGTATTGTCGATAATTTAAAAGCATTTAAACTTTTCAACTTTAATTGATCTTGTTCTTTTGAGCATATTACTATTCAGTTCAGTAAAGCTGAGTAGCTATGCTTAAGTTTAGTTTAAATATTGCCACTTAGTTTTGCTGAACTGAGTAGTATGTAGTTGAATCTGAGCTGTATGCGGTAGTGGGGTTATCCAAATATATTTTTTATTGCAGAGAAAGCAGGAATATTACTAATTACAATCAGGTAGACCCTTTCTCTACGAGTGGATATGAGCACTAGCTTATGTAGCCTGGAAAGATTATCTTTTTACATTCTTGGATATTGTGAAAACAATTTCAAGACCAGTCAGAAATAAGAAGGCTCCACTTCAAAATTTGAATAGAAAGATGAACATTTAAAGGTAAAAGCATTTTGTAAGAATAATCAACAAGGCGATTTATAATAGCTTTAGTTTGGTAGTTAATTTTCTCAGTCTAATTCTCATAGTATGGTAAATATAGCGGTATGAGGAGATTAATTTGACAATTTTGAAGTCGGTACTTTAAGACACTACAGGATTTCAATTTGGGCGCAGTTTTAGTTATTTAGCATGTCATAACACAAGGTCTCAGAGAATTTGTGTGCTAGGTATAGGTGCAAAAAGATATATTAGAACAAAGCTTTACCTTATTGTTCAAAGTTCTTAGATTCCAGAAATATATGCAACTATATCATCATGTTTAAATCGGAAAATTCAAAGCCAAGTGAAGCTTATATCGGAATGTAGTGCCGATTACACCAAACATAGGAAAGGATTTTGAATTTTCAATACCTAAGAGTTCAAAAGGTAAGATAAGTTTAAATATGGATAAGATGTTGGTCTACAAATTGAATAACACCCAGGAAGTTGGTATGAATGCGGATATAGCTTTAGAGTATTTCAATAACAAATTCAATATTACAATGAAGCTGTTCAATTAATTAATGATAAACAACGACTGGAAGCATGGATTATTACGGGGTAAGTCCGATGGGTAGATTTTTAACTATATATGTAATCCACTATTCCAAACCCGACAACCTGAACCAGATGTTTTTAAACCGTAAACTACCTAGCTCGGCCACATTGCCACCGATAACCAAATTAATAGACGTTCAAAATCTACAGGATAAATTGATTGCAGCTTCAGTAACCGATATGTGTATAAAGTCTTACTTCAAGCACTGCCATCCATACCTCCCTATAGTCAATCGAAGGTCCATAGTTGAGAACTTTGAAAGCCATTCTCAGGTGTTGACCAACATAATATGCTCAGTAGGTTCGGGTTATCTACCTCAAGTTTCCGATAGAGTTGGAGATTGGCACAACTATTCTACAGTGTTTATAGAACAAGCTTATACCACATGCAACCTAGATACCATCTATTCTCTGTTTATAATTACTGAGCTTCAACACGGTCTCAAAAAGTTCGGTGGAGCTAGGTTTCACCTGAGACTTACCATTCAGATGGTGTATGAGCTAAAGTTAAATCAGAGTTCTCCCTCAAGTATTGATGTTAAAACTATAAAGCTATAAAATTGGATCTGATGGTTATATCACATATTAAATATTATGTACGGGACGGGTATAACAAGTCATTTATTCACGAATTTCAGCTCTCCAAGTGCTCTTACCCAAAGTTCAACTCCATAAATACCCTCAAGAGTGAAGAGGAGTCTTATAGTTTTACTTTTCAATGTTCTTGTCTTTATATTCAGATATTTACTCAGTTCTGACAACTCGTGCACCTTGTCATACGCAAAGTTAAGCTTATCGAAATTATACTGAAAGTTAAGGTCGGAGAGATACACATACTAACAACGGTTTCAGCCTGGCACCTGGAGTTATGGGATATCAAAATTATCGATTTGTTTAGGATGTTAACTAGTACCAAAAGGAGGTGGGCCAAAACTATAGCATCAATTTTTGTCTTGAATTTAAGGCTTATCTACAGCTCTACCTTGTTCAGCATATATCAAACCTTCAACAAGGCCAAGTATATTACTTTAAAGCCTTATTTCAAATATAAAGCTACGGCAGTTTCCCATGGGATTATATTGGTCTAGTTTAACATTTAGAAAGGATATCTACTTCAACGATGTAATCCACTGATTTTTGGCCCTTGGTAGTCCTGCCTTTCATCAGATTAGGAACACCAAGTCCAAGGATAGGCAGGTTTTTAAAGAATCTTTGGAGAACTTTAGAACAATGTTACGAATCTTGAACACTGCCAAAGCCTACTATGCTGTGAATCACGAATGCCTACATATAACTCTTTTATTAGCTAGGGTTGAACAAATGAATCTGGAAGAGGAGTTTAATGATATGAATTAGTATATTATTTGTCGAAAATACTTTCACTTCTCTTCGATAGAGTAAACGGTGCATATGGCATACGCTCCAAAAACATTCAGCCGGATGTCTGTGGCTGCTTAATACTTTTTTGGATTGGATCCAAATAGATTGGAAAGGGTTGCACCTTCAAAATTTCGAATACTTAGGTACACTACATGTGAATATTAAACCTGATATATATAAAGTTTTCCTATTCATTCTCCTTTTTATGACTAACAACCTATACTCTATCAATAGGTTTGTAAAGATTCCTATCTACTTTATATACAGCTATAAATATATATATTATTGAATCAAGGCATTTATACCATCATTTACAACAAAAGTGAATCAATCTCTTCAAATTGTAGTGAGATCCGTAATTTGCTACATTTACATATGTATAGATTGTACCTTACACTTGATGTATATTAGTCCAGACTTTGACTACAAAACAATTGACTTCACCATGCCTTCAGTTCAACATATATATAGATGTTATAAATGTCTGAAAACTCGGCGAAACAGTGCTATCTTTTCTACCTAGGATTTCAATCTGATACTGGTATGGTTCAAAACAATTACGCAGACTTTTATATAATTTCTAATTTATATATCAATCCATTATGGAAGCTATAAAGTCACCGCAATGATTTTGAAACGGAGTAATCTTTATCCATTTAAGGATAGCAACGATTTGGAAGCATTTCCAAACGGGCTTGCCCCACACCCAACGACTTTGAGCAAGGTATCGTCCACAAAATCAAGTATTCGTATTTGTAAGCAGCCAATACTTTGGCGGTATATAAAATTTTAGAAGCAGAATGAAGCCAAATCGGGTAATCAAATTAATGAAGACGAGGTGAAAATATTCGCAAACAGGTTTGTTCGGCGTTACGATTCAAGTTTCACGATCAATTAATTGTAGTATTGAGAATAAACCGAATCCCGAACACTCGTAAGTTAGTTGACAAGACTAAAAGCTGAGCCAAGCTAATACCGACTAAGTAATCGTTTATATAGATGCTATACTAGGCTATAAAACGCTTCTCATCGTGTACAGCTTCATCCGGAAGTCAACCGGATTTTGGATAGAGCTGCATAAGCTTTTCAGGCACCAATTGGAAGAGCTTGTTTGACATTTTCTTTAGTTAATTGCTAAGGTACCAAACTTTTCGTCTTCTTCCATCCAGTACATCTAGATATATCTAGCGAATCGCCACTATAAAAGATATTTATGTATCCCTTGACGCTAGTATATATGGCCAAAGTAAGTATTTAGAACTTTTCTAATCAATAAACAAATGTCAACCTAGAATACATGATTAGAAATGCCAGTTGCACTTCCGACAGTAGCTAAGCAATATATACCATCAAATCCTATAAAACGTTTGGGTTGTATATTCGGCCCTACCGCCGGTGGTAATATAATATATTCTGGGTTTACTTAGGATCATTTTACAATACCGATTCTTTAGAAAGCCAAGCATTAAAATATAAGTATTGCATGCCGACATCTGCTAAGCATCAGCAGTATAGCTAGCTACCTTTAGTATGGGTAAGCTCCAATTATTAGGTTAAGCAGGAATATGGATATAACTTGATTAATCAGCAAATATATTGCGAAAGTGATTATGGAATTAAGCTCAGGTTTGGTAGGCTTTTCAGGTGATATCATAGCGACGCCCTTCACGATGGCCACCTTACTTTTCGACGTTTAAAGGCATCGCAACACACTTGAATGTGTGTATTTTGTATTTGCTTCTATTAGCTTTAACCTAGGTTATAATTTCATTGCCTAAATTTATTGCTTTTTGGGCACCTGACAATCGGCATTCCTGTGAACCCATTTTAGAAAGTAAATTTAGCTGCTACTCAGCTTGGGTTTTGGAAATCGGTATTGATACAATTTCGAGGATTATAACTCACCTTGATTGTACATGTGACACTACCTATTATCAACTCAGCACCTATTTCATTATACAGCTAGTGATTCGATTCTTAAGCTTGATAAGTTTAACTTATACCTGTACTCGATTGAATTAGAAATCAAAAAATATAAATGTGCTATGGGCAAAGTTGTTGGAAATGAATTTATACTGTATTGTATAGTGGGGGTGAGGTTATATTAATAATGCTCTAGACTTCATATACTATCACCTTAATATTTCAATCCATACATGTATTTGATGGGATAACAGTAAGAGCTATCTAGAGAGGGTAGTTTTGCATTTCCAGTATACGGCAATAGGCCGGCGATCCAAGTATTTGAAAAAATTATATTTCCTAAAAAGAAGTGATAGAGCCCCAACAGCGACTAGATTTTCTGGCTATACTGAGTGTTTTTGCAGTATTGGGGGATAGTCCGGGATAGGATTTGATTAAATATTGGATTAAGTTAGGTCTGTTTTTGGAAGAAGTTAGAATTCGATTTATAAAACAGGTACGTAGAGTCTTGGGCAATTTATTGGGCTACATTGCGGAATAAATTGCAATACAGTTGTTGGAATAAGAGATGCATAGATGAGACAGGGTAGTAAGGTGCTACGTAGAAGAGGTATAAATACTGCCTTAAGAGAAAGTGATATTGGCAAAAAAATTATGGCTCACGAATCGAAAAAAACTCCCCAATCCTGCGATAACTGTAGAAAGCACAAGCTCAAGTGCTCGAGGACTTTACCTCACTGCCTACCCTGTGAAAAAGCAGACAAGAAATGTACGTACAACTACAAACCCCAGAAGCGAGGCCCTAAGCCGAGGGATCCCAAGAAATTGGATCTCAAATGGCATAAACCCGATCAAGGCTTACGAGTGTTCTCAGCGACTTCTCAATCGGAAGAGATACCTAGTTCAACCGATAAGCTCAGCGACAATAGCCCCAAATTGCTGAGCTACCAACTGCCATCCAACGTTAAAACACCGACATCATCATCTCTAACTGCCTATACTTCACCTGTGCTACCCAGCAATTGCGAAACCAGTCAATCCTTCACCAATCAATCCTTCACTACTTTTCCATCTCAAGGCTCAATTGAATCGAACTACCTGGAGCTTAGGGAGCGATTGTACATCAAGCTACGCATGTTCATAACAGAGGACCAGATTGAGATCCTCAGTTACTATCTAACCTTTATAAACCCTGGTATCGAGCTTATCGACGTAGAAGACTTCGTCGAGGAATTCAACTTTGCCTCTTCAATGCCAATTTTCTTCTTCTTAATCAACACCATTCAGGTAATTACCGACCTGTATCTTAACTACTACGAACTCTTCATGACAAGCTTGAAGGCCTTTACTATCGAAATCAAACCGGTTAATAGTCTGGAGGGAGATCCCGCCTTTATTGCTGCAACCAAACTACAAAAATTCGCTAATCTCATCATGACTGAAATCTAAACTGTACTTAATTTAACCTCATTAAATGGGAGTTGGGCTAGATTCCCTAATTCTAATACTATTCAATAAACATATACATCATATAGTAGTGCAGTAAGTTTATAGTAAGTATTTTGATGTGTTTTCGAAACGTAAATTTCACTTCAAGAAATTTAGCATACTTAAAATTTGATAAGCTTTAATTTGGTACAAGTTGTAACCGTAGTCATCCTACATCTATAATTATCTTTATGCTAAAAATAAGATTCTGGAATTGTCGTTTTAAGTAAAAGGGATGGATGGGCAGGAACCTATTAGGTAAGTATGGATTAAGCACCGATTTGGCCCTTTTCACTATAGCTAGTCCGAGCAATGAAATTCCCAAATAAGTATACTCCATGATGCCTCCTTGGTTGAGACAATTAATTAGCATCAATATATTGATGAATGGGATCAAGGGACGTTCAAGTAAGCTGTAATCTGAGTTTAGGTATGGACATAAGTCGAGTCCCGATTTTAAATATGGCGAGATTGATATATCAGGTGTCAACAAGTATTTTTGTAGCTATCCTTTCATATTAAAAGTCAGTGCCACTAATGAAAAGAACTTGATAAATACTGAACCAATAACTAAGGCAATATTCCTTCTATCGTGTATTTTATTGGCTTAGCGCCATATTGGGATACTTTCATAAGTGGTATCGACCTTAATAAACTATACTTTTACCACGCCCCATTTTCGTGCTATCGCTAGGTCATTCCCTTGACTAAAGATGGTACAAAGGCGGAGCAGTTTTTACACACATCCAAACAATAGCTATGGTGTATAAAGTAAGTGACAATCAACTACTTTACTGGTAGCTGCATATGTCTGAATTACTTAATCCCAGCAACCAATCTATAGACAATGTATTATACGGAACATATCCGACCAAAATGTACATCTGCGTCAAAATTCAATTGGATATTCCATATCGGAGGTCAAATTTAACCAGCTATTTCCATTTTACTTCCACCAAGTGGGGTAAGTGTTCTTCAATACAAAATTGGCTTAAACTCAGCACTATAGAAAGTCATAAATATCTATTCCTATTTCGATGTAGCCTTCAAGAAAGCTCCATGTGGAAGTAATATATGAAGTTGTATACCTATCTTCAAATTCGAATGTAAAATGAGCCTATAAAAGGTAGATGCAGCAGTCTAAAACAGTGACTCGGACCTCGGAATTTCCTTTTATATTATGGTTTAATACCGAGCTGTACAATATACTGCAAAATTTACTTGAGTTCGATACAAGGTTCATAACTGACCTGTAAACTTGATTGGATACCAACTAGCCCATCTTCCAGACTCTGAGTTCCCACAAACTATATACTAAACTTTGTCTCAAATTTACTAAGAACAGTTGACCTACGATTTACAAATCGAATGTTCCCATTAAATTTGAGATGGTTCGTAATTTTCAAACTAGATGTTGATGGTACAACGAATACACAGTCATAGTCTGTAAAATTATACATCTGAGGGGAATTGACTATTAGAAAGCTAGTCCAATGTCCCATAGATCCATAGGTAAAGTTTTGGGAGTTCGACGCTTAGGTGTAACTTGCCTTATTAGGAACTAGTCCGTAGGCTTTTAGGCAGATTATTACTCAAGTTATGGGAAGTCTTTGGCCTTTGAAGATGCTACTTCTATAACTAAGTTTCTACCAGGGAAAACTGGAGGGGAATGCAGTCATTCATGTCCCCTTCTCTCTATACTTTAATTCATTGAAGTTAAATTTGATGAGATACTCCGTGCTTGTAGTAGATCTTTGGATACCTGGATCTGAAGTCGCACTCCTAGTTCAAAAATTAGATTTAGCCAATAGCTTAATCTTAAATGTCCAGCTGGTGTCTTCCGTTGGTTACTTCCTAATTAGCCTGCCTTCAGATTAGGTGATTGTTATTAAATATAATTAATATCAGAGATACAAAGTTTATTTTTAAAAGTTTAGGCGAAATATAAGACAAAAGGTATGGGAAATTTGTGGACCTACTGTATCATTTCCGATCGGATGCAACTTGCAACAAATAATTAATTGGGTTCAAGGTACGATGTAACTTAAACCAAACAAGATGGTGATTCTTTTAAAAAGTTTAGCCTGTTTTGATATTTCGATTTACAGCACTCTGATATGTAAAAGGTAGCTGCTCATCGTTCAACATAAATAGTTGTACTCTGGTTGTAACAGCCTTTATGCTACAGTTTAAGTTACCAATTACCAGATCTATTTGATCAACTATATAGTACGACCTACTGTATATATTGTGTAAAGTAACTACTCCTATCTGTATGATTGCTCAAAGGCTTAGAATGTTTAATTCTAAAAATTTACAGGCCTACTAGTACAAAATTACATTCATATATATTTTTAAAGTTATAAAATCCAAATGAATTGCAAATATCTATAAACTACACTATTAAAAAATCAACAATATATTATAATACTTTATAAAATCAGCTCAGACAATTAGTGACTGCAAAAATAACAACACCAGATGGAATATATATCGTCAACTTATCACTGTGAATAAAGTTAGTCAACAGGTGCATCCTGTTGACTAACTTCTATGAGCAAAAGGTACGATTAATTTAAAGGGTTGAGGCTGAGAAGAGCTAGGGGGAGCAACGGTCTCATTGACAGTAAAGTAGGCACTTAAGTACGTTGCAGGGGGATATTAGTTGGAATAAGGAAGTGGGAAAAACTAGTTTGATAAAAGTATGGGATAAAGTTCGTTACAGCTTGACTTCGTCCAAGATTTTGGAGCATACTTTCTTGTACTCCCAGGAAGGACCTTCCAGCCTCCGGAACTGGATGCCGTGCAGGCGCAAAACGACTCGAATCTTGATCAACGAGATCTGGAATCGAACCACCGACTTACCTTTCTCGTCGGGTGATGTGCTTGTCTTACCGTTAGTCTCACCGTTTTGGCTTAACGAGGTGTTAGAGCTTAGTAGAGCTCCCTTCTCCTGATTCTGAGAAAGACGTTTGATAGAATCTTGAGCTGAAGAGATGTCGGTCTGGATGGACCTGGGTGAAGTGATGGCCGACTCTAAAGTTGTTCGGTTGATCGGGTTCGCCTGCGAGCTGGTTTGACCGTTGGGCTCGGCATCCATCTGGTCACTGGAATCCTCCGAATGGAAGGCGAGATCACTAGGTGTAGGCTTAGTACCGTTGGGGTAAGCATATATGCACTCTAGGTAACCATCTTTATCACGCCATTTGATGTCAAGCTTCTGCAGCGCCAGAAGGATGTCCCGATTGATTGATTTGGCTTTGCGGGTGCTGGTTGTTGCTACCGAAAATAATCCTTTAAGGGACATTGTCTTGGGGACCATTGATGTATCCATTGAAATTGCTTCGCCCTCTTGGAGATCGTCTTCAGCAACTTCGGCGATAGCCGAGGATTCCAAAGGTTGGGTGGATTGTGGTGGTGGTGTGGTGACCGTTGATTGCGGCCCGGAAGGCTTAGGGCTAGTCTCTACTAATGCGTCAAGTTCGGATAAGCTGTTACGCAATTTGGGTTCCTGCATACTAGTGTGTCGAGTAATAAGCTTACTGATACGTCGCCCTAACTTTTCACCATATCCCTCCTTCGATGAACTAGCAAAGTCATCACCAGGACCATGAGATAGTCTGTGGAAGAGGGGTGATTTTCCAGTACGTACAGCTGAACTCAAGCGTCGTAAGACATTAGTAGCTCGGTATTCCGATGTCGGACGAGGGGGTTTGCTTTTATCGAAACGAACACCTTTGGTCGAGGACTCGGTCAATCCTTGTCTATCTGAATCAGGGTCATTGTTCAATTCGACATCGGCAGCCTCAGGTAAAATTTCATTGGATTTGGAATTCGTATTACTTGAGGTGGGGACATTTTCAGCTTCTATAAGCTTGGAAGGTGTCAGCTTGCTTCTCGCGTTCCAATTTCTCCCGTACAAGATGATAGATAGATACTAAGGGATGTTCATAAGCTTGAGACTCGCTCCCTTTGGCTTTATTGAAGAAGGCCTTTTTACGAAGGTCCATGATTTTCGGACTAGTTACTTCGGTAGCCGGTTCAGTACTGGTTAGGATTTCTTCCAGGTCGGACTTTATCTTCTCGTCGCTTCCAAATTCGAATCCTTTCATTCGTTGAATTACCTCCATATCCAAGGGGAGTTGGATGGGTTGACGGGTTGGGTAGTAGATGTCGATAGGTTCGTCATAACCCTTGCATATCCAAGGATGTCTGAGAAGTTCAGCCATTGTCGCCCGCTCAGTTGGATTGGTAACAAGCATTCTAGATAAAAGATGCTTACACTCTAAAAATTAAAACATATATTTAAATATTCAAATTACCTTTTGACAACCAACTAGGATACGAGACAGCTCCCTTCTTGATTTTGGCATGTAGCGCTGGCATATTGGGATCATCAAAAGGTACACGACCACAGACTAAGACATAAAAGACAATTCCCAAGCTCCAGATATCTACCTCTGGACCTTTATACTCCTGTGCACTGAGAAGTTCGGGGGCTGCGAAATAAAGTGAACCGCAAAAGGTAGAAAGGTTGGAGCGTGGTGAGAAAAGGTTGGACAAACCAAAGTCTATAATCTTGATACTGCCATCTTCAGTTATTAAAATATTTTCAATCTTAAGATCTAAAATTAATCAGTAAGAAGCATAAGTACGAATTAGTTACCTCTGTGTACCACAGAATGTCTATGACAGTATTCTAAAAATGGCTTAATAAAGATAAAAACTTAAAGGTACCTATAGCCGAAAGCATTTGGCGGGCAAATTTACGAGCGTTTTTTTCCTTAAGCTTGCCATGAGAAATAATATAGTCGAGTATTTGACCGCCGCTAACGTATTCGAAAAAGAGGTAGTAATGATGGGGCATAACCATGGCTTCCTTCAGTGAAACTATGTAGGGATGGTTGAGAAGCATCATCAAAGCAATTTCTCGATGAATCCTTATATCGCGACTCTCATCTTTTGGAGTGTTCTTATGTATAGGAGGCTTACGTGGTATTATTTTCACTGCAAACTAGAAATCGATGGATAAGCCATTTTAAAATTTAAAAAAGGTACTTTATCGTTGGTTTCAATGTTGATGGCCAGTTTAACTTTCCCCATACTCCCAGAACCTAAAGTTCTAGATAATTGGTAAGGGCCGATGTTACGTCTGGGTCGCTTGGTATGGGAGCGATTCAAGGAACTGCTTGAATGGGTAGAACCGCTATTAAGTTTAGTAGGGGTTTGAGGCGGGGTCGGACCCAAAGCTGACGAATCAGTATTCAGCCGATGGAGAGTTGATATTCAGCATCTTTTTGACAAAAGGTGATAGCACTTGATCGTGAACTGGGTTGGTTTCGACCATCATCGGTAAAGCTGAGAATTGGGGTTATAAGATGCTAAAAGTTCAAATGCTGTCTAATTTTAGCCTATTTCAGTTACAACTTATCGTGGGTTTTAAAAGTTACGATTTGATTGGAGAAGATCTTTATTGAGATTTGCTAAATTCTAGAGGAGAGTGGATGGGGACTTGTGCGAGGGGTAACCTACCAATTTACTACCCATTCGATTTATACCTCATGCCAGTCCTTGCCCATTAACTAAACCAGAAACACTTTAACGGAATAATGCTTGACTTGAACGCATTCATCTGATTTGACTTGCTTTCTAGTTATTGTCCTTAAAATACTCTAGAATTCCGGCTTTATGAGAATAAAAGAATTGTAAAGCCGTAGATTATAAAGAATATATCATAGTAGATATATTGCGCTTATATGGCTGCACTATAACTTGTCACTCATAAAAGCAGTGTTTAAATTTAAATGTGCTATAGAAGGTATATCTATATATAAGCTTCAATAACTACAAATATCTTAGTTTTCCGTGAGGTGCCTAAGTAGATACATCACCCACAAATTAAACACATAATATATACAGCGTAAATGGCATTTAGATGTTACTACCTAATTATCTCTCCTATACTGATTTGCCTACAATCAGCAAAACTACACAAGACCTATAGACGAAACGAAGATCTGCTCAAAAAATTTGCTATTTATCAAAGCCGCTATCAGAACTTTCAGGTTTATAGGTTGTGAGCTCACCTTTGTTAAAAATAAGATCTAATACAAACTAATATATCCAGGAAAAGTATACAGTTATAGGAAAAAGTTTATTACAAAGAGATATTAAAATTATATACATCAGGTTTAACTCTACTGAGATTCACTTAATATAAGAAAAATAATAGCATTTGAACTTTATTAGCATAATTTACTACTGCTGCTGACATCTCAACTTTAAGAAGGATACAATATTTAGTTGATTAGCGAGCTGTCATTGCTTAAGAATGTTGATATACCTAGGAGATAGAGTCATTATACTAAACTAGCTGCACGAATTTGAATTAGATGTATATGTATAGTTACATAGCTATTTAAACTGGTAGATATATCTTATGTACTTAAGTTTTTAGAAGTCCATTGGAGAAGAGAGTGTTGATATATAAATAATTTATTTATCAACTAACTCAATTATGCTGGAGCCTACTTTTAATATACTGTCCATCGAGTTGTAAAGCAATGCTACCTATCGTTTGTAATTAAAGATATATCGCTACATACTTGTCGACTATTTCTGTCGATGCTACTCAAATGTAATGCCTTTGCTGATATTTAATCTACATTAAAGTCACGTATTGATTATACCTTACTAGATATCGCATATCTAAATTCCCAATCGTATCTTTCCACCTAGCTACACTCAACAGCTAAAAGAACTAATTCATGTTGTTAAACTCGTCACCCAAGTCGACCTTCTCAGCCCTAGCTAGTAAGAGGGTCATATGTAAGCACTCGTAACTCATCGCATAGTAGACCTTAGAATTGCTGAGGATGCGCAACACCGCCTTGACCTTCTGCAAAGCTTTCTTGGCTACCTGTGGATCTCTGGATTTGCAATTGCGGATCTGGTGAAAGGCAGCGTGACCTAGAGCAGCTAGTCGATAAGTTATACCACTGAAGTAGATATCGTTCCCAAGTGCCAATCCCGATTCAATGGCGGCGTTCGAGGCCAGCGCAGCTTTAAATTCAAAATAAGCTTTCAAAGTAGTATCCTTGACCTTGTTGAAGGTCTGGTACAGACACAGCAGTGTCGAATTACATATGATTCGCAAATTTAGGATGAAAGTTGAAGCAGCCTTTTCGGACCATTCATCCTTACCATAAGTTAGTTTTGCGAACTGGTCGACGACTTCTTTATCCCAAAGTTCCAAGTGGCTCGCCGAAGCTTTCGTCAACTGGTAAATATCGGAAATCTTGTCCTCGGGTACCATCTCTGTGAACTTAATCTTGCGCATAATCAGGTAGGTAAGTTGGCAGAACTGGGAAAACAATTTGGTATAGAGGCTTGAGCACTCCATAGTGAATTTGTAGATTTGATCATCCTCACCTTTTAGGACATCCATGGAATTGAACTTGGGGTAAGGACGTTTGGAAAAACGGAACTCATGTCCCATCGGCTTGTTCATACCAAATCCAAACAGCTTATCGAGTATGTGGCACCACCACCAGATTCGATTGCGTAGTTCAACAGGTTTCGGCATCGGTATTCGAAGGTGGATCCTGGTCTAAACCTAAACAGTACCCCATTCGAATGGCAAGCGCTAGGTTAAAGATTCCTAAACTAAAATTTTTAGGGATTGTCTTGTAGGTTGGAAAATATCAACAAGGCGCATATGGTATCTAAGTTGCAAGTGGTATATGATTCCTTCAACAATCTAACCGAGCGGTCGGAGAACCAATCCCTAACTCTATCGGAAACTTGAGGTAGATAACCCGAACCTACTGAGCATATTATGTTGGTCAACACCTGAGAATGGCTTTCAAAGTTCTCAACTATGGACCTTCGATTGACTATAGGGAGGTATGGATGGCAGTGCTTGAAGTAAGACTTTATACACATATCGGTTACCGAAGCTGCAATCAATTTATCCTGTAGATTTTGAACGTCTATTAATTTGGTTATCGGTGGCAATGTGGCCGAGCTAGGTAGTTTACGGTTTAAAAACATCTGGTTCAGGTTGTCGGGTTTGGAATAGTGGATTACATATATAGTTAAAAATCTACCCATCGGACTTACCCCGTAATAGTCCATGCTTCCAGTCGTTGATATGTAGACCTTCTGATGGTTGTCGACTACTGAGTTGTTAAACAGCATCATTATCATACCAAACTTGTTATTGAAGTACTCTAACGATAGACTTGGTTTTATTCTAACTCTTCTGACGTTTCTTGGTTTGTAGGCTAATATGCCATCATCACCTATGCTTTCTTCGACGTTGAAATTGTTGTACCTTCGACCTGCTGAGCTTTCTTCCCTATCTAAAAATTGTTTATCTTTGGAATAATCGTCGACGCCCTTTGTTTTAAACTTAATCTGCTTCTGCTTTGGAGCTGATGTCGAAGCTGATGTCGAAGCTGACTTTTGACCTCTAGCTTTGGGAAAGAAGGTGTAGCTGCACTCATTTTTGGAAATTAAGCATTTGGAACAGTTGGGTATGGTCCTATCACAGTAAACCTTTCTCCTCCTACATAAGTCACACGAGTATTTAGAAATTTTGATGTTGGTCATTTAAGTTAAAAGTTATAGCTAGGCTGGCTTTAAAGTTTCTATATATCGATAGTTTTGTTATCTAAATGAGTTAAACTGAACCAATACCTCCATATATTACCAGTTACAGAAATACATCAATTTATCGCCGGTACTTTTACCTACTATTTAAACTTATGTAGGAACTAAACTAAACAAACCATCACCTCTCCTTTCAAAGCTGGAATTTCCAAAAAGCTATCAGGCTGTAACTTAAATTTCAAATGGGATGCTTTGATTGGCTTACTGGCTTATTGAGAAGAGATGTTTGAAGGTTACAGATAAAGAAACCCTGCCTTCACCTTGCTTTCCATCAGGGCGGATGTATTGAAAAGTAGAATGGAGGAATTCAAGTTGTGTTCTCTTAAATGTGTACACTTAAAGTTCTAATCTCAAAACTACTTTTCCTGCTATAAATACTGATGTACTCTTGTAAATGAGAAGATATTAATTTCATCACTCAGCCGAATGTTTTTTCGTATTGGTAACAGGGTATATTGAGTTTACTATACTATTGCAACTTAAGTAGAGTTAGAATACTGTATATATATCAAATAAATCTTCAAATTATAGTGCCAAGTTAAATATATTAGGCGTTCTATGCATTTAATGGATGCTTTACACATTGAACAAAAGTATGTAATTTAAATGGTTGTAGGTGAATTATTCAAAATAGTATAGCTTATTTGAAGGCGAAAATAATTAGGAGTTGATGTAATTAACGATTCAAAGTGTAAAGCTGGGGTATGTTAAAACTACACCTGCAAATTAGAAAGTCAATGTACGGTACATCAGCTTTAGCTTCATTGGCACAAAACAGAAATGCAAATAATTTGGTTCAATGATTCTAAAAAGATTGAGTTCAGTGAGCCTATCAGCAAGGACATCCTGTATAAAAGTTCCAAAATTCAATTATGATCCTGAAGGTATACTTTTATAATGATATGTTCTATCTAATTATTTGTAGTCTAGCACTGTTAATTGGAAATGTCCATTATTAGAAACCTTCATTACTCCTCCAGTACATTAAAATGCTTTAAGTTGATTCTAATAACAGCATTTTGCAAATAGTATTTAGGTAGTCTTAGACAAGGTAAGCTACACTTACTAAATTGTCAATATTCAAATTAGTATCCTGGTAAAGGAACGACCAACAAGGTCGACAGTGCCAACTAGAATTGGAAGTTCAGTGGTAGTGAAAATTCTAAAGCATTTAAACTTTCTAGTTTCAAAGCATTTTAATTGCTTTATGTAACTCAACTAAACTGTATGTAGCACCATATTGAAAATGCACTAGATTATAGGGCCACAGCATAGTATTGTTATGCACTATAAGATATAAAGCTTTATCAACAAGTGAATATGGAATCGATTCTATATTATTTGAAGGCTTAATTTACAGGCATTGCAAAATGAAATTGCCAAGCTAGTTGCAAAATCTATCCTGAAGGAGGATATTGGTCCAATCATAGCAAGCTAATCTAACTTGAAACGCAGACGGAAAGACAAAATTTGAAAATCATGCAGGAATCGGCATTCTTGGTTTAGTACAGCTTCAGTTTGGTTTATAAGCTTTATCAACAGTTTTAGAGATACAAAAGTACAACAGTATGGGAAATTTATTCAGCACCTTTTAAAGTTGTAGATACATCAAGGCACAAACAATAAGCAGCAACCTTATAGTTAGTTGTAGCTATTTGGCATGGAAGTGAACCCAATTTCAAAGTACTCGTGTGATACCTGTAGGAGGAGGAAGATCTACTGCGACAAAGCTCAACCGTTCTGTTCAAGATGTTTTGATTCCGACTACAAATGTAGCTATACCTTTTTGCCAAAGTCAGATAACAAAAAGCCGATTCCAAAATCAAAGCCTAATAGATTCAAATCGAAAGGTATAGACGACTATACCGACAACGTACGGGTTTTAAATAGGGGAGAGTCCAAAGTTCAACTAGGTAGGAGTTCGAACTGTGAATTAGATTTACCTAAGGATGGGATGTTAATCTACAAATCAAAGTACGCCCAGAAAGTTAGTATGAAGGCGAGTATAGCTTTAGAGTACTTCAATAACAAGTTTGGTATGATAATGATGCTGTTTAACAACTCAGTAGTCGACAACCATCAAAAGGTCTACATATCAACGACTGGAAGCATGGACTATTACGGGGTAAGTCCGATGGGGTTATTTTTAACGATGTACGTAGTTCATTTTTCTAAACCCGACAATCTCAACCAGATGTTTCTTAACCGTAAACTACCTAGTCCAGCGATATTACCGCCTATAACAAATTTAATCGATATCCAGTGCCTGCAAGATAGATTAGTTGCAGTTTCTATAACTGAAATTTGTATCCAATCCTATTTCAAGTACTGTCATCCACACCTCCCTATAGTCAATCGAAGATCTGTAGTTGAGAATTTTGAAAGCCACTCCCGGGTATTAGTCAATATAATATGCTCAGTAGGTTGTGGATATTTACCTCAAGTTTCCGATAGAGTTAGAGATTGGTTCTCCGACCATTCCATTCGATTATTAAAGGAATCGTACACTACCTGTAATCTGGATACCGTTAGCGCGCTATTAATAATGTCTAACTTTCAACACAACCCCAAGAACTTCAGTAAAGGATTCTTCAATCTAGGGCACGCCATTAGGATGACTTACTGTTTAGGCTTGGATCAGGATCCACCTCCAAGTGTCGACTCCGAAACGGCAGAACTGCGAAATCGGATCTGGTGGTGGTGCCACATACTGGATAAGTTGTACGGGTTCGGTATGAACAGCCCTCTGGGTCATGAGTTTCGGTTTTCCAAACGACCTTATCCAAAATTTAACTCCATGGATATCTTGAAAGGCGAGGATGACGAAGCATATAGATTTACTATGGAGTGCTCCTGCCTCTACACATACCTATTTTCCGAGTTCTGTCAGCTCATCTACCTGCTCATGCGAAAGTTCAAATTCACCGAAGTTATACCAGAAGCTAAAGTTGAAGAGATGCACCTTTTGACAACGGCTTCAGCCCAGCACCTAGTGCTATGGGATGCCAAAGTTACCACCTTATTTGGAAAACTAACCGACACCAAAGGTAAATGGACTGAATCTATAGTGTCAACCTTCGCCTTGAACTTAAGGCTTATATGTAACTCCACCTTGCTCTGCATGTACCAAAGTTTTGCCAAAGTCAAAGACATTAAAGTGAAAGCTTTCTTCGAATCCAAAGCAACGGTAGCATCCGACAGAACTATAGAGGCTGGATTGGCACTTGGCAAAGATGTTTATTTTAGTGGTATAACTTATAGGTTCCCGGCCTTGGGTAGTGCTGCCTTTTATCAGATACGCAATACCAAATCCAAGAACAAGCAGATTGCCAAAAAGTCTTTGGAGAATGTTAAGGCCGTCTTGAGGATTCTAAACAACACTAAAGTTTACTACGCCTTGGGTTACGAATGCCTACATATGACTTTGTTGTTGGCTCGAGCTGAAAATATCGATTTGGGGAGATGAGTTTAGTAACCTGGATTAGTTTTTTGAGAGTAAATAGAGGCGTATATAAAATAAAATTGATTAAATCCCATTATACAAACTTGCTGTATCAACTTCTTTATTATGTCTATGTCTATATATGCTTTACTTATATAAAACCACTATGTTACAATATAATAATTCTCAAAGTTACTTATAATGACTTGTTTAGCTTCCACCTATATCCTGCAAGTGATGTGCTATTGAATCCAAAACATCCTTTTTAGGCTCAACGAACACCACCCTCCAAAGCCTTTCTAAATATACAGCGTGAAACGTAAAATAGAGCCTTCGATACTCTATCTAGCAACTACGGCTAGCCTATGAAATGCATGTGTATATTCTTTCGGAACACAAACCGACCTTACACATCTTATGGGCCTTTAATCGTATTTTGATTTTTGAAACCAGCCAATCCCTACCTTCAAAAGCTCCTATCAAACCTGCCCTATCCAGAGTACTTTATCCTCCTATCGGCTTACTATCAGCTTGTACACTGTGTACTCTATTACTTACGCTAATTGGGTATGCAGATTAATAATATGATATTTTAGCCTTCTGATTAGCCACCCCTTGAAAAGTAGTATGTAAAGTACCGAATCTCCAAAACAATGGAATGATCACTATCGTAAAGATAATACAAAAGTAAAAATTTTACTTCCATTTAATATAAAGTCGGATACAACACGTCCATCGCCTTTTCTAGATACAAATGTATATTTATGGTGCGGTTTCTGGGATACTCGTCCAATCTTATAGCCACAAGCCTAACTAGATCAGTCGTCAAGGTGTCCAACTAAACTATGAGACAAAACACCTATCCAAGGCCTAAAACTCCTACACCTTCCATCTACTGACAATGCGTCCAATCCATGTGACTGCTTCAATTTAAGCTTGGGACGAGCTTAGTACAATCCACACGTTTCCTACAAAACGATAGGTGCCTTTTAAAACCAAACCAATCACAATTTAATTGTAACAAATTAGGACAAGGGGAGTGGGAAAGTTATGAGACAGTCTGAAATTTGACAGGTTGAATGACGTTTTAAATGAAAACGCATTTAAAGGGGACGTTGAGCCACCAACCTCAAACTTTTATACAGACGATCGAAATCCACTAGAAACTCAACGTACAGCGCAGATCAAGGATGATATACAATCAGCTGAGGACGTTAGCCAAATTTAACAGGGTCAAGCCCCAGTTGCATTTCAATCGATTGAAGCATGCATCTACCGTCGATCATAGGACACCTTCAACCAACAACGGTAGTATCGATCTATTTGATAATGGAAACGCAGACTACGTCGAAGCCATGTATCGAGCGTGGCAGGAGAACCCAAGCCAAGTACATTTATCTTGGCAGATCTACTTCAGCAACTTTACCAGTGGGCAACTCCCTCACTACCAGCCTCCACCCAACTTGATCTCCTCCTAGGTTTCAAGCCGATAATGTAGGTATAAAACCCCAGCATAACGATTTGAAGGTTCAAGTTGAAAGGTATCGAAGCCAGGGTCACATTTACGCCAATTTAAACCCTTTGGATACCAGCACGAAGAGGATGGAATTGCAATCGAAAGATTCGAATGCAACCGTTGCTTTGAGCCAAGATATTTTACCCGGGTACCTCAAAGAAGGAGTCCAGAGTCTACCTTCCAACGAAGTCTTACAGATTTATGAAGATATATACTGTAAGTTTGCTTATTTTGAATTTACTAAACATAAAATTAGGTGGTTCAATCGGTTACGAATTTAACCATTTGGATCAAATTCAACAGCAGTTCCTAAAAGAACTTATCGAAGCCCCAGCCCAGGAGTTGTCGAAAGTCACCCAGCTGACAGCGCTAAAGAATGTACTGGATACCCACTATTTCGAATCGGTCTTTGCAGCCAAATTTAAGACCGTCAAAAGGTACGGAATCGAGGGAGCTGACGCCATGATCCCCGCATTAGCTCATATGTTCGATAGTGCTAGCCAGAACGGAGTCGAAGAGATCGTCATCGGAATGCCTCATCGCGGAAGGTTAAATATGTTCTGTAACTTGATGGGACAGCCTGCCGAAAACATCTTCAACGAGTTCTCGGGGAATGCTCAGCCTAGTCACCCCTGGTCCAACGATTCGTCCTACCATCTCTCGGTAACGAACAATTTCAAGATTCAGAACAATAAGGAAGTCAAATTGACTTTGTCAGCCAACCCTTCCCATTTGGAGGCAGTAAACCCAGTAACTTTAGGTACGGTGCGTCATAAGCAAGAATCACTGGGTAAAGATAAGGTCATGTCTGTCCTACTACATGGAGATGCCGCTGTCGCCGGTCAAGGTGTCGTCTACGAGACTCAAGGCCTACAGGATCTGACCAACTTCTCAACGGGAGGTACACTCCACATGGTCGTCAATAATCAGATCGGGTTCACCACCAATCCAACCAGCTCACGGTCCACCAAGTACTGCTGCGACATCGCCAAGATGGCCAAGGCTCCCGTTTTCCATGTCAACGGTGATGATGTTCATGCCGTCTTAAAAGTTATGGACCTAGCTGTCAAGTACCGTACTAAATTCCAGACCGACGTCTTTGTGGATCTTATCACGTACAGGAGACACGGTCACAACGAGGTCGATCAACCCAGCTACACACAGCCCAAAATGTACAATCGAATTCAGAACCAGAAGCGACTTCGTCGAAATCCACAAGGAACAGGCCTTGGAAAGTAAGTTGGTTACCAAGGAGCAGCTTGATCAACTGGACTCAGAATCCAAGAGCAAGTTCGAATCAGCCTATGAGCGGAGCAAGACCTTGGACTACCGAAATCCCAAGTGGGCCGAAAAGTCTGACGAAAATATGCTGAGCTTCCAAGAGTTGGTGGAGACCCCAGCTACGCTCAATGATACCGGCGCCAGCCTGGATCACCTCAAGGCAGCTACTACCGCCATCAGCACTTATCCAGACAACTTTAACCTACACCCTAATCTGGTTAAAGTACTGAAATCGAGAGCAACTATGGTAGAAACTGATACCATCGATTGGGCTACAGCTGAATCCTTAGCCTACGGCACTTTGTTACAAGAAGGACACTCCATTCGAATCTCGGGTCAAGATGTAGAGCGAGGTACCTTCTCCCAACGTCACGCTACCTTGATCGATCAGAAGACGGAAGCCCCCTTCACGCCGTTGAACCACCTTAGCCCTAACCAAGCCAAGATCCAAGCCTGTAACTCTAGCCTGTCTGAGTTTGCAGTCCTAGGTTACGAGCTCGGTCACAGTATAAATAACATCAATGGGTTGAATATCTGGGAAGCTCAGTTTGGTGACTTCAGCAACGTAGCTCAACCCATGATCGACAACTTTGTGGCTTCGGGCGAGCAAAAGTGGCTGCAGCCTTCCAATATAGTCATCAATTTACCTCACGGCTTCGACGGTAACGGACCTGAACATTCTAGTGGCCGACTCGAACGGTACCTACAACTTAGTCATGAGGATGTAGACCCCAGCGTAGATCCCCGCATGCAACATCAGTTGACCAACTGGTCCATAGTATCGGTAACTACTCCCGCCAACTACTTCCATGTCCTACGACGTCAGCTCTATAGAAACTTCAGGAAACCGCTCGTATGTTTCAACGGTAAATCTATCTTGCGATCCCCTGACGCTAGATCTAAGTTGGAGGACCTAGCCATCGGTAAAGACAACAGTTTCCAGCCCGTTTACGAGGAGGCTTTCCCCCAAGATTTACTTCAAGACAACAGTAAGATCCGTAGACATATATTCTGTACTGGTCAAGTCTACTATACCTTACTCAAAGCTAGAAAGAGTATGCAGATCGATGATGTCGCTATATCACGAATCGAAGAGTTAACTCCATTCCCCTACGCCAAAGTTAGGGAGATATGCTCCAAGTACGTTAACGCTGAAGTTGCCTGGGTCCAAGAGGAACCCATGGGTATGGGAGCTTATACCCACATCTTACCTAGGTTCCTAAGTCTGGGAGTCAATATCGCCTACAAGGGCAGGGAGAGTAATTGCGCCGTTGCTGTTGGTAATAAGAAGGTTCATTTGAAGCAGGTGGAGAAATTAGTTGGGGATGCCTTTGGTAATTGAGAGGGATGACAGCTTTTGAGAATTGAGAAATAAATTGCCTATCTATGTTTTTGTTTTGTAGCCATGGTGGTAGTGTATAAGTTCTGTAGATCAAAATACTTATGCTACCACCAATGGGAAGTCAGGATGCCTTATCCGAAATGTTGAAAAGATATATATCTACATGGAGTCTAAATTACACATTTCTAAAATTTTTAGCGAACTTGGACTATACCGGTTGCAAAACAGCCAATCTACTCTTTATAAAGATATCCAATAAATTCAAGCCAAGTTCCCATATCAAAACATGCCAACATATCTCAAATATAGTAATTGTGCTTTTAAAAAGGTATGGAAAAATACATTCAATCACTTTCATAAATGTTTAGAGTATAGATCTTACTAAACATTTATTTATAAGCTATATTAAATAAAAATGTAGTTATCAAACCGATATCCAACTTTTTAAGTACTACTACTGGGTTCCAACCCTCTACGAGAGTAAAGTGAGAGACTTTCTTAGATAAATTCAAAGAATTCTGTAGGAAAGGCTTATCTTGAATATTTTTAAGATTAAAAGCTGGCAATGGCGGCTCATCATCATAAATATATGTAGGAATTCAGAGCGTTTGGTCCCATTATGGTGATACAGGGCTGGGTTTGGAGATGTGCTGTATGGATGAAGAGCTAGGAGTCTTTCCTCTTACTCTTCTTCAATTCGCCGAGAACGGATTTGGTGATGTCTATAAAAAGCGCAGCTTTGCCAATCCATTTCAATTTGGATGCTAATGTTGTGGTTTTAGGGGACACACTGCCTGGGACAGTTCCAGAATTTACAATGGCAGTATCGAGTGAAACTCCCATCCTTTTAATAACATAGGTACGGCTACTTAGGGAGAGGATTAGGTAAGGAAAGTGGAAATGAACTATGGAAACTGAAAATTGGCTGGAAGCTAATTAATTCTTTTAAAGCTAAAAAGTTTATTTAGAGTAAGATATATGGTAAAGAATAAGTATGATCTAGATACTTCTCAAAGCGCCTAAAGATTGGAATGAAAGGATAGAGGTCAGATCTTCTCAAATAATGGTTTCTTTCTCAAGGAATAAAAAAGCTACCAGGTAACAAAGGATTAAAGTCTGGCCAAGATACGACTTGTAATTTTACCCTTCATATATTGGGTACTAAAGTCCCTCAAATAATTGAGAGACAAAAGTATTGAGAGCAACCCCAGCTGAAAAAAGTAGCAGAATCATTCCGAAACTTAGTACGAATATTCAATATCCACAATTTATGGATGGATATAAGCGTGTCTGTAAAATAACTATATCGAGAAATCCTAGTATCTAGGATATCCACAACACCTCATTAAAAGCTATGAAAAGTTACCAAAGCTAGTGACTTGGGACTGTGCAGAAAGGAGGATTATCCACCTCCATAACTTATTGAGGATTGTACATTCAAAATATCTGCGTATTAGTGAGTCTATTGGGGCTGCACATAAAGTACATTTTTTGAACCTGCTTTCTGGATCGGTGGTGTGATCTTCTGGCCAAAAGGTTCCCTGGAGTAGCTTCCAGAGTAGAACTTTGCAGGCTGGGAATCATAATTTATGATCGACTGTCTTCCATATGCTGGTAGTTATTGTCGAGTTGATGTCAGTCGAAAAGTTCTTAGGACGTCAGATCTTGCCTGGAAGCACAAGATTTGAGTTCAAATTCATGTCTAAATTCTCTTGTATCTGATCATCCCATGCTAGTCTGGATCAAAGAATTACCCTGACAAATCAAATTCTCCTGCCAGTAGATTTTCCAGGCATTTATCTTAGCTATAGTTCTCCAGTATGGACTAGTTGCATTTTTGCACTGGGAGCACCCTGGAAAGAATAGATTAATAAGTCTATTGCAGGTCTGTATTATGTACATCATAGCAAGCCAACTATATACTTTCTGTGATTGGGTAGTATCTGAAAGGAACAACGAACCACATATTTCCATAGCATTTTATCGCATATGGGGATAAGGTTGTTGATACTAATGCCACCGTTTGAGATACGACCTACCTCTTGGTGGAACTTAGAGGGTGGACGCTTACGACAGCCCCACAACCACTTGTGGATCCATGTTTGGATCTTGTTTAGTCAATCTGAATCGAAAGGCACTATATGCACCAGATAGTAGAATTTAAAATAGAGGAGAATACTGATTGCAATTACTTTTCCAGCAAAGGAGAGAATGCGGTTCTTCCAGTTGTGAGTACGTTTGAAGACTGTATCTAAGTATTGTTTACAATAAGCTAAATCGGCACCATTTTCGTTGAAGCATATACCTAGGTGATGTACTGGGCGGTTGGATAGAAAAAATGGCACATCGGGTATTTGAGCACCTCTACCTTTTATCGAAAGCTACTCTATATTATCGTAAGAAAATACTGGATATATCTCTAGAATCAACTTCATACAATTGTCGCCTTGGCTGTTAGCACAAGTTACTACAAGGTCATTGGCGAATGCTACTGTCTTGAGCAGTGTGGAGAAAGACTGCTATACATTCACCATCAAGTGGTTCAAACATTGAAGGGTCGATCGTAATGTTATAGAGGAGCGGCGACATTGAGTCACCCTGTCTCAGAACTTGGCCTACTTTTATCGTACTTATGTCTCTATAGGAACTGCGTACTATTGATACTATATATTTAAGGCGACCTAATATCTAAAATCCAAATTACTATCATACGGCCAAGAAAGTTCAGGTAATACGATCGTAGGCTTTTCCTGGTCTACAAATGCCAGGCCTCCACCTATAGTATAAAATTTTAAACATTCGTTTATCTGATCAGGAAATATGCCTTTAAAATTTCATTTACAACGTATAGTATTGAATAATATAATTAATTTTAGTTTGATGGTACAATATATACCTCCTTATATACTGCTAAACTTGAAAGCTCAGATTGGCAATTTGACCTCCCTCACCTTCAATCTCCATATTCTGCCTTAGTTCCTGTTGGATCATAAATAGTACTTTTTAGCTTTAATTAATACTACATCAAAAATAAACTATGGATCTGATTTTAAGGGCTCAAAAAAGTCTTCTATGAAACTAAACCGACTCAGTAGTCCGTAAAGCGCCAAGGGATTATAAGCAGTAATGGGATACCTGTGCAGGTAACTTTTCAATAATTATGTGACTATATTACAAAATTTACATTCTATTATTATATATTATATGAATTCAAATTATTAGATGTCTATAAATGTGGCTCACTTTATGCACCGTTCTACAGTAAAATCTTTAAACCCAATATTGAAATAACAAGGATCTACTAGCTATACTTGTACTTACTTTAAAATTATACAGTACACTACAAAATATTTTCACTTATATATATATACTATATAAATAGGGTGAATTAAATTATAAAATAATTATACGCTCAACAATACTTAGCTTTGTTAGAGCTATCCAAATACAACATACAAAAAACTATTTTAACTCACTTAATAATATACATATCTTTAAAATATACTTTAAAAATATATTAAACTAAAGTTTGTTAGCATTAATATAAAGTTTTATAGGAATGCTTTAAAAAATGGAAGCTTTTGTCAACGTATCAAAGCTTATTTATATCTTTCAAATTCAACTGGATAGAGACTTGAAAATACTATGCTTATTCAAAATGATATGAAAAGACATAAATTTCGTAATTTAGACGATAGCAGTTAACGAGCTATATTGCTTTAATGAAGTTTGCGATACATTATATACTGATTATATAGTAGATCCGATACTAAAGTTGAGCCAAAATTTCACCTTGATACTTTCATAAGCTTTATATACATTTGACAAAATAAGTTATTGAAACCTTTCTTAATGAAATTTAGTAATTCAGCAGGTCTTAAAAGTGAAGTAAGCTTATCAAAGATAGAGGAAAGTCAAGGTAGCTGCTTGGCTATTATCATAGGAATTAATAATATTGCTGCTGATAGAGCTTACTTCAAAGTATAGTCTCTAAATCAAGCTTAATATTCCAACATTTGATATTTTATTGTAAATAGCTCTATAAGCTTAACGTATTGAAATCCCCCTATCTCTATTGATATCAGCCTTAAGATAGCAATATTGTGTTTAATTAGCTTAAGAGCTTCGTTAGATTTCTATCGAATACTCGCTATTATATGTTTAAAATTGTCCAGTTCCTTTAAAAATGCGTCCTTTACTTTGACCAACATTAGGTTGAAAGCACCAGCTAAATTCAGTAATTATCCTGTACCTATATATCAACATTTACAATCTGTGGATCTCAGTATAAACTAAATTGGACCAGTAGGTTGTGTATTGTGATGCACTTTTTGCAATTTTTCTATCTACCACAATCATAAATTTCAACTAACGAAATGTAGTATAGGTTTAAAATTTTGTTTTGATCTACTGCTAATGAATTGAACATGGTGCTGCATGAAGCTTTGGGCTAATTCAGCATAGGAAGATCAGTTTTTGTTGGAAAAAGACTAGCTTCAAGCCAGCATTAGAGTTTTTCATCAACACTAATTCACCTATATAACAAATTTTAAAGTACGAACATATATAAGTTTGGAAAATGGTAAACTTTATAAAAGCATTATACAGTAGAGTATCAAATATTTAATTAAATCGACTCACAATTAATTTACATACCTTTGACAAATAATATGCTTATATAAGCTACCACTATCTAGAAGGTAAAGTTCAAGTCGTAGTAGATTTGACGTTCCACGCCACCTATCAAAGCACTCATCCTCTGGATTTCAGTTGGGCGGATGTCGCCATTCGGTTCCATGAGCTTGAACATTGGAAGTACCTTATTGAAGGCTATATTGTTATAGACGTAGAGCTCGATCAGCCTCCATATGCTTTTGTAGAAGAGGTGATATAAATCCAAGTTGTTTAGGTAACTACCTTGACTTACAAATTTGTGCAGTGAGATTATGTCAACTATAGGGTTGAGGACCGTGAAATAGAATTCGAATATGAATATCCGATCGATGTCCAAAACCTCAGGATTTAAGGCATTTAGTTTCTGCTTAAGTATCCTCAGGTCAAGTTCGAAATTGGTTGCCGTGTCAAATTCAGGTAGAGAATTGTTAAGGAGGGTTGAGCCATTCTCACTGGTGGGTGGAGATGGTAACGAGATTAATTCACTGGATATGGCATCAGCAGTATTTACGTTGGACTTCAAGCTGTAAAACTTGCTGATATCATTGGAAGCATCTTCAGTAAAGACGTTGGATTTGGTATTGGGATCGATTTGGAAGAAATAGAATCCGCTATGGGGTTGATTCCATATTCCATCCTCCAAGCTAGGTAGTTTAGGTTTGGGTCCTCGCTTCTTTGGTTCGTGAGTGTAGGTACATTCCTTATCATGACGCTTACAGCAGCTGCATCGCGGCAGCTCCTTAGAGCACCTCAGCTTCTGTTTTTTGCATATGTCGCATGAGTACTTTGGTATTTCTTGGGTTTTGATCATTTTGAAAATTTTATAAAGTGAGCTGGTCTATTGTTTCGCATTTATATACAGCTTCAAGTCCAAGTATAATAACTTGGTGTTCCTCTTTTGAAGTAGAACTATTTGTTCCAAAATTGTCTATGGATAAGTAAGTATTATAGGTCAAAGTAACTAATCTAAAGTTGGAAGGAGGCATGTGCAGCCGTATGGTACAGGATCTTGCATTTTAAGGCCGAAATCCAAAAGATGTTTGTATCGCTACTTTCGCATCCTTTATTTTGGTTCGAGGTCCCGGAATTTTCTAAAAAGATTTCTAATATGTATCTGCTCTAGCAAAGTATCTGTTTATGGGAGACTTGTTTACCTTTTCTGTAGCTAGAGAATGTATTACATGTCTTGTTTAAATTGGAGTCTTGGGTATAACTTATCAGGCTTGGCATTTTAAATCATAATGGGATCCGAAATACCATCTATAGGCTATTTAGTATTGATAAAAATTATTTGCTAACATATAGATGTTTACAATATACTTTTAAGTATGGCAGGTAAGGATTGAGTCTCATGCCTAATAGAAATGCTTACAATGTATAAGGTGAGCCCCGTGCAACTTTGCTTTGTTCGAATTACTTTTTCCGCAAATCCATTTTCAGTATATCAAGGACAGAGTAGATATTTTTAAGAAAGAAGAAAAGCTACATTACGCTCACTACTAGATATATTTCAGCATATACTTTTATTTCCTATATGATTCTGTTTTAATACTTTTATACTATTTAATGATGGATTGCATTTGAAAGCCCTAACTGTAGATATCACTATAGTAACATTGAACCTTCTAAGCCTATAAAGGCTAATTAAGCATGCCTTTTAATATATAAAATAAATTATACTTATATATGCCGATATTTTATCTCTAAATTATATAGATATAGGATTTGAATTAGAAGAGTTACTGTCCTTGACCTTTATCGAATCAATGTATCAAATATATTTAATTATTTTCTATGAAATTATAATATTGGAAATGTATTGCTAGTATATAATAGTTATAAGGTGTAGAAAAAATGGACCTATAAGTAAAGTTACGAGTGATTATTAGCATTTTAGGAAGTCATAGCATATTGTTCAATATATATATATTATATTAAGATGGCCAAATATATATTCTGGCCGAACATTAGAAATTTCGTAGCCGGCGTAATAGACTCTAATGGGATGCAGACAAATTTTCAGTACACAAATCAGGTTAAAGGCAAAAATATATTAATTTCTTGGCATTCCTCAACTGGTTACGGTCATTAGCCTTAATTGTCTATGTAGAAGTATTCGGTACTAACACCTGTATCGTCGTTGCGTAATTTCTAGGAAACTTGAACTAGATATTGAGGCTTCCATCTATTATTTACAAAGGATTTATTAAAGTTTAACATCTAGAACATCTTCCAACATATATTGGGTTCGGTTTCCCCTATTCCGTATAGAAAAGTTGGAAATAAAAATTTTCCGATTTCGAAGCGAGGTGTAGGCTAGTTAATTTATCCTCAAGTATAGTCTAGGACTATGTTTATTCCAAATGCAAGGTTAATTGCCGATCAAAATATAACCTTTATAAGATTGAAAATTAAGCCTGCTATTATACCGCGAAGTGATATGGAACCAAACAATTGCAAATTTAACTTAATAGGCAGGTGTACAGTAGCTTAATACTTTTGAGGAGGCTTCAGCCGCATCGTTTAAAAAATGGGAATAGATTTAGATAGGTCCAAGCTTTCTTGATATGGCTAATGGCGAACTATCGAGTCACTTTCATTTCATGGTAACAAGTGTATGTCAATACTAATATTTAAAAGTATGATCAGTTTAAAATAGATTCTCAATATTTTACAAGTTCACTGGCTACAAAGACCTGAAATTGTATTCCTAGCTTATAGATAAATAAATGGTTTAAAAATTGCTAACATATACGTTTGTAGCACTAAATAAATGTTTCAGATAATAAAGCTCGGAGTATAAAGGAACCTGAGTTTACTTGAGTTCAATAGACGATCATGGAATCTAAAATTGAACTATGTAAAGTGACAATTTAATATATACTCAAATAATAAGCTAATGTAAGCTGTAGATACGTTATATTAAGTATATATCGATACAAAAAGTATAAAATCGGTGTTAGCTTCAACTACTACAATAGCATCAAATATCCGGTGCCATAAGTCTCCGACACAAGTAAACCTTGTAAACAGATATACCTTGTCTGTATACTCTTTCCTTTTAGTTGAACCTGAAACCAATGTTGACCAAAATATGCCCTAGGTTGTAAATTATATCCGATTAGAGGCGGCATCGGATTTCCTTTTTCATTTCGAAGCTATAAGTGCAAGACTACAAGTATGCTTGTTTTAAGGCAATTATTAGAAAAGCTTGGCAAAGTATTAAATAAACTATACTTTTGAAATCTTAATTTCCAATCAATATTTGTATATAGTAGTTGATTAGGAAAGTCCCGTTGCAAGCTAATAAAAGTGCCATAGGGTAAATTTTATTCGATTATGGATGGACTCGAATAAACTTTACATATTATACTGTCGCTAATTAACACTACAATCTAAAAGTAGGGTATATGAAAAGTAGAAAGTAAATTATAAATGTATATAATTTCAACATCGTTCACACGCCTACTTTAAACCAAGCTTTCATTTATTAGATGTATTAGTTTGTGATCCTTCATCCATAGGTTTATTCAAACGTGCTTAAATCTAGAAATACGTATGATATCTTTTGATCAGAGTTTGTAAAGTTATCTTTATCAAGCAACACCTTTAACCTGATACTATACAATTCCTTATAGGATACTGCAAAGTAGTGTTAATAAAATGCTCCTTAATATATTGGAATTGCTATATGTTCAATTTTATTTTCTATACTGCAGTAACTTGCTGTAAATAGACGTTGAGATATTTGCAAATTTACATTATGTTTTAATGTACATTCCAAACTATTCAATTTTTGGCTAGCTTCCCTTTATAATTTACCATAGAGTGCTTGATCATTAAGTATTGATATCCTATACTACATAGGAATAAATATTTAGTTACAGTATATTACATTATAAATTAAATATATATTATTTCCTTTTTTCTTTTACATTCATCGATAAATAGTAGCTATAAGCGATTTAAGTATAGGGCGAAAGTTTTCCCCAGAATTTATTCCAAAGGCCACATCTAGTTATAAATAGAAACTTTGATGTTCTTGATAGCAAGGAACTCCATTTTTTGCAAAAAAGGTATATGGTAATATATTAATTCTAGAGTCATTTGAAGGTTGCCAATTGTCAATTTTATTAGATATATAAACGATATTTGCTAATCCAAACTTTGATAATTTCGGTAATTAAGTTTCCTGCTACCTATCCATCCGACGTGATGCCAGCTATTTTTAGCGTTCCTGTATATAAAATTTATAAATATAGGTTACTGTATCTGCATATATGTTAATAAGGAAAGTCATTAGTGTATACTTTATAAAACTATTGGTTTATACTAAAGTCCGGAGTCGGAGTACTAAATATAAAACCTACAAGAACAATAGAATTACACTGATATGATAAGGATTAACATTAAAAGCCAAAAGAATATTCCTGGAAAATTGTTGAAATATATGCTAAAATCTAAGCCGATAACCTTTATGTATAATAGCGTCTATATATGTTAAGGATTTTTATTTCAAATAGCATGCTTATAATAGTGTTCAAAATCTAAAAATAAACTTTGCACATAGCAGTATACAAGATTAAATGTAACTACTATATCAAAGTTCTACGGGTATATGATTACTTAGTTAAAGCTTAGAGATATAAAAGAGCTTAAATATAATCTTATATAGCATTTGAATTTTAAGCTATACATTTAGTATGGTCGTATTATTGGTACATGGTCAGCTTATTCTTCGTTTAAAGTAATCTTTCGTCCTGATGTCAACAACTGTGGTCTTTGCAATATGAAGCCTTGAGGAGTTTGAAAAGCACTTTAAAAAACTAAACTCCAAAGCCTTTGAACAAAGCAATGAGGTTCTATTCCTAAATACCTGGAAATATAATTCCCAAAGAGGTATAAGCCGATTGTTGAAAGGTCAAGGTCCGGTATTATACAGTAGATTATAATGAGTATAGCTAATAGGTGTCATAAGTTGAAATTGCTTACATATAGAGGGGACGATTGCATATGAGGGCTAAAGTTGAGCCGCTATTCAAATACTTGTATTGTTCTATCGATCAGTATAGCATTGAATTTGAGCTATGCGGAGTCTATTAACTTTAAAGTAAGTAACGGAATACATATTTTTTACCCGAGAGTAGATATATTCAATATGTAGCTTTAAAGGCTGCAGTGTGTGAATATATATATATTAGTTGTTTAATGAAAATGCCTCATAAGTATATTTAGCAATTAGCTATATATGAATTCTGAAATCTTGGATTTGAAATGTTTGCCTCCGTTTCCAAACTTCATTTTGATGATTGGGTACTACTTCTATATACCTTGAAAAGAAAAATGGCCAAAAATAGCATATGGATGTCAACAAACCCTACTAAAGAAAAAGTACGGTCTATATTAATCTAACCTTAACTATACCAATTTCCTTCGACTTTGACCTAATAGGCTTTGAAAAAAATGCCAAGAAATAAGGGATAGATCCAATATTTCCTAATTGGGACTAGGCTTTAAAAGGACTTGTGTTTTGAAAAATAAAAGTACTTGGAAAACCTTGAAAATTTAAATGTAACTTGACGGCGTTTTTTATTGAATATTGATATCTAGCCGCTGAAGTCTTGGATTACTATATACGGATATGTTCATAGTTAGTATCTACTAGACTCAGATTTGGTACTGTTATTCCGGCCCTCAAATTTACATTTCTAATTGTAGATGCCATGTAAAAAAGAAAATGTATATTCAGTTCGAAAGTATTAAATGTTACTATATAATTCAAATCCCATCCAATCTTGTTGGAGTACAGTATAGTGATCCCAAGTCAACTTGTAAAAAGAAACCTTTAACATAAACATTTAAATAGTTTATTAAAATCCTAATATTCTTGTACAAAGTACTTGAAGTTTAATGTAAAGGATGTTGCAATCAAATGAACACCAGTGGTCTATTGACGCTGTTGATATACGATCTGCTAAGGTTTACATCAAATCCAGTCTAACTTCTCACTTGAATCAAAGATATACATTATTTTGATCTTATTTGAAAATTTCTAGCGTATATATCTAAAAAGAGCTGAGGTATCAAATAAGAAAACAATTAGAAACAAACTCTTGAAAAGATAAATAAGGATCTTACTGGTTGGACCGAGCTCCTGTTTAAATGGAAACACCTAGGCATTAAGTATAGTTGTACCAGAGGCTGGTATGTATCGATAATAGAGCTACCATAGAGTTGGGATGAAGCTTTCATAGGATGGTAGCGACAATGAGAACGATAGGAAATGGAAGGAGATTAGAAGTGGTAAGACATCAGAATAGTGATGAGATTTCTCTATCCGAAATATCGTCAAAGAGATTGTGATGTATATATATTAAAATAAAAGAAATAAATATAAGCGTCCCAAATATTTAAAATTTTGATTCGAATATTGGTAGCTCTACATTAATATTAAAGTGATTGGTAAACTATAGCCAAATATAAAGTTAAATAAAAAATTCAAAATATAGTTTCAATTAGTCAATAAACCTTTATTTAGACTTCCTAGTTGTATTAAAAAACGGGTTTCTTACTACTGTCGGTATATACATTGGAACTCTAAGGAATAGAAGCTACTGATTTATATATATTTCCATTTCGATTTAAAATCAAAAAGTTACCTTCCAGTTTGCTAAACTTTTCACTTTGATAGCCTGCGTAGTTTAAAATGAGACTTTAAAATCTATGGTCAATAACTATATCACGATAGAGATTATCTACCGTAGGAAAGTTTATTTAACGTTCTGTATATATCAATAGCTTAATCTTTAGGAAACTCAAGAGAGTAGGTAAAGTTATAAGAAGCACATACCACAATTTATGAAAAGTGAATGTATAACTAATATAACTAACAGATCTCATCCATCCAAAAGATTTTATAACATAGATCTATGAATATTAGGTGCATTAGCAACAATGCATCATATCCTATCACTTATTTGTAAGTTTAATACACTTTACCCATCTTACCAAACCTCCTAAAACCTAGGCGGCTGGGGTATAGGTTCAGCATTGGCCAACAACTTCAAATTGAACAATTTCAAGAGGTACCTTTGCGCCTCGCTTAAAAGTTGTCGGTAAGGTTCGAGTAGATACCCAAAACTAACTGGAATGAGCTAAAGACGTATGTAAATAAACTTCCTTTATAAATACAAATCACCTTGATATCAAAGGTTGGAACCTTTAGGTTAGATTTCGAAACCTCAACAATATCGATGTCCCCTAAATATAAAACATTGGCAAAGGGAAGATTTAAGTTGATAATATACCTGGATAAAGTGAAGAATCGATTAGGTAACTGATAATTGCAAATAGAGGACACCGTTCGATGAAAGCATCAACTAAAGCGATAATAAAAAGTACAACAGTCAAGCTTAACTTAGCTAGGAGGGAAGCCAAGTAGTACACTAAAGCGGTCGGGAACAAGGCACACAGGATGGTGAACAACAACGTACCCAAAATAAGCTGATCCAAGTTGTAATTGAAACTGTCTTTACGCTGCCTCAGTAAGTTATACTTCTTTCCGATGAAAAGCAGGTATAGGCTATTTAAGGTATTCAAGTACCACTTGAATAATTTGGAAGCTAATAAATATTGCCAGTTGATATGTAGAGTAATCAATTTGAGGACGTCGTACCAGAAACTTAGTGTTATCGTTAGACCTCCCAAATTGAGGAGCAAAGTCACAGCTATAAGTTGGGTTAAGATTTCGGCTGAAGTATATGGTAGCAGATCTATATGTATTATAGTTAGAATGTGGTCGAAGCTAAGGTATGAAGTTTACTTAGGACGGTACGGATAAGGTATAGAAATAAGTCGGCCAAGAACTTGGACAACTGTAAATTCAATTTCAACCCAGCTGGGTACCCCATCAACCAGTTGAGTAATAAAATCAAATTTAGATTTACTTCCTTTTAGAATAAGATCAATTGCACTTGAACTAAATATAAAAGCTACCTTCCAAACGTACGTCAAAGTCAGAGCTAGGGAAGCTCGGTACCTTACTACCAAGAAATTAGCCAGCCAACCTAAGAGAATATCGAATAGTTGGATATAGAGGTAGGATGGGCTGGGGGTATTTGAAGGATTTGTAAGTTGCTTAATCGAGCTATACTTTAGATTAAGTTTGTCGACTACATGTATATCAAAATAAATAACTTGAAAAAGAATTTAATAAAAGTTACCTAGCTTGGAGACGGTTCGATTTACACTAACTTTTGAGTCAATTTTCACTTTGGTCAACCTCAGATTTCGTTTAATATACACCTTGCGAACCTGACCCTTAACTTTACAGTAGACTACCCTATAGTTGATGGTTTTATTTACCAACCTACAGTTGATAAAGTTTATCTATAGTTATCCCAACATTAGAAAACGTTGAAAAGTTGGAAAAACTACTTGTTTCAAATTAGTAAACAGGTTGTTCAAGTTGGAGTTGAAATTCTTGTGGTAATGTTGAATTTTCAAACTTGGAAAGTAGTTCAAGATGGTTAAGTTGAATCGAACGCCTAATTTTTCCAAACTTGTTAATTTTAACTTTACTATTGTTGAATGTGGTACAGTTGTTGAAGTTAAAAGATGGAGTTGAATAGCTTTTAGTTTGCTGCCTTTCTAAGATATAAAAATAAAAAGTAGATTAATAAAAATTGAAAAATTGAAAAACTACCCTAACTTTAAAATTCAGTACTATGAACCGATTGTTGGTAGCGAAGTAACCTAGTAGTGGTCGATTTCCATCTACATTTCCCCCATCTCTATTGTTGTTTAAATTCTCCTTACAAGCTCGTCTACCTTTAAAATGAAAGTTGCTGGGTAAAAGTAGTTGCAAGGTCGGTCTATTCTCCATTGCTTTATTTGCCTCTTTATCCCTACTCTTGTTGAATAGATCAAGCTTCTTTCAATTACAAGTTGATTTTATAGTGAATTGATTGAAATTTGGACTTGCTGCTAAAAATAGACGATGCTAAAAGCTATAGCCAATAATAGAGCTTTAAAGCTGGAATTACTACGTTGTAATGTTTATAAAGTTTGGAATTCCAATTTCTTGCTGTCTTGAAAATAGGGAGTTTTGGGAATGTATAATAATCATCAGTATGCTGAGCAACATCGACTAAAGCAACTATGAGCTAGTTTAAGTATGTTTAGGCTCTCATCTTGGACTGAACTTTACATTGACCGATAAGAGCATCGGCTCTATAGATTTAGACTAATCCATCAAACAAAATTTCAAGCACCAATGTCTTGGATAGCTCCATCGTTCTTTGAGTACCTTTTCTTAGTCTTTTCTATTTATATCAAAATTGTGTTGATAATCAAATTAACCTTACATTTTTTTACTTTTTAGTTAGGCTACCGTTTGTTTTGAATTGATATTTTTAGCGTTAAGTTTACTATTGTCATCGAATGGAATTGGACTGCAGATTACAGCAATACTCAGCCCCAATAAACTATATGGAATATCCAAAATCATAGCTTGGCTGAAAATTATCAGCAATACCGTAAAAGCACCGGATTAAACTTTAATATATACCCTTTTTATCAACAATTTCACTATTTCAACCTACTTTGCTTTTTACATGTTGTTCTAAAAACTTTAGGTAGGTGCTGAACCAAATGATTTTTGAAATATACTTTTAAAATTCTTTTCTTGAAATAATCAAAAGGCATCAATCTTCATAGGAAAAGCTTAGTATACTCTTATTGACATAAAATCCACAGCAAATTTCTCCAACCACTATATTTAACTTGATAGCGATAGTTCAACACCGTTCTCCAATCTACTAAACTAAAGGCTATAGCAGAGTTTATTTCAATTAGGCCGTAGTTATGATACATCTTTATCTTATTTTTAAAGTTCAAGGTTATTGGAGTAGTAATAGTGGATATTTACCATACAGTTGTACTTGTTAATGTAGTAAAACTGTGTAAAGCAATCCAAATTCTTATAGCTCAAAGTAAAGCTTCACTCACCACATGTGGGCTTCAATTTAGTTGAGAAGTTAACAAAGACGAACAATATCCCAAGGCTATGTAAGTAGATTTCATAGCTAAGCAATGTATTAATCTTTATATAAAGTCACTAGTATAGATATATGATATAATACTAGAAATATACTGTATAATTACTAAGTATAATTTATTTCCAAGTTATTCAAATATAGTAGTAAATGATGATAAGAATGCAAGGTACAAATGATACTTCAAAGTAAAAATTACATAGCTCTTTACTCAAGAAACATTCATCTCATGTTCTACTCCATATTCTCAACATTTAAAAATGATCCATAGTAATTATATTTTCAATATACGATCTATTACAGTTGAAGATATTTTTTCGAGCATAAGTATCTTAGAAAGTTGAAGAACGATATTACACCAGATTAAACCTACATATCTATTGGTTCGAATCGTCCAAAGCATTTATTAGTAATCAGTATTTAATATATTGAAGGGGGCAAGGCCGAAAGTTCAATAAATATCTGGCAAATTCGAGCAAAGAGCTTGCTTTATAGAGTATATGATTGCCCCTAATAGGAATCCCACATGTTACCAAGTTAAGAAATATATATAAAGACTCCTCTATATTTGAACATCCAAACTGTTAGCAACTTAGTATAAGACTTCAAGTCATAGACCTGCTACTCCACATATTAGCTGGCTAGCTTACTACCAACGCTTCCAATTAGGAGTTTGAAGCGTAGACATAGCGTATATAAATGATAGCAGTAAGAACTTTGACTCCAAAGCTTTATATATATTTGAAAATCAATATCCGTTTTTGAAAAATGAGTTTATTGTAAATATATATAGCTTGAAATGATAGAACATCCAACTTCAACTATATGTTTAAAATCCTTACTCAGTAAATTAAGGTACCCGTCCTTAGATGTAAATCACCATTCTCTAAAAACAACTTCAATTTCAAGCCAACAAAAGCCCCAGCTACTACCTAGATTCTAAACAAAACATCGTGCTCAATATCAAAGGGAGAAGTATTAATTATGATGATCAAGGGAAGACACCTCAAGGTACTAATTTCGATTCAAAGAAGTGCTACCTCACCAGCTACTTAAAGAAGAGATACAATTACCGCAAATTCAAAAATGCTCAATATTTCGACGTAGTACTAATGGAAAGGTTTAAAATGAAGGATGGAAAAGGCCAAGAAAACCTAAAATTCATGACGTTAAAGTTCAGCTTAACACCACAGCTGTTGAGTTAGATGAAATTTTGTATAGGATGGGCTTTGGGAGTTCCAATTTGTATACTTTTGTTGATAAAATAACAAAATTTTAACAATAAAATGTGTCTGTATAAACTTTGCACTCCTTGATGAAGTTTAATATTTGATAATTGAGCTTTTCGTATTAGGCTATAAATTAAAATATAAAGCTATTTGGCTGATGTAGGTATAAATATTTGAGAATATATAGATGAGGATTAATCCCGATTTCAAAAGTAATATTATTGCAGCCTTGAATAGACCTTTGATTGGTTTTCTTGATACTTTTGTACTTTACTCAATACTAAAGTCATTAATTCTCAAGCTGATGTAGAAGTGAAAATTTACCATCCAATGTTTAGAAAATATGCTCATTGCAAGTATTTCATGCCGAAATAAGTTACAGATTACATTACTCTATTTCAGTTGAATCTTCAATTCCGTTTTAGAAGACATTTATTTTCTATTTAGAAAGTTCTATCCATGAAGGGAAGGCAACTAATAGATAGTGATATATTTGTACCTTTACAATAGAAGATTGAGGACATCTCAAAGTCAACCATAGATCTATTTCATTTCCACTTGAAGTAACGAAATTCATCTCAACAACGATTTATTCGTATAGAATCATCAGCCTCTCGGCAAGAACCAAATCCCAATTTAGTAATTTTATAACAAGGCAGCCATATCACTAACCTAGCCTTGAACCCGCAGTTTTAAGTCTTCTATTGGTTTGGAAGGAAATCGATAAACTCAGATATTCTTAATCCTTTAATCCAACCCATCAGAATATAATATGTATTCCTACAACTAACTTAATTACTCTATTCGAATCGGGTATATTGATTTTAACAAATTTCAATACCAAGTTACCATAAAAGTAAATCGTCCCGGCCCGGATTAGGATAGAGATGTACCTATTCCTTGAGAATATCGTTCAGTTCAACTTTTGAAGTAACTATAAATACAAGTAAATGGAAAATAGGAGGTATACCTGAATTGGTTTTAAAAAGCTGATATGAGTACCGAAAATAGTAAATTAATAGATAAGTCAATACATAAACCTCAGAATGATGGGTACTATTCGATACCAACTAGCCAGCACCATGAGATCCAAGAAGATGTAAACACCCAAGACATTCCGTTCAAAGACGTTTATGCTGCTTCAATTTTACTTTCAGAAACTTTGAACGGTTTTTACATGGCCATACCTCTGGTATTGGGTTGCCTTATAGAAATCATGAATCCCTTTATAACTACTTACTCCGTCGGCTGGCTGGTAAATTCTATAGTTGAGTTTCGAATCTAACCTGGATATTTTAGGGAACTAAAGGTACTGCTTATAAGAGCTTAATGCCATTCTTTCGATCTACTTGAAATTTTCTAAGGTCAACTACAAGTTTATGTGCTAACATAATTTCACTTTATTTAGAATTAGCGTCGGCAGCGTTGAGTAACATGTTCGCTAGTATGACGGGATGGTCGGTAGCCTACGGTATGGTGACAGCTCTAGATACCTTGTGTAGCCAGTCGTTTACCGGTTCCCAAGATAAAAAGATGGTAGGTGTATACACCCAACGTGGGTTCTACGTGAGTATGCTACTCTTCATTCCCATTACATTAATTTGGTGGAACGCCGAGATGCTCTTACTTTCCATTGGACAAGATCCCGAGCTAGCCAAATTGTGTGGCTTATACCTAAGGTACTTACTACCAGCTATGCCTTCGCTTATAGCTATGGAATGTATCAAAAAGTTTTTACAGGCTCAAGGTAAATTATTGCTCATATAGCTGCACTGCTAAGGATGTCTTGAACTAACTTTGTAAACTTTGGATAGGAATCATGAATTCATCAGTTACCATCTTATCGATTGGTCTCCCTGTATGCTGCTTACTGAATTATCTATTAGTTTGGCATCCTTCCACCGCACTAGGGTTCATAGGTGCTCCAATTGCCTCTTCTTTGACCAATTTCTTCTACCTCATCTGTTTTGTTCTTTACGTAAAGTTTGTTAATGGTGGGGAAGCTTGGGGTGGATTCAGCTACGAAGGACTTAAAGGGTGGAATCAAGTCTTCAAACTAGGTATCTATTTTTGGACTTTGACTATGCTTACTGTTAAGGTATATCCGGTGTCCTAATGGTATGCTCCGAGTACTGGGCGTTCGAGCTGATGGCTTTCGCCGCATCCTATCTGGGTGGAAACTCTTTAGCTGCACATGCAGCCGTATCTGGGATGAGCAATGTCCTTTACCAAATCGTCTATGCCGTAGGTATCGTAGCAAGTACTAGAGTTGGAAATGCTTTAGGTGGAAATCGTCCCAACAAGGCATTGCAGCTCTCTTCCGCTTCATTCATCCTAAGCTGTGTCATCTTTATCGTTCTCTACGCCTTTATTTTGATGTTTAAACCATTCTTAATGACTTTGTACAGCAACGATCCGATCATAATTTCTTTGATAGATGGCTTAGTACCGCTCTTAGCTTTATCCCAGGTATGTCAATAGTAAATTTAGCTTTTAATTGTTTCAGTTAGGGAATTTGATTGGTGGAGTTGGTGGCGGTATACTCCGTGGATTGGGTAGACAGGATCTTGGCGCTAAGATCTACCTCTTTATCTTCTACTTTATAACTATCCCTTTGGGTGTTTATATAGCCTTCCCATTTGGATTTGACTTTGGAGTCAAAGGATTGTGGATTGGGTTTACGTTGGGTATTACTGCTATTGGCTTGTCCACGGTGTATGTGCTAACCTTTAAGACCGACTGGGTTAAGGAAGCCAGCAATGCTTCAATAAGGTTGAACAGCGACAACTCCAATCCAGTTTAAATGAACATTTGGTTCCTGCATACAGTATAGAGTGATTTAGTTTAGTGACGACCTCTTTGCAGTAATAAACATGATATTTGGACATAAATTCATTGGTAGAGTTATAATTCTAATATACGAATATAACTCTTTGATAACTAATATTTTTATACGTGTGTATTTTCCAACTTCCTATTAAAAAGTTTTTATGTTTCATTCAGAAAATTCTAATGATGGAGGGAGGTCTATGATTGTAAAGTACTAGATCAAAGAAAGTAAAGATAGCAACATTTAGATCCACCTACCATTGAGAATCATAGATATCTCAAAGTAGGCACTATATTTATTTCACTCATTTGAAGGCATTGAAATTCTATGCAACGAGGACTTTTTATTTACACCTATCAACATTTCGGAAAGAGCCAAATATCAATTTAGGAATCTCCTATAGGACAGCCACGCCTTCATCCTATCTTTGTATATACTTGTTTAGTAAGTCTTGAAGTTTTTTGATACTAATTTAAACCCTTTAACACAAGTCTATTCTAGCGATCCGTAGCAAATCGTTTGTATAGAAATGAAAACTGGAATTCCCACCAAGGAACATAAGCTAAAACTTTGCAATTCCTCAACTTTCTCCGAGTTCAACTATAAAAACGACGACAGAAAATAGTTAGAAAAACTAAAAGCTTATTAAAGTAATATGAGTACAGAGAACAGTAAATTAATAGATAAGTCGATAGATCGACCTCACAGTGATGGGTACAGTTCAATAGTATCTGGTCAGCAACATGTGTCTCAATTGGATGATAAAGTTCAAGATATCCCGTTCAAGGATGTTTGCGACGCTTCAAATTTAGTTTCGGAAGTAATAAAAAGTTTCAAAATGGCCGTTCCTCTGGTTTTAGGCTGTCTTATAGAGTCCATGAATCCTTTTATAAATACCTATTCGGTTGGCTGGTTGGTAATTTTTTTGACTAAATGTAAATTTAACATGGATGTTTTAGGGAACTAAAGGTATTGTAAATGAGTGTTTATTACCCTTTCTTATTTGTTTAATGTCGCAGAGTTTTTCTACAAGTTTGTATGCTAATACACTCTTTTATTTAGAATTGGCATCAGCAGCGTTGAGTAGTATGTTTGCCAGTATGACGGGCTGGTCTATAGCATATGGTATGGTTACATCTTTAGATACCTTGTGCAGCCAATCATTTACCGGCTCTGACGATAAGAAGATGGTAGGTGTATACGCTCAGCGTGGATTCTACGTGAGTATGATACTTTTTATCCCCATCTCTTTCTTCTGGTGGAACGCCGAGATGCTACTCCTCTCCATAGGACAGGACCCAGAGTTATCCAAGCTATGTGGTCTATATTTGAAGTGGTTGTTACCGTCGATGCCTTGCTTTATAGCTATGGAATGTATCAAAAAGTTCTTGCAAGCTCAAGGTGAACTATATACTATATTTTCGAATAGTATTTTTAACTTGCTAATAGGGATAATGAACGCGTCAGTTAGAATTTTAGCGTTTGGTCTTCCCCTATGTTGCCTCTTGAACTACCTCTTAGTCTGGCATCCTTCCACTGCATTAGGGTTCATTGGTGCTCCAATTGCAAATTCTTTGACGAATCTTTTCTACCTCATCTGTTTTGTTCTCTACGTAAAGTTTGTTAATGGAAGCGAAGCTTGGGGTGGATTCAGCTACGAAGGACTTAAAGGATGGAATCAAGTCTTCAAACTAGGTATCTATTTTCTATTTTAAAAAGTATTAATTGGCTAGGTTTACCGGGTGTTGTAATGGTATGCTCTGGGTACTGGGCCTATGAATTGATGGCCTTTGCTGTTTCCTACCTCGGCGAAAAGCCATTGGCTGCCCATGCAGCTGTATCTGGTATAAGTGGTGTCATCTATCAGTTCAACTACGGGCTAGGTGTTGTAGCGAGCACTAGAGTTGGAAATACTTTAGGTGAGAATCGACCCAACAAGACACTACAAATTTCCTACGCTTCGTTCATCCTAGCCAGTGCCGTCTCCATTATCCTCTGTATCTCCATCCTAACTTTTGAGCCGTTTTTAACGACGTTGTATAGCAACGACCCAACTATAATTTCTTTGATAAGCGGTCTACTTCCGATATTTGCTCTATTCCAGGTACACCATTGTAAATCATTTGTATTGATTTGTTTAGTTAGGGGATCTATTTGGTGGAGTTGGTGGGGGTATCCTCCGTGGATTAGGTAGACAGGATCTCGGTGCCCAGATATACCTCTTCATCTTCTACTTTATAGCTATACCGTTCGGTATCTACTTAGCCTTTCCATTCGGGTTTGGACTCGGTGTTAAAGGAGTGTGGATCGGATTTGCGTTAGGAGCTGCCAGTATCGGTTTGTCGACCTTGTATGTGTTAACTTTCAAGACCGATTGGGTTAAGGAAGCTGACAGGGCTTTGCTAAGGTTAAACAACGACAACTCCAATTTAGCTTAGATTGTTGATTGTGCTCTATATACGATGTAGAGTGGTTTAGTTTAGTAACAACTTGGTAATAATAAATGATATGTTTTGATGTAAATCCTTCTGCAAAATTATAGTTTTAATCTATAAATTAAACCTTTTGTAATAAACTATATCTTTATTTATGAATATATTTGCCAATAGGCCATATATATGTAAAAATATGGTTATATTTGAATACTTGAGATTAGACCACAGACTTGAGTAAGTTATTATGAAAGTGCGAAACCAAAATCAAGAGAACAATTGAGAATCAGATAAACTAAATCGACAGGGATGGATGAATAAGTAGTTTATTCTCTGTCTAGGAATGACTGCTTCTAATTAATCTTAAATAACAAAACCTAAAAATTTGACCCAATTCCAAACTTCAAAGATAACCCTTACCATCAGAAATAGGGAAAGGATGTATAGATAAGAAGCTACAGCAATAGCAAGCAAAAAGATGAAGGTCTCGCCGAGGATCGAACTCGGATTAACGGAATCAGAATCCGATGTGATAGCCATTACACTACGAAACCTTGTATATGCTCTCACCTTTAGATATCTATACCTTCGTTTCGAGTCAAAAAATCTTGAAGTAAAAGCAAATTTTGGCATGGTCCAATTGGAAACCATATGTTAAATTGGTATGGAATAATGATTGGCTGGTAGGATATTTCATATATTCTATGGGAAACCATGCTTTCGAAACCTGATTTGCTATGCTGATGGACTGACTACATACTAGATTTTGCCAAGTACTTACATTTGAATATACAGCATGTAATCGAATACTAGCAGCTTTACAACTAAACATATCAGCATCACTTAACGTATACAGAATCTATTTCGAGATGTGTAGTTTCATTTTAAAAACCATTAGAAAGTTGAATACTTGTAGTTAAATAACGTACATCGACACCAGTGTAGCGATATGAGAGTATTGTTGTTATTTGAAGGCAAAGTCTAATTACTGATGGCTCATATCTGCCAGAAAATCACTACATAGCAATAGAAAATGATCAACATGGCTATGTTCAAAGGCTCGAACAATTCTATTCAAACTATAGGAATCCTAAGAGCACATAACCTTCAACCCATGTCACTAGATATAAATACATATAAACCACTCCATATGCCATTTTAAGACCAAGAATAAATAGACTTGCTTATATAAAGTAGAAGATCAATGGATTTTAGCCTGGGCAAAATACAAAGTCCCCGGTTAAACGGGCTGGAGTAAGCAGCTTTAATGTGGCCTAATTTTTACCCTTGCTCTACTTTCGAAACCAAACCTATATTTACATGGCTACTTTAAGATCCAAGGGAAATTTATAAGTACAAGCCAGTACCTACATACGTATTTAATTGACTTTTGTCCTTTAGCGGTATCTTGCTTAAAAAGAAAACTTTCTAATCATAACAAAACAACCTAGAGTTGGCAAAAGTTCAGCCTATATATCTTAAATTGGATGGTTTCTAATACTTTTCAACTAAGCTGGTGGCTCGATATCCTGCTATAGTATACGGGATGAAAACTATATAAACAGATGAAGCCAACCCATACCTCATTACAACAAACAATCCTATTTACATCGACTATTCAATCCAATGAAGTTCTACACCTTCACTAGCATCAACGTACTGCTCCTAGTACTGGTCTCTTCGGTCGCCGCCCTGCCTCAGAATGCATCAGCTAGCAAGCCAGAGAGTCCAGTTCGTCCCCTTCCAAAAGCCGCAAATGATAATTCCGGCATCCAAGTCAACACTGAAGCCGAGCTATTGGCCGCTTTACAGTCTGTAGCATCAAAAGCAAGCGCCTCCACCAATTCAACTTTAAATTTGGTTACGGTTGCCTCCAACATCAACCTCTCCAGCACTTTGAAAGTCCCCAGCGGCTTTGTCTTGCAAGGCTCCAACAAGGATATCAAGCTTACCTTTAGCCCCAACGTAGATGGGCTTGAGCTCAGCAAGGACAACTACCTCTCCAATCTAAAGATCAGCGTCAGTCCCAACAAGCGTGCTATCTACAACTCCTACGAAGTCGCCGACTTATCCAAGATCCACCTATCCAATTTGGAGACTGTTGGCAGCATCCAAATCTTAGGTAAGGGTAGTGTAAAAGCAGGTGACGTCTGGGTCGACAACGTCAACATCAAGGAGGCTGATCTCTCTCCTTACACGGAGCGTCCTTACTCCTACGGTGTCTATGTCTTACAAGGTGCTTTGACCGTCTGGAACCAAAACAGCGATGGTCTACTTACTACCAACATCTACAACGTCAACGCCGGTACCAAAGCCAAACCCATCGTAGGCTGCGGTGTCTTTGTCTTTGGCAAAGTCAAATCCAACCTCATCTACGTCGACACCACCTACTTTGACTCCAAGATCCCAGTCGGTACCGCTGACTTGATTACAGGTGGAACTTTTGTCGGATACGACACCGAGGCCAACCACGTAGTTACCAACTTGGCCATCAGCTACGGTGTCAACGACATGGGTAACGACAACTGGGGCACCGTCAAATCGTGGGTCATCACTGGCAAGACTTTGACTTATGGTGCCAGTGCCATCGGCTTCGTCAACTTTGGTACCATGGGTGTTTTGGATGTACAGGACACCATTGAAACTTTCGGCCCTGGTGGTCGTGGATTCAACTCCTTGAACAACGGAATTGGAGCTGCTCTCTTCAAAGATGTCATCACTCATGGTGATGGCTCCATCGGCATCTTGTTTAGAAACACTACCTTGAATGTGTTTGCTGTCAATGGAGGAATTAAGACTTTCGGTGGGGTAGGTTCTGGTCTAGTCCAGGGTGTCATTAAGAACTTGACTGCCAACGGTTTGGTCTTCAACGCTGGAGCTAAAGTCAACCTGGTAGCTGTCAGCAAAGGAGTCACCGTCAACAGCACCCAAGCTAAGCCTGTCACCAGATCTGATGGTGTTAAGATCGACTTGTTTATGGTGGACGGCGCTTCCGTTGATTCGGCTAGCTTCCCTCAGGAATAACTTGATGACATTTAGAGTCGTCCTTTCGATTGCATAATAAATTTTATCACTTTTACTTTTTGTACATTTCTAAATATAATTAACCTCATGCATTTTGGTATTACATATATATATTAATTAGAGACCAAAATAGTATTGCTGTACAAAATATAATCGGAAATACACTAGGGTTTCTACCTACATTGTCTGAATATATTTTGTATCGCTAATATCAAAATTTATGGAATAAACATTCAAACAAAAGCAAAGCTTTAGCAAAAGGCAGTTTAATCAACTACAGAAAGTATCGATAACAAAAGTATTCATAGGGATGGTATGCTTCAGCAGCGAAATCGGGAATCTTTCCTTCCACCCACACTCTGGATTCTCGTCGTAGACTTCCTGGCCACAAGATACCAACTCAGTCTTTCCGAATAGCCCAACCTTACGTTCATGAATCTCAGCACCGGCATGAACAAAGTCGAAGGATCTGGGTGGGAGGTGGGGCACAATGTCATTCTGGTTGGAGTACCTAGTAATGGGGACGTTCAAAGCGTGCAAATGCTTTACAAAGGCTTCGTTGCCGACTCTTGGACTCGAATAAGCGTAGTTAACCAGGGGTCTGTTGTCTTTAAGCTCCTTCAGCAGTTTCACCCAATCGGGAATAGACAAAGTGGAGACTGCCGCACCTAGACTGTAGCCAGTGATATGTAAGGTATAGCCTTTGTACTCGGGGTTGGTCAAAAGTTTTTGAACTGCATCCTGGACCTCGTTGAAGCTGGATTGGTAGTGGGCTAGGAAGCCCTTATGGACCTTGGATTCCTTGGAACCGGAGGGGAAAGGCACCTTTTCGTAGACAAAGTCTACCAACCAGTTCTTCAAGGTGATGGTTCCACGGTAGGATACCAAGATAAGCTTCTTGGATTTGTCGATTCCAACTACAACTAACGAGTCAAAATCCTTATTGTCGATGACGGACAGTTCCTCCAAGTTCCGCTGGCAACCGCACTGCTGACCGAAAAACTCCTCTTTAGGGCAGGTGGAGAGGAGGGCTAGCGTCAAATGCTTTTTCGTCTCTTCAATGGTACCGTGCTTGAAGACTCTTGGAGGGCTTAGTTTCTTGGGTGGAGCCTTGATGAACAGCTTGTAGAAGTCTCGAATAATAGAGGGTACGATGATGTTCTTTAGGCCTTCAAATAGACTTCCAGTCAGTGGGTTGTTGGCGATCCTGCTGTTCTGGTCATCTTCGGGGTCGAATGGCTGTCCTTCGTAAAGAGTCAAGTAGTTTGAAGAGATCTCTACTCGGTCACTGACAAAGACTTCGCTTTTGATATTGGAGTTGCTTACATTTGCGGATAGATACCCTTGGATACTCAGCAGAGCTACGAAAAGAAAGTTGAACTTAGTCACTGTTAGTCGCTACAAGTTTATAATTTCTTGTTTTTTCGATTTTATATATATATTTGCATCATATTATTCTTTATAAATATAGTTTCAGTATTAACTATGAAGGTAAAACTCAGCAAAGTGGTCTATACTTTGTTCTTGGGGCTGACCTATAACCATTTAAGCTAGAAATTACTAAATATATAGTTAAATCTTTTATATATTCTATACCATATATATCAAATTTATTGTACAATATCTGGTTTATCAAGTTAATATGAATCATGGCTTATTTTAAAGCTTATATTTCACCACTATCATATTAAATAGTAAGTTATTCGGATTCTCTATGTAATAAATATGAAGTATAAATAGTTAGCATATATCAGATTTTCAAATACTAATTTGGCTATGATCGGTAAATTCTATGTAATTGCCCAACTAAATATTTCGTTTATGGCTTGAATCTATACTTGAAAATACACAATATTTGCTGGATACCAGAAAACTATTTGAGATAGGTTCATACTTCACTACCTTCCCAACAATAAAGCATATTATACCTGTACTTTATATTTTCATATTTATAAGGTTTTGTATATTCTTTTATTATAATATGCACCACAATATCTACTGAACATATGCTAAAGTATAGTAATGATAGTTATTTTTGAAATGATGCTATCCTATAAAATTGATTCATATCAAATTAATAATTTGTACTTTTAAAAACAGCAGTTTAAATTAAATGTGCATACTAAACAAATTATATGTATTTAATGGTTTTCAGATAAAACTATAACTTTCCTATAAAACGGGTTGATGTAGGGGTTTTGTAACTGAGGTATAGTAGAGCAGCAGGCGGCGGCAGGATCAGCAGAACTAGTCAAGCTACCGAACCAGTACTCATTACCAGGGAACGAGTTTCCATCCCAAGCATAACTAGTAACTAACAGCAAATCTTTAGGATCGACGGTATCGATAGTATCTAACTCTGGTAGTGGGTCGGCTGGATTACCTATTGGATTGAAGATTATTTTGATCTTATTAGCTACGGTTGATGTATCGGATGGATGATCAAACTCCTTGATAAAAAACTGGCCATCCAATACCCCACCGCAGGAATTATAGTTGTTGAAGTACTGGAACTCTATGGCATAAATGTTGGGAAGTGGAATTGAGTTTAAAATATCACTTACAGTGTCGATAAAAGTTGGGAGGCGATCCATACCCCTAAACCGAAGCCAACGATTCGAACCCAGGTCTTGGTATCACCTTCGACGCCTCTCAGGCTAGCTTCTAAAAGTAAAGTTTCCAATGTAATACAAATCCGTCTCTGAAATAACTTCAAATCTAAAGTTTCAACACCATCAGCTGTATTTACAGGCACTAGGGTTGGATCAGCAGCTTGGAGTCGCTGTTGAACTTGTTTAAAGTTGTTTATGAGATCTATATCGTAGAACCAACCCCAAAGTTCACGCATGTGCTGAGATAGCTTTGGAGCGTATACGCTAAAATCCTTAAAGTACAGCAGCTGTTGGGCATCCATCTGGTTTAAGTTATGGAATCGAGCCCCTACCAATCCAACAAATACACCACTCTTACAGTAGGTTCCATCGAGTCTAAGGACAGCTGCGTTGTTACGGTTTCCATCGTTAATAAAGTAGGTTGGGATAGGAAACGCCAATCAACGAGGATAGGGCAATTTCATCATAAGTTAAATACCCATACATTTTTAAATTGAGTCCTTCATCTGACTTGCCTACCCTCTCCCACTCCTCTTTACCGAAGTTTAAAGTTCTATTGTCCCGAGTTAATGTTGTATCAGTTTCATTAAGAAAACTTAGGGGTCGCTTTAAAATCACCCGATGGATTAATTGGTTTACCGTCATGTTGAAGTACACTTCCTTCTCAATTTGTGTTCCATAGTTTAGCTTCAATATATGGAATCGTTTAAACAGCTCATACACTTTCCTGTGGATTATCACCCTAGTAGCCTTGGCCTGTTGGACGACAGTATCCCGATCTAAGTTCAAGTTTTGGATCAAGTTTGTGGTGGTTGAGAATTTGAATTTATTGGAGTTTTGAATCAGTTGGTTATAATTGGTGGTATCGATATCTACCAAGTGATCGATGTTGGGTTGGTAGTTGGGTATCATTTTCATTCAAAGGTTTTAAGTTGATGATGAGAGTATAAAAGAAAATGCACAGTTTGTGTAAAGCAGTAACCCTTTTTATAGTGTTTTAGCTCTAAATCTGGTTTTGGAAATATATTATTGCTATAATTGTGCGATATAATTTTTCCATTCAAGGACAAATTTATTAATAGTAGGTGGTATATTCGACTAAGTTACAGCTGCGCAGATATAGTGTAAAATTAGGTAGTGCAATAGGTGAGCTACATATTTAGAATATCTGCATGGAAATTTGAAAGTCTTGAATACTCCTATTAACTATAGAAATATACCATATTAGCTATTTAAAAGCTGGTATATGTAGCTATAAATGCAAATACAAACACGAAATTTCTTTCTAAAGGTACGATATATCAAACTAAAGGCTTGTCGTATTTTAACTATATTATAGAGCAAATCCTTATCTATAGTGATGATGGCGATTCTGGGCAACCAGCTTATAAAAAGTTATGCAATAGAAACACTATCCATACTAAACCTTTTTAACAGGAAGGGTATTTAAGGCGTCAGATAGTTATCAGTAAATATAAATATTGACTTTGGTTTCTTATATCACAGGCTCTATATTAAACTTTAATTATTAAATTAGCAATCATTAATAAATGCAGCAATCAAATTAGAGTTCTGCAAAGCAAATTATGATTCCCTTCATTTTCCAACAAAAATATAATTCTATGTTAAATAATTGGCAACTTGAAGAACCGTAATTCATTTTGCAGAATCTTAAATCATAAGTCAGCACCAGCAAGTATAATATATGAATTTACAAGCAAAACGCTTCATTTTTAGAACTAAAGTATGGGCACGAACGTAAATACCTTGCCGGATTTGATAGTTAAAGAGATCGTAAAGCACTTGGAGAAGACTGATTGCCTTGAGCTGCTGCTCTGTAATCGACAGTTATCCAGCATCATGCTAGCCAAGATTTATGAAGACATTCCCAACCGATATTTATACACAACTAAAGACTGCGTAGAGTTCAAGAGCTTGATCTTGAGAGTTGGAAAGTATATCAAAAGTCTAGAAGGCCCTATCCTCCCCAACTTTTACGACGCTCAACATTACTTTCCTAACTTGGAAAAAATCGCAATAGTTTGTGACCGAAACAATACTGAAGCGCTTGACCTTTTACATACGTTAGATCAAAAGGTAAAGTACTTCTCTCTAGTACTTGACCAGTCTTTCCCGCTTAGAATAGACTTCCTGCCAGTTATTAGCAATATCTCCACCTTTGATTTAACATTGGTTAATAGTCATCTAGACAGCTTGAAGGTTATAGATCGATTTGTTATTCCGCAGCTTAAATCGTTACAACTATTGGTAGAGGCAGCTGACAAAAACATCCTAGCTGCTATAAATAGAGCTTTCCCTAACCTGAAGATATTACAACTTGGTATCTGTATGTACATTTCCAAGGTAAATATGGTCTCAACCAAGTTCGTAAGTTTGAAGAAGTTGACGCTATACTGTAACCATTATATTTTGCGGAAGTTTTACAATATGACTGGCCTCTGGGAAATTCAAAGCTTGACATTCTTGGAGCGAAGTCCTGACATCAAGGGTCAATTTATGCATTTCATTAGGTTTGGTGTCAGTAACTTGGTGTACCTTTCCTTGCTGTCAGAGTCTATACCGTATCAAGCTGCCAAATCTTTACTAAATCTGCGATATATCGACTTAAAACTATTCGAGACGTTCGATAGTTTCTCAATACATATATTACTTTCCTTGCCTAAACTATATAGTATTTCTCTTCGAGGCAACATCCATGACGACTTATTCCAAAGAGTAAAACGGATTAGTCCACTTGTTAGAATGAAATTGGAAGGAACAGTTAAACTGGCTGAAAACTTCTTACTAATGCTCCAACAGAAGATGATCTCCCTTGCCAGCTTATCAATCGGCATCATAGATGACGCCAAAGATATCTTCTATGCTCCTGTCTTTACTAAAATCAAAGTAAAGAATGGCTGTTTAAGATTACGACTTCTTACCATCCCAAGCAAAGAGACAGAGTTTATTGAATGGGCTAAAGGCCAATCCCCCAACGTTTATATCAACTCTCCTTAAGATATACAAAATATTTCTACTACAATGCAATTTGTAGTGCAGTTCTCTTTTCCATATGCCTCCCTTCATTTATCCCTCTAAACCCATTGTCTTCCACTCTTAACATCGTATATCAGTTCTACCGTTTTATTTACATTTTATTTGACCCTATTCGTTGCTTATCTACTACTGAGGCTTAACTCCAAGTCTAAAGGAAGCATAGCGTTATATATAAAATAAAAGCTTATATATTACTTAAGAGTTCTAATAAACATTGTACATTTTCATGAGATATAGCTTTATTTTTAAGTTTGAATATCAGAGAATTCAATTTTTACCAGAGACTGCTGCATACCTAGCTTGGGATGTCTATATTATAACATCCCTTCTAGAACTCTATAGACTGATTGTATTTGTATCCTCAGCTTATATCTTAATGAGGAGGTTTTGATATATAGTATATAGGTGGATATCAAATTTCAGCTACGGTATCAAATGGTATCTAAGTCTTTGTATAGGTGTTATATTTAAGGAAATATATATTTGGCAATAACATATTTAAAATGACAACAAACTTGACTTAATAAAACCAATAGCATAATCCATCAGATGCACTGTCCAATATAAACATATACACTTCAACAACTTCAAGTTTTATATTTATTTTCAAGAGCACAAGTACAAGTAAGGTTTCCATCGATTTCAACAAAGTAAAATAAAACTAGACCTTAACCAAGCTTAGCTTGACTAAACTAGAATAGCCATTAGAATACAAACTTATTCAAATACTTACGTCCATTTCGGGATGCTAAAAATTATGTTAGATCAAAATTCTTAAACAAACGCTTACCATCTTCTTGAACTTTTCCAAAGCCTCACGTTTCTTCAGCTCATCAGAATCGGGGAGATTTTGCATGCGTTGACGTTGGTCGAACATCAACTTCTCCACCATACTACGGGCATCGGGATCCAAATCCTTCAAGCTGGAAGTTTCAGGGTCAATTTTGGTAGCGTCGATTTTGGGGTGCCCTTCAACGACACACTCCCACCACTCAATTTGACTAAACTTTTCAATGTGGATAGAAAGAATAGAATTCTCTAATAAAATTAAAATAGAGCTAGTAAATATACTACCTAAGCTCCACATGGACTCGTCGGTCTTGATCTTGTTGAAAAGTTTACCCTACTTGGAGTTAAAAGATGTTTCTATAAAAAGTATACTCCCAATAAAACGGCTCCATCTGACTTGTAAGCAACAGTTGATTTTAGCTGCTTGGATGGTGACATTCAAGTCTCTACCTTTGGTACCGGCTTTAACAGGGATAATAATCTCTACCTCCTTCAAAGTTTGTCTCCAAGTGTAGCCTGGGCCTAATGGGAATTTTTAGGTAACATCCCAGTTGAAATAGTACCTTCGTTCAAAATGTTTTCAGGTATACGTTCTGGGTTTACCATTTCAAATGTCGCTTTGGTTGCAATACGTGTTAAAAGTAGCTTTTGTCTTGCCTGCCATTCCAAGTTTTTAAAAGAATAACCAAAAAAGTAAATGTACGATCTTCATACTTTTCATTGGTTTTGGTTGGGTTTATCCCTTGAACTACAAAATTCAACTTATAGCGGATGCTTATTGGGTAGGGATACGTTGCCAGATTCAGGAGGTGAAGTGTGTTCGACTGCCCAGCCAGAAGGTTATAATCAATATGTTCTGAAGTAATACAGGGTTTATAATAAACTTCATAGTTGTATCCTTTGCTATTTCTAATTTTATTTAGGCTAGTAAATTTTTGGGATTTCATTTGGACTATACGTGGTATGTGTAAATAGTTTAAAGCCAATAAATTCAATACCATTTATTATATTTTCTCCCAGAAAGAACTTTATAAAGCTTTCAAGCCAATGTGCTTTTTAAATTGGACTATTCCTTGAAGTTTGTAAATTGGCCCATTCTATTTGCTGACGTAAAATTTATGATTCCTATCAAATTATTTAGTTCAAATCTTCAAAGATCAAGGAAATGTTGATAGCTTTGTGTCTATGAAGAAAAAGGTTCCAGCATATTACAACTAATTCTAATTCAATGTTTAGATTGATTTTGGTATAAGGAAGAATAGCGGTGTTCCTCGTATTGACGACAACAATGAAGATTGGGCAAATGTCCATTTCGGTGAGCAGTTAAATTCTGAAAGTAGCCACTTCAAAAAGGCCAGATTAGATGACTCAGGTAACTTTTACAGGCTTACTTTTTTAATACTTTGTAAAGTGGATAGCATCTCAGAAGATAGTAGTTCCAATCTCAATGACCATATGCTTCGGTTTCTAAATTTAATAATCAATCTCATCTATTCCGATTTGAAATTGATTCTGTTACAATATTCAGAAAATCAGGACCAAACAAAGTTCAATAGTTTAACAACTAGGAAAGAGCTTCGCAAAGAAATCAAAGTTAAGCACCAAAACCTTTTCAAATACAATTATACTCTTATACCCAAGAGCATACTACGTAAACTTGATAAACATGTCAAGAGGAATTGCAACTACTTTATCGATCCATTTAACAGGTATATTTTAGAAACATTGGCGCTTTATCAATTTTATAGAGCGAAAATCGACTCTAGGTTCATTCAATGCCCTTCGATTTTAAATGAAGAGAACAAAGACTACTATTTTACAAGGAAGAAGTAAGATATTATTGAACATCATTTCATAATTTTAAAGTATCCCTTATTACATGAAACTAGAGTGCAGTAAAGATATTAACTTTTCTAACTTTAATGCCAAGTCACATTTTTCAATCCTACATCAACCCATTATGCAACTGCTCAATAGTAAAAAAGACGTCACCCTATTCCAATATCCCAATCTACCAGTCATCAAGCTTTATATGGTTGAAGATTGCACCAGTATCCCCAGCTTCTCCAAATCGCGCATTGTCTTGTTGCATATTCGTACGGAGCCCCATCCTTATTTAGTTGCAGTTAAACTTGTAGGTCATACGATCCCAGTTGAAAACTGCAAATTCAACAGAAAGCTCCCCAGGTTCTTCAGCTACGCTTCCGTCTACAAAGTCAAAAGGCTAAGTCAAGATTTCGAAATTCCAAAGTTAAAATGCCGAAGACATAAGGTAAAATGCTTTCTGAATGGTACATCGAAAGATAAGCAGTACAATATGGATAAGGTGAGGCTCCTTTACGATGCTATGTTTATTTAGTTTAGTAAACGTTCAGTGCGTTTGTTTTTATGATCCTAATGCATGCTAGATTTCATCCGTAAACAATTTAAAGGTTAAAACCATTTTCAGTATTGATATAGTTTACATTTGACATCGTCACTTGATATCTTTATTGTAGTTGACTATACTAAACTGTAGCTAAATATAATCGAGAGTCATAGCAGGCAAAGGAATCCTCTAGTAAATATACAACTAGCTAAGCCAATTTTCAACTGAGAGGCTAGTGAAGATGTAGTTTACTATATATATTCAATTTTTAAACTATATCAAGTACAAAACGGCTGCTAGTTAAGAATATGTAGATCATTAAAGATGATTCTTAAAATGGTTATTTTTTACAACCAATTGGTTAGTGTATAAGCTATAATAAGACTCGTGTTATAAATAATGGGAAATTCTTTCCATAAACAATAACAATATTGTTAAACTATACTGTGTAAAAATAGCAAATTAGCATATCACCCTTAGCTACTACTTTAGAATTTAATTATAATAGTATTGAATTGCACATCACATCCCCTTTTTCTCTTTCAAGAACTGTTCAATCTGAGCTTTAAGTTCAAGGTTGGGGACGACTTCTTCCAGCTTGAGAGGCTGTCTGTTAAACGGATCCTTGTTGTCAGAGAGCAAGTGGGCCTTTATAGTGGATCTATCCATGGTTTTGTGGGAAGTTGGTAAAATGACAGGATCGGTCATCAAAGTAAACATAATTGGATCTAAAGATTTTAGTAATGAGAAGCGTATAAAAGTACCTAGGAAGTGCTCAGGTATATCGCCTAGATCAATTTCATCTTGAGCTGCCGTCTGCACCTTGGTTTCGACCTTTGCTATGAACCGGTTGAAATGCTGGATCTCGGAGGAATCTATAAGCCCGAACTTTTGTAGAATGTGACTAGCTTTGAGGAAGTATGCGTTGGAGTAGGAACGACCGTCAGCTGCTACGCCAGTGGCAAAGCTGTCAGTAGGATCGGGCTGCCCAAGAGGCATATCTAGGTTGAGGTATATATTGACCAGCACCTTCAAAAGATGCTTGGGGTTGAATCTATACTTCTCCGGCTCCTTCACTTTCAGTTGACTGCCTTTGGGTCCAACTAGAGCTGCTAAAGTGTAGTTGAGCATGGCGGATAAGCGGTTTAAAATTTCAGGCGACAGGAATGGTTGGGGTAGAGACTGGGTTAAAAACTGTAGGAATTGAACATTTTCGTTGCTCAGTGCGACATAGGTTGTAGCCATGCGATCTTCACCCCTTAAATGTGCCTCTCTTTCTGCCTGCTGTCTAGGTTCCAAGGCATTCCAAGCGTCAGTATCGGCCATCTCGCTCTGCACTTTGTGAATTTCAGCCAGCTTAGAAAGAGCCTCGTCCAACAAATAGGTCGTATCATTCATTAGTAGGTTTACAAACTTGACGAAAAACTCAATATCCCTAAAACAATTTAGTTGACAAAAGATTTAACTTGATTACTTTGAAAACTTGGCGACACTCTCACGATGATCGGGGTGCTTCCACATTAGCTGTAAGAGTATATTGATATGATAGCGGACATTAAATTTGTCATGGAACTGGGAGGAAAGGCCCGTGTGCTCGACATCCACGTAAAACTTGAGTAGATAAGGTAACAGGTGATGTCGACTTATGGGATTGGAAAGTAAAGCGGGTACTAGAGGGCCTTCTCTATTGATATAGTATTGTCGAGAAAGCCTAAATGCCACATCAACCAATTTGATCTTGATATGAGGATTCGTAACAATATTGGGATGACTGAGGAATGCCGTCAAAAATACTACCAGTTCGTTTAATGATGCTGAAAGGAGTAAATTTGAGTCTTGACTAAAAAAGTTAGAAAAGAAACTAAAATAAATCTTACTTTCCAACGAATAAGAAAAATTCAAGGATATCGACAATGTAATAGTCTGGTAACACCGCAAGCTGCTGATTAGGAGATTGGTCTCCAACATATACAGGAAGCAATAGCTCCTCGTTGGGGTACTTACTATTAGGGGAAAATTGTCGGATAAGATAGGTCATAGACAAGTTATAAAATCGCACAATCAAATCAATGAGGGTTGGGTCTAACAGATAGCTGTTTAACGCACTTAGAAGAGCCTTATTGGTATGTAGTTGGAGGCGAAGTCCTCTTAGTAGCTGTTCCGAAAAAGCTTCTCTAGGGGTACCAAGCCAAGAACTACGCTTTTGTTCAAACTGTTCGACTTTCCTTTCCATATCTTCAATTTCATGCTCTTTATCGTCAAAAACAGTAATGACTCTGGTAATCCCCAAGTGGAGGGCAAGTACTGTGAGATGGAATATATCTGAAATAAAGTTAGGCTCAACCTTCGGTCCTTGGCTCTTAAGGTAGTTTTGGAACTCTTCATCGGTACAGTGGATTCTAGATTCGTTGCTAACGTCGATCAACTTACTATTTGCGAAATAGTCGTTGGAGATACTAGCGACTTTAGAATGTCCAGGGTTAAGGAAAGGCTGTGCCAGTTGCAACAAAATCATCATGACCCCGATCATGAATCTATCGCTTGACACGGTAGCTAGGTCGACTTGCAATCCAGAACGCTTGCGATTCAAGTTGAGGATGGATCCAAAAAGCTGTAGGCATTTGTTTCGAGCATCCGGTGAGGCTCGGACTAATTTATCGATTATCCCAAAAACCAAAAGCTAAAAGGAGATGATTACTAATAATAAAGTTTAGTAGTTTACATTTATACGGCTTGCTTGTAGAGCGTAAAATCGCAAAGTTAGATTCAACAGCCTCGATGCTTTCTCCTATGTTATTAAGAAAATAGTCCTTATGTACAGGATTCTAGGAAATTTTAATAAATTATAAATTATACATTACCTTATCGTCTGGGTATGTGGATATCAAGAAAGTGGGGCCTAATAGTAGTGCAGTCTCTAGTTGGTTAGGTTCTGTGTCGCCAAGTGGTAAGAAGCTTGGTGCCTGAGTCATAGCTATAGCAATTTCTTTCTTCGACACGAGTTTATGAATAGCCTAACTCTTAGAAATTAATCATTAAATATTAATGAACCTGTAGATAGAGAGCATAAGGCTGTGAAAGTGTAGCTGTGGCCAAGAACATGTTAATTGCACCGATTATTTGCTCGACAATCTAAATAAAATGTAAGGTGATATACTAGCAAAGCTTACTTACCACTTCAAGACCGTCGTTGAAAAATCTGTTAGCAAGATCGTCAAGTAAAGGGTCGATGATAGAATCAAAAGAAAATCCGGTAACAGAGGCTGGGTTAACTAAACTAGCTACGAACCAAGAAGCTGAGCTATAAAAATTTTACTCATTTAAAAATTGAAACATTAAAATTAATACTTTTCGGCGGCGGCGAACATCTCTGATGACATTAAACTCAGCCCTATGTACGAAACCACTAGGTCTTTGGCAGAGTTCAATGAGGCAATTCGCTTTTCTACAACGTCAGGTGTAAGATTGGAGGCACCACGTTTCTGCAAATTGGTGGCTATTGTCGTAAGTCGAGAGTAGCATCCGGTAAGATATTGAGTCGCTACACCAAGTTTTTCAATAGAGCTTGAATTATCTAATACTTCCATAATCGATCTATCTAACCTATCTGTTGAAAGTAAAATTGGCTCTTCAGCTAGTTTTATTGTTAGAAATTGAAAAATGTAAATTTCTACCTCCTTCATCTTTAAACTCTTGAATTAAATTTTCCAACTTAAGGGCACTATCGTTGTCAAGCTGAATTTCAATTTAGTGTTAAAGAGCGTATTTTTAAATTAGCTTTACGAACCTTTAGAGAAATTTGAAAAATTCGAGAGAATGCTTGGTCTTCCCACTGCTCTAAAGTTTTACTCATTCTATAAATGTAGCTATATAAGATTAAAGCATACAACTAAAACTTACCTTGCTTAATTCCTCTTGAATGGCCTACTCTTTATAACTTGTATACTTGAAATTTAGCAAAGTTACAATTTTAATCTAAGCTATTTGAACTGGGATATTCTGATTTGTCGACGTCATTTAAGTTCAGACAGCTCCAACTCAGTATATAGCCAAAAGCTTGAATCTTTGAATACAAGGAAAATATAGCTGCATTTAGATTAGAGGTGTACTAGATTACATATGCTGATAGCATGACAATCGAGTAAATACCTGAAAGATGTTACTCAAGATGGCATCCTATTACAGGTCGGATCGGTGAACAATGAATACTAGACTGCCAATACAAGTCAAATGCAGCGAGAGACTGATGCATATAATTGAAGTTACTATCTCTAATGGAGGCAAAAATGTGCAAGAGCTAGATGCTATACACCATCAAGTTTATGATTTTATTGTATAGTAAAACTATACATTCATTTACATTTTACTACATATTTATATATATATACACTCTTACAAAAGCAATTTAATTTTAGATGAAGCTTTAGGCGGACGGCAAGGAACTAGGCAAGTTTGAAGAGCAATCGCTCTAGATACTGTGTAGACTACATTAAAAGTATTCTTCCAGGCAGCAAGCATAAATTCCAGATCAGATAGAGAGTGTATCTGATGTGAAATATTCATCAGAACTGCTTGGGTTAAGTGATATGTAACAGGTCACAGTAGGATGAAACGATGTACCTAGATAGAAGCTAAATCGGATGATGGCAGTAGCATTACATCCTAGCAAGTTTGATACCATTCTGGAGCCAAGTAATATATAGCGAAAATCTTTCCAAGCAGATTGCCAAAACGCTAAGCCTGAGATTTTACCTGTAATGGATTTTATAATTGATTAAGGCAAAAAATGCTTTCAAAAGATTAAATGTATATGACAAACTGTATATTCATTAACTTACAATCATTTAAGAATGAGATGTAGTGTGAATAACCACAGATGAAATAGTGTCGGGAAATAGCACCCAACTGTAAATTCTTGGAGTTAAACCTTGATATCAAAGAAACATACTTACTTAAACTCGAGGCTTATCATATGTTTATAGTAAATTAACCATCTTTAAATTCAACGTTAAAATGAACATGTATAATCATATTTCACTGCTTTTATTAGTTTTGAAAGTCACACTAATGATATCACTTTAATATATCCTATAGCCAATTATACATTGAAAAGTGAAATCAAAACCTTTAGCTTTGAAGCCAAAATGGCTTACTTTATTATACTTGAAGTGAAGGCAATTACATAAAGTCGTCGTAGTCGTCGTCATCGTAACCAGCTCGTGATGCGGACAAGCCTACATCGTCGGCTTCAACTCTAACATTCGATTTTTTCAAACCTAAATTACGTTAGCATACCTACATCTGTAAAACTTACCTTTCTTTTTCCCTTTTAAAGCATCCTTAGCGGCCTTTTGTTTGGCGTTGGCGGAAGCAGTGGCATTAGAAGCGATTTTACGTACATCGACATCTTTCAAAGGTTCACTGATAGCTCTGACCAAACTTTCGACAAACCCAGGGTAGTTCTTACTCCCTTTGAATTTTAGTATCAATTCGGAAAGCTGACTTTGGAAGTGATCGAAATCAGCCTTAGTTTGGGGGTTTGCATTCGATAGTGCATCGACATTATCACCAGTAGTGCTAGTGAGGTTGATAGAGGTAGGTGCTGCAACGGATTCTGGCTTAGTTTCTTTATATCTTCATTAAAAATAAAATGGGACAATAAATTACCGTTGATATCGATACCTGAGAATAGGTCGGCAGCGTTCTGGATGTCAGCTTCTTCCTGCAATCTCCTTTGCTCTTCACGACGAGCTTTAAGCTCTTCGGAGGTCAATTCGCTCTCTGATTTCTAACTTGTGTTAACTATAAATATAAAAAGGAATTACTGAAGCTAGCTCCTTCTTTGCCTTCTCTTCCTTTAAGCGAGCCTCACGTTCCGCTATCTTTTGGGCGAGTGGTACCTTCTTTTTTGGAGCAATTACTTCTTTAGTTTCCTCTTCATCTGAAAGTTCCCAGGAATCCTAAATTTAAATTTAATTGACGTTTTTAATTAACAATACTTTGACATCTTCTGCATCTTCGTCATCCCAGCTTTTTTTTATGGGAACAACAATTTTGGGCTCATCGGCATCACTAGCATCTATAGTTGATTTATTATTATTGTCAATAAAATTTATAAACTCACCCCAGTCCGACATGTCTAATTTACTCTATTATAAAAGGATTCTTTTAGAGAAAAACAAAAGTTCGATTTTAAATTTACATACCAGCAAATTAGTACTTTCTCTGTTCAATTGTAAAGAATGCCTTTATCCAATGGATTTATAAGCAAAGTATTGATTAAATCCGAACAAAAGCTGTGATTAATTTACTTCAATCATTTCCCATTCTAGTACAAGAAGGCCTTTTAGGATTGGATGAAAGCTTGAAAGCAAATAAATGCAAATATTGCAGGCAAAGTGAAGATATCTAAACTTTAGGCTTTAAATATACTCTACACTATTTACATGAGATATCTTTTGTCTCGCCTGGTAAATACATTAGCCATTTAATTTAAAATAGAAGTATCTTAGATAAAGTATTTATAAAATATATTGTAAGATAGATTCTATATAAAAAGTATATATCTGATAATATATGATGTTGGTTTAAAAGTTTACTTAATACAGATAGCTATATCGTATACAAAAGAAGAGATCAATCTAATTGAAATATGAATCATCATCATCATCTAGCACTGTAGAAGCCTTTTCAGCTTCTTCAACCCAGTTGATTTTGAAATTCAACACGTATAATATACATAACCCAATCCCAGCAGCCCCTAGCATAAATCCAATCCACAATCCTTTTAGACCGAGTCCAAAACCGAATGGGAAGGCTAAATAGACACCAAACGGTATAGCTATAACATAGAACATGAAGAGGTAGATTTTGGCACCAAGGTCCTGCCTCCCAAGTCCACAAAGTATACCACTACCAACTCCAGCGAGCAAATCACCTGTCTAAAACAATTAGAAAAGGCAGCTTTCAATGACATACCTGGAATAGAGCCAAAAATGGAATTATACTCTGTATCAAAGATATTATGTCTGGATCGTTGGTAAATATTGTCTTTAAAAATGGCTCAAAGATCAAGATCGAGGCACAAAGAACAATTGAAATAAAGGTTCCTAGAATAAGCTGAGAAGAGGCAAGCTGAAGTGCCTTGTTGGGACGATTTTCACCTAAAGTGTTCCCAACCCTAGTACTTGAAACTATCTCCATACCATGGTTAAACTGGAAGATAAGACCACTTATTTCAGTTACAGCTGCGTGAGCAGCTAAAGAATTTTCCCCAAGGTGAGAAGCAGCAAAAGCCATAAACTCATACGCCCAGCTTTCGGAGCATATCATTACGATACAAGGCAAACCTAAATTTTAGCATTATTCTGAGTTGGAAATATATACCTAGCTTGATAATTTGATCCCATCCTTTAAGTCCTTCGTAACTAAATCCACCCCAAGCTTCCCCTCCATTTATAAACTTTATGTAGATGATAAAGCAAACAAGGTTGAAATACTCAGTAAGTGAAGAAGCAATTGGTGCACCAACGAATCCTAATGAAGTGGAAGGATGCCAGACCAAAAGGTAGTTCAATACGCAGCATACAGGAAGACTAAACGATAGGATAGTAATTGATGCGCTCATTATCTCTACAAAGACATTAGAAAATAAAATCTGAAAAATTATATAAAAATATATATACATTCAAGTGACTAACTTACCTTGGGCCTGTAAAAACTTTTTGATACACTCGATAGCAATAAAAGCTGGTATAGAAGGTATTACCCATCTCAGGTACAAACCACAAAGTCTAGCTAGCTCTGGATCTTGCCCTATGCCAAGTAGCAACGATTCTGCATGCCACCAAAGGAAAGAGATTGGTACGAAAAGCAACATAGTGACATAGAACCCACGCTGCGCGTATACACCAACCATTTTTTTATCCTCTGAACCTGTGTAAGCTTGGGTGCATAGTGTATCTAGTGACGCGATCATGCCATATGCTAAAGACCAACCACCTATACTAGCAAACATAAAGCTCAATGCAGCTGATGCCAGCTCTAAAGAGTTTGATTATTATACTGGTAATAAAAGTTATTCCTATTTCAATACCTTTTGTACCCTATATTTTGATGTTAGTTCTAAATTTATAAAAAATTACCAGCCAGCCAACCGAATATGTCGAAATAAAAGAATTCAAGTTTTCTATAAGATAACCTAGTACTAATGGTACAAGCATTTTGAAGCTTTTAGCTGCTTCTAGAGATAGGCTTGATACATTGTAAATTTCTTGAAAGGGAATGTCGGGTACCTTAAGTTCTTGAGATTCTAATTGTTGGTCACTTACTATCGAGCTATATCCATCGCTTCGAGGCCAACTAACCACCTTACTAATTAAACTGTTCCTTTCTGAGCTCATTGGAATGTCTATCTGTTGTACTTTATACTCAATCCGCTTTGATATCCTTATATGTTGCTAATAGTAAATTCTACTGTTTGCTTGAAATTTATATCTTGTTAAACTAAATGGATTAAAATCTACCATATCAGTCCGAAACTTCATTCAGAGTTTTACTTAAAACTTGATTCAGTTGCCTATCGTTCCTAGAATGATAGGCCATTTGTTTCTTTAAACCAAAATTTTGAATTATTAATGCTTAGCGGAGAATCTTGCGTGTTGATTTCAAGTCAAAATTTTACTTATCCTAAGCTCTTAACAAACCTTATCAAAACCTATCTAGGATATTGTTACTTTCATGACGTAACTTTATTAAGCCTCTTTTCTTAAAAACTCTATTTAATTACGTAGTTACTTTAACCAATTATATTCATTTGAATACGATTCATTTTCCTTTTCTATTGCTTTTAAACTGATATTCTGTATATCATAATAAATAAGTCCTACCTTTTGATATTTGTTAAAGATAAATCCAAATATATTATCTTTTTTGATAGTTAAGGCTATAAACACTTGTATATTAGCTTTAAACCTTGCCAATACCTAACCAGAATACTTTATCTTTATTTTGGTCGAAAAAAAATGCTACAAAATAAATACCAAACAGTTCAGTATAGAATGGATAGTTATTAATTTTATCGTTAATTCTTTAATTACTTGAACAGAATACTAAAAAACTTGAAATGCTTATTTCTAACTATAATAGTAGTTTGAAATGTATGCTAGTGTCAAATACATCCAAAAAATGGGAATAAAATAACTTGGAAACATATATACATTATCACTACAATTGAATATATTCCAAGGTATACTATTTATTATTTTAAAGAAGACGATACCAAACTATACTATACCACATCATATGTGGAAAGCAAACACAAATCTAAATTGAATTGAAGCTATCATTATCTAATCTTACCGAAGCCATCTCGGCTTCCTTGATCCAATTGATCTTAAAAGTTAAGCTGTGAACAGTATGAATAGACCAATACCAGCAGCTCCCAATGCAAATCCAATCCACAAACCTTTGACACCCAATCCGAACCCAAATGGGAAAGCTATATAGACAGCCAAATGGTATTGCTATAAAGTAGAATATAAAGAGGTATATCTGGGCACCAAGATCCTGTCTACCGAGTCCCCGAAGTATTCCACCACCCACTCCTCCAAGCAAATCCCCCAACTAAAAAAGTTATTAAAAATAAAGGTTAACACTGTACCTGATATAGAGCTAAAAATGGTAGGAATATCTTGTATTAAAGACACTATAATCGGGTCATTACTGTATAATGTCTTCAAAAATGGCTCTAATACTAAGATGGAAGCACAAAGGATAACTGAAATAGAGCCTCCTAAAATAAACTGGGAAGAGGCAAGTTGAAGAGCTTTGTTGGGCCGATTTTCACCTAAGGCATTTCCAACTCTAGTACTTGACACTATACCTAAACCGTAATTGAACTGATAGATAACGTTGCTTATCCCGGATACGGCTGCAGTGAGCAGCTAAAGCATTTCCACCGAGATAAGAGGCGGCAAAAGCCATCAGCTCATATGCCCAGTATTCGCAGCATACCATTATGACACCCGGTAAACCTAAACGATTAGTATTGTCTTTGGTTAGTAAACACATACCTAATTTGAAAATTTGATCCCATCCTTTAAGCCCTTCATAGCTGAATCCATCCCAAGCATCGCCTCCATTTATAAACTTTACGTAAACGATGAAACAAACAAGATTAAAATAGTCGGTAAGCGAAGAGGCAATCGGTGCGCCAATGAATCCTAAGGAGGTGGAAGGGTGCCAGACCAACAAATAATTCAATATGCAGCATACCGGAAGACCGAGTGTTAGGATAGTGACTGATGCATTCATTATTCCTACGAAAAGTTAGAGATAGAAATAGGAAATAGTATAGTGTAGGCTTGTATATAAATAGCCATATTACCTTGAGCTTGCAGAAACTTTTTAATACATTCAGTAGCGATAAAAGCCGGCATACAGGTCAGTAACCATCGCAGATACAAACCACAAAGTTTGGCTAATTCTGGATCCTGTCCTATGGAATATAACAGTGCTTCTGCATTCCACCAGAAGAAGGAGATTGGTATAAAAAGCAACATACTAACGTAGAATCCTCGTTGAGCGTATATACCTACCATCTTCTTATCCTCCGAACCGGTGTAGGCTTGGCTGCACAGCGTATCTAGGGAAGTAACCATGCCGTACGCTAAAGACCAACCAGCCATACTGGCGAACATGCTGCTCAATGCAGCTGACGCTAGTTCTAAATGAATTTATCAATTTATTTGCGTTGGACGAAAACACTGTTTTTAAGTATACCTTTTGTACCCTATATTTAAACGTTATTTCAGAAACTTATATATAAACTTACCAACCAGCCAACCGAATACGTCGTAATAAAAGGATTCATGTATTCAATAATGGAACCTAACACCAGCGGTACAAGCATTTTAAAACTCTTGACAGCCTCTACTAATAAGCTTGATACATTGTAAATCTCTTCAAATGGAATGTCAGGCACTCTGAATTGTTGAGCTTCAAGTTGTTGGTCACTTACTATCGAGCTATATCCATCGCTTCGAGGCCAACTAACCACTTTACTAATTAGGCTATTATTTTCTGAGTTCATAGGAAAATCAACTATTTATTCTTTGGTATGTCACCTATGCTTACCATACTCTTATTTATAGTCATTTCTTCATACTAAAGGCTCTTGAATGAAACCTGAGTTGAATTTTCAATGCCTTTGATTTTCCAGCTTCCGTAGCTGCGCTGCGATTTTACAATTGATTGGAAACCAACTAAAAAGCTGGCCTTTTGTTTCCTTAGATTGGAGGTATATATATTCCTACTTCCGGAACTATGTCTCATATGAAACTGTTAAAAATATATATTGAGAGGCACTCCTCTGTCTCTAACTTTAAACGTACCTTGACGTCCAATGTTAAATGGATATTTCTCCGACATGTCAAAGCTTTCGCAATACAAAGAGTTATATATAGAAAGGTAATACACATTAAACTTTCATAATACTTCATTTGACTAAAAGATATATTTGAAACTATTATAATGCCTCAATTATTTTAGTAGGAACTAAACAAATATTCTATATCTAAGAAGAAACCGATTTCCTTTGCTATAGTATAATTTTGCCATAGTTTGCTTCGATGTCATTTCTTACAGCATCTATAAATCTAAGTCTAACGTAGATCAATAATCAACTTCCTATATGTCCTAAATTTAGATGCGATATGCTGTTTAACATTTGATTTATTCCCTGTTATATAAATATGCTAGACTTCTTGTATATTAGCCACTGTCGAATTATTACTAAATTTTAAAAGCTTTCAGAAGGTTATAGAAAAGATACATTGGTTATATCAGTAAAATAGAAAGAATTAGTTATTTATAGTATAGGAAAGCTATAGAATACAAAAATTAGGCAGTTTATTCTAACTAGTCAACGATGGTACTCATACCAACACACACTTTAATAAATCAACCTACAGTAGCTTATAGCTCATCAATCTCCAAATCCAAAACAACAATCATCATCATCAAAGCATCCAAGAATCGACTCAACAGGAAAAAAACTAATTACAAGGCCCATTCTATTGAAGAACTAAGTCGATCGCCGATATATCGTTACCATCCTCCAATCCTATCTATCAGGTCGATAGCAGTTGAGTTCCTTTGATATATACATTTCTTGCTCTCATGTCTAAAAAATTATTCATATCCATGACAGAAATTGAATAGCTAGAAATCAAAAGTGAATCCAATACGGTGTTAGCTTTCTCTACACTTTACTGGGGTATTTTTATATTAAACTGATTATTCTAATTGTTTAATATATATTTTCGTATATAGCTACTTAAATTTGAGATTATAAGACTTGAAGTAAATAAGCATTTATATAATTGGATCAAAGATGAGGATGATTAGTATGCTATATTAAATATGATTACTTATAGGTTTAAAAAGTAAGCAGGCAAATTTTAAATGTATTTTTATACACATCGGGCCTATTATCAAATATAAAAATACACTTGATATTAAAAACTCGATTTTACTAAAACTTCACCTTTTCAATCGAATATATACCACTTATTATTGTAAGGAAGTCGATGCTAAACTAAATTAATCTATAGTAGATGCAGAAATCATACAACAATCTAAACTGAGTTGGAGTTGTCACTGTCCATCCTTACCGAAGCCATCTCGGCTTCCTTGACCCAATCGGTCTTGAAAGTTAGCACGTACAGAATGGACAGACCAATGCCTGCAGCTCCCAACGCAAATCCAATCCACAACCCTTTAACTCCAAGTCCAAATCCGAATGGGAAGGCTACATAGACGCCAAACGGTATCGCTATAAAGTAAAATATAAAGAGGTATATCTGGGCACCGAGATCTTGTCTACCTAGTCCACGGAGAATACCGCCGCCAACTCCACCGATCAGATCCCCTAACTAAACTAATTAGAAATTATATTTATCAACAGTGTACCTGGAATAGAGCTAACATCGGTACTATATCACCAATCAAAGAGACAATAATCGGGTCGTTGCTGTACAAAGTTGTCAAAAACGGTTTAAATATCAGGATGGCAGCACAGAGAACAACTGAAACAGCACTACCTAAGATAAACGAAGAAGAAGAAAGCTGTAAAGCCTTGTTGGGACGATTTTCACCCAAAGCATTTCCAACCCGGGTGCTCGCTACGATACCTATTCCATAATTGAACTGGTAGATGACGTTACTAATCCCAGACACGGCTGCATGTGCGGCTAAAGAGTTCCCACCCAGGTAGGAGGCGGCAAAAGCCATCAATTCGTATGCCCAATATTCGCAGCATACCATCACGACACCGGGTAAGCCTAAACTATTAGTAGAGTCCTTGGTCCAAAAATACATACCTAGTTTGAAAACTTGATTCCATCCTTTAAGTCCTTCGTAACTAAATCCACCCCAAGCTTCACTTCCATTAATAAACTTTACATAGATGACGAAACATATGAGGTAGAAGAAATTGGTCAAGGAAGAGGCAATTGGTGCACCGATGAACCCTAGTGAGGTGGAAGGGTGCCAGACCAATAAGTAGTTCAACAGGCAACATATGGGAAGACCGAATGATAAGATTGTAACTGACGCAGTTCATTATCCCTATCAACAAGTTAAAAATACTATTCGAAAATATAGTATATAGGTTACCTTGAGCCTTGCAAGAACTTTTTGATACATTCCATAGCTATAAACGAAGGCATAGCTGGTAGTAACCACCTCAAATATAGACCACATAACTTGGATAGCTCTGGGTCCTGTCCTATGGAGAGGAGCAGCATCTCGGCGTTCCACCAGAAGAAAGAAATGGGGATAAAAAGGATCATACTCACGTAGAATCCACGCTGGGCATATACACCTACCATCTTCTTATCATTAGAACCAGTGTACGACTGGCTGCACAAGGTGTCTAAAGCTGTGACCATACCATATGCTATGGACCAGCCGGTCATACTGGCAAACATACTACTCAACGCTGCTGATGCCAATTCTAAATTTAATCATAGTACATTAGTATGTAAACTTGTAAATATCCTCATAATATCTCAAAGTATATATAAAATAATAAGTTTTTTCTATAGTACCTTTAGTCCCCTAAATAATACATGTTAGAATTCAACAGCAGTCAAAAAATTTACCAGCCAGCCAACCGAATAGGTAGTTATAAAAGGATTCATGTACTCAATGAGGCAACCCAGCACCAAAGGTACGGCCATATAGAAGCTGTTCAGGGTTTCTAAAAGTAAACTTGAAGCAACATAAACATCTTTGAATGGGATGTCTTGAGGCTTTACATCTTGGATCTCATTCTGTTGACTAGTTGGTATTGAACTATACCCGTCATTCTGAGGCTGATGTATTGACTTATCTATCAATTTACTATTTTCTGTACTCATATTAACTTTTGCTAAGTTGGTTGGTTGTTGTATCTTTCTTTCTACTTGTATTTATAGTTGCAACCCAAAGTCAAGTTGAGTCAATCTAAAAGGTCAAGAATTATTCTTCTGGGCCGGAATTCTATTTTTGCTTCCTTGCTAAACTACGCTTGTTGAATTCATGCCGATGGTTGACTACGGATCGATAAAATATGCTTCAAATGGTAAAGGATTTGGAGGGTAATTTAGGGTTTAGCGATTTGTAGCCAAACCGATAAAAGACTTACCTTAAACCTATAGGTCCAAGAATAGACTGGTGGTGTGACTGTCGTGTTTTAGGAAACTTCTAAATTGAGAATTGGCTCTTTCCGGGAACTTGACGAAAGCATATGAAATCGTCAAGGTAAGGAATTCCAAAGATTTCAAATTGAAGTGAAAAGAATTTAGAATTGATTTCGGGACATACATGGTCCCTAGCCATAACTGATTCCGTATATCTTTGCTGATTGGTGACCGATTCTCCTTTAATGTCTGATGGTAGTAGTCCTACCATCATCAGAGTTTTCTCAATGAGAACTTGAGTAACCCTAAAAGGAAATTGAAAAGTACAATTGATGAGTTTTAAAGTGAATATTATTTCTGTCTTCTCGGAAAAATCAGATCATATCAGTGGAACAGAGATGGCACTTATAATCGGCATGAAGATGGCATTAATTAATACAGTATTTATCTGTATTATCTAAAGAGCTACTAGCTCTTGGTACCAGATCGAAGGATTGAGATACAAAGTATAGCAACCAAAGTTAAACTTGAAGGTTTAAGTACCCAACTTCTACTCTCAGCTACATATTTGTAAACCCTCACTTTTACACTTACTATAACTTGAGTTATGAATTTAATTTTGGAGTACTTTCATACCTATATATTAAATTTTGCAACTTTTAATTTAAAAATGTATAACTAGTACCCAGATTTATATTTTCTTTAAGAAAAACACTCGCTAGGCTGGATCGATGGTTCACCAAGAGCCGGTTCTAATAAGTTTATAAACCATCTATAATCCTGGTTTAACTAATAACAATATATTTCAAAGCCTTGATTTTAGTAATCATTTAAAGTCACTCATGGTACTGCTTTAGTTTTAAAGGGAGATAGAAGTACAAATAAGATTTATTCAAGAATATACCTTTTACTAATATCGGACCACCTCTCTATAAAATCAGTTGATAAACATTACTCTGTCTAATGAAAATAGTATATAAGAATTTAATTTCAAATGCACTTATATAGCATTAAGTAACACATTTAACCTTACACTTAAAGTGAAATACAATGGTGTATAAAAATGGGCTACTGTATATCTAAACCCTTTCAGCCATGGTCCTCTTCAAGCCCCATCCTTATATATTTAGCAATAGAATTGTCTAAATATACTAATAATTTTAATATAAAGTATACGTATATAAAATACAATATCCTTACATTATAAATTTTCTGTACTAGTATACCGTATCACTGAATTTTAAGCTACTTGTACGTTTTACATAGGCTTTTATCTACATCTCTAAAGATTCAAAAATTTTAGCCAATACTTACTAAGTCCATAGTTTCATCTTTATCCTCTGTATCCATAAATGCTACTGTCATATCAAGGTTACAAGAAGCTATTGAAAGTAATTAGCTAAAGAATTTAAGGTGATAATCTTGATCTTTTACCTATAGGATTGTTCAAAGTGTCAGCATTAGTAAAGCGATGTATCTGCAAACAATACTTTCAAGTACCTGTACTATATCTATAAAAGCTTTATGAAAACAACAAAAGAGAATACTGTAGTTAAATTGTATTTATAAAAATATAGAAATGAAAATCAGCTTACCTGCTCAAATCTTAAACTTACCTAGGCCATCAAATACAAATTCCAACATTACAAAGACAACACAACAGTTATAACATATGTATTTAATAAGACACGCGAAATCGATAAAGAAAGAGATAACCTAATCCTGCTTGGTAGGTTCGGTAGCGTTGATAGCCTTCAGGCCATATACATCGTTGTTGGCGGTGATGACCTGCTCCTTAGTAGGGCTAGTGAAGTAAACCTTCTTCTTGAGCTTGGGGTTGTTCTCGTTCAAGCGCCAGATGGTCTTGTTGAGGTAACCAGCGACAAATAACCAAGCGACATAAGGGACCATAAGTTGCCCAGCGAACTGGTTGATACGGTAGAACTTGGAGGCGGCAATGGAGGCAGTAATGAAGTTGCAAGTGATGGTGTACAAAGCGACTTTGGGGTTACGGTATCTAAAGAAGAGAGGAGGCCAGCATACGTTGAAAAAGAGCTGAACTACGTAGTAGGTCAAAGCACGAGTAGTGGAGACATTGTGGACTTCTCCAGTACGGTAGACGAGATAGGAGGCGAATCCCATAAGGGCGTAAAATAGGGTGGAAACGACGCCAAAGACGAAGCTGGGGGGAGTCCAGCTAGGCTTTATGACGTCGCGGTAGTACAAGGCCTTGAACTTACGAGTGTGACTGGCAGCCAAGTACCCTAAGACCAAGGGGACAGCTACTGAGGCACCGATGGTGAAAAGGTGATCGGTAGTAAGGTCACAGAGGGAGATGGCTGGTAAGACTTTGGTGTTGTCGAGAGGTTGAGTCATTGCTGTACTAACTTTTTTGAATGTAAAGTTGAGTTTCCATCCTGTCCTTTATATAGCAAAATTATGGATGAGATATTGTAAAAGCTTACTATATAAAAATGCACCCCACTTCCTGTTTAAAAAATTTAACGTTTATTTAGGCCTACCTTTACAGTTTTTTATAAAATCACTTGTAGAAGCAACAACTTTTTAACTATAAAAGTAAAGGTAAAGTGTCGAATTCCGTCAATATTCTAGCTATTGAAACCTTGACCCTTTTTAAAATGAAGATCAACGTACTTTCATTATACTCCTTTTTCGGTCTTGGATTTGTACCTTACCAGAAAGCCCAATGATAACCTTGGAAAATTACCGTAGACAACCCTTTACTAGAAACGGTACTAGTTGATAAACTATAGCAATTTACATTATACTTGAAAGATAGTAGGTTTTGCGACGCAATCAAGCATGCGTGTATACAATTAATAAGGCTAGTCTCTAGTACAACCTATACATAACTAATTAAAGCTTCCATACTATACGTTATAGGAATACCCGATGCCATAGTAATATGAGGTTTTACTTGACATAACTTTACCAAACTAGGCAGCCTAGTTCGTTATAGTTGTTAAAACGTCTTGAAATACCCCTACTACAAAGTTGTACAAAACAAACTAGTAACTACCTTTAGTTAATGATTAAGTTTTAAAGATACAAAGTTGTAAAAATTAATACGCTATGCAAATCCTTTCTTCCATATATGGTGCATCCATTTATTGTATACAATAGTTTTGAGTAAGGATGCAAGCAACCCTTTGTCCCTGAACCTGAAATTGGTAAAATGGGAAAGCAAATGTAACCTTGTTGGAAATAAACAAGCCATTTGATCGGGAGTTTGCTTAAGTTGGAGGTGTTATTTATCACTTGTATGTCTATTTCATAAGGACCCTAGTTCTACTGATTTGTGATCGATTGCTAAGAAACTTTAAATACGATTGTATATTTACGCCTTATAAATTACGTAGCTAAATGCTGAAGCAACAGTGATCTGCATCCTTATTTTTTAGGGATGGAATTTGGAGTCCAAATTACCCTCTATTTTCTGTATGTAGATTGACCCTAATTTGAATAGGTCTAGGGTTGAAATCGATGTTACATTTTTGGCGTGGATAGTGGTATTCAGCCTACTGCCAGCAATCTAATAGCTGCACATTAATATTGAATTACTGGCACTCCCAAGCCCCATTAAAGTAAATGTATTCTTCACTAGTTGAAAACTATCATCCAAAGAGGAAAACATAGACTTACAGACCCTGATCCAGCTGTAACAACTAAAAGCTACAACGAGATCGTTGTGTATCTAATTTAGAATTTGAGAATCTATTTGTCAAAAGCCGTATAATATAAAAGGACTTATAACTTTATATACGATTAAATTAATGGATTCTGATGAGAAGTCCAAGTTTATGAATCCAATAAAAGAATGTTAGATAGCATCAATAATATCCAGCTTTGTTGTCTCGATATATTCTAATTAAAGATAGCATCTTTGTAAAATATAATAGGTAGCTGTAAGATCAAATGTAAAGGTTGAATTGCGCTGGATAACAGTTTACCAAAGACCTAGTTCCAATTATATCTACACTAAAATAGAAATGTAGGATATAGTTCAATGCATCTATCAAATCAACCTATTTAATTTGTTGCGTTGAAGACTATACATCTCAAAGAAACACACAAAGCTGTTTATATTTTGTTAGATAAACTTATAGGCATTTGATATTAAAGTCCAAAACTATATCAAGTTTATAAAATATTGAAAATATCTGTCCAATCACTGTATATTTGAAGTTTTCTATCAAATAAACCTATGTGCATTTTATTAAAAAATTCAATATCAAGTCTACAAAAGCTTACAAGGACATCCTACAATTATTATATAATCTAACACAAAATTTTCAAAGAACCTAATAAATTTATTGCAAAGACCTAAAGGTGTCTCTTAAACTTCAAGGTGATGATTTCGAACGGTTTAGCGACAAATCCGAATCTACTTCTTCCTTGATCATCCTCAGCTTGATTGGGATACAAGGGTTCGACGTCGTCCTCCAGGATATTGGAGATAAAGGCTTTAACAAACTTGAACTTGACGTCCAACTCCACCTTACTTTGAGATCCGTGGGCTTCGTACATGCGAACAATAACATCGTCTTGGTTATCTTCTGAGATCTTGATGGTATCTAAAACGACACTTCCACCGCTGATAGGCGAATAAAGAGTTGTTAGGCTTAGGTTTTTTGTCGTCATTGGGATCGGAGATACGGATGCTCAACGGATTGTTGAACTGGTGGGCATGTTGTACGACTTGAGACTGAGCAAAGGTACCCTTGTGAGGGTATAGGGCGTAGCGGAAGTTATGAGTACCGATATCGGTATTGGGATCAGGACTCTTTGGACTACGTAGTAGACTCAACCGCATGACGTTACTATGAGTGGCGAATCCGTATTTGCCATCGTTGATTACAGAGAGACCGAAATCGGGCTGGGAGAGGTCGGCGAACTTGTGGCTACAGACTTCGAACTTGGCGAGGTCCCAAGTTGTGTTGAAGTGGGTCTGGCGTCGAATGACACCAAACTGGGTCTCGTAGGTGGCGTGGTCGGAGATCAAGTTGGTGGGGAACTCCACCTTGAGGAACTTGCGGTTTTCATCCCATATGACTTTGGTTTCGAACTCCAGGTACTGGCCTAAGGCGGTGAGGCGGATGGTCTGGGTTACCTTGGAGCGGTCGGAAAGTGGGGTAACTACACGGACGCTGGCTACTAGTGGACCAGATTCGCTGATTTCAACAGAGCTAGCGCTGAAGGAGTCGAATTTCTCCAAGTGGTAGACTTCGACGTCCCAAGCATCCCAGTACAAGGGTACATCCTCGTAGACTTTGAAGACGTTGGCCGGTTGGTCAGCCTGGAGTACGTCCCGCTGGGTACTACGATCAACTAAACTGATCAGGTGACCGTTTTCATCGATGATGGCACGTAGGAAAGCGTTCTCCAAAATGTAGTGATTGGCATGGATGTTGTGCTGGATCTGCACTGGTGAATCGAGAGCTTTGACGGCAGCAGTGGTGACATTTACCGAGTTCATGCCAAACCCTTCTAGCTCACTAACGACGATGTAAGCCTGCTTCTCATCAACCTTCTGGATTGAGACGGAATCCATATTGGGGTGATAGTCAACCTTGACAATTTCCTCACGGCTCCATGGAGTGGGATTGAATACATTGACGATAGAACCTTCTTTCAACTGGTTGGCATTGCCATCTACTGAACTTACCAAAGAATCCAAAGCACCTTCAATCAAGCTTGCACCTTCTCTCTTAACTTCAGAGTAGTACTTTTCGGCGTCCTCATAAACCATAGCAATACTGGATCCAGGTAAAACGTCGTGGAACTGGTTCAAACATACCAGTTTCCATAGGTGAGTTAGCTGTTCGGTAGGATACTTGTCCCCTTTGAAAACTCGTACCAGAGTCCACAGCTTCTCGACCGCCTGGAGTAGCAATTCGCATTGCCTATTATTACGCTTAATACTGGAGTGAGAGGTGTAAGTACCGCGATGCAACTCCAGGTAGAGTTCACCATGCCACTCAGGGAGATCCTCAACCTCAGGGTGCCGGGCTATGGAATCATAGAAGGCGTCGGCGTTACCGAGTTCCAACTTGCACAAACCTTCGACATCCTTCATACGGTTTAGACGTTCGATCATAGAGGGGAGAGGACCACCTCCACCATCACCATTACCAAACAGGTAGAGACCCTGATTGATGACCGACTTGTTCTTGTTGTTGGATTCTGAGAACAGTAGCTCACTAGGGTAAGCCTGGGCGTTGTAGGTTTCACCTGGGGCCATGTGAGCCAAAACTCGGGTGCCATCCAAACCGACCCAGAAGAAGGTGGTGTTGGGGAATTTGTTGATATTGTTCCAGCTTAATTTCTGAGTGAAGAAGTAGTCTAGATCGGCCAACTTGACGATCTGAGGGAGCTGGGCCGAGTAACCGAAGGTGTCGGGTAGCCAGAACACCTTACACCGTTTACCAAAGTGTTTCTCAAAGAACCGTTGGCCTTGCAAGAACTGCCTACAGAAACCCTCACCCGAAGGTACGTTACAGTCCATCTCAACCCAGGTACCACCAATAGGTAAGAACTGATCGTTACGAGCCTTGTCTTGAACCTTCTTAAACAAGGTGGGATAATCTTGCTCCAACCATTCGAACTGTTGAGCCTGAGAGCATACAAAGGTAAAGTCGGGGTACAGGTCCATCAGATTAACTTGAGTTGACCAACTTCGGGCAACTTTACGCTTGGTCTCGGCGAAGGGCCACAGCCAGGCTGTATCGATATGGCAGTGCCCTACTGCAATTAATTTGTGACCATTAGGGGGGCCTTGGAAACTCAGATACTCCTTAGCAACCTTACGACACTCAAGTACAGCTTCTCGGTTTCCATCCCTGGGGAACAAGTTCATGATCTTGTTGGCGATCCTTAGAGCACGTTCTTTACGAGATGACTTGTCAGGTAGGTCCTTGGCCATACCAAGGATAACTTCAAAGTCATATTTCAAGCCAAATACGTCCAGGTTGGGGACAGCAAGCTCGGCTAAGGATATGGTGTAGGAGCGCTCTTCGGGAGGACCGATGAGGTAAGGTCCGTTGCCGAAGAGACCGTTACATGCCATCTCCAAGTAGAAGTTATAGGTTTCCCCACCGGCCGCTTTGCGAGTTAAGACATACTCTAGACGTTGGTTCCCACCCCCTTCGCCGGTGAGTGCTTGTAACGGATCTCCGTCCTTGGACCAGATTAGGACTTCCGAATTGGCGTTAAACCGGAACTGGACCTCCTCGCCCTGCCATTCGGTGGGAACTTCCAAGTACACCTCATACCAGTGAGTGGACTATTTAGATTTAAAAGTTAGCATTCAAGTTTAGCTGCAGACTTACCCAACTGGGACCAAACGACGCACCTATATGGGTAGGTTTAAATTCGTTACTAACGGCCTCTTTGAATGGGATACGTTTTAGATCGGGTACAGCGTAGTGGGTCAATCGAACGTTGTTTGGACTATCTAAACGGTGCTTGAAGAGGTGAGGAGGCAGGTTGACATCGGTGAACTGGTTCCCGTCAGAGAGGAACAGGTCTAATCGAGAACGAGTGATGCTGGGATGGTTCTGCATTTTACCTATCCCAGGCTTGCTGTTGACACTAGAATGCATGTTGCGAACTTCGATTACTGTTGTCTTTTTGATACAAGTTGATTTTTGGTTAGCGGTAGAGTTCACTTAAGTTGAGATGATAAATGCTTACTCAGACTTGGCGCTTTTATACTGAAATTCTGTCAAAAGTTTAGTGAATGACGTAGAAGGTCTTAGGACAAGGATCGATGTTGGTTAGTGTCACGTTACACCTCTACATCCAACAAGCAAATGAATTTTGTTAGATGCGGGTTATGCTAAGATGCTTATTTCATAGGACTTAAAAGGATTCAAAGTTAGGAATGTCCTTGAGGTTAAAATTGTACTTTGATGGGAACTTTTGAATATATCTTAAGCTTTATTGGAAAATATTACTAAACATACTCCCTTTACAAACTAAACCCTTCCTTCCTTGCAGAATAGGGTCAGCTAAACGTCTCGTTCTATAGGCACTTTTAGCCTGACACAATCCTTTTTCTTGTGGATGATTTTTTGCAGGTCGATATTTAGCTTTATAGAGAAAATAGAAGATCGTTCCAAATTAAATACATAATAAACCTGAAGCTTAGCCTATGTTCTAATGCATTTAATTTGAAATGAAGCAGTATGAGCATTTGGCAATGTTGACAATCATTTTGGACTAAAGTTTTGAAGTGTATTAATAATCTATATGAAATTAATATGTATGCGTGTAAAATATATGTAAATGTATTCACTTTATATACTGTTCAGTGATACGCTTACTTTGATTTCCAATAAAGCATGATAGGCTCGTATCTCGTATCCTTTAGCCTGGCTATTAAAGAATCGAAGTTACCTTGATAATCCTTTAAGTAGCTAAGCTTTAGTAACTTTATAGCACAGCTTTTATAGCAATAACGATATAAATGCAACGAATGTTAGACTTTACATTGGTATTTATCAATGGATAGTCACTTATAACTTGAAAAAGTGCTTTTGAATAAAAATTTTCGCATCAAGTAAACTATTTTATAATATTATAATTAATTTAAAAGGCATTTAATCTGGAATGGATATGTAGTCTTAGGTGGAATAAAATCCCAATGGCTCCAAGTATATCAAGAACTTCCAAGACTCACTATACCTCTAGCTTTTCAATTAATTATATACTCTGAAATTTTCAGTCATGAAATATAACAGCTGTATAAATAGATCTAAGTATATTTACCTTGGCTGGCCTTTATAGTTAATATACGGCATCAAAACTGATATCTCTACTTCCGCTTTTAATCAAAAGTTTGCTTTAGTTGAATCCAGAATCAACAGCCAATGAAAATCCCAATGCACTGAACCAATGCCATCTTCGTAAAAATTAGAATTGTGATTAGATTTTTGAAAGATTAGATCTAAGACGAGTAGACAGCAGGTTGAACCCCAATGAGATGAAGAGGATTCGACCGCTCATAAGATTGAACGTTAGACTCCGATACTCCAACCTAGCGTCCCTAGCTTATGACTTTAAATCAACAAGCAACGAGATCACTACCTACCAAAGGGTTAACAATCAAATATCCAAGTACAAGCAACCTATTCCAGCTTCAGACCCAGCCTCACGTATTGCACAGCTCTATGAAATCTATCAGAGGACAGAGAGCAAGAATGAGGTAGCTCAGGTTGTCAAGGAAGATACATGGTGCCTATTTTTAGTTTGGGTAAGGCGTAACAACTACAACTTTAGTACCGACACTTTCGACAATAAAGTCAATTCTAATCGATTATCGCTAACTACATTTCAAGTCTATCAACTATTATTGGATCAGCATTTCACACTACCCATGTACAAACTGGAGTTTTTATTGAAGTTCATTGTCAACTTGGAAACCGACAACATAATAGATACCTGCCGATACATCAATAAAATACTAACGATACTTATAAAGCAGAATTTGGGCAGCAAGAGCGACTCAATTCTTAACTTTGTCATAGAAACTATAATAGACCGTAACGCTATAGTACATTACGACGGATACTTTTACCATCAACTTGTTAAACTAACTCTCCAATGCGACCAGCTGGAAACCACCCAGAAGGTACTAAATTTTTTAAGCAGTAGGGAGTGGAACCCCAGTCCAACCACCTACAATATGTTGCTGCACCACTGTGTTAAACGAAGCTACTTGCCAGGCTTTAAATTTATTTACCAACAGCTGAGTAAACTGAAGCGCCCCATCGACCCTAGTGGACAAACCAGCTTGTTATTAGGCCTGATCAAGCTACAACGATATAAACTATTGACTCATCGGTTCAACAGCTACAGCAATTTGAATGCGTCACTATTTCATCTGACGATTATGGTTAAAGTCAGTTGGTTGATACATGACAATCGAGCTGCCATGCACTACTTCCAGTTGGCCTTACAGAACTACCCCAGCCAGATCGACAGTCGCCTTTTGAACACAATGTTGGAGGGGTATAGGTATTACACATTGAACCCATCGCACAGGTTAGAAAGTTCCATGGAGCTGTTCCGACATATAAGCACCCAACAGCTGATCGACACAAGGACGTTGAAATTGATGCTCCCTCAACTGATAAACAGCTCCAAGATTCAGGAAGTTGTAAGATTAGTTGACTCATGCACCCCACTCGATCTAAGATTTCGGGATCGATTTGAATTGCTGATTAACGTTATCCCATCCACCATACCCAAACTACCGATCCAACTTGCTGAGCTCTGGTTTAAAGCGCTCCATAGTTTCCACGACGATACCGAGTTTACCGATTTTGAGAACCTAAACATGGTTGCCAAGATGCGATACTACCGATCCTGGCTTGATGTCGAGCTCAAAAAGGCTCGGCTGGCCAACGTCAACTTCCAGACCAACCGGTTGTCCGAATCCCATACCTGGCTTATCAAGATGCAGATCGATGACGACTCTCATCACTACCTCAAGTTTAAAGTGGAGGTCAACTTTCGCCTGGCCTACCACTTCTATCGCTTGGGGCAGTTTATTATCGCTAACCGGTACCTTGAGACGATAATCCTTAGCTTCAACTTGGAAACTCAATTCGACCAATCAATTTTAGCTTGGGATATCTTGAGTAAGTCCTTCGATTTGTATATCCGTAGCCTCTTCCGGTTAAAGAAGTTCAATCAGATCATCCAGTTAGATAAAGTTAGAAGAAGTGGGATATCCGGATGGACCCCTACTGTTTAAGGCTAATCAACTTGGCTAACGTCAAAACTGGTGGGAGCTTGAAATTTAGGAGCTTAGTAAGGTAGTATCGAATACTAAATGGTAGGCCCTTGTTGACCTTTGGATATTATAGAGAAATAACTCTGCAGTTAGTTATATTTAAAATTTTGAGATGGAAATATGATGCGATATATTTATAGTTCTACTAACTATAATGGACGTAGAAGTTTGATCTTGTTAAGTGAGCACTTATGGACATAGTTGGTGGAACGATACGGCACTAAATTTGTTGGTTTGTTGTGGGGTTTTCATTTTGGAATTAATAAAAGTTTGAAAAGTTTGCAATATTTTATCACTATGACCTTTATTTTGGTGGTACTAATGTAAAGGAATTGAAAGAGATGGGTACTTAGCTTTTGGGCGTTGACTTAGTCCGATATATATGATTAAGCTAGAATTTAATTCCAAATATGGTAGCAATCCGAAATAATTCTTGTAATGACAGAAAGTAGTATTCTTTTTTATAGAGACGAATAACATCTTTTCTACAAACTACACTAGAGATATATGCTAGTCAAACCACCAAACTCTTGACTTTATAAAAAAAGTACATTTAGATTTACTAAGGATATATAGAATGATAAGTTATAACAAGAATAGAATCGTTGGTCCACTGGTTTAAATTATCAAAGTACAAGGAAACCTTTTAAATTTGTACAAATTATATGTCCACATCAGGATATCGAGGCAGCTATATAAACTATAACAGGAGTCATCCTATACAAATTTATTTGTTTTGAATTACCATAACCATATCAGTACCAAACTGATGATATTCTACCTTATCTTCACTTTTGACTAGATCCGATACAACAGTTTCCTCCTACAAACGTCATTAGATTAGATTAAAATATTTACATAAGTGTACCTCATTTGAAGTAGTAAAAGCAGGGATGCCAAAATGGATGATCTTTGGAGCAACGGTGACGATAATTAAACTTACAAAGGAATTATAACTGAGCAGCAGATTGGATAGTACTTTTGAGCCACCTTCTACCATCAATGTAGATATACCCAACCTCTTACATTGAACTAACACTTGCTCGAAATTAAGTAAACCATCTTTTAAATCAATTTCAACTATTTGACAGCCTAAGCTTTCCAATTCCTTAAACAATTATTTAGTAAGTGTATTGACATGGCAGTTTAAAAATTACCTTGCGCTTTAAGATATCAGCATCTTTAGTTAAGATTTGAGTAAAGATAATAGGTTTTCGATTCAATTTGATAAGCTTACATGAAGTTGGGAACTTCAACTTCGTATCTAAGATGACTGGAATAGGTTGGTCATGTTCTTCAACTGCAAAGCCCAAGCCTCTTGCTAGAAGTTGAAAATTTAGATAAAACCGTTGCCATTAAAAGTTTACCATTTAACCTTGGATCATCGTTTAGTAAAGTATTTATTCCTACAAGTATACCATCGTTCTTGTACCTTAGACTAAGTGTGTAAGTAAAGAACATCACAATTGAACTTACTAATGTGTTAAAATCGAAGACTCGGGACTTGAGAGTTGGATAGGCTTCCCATCTTTACTTGCTATATTTCCATTTAAACTTTGTGCGTAAGTTAAAGTTACAGTTGGCACATTTGTGTCGCTCGAATTTATCGCAGCATTGTAAAGTTTATTTAATATCTGAGAACTCTTTGTCGTGTACGTCGCAAGTTGTTTGGGATTCATTGCTTGAAAACTGATGAATTAGTTTGAAATCCAGCTAGTAGTGATGTATACAGACTAGTACTACTTGCTGATTGGTTTAAAATTTTCCTTGAAATTTGGGAAAACTTTATCCATCCAAACTACTTTCAGCAAGAGTCAGCCCAAACTAAAGATGTTGGCAAGAAATTTAAGAGCGTATCAGCCCAACTTGGCAAGAACTAGGTAACATTATAGATCTAAAAAGGTTTACTCATGATTTTTATTTCTAGATTAGATATTTTAGTTAGATACAAGACTACGAAGCCTGAAATCACTATTTACAAGGGCCCAATAGATAGAACGATTAAAGGTTTTAAGTACATTGGGAATTCCTTTTTTTTAGTCTCGACTTTCAGTGCTCCTTACATCTACCTATATGGTCAGAAGCCTATAGCTGGGTCTTTGCTAGGTAATATTCTGTAAAGCAACTAATTTTAAGCATACTCTTCTAGTTCTGGCATGTGGCCTACTACCCAGTTTCTACGTGTACCTACAAACCAACCCCTATGTAACTAAGCTAACTATCAACAGCAAGGCTTCTGCGAACATGACGGCCGAAAATCTACCCAAGGACACTATGTTAACTTTCCATACCATAGATTCTCTAGGCATACCTGCTATGCAAAAAGTCCCTTTTAACAATTTGAGAAAAGTCAGTAAGACAATCAGTCCAGCTAACTTGATAGCTACTGACACTTTAGATGTCAATGGTAAAAAAACGGGCAAGGGGAAGCTACTATTCTTGGATAGTAAAATCTTTTGTAGTTCTCCATTCAACAAATCGCTATGGGATTACTGGTATAAAGACAGCTCTAAATAAAATTGATTGAATATTTATATTTGGTTAGTTGAATACAAAATGTATTACGTTAAAGTAAATTTATTTTGCAAGTAGTATAACTCGTTTTATTTAATTTAGAGGGCGTCACTGCTTTTAATTCTAATGTTGTGTTCGGTTTGGAATTTCTTGAATTTCTCATCCTTCTCCTTGTACGCCTTGACTAGATTGTTCATAAGTGAATCGATCTATTAAATAAGGTTATTAAGATAGAAAATATGAAAAAATAGTACTCCATTGAAATTGGTTTGTAAAGCTGGTAAAACCTGCTGTACATTGTGTTCTATCAGGACTCCTCCAACTAATCTGAAGCACTTTCTATCCCCCTTCATTGGCTTCAAAGTGTCAATAACCAATCTATCAAATAATATAATGAATAACAAACTAAAATGCTAAGGTTTACCTATGTTCTTCAGCTTCTGACTCCAACTCACCGATCTTCGTTGCCAAGGCAGTCAACTCCTGCTTCATGACATTGAACTGGTTGATAATCTCACTTTCGGTTAGTTTGGTTTTGCTGGCACTGGGTTGACTCATCTTACAGGTTTATTTGAGAGAAGCTTTGTGAACTTTGTAGGATTAGCTTCTACAATTTCGCTGAAAAGTTGCGAACTTTATGATGGAATTACATCCAATCATATGCATCTAATTTGTTTAAAGTTGGGTCTGCACTTCATACTAGGAGTTGTTTTTCTTTGGACTTGGTATTAATCGGTATCAATTGAACGAAAAAGAAATAGGAAGATAGAATTGAATTAATAAATTAATTAGTAAGTACATTTCTTTTAGTTTTATGGCTGTATGTTTAAAATATTTGGATTTCATTTTTCAAGTCTGTTTCATTGAATAATAATCTTTATATTTTTAGATTACCTTAGGAGTAGTGAAGATTTTGAAATTGAAGTATTATAGTTTATACACACAGTAATATTCAAGTAAGATTTTATAATAGTATGTATAGCTTAGCATCAGTTTAGTGAATGAAAAATTGACTACAGCAGAGAATGCAGAAATTCCAACTTCATTCGTAGTATATTGTTCAAAGTGCCGCACCATACTTAGTGACAGCTACTCGTTTTTAGGAGGGAACCAAGACTTGAAGACTTTTGCATTCTACGATAAAAGTGATAATGTGATAGTAGAAACCAACTTAGAGACCTCCAGCTCTAGTATAGATTTAGGAAGTACCTATGTCAAGCTATCGTGTAAATTTTGCTCCTCAGTAGTTGGTAAGATGTACAAGACAACTTCGAAAACGCTGGACGACATTCGAGATAGATTTTCATTTTCCATCGACAGTGTATCCATCTACCAACTAGGATCGAACGAAGAAGCAGAACGAAGTTACAGACTCGATTTGGAGGAGGGTTTAGATATACCGACTGCCTACAAGCTTAAGGAGGATATGCGAAAGGTCCAAAATCTCATACTATTTCTAAATGAAAAACTAATACAGCTGGAAAAACAAGCTATTAACCCTGATATCTCGAATAACCGATCTGAGGCTAATGAAAGGACAAGCAGTAAATTGAATGGCTCAAAGAAGTTTATCGGTGATCAAAGTACAATTGAAGATTCTGATGAGTGTCAGCATCCAACAACGAGACCGAAAAGAACCAACAAAAAGAGGTTTTTACAGACGAGTGTTAAAAATAAGACGAGATAGTTTGTTTTAGATGCGGCAATCAAATTTTATACATGCTAAGAATCGCATCGATTTGCATAGCTTAGGTTTAATCACTATTGGCTTGTCAAGGTAAACGTCTACACTGTATTTTAGTTGTAACCCTAATTATATAATACTTAGGTACTTTTATTAGTAAAAACGATGATTTGGTGTCATATAAAGACATGCTGTCCTAAAGTCAAAACGAAGTGCTTTATACTGGTGCAAAATAATAGAGTTAAGTATATCACCTGAAAAGACTAAATTTTAAATAAATGCTTAATAGAAAAGATGTAATTTTATTTAAAATAGTTGTTAGGAAATTGAAATCTCATATATAGGCAAAGCTACTACCTAAATATTAGTATAGGTAAATTTAATTGTGTTGGCTAGTTAATATACGACTATCTTTATAGAAGTTTGATCAAGTTTTGCTATACATGTGTAAATATAAAATATAAAGGTAACTAGAGGCAATGATAAATTTAAGTTTCGATAGCATGATTACTTTACCAGGTTCACCTTTGGAAGGAAATCTTTCTAAACCAGTTGCAGTTTTGCTTACTAGCCAAAATTCAAGTTTATATCCGACTCATAGACTACCTGTTCGGCATCTATCTTATCAATGCTAGAAATTCCCATTCCCTTTAGCACGAATTAAGCATTCTAGTTTAATACTGACTGTTTCTGATCAACCTCTATATTACCTAAAGTTATTGATGATTTTTTAGAAGAACAATATGGACATTGGTACTGGAGGTTGAATAAATGCTAACTATTAGTATCCAGAGCACCTACTACTGAATATGAGTAGCACATATAAAGCACACAGTGAATTTGGTAATAGGTTAAATAACTATTAAATAAATGTCTTGAATTATTAATATTTTCTTCCATTATATAGTGTAGATTCACTTTTGACAGTACAATTTGTAATAAGAAATTAGCATCCTTCCAAGCCAGAGAGTTGTATTGACCCGAACTGAACTATAAAACCAACCCTAGAACTCAATTGAACCAATGAGCCTGACTACGCTCCTTAGCCTTATGGCTACAATTAGAGTATTCCTATCAGCTCACTACCTCTGGATCAAGCTCCAACCACGAACTTTATATTTTTATAGCTTTTATGGAGTGCTGACTACTGTTACCTCTTGCTGGTGAGCGTTCCTTGTGAATGTATTCCAACAGATTTGAAAAAGGATTGGGTTTATAATCTAGTAATAAGAATTATAAGACTTTTATAGTTAATATATCCTTATTTTCATTCAAAAATTTCTAAATAAAAAGCTTAAATAATATAAAAATAGAAATTGATAAATTTTATATATATTTAGAGGTTATAATAATTAGCTATATACATGTAGTCGAAAATAAGATATCTTTTTATATGCTATTTGCAGTAAATTTTTGTTTTACATATATAGCTATATTTTCAACTAATATATATAAGCTATCCTATTTCGTAGATATCAGTACATACTTTTCTTTGGAAATTTTTAAATGAAAATTTAGATATATACCAATCGTTATAACTTTCATATGCTAGTATATAAAAAGTTTGCAGTTTACAAATTTATTGATTGTAACTATATTTATCAATTTTTAAGCGTATATATAAAAGCATATTTACGGGTATACTTTATATTACGGAAATAACATTTACAATATATTGATCACTAGTTTTAAAACAACTTCTCACTGTCAGAATACATAATCACTGGAGCACTGTCTATCTACCTCCAGCATATAAAAGATATACGAAATAGTAAAGCTAATATAAAATACTCGATAAATAAGAAAGATAAAAAGATATATATGTCATTTATTATGTAAATATATTGGTATACATTAAGTGATATATTAAAGCAACCACTCAAATCAGTATAAGCTGACCAAAGAAGTAGTAAAGAAGCAGATGTATGCAAAAAGTCAACAATTCACTTGGGCCACTCAACTTGGAATCACTAGTAGACGTGGAGTTTCCTACATCTCTAGATACAGCGGTCGGTACACCAAGCTCTCCACTCTTTGAAGCTGAAGGACTCGAGCTATCAGAACTGATGATATCGGCAACACACTTTGAGGAGCAAGTGTAAAAGGATTTCAAATCCTTACTATTGTCTTTGGCACACCCGTACGTACAGTCGGAAGCTTGACTGACCTTACTTTTGTCGACGTTCAGCCTCTTGGAGATACAGTCGGTAACTTCATCCTTGGATTTGGAGGTATTGCAAGCTACGAAGTTGTTAGAGTACTTGAGGATGGCGTCACTTTCGCTGCCACTTAAACCTAAACTGTCGTATATACATTTGTTGGAGCACTTGACCTTATCACTGTCGGTACAGCTTTTGGAACAGCTTTGGATTTTGTCGACGTTCTCCTTTACAAACTGCTTGGTTAAGTTACAGCTCGTCTTGCAGTAATCATCCCCCGAGCATACGGAGTCGCAGTTGGTAGAGTCGTTGCTATCTTGACGTCTAGATAAAACATGCAGGCTATTGAAGTTAACTTTGCCTGAAGTCAAGGCTACGTTCTGGTTGATGAGTTGGGACATATTATTTATATTTTACAGTATTTATACAAAGTACAATGTTGTTGGTGATAGCTTGGTATCAATTAATTGAATAAAGGGTTATCATCCCAACTTCAGGATGAAAAGATTTTATAGGTATTGGATACCTTATACTCGGTGCTTTGTTGACTATTGGCCGACTTATCCCTTAAGTACCTCCTTCTAATTTAGTGTGGTTTTTTAATTGTGGAGCCTATTAAAGCGAACTGATACACAGTTTTGCGGCTAAAAATGAATTGTAACTTAGTTGGCTAAAATGGAAAATATTGATAAGAAACTTCAAGCAACTTGTAGAGTTGGAAGCAAACTCCGGAACAGACCGTTATCTTTAAGTCTTTATCCTTCAAATACATCTTTTGTAGATCTGAATGGCAATGATTTATCTCAAATGGATAGTGTAAAATAAAGTTTGGTACAGAATATTTAAACTTGCTGAGGCTTAATTGTTGAGAGAAGCATAAAAGTTGGAGTTCTGGTGAGCCACATTTTTCAATTTGAGTGTTGCTTAGATGAAGCTATTCTCTCAAGGTCTAAAAACAGATAAATAAAAATAATGAACAGAGTGAGATTCGAACTCACGCCTCCGAAGAGATCACGGCCTTAACGTGACGCCTTAGACCGACTCGGCCATCTGTCCCTGACATTTCCATTTCAATAGATATATATAAAATATTACTTTCTTGCTAAATCGAATCTAGATTGCGATCTCAATTGCCACTTTGTATGAGTGGAATCTAGTTTTCCCTCCCTACGTTTACAGTTCTTGCTAAAACGCAAATGAGCATGCTTGCTATTAACCTACACGACTTGTCACCTTTATATTTATTTGACGTATATCTTCCACTTGAAAACCTAAGGTTCATATAAAAGTTCAACTTTACTGCTTACTATTATCAAAGATTCTTTACTGGAAAAAATGGTAAAATAAGATTTGACATATCGAGTGTATGAATTTATCCAACAATTAATTGTAGGTATATACTTCTCGTAGTTTATATATGAATTTACTCATTAGCTTACAAATACGCCTATAAATATACGATAAAGATCCATACTTTACAACGGTGTAGGCAATCTTACAAAGAATTAATGGCAATAAACCAGCCTACTTATTCCAAATGACATTTGGATTCTAAAGAAACGAAGGCTTTCCTACCGATTGAGAAATATTGGTGATAGATATCTCTATTTTACTAAGAATACTTTTCTATTACTAACCTTGCAACAAGTTGGTAAGTGCTTATAAAATACGCTAAACGATTGGGTAAAAAGAGAAACGGAAGCTAAAATATACTTGGCTATGATTGACTAGATATTTCGAAAGCTGCTAGGTTAGCTAAAAATATGAGATAACCAAGTTTATCCGATTCAAGTTTATCGGAGGTACTTCAGTACACCGCCTTACAGCGCTTCAAAGCGAAGTTTTACGCGATATGATTAGAGGGCTTGACGGCATCAATTTGTGATGACGAGTTGGGCTTAAACCTTTGATTGTAGGACTTCAAGTCATTAGTAAGCAGCAGCTAATTTTGTAATCCTTGACTGGGACAAATTCAGAACCAAGACAACGTAAGCAAATAAAAGACGAAAGTTTGGTAGAATTGAGCTTTTAAGTCTTTCTCTTGTAAATCTAACTGCATCTAAACAAATATGTCTCAAGCTGTGTAAGTGCCACCAACCGTTTCCTTTGTCGATATTCTATCTAATTTACAGATATACTAACTATATATCCCTACAGTGCTGATATCGGTCTCATTGGTCTCGCCGTCATGGTAAGTGACTAGTTTTTGAGTAGTAACTAACGATGTGTCTTATAGGGCCAGAATCTGATCCTTAACATGAACGACCATGGTTATGTCGTATGTGCTTACAACCGTACCACCCAAAAGGTCGACAACTTCTTGGCTAACGAAGCTAAAGGTAAATATTTATGGGTTACCTTGCCTAATTCAATTTAGGTACCCAGATCGTTGGCGCTCACTCCATCCAGGAGCTCTGCGCTAAGCTCAAGCGTCCCAGAAAGGTTATGATGCTCGTCAAGGCCGGTTCTGCTGTCGACGACTTCATCGAGCAGCTCCTCCCTTACCTCGAACAGGGTGATATCATCATCGACGGTGGTAACTCCCACTTCCCCGACTCCAACCGCCGTACCGAGTACCTTGAGAAGAAGGGCATTCACTTTGTTGGTGCCGGTGTATCCGGTGGTGAAGAAGGTGCCCGTTATGGTCCCTCCATCATGCCCGGTGGCTCTCCCGCTGCTTGGTAAGGCTACTTTCTTAAACGGTTACTGATTTTGTAGGGAGCACGTCAAACCCATTTTCCAGGCCATCTCCGCCAAGGCTGGTGGTGAGCCCTGCTGCGACTGGGTTGGTGAGACTGGTTCTGGACACTACGTCAAGATGGTCCACAACGGTATCGAGTACGGAGACATGCAGATGATCTGCGAGGCTTACGATATTTTGCGTCATGGACTTGGACTTAACCATGACGAACTTGCCGAGATCTTCACTGAGTGGAACAAGGGTCAGCTCGACTCCTTCCTGATCGAGATCACCGCTGATATCCTCAAGTTCAAGGATACCGATGGTGAAGCTTTGGTCACCAAGATCAAAGATACCGCCGGCCAAAAGGGTACCGGTAAGTGGACTGCCATCTCTGCCTTGGACTTTGGTATCCCCGTCACGCTGATTGGTGAAGCTGTATTCGCCCGCTGCCTGTCCTCCATCAAGCAAGAACGTGTTCGTGCCAGCACCATCCTCTCCGGTCCTGAATCCGCCCGCATCCAGGTCACCGACAAAGCCGCCTTCATCAAGAAGGTTGGTCAGGCCCTCTTCGCCTCCAAGATCATCTCCTACGCTCAAGGTTTCATGCTGATGCGCGAAGCCGCCAAGGAGTACGGCTGGCACTTGAACTACGGTGCCATTGCCTTGATGTGGCGCGGTGGTTGTATCATCCGTTCCGCCTTCTTGGGTGATATCAAGAAGGCCTACGACAGCAATCCCAACTTGGAATCTTTGTTGTTCGACGACTTCTTCCAGAAGGCTACTAAAGAGGCCCACCAGCCCTGGCGTGAGGTCATCTCCAGCGCCGTCTTAGCTGGTATCCCCACCCCCGCCTTGTCGGCTGCTTTGGCCTTCTACGATGGTTATCGCTCCGCTGTTCTGCCCGCCAACTTGTTGCAGGCCCAGCGTGATTACTTTGGTGCCCACACTTACGAGCGCCTCGACAACGAAGGTACCTGGGTCCACACCAACTGGACTGGCCGTGGTGGTAACGTTTCCTCTACCACCTACGACGCTTAAGTGTCTGCACTTTGGGTATTGCATTCAAAATATAATTTAATTTCTGATAGCTTTGACTTTGTCGCTTGTAAGTATTCACTTTTATTCTATTACCAGCAATTAAATTTGTAAACTTCGTGATGCAGCTGTACTTTGATCTCCTTTTGTTTAATTAGCTATAGTTATTTTATATATACCTATAAGCAAGCACTATAGCCGTTTTATCTTAGGGTATAAATGGTTTTAAATGTTTTGTAAAAAGTATACAGCCAGGTCAATAGTTCACTTTGAAATACAAATTTATAGAGCTGATTCAAATAATGTTTAAGGAAATTCAAAGTTGCTTCCATCTATCTTAGTTTTTAAGCGATGATCCATTGATTACTATACCGCTATCTAGTAACACCCTCTATTTCTTAAATAGCTGATGGTGCTTTGTCTTATATCATTTAATCATTGTCGTAACTTGAAAAATTCAGTAGTTTATAACTGGAAATATAATTAGAGATAAAAGTGATACAAGCATATGTTCAAAAAATGTCGATTCAAAAAGCTATACATACTTAAATCATGTCATTAAATAGTAGCTAGGACAAGGCTATTTAAAACTAAAAATGGGATTATTTTAATTCATAGTTAATCTGTAGTATATATTTATTTGCAAAAGTAGATAACCCAATGATAAACGCATAACCGCTACTTGATAATTAGATATAAATAAACTAATGTTTTACAAAAGTTGAATAAGGTCTGTTTAAATAAAAAGGCTCTGGATAAAAATAGACACCAATGAGTTTAGGAAGAAATACTTTAAGTAGCACTTAATAAAATATATAACTTGCATCTTTTGGCAACGATTACAAGACACTTAAAACATATATACATTAAAAGGTATATTAATTTCTTTTAAATATTATATCACAGCATAAGCTTAAATAAACAAACTTTAAAACTCGTGGGCACGGGCTGGCTGGTATCCGTCATTGGCATTTGGCGAGTGATAGGCCTGAGGTGGGTAGCTGTGGTTCGAGCTATTAGAATCTAAATATCCCTGGTAAGGTGAACTGTTGTCGACATAGGAGTAGTTGTTCATATTTTTCTCGGGGAACTGTGGGCGCTGGTAGAAATTCACTTTCTCGGTAACGTCGTAGAGATAGGGAACTTTCTTCATTGTTAGTAGAGTTAACCCGATGAAAATCACAGCGTAGGCCACAATGTGTAAAATCGTTATCTACAGTATACAGTACATAAAATAAAAAGTTAAAAACCAAAGATTATATAGCTGAGAGCTTACATTAAGCGGGACAAAGTTGTTGGTAACATGGAGCGCCCTTATAACAAGGTAAAAGAACTCAGTAAGTATAGTTGCATTGGCTGCTTGAGCTGCGTTGGAGATCTTGATTAGATAAAAGAGTAAAACTATAACGATCGCTCTAACTAAGATAGCTATGACAAACAGTCGAACTAAATAAAATGTAAATACAAATTAAAAAAGATAAAGTTACTGGCTTCGGGTTCCCACTTGACATCGGCATACTCCCAAGGATTAACGAACCCCATGTGTAATAGGTAAGCAAAGAACCCGTAGGTACCATAGAAAGCCAAAAATTCAGCAAAGAGGAATTGGGACAGGCCAGCTTGTAGGACGAGGTAATTTGCTGCCGTAAACAGCATGCCGAAAAGAGCGGACACTATACCGAAAGCTACATCAGTTGCGGCGTAGTTTCTACCATTCAATGAGTTCGCTCCCAAGGTAAGACCTAAACCAACTAAGCATATAACTATCCCCAGCCAATGCAGCTTCTTAAACCTAGCTTTTAGGATGAAGAAGCTCAACCCCGTCACAATTATTCCTAAAAGTCCTTGGAGCAAAGTCAGCGTAAGTAAGGATGCCGTTCCTCTTGAATAGGCATACAACTGATAAGCTAATAGCTCCAAAACTACCGATATCAAAACTATAGGCAAATTTATAAGTAAAATCAAATGAAATAAATATTTACAGAGCCAAGACCTAGTTTTGGCCATAAACTTGAAGTTGCTGAACCCGTATTTGTATATAATGTAAGGAAGGAATACTACCATTAAGATAATTGAGGTGAAAAACACGTGCAACGTGGGTTTCGTTATCCCCAGGAAGAACAACGCATCTTCCAAAGCGCGTACTGTCCCTAAACCTAAACCAAAGATGTTGCTGAAAGCTAGGATTAAAGCGAACGACTTCCTATCTTCTATCATCCCTTTTGACTGTTGAAAATTGAATTTAAAATTAAACTGGTAGTTGCAAAGATGTTGGAATTTCGCAAACTCTTTAAACTGTCAACCCCAACAATAGGCCACGAACCTCTATCTATCGACTTGGCTTGGAAATGTGAAGTAGAGGATTGTCCAATAAAAACGGTGATTTCATTTGAAGTTGAGTTTTTCAAACTCCAAACTATAACTTAGTGAGATTTGGAGGTTGAAATATGGCCTTTAAATCTAAGGACAGTTAAAACTATAAATCCTAATTTTTCACTGATGTATAAAATAGAACAGTTAAATTTCAACTATTAGAAGCTTTGTTATGAGTTATTTTAAAAAAGTTACACACCGTTGAAAAACCTAGTTCTAAATTAAGCACTTTTACTAAAAGTTTAGCCAAGTAAATGCCAAAGCTCAATAAGCTTCAATTGCATTAGCTTTGAAGAGGATATTATAAGTGTTTAACAAAGAATATATAGTATTTATGAATCCCATATAATAGTCAAATAGTATTAAACTAGAATGTTGTGTTTCCAAAATATACATGATGGTGGACATAAAACTTTGACTTTACTAGACTCTCAATTTTTTGTTGGATAATCAGTAGTATATGAAGAAAAATGTTTGAACTTAAACATTCCCATCCCGCACCTTCTTTCTTATAAAGCAATCCTTTTAGTATATTTATAGTAAGCCCATTGTTCAACAAATGAAATTTATATACTTGGGAAAATTATTGGTCTTCAAACCCTCTTCTCCATATAATCAACCAGCCATTAATAGATTATCAAAATATATGGCATATAAAATATAGGCTAAAGGATACTAGAAATAGAAACATAAAAACAATAGTTTTATTGAAAAAATAAAAAGAGGCGGAAAGGTACTAATCTTTACCATTTTTAACGGGAGCAAGAGTCAACGAGCATCCATCCACCTTAATCCTAGGATTCTGGAACTTTTGTATAGCTTCCTCAGCATCTTCAAAGCCCTTAAATACAACTTCAGCGAAACGTGATTGAGAGCCATCATCATAATAGAGGATGTGAACGTCGAGGACTCGAAACCCTTCGAATAACTTCTCCATAATTTCTTCTCGAGTAACAGCGACGTTGAGGTTTCCAACTAATACATAAGTTGGAGAGGTGGGTTGGGCGTTGAGATAATGCACTTGGTTGGTAGTGTGGCCACTACGTGTCAAATTTCTAGTCCTAGGCGGCGATGCCTCGTACCTACCGTTGCGGTTTTTGATATCTTTAGGCTCAGGGATATCCCGCACTGGGGATCGATCCCTAAAATTTCTAGATGCTCGTATACCTCGAACTGGAGATGCACTTCGTCTCTTTTCATAGTTGTCGTGGCTGGTGTCATATCTGGAGTAAGGCTCCGAACGACGATTAATTTGGGAACCTGCGTTGCCAGTCTCTTCATTTTTCAACCAACGTCCTTCGGGGATACGTGAGGTAGATTTTTTATCTTGATTGGGTTGATTAAGTCTATCGTTTATGGAACGGGGAGGTGACTTCTTTTGGTTAGCTTTACCTTTACTGCTGGTGTTGGAGTCGGAACGTTGAGCCAAGAAATGTTTGGTGAAGAGTTCGAGTTTCTTTGGTTCGCTGGCTTTAATTGACTTTGAATTCTTGATAGCTTGCTCATCTTTGTTGGTTTTAAGAACTTTACTTTTAGTCTGGACGGAACGTTTCAAGCGAGAACTTCTTTCATTACCGATTCTCTTCTTCCTAATTTCGTCGAGTGACATATCAAGCCTATTCTTGGATTCGGTGTTCCCTTCGTTGGTGGTCTTGAGGACTCTGTTCGATTTGGAGGCCATCTTCATGTAGTTTGTAGAGCAAGGTGAGTTGAAGCCTGAAAAGGTTTTATAAAAGATGATGGGCTCTGGGGTTAAACTATCCAATTGCTGGGCTCCAAAATGGGCTCTATTTCATTGCAATTTGTAAATTTTTGTTTATAATATCAGAGCTAGCCAATCATTTGCTAAGAAGTGTTACTTGAAAGCGCCTTATTGAAGCCTGTGCATACATCACAATCTTCTATAGAATATAGAAGCATCTGTCATGTATAAAAGGCATTATAGAAAGCCCACGTATAGTTTTTTGAAATTTACTTTCACAATAAAAGAATATGCTTACAAGAATCTATGAGTTCTACAGAAGCTAAACTAAAGGAAACCAGAATTTCAGCTATGTAGGTTTACAAACGAAAGATTAAATATCAAAACATCTCTAAACCTCACAGATGCTCAAACCATCTTATTCCTAGTAACCTAGGATGAATTGGTCATATACAGAGCTGCTGATCTACTAGACTTTCCAGTGATTCTTCTCTGTAATTATAGAAATATGATGCTTGCGTGATATACACCAGCACTTTGGTAAACTTTCAAAGATTTGAGTTGAGAGTTACCAAGTAAACATCGAATATGCATCAAGGTTTACAAGGATGTCTTTTGAATAAGTACTAAAGAGTAGATTAAACTTACTCTATGAAGTTAAAGTAGCTTTTCAGTAAACATAAACAAGTATCATGAACTTTGAGGCTATGTAAACGCACTAGTTAATTTGATCACTATCAAAGATTGATGGTTAACAATATAGCAAATTGATAAATTGTATATCGGTTTTTTGTATTTTTCCAAATAAATGCTTGGTTGAGGTAGTTATACACAAATACAATCGAATTTTACAGATTGTCAAAAACGAAAGTGAGCCACCATCAGCTCTGTTATAAAAGCCAAGCTAGCAGATACACTACATCACAAAAAACACTAAACTCAATTCATCCTACATTCAGCAACCCGGCAATTTTTCAAATTAGCTCACCTAGTTACACTTGAATGTTTCTCAATTTATACCGTTGGTAGCTTAGCCTTCGTTCACTGTTCAATAAGGCTGTTGTCATTTCATTTTCCAGCACAGGAATATCTAAAATGTATATATACATTTAAAATCTACCATTAAAGCTGATATATATATATATAGGAAATATTAGTTTTTAATTAAAGACAGAAGGTAGATATAGGTAAAGTATTCATAGGCGTGACATGTCTCAATATAGAGATAGGATCCTTATCTTTCCAACTGCATTCAGGGTTCTCATCGTAAGTACCTTGACCACATACAACCAATTCAGTAGCTCCAAAAATATTGATCTTACGTTCGTGGATTTCGCCACCGGCATGGACAAAATCACCCGATCTAGGTGGAAGGTGGGGTACGATATCGTTCTGGTTAGTGTATCTAGTAATGGGGACGTTCAAGGAATGCAAAAGTTGGACAAAGTTGTCATTACCAACTCTAGGACTTGCGTAAGCGAAATTGACGATAGGTCGATCATCGCTCATTTCCTTCAACAACTTGACCCAGTTGGGGATGGATAAAGTAGAGATGGCGGCACCTAAACTATAACCGGTGACGTGCAGAGTGTAGCCTTTGAATTCGGGATTGGCTAGCAACTTCTTAACGGCATCGTGGACTTCGTTATAACTGGATAAATAATGGGAAAGGAATCCGTGGTGCACCTTTACGCCGTTAGCTTCGTAAGGAAAGTCGACTTTGGGGTAGGAGAAATTGATGACCCAGTTCTGAGCGGTGATGGAGGCACGATAGGATACTACTATCTTCTGCTGCGATCTGTCGACACCAACTACAACCAATGAATCGAAATCCTTGTTCTCGATAACAGACAGGTTTGTCAATGTCTTTTGGCAACCGCAGCTCTGGCCCAAAATGTCAGCTTTGGAGCAAACTGATATAACAGATAAAGATAGGTACTTTTTGACTTCTTCGATGGTACCGTGCTTGAATATCCTTGGTGAGCTCAATTTCTTGGGTGGGACTTGCACGAAAAGTTTGTAGAGGTCTTGGACGATGGTGGGCAGGAACAAGTTTTTTATAGCCTCGAATAGGTTCCCAGTCAACGGATTACCGGCTGCCCTACTGTTGATGGCATCAAGGGGGTCGAAGGCAGGGCCTTGGTGCACCTTCAAGTACTCGGGTTTGATTTCTACATTGTCGCTGACGTAGATTTCACCTGGTTGGGAGTCGAGATTACCAACGGTAGCTGAGGTAAGGCCTTGGATACTTAACAGAGATGCGAGAATGAAGCTGAACTTAACCATGCTGGCTACTATAATATTATCAAATGGCTGTCACTTTGTAAAGTATTTATACCAATTTTTGAGTCATTCTCCCTTTCACACGTAGAAGTTCAATGGGGTTTAGGTAAGATCTATCCCTTGAATCATTTGAAATTCTATGATGGCTTTATTGTTAGGTTGGTCACACCTATTTGAAATCTTTGGACTTTTTTTTAGTCTTCGGGTTCCACCTATATCCATTTGTCAATGCCTTGCACATCGTGATGGTATAAAGAATTCTCCAACTTTCCAATGGAGAAAAATGTAGATTTAGTATAAATACAAATGAGTTGGTTGCTATATTTGAGAGGGTTCAAGTATAGTGTATACGGTCTAAAGTATATTTACGTAAAAGTATAAATGGCGGCGTATATCTAAGATGAAAATCTTTAACTTTATTCAACATCTATAGTATACTTAGCATATACGTATTTTAAACTCAAGTACAATATATGAAATTCCCACGTCAATATATAAATAAATAGATTATTCGATTATAATTTCAAGACTATATGTCTGCCTACTTTATACCAAACCCCTTAAAATGAAAGGTATAGGTTATTTAGCTTATCACATAGACATGTGGATATCCGCTTATACAAATATCACGCTAATTCAATTTAAAGATCCTTAGTGCAAAGTCTACATAATATCCATCATGAGAATAAATAGGCTATAGCTCGCCCTTGAATGGGCCCCTACACCTGTATCCAAATATTGCTTATTATAAGCTGTCATATGAACACAATTATGGACTTGTCTTCCGAATCCTAGTTTCCCACGAACTGTCCATTATACGTAATTTAGACTATGTCTTTGCATTCTAACGTTAAAAGCATAGTGAAAAATTACGTAAAGTTAACAACTTATGAGATTTGAATAAAGCAAGTACCATCGTATGAAGCTGTAGTTTCTCTCTGTTCAAGTGAAACCAGCGCTATCCCTGTTGAACCCAGACCCTCTCAGACGAGAAATACTTGTCACTTTAGACAGCGTGCCCTATCCTTTGTTTACCTGATTTTAAGTATTCGCGATGACCTAGGTCTCCTGAGCTTAAAATTGAAAGAAATGGTTATAGGAAATATGAGTCAGATCTATATTCATTATAGCGACTTCTTGAGAAGCTATATTAGTGGTTTTTAAAAGCTACTCTCCATATATATGCTGAGAAGAAGACATGCATAAGACAGTTGTATTATGATTGGTATATTTTATATTGATAGGTGTAAGAGATATAATATTCTCGATATCGTTATGAATATTAAATTTGAAGCTACACTGCATCTCAAAGCACATTGTACTCACTATAGTTTACGTTAATCAAGCTAGTAATATCAAAATAATGCTCAATTCACTTGATCATGCCTCAACTTATACCGTTGTTAACTCGATCAACATTCATCAGCTTGTATGTTTGGTATGTAAGTCTTATGTAATATAAACATTATCTACCTGTATATCTACATAAAGCAAGTCCAACTAAAAATAAATCGAAATAAGCTTTTTTAGAGATAAATGGTATCTGTCATGAAGGGGTTCGTAGGAATGACATGGTTCAGTAATGAGAGAGTAGTTTTATCCTTCCAGCCACATTCAGAGTCCTCATCGTAAATACCTTGGCTACAGAGTACCAATTCAACTTTCTCTAGGAAACCTACTTTACATTCGTGAAGCTCTATGCCAAAGTGAATGAAGTTATAGAACCTTTGTGGGATCTAAGGTACTACATCGTTCCGATTGAAGTCAGAGTAGCTAGCTAAAAGTCAGCTGTCCTTTAGTTTCTTCAAAAGTTTAACTCAGTTGGGGATGGATAAGGTTGAAAGTAGTTGAAGTCACTGACCCGGTTCTGGGACGTAGTGGAGCCTCCATAGGATACGAATATGAATTTTTGGGGTCGTTCAATATGGATTACAATTTGAACCAAAATCTTTGCTCTTAATTATAGTAAAGCTACTCAAAAGCCTCTGATAACCGCATCGCTGACTTAAAATATTATCTTTACTACAGCTAAAAATAAGATATATATATATACTTTTTGACATCTTTAATAACACCGTGCTTGAATATTATTAGTGAGTTCAATTTATTGAGTGAGGTTTAAACGATAAGTTTGATGAGGTCGTGGATGACAGTAGGCAGGAGTACTTTCTTCATATCTTCAAGTAGATATACAATCAGAGGATTACTAGCTGTCCTATTACTTACAGGATTTAAGGTATTAAAAACTGTTCTTTGAGGTGATTTTGTATGCCCAAGTTGGATATCTATACTATTATTCATGTAACTTTTACCCCCTTAGACAGCTGGATTGCCTACAGCTGCTGAAATAGGACTTTGGATGTTAACAGAGCAGTGAGGATAAAGCTGTGCTTGATAATGTTTAGTTTATAGTATTTTTAAATATCATGTACCATGTTAAGTATGTCATTTTATACTTATGCTTTCCTTTACATATATAGTTCAGTAATGTCTATAAAAATCCATTCCGCTTACCATTTTGGATTCTATAGTAGCTCTTTAGTTATATTTGGCCACTTTTATTTGAAATATATATATTTACTGCCAGAATTCATCTATTATCTATATCTATTTTGTAATATTATACGTTCCTTTATGTTTTATTTTAACGTTTGGTTATTACTCATGGCCATATATATTCTGCAATGGTTATTATTATTTGCAAAAAGTGCTCTGTTAAATTTTTATCAATGTCTTGTACATCACGATGCTGTAAATAGTTCGGAGACTTTCATATGTATTGAAATTAACAAGATCGTTCGGTTAATACGTATACTAATATATTTTGAGCAGATAGGTAAGACATCAGAATTCTGATCTAATTGAATATCTGATGGATCTATGAATCCAGCTTCATAGACTTACTGTTCATAATCTCAATAGAAATTTCTGCAAATTAAGCCATAAAAAATCCTCCAATTTTCTGAACATCTAATTTCAACTTGAAATTCTCTAAAATTTCTAGCTTTAGCTAAAAATATTAAAAGTATATACTTAATATATGTACAATGAAGTACTGCTTATAAAAAGTTTTCAAAAATATATGCTATTTATAGTAGTTTTAATAATAATCTATAAGCAATGAAGTTTCTATAGTATGAAATTCAAATCTTATTCAATATCTATTTTATATTAAATCTTTTAAAATTAAATGCATAGCTTAGTTAGTTTGACATAGGTATGTCAATACCAGCTTATTGAAATATGATAAATCAATTTAGAGATCCTTACTTGCAAAGGCTGTGTTACACATATTCTAAAAATGCATGGACTTTAGTTTGTCCTTGAATGAATTTCTGTATCTACACCCAGATATTGCATTATTTATAGACAGCTTGTAAAGTTTTGGATGTGCTATAGAATTACTGATTTTGAGTAGAATATTCTCTCAAATATATGCTCAAAAATCGTAAATACTTGTGATGTATTTGCTTTCTATATGCAGGTAACTAAATATCAATCGAAAGTATATTTTATACAAAGGTAGCTCACAGCCCTACTTTTGCAATAGAAATGAGATCCGATTCGATTTAGTTTTGAAAAGCTCGTTGAGATTTAAACTTCTATACAGCCTTGAGAAGCGATGTTATCTAAAAAACAGTGTCACTAGGTGTTCTTAGTTATATTAAAATAAGCGTGCTTAACAGGAATTGCCTTTAAGTTAGAAAATCAATGTTCAAAGCATGCTAACTGTAGTTAATAGCTACCTTTTAATTTTAATATAGAATAATGCAAATTATTTAGCAATCTAAGCAATTTCAAATCAAACTGCTCAATCACTATTTTAATAGAAAGATTGGACTTTCTCAAGGTTTTCAATCTCACTTAGAATTCAACAATGGATAAACGTCAAACTATCGACCACTTTTACAATCAATACCAATCGGAAAAGCAAGGTAGCTACCAAACTATTATATCCCACTAATAAATTTAATTAGCTATTGAAAGTCAGTTGGAAACTAAAACTTTCGATAAACGAGAGTTACTTGACAAGATAAATAGTTTGCAGTTGAAGTTAAGTGAAGCTCAGCATTTCCTACCAAACTACGATTTGAAGATTTATCAAAAGGTAAAATAAACACTTTATAGTCCGCTTATTCCTTATTTTTATGCTTTTAGGATATACAGGACTTTAAAATAAAATTAGACAAAGATGACACGACCAAACAGAAACCCAAATTTGCATTTCGAACCCGACAAGCCAGCCCTAAAACTGTAAAAAAGGTGGAACCTCAAGCTGTTGAAAATAAAAATGAAGAAATTTCCAATGCTAAAAGGTTTGATAGCATCGATGGTTATAGTAAGTTATCTTTGTTTTCAATCTTGTTAATTTTACATTCATTATTTTTCATAAAACAATAGGTATTCAAGACAAGCAAGGCCAATATCTAGAACTGGATATCCAAGATGAAGGAGATAAGCAGCTAACCAACAGTACCAGTTTACATATAGCCAATTTAAGTTACTGTATTGTTAACCTATTTCAATCTAAAGTGGATAATTTAACTACCGTCTATCTAAAGAACATAACCAATAGTTTAGTGGTTCTACCCCCCATCTCCACTTCAGTATTTATAGAAGGTTGTAGTAGCTGCTCGTTCTACTTTGCTTGCCAACAGGTACATTTTTAAATGTCTTTATTTTATCTTTATTTTTGAAAATAGTTTCGAATGCATGAGACTAAGGATACCAACATCTATCTATTTGCAACTTCAAACCCCATAGTCGAAGACTGTCAAGCTTTACAGTTTTCCCCCTACCAGGTTAAGTACGATGGTTTGGAAAACCTGGTTGAGGTAAAGCTATATACATAAAACCTATATGCTGACAAATATATGAAAAACGATAGAAAGCGGGATTGAACTTGAGTCTATTTAAGGATAGCAGTTTCCACTTCAAACCGATCAACGACTTCAACTGGTTGAATGACGGACCTTCTCCCAACTTCAAAATTTGTACTACAGACATCAATGTCATAAATAGCATTGATCCCATTCTATTGAGCCAAGAACTAAGTAAAGTGGATGTTACCACTTGGTTAAAGACGCAGATTTTCAACTAATTAAATAGTAAACTGTTCACTTTTTAAATTTAATTTTATAGCGTTAGTGGTAGTAAACCGAAAATACTATTACAACACAGGTAAATTTTTCCTAAAATACATTAAAGTTTAGTTAAATTTGGAGTTTAAAGCAAAGTTACTGTCTTGATAGTTTCCTTTATCATCTGGTCAGTAGTTGCGTCCCAAACCATACTGCAATCCATTCTATAAATAGATTAAATTTATAAAATTTGAAATGTTTACCTGGAACCAAAGTCTTGGTTCTGGAACAAATTTATCTGGACTATGTACTTGTACCTCGGTATGTTGTACCCTATTTAAATGAAATCATATTAAAATAAAGCTCAAATTCTTGTAAAATAAAATCTACCTAACAATAAATCTTGTACCTTGCTAGTCAAGTCTTGAATCTTGTTAGTGAGTTCACTGTCGATTTTAGGCTTCTCTACAACTTTGATTTCACCCTCACCTTCAGCTTTAGTTTCTTGGTTTGGTTCAACTTCATTAGCTTCAGCCTTAGATTCTCTATTTTCGCCTTCTACTTTTGTTTGGGTATCATTAGGTTGAGTGTCTTCTTGGGTGGAAGTTGAGGTAGATTGAGTGGTGTATTGAACGGTATCTTGTTGGCTAGGCTTGTACTGGAAGTCCTTTAACTCCTTAGTTACTAGAGCTTGTAGATCTTCATTCACTTTCTTGGGTAACATAGCTTGGAATTGGACAAGGTGGATTTTGCTGGAGCTTTACGTGGATTTATGAATTGGAGTTGGTGTTTTCAATAAATAGCTGGTTAAAGTCTGAAGTTTATGTCTAACGAATGATTAGCATTATATGGGTACTATTTGAAGTCAAATTCATCATAGCTGATCTTTGCAAATAAAACTTCAATTTTCCATGCTTCTATTTGGTAAAATGCTTTAGACTTCTATGGATGTCCACGCTATTATTCCAAACCAAATTCAGGAAAGTTAAAAGTTTTCATCCAAAACTTCAAATTAGTTTTTGCCAAAACTTGAGGATGGAGGTTTTTAGCAGAACAAGAGCCCGACTTTTCAAATTCCAACCATCATCAGTATGCAGCATACGAACTACAAGCACCTTAATAACCCCAGAAACCAAAAGATACCAACCCCCCAAAGACTATATAGATAGTGGGGAAGCGATAAGCCAACTCAGCAAAAACCAATACATAAAGGAATGGTTGAAAGACAACAGTGAGAAGTTGACGTTGAAGGAGAAGAACTTTATTGATACCAACAAAGTCATCAACAACCTGTATAACCCAAGTAGACATGTCAGCCTATTGTTCAATGTGTTGAAAGTTCACTATCTGGAGACTATTTTACGTAAAAAGATTACCATTCTTGAAACCAAGTTTTCATTGAAGGATAGGAATATAGATATGATAATAGACTATGAAGTTATGCGCATAAGTTTGAAGGTATGTATTCGGGAGAAAGAAAATTTAGTAGAGCTAATCAATCTAGTCAAACTGTTGGTACTGACTGAGAAGCTGCCCAAAGACATTGAGCTAGTCCAAAAAATTGTATGGTTCTTCGCCCACCACATGGATATCTACGACCCCGAGTTGGACTTACCCGACCCCAGTTTCATCCTGAATAAGCTCAGTAAATTGTTAACTAAACGTAAGGAGCTTTTTACCACTCAAATCCAAGAGGTATTCCTATTTAGTCTGACCAAGTTGAAGGTCAACAGCCATAATATTCATACCATTTTAGAGATGTTAAACCGAACAATAGAAGGTCCTGACCAACATAAACCAATATTTACCCCTTCATCCAGCTTGTTCATTTGGAAGATACAGTCGAATTTATCTACCTTCCATGGCCAAGGTTTTTACCTGAACTTACCAGCTACAAGGAAGTTAGAGCGATACCTCCAGCCTTACGAAGTGGGATCTAGCTTCAAAGCTAAGCTACTAATCAATAAGCTACAAGTCTACAAAAATTTAAGTAGCTTATCGGATGTACTACGCATCTTCGATGTTATGGAGAAGGAGTTTAGTAACCCACCCATATCAAGTGTAAATGCGACACTACTGAGTTTACTCTATTCGATACTCGACGAGAAGGAAACGAAATCCACTATATCCACCAACTTGAATAAATTCCTCGACATATTTAACAAGCAACTGATCAACAGAAACGCTAACGTAGCTACCTTGACTGTAGGGTTAAAGTTAGCTATCGGTTACGGTGATCAAAATTTAGGCTTGAAGTGCATCGAAGCGATCCAAACATTAAAGTTAAAAGAGGACAATATGTTCCTGTACCAAAAGTTGAAGTTTCACCGCAAGTTCCCATCGTTATCTAATACACCACCCAACTTGAGTTTATTAGTAGGTAAGAAAGGCGAATTCAAGTTGAAAGTTGGGCTGGTAGAATTGGCCATCGACTTACTACCTCTACCCAACTTAAATCAGATTTTGGATAACCAGTTCCTCGGTTTGAATCAAGTACCTCCTAGGCATATTTTGGTGCAGTTATTGAACCGTATAGTTAAGGAAGGTTCACTGTCTCAGTTTCAAATTTATTCTAACCTGTACCAGAATACCTACGAAGTCGACATCAAACTAGTGGATTTTCACCTGAGATTAGCGTTGCTGTTGAACAATCTAAACTTGTGGAGACGAGGTATTGGGTTGATGGTACAACACCAGATAAAACCGGACATCCTGATCGCCTATCATATAAAAAAGTACCTTAAAGTCAACAAATTGCTGGATGTTAATGATCAGTTAGATAGCAAGTTTGTATTGAAGTTGGCTATGCAGTGGTACCCTGGCGATGAAGGTAGTTTTGAAGAGGGCCAAAGGAACGCTTGGGACAACTGGAGGCACTTGAAGTTGTTTATCAAGTTAGTAAAGATTTGAATGTAAATTAAGTTGTTGAGCTCGTATACTTTTTGGCACCAATTTATTTTCAGTTTCTATTTAGACTGGCATTTCAATAAAATTGATAAATATAATTGAAATATCGATTTGAATAAGTAAATTTCGTCAACTCTTTAGTACTAAAGAGTGTATTAGGTTGAATTGAGGATTATTGATTAAACATATATATCAGATATCAGCTTTGTAGAAGGCGGTCACAATATAAATTTTAAAGATATAAGACTGGATTGATTAATGACTATTACCATATTTTTAAAAATGGAGTCTTACAGTTTTCAACCCAGTCAAGTAAAAATAGAAATTTATAGGTATCCTATAAAGCCAAAACATTTATATGGTATATGTACTTAATTCAGTAATATATTTACGACAATTTACTGTCTAAAACGTACATAGGGTTTGCAAGTATAGGACTAATATAAAATAAGTTTAGAATAGTTCAGCGAATCTAATCTGTAGAATATTTATTGCATTTATATATTTGAAAGATGTGAAAAGAATACATATATATACCTGGATGTCAACAATTGCCTTTTAAAACCTATTACCAATATAGTTCATTACAATTACATCTTTATAGTTTTACTGAGTATTCAAAAGTTCACATCGAGAGTGCTAGGTTACCCAGATACTCAGGAAGGTGAATATATGTTAGTGATAACGCAGAGATCAACCTAAACTGCCTAAACTATACTGAAGTCCAATTTTCGATTTCCAAGAAAAAATAACCGCTATTTTAGCTACTAGCCTCCTGCTTAAGTCCTAGTTGCAAGCTACCATAGGCATATTCCTACTAACTCAAATCCAAATCCCGCCCAAAAAGCAATGTAAAATAAAAGTATTTCGACACAGTATCATTTAACAACTCAAAAGATATCTACCCCTAGTCCTATTCTCCACTTACTTCAAAGAAGCCGTATTCGGTCAGAGCTGCGGCTGTCAGAAGCAGTTGAGTAATCTATTGATCATCAATAATAGGAACTAACTCATTGATCGTAGTCAGTGTTGATAAATTTAAAAATAAATAGTAGTATCTTACCATAACTTCATTACCTTGAAACACTGAATTACTAATTTATATCTAAAGTTTCCTCTTCAAATCTAAGGAATCTAAGATATATCATGGTTTTTTAGCCTATCACCCATCCAGCCTTAGCGAAGTCCAGGAAGCTACGAAAAAGCTATTGACCAACTTCGAATTTAAAGACACATTCTATATATCACCGATTATAGCTTATATTCAGTGATCTTCATCTTCCGTTTCCGACTGTTTTACGTTGAAAGAATTGAATGTTACTCGCTTTATAGTCAACTACTACTCAAATCCAAGGATCAGAAACGTTAATTTTGTAAAATACCTACGTTATTTGAACGTTCTAATCATCAAATACACAAATAAGGGCAATATCGTACCACATCTCTTACTCAGATCCTTCGATTTCGCCCATACTGGTGCTGAGATTCATAAGAGTAAGACCTGTATATTTGATAATATTAAGTTAATAATCCATGGCTAAGAAATTTACAATGGGAATCTAGAGTGTGAGTAAAATTATAGATTCCCAATATATATGATGAAATATGCTACCCTTATGCACATATTGGCACTTGATACTTTGTGTACCTAATTGCAATATATTTTTAGATCAAACTTATTCTTTTTGAAGAGGGCACAACTATATCTTTTCGTAGCCTTGCTATAGGTATTAGTAAGGAGATTTCAGTGATGATTAGCTATTTTTAGGGTCCTGTTATACTCCTTATACTACTTCTGAAAGCTATAAAATGTAGACATTCTCATCGGTTTTGTCTTTTCAAACGATAAGTTTGAATGTACATGTTAACGGCTACAGTTGATTCCTGAAGCAATTATGATTGACTTTCCTGTATCTTAACCTTTTATCTGTTTAGTTTGATGTAGTAGACCGAACTTTCAACTTTATTATACCTTTCAAGTCATCTGCTGATGGATTTGGGACATGAAGGTCAGTCAAATTTAAAGCAAGCCTAAAGATGTGATCTTCGGCTCGATAGACTTACCAGATCCTAAAAACTAGATATCAAAGCCAAGCTTAAAAGAAGGAAAGTTTTCTTGAATATGAAATAATAAACTTGCTATATGTATTTAAGTAGCTTTATAAACACATTTGTTTAGCTCTTTGCAGTTCAAACTATAGATACTTGAAGGCACTTTTTTGGATACCATTTGGGAAACTATTCACTAAATTTAAAGTTTCATCAGCGTTGTTTCGAACACTTCAATTTTGGTATATAGATGTTGGAAACTAATAAGAAACAGTGTTTTAAAGGCCTCGTAGGATAGCAATAGGTTAGTGAGTAGATATCTGTAGACGAACGGAGGTTCCGACCTCTATTTTCAAAAATCTTTCTAGCTGATCTTCTATCAGCTGATATAGGTATCCAAGATTGACTAAAATTTTCGGTAGCGAAGTTTATGGTAACACGTTGGTTGTCCTTCCGAGAATATAGCTTTATATCTAAAAACTTTATTCTCATGGTTACTGGAAGCCATGTGTTCGTAGCTGTGTTCCAAAAATCATTGATAGCGATATATTTACTTATATACGAAATATAGAGATAAAGTAGACTATTGCTAAAAGACATTATTTTATATGTGATTATAAGTTGAGATTGACTAATGATAGGAGCTGATAAATTAGTGAGCTAGAGTATCTGTACCTTTATACGTCAAGTTTCAGGTAGTACTCCACGATAAAGGTGAGTTTGCTAGATAAACAACCTCATACTTGGACAGAACTTAAAATTAAGTTTCATTTTAGAGTTTATTAAAAAATAAAAGGCACATGGTTTTCGCTTTAAATGGCTGTCGTAAAAATATGCTAGCTTGAAATATAAAAGTGCTCGAGAATACAAGCACAACTAAAGGATCCTTTTCATATAGATATATTAAATTGAAAGTCCTTCATTTTGTGATATCCGCCGTCCGCCAATTTAGTTTCAAGTACATTTTTTGAAATATGCTTTGTACTAAAGTATTCTCTTGTCAATGATACCATGCCTGCTTTAGCCCTGCTGACTATTTCAATTATGCCTGAGAAAGCTCAGTGTATATTCGAACCTTATGATATGTAAGGTGCATATATAAGGTTTACTTATACCTTTAAGTCAGTCTATTTTAAGGAGATGTGATCAACTCTGAGAATAAAATCTGAAATACTTTGACGGATCTAGCTTTCATAACTACTACCGAAACTAGAATTACAGAGGATGGTATAGAGCAAAAAATGTATATATAGGCTTTACACGAAGACAAGAACTTATAAACTTGTAGCGACTAACATGACTAAGTTCAACTTCCTTTTCGTAGCTCTGCTGAGTATCCAAGGGCATCTATCCGCAAATGTAAGCAACTCCAATATCAAAAGCGAAGTCTTTGTCAGTGACCGAGTAGAGATCTCTTCAAACTACTTGACTCTTTACGAAGGACAGCCATTCGACCCCGAAGATGACCAGAACAGCAGAATCGCCAACAACCCACTGACTGGAAGTCTATTTGAAGGCCTAAAGAACATCATCGTGCCCTCTATTATTCGAGACTTCTACAAGCTGTTCATCAAGGCTCCACCCAAGAAGCTAAGCCCTCCAAGAGTTTTCAAGCACGGTACCATTGAAGAGACGAAAAAGCATTTGACGCTAGCCCTCCTCTCCACCTGCCCTAAAGAGGAGTTTTTCGGTCAGCAGTGCGGTTGCCAGCGGAACTTGGAGGAACTGACCGTCATCGACAATAAGGATTTTGACTCGTTAGTTGTAGTTGGAATCGACAAATCCAAGAAGCTTATCTTGGTATCCTACCGTGGAACCATCACCTTGAAGAACTGGATGGTAGACTTTGTCTACGAAAAGGTGCCTTTCCCCTCCGGTTCCAAGGAATCCAAGGTCCATAAGGGCTTCCTAGCCCACTACCAATCCAGCTTCAACAAGGTCCAGGATGCAGTTCAAAAACTTTTGACCAACCCCGAGTACAAAGGCTATACCTTACATATCACTGGCTACAGTCTAGGTGCGGCAGTCTCCACTTTGTCTATCCCCGATTGGGTGAAACTGCTGAAGGAGCTTAAAGACAACAGACCCCTGGTTAACTACGCTTATTCGAGTCCAAGAGTCGGCAACGAAGCCTTTGTAAAGCATTTGCACGCTTTGAACGTCCCCATTACTAGGTACTCCAACCAGAATGACATTGTGCCCCACCTCCCACCCAGATCCTTCGACTTTGTTCATGCCGGTGCTGAGATTCACGAACGTAAGGTTGGGCTATTCGGAAAGACTGAGTTGGTATCTTGTGGCCAGGAAGTCTACGACGAGAATCCAGAGTGTGGGTGGAAGGAAAGATTCCCGATTTCGCTGCTGAAGCATACCATCCCTATGAATACTTTTGTTATCGATACTTTCTGTAGTTGATTAAACTGCCTTTTGCTAAAGCTTTGCTTTTGTTTGAATGTTTATTCCATAAATTTTGATATTAGCGATACAAAATATATTCAGACAATGTAGGTAGAAACCCTAGTGTATTTCCGATTATATTTTGTACAGCAATACTATTTTGGTCTCTAATTAATATATATATGTAATACCAAAATGCATGAGGTTAGTTATATCTAGAAATGTACAAAAAGTAAAAAGGAAGAATGTTTATTATGCAATCGAAAGGACGACTCTAAATGTCATCAAGTTACTCCTGAGGGAAGCTAGCCGAATCAACGGAAGCGCCGTCCACCATAAACAAGTCGATCTTAACACCATCAGATCTGGTGACAGGCTTAGCTTGGGTGCTGTTGACGGTGACTCCTTTGCTGACAGCTACCAGGTTGACTTTAGCTCCAGCGTTGAAGACCAAACCGTTGGCAGTCAAGTTCTTGATGACACCCTGGACTAGACCAGAACCTACCCCACCGAAAGTCTTAATTCCTCCATTGACAGCAAACACATTCAAGGTAGTGTTTCTAAACAAGATGCCGATGGAGCCATCACCATGAGTGATGACATCTTTGAAGAGAGCAGCTCCAATTCCATTGTTCAGGGAGTTGAATCCACGACCACCAGGGCCGAAAGTTTCAATGGTGTCCTGTACATCCAAAACACCCATGGTACCAAAGTTGACGAAGCCGATGGCACTGGTACCATAAGTCAAAGTCTTGCCAGTGATGACCCACGATTTGACGGTGCCCCAGTTGTCGTTACCCATGTCGTTGACACCGTAGCTGATGGCCAAGTTGGTGACTACGTGGTTGGCCTCGGTGTCGTATCCGACAAAAGTTCCACCTGTAATCAAGTCAGCGGTACCGACTGGGATCTTGGAGTCAAAGTAGGTGGTGTCGACGTAGATGAGGTTGGATTTGACTTTGCCAAAGACAAAGACACCGCAGCCTACGATGGGTTTGGCTTTGGTACCGGCGTTGACGTTGTAGATGTTGGTAGTAAGTAGACCATCGTTGTTTTGGTTCCAGACGGTCAAAGCACCTTGTAAGACATAGACACCGTAGGAGTAAGGACGCTCCGTGTAAGGAGAGAGATCAGCCTCCTTGATGTTGACGTTGTCGACCCAGACGTCACCTGCTTTTACACTACCCTTACCTAAGATTTGGATGCTGCCGACAGTCTCCAAATTGGATAGGTGGATCTTGGATAAGTCGGCGACTTCGTAGGAGTTGTAGATAGCACGCTTGTTGGGACTGACGCTGATCTTTAGATTGGAGAGGTAGTTGTCCTTGCTGAGCTCAAGTCCATCTACATTGGGGCTGAAGGTAAGCTTGATATCTTTGTTGGAGCCTTGCAAGACAAAGCCGCTGGGGACTTTCAAAGTGCTGGAGAGGTTGATGTTGGAGGCAACCGTAACCAAATTTAAAGTTGAATTGGTGGAGGCGCTTGCTTTTGATGCTACAGACTGTAAAGCGGCCAATAGCTCGGCTTCAGTGTTGACTTGGATGCCGGAATTATCACTTGCGGCTTTTGGAAGGGGACGAACTGGACTCTCTGGCTTGCTAGCTGATGCATTCTGAGGCAGGGCGGCGACCGAAGAGACCAGTACTAGGAGCAGTACGTTGATGCTAGTGAAGGTGTAGAACTTCATTGGATTGAATAGTCGATGTAAATAGGATTGCTTGTTGTAATGAGGTATGGGTTGGCTTCATCTGTTTATATAGTTTTCATCCCGTATACTATAGCAGGATATCGAGCCACCAGCTTAGTTGAAAAGTATTAGAAACCATCCAATTTAAGATATATAGGCTGAACTTTTGCCAACTCTAGGTTGTTTTGTTATGATTAGAAAGTTTTCTTTTTAAGCAAGATACCGCTAAAGGACAAAAGTCAATTAAATACGTATGTAGGTATTGGCTTGTACTTATAAATTTCCCTTGGATCTTAAAGTAGCCATGTAAATATAGTTTGGTTTCGAAAGTAGAGCAAGGGTAAAAATTAGGCCACATTAAAGCTGCTTACTCCAGCCCGTTTAACCGGGGACTTTTTATTTTGCCCGGGCTAAAATCCATTGATCTTCTACTTTATATAAGCAAGTCTATTTATTCTTGGTCTTAAAATGGCATATGGAGTGGTTTATATGTATTTATATCTAGTGACATGGGTTGAAGGTTATGTGCTCTTAGGATTCCTATAGTTTGAATAGAATTGTTCGAGCCTTTGAACATAGCCATGTTGATCATTTTCTATTGCTATGTAGTGATTTTCTGGCAGATATGAGCCATCAGTAATTAGACTTTGCCTTCAAATAACAACAATACTCTCATATCGCTACACTGGTGTCGATGTACGTTATTTGACTACAAGTATTCAACTTTCTAATGGTTTTTAAAATGAAACTACACATCTCAAAATAGATTCTGTATACGTTAAGTGATGCTGATATGTTTAGTTGTAAAGCTGCTAGTATTCGATTACATGCTGTATATTCAAATGTAAGTACTTGGCAAAATCTAGTATGTAGTCAGTCCATCAGCATAGCAAATCAGGTTTCGAAGGCATGGTTTCCCATAGAATATATGAAATATCCTACCAGCCAATCATTATTCCATACCAATTTAACATATGGTTTCCAATTGGACCATGCCAAAATTTGCTTTTACTTCAAGATTTTTTGACTCGAAACGAAGGTATAGATATCTAAAGGTGAGAGCATATACAAGGTTTCGTAGTGTAATGGCTATCACATCGGATTCTGATTCCGTTAATCCGAGTTCGATCCTCGGCGAGACCTTCATCTTTTTGCTTGCTATTGCTGTAGCTTCTTATCTATACATCCTTTCCCTATTTCTGATGGTAAGGGTTATCTTTGAAGTTTGTATTGAATTGAAGGGGTTATCAGTGGTTGAGTATCAACCTATGCTTTTTACTTTTGTACCTTATATTGGCTTTCGACAATTTTAAATATATTTATATTCTTTAGCTGCTAAAGTCTATCGAGGTCCTGCTGTATTCTGAGTACAAAATCCCTATACCTAAATTTGTAAGATATTTAGAGTTCGTTAGTTTAGTTTCAAGTATATTATTGTACTACTTTCAGCATCATAGCTATTTTGGACTTTACGTGAATGTAGCGACCTTTTAATACCCAAGGCTCAGTATTTAGACATATTTCTAAGATTGGATGCACGTCTACAGCTTTTTGTTCGATCCATGTTCAATATTCAACATTAGAATTTACAAAAACTTGATAGTTGTCAAGACATATATGAATAAAGGATATTGAATGCTAGGTGTAGAGTAAGCAGGGTATATATGAACATTTCAGCTGTACCTCCTGCATTAATTTTATCGATCTATACCATTGTAAAAGTAGTTGTGTCGAAAGTAGTTGTATTGTACTATTAGGAAAATAAAGGCCTTTCACGAAATCCACATTTTTAGGCAAATTTTAAAAATACTCTTTAGGCTGATATCTATTGTATTTTGACTTATAACTTGACAACTTTTTTGTGTTAAATTTAGGTATTTCATTAAAGATTAGCAACGAGGCAATTACTTATAGTGCTTATAGTGAGTGTCAAAGTCATAAATAATATGAACCATCTATTGTATACTTGTTGATATAAATTGAAAGTTGTTTCGTATACTTTACAAAGATTAACTGATGCTTACGAAGATAAATCTACATATCTGTGCAAAATTTACTTTTCGAACTTTACCGATGATTTTAATTAACTTCGGAAGTTTACTTTGTTGAGCTTTTGCTTAGTTTGATGGGATGACGAAGGCCAAAAGACTGAGTAACTCCAGCCTCCAGTATTTAAACGAAAGTCAGAGCATCTCCAGCCTTGTATAAAGAGAAAGAATTGATTTAGAAAAGGTATGTCACAGAATCAGCAACAAGAGATTGAGAAGGATTTAGGTAGTCTTTTATTTAGGTTGGTGGTTTAATTTTTGGCAATAGAGTTGTTGGAGCAAGTCGAGTTCAAATTTGCTTTAGCTTCAACCGACTTTCAACTTCAAAGTTTCTTAGATGGGTTGTTACCACCTATATTGAGGAAGGCTAATACCGAGCACCAACAGGTTCGTACCAAAGTAAGTTTTTTAATTTAAATCTTTCATTAATTTGTATAAACTTCAAGGTAGTTCAAGTTTTGACACCAATCCTAAAGGAATTGAATCTGTCCAGCACCAAGGTCAAAGTTCCCTTTTTAAGCTTAGCCCAGCTGCTTTATGAGGAAGGCATGACTTTAGTTGGTCAGAACTTAACTTTAAAGTTCTTGGAATCGGGATTTAGTAAGTTGGATGACAAAGTACGGCATTAACTTCAATTTAAAATACCTGTATCTAAACACTTTTTGAATAATAGGAGCAAGCTCAACTGATCCCTCATTTGGTAAAAGGAATAACTATTATCAATTCTCCAACTTTAAACCAAGCTTTGTTACGTTTAGTAGTTCTGGTATTTTTAAAATTTATTCCCGTTCTTAAATTAAATCTATATCTCTTAGCTGATACCCAACGCCAATAAGTTAAAAGATCAAATAAAGGAGAGTTCGGAGCTCAATATATTCAAAGCTTTATCTGAACCCAACTTAAACTTCGTACTGGAAAAACTCTTCGGCTTTGTTTTACATGGTTGGACCAAGCTGGATGGACCACCGACTTTACCAACCTCGACGCCAAGTTTAAATTTCAAGCAGTTACAACTCGAAGTTATTAAGTACACCTCCACCCCACTTTCCGATATAGTTCAATGGCCTTTGAAGGCTTACCTCGTAGTTCTGGCAGGCACCGTCTCCACCTATCGCGACAACGTCGAAGTTTCGGAAACTCTTCTGAAGCGGGTGGAACGCCCCGATGTTGAGAATCTAACTGTAATCCAAAGCTACTTGGCCATTTATTTAGCGAAAGCTGAATCCCCTGTACAGCTGAAGGTCAAGTTGATGGATCAGTTCTTGAGGTCTAGGCTGGTTACGAATCAAAATCCATTCATCCATGCTATATTCGACGGTATAAACGGTACCAACACCGACAACAAACTCAAGGTGCGCAGTTTACAGGCCATGCAGTGGTTAATCCGTCAAAGGGACCGAGAGTTCATCGACCGCATATCTCAAATCTTATTAGCTGGGCTTGACCAGACCTTCAATTTGGATGTCGATCCCGATTCCAGTAGGGAGGATATCGGTATCTATGGAGCCTGTTGTCTGACGATAGGTATCTTGGCTGCAAAAGCGCCCCGAACTTTTGTCGAAAATTTGGATCCGTTCCTCAAATTGATGGACAGCTTGAATTTCAGCTTGATCGTACCGCAAGTTCGAGATGGTCTTAATATCATGTTGGAAGGGTATCGTACCATCCTCGTATCCGCCTCATCTGATTACGAGACTTTTAACGACAAGATGTTTGACATTCTGCAGACATCCTACCACAGTAGTAACCCGGTAATGAGATCGATGGCATTGCACTACTTGATATCGTTGTTCCCCTATCACCACCTTCCCTCCCGTTACCTGTGTATTTTGGCCTCGGGGGATGTCGATCTACCCATCAGTGACCTAGCCAAAACTGGGATTGGAAGTTGACTTTAGCAAGAATGAAGATTTGCTGTTGAATTTCAACCCACTAGAGATACTAGCTTTTGCTAAGGGCGACACCAAACTCAATGCGGGAATCCCCGAATACCTGTTACCTAAAGACGGCTCCAATTTGATCTTAGGACTGCCAGCCTCAATCCTCAACACTATGCTGAAGTTCGTCTGGTCGGTAACCTTAAAAACTCCCTTAAGTCAACTGAGTTTTTCGAGTGGTACCGATTCTAACACCATGCTGTATGGGAACCTTGTTAGAAATGTGATTGAGAGTGAGTTCGACGCCATGCTGAATACGGAAACCGATTTGGTACCTCAAAGAGTTCGAATTTTAGTGGAGTATCTAAAGGCGGCACTCACAGCCAGTAGCTACAACTCTACGTTACAGGTGACTTCGGCTTATATTACGAGTCAACTTACCAGTTGTGCCCCGGAAGCCTTGCTAGAGTTCCTGAAGAACGACTTGAATGTCTATAGAGAGTTGATGTTAGAGGGTAACGAGGAGTTGAAAACTTGGATGGCACGTACCTATGCCATTATTCAAATTGGTATAGTTCCTTTAGATTCTACTACACCATTTGAACCCATTAAGCCGATTATTGAGCAGATGCATCAAGTCCTACAGACCAAACCTTTGGATAGTAAATTGTTTAGTTCGGCGGTACGTATCCTCAGCTATTTAATTGGAAGATTTCACTATAGGTTCCCAGATCATCAATGGAATCCTTTAAGTGTAGAGTGTTTAGTTTTGATATTCAAGTTAAGTCAATCACGACAGGCTGCCCATCTTACTATGTTGTGCCTGGCGCTGCAAGAAATTGGAAGGTACAGCCCACTACCCGATCTGAAGGACAAGATCGAATTGCCGAAATCGAGCAATCTCGCCGACAAAGTGCCGTTAAGCATCCTGAAGCATGTCATTAAAACTACGCCGAGCACCAAGGTTGCTGAGATTGCGCTTTTGACATTGGGACACCTGAGTGTTGGAGATTCCAGTTACGTCGAACCTTCCATTCAGTTGTTGCTAGACCTGCCCTACCCACTGAATAAGAACGTCGAAGTGTTCTTTAGGTCAGGAGAAGCTATCGCCTGCCTGATAGGCAGATGGGACTGCTCATTGATGCAACCTTATCCTCGATCTACCACCGCACATACCTAACGACAACTCCAATTTGGAATCGGGAGAAAGTAACAGTACCAAATTGGATACCATTATCCAAATTTTAGAGAAAGCAGCAAATTCTCCAACTCCTAACTTACGTAAGGGAGCCGCCTTCTGCCTCCTAGCTATCGTCAAGTTTTGTAATGAGCTCCCTCAGCTCCAACCCTACTACCCCAAGCTACATGATCTTTTCCTAAACCTACTGAGTGATCGTGATGACCTAGTTCAGGAAGTTGCCAGTACTGGTATGTCGTTGATTTTTGATAGATCCACAGCCGAAACTAAGGCACAGTTGGTAGGCTCGGTAGTTACCATGTTCGCCAAAGGGAAATCGTTGGCTCAAACTATGAAGGGAGACCAAACCGTTATTTTCGAAGCTGGTGAGTTGGGTGGAAATCGTACTACAGCTAGCTCCAATTCAAATGCAAATGTGCCAGATAGTTCTCAACTAGGTACCTATAAATCAATAATGGGGCTGGCAGCTGATCTTAACCAACCTGAACTTATCTATCAGTTCCTAGCTTTGGCTCGATCCAATGCCGTGTGGAGTTCACGAAAGGGTGCTGCCTTCGGTTTAGCTCATCTTTTAAAAACTACTCAGGTCGAGGTAAGTCCCATGCTACCGCAACTGGTACCTCAGTTGTTTAGGTATAAATACGACACCGATCCTAAGGTCGCTCTAGCAATGCACTCTATCTGGGAAGGCTTAGTGCCCAAGCCAGACCGGAAACGTAAAGTAGAAGCTGATGCTGAGGATATCGATGGAAGTCCAACTGAAGTTAAATCAGATACCAGCAACCTACTAGATACCTATTTCGACGCCATAGCCACCGACCTTCTCAAGAATATGGGGGACCGTGGTTGGCGTACGCGACAAGCCAGTTGTTCTGCGTTAGCTGACTTGTTACAGGGTCGGAAGGGAGTGGACTTGGCCCCTTACATGGAACAGACCTGGCTCATGAGTTTCAGGGCCTTGGACGACATCAAGGAGAGTGTACGGGAGGCCGCCTTACGCACCTGTCGGGCAGTAATGAACGTCACTGTGAAATTCGTCGATCCCGAGCATAAGCCTTTGAGTCAAGGTATAGCGATTCTTAAAGTCGTCGTGCCTTTCTTATTGGAACGAGGAATCCAATCTGACGCCGAAGATGTGCGTAAATTCTCCATGAATGCACTGCTCAAAGTTGTAGCTACGGCCAAGCACCTCATACGACCTTACGCTGCTAAACTATTAGATAGTCTGTTGGATACCCTAACCCAGTTTGAACCGAAGGAGATGAACTACTTGACCTTCCACACCGACAAGTTAGATGTGACTACCTCTGAGCTGGAAGCAGATAAGATTATCGGCCCTCATGCAATCCCCCATCAACACAGGCGATCACTGGCGTAGTTGGCCAGGTCGGGGATGCAAATACTATCGAAGAGATCGTAAACGAGCTTATAGCTAAGATCCGTAAGTCCCAGGGCTTGCCTACCAAGTTCGGCTGTGCCAAAGTTTTAGTAAACTTGATCACTAGCTACCCGGAATTGGTCAAGGTACATACACCCAACTTACTACGAGCGGCTGTAATACCTTTGAACGACAGTTCTCCTACAGTTCGACAGCTCTTCGCCTCGGCTATTGGACAACTTGCTCCTCTAACCCAACCAGAAGCGGTGGCCCAGCTTTTAGAAAAGGTACTTAAAGATTATCTGGAGTCACAGGATCTAGCCAAACGACTAGTGAGTACTACTACAGTCTTGGAAATCGTCAAAAGAGTCGATAGATCAGTAGTAAATAAGCTACCTACCCTATTGCCGGTTGCCTTCTACGGAACCTTTGACGTCGACAAGGTTACCTTGGATAGATGGGAGGAGGTGTGGCGCGACAACACGACAGGAACCTCGTCAGCTGTAGCTATCCATCGTAAATCGATTATGGGGCTGGTGGTTGAAAAGTTTAACTCCAACAGCTGGAGTGATAAGATCCAGGCCGCCAAAACTTTGGGCCAGGCTACCCAACTTTTGAATACCAACTTAAATGCTGAGTGGGTGCACACAGCCCTAGATCTACTTTTGGACCAGTTGAACGGTAGAGTCTGGGACGGTAAGGAGAACTTGCTGGATGCTTTTGCAAAAGTCGTAGCCGGATGTCATCGATTTTTGGAGGGGGATACCGAGCGCGTGGAGAAAATAGGTTTAGCTTTGATTCGATCCCTCAAGAAGAAGAGTTTAGCGTTCAAGACCAAGGCCATCGAACTTACCACCAAAGTCTTCCCTTCCTTAGCCGAACCGTTAACAAAATTATACCCCGAGATCGTTGAAGTTGTTCGACCATTAATAGTAGAAGATATCGTAAATGACGATGGTAATACCGAGACAGAGCACCTCAAGCCGAGGCAACTGGTACTCAAGTCTATGGCTGTCAAATGCTGGATTGTATGTCTAGCTGCTGTCCTCCCATCTATCGACAATGAAGGTGGAAGGAAAGGGCTGATTGAGTTGGGCAATGTTCTCGAAGGACTAACGAGTGAAGTTTGGAACGTCAAGACAGCTGCGCTTCAAGGTATCGAGGTGTTGATGGATCGATTTGTGAAGCTGAGTAAGGAATGCTTAAGTGAAGTACCGGAAGTGTTTTGGATGAGCTTGACAAATTATCTGAAGTCATGCCTAAATGATTTCAAGGTAAAGTTTTTTATTTTTATATAATTGAACGTTAATTTTAGTATCTGGCCATTCGACTGTCAGCCTGTGACTGTATAACCCAACTTTGTAAACTTCCTACAGGTATATATCTTTCTGATGCTTTATTGATATGTAATTTTTATAGATGGGCTGACGACATTCAATGATAGTTTGAGAGTTTTGGTCGAGGTTGGTAGGAAGGATCCCTCAACTCAGGTAGCCGATCGGTTCAAGGAGTTACACCTTTAAATTGGGTTCCCCAACGTTCTTTGGTAGACAGTATAGCGAAATAAACTTTATCTTTAGTTTCTGAACTTACGAAAATCGAACCTTAATATTAAAAACATAAGAAACAAAAATTTTATATTCTACCTACCATCTCTATGAATTTATTAAGGGTGAAGTTAAAAAGGTCCCGATAGAAACCTGGACAGCAAAACCTCGGTGCTAGCCAACTTGGGACAAGCCAAAATATAGGTGATATCATCCCCCTCTGTTAAAAAAGTTCTACCGTTTACTGGTAATGTACCTTTGTCGTTGACAATTACGGTGCAGTCTTGAAAACCAGTAGCTGCCAACATCATATAGTTCGTTTCATTCTTACTTGCAGCCAAAAGTTCTCTAGATAGATGTTATAGTTGATACAAAAGTTAGAGATTTTACCTAAAGGCCTGTAATACTTTTTTGATAAAAGCCAGAGAGAGGAAGCCGGTCCATGTCAAGGTTTTTATCGAGGTTTCGGTATCTTCCGTTCTAATTTATCAATAAAATATAGCTTGTTAGTGAAAAGGTTAAACCAAGTAGTTACGTAAAGTTACATGCAACATTTCCACTGTACTCTAATATATCCAACAGAGCTTCTTCAAACAGCTGTGGTTTGTAAGTTTCTGAAAAAAGGGATTCAACAACTGGGAGTTTACTTTGAATTATGGTACTCTCATGGGTAACCATATACTTAAATTCTTCTAAGATAGATAGATCCAAACCATGGCCTAGCATCAAATTTAAATTTAAAATGTACATGAAAAATAAATACGTACCTTCGTCGATAGCAACAAAAAATTTGAAAGGTGGTAGTCGGTTCAACAAATTCAAAGTTTTAATGGCTATCTCATCGACCTTCAGCCTGCACAAAAATTTTTCACTCTTGCCACATGGTTTACCTACTATACCCAAGCTAAAGTAAGTCTCCTTAGTCAAGTGTAACAGAATGTTATCCTGAAATATATCGACTACATCTTCACAATCTAGCTTCCGGTTGCTAGTATGGCAGGTCAACTTTTTTGACTTGAGTAATTGGGTTAAAAGTTGGTGTTTAGGTCCATCGCCTTTAAACAAATCGAATATGGTGAACTCTAACAAGTAAAATTTTGTTTTTAGGTTGTCAAATTTGAGTTTATAAGGGTCGATGGTTTCTATGTCTACCTGTAGGTCTAGCTATATAAAATCAATATAAACATATTATGTTGGATAATTTACTCTGTAGTAAAAGGGTTGTACTAACAAGTTGTCATTCTCTATATCTAGTCGACGGACTCGAAGTTGGCTTGTTGGATCGTCCTTTATGTTCAGGTATCTGGTCATCTCTTCAAAAAGTGAAGTTTGCAACTTTTTACTCATACAGCCTAAATTCTCAATAAATGACATCATATTTTGAAAATCCAACCTAAAGCCTCTTGAACAAGGTAAACGCTTGTTCTTTATCTTATTCATAGGGAGATCGACAACAGTAGAGTAAAGTCGTCAAATACGACAGCTATTTGCAGGACGGTACAGCTTTAACCCCATCGCTACAATATGGAAGTACTTAAATCAGACCCAAAAAAGAAGTTGAAGGATGAGGATAGCAATTGGCTACTCGACAAACTTTCCACAAGTTTACGAATGACACGAGATAAGAAGGTTAACTTCACCATAGATATAGCTACCCAGCTGGATGACTACCTGAACTTGGTTGACAAGGAGCAGATAAACTTTTCATCGGCTGCCCTTTTAGTTACGGTATCTACTAACATATATTCCAAAAATGTCGATTACCTCTACGACTACATAAACGACAGTAGCCTGATGAAACTTAAAGTTAAAAACAAGATGTACCTTTCTATTTAGTTTATTTTAACATTTTTTTTCCAGATACAAATCTAACGCAGCTAAACCGGTTGAAGATTTTTTCAACATGACACCTCTGGATATATTTAACGATGAGTACATAGAAGGTATCTTTTTACATTAACTTTATTTAATTTTCCAGATCTTGATTTGCCTACAACCAACATACCAATGAAACCAAAAAAGTACAATATACCTCTACCGGTCTGCCTCATCCCCAAAGAGCAGGAGGCCAATTGCATCTACCACAAATTTGGGGACCTTAAGGATTCAGAGAACTACATCTACGGCCGGGTTGAAGATTTCCAGGTAAAGTTTATTAATTGATTAATTTTTAATTTTATGTCAAGTCTAAGTTTACGGATGATGTACCTATAGCTGTGACAAGTAATGAATCCAACTTTTCGACCTACATGCAAAGTCAGAGTCCTAGCCTTCTGCCACTCCCCGAGCTTACACCTACCAGGGCTTATCCAAACTTCGATACTGTCGAATCCATGCCCATCGAATCTATGCGAAACGGTAATTTTTTAAAACTGGCCAGATGTTTCGATTTGCTAAAGTAGTTATATCAGCACCCTTCAGCGACAGCGACATAACTGCAGATAACTCCTTTAACATGGACTACAACTTGGAAGTCAACTTGAACACCAGTTTGGATGCAGACAACTTTGGGAATGACACGTTGACCTTCGCCCCTATTGATCCTACCTCTATACTAGGCTCTACAGATGGCTTTGGTAAGCCTGTCAAGGTACTCAATCTAGTATACTAACTTCATATTGTAGAATTCATCCCCCAAGTTAAGAAACGAACTTACCATACCAAACCTACATCAAAGACCAAAAAATGTAACTATATTTTTGTAAGTTTTCTCACTAAAATATCTCTTAGCAAGAGGCAAAAAGAAAGGAAATACTAAGAAATCCAACCCCAAAGAGATGACAGCTGCGATTGAGTTGGAGGCGGGTGAGCTTGTCGATGAGCACAATGATGAAATCTTTAATCCAACCTTCAATGTTGTCGATTTTGATGAGCTAGCCCAAGACTTCACTCCAAATGATACCTTCGACGAACTTATGCCCAACGACTATTACGAGGTTATTTTACCTAACAAAAAATACTTATAAAAATATTAGGACTTGGACAAACACCATCAAACTACTATTACCAGAAAGGAAAGCAGTGGGGTTGAAGTCTACCTAAACAAAGTTAACGCGTTACGGAGTCGCGTCCATACCAAATTGCACGCCCAACTTAAGGATTGGGAACACCGACTAGTACCTTACCTCGAGCCTCAAGTAGCTATATCGTCTATCATATTGTGCTAACTTTTGGCTTTTAATTAGAAAGGCACCTTCAGTATGCCCGAGTATAGACGACGTATTGAAAAAGTTCATTTGGATGATAACAGCTGTAATTAATTATTTGAATTTTTTGTATTGACTTTTAATTCTCAAGGCTACGTACCGATGGATAGCATAAAATATGAAGCACCCAAAGACGTAGCAAGAAGTTTCTTGACGCTGTTACATATGGTAAAATTGGAACTTAACTCGGCACTTATCTTTTTATAGGCCAATGAAGGGAGTGTCGATTTAAAGGCTGAACCTGAATATCAATTAAGTTTCCGGTTTGCTTTATAAGAAAATTGATCGAGCCTGGCACCTTGGGCCATGAACTTACCCTTTTTTGTTGTGATTTAATGTGGTAAAAATGGATCGGTCTATTTTCAAGTATAGAGTTTGGTCATTTTTATAAAATATATTTCATTACCAACTTATGATGTATCGTTACAGCTATAGAAGTATATCCTTTTGTTATCAGAACGATGGGTTTAGATTAAACTTTACTACCGCATCGTTCTAAACTTGTTAAATTTTAGCATACAGAACTTTATTTAACATATATATTTATCATTTTCTCTTGTTTGAATCGGAAATATAGATGTACTTTGTAGCTTGATAGATTAATCTTTTACCTTTGTCCTACCACTTCTAACTGTAGATCCGTTAAGATAAAGACGATAATGCTGATCTACCTGTTCCGAATCAACTATTGCATAATTATATGGCGAAGCTATACTATTTTTTTTTGTTTTATGAGCTTTCAAAGACGGAAAATCCACTATTTTCGATATATAAATAAACAAAACGAGTTATTAGTTTTGGTTTAGAATTGAAGTGAAGCTAGATAGGATGTCTTGTAGACATTTGTCTAAACAGATATTATAATAAAATTTGAGTAAAAAGTTGAACCTAGCACATTACATATTTATTCGGAAATCTGGACTACATCAACTGACCCATCAATTTTGAAAATAGTCAAAGTGCAAATAGCAGAAAAACGTGCCTAAAGTTCCTTTTCAGTTGAATTCAGCTCATAAATAGCCAGCTTCTCCATTCTACTACTCGAATTCCACAAAATGATAGTAGCAAATTTAGATAGGGATACCAAACTCAATAATGGTTTACTCAACCAACACTTCCAACAAGTTGCCTTTAGCATAATCTTTAATGAGATAGTGGTCGATAATCTAGACGGATGAGCCAAAAAGTGCAAGCATGGAATGAAAATGATTTGTAAGCCATAGAAGATGATTGAGAGATACAAGCCTATCAGGATGGTTAGCTTTGTTGCTGGCTGTTTCAAGTTTCATACTGATCATTTCAAGTACGTAAAGAACTACTTTGAATGCATAACTAAACATCACCATTTCGACGGTTTAGCTGAGGAAGACTTGAAAGATTATCAAAAACTAGATAGCTACTTCATCTTTATAGAAGCTGAAAGCTTTGACAACTTCGAATTCATCAAACGAGCGTTGACTAAGATTCGATTCTTTTCTATTGAGAACTACTATAATGGCAATTTCAATTTCAAAGGGATCTACGACTCAACTTTAACGTACCTTGAGATTGAATGGGATATTAAACTAGCAGACACTCTATCCAACATAAACTGTTCTTTCCCCAATATGAAGATGCTAAACTTATATATTGACGTTTTTACTGGAAATACTGACCAGTTCCCTATCATAAACAATCTCCTACACGTAGACTGCAACACCTTCTTTCAGTACCTAAACAACATCGTCAAGCTACTTACCGATACAAAGCACTGACCGAAAGTTAGGAAATATTGCTGCTGTGAAGGACTCTAATATACATTCTATTTGTCCCTTGAAGGAATTTGATCAAACCTTAGACAGCTAACGACCTCTCTCGTAACTTTGATTAAACCATTGCATGTTGAAGGATTCGTTAGTTTAGCTAAGCCGGATATTCGATTTGACTATACTAATGAAGCCAGTACCTTGGTTTCAGCAATATTTCAAACTTTAACTAACTTAATGAGCCTAACTATACAAGGTTATTTTTCAACCAATATCTTCAATTTCGAGTTTACAGGTTGGATTTTTGATTTAGAATTTACAATCAGTAGTGAAGGCTCTGTCATGTTTCCAAACTTAAAGTACCTTGAACCGTGCAAGATACCTCAGAAATTTGAACGGCTGATGCAGTACCATTGCCTATCTTTAATTAACAGCAACAATTAATATTAATAATTTAGTATAGGTGCTATAATAAATTCATTATACTGTTTATAATTGCAACCTTTCCTTTTACTTTTTGCCTTTCATCTTATTTATCGGTTTGGTAGACTATGCCAATTTTGTATAGCACTACTTTAAATTTCCTATTTTACCTTACATCTCATTTAAATGTATGGCCAAATCCAACTTAACACTCTTGATATACCTTTGATATTAAAATCAACTTGGATGATAGAATTCTATCAACTTTTGCCAGCAGCTTGTTTGAAAAGGTAACTGGCACTAGAGTTTTCGAGTGCAGGACCTAAACAGAGCCAAGATATACTTTGGAAACTTTATTCTCCCTATATATTCTAAATTTAGTTGAGATAAAGGATTATATATTTCAAATGGATGGCTTAGTGATTTTCGAGCCCAATACTATTTTGCTTTAACTATATATAGCACTTTATTTAATGAGTTCATCGATGCTTGTGTTATCGAACGGGTTGGTAAGGCTTGTATTTGATATATATCAAAATTAAATTGTCTGTATAATAATAAATCTACGGATATAGCTTAGTTAGAATTGATTCGTTGTAAAATATATAAATAGTATCTTTATATGATTGTGTAGAGATGGTGAAAATATATATAGTAAACTATTGAGCCTGTAACCTTTTCCTAAATTTTCATAATTTATCGAGCATACTATTCTGGTCCAGAATGAATGATCGAAACTTCACTATACTGCTACAACTTTCATTATTCTTTCAGGACCAGAGTAGTATAGTTTGCATCTAGGAAGCCATTACCTTGTATTGATAATGATTGGATGCTATTCTGTTTGAAATAAAATGAGAATGGTGTGCATTATAATTATAAGTAGACCTATAGCAAAAGGCACTATACTATCCAAACAACCTTGAACCAAGCAACTCATTATTTCGAAGCTTTATGAGAAGCCTCGGTCTTAATAATTGCCATCAGCGATCCAAAAAGTAGGGTGCACCCACCATGTTCAAGTATGTCTGCAATCACCGGCAAGCCTACACCGAAGACAATTAGCCCGGGTTAGGTAAGCTTTATGCACTAAGGTCTAGCTTAAGCTTATATGATCAAATACGATATAACATTCATTAGTCATATATTACTTTATTACTAAACTCCATTTCCAAAGATAGTACAAATTGAATATAATGATATCCGATACAATTAACTCATTTCTAAAGTAGGTATAACTGATTAAACTGACTTGGTGATTTGCGTACAGTAAGTTGATAGCAATACTAGCCTACTAGCTACCAGTTAGTTGGGTGCCATGTGCATACTTATTAGATAAGGCTATAGAACGCTTGCATGATGTACTCGACTACATTTGAACTAACTAGCAGCTCTTCAAAGTCGATGGGGTAAGTATAGAACAACCATTCAAACCTTCAAATACTTTAAACTTTCATCACATCTACAAGTATATTACTATCATTGGCTAGAAAATAACATTAAGAACGATAAAATGGACTGATAACGTCCTCAGTTTATCTGCAAAAACTAATGAGTTTTAGTTCCTTCAAAGCAAAAGCTTGCATTGAAGCGGATACAACCCTAAGAGGTGGGTGATTGTCCTAGCACAAGGGTATTCCTAGCAACCAAGAAAGTGCAGGTATATAATGCAGCACTTGGACTCAGCACACCAACATAGGATATCCAATACAGATCCAAACTACTTAACTAAACATTTACCTATACGTGAAAACCGACGTAATGAACACTTTAGCCATCCTCTTACCTCTACTTGTCGCCACCATTTCGGCCAAAACCTCCAACAGTTACAGCTACAACTATAGCGTAAAAAAATACCAGCCCCAGCCGGTTCAAAGCCATATTCAAGCCTACAGTCACAGTTCCTACAAGAACAAGGGCCCTAAACATGAAAAATATGTCAAAAATACCAAGTACCTCATCAAGGGAAGATTCGGTAAAAGTCATGGTTACGAAAATGAAAAAGGATGCCATGAAACCCATCATTCAAAGACGACTTTGGGATCCATCACCGATTCAGGAGTGTATCCAACTAATGGCGGTTCCAGTCTACTCTCAACCGACTCTTCTACCGACGGTGGTTCCGACACACTACCTACTGATGCAGCTTTTTCCGACGATAGCTCGAATTTAGTTCCCATCGATGTTTCGGCTACTGATGATAGCTCCGATACATTGCTCACCGATTCATCTACTACTTACTATAGTTCTATTACATTGCCTACTGATCCATCTTCTTTCGATGATGGTTCTGGTATATTGCCTACCAGCTCATCTGTATCTGATGATGACTCAGAAACACTGCCTAGCAACTTCTTTGCATCGGACGACGGTTCTTTTACACCTCCTACACCTTTAGTCGACGATTTCAATACTGATGCTGGCACCACTCCCACTGTCGTTCAAGATCCATCCGGCACCCTCATTTCCAATAATTCCACCAATGACTTTAGTACCAGAGATGTATAAGCATAATACGATGAAGCCAAACGATTAAAATATCTAGTCCATTCCAAACAATCTCTACATTTTATGTCAATTATCAAGCATTGTCTAATTAATTGTATTATTTTTATAGCTACTTTTATTGTTTAAGCTTTATATTTCAAATTCTTGTATATATCCATAAGTGAGCACTGCTTTTATATATGTATACATTTATAAGTTAATCAGTTAATGTATACTTTAAATTCTAAAATATTTGTGGATGGATATCAAATTTTCTATCAACTGGAGTTTTAACGATCTAAAGGAAATCTACACAAACCAACAACAAAGCAGTTAACTTGTGTTTACTATATAGTGGAAATGCTATTAAATATCGAGCTTTCAAGAGCTGTAAGGGATCGAAAATCTTTAAATATTAGTTAAAACTATGTGAATAATTTCGAAGAACCGACTTGCTTGTCATAAATTTCTGTCCAGCCTAATTTGATTAATTGATAGTGATATTTGCAACTAATGGGACTTTATCTCATGGATTCATTTATGAGGCTAGACAAACAACTCTATAAATTTTATTAGTTATTAGAGAACGTAATATGAAGCTTCCCATTTCTTTGTCCATATACTGGGAGTACCACAGTTTCAAGAGTAGATTATTAGTCTAGTAAACTTTTATTTTACTGATTGACAAATGGTTTATGTTGTTTGGAATTAATCGAGGATAGTATGTACTATTTTTAGTATAAAAAATATTTAAACATTATCAATTATTTCTGAGCAAAGAACTGATTTGTTCAGAATGGTAGGTAAAACTTGAAACTTTGATTATAAAAAGCACCTGGTAAACCAGAACATAATGATTGAAAGCCTTTTGAAAATTTAGTGCAAGCCTTGGTCTTAATAATTACCAAAAAAAGATCGAATGTTTAGGGGAAACTCACCATGTTCGAGTATCCTATTGCAACTACCATCAAGCCTACACTGAGGTCAATTAGCCTAGGTTAGATGTATTTTATAATCCGACGTCTAGCTCTAGCTTCTAATAATAGAACTTGAAAACTGTATAGGATTCATTAGTTTTATATTGCCTTTTTACTAAATTCGTATTTTCAAAAGTAGGGTAGGATAAATATAGTGATATCTGATATAATTAGATTATTGCTAAAGTAAGTATAGTTATTTAAATTGGTTTAATGATCAGCGTACATTAAGTTGGTAGAGATATTAGTCACCCAAGTTCCAACTAGCTGGGCGTCGTGTACATATTTATATATATAAGATTATATAAGTGTTGCATGGTATACTTGACTATGATGGAAGCTGGTTAGTAATTTTTCAAAAGCCGATCGAACAAGTATACAACTAGCTAAAGCCGCAAATCCTTTGAATATTTGCTGCAATCACTATCAATACATTACCACCATTAGCTAAAACTAGCATTGAAACTGATGAAATGAGCTGATAATACCTTTGGTATATTTGTAAAACTAATGGGCCTTTGCCTTTTTAAGAAATAACTGCATTGAAGCAGGTGCAACTCTACAAGGCTTATATACTACGGCAGCACTAAAGTATTTTTAGCAATCAGACAAGTACCAACATGGTACAAGTATATAAAGCGTTACTTGATCTTAGCAAACCTACATCAGATAGCAAATATATATCGACTACTCAACAAAAATCTCTGATACGTAACATTGCAGCATGAATACCTTAGTCATACTTTTACCTCTACTTGTTGCTACCATTTCAGGAACTAACAGCTATGACAGCTACAATGTAAACAAAAACCAACCCAAACCAGCTCAAAAATATGGTCAAACTTATGGCCGTAACCCTTATCAGTACAAAAATCCCAAGTACCCTGGCTATCCCAGGCATCCCATCAAGGGAAGGTTTGGCAAAGGTTACGGTTACGGCTATGGTTACGGACGTGGGAAGGAGTGTCACGGACCGCACCGTTCAAAATCGACTTCAAATTCTATCACCAATTCGGGAGTTTACTCAACCGATTACTATGGAACCGATACTAGTACCGATTTATTCCCTACTTACTCTGTTATTTCCGACAATATCACAGATCTACTGCCCACTAGCTTTTCTGCTACCAGCGATAGTTTAACTACACTTCCTACCGACAATGGCTCAGATATATTTCCTACCGACTTCCTTCCTAGTGATGATAGCTCGGACCTAGTTCCAACCGCTTCGATCGAAAATTCTAGCACTGACGCAGGCATCACTCCTACTGCTGTTCAAGATTCATCTCAAGTGCTACCCTCAAATAGTTCTACCGGGGATCTTGATACTGGAGATGTTTAAAAATTGAGCGGTAAAGTCCAAGTGATGAAGATATTAGATTCATCCTACAGAAGTTGAGTATAATCTATTAAAATGTATTAGTTTTCACAATGAATTTATAACTATCTTTATTGCTAAAGGAGATATAGTGAAACCCAGCTATATCTATAAGCCAGTATTGAATTATTATATGCATATAAATTTACATTATGGTCAAAAATTCAAATATTATAGCGTACTGAGTATAATAGATATACAGAATTTCCTCATTTACAATGATTGAAGGTGGTCATTCCATTGAACTATTTTTAACTTTCTAGGTAGCTAAACTTTTACAAAGAATAGGACATCCTATTACCTAAAAATATATTTACCTTTCGATAAACCTTTAAATAAAATAATATATCTTCCTTTATATTCTCTTAGGGTGTAACCAATACAAGATAGTAAATTTATTTTACTAGCTAAGTATGGTATTATAGGTTGGATGGTAGTGCAAGTTCAACACAGCAAACTAGTTGTATTATAAATCGAGGAATAGTGATTTGATCACCTTATCAAAAAGTTAATTGAAGTGTCAAACATTTGGATAGATTGACTGCTTCAATCTTCCTTTAATTGGTAGTTTTCTAATAAGATGTAAAGGATTCATAGTTATAATCTAAAACATGGCGACGTATTTTTGAACTGCAGGTAGAAATTCAATGCACCCCCTTGGATATTGGGTAAATAGAAAAACATTACCTGATCATACCATCTAGAAATATTGTGGATTGTGGATTTTGTAACGAAACCAGCATTCTTAGTTTCGTTTTCAATATCTTTGGCTACTAAAGCTAAATAGTTGATTACATTCTAAATCTTTCAAGAGATTGGCAGTCACACTACCTCTATTATCCAATTTCCAAAGCTTGAGTGAAATAGTTTTGATTACAAAGGGTAGCTAGTACCTAAATTTTAGAGATGCTGCATCCAACCCTATATGCTCTTGCTTTGAAGACAAAAATATGTAAGGAGCTTGGATATCCTCACTCTGAACCAAAATTCTCACTAGGTTCTATTAAATTCAAATGTACTATTACCACAAGCTTCATCACCTTCCTCCACATTGATCGATACGCTCCAAATCAATGACCAGGTGCTTTAAAATCGCCATCAACTCGAAAATTATGTTTCTCTCCATTACACCTTGATACTTTCATCACATTATATTCAATGCTATACCTCTTGGCTTTGGGAAAGATCGAGCATTAATGTCATAGCGACGATTTCAAAGTGTATAATGAAGTAGAAATCGCTCGATGCAGCGTAACTCAGCCTTTTGGTTCTAGCCGAGAAATCAGACGGTTTTCTGACTTAGAATCATGTTGAGAAATAAATTTACAGGGAAAGAGCAGGCCGTTATCAACATTTATATTACCGTCCGAGCCCATCGATTAATTGGTTCTATATGGAAGTTGCTTTGTTCTGTTTATAAGCTTCTGACAACATATCCAAGTTTCGAACCGTGCTCACATGGCAGGTGATTAATACGCCTTACCAACATTCAACTAGCAATTTTTAGCATATTGAGTTCCTTACCCTGCTCATGTTTGACTTGTAGCAAAAGACTACCTCTCATCCCTAAAAAGCAGCCATATAAGTGGGTTTTGTAAAGGATTTAACTATTAGAAATAAGTTTTAAATAAACTTTTATATTGAACTCTTTTAATTGCTTTTGACACTTTTTTCTTTTCATGTCTTTACATTCTACACATATACTTGAATTAGAAATGTTGATTTCAACACATTCTTTATAAAGCTAACTAAAATTCAAGTATCTGGGTCCAAATAGGATTGCTTTTGGTGAAGGTACTGCTTCAGAATTAACCGAAAGAAATATGAAAATTTCCATAGATATATAATGAAAACCCAATAAAGGATTAAAAAATCCCGAGTAAAGCCCATGCTGTTCAGGAATCCAGGTAATCTATCATATCTTCAATTGTAAAGAAGTATCCATTATATCCGAACAGATAAGCTGCCAAGATTTGAAAATTTATGAGAAGCCTCGGTCTCAATATTTCCTATAGACGATCGAGAGTTTAAGGGGTATCCGTTAAGTTCAAGTATGCTGCAGCAGCTATCACCAAGCCTACACCGAGGTTAATTAGCCCAGGTTAGGTAGATTTTATATTCCGATATTTAGTTCCAGCTTCTAATAATAGCATCTGAATACTGAATATGCTTCATTAGCTATGTATTGTATTTTTTCAAGCTCCCATTTCCAAATGTAGTATAAGATAAATAAGACCATATCTGATGCGATTAGCTTATTGCTAAAGTAAGTATAGCTACCTAAATTAATTTAATAATTGGTGTACACTAAGCTGGTAGAAACACTAGATGTATAGCTTTCAATTAGTCGGATGTCGTGTGCATTATTCAATATGTAAAACTATAGAAAGTCTTACATAGTATACCCGGCTACATCAAAACTAGGTTAGTATATCTTCCAAGTCGATGTAGTAAGTATATGGCCAGTCAAAGCCACAAATATTTTGGAGGAAACTGGCATTGAAACCAATAAAATGAACTGATAACGTCCTCAACCAACTTGCAACTACTAATGAGCCGTAAACTTGATCAAGAGATAATTGCATTGAAGCAGATGCGATTCTAAAAGGTCAGAGATTATAGTAGCAGGTATTTTTAGAAACTAGGTAGGCACCAACATAGCACCAGTATATAAGATGGCACTTGGGCTCGATAAATATATATCAGATATCCAATACAAGTATAAACTAGCAGCCAGAAATATGAATACCCTAGCCATCATCTTACCTTTACTTGTCGCCACCATCTCAGGCAGCTACTGAAAACAGCTATAACAATGGCTACAACGTAAATAATCAGCCAAGGCCAGTTCAGAACTACGGCCAAGCTTACGGTTACAGTACAAACAAAGGTCAACCTCGACCAGCTCAGAACCACGGCAACACCTACGGTCACAACCCTTATCAGAACAAAGATCCCAAGCACTTTGGTTATACTAAGAATGTCAAGGATTTCCAAACGCCCTGTCAAGGGGAAGTTCGGTAATGGCTACGGTTATGGACATAAAAAAGGGTATCATGGACCTTATCGTTCAAAAACGACTTCAAGCTCTACTACTGATTCGGGAGTTTATCCAACTGATTACTATGGAACTGATGACGGCTCCAATATACTGCCTACCGACGATAGTTCGGATCTAATTCCAACCGCTTCTGTTGATGTCTCTAGCGATAATGCTAATACTACTACCGTCGTACAAGATCCATCTGACACCCTACCCTCAGATGATTCTTCCAATGACCTTGGTGCTGGGGATGTTTAAAAATTGAATGGCAAAGTCCAAGTGAAGGTATTGAATTCATTCTACGAAAGTATTTTGTATTAAAATTTAGTAGTATTCTATATTAGCTTAATAATATTTTCATTTGATATTTGCAATTAAATATTGCATTTCCATATATGTATAGAATTTTAATTTAACTGGTATACTACCATAACTTTGAACAGTATAGAAAATTTACAGATGCATTGTAATTGTCAACTTTGTTGCTCTAACGATTTCGATAGCCTTACTTAACCTAACCGTAAAGTAACAACATACATTTATTATACAATAGAAATGCCACCCACTACAAAACTGCAGGCGTTTTAAAGCATCTATAACCTCCAACATTAGTTAAAATTTAATGGGCAGTTTTGTATATTTGGTTTGCTTGTGAATAAAGTTTACCGTTTGATCTAACTGGTTTAAATTAGTTAGTTTCAGTTAATTTGAATTTTGATATAAAAACACATCCAATTCCCGAAATTCTATACATCAAAAATACACATAATAAATATGAAACTTAATAACATTGTCCTTCTAACTTTGACCGCTTTGGTTACCGCTCAAAATAATACCAGCTCCAATAGTACTTCATCCAACGATAGCTTACAGCCTACTGCTTTGCAAGCTTGCGCCAAAGAGAACAACTGCCAGTTGGCTAATTTAGACTGCCTAGCTCTATGTACAGGAGTTCCCAATCCTTCAGCCGACCAGATCAATAGAACTACAAACTGTGTAGCCAGCTGTCCTAAAAACAATACCGATGAGTACAAGCAGTGCTCCCAAGATTGCATCAACAACCATTTCCGTAAGATCGACGTTGCAAAGAATGGTGGTAATTCAACGAGCGGTAATGGAACTGGGGTAACAGTCGTCAAAAATTCAACTTCGGTATCTACAGTTTCAGGTGCTCAAGATTTGTTGATTGGTAAGTGGGTTGGTGCTGTTTTGGCTACCGTACTTTTCTCAACCTATGTCGCACTTTAGAGCTTTAGATATGAATGATTTAGATATTGTATATAATAAATTGACTTATTTTTAGATAAATAGATGGGTTTTAGTGCTATAAAGTAAGCTTAAATTTGTACTAATATTAAATTTTAGGTTTGTTTCTATACATCTAAATACTAAATATATACTGGAACCGATGCTTCAGCCCTTCATTTAAACTGAAGGTATATCGAAGGTATTTGTATCTTTAGATAGGAATCCTTATTTGAACTTATGAAAATGGACGCCAAAATACTATCGGTGTAGGATTAATAAACCCTAGACTAGACCACGAAGAATTTGGTTGTCGACAGCTCAAAGTCAAGAATACCTTCCTATAAAGCTAAAAGCCGGAATCTTGCCCTTCAATTTATAGGCTATAATAGGCATGCCATAATCCAAGTTTTAAACTTTTAGGTTTTTTACTTACAGCTCATTGTTAGAAAACTAGTCCAGTGCACTTTATAATCCGGTGGTATACAGGTGGAGGTATAAGATGATCCAATCGATTTTAAAATGACTACCAAGCTCCTTTCTACCTTATACTCATATTCGTGTAAACCTTAGAAAAATGGGCATAAACTGTCTTTAAGCCTATATTAAAATACCATTCTAATCCAAAGTAATACATTAATTCAACTATCTTCTAAAGGTGACTGACATAAAGTTAAATTCTATATATCAACTAAAGGCCAGATCCATATAGTTAAAGTTGCATTTAATTCCCATTTAAAAATTTACAACGCCCTCTCCAATCCTACCAGGTACCCAAGCTTATAGTTGCTGGAATCGAAACGCGTCTAAGTAGGTAAATTTGGTAAACTATTTAGCTTCAGCCTTTATAAACTCTTCAATGGTTGATACCAGTTGACTCAGCTCAGGTTCCTGTATAGGTTCTTGTACTGGCTCCTGCTCAACCTGCATGGGAATTGGTTGGACTTTGGTAACTTGCGTAACTTCTGTACCATCGGTCTCCTATACATTAAAAAGTCGATAAAAATTAGCTTCCTATATCCGACTAATCTATTACCTTTTCGACGAGTGGTGCGTTAGAATTTCCTTCCAAAACACCTGGTTCAATAATATCGTCATTCATCATCTTTGATTTCCGCTGCTTTTTAGGTTTCTTATGAGTCAGTCGTAAGCTCTCTAAGCCTTGTACATTGTGATCCATACTAGCTTCGATGGAGTTAGGAGCTATTACCGAGTTGGAAGGCAAAAGGTAGGGAATAGTTACTTCCGATGGGATAATAGGTTCGGCATGCTTATGTTCCAAGTCAGAAGCAGTTACTTCAATATACTGAAAAGGTTTCTGGCGCAAGTTGATAACGAATGGGCATAGTCCTTCCCTTCTATTAGAAGCTTTCTTGGTTGTACCTTCCTTGTTGACATCTAAATTCGAGGCAGAGTCATCGGGGTTAGGAGGTAAACTTTCTGATTTGGGGGCTTGGCACGAACACCTGAAGTAGAAGAAGGAGGTTTTACGTGAAGAATCGGCTTTAGTAGCATCTTGCGTCTTGATCTTGGCTCCAGATAATTTGGACAGGGACTTTATACAGAATTTGGCATCTTCAATAGTTTTGAAGAAGGAGCCTATGCGAAACAGGCTAAAATAAAATTAATGTAAATACCTTTTTTAAACATTACTTTTCATAATCTTGGAGGGTATAGTGCAGCACCTCGGTACTGGAGCTTTGAGCAGGCAGTTGGCTGGCATGGGGGAAGTAGGTAATTGGGTTCGAAGGTTTAACTTTGAAAAATTTGGACAGTTCCAAGTAGATGGGTAGGAATTCTTCGGATTTGGTATCGATCTCCAAGCAGTACTTGGGTATACTGTTGACGGTGTCGTACAACTTGGTTACTACTTCCTTGAGTGCCGCAGTCTCAACTTTCATTCGGTTGGTTTGTTGAAAAGTGGAAACAGCTGTTCAATTTTTTGGTGGATGTACCGCTTTAATTCTTTGGTTTTGAGCAGAATAGGTTGTGGAAATTGTCCATGCGTATTATGGTTTGAGCAACAGTTTGTAGGCATAGACGTTTGATTGGTTAGATTGTGGACGCTTTATCGAAGCACTTGCAAATCGATTGGCTCGATCTGTTCTAAGCAGATGGGGTTGATCCATAAATACAAATTTAGCCTTCTGGTTTTGTAATTGAGATCTAGGCACTTTTGAGCAAGACTAGCTTGGTCAATAAAGAGAACTAACCAATTATGGCTCAATTTTTTGCAATCAGTTGGAGGTTTTCTATTATAACTTGGTGTTGGTAATGTGCAATTTTATGAAAAACTAGCTTTCCAAATCAGACTTTATTCTAAGAAACTTGATGCAAATATATAATCAGTTCAAATCAAAGGTTTCAAATTGATAGAATTTCAATCCAATTTAAAAGCCAATTTTTTGAAATATACCTTATATTGCTCTTTAGTTATTGTTAATTATGGCTTATGTTGGCTGGTCAATCTCGCTAAATGTCTGGTCACTGGTTTGGACTTCCAGTCGAGTGGGTTTGGCCGAACTTGGTGAGTCCTTTGGCATGGGGCGTGACATGTTTATCGTGCTGTGAGCTGGTTAATATAGACGCAGTGGTTACTTTACAATCAATAAGGATATCCAAAACTCCCCATCCCTGCAAAACTATCGGCTAGGAATCCTTTTAAAACGTTTTATTAAGCTGGTCCAATTTAAATTTACAACCCAAAGAAACCCAAAAGAAAAACTTGAAAAACAATCAGTCTTGTTTTTCTATTTAAGAGTTTCAATATATATCGTAACTCAGGAGAAAATGATAACTTGGTGACATGCAAGTGGATTCTTTTTCAATGAAAAGGTAGGATATGTGTCCTAGTTGCAGTAATCTACCATTAAAGCTAGGTTCCAATTAATCTGCAAGGTGGCAATTGGAGAGTCCGAAATCCAAGGTGAACGAAAACTATATCTAGAATAGAAAATCAATCCCAGGTAAAATTGAGTGGACTAGTGGCAATTTAAGGGTAATGGGAGCTGGGTGAATAGCAATTTAAAGTGTGAGAAAAGGATAAGTGAAAGATGGAATACGTAATCCGATACACATTATTTAGCAGCATAATTGTAGACTACCTATGAGAAAATGAAAACTAATCCGATGTTCGATATATGTCTTGGCTAAAGAGCTAAGTTGCCATATATTATACCTCTATTATAATGCTATCATTAGTTATATTTAACAACGCTTTTCTGGACCTTATAATACAGTCTAAACTTTTTACTTTTTAGCATCTTACTATCTTTTAATATTTTTTACTACTCTTAAAATATATCTCTATTAGATAACTACTATTATCAATGCAGTAATAGACATTATTTTTATTTTTTCAATCCACTATATCATATATATAAATTATAATACTATTACTAGCTATATTTAACAGCATTTTTCTAAACTTTATAGCTATAGTTAGAATAATAAAATATTTTTTAGTTTACTATCTACATTTAAAACTAGTAAAAATTCAAAGTATTCTATTATGAAGAGCTTGTGTTGTTTTATATTAAATAATAACCTCTTTTATATGCCTTGTAAAAATAATGTACTTTGAAAGTATATAAGATTTCGATATACAAATCCGAGTTTTGGCAGATTGTAACTTTGAATAAGAATGACTCAAATAGACTTTCAATCTAATCTAGCCAAAGATAATGATCAAAATCCTAAAAAAGTGTGACGCCAATCCTTTCCATTTATGTTCGAAACTAGCGTCCGATAAGAGATAAAACACTTATGTGCATATCTGAGAATATGCTTTCCTTCAAAAAAACCTTGAACAAAAGCCTCCCAGCCTAATCGAAAAAGAATCTCTCTATCAAAAAGATGTTGAAAGATAACGAGAACGACCAAGAATTAGCTCAAGGCCAAAACCCAATCAAGAAGTTCGACTACTTGAAAGAGACATTGATAGCACCAGTATACGACGTATGTATTGAGACTCCGTTACAGCTGGGTACCAACTTAAGCTTGCGTTACGCTCCCAACAAAATCTACCTCAAAAGAGAGGACCTGCAGCCCAAAGTCTTCAGCTTCAAGTTACGGGGGGCCTACAACAAGATGCGAAGTCTGACTAAAGAGCAACTGAGTAAAGGAGTAGTTGCATGCTCGGCTGGTAAACTACATTTTCATATTATTTATTTATGCATTTTCTATTTCTATCTTCATGCTAGGTAATCATGCACAAGGAGTAGGTAAGCAACAGCAGCTTTTTATGTACGAATATATTACTAACATGCTTTATCTATACGAAAATAGCGTTAGCAGCCAAGGAGTTGGGTATAGAGGCAACTATAGTTATGCCCAAGGGTACACCAAAGATAAAATGGTCCAATGTCGAAAAATTAGGCGCCAAAGTCATCTTGTATGGTTCCGACTTTGATACTGCTAAGCAAAAGTGCGAATCCATTGCCTCGCAAGGCCCTATAAACATCCCACCTTACGACGACCCCTATGTAATAGCTGGTCAAGCAACAGTAGGCTTGGAAATTATGAAGCAAATGGGCAACAACAAGAATAAGATTAGCTATGTTTTCGTAGCCATTGGTGGTGGTGGTTTGGTGAGTGGTATTTTGAGCTATTTGAAAGCTCTTGATAGTGACGTCAAAGTCATTGGCGTCGAAACTTTCGATGCCAATGCCATGTCCTACGCCATGTTGAAAGGTAAGCCGGAAAAGGTACCGTACCAGGTAGGTCTCTTCGCCGATGGGGCGGCCGTAGGTAAGGTTGGTGATGAAACTTGTAGGCTGTGCTTGGAGCTGCTAGATGGTATCATCTTGGTAAATACCGACGACATATGCGCTGCTATTAAAGATATATTTGAAGGTAAATACTATATATTCCTTATTATTTATAATGTCTTGTAGAAACGCGGAGTGTCGTAGAACCGGCTGGTGCTCTAGCTTTAGCCGGGTTAAACAAATGGCTGGGCAAGTTTGACAACAAACCCTTCGACCTGCAACTGTTAGAAGATGAAACACCTCTACTAGGCTACTCCGACTCCAAGAACCCGAATTTACCCTTCAAGCACTACCTAAAGTCTGGTTTAGTACTCAGTAACCAATTCTTTGACAACTTGATCAGTGCCAAGGTCGAAGAACCTAAATTGATCGCTGTTCTATCGGGTGCCAACTTGGATTTTGATAGATTACGGTTCATTGCTGATCGGGCTAACTTGGGTAACAATAGAGAGGTTTTGGTTTCGGTTACCGTACCTGATACCCCTGGGAGGTAAATTTATACTTGCTTTTCTTTTTATACTAATTTAACTACAAAAGCTTTTTGAAGCTGTACGAAATTGTCTACCCTAGGGCAGTTACTGGGTTTAGCTATCGGTACAACAACACCAACTCTGGCAATATTCTGATGTCGTTTACCTTACTCGACCCCAAACTCAGGCAGCAGGAGATCGATGAATTATTTAAAAAGTTGAAGTTGGTCGGTTTCGAGAATATTTTGGATTTGAGTGATGATGAGCTGGCCAAATCCCATGCCAAGTATATGGTTGGCGGCAGATCAAACGTAACTGTTAAGAATGTATTTAGTTTCTAATGCCTTTATATTTAGGTAAAAGATGAAGTTTTGTACAGATTTGGTAATTTCATCCTATGTACCTTGATATTAATGCCTTTGTTTAGAATTCCCCGAGAGACCTGGAGCTTTAGGTCAATTCCTAAGTAAACTCAAGTTCAACTGGAACGTATCGTTATTCCACTATAGAAATTATGGTGGAGGTAAACTATCTTTTCTATTGTAGAGTATTTAGCCCTTAAATTTAGATACTGGTAAAGTTTTGGTTGGTATCCAAATTGCCGATGCGGAGCTGGAAGCTTGGAACTCGGCACTTGAATCTTTGAACTATCCCTACGTCCAAGAGAATTCCAGCCAGATCTACCAACTTTACCTCAATCAGTAAGGTACCGTTGGTTGAAATAATTTTTTCAAGTATGATAAGATTGACTTTCTGATAGTAAACGTTGGTTTTGTACTAAACCTATTATATTCCATTTCACTCTTACATGTTATACTTTATTTGAAATTAGCTTCAAATTTCTATCAAATTTCAATTCAAAATCTAAATCAGTATATGTATGCATATAATACAGTATAAATTTTGAATAGTGTGTAAATGTAGAGTAGTTTATTGCTCATTTTATGTATAAAAAGATAGATAGAATAATTATTTTAATAAGCTAAAGTTCAAATTAGGTAGATAGCCTAGTAGCGTCTGTAAGGTCGATAGGGATTGCTTGGGATATACTCAGATTCTTCATCAGTAGTATTAGAAGAGAGAGATTCTAAGGGATCTTCAATGGTAGTGGGAGCGATATCAATGTCGGTGCTGGATTCATCAAAGGAAACTGTAGGGAATACTTCCATCTCACCATCAGATTCATCGAATGAGTTGGTAGGAGAATTAACCGAGCTAGTGTTCGACTTATCAAACGAAATGGTAGGGAAAATTTCCATTTCACCTTCAGACTCATCGAAGGAGACAGTAGGAAATACTTCCATCTCACCATCGGATTCCTCAAATGAAGCAGTAGGAGAATTGGCAACATTAGTATTGAAGTTTTCGAAAGAGACGGTGGGGAATACTTCCATCTCACCATCGGTTTCATTTACTAAATCAGTGGGAACATTAGTGATATCAGTGATAGATTCGTCGAAGGAAACGGTAGGGAATACTTCCATCTCACCATCAGATTCATCAAATGAGTCGGTAGGAACATTAACTACATTGGTGTTGGAATTATCAAAGGAAACAGTTGGGAATACCTCCATTTCACTATCGGATTCCTCAAATGAAGCAGTAGGAATATTATCAAAACTAGTATTGGATTCGTCAAAAGAAACGGTAGGGAATACTTCCATCTCACCGTCAGTTACATCGAATGACGCGGTAGGTAATGCTTTGGAGCTGATGTCGGAGATAGGTGAAGGAGTAGGAGTTGCTCCCAAAATGCTGTCAGATTCATCAAAGGAGACGGTAGGGAAAACTTCCAAGCTATCATTAGTTTCGAAGGAGACAGTGGGGAAAACTTCCAAGTCGGTGATTGAATCGGAAGCTTTGCTAGATTCATGAGGCTTGGCACACCCTTCAGCGTATCTGTGACCGTGGCGACGATTATACCCGTAGTTAAATCTATCCTTGTGATATTTAGGGTGCTTGGCCTGGTAGGGGTTGTAATTGTAACCCCTAACACCATTGTGATCCTTTTGAATTCTGTTTTCGTTGAAATTATTGGAGTGGGCCGAGATAGTGGCGACAAGTAAAGGTAGGAGGATAGTAAAGGTGTTCATAATGATGGTTTTTATGTATTAATAAATAGGTGTTTGAGTAGTTTATAATTTGATATCTATTTCTTGTTTCCAAGTGCCGTCTTATATACTAGGTACCATATAAGTGCTTTTATACATCTGCTAAAAATACACTTAACATTTTCCATTTTCACGATCTCGCTTATGTTGGATTTTCTTCAAGGCAAATATCGCTTGAATGTTCATCATCAATTAGTTGGACAAGATGCAGTTACACACCAATTTAATTGTTCCTGCTAATGCAAATTTTAATCAATTATAGATTCTGCTGTATAGTCTTTGCAGCTATCAATATATAATTTTGCGGATTCTACAAATTTATAGAGCTTCTGCATTTTAACATGATATTAATCAATCATTGCTTTGCATACTAATATTTCATCCTATAAAGACATTATAGATTTGTTATATTATGCATAAATGACTCAAACCACTATCGCATCACCATATTATGAAAAGTAGTGTTCACGTGTATTATACCTGTTTTACGATTGGTAAATATATTGTTGGAAAAGTGAAGCAAGGCACATAAATTAAAAACTTACATAAACACCATGTATATTAACAATCTTATACTCCTTCCAATATAAACTGTATTTACAATGGTATAAACTTGTAATTAATAAGGCTGATACCAACAACGACCTTTTTATACTAAGCTTATTAAATCCTAAAGTACGTAATTACTGTATGATATATCGACTGGCTTAAACTATTATCGCTTCATAAAACTATAAGTTTGAATATGCATCTTTCTGAGAGTGCTATTTGTATATAGAAAAGTCATATACCAATGTAAAAGTTCAAAATTTTTGATTTTGGATATGAAATTAGGTTGTTACGGGAAAGATGATGTGCTTTATAAAATTTATCAAGGGATTTTAGGCAGATAATTCGGAATATAATAGTATAAAGTAATGAATTAGTGTTTTAATTCCTGCTTTAGTAGTAGATATACATAAGGTTTTAGTTTCAAAACTCTTTAATGTATATGACTGTAGTGCACTTTAAAATTTTATAAAGAAATGCAACAATATTGTAATCATTAAAAAAATTAGTGAGATATATATAAACTTAATATTTTAATTAAAGTTCAAACTGGTCTGCCAACTTAATAGCGTCTGTAGGGTCGATAGGGGTTGCTTGGGATATACTGAACTTCTTCGCCATCAGTATTACCGGTCTCTTCAGACTCCTCTTCATCAGTAATATCGGAAGTGAGCGACTCGACTGGATCTATGATGAGGGTAGGGGCAGTACCGATGTTGGTGTTGGATTCATCAAATGAAACAGTAGGGAATATTTCCATTTCACCGTCAGTCTCGTCAAAGGAAACAGTGGGGAACACTTCCATCTCACCACCAAGTTCATCAGATGAAGAGGTAGGAGCATTAGCTACATTGGTGTTGGAATTGTCAAAGGAAACAGTTGGGAATACTTCCATTTCACCTTCGGACTCATCGAAGGAGACAGTAGGAAATACTTCCATCTCACCATCGGATTCCTCAAATGAAGCAGTAGGAGAATTGGAAACATTAGTATTGAAGTTTTCGAAAGAGACGGTGGGGAATACTTCCATCTCACCATCGGTTTCATTTAGTAAATCAGTGGGAACATTAGTGATATCAGTGATAGATTCGTCGAAGGAAACGGTAGGGAATACTTCCATCTCACCATCAGATTCGTCAAATGAGTCGGTAGGAACATTAACTACATTGGTGCTGGAATTATCAAAGGAAACAGTTGGGAATACTTCCATTTCACTATCGGTTTCATCGAAGGATACGGTGGGGAATATTTCCATCTCACCATCGGTTTCATTTAGTAAGTCAGTAGGTGCACTGGCAATATCGGTGTTGGTTTCATCAAAGGAGACAGTGGGGAATACTTCCAAATCGGTTACCGAATCCGAAGCTTTGCCCGATTCATAAGGCTTGACACATCTCTGACCGTAGCCGTAACCGTGGCGACGATTATACCCGTAGTTAGATCTATCCTTGTGGTATTTAGGGTGCTTGGCTTGGTAGGGGTTGTAATTATAACCCCTAACACCGTTGTGAGCCTGTTGAACTTGGTTCTCATTGAAATTATTGGAGTGGGCCGAAATAGTGGCGACGAGTAAAGGTAGGAGGATAGTAAAGGTGTTCATAGTGATGATTTTTATGTATTAATAAATAGGTGTTTGAGTAGTTTGTAATTTGATATCGATTTCTTGTTTCCAAGTGCCGTCTTATATACTAGGTACCATATAAGTGCTTTTACACATCTGCTAAAAATATATCCTGGCATTTTCCATCCTTACGATCATACTCACCAACCTGTTCCTAACTCGATGCGTCCAACTTACAAGAAGAATTTATAATTTTTTCATCTAATGCTGAACAGCGTATAAAGTCGGATTTACATCCATGCACCTTCTGCTTGAATCAAGTTTACTATCCATTAATTGAGCAGAATGCACTAGTTGTCAGATCAATTGGTTCTGACTATGCAAATAGTATTCAATTATAATCTTTCATATCTCACTTTTGCAGCAGTTCTTTAAAATTTTGCGGCTTCTACAAGTTTTATAGACCTGCTGCATTATACTTACGAAGGTCACTGATCGCTGCTTTACTTATTTATCTCTATATCAAGTAAAGATGTTTTATTTTGGAATTCTGTAAGGTGAACTTAGAAGGTTATCGGATCTCTCAGCTATAAGACAGAATACATATGGCTAATGACTGCTATACGGTTTGGAAAGCTATAATTAGAAAAGGGAAGCAGGATACTTGGAAGAACGCAATCATGGATGGTGGGTGTGTTGAAATGACTAAAGCTTCTTATATTAACTAGTTCCAGGCATTTTACGATAGCAACCAATAGATCTAGCGAAGCTTACCGCGCTAACATGATTAGCATCACTTTTATTTATCGCTGACATGCGTAGAAAGATAAGGATATGGCACATCCATCATAGGCATTCTTTCAAATAAGAAATTCCCTAGTAGTTACCAAAGTACATTCGGCTATCATCTATACATTGACCTATATATCTAAACACTCGAAAATTTCATAAAAACTAAAATGCGCAGTCGTAAAAATTAATTTTAATTAGAGCTATAGGGAGAATATATATCATTAAATATATATAAGTCGAAGTTTGAAACTTCATAAAAAGTAGTTAGATTAAAATTTCCAAATTAGTGTGCCTTCCTTCGAATAGGATCTCTATGGATGGAGGTGGATTGCAGCGTCAACTTCAACGTACAGTTACTTGTCAACAGCCTATCAAATTGAGGCCAATCGCTATTTCCTGAAAACGAACTAGCGATTTCAATAGAACTATCTTTACTGTCGTCGTTCCCATCCAAATCTAAATCGCGGTCTAAATCCAGATCCAAACTTGTAGAGCCATTTGGCCGGTCTCTACTCTCGCTAAGTTTGGCTGATTGCGACCTTGGGATTTCGGAGGATTGGGATCTCGACATGTCGTTGGATTTGGTGAAGAGGTTCTTGAAGCTTTTGGTTAAGTTAGAGAGTTTGGTTGCTGAGGAGACGTTAGAGCAGTTGGAGTTCAAGCTGCAAGAGCTGGAGTTGTGCTTCTCGTCCACAAGGCCTAGATTGGGTGTGTGGTTAAGGGAAAGACAGGAGAATTCCAAGTTGGGATCAAAGGGTTCGGCATCCAAGTTTTCGACGACTTCAACGGTGAACATATTGGTGTCGAACTTGTCGCTTATTTCGGTACCGCTGAAGTTATTTGCGGTGCCTGTTGGGAATAAGTTAGTGTGTCAAATTTTATATAAAATCTGAACTTACCCAAGAACTGATGACTCCTACGGTGATCACGATCACGACCTCGAGGTAACATGAGTAGATCCAAGTTTGACTCCGACTGGTTGTGTCGGTCCTCCAAACCTACCTTGATCTCTTGCTTAGGAGCTAAAAGCTTAGTCAGCAACGATAGATCGGAAGTGTTGCCCTCGGGTAACAGCTAAAAGCATTTGATAAATAAAGCATTTAAAGTGAAAAACTTACATCGAGGTACTTTTGCACATCCAAACTTTCGAATAATGGTTGCAGCTCCTTGTCAGTGAGGTAGAGCTTTATGACGTGGTCCAAGGTGACGCCCAAGTTGGACTTCTCCGAGAACTTCATGGTGGACATGGCAGCCTCTCTCAGTATCTTGTGAGTAAGGAACATGAGCATACCGTTGAGGTCCATAACTAAAGTGTCCAGCTGCTGCAGTAACCTACCCCCCTTGAACTTGAACTCGGACTTGCTGAAGTTGAAAAGGCCCCTGTTCTTGTTGATAACTTTGGCACCCAAGTTCCCGTAGTTGACGATCTTGTGCAGCAGGTTGAACTTGAGTTCGGCTACCGATTCGAACTTCAGTTGGTCTTGAACTTGGCTCGAACCTCCGTAGTTAGTTACTAAGCCACAGGTACTGGCTTGATCGTCCAATAGCGAATTGAGACTTGTAGTTGAATCTACCGCCTTCAGGTGGGTCTGTCGGGTTATACTGTTGAAACTGTTGTGGTCGTCCACTAGTAAGTTTGTCGCAGTAAATACGTGATTGGCTTGACCGTTGCTGCTTATGAACTTCAGCATCCGCTTGGCAAAGTCCTTGCTGAAGGTAGTAGCTGCCGCCTTACGTAAGTTGTGCCTATTAACTTCCCTTTCGAACATGTAGTTACTTACTATATCGACATAGCGGTCCAACATCAAGCTGATGAAGCAGATGGACTCCTCACTTATCGATAAGTAGGTACCTCCACCCAACTGCTTGATGACACCTTGGGCGTACTTTGTCGATATGTGCTTGACTAACATCGTTTATTAATCCAGTTGAAAGTTGGTGGGTCTGGTTGCAAGTTTGTAAAAGACTTTAGAGTTATCGTGGTATTCTATAGAGGTATGAGGTTGGACTTGAAACGAACCGGACCTGCGTCTAAATAAGTTAAAGATGAATCCAAGTGTTTAAAGCTGAGAAAAGGTTGACTAGTTTTTTCCGAGGCTTCAACTACCCTGACTAGAAAGCTTCGAATGTCTCAATCTCATTTCCCTTTCATTTATGTGGTTTAAATCCTGAAAACTTTTTTATCCCTTGATAACCGCTGAATAATCTAGTAAGTCATAATTGCACTTTCCCACCTTCTCTTCTAATTATAACTTAGGATATCCTCTAAAAATTGCCTGTTATTGGCTAGGTTTTCGGATTAATGAATTAAAGTTTAAACTTTTCAGGTTGAGATGATTACATACGATTGGAGCTGACCTACTATATTTCAAATCTGACATAGGCCTGAAGGAATATTCCTACATCTTGCTTGAAAGCTAATAGATGAGAAGCAGCACACCTGTTGACGAAACCCCACATTTAGACAAGGATACTAGTTTCAATTAATTGGTATAGGTACACATATATAGCAATGTCATTATAAAGAGCAACTCTAAACTATGAATGCAAAATACCATTTAAAATTACTATTGTAGTTATAATTTGCATTCGAACACCTTGAAAATTTGATGGTTGCATCAATTGGAGGGTTATAAAAACATATAGCAATCCCACTATTCAAGTTACTGTCATTTTAAGCAAAAAGTTCATCCGGTTTAGAACCCTGTTCAAAGGAAGCGTATGTCCTTCAATGCAGATAGCTGGCACCTCAGTTAACTAACTTCAGCTATAGTTTAGGTTGATTTCTAAGGTGGGCAATTAGGTGCTATTGAAGTGGAACCCGGATCAAGGAAATCCACCTACAAATAATTTGGCCATCATAAATTACCAAATTCGGTAACTTTTCAATCACATTTCTGCTTTTGAAAATTGACCATCATTGCAGATATTCATAATATTCTTTCAAAACTTCACCTTCAAGTACAAGCTGCCATGTCGTACTATTTTTACATATGTGATATAAACTGATTTATAACTATTAAAGTAACTCCGCTTGCTGCTATATGGAATATGCTAATTTATTCTGAAATGTATAGCTGAACATTGCTTACAGTTCAACTAATTTTAAGCCAAGTATATTGCCTGATTATTTTCAAATTGGCTTGAATAGCTGGTTATAAATGATAATGTAAAATGTGCCAATCTAATTATATAACTAGTACAGCAGTATCTCAACTTTCAATGCCAAACTATGAGAAGTTAAATTAAACTAATGGTAAATACCAGATCCAAAACTGATGAAATACAAGTTTATATCAGAACATCGGTCGCTTCGTTTAATTTCAGATACATACCCAAAAGCATCTTTTTTTATTTAAAACCATGTTTTCAGCTACTCTTTCCCCTTTGATAGCAAAGAGTACAACTATGTAAATTGTAGACTAAATAATAAAGCAAATTCAACTTGTAGATGCCAAAAGTTACAATAGCTTTTACCTTTGAAGGTGATAGTCAAGCAATAAGCACTAATCCTAAAATCAACGAAATTCTAAAGTAGACAATGACGGAACCGGAAGATTTGCATATGCTTATATTTATTATATAAATGGTTTCCAACTTTATAGTCGTAAACAATATCTTAAGAACAAGTAGAAAAATTGAGCCGTTTAGGAAAAGAAGTAAGGAACCGAACACAGTTAATATAACGTAGAATTTAGCTTATCTACCAGCTAGATTGTTCCAAACTAAGATCATAGCAGCTCATAGGACGATACTCATCACTACTTTATCAGAATGATAGGACCTTAAGCTATACAGGGCTCATCGAGTCAAGACAATTATCAAGGCAGTCTGGCATTTCAGTTTAACAAGTATATCCAAAACAGTAACTTCCAAAAGTGATTGACGTAAAGATTCGAGATAAAGGTGAGTACCTGACTTTTCTGCAAATTAGAACTAGCATCTTTATTGTGCCGATCATTATCAGTAAAGAGGTGAATTGAACTGTAGATTTTCCAAGCTGAGATTGATGCCTCTGTTCAAATTTCTAACCTATAAGTCATGCATTTTCAAACAAAACGTGCATCAATAACAACTGCTAGATCGAGAGGCGGTACGGTATTACATCTTGGGTATCGATATATTTGCTGGAAAATCGACATGCTTCTATGGATAAAGCTTGAGAGCAGATTTCTTTAGGTTTAAAAGTTCGAGTTTCCTCTACTGTATACTCGGTACTAAATTTTCGGTTTTATAATCTTAGCCTTCTTCCTCTCATTTCGGTATAGACTTTGATGTAGGATGTGAGGATTAGGTCAAAATAGTTTCAAAATCTCTTTACTATTGCTATCGAAGCTATCAGCCTAAGCACCTTATTTTCGTTTAGAGTAACCTACTTATAACTTTTATTCACACAACATCAACTTTTCAGGAAACCAAACTTAAAAGCCGAACCAGTGTTATCTTGACTGAAGAGACAAACCTATTACCCAAATTTTGATAAGGGATGGTGGACGTTGATTTAATCTTGTTCAAAAGCTTGTAAAATATTTCTAAATCTGCTAGCTGCTACCTATTAGAAAGCCCAACTTGAATATACTATATTTGTAAATTTAAGGATAAGCTATAGTCTAAGTTTTTTACGATAGATATCTGATATTCAAAGCCAAAGATCCTTAAATTAAATTATCGTAAGTCTCTGTAAGCAGACAGGCACATGTCCACATATCCACGTGTTGAACGAAATTATCTACAAGTCTTTATTTCAAGGAGTTTATTATAGGTATTTTTGACCGATTTTAGGTTGGATACTGAAGCTGTAATTTAGACATACAGTCAATGTATAAATTTATATAAGCTGTACTTGAATACAAAGTACATATACCTTAAACGTAACAATGTTGAATAAAGGTACAGATTTTCACCTTGAAAAATCCTCTTATAAAACTATTATGGATGCTACTCTAGATTGCATATTTATTTCTAACCCTATCCTATACAGAACTCTATTAGATTTAAATTTAAAAATGTTCTTAATACTTCTATTTGGTAGGAAAGCCCCGTCAAGTATCTGTGGCTAATATACTTTTGACAGTTGCGGAATTTTTTCTCACGTCACGATATATAGTTCGAATATAAAAGGATATATTTACATAGACAGTAGTCGAACACTAGTAATAAATCAAGGATTTCAAATAAAGCGTGATTGATGATGTCCAAACAGAAACAATGAAGTTTGAAACGTGCCAAGGGATTAGCCATTATAAATACTACCAAATCCATACCTGTAAACTTAGGAGGGTCCGAAAAAAGTATATATATTAACGCATATCATTACTTTACAAAGCTTATAGCAATCAGCATGGTCAAACTCAACTTCATTCTCACCGCTTTGTTAAGCATCCAAGGTCTCGCCTCAGCTACCGTAGGTGACACGAAGGTCCAAGCCGATGACATTTATGTAAGCGACAACGTAGAAATCAATCCCGACTATCTGAAGCTATACCAAGGACCTACCTTTGATCCCGAAGACAACGTCGAAAGTCGAGCCGCCACCAATCCTTTGACTGGAGGAATTTTCGAAGCCATCAAGAACTTGTTCCTACCAACTATAGTCCAGGACTTTTACAAGCTGTTCATTCAAGTCCCACCCAAGAAGCTGCGTTCGCCCAGGATCTTCAAGCATGGTACCATCGAAGAAGTTAAAAAGTACTTGGCCCTCTCTCTCATCTCCATCTGTACTAAAGAAAAGATTTTGGGCCAACAGTGCGGTTGCCAAAAGACTTTGAGTAACTTATTGGTTATTGAAAACAAGGATTTCGATTCTCTGGTTGTTGTCGGTGTCGACAAGGTAAACAAGTTGATCGTCGTATCTTACCGTGGATCCATTACTACACAGAACTGGGTTATCAACTTTTCATATCCCAAAGTAGACTTCCCATATGAAGCAAATGACGTTAGAGTCCACCACGGGTTCCTTTCCCATTATCTATCCAGCTACAATGAGGTCCAGGACGCCGTTAAAAAGCTGTTGACCAACCCCCAGTTCAAAGGATATACTTTGCACATCACTGGTTATAGTTTGGGTGCCGCCATCTCCACCTTATCCATCCCCAACTGGAAGAAGTTGTTGGGTGAGCTAAACGACAGCCGACCTCTTGTCAACTTTGCTTATGCCAGTCCTAGAATCGGCAATGACAATTTTGTTCAATTTTTACATTCATTGGATATACCTATTACTAGATACACCAACCAGAATGACATCGTACCTCATTTACCACCAAGATCGGGAGATTTTGTTCATGCTGGAGGTGAGATCCACGAACGTAAGGTTGGAATTTTTGGAAAGACTGAGTTGGTAGTCTGTGGTCAAGGCATATACGATGAGAACCCCGAATGTAGTTGGAAGGATAAGAACCCCATTTCGTTGATCCGACATGTCACTCCCATGAACTCTTTACCTTTGGATACTTTCTGTATGTGATTAAACTTAAAGTCTGGTATATATATTGACTTTGTCTACTTTTGCAAATTTTAGTATGGAGATGTAGCTTTAGATTGGTTTTAATTGTGATGGACGGCATGTTACTTGATGATGGCCAAAGCAGCTTAGAGTTTAAAAGTTTTTTATTCTTTTTGTAAATAGGGGTTGGTGGAGACGTACACAAAGATAGATGAGAAATCGATGTAAGGTTGAAGTGGATCTCCCGTCATTATCACAGTACTGTTTCCTATTGTGCTGATAATTGATAGTGAATAATACCGATGTCAATTAAATTTAATATCAAAAAGTACTAAAAGTTTAGAACTGATCATAGAAATATGCCATTAAGCAAGAAAGTTGTAGATTGATAGCTTGGAACTGATGCTGAATTCGAATTGATAGCATATCCATTTATAAAAATTGATAGTTCATTCTACAAAAGGATAGTTTACATTTAGCAACGAAAGTTTAGCAAGAAATCTATCTTTAGAACCTAGCAAAAGGTACTTTTTTGATTTACGATATATACGATTTCCTACATCTATTTATAGAAGTTTGAGCACTTATTTACTATTTTATATTATACTCAGACACAGAAATGGTCAAATATAGCACTGTATAGCTATACTGTCAGCTTATTGCCAAGAATCTTTCCAATAGCTCGTATCAAAGATCCAGGCCTCTGAAGTAGCGGATAATAAACGCAAAATATCACCACTGTTAGTGATCGATTCGGAATAATATTTCAGCTTATTATGAACTCCATATTTTCTAAATTGATTTTTTTCTGGAGAAGGACATAACTTTATACACTACCGTTATTTACAGTTCAAGTCAAACTGGATGACCTAATACGTTTCAAAAGGTGGGTAACAGCATTAGTTCCATTCCAATTTACCAAATATAAAAATGTAGGCAAACATTCAAGCTATACAATTTTTTTCAAAATAAACTTTTCAAAGGACGCGTTAACTTTTCAACTTTTAATTTCTAGCACTACATCCAAGTCAATCCTATTGTATCGAGTTTAAACTATTAAATGAAGCGGACATTTCTATATCTAATCACCCTTCTCTTATGCTTTGCACTACTAGGTAAGTATGCAACTCGATATGTACGATGAAAATACTAACATCAAGCTTTTTATAAAGTTAACGCAGATAGCAGTTCCAAAGGTGGCGATACGCCAACTGCCACCGATAAGGACAGCAAAGATTCCAAAGCAGAGTGGTGATGGAAGTAATAATAATTCCAAAGACAGCCCTTCAAAGAGCGACTCAGGTTCCAGCCCTAGTTCCAGTGCCAAACCTAGCCAACGTATCCCCTCCAACGCCGCCCGCGGTACCATTCAGATGTTGGAACCTCCTGTTGCTCAAAACTACGTAGCTGGCTGGGCTATAGGTACGGTAGCTCACATGGTATGGAAATACGACAACAACGTCAAGGTCCCTCCTGGAAATTTATCTATTATCGCCATACGTCAAGAATCTGGGTTAATCAACACTTACAACATCGCTATCAACATTACTGGAGATACTACCGAGTACGACTGGGATATGGCTGCTTACGCTAGCGATCCTACTAACCCACCTTTAGTGGAATCGGATAACTATAAGCTGTACATCTTCGATTCTTCGCGAAGCTATCTGGCTGGAGCACCACCTGGTGGTGTTAACCCATTTACGAGACAGTTTAGATTGTACAAATCAACTTCTGGATCCTCAAATATCTGCCTCAAGTGTCTGTCGAGTGGCTTCTCGTTGGAACCGAGTTATATCTACCTATTACTTACTTCGTTGCTATTCTGGGTGCTCTAAGTAGCTTGCTTATATTTTGATTTAGGTTAGAAGGTATGTGATATTTACTATTAAATTTTATTTTTTGGATTAGAGCTATTTAGGGTATACTTTGAGTATTGAGCTTGATACTTCCTTCATACATGTATATAGGATCTTATTTGCCTTTTAGTTGTACAAATGTATAGAGGCTATTGCAGCATCGGCTAGATATTTAGCCATCGTATACCGATACTGTAATTAACTATATATTAGGCTTGATATCTTATTTATTTCCCTCAAAGCATATTATATATTATGTTCTTTGAAAGTATTTTTTGTAGTGTTTATAGGATATAAAACGTAATCAACGCCATTATCAGAATCCTGTATTTATTCCATTAAATAAGCTTTTTATACAATGAAATCAATTGCCAAAAGTAAATTTTAGTGATCAATTTCAATAAATCATATTTATATCAGCTCAAGTTCAATTTAGAAAGCTCTACGAAATATGTATATAGATACAGGTCCAACCTAACTATAAAAAACTAGGCCATCAAGTTTAGCTTGATAAATTTTATACTAGATGGATAGAATCCATTTGGTTTGAATGTTTGTTTACCAAAAACAGTTTAAAAATAGTCCTTGTTTTACTGTTTTCTATAAATAATTTTGCCAAGCTTTTCAAAGATATGGGCTTCAGATCCAAATTCCTGGATTGTGAAAACCAAAAATGACATCATCATATTGGATAGGGAGGTATCGTGAGATGCTGGCAGGAGAACTTAAAATTGGCAGTGGAACAGATTTTAGATTTAGTTGGTAGTGAATTGGACTGACAGTTAAAAATAGACAGGTCGGATTCCATACAACCATATTTCTATTAGTTGACAATAGTTGGATTGCGATACAATTTCGTCTTACAAGTCCACCTTGATGGGAACGTAACCCAAAGTTAGTTCAAGAGCTGGTAACGGAGATTGAGGCAATTCAAAATTTACTATTCAACTCTAAATCAACACCGTTGCTGAGCTGTAGTAGAATTGCTATTTTGTTGCAAGTGGTTCAAATTTATGGTTTATAGCTCTATTCGTTGTGAGGTTCTGATAGATACGTTCTACTTCATTTCATTACAGTTATATTTTCGTTCATTATACCACCAATACGCCTGCAGATATATTTTTAATAGTGACATTATTCAGTATAGTCATATACAGCAAATGTAAGGAAGTCTCACTTTATGTTAACAAAACCAATGTGTTTTTACAAATTCAAAAAGTATAAACATAGAAAAATTGTCTATTTACAACTATTTATTATCCTATTATATAGCCATTAAAAGATATCATATAAAAATTAGACAAAGGCAGCCAAAGCGACGGCAAAGACGGTAGAACCCAAGTAGAAGTTCGAACCAATCGCCGAGCTGGAGGCATTACCGGTGGAATTCTTGGAAGCAGAGCTGTTGCCCGACTTACTGCCATTTCCAGCACTGCTACCGCTACTACCACTGGAGCCCTTGTGGTTGGAGCCGTCGTAACCAGCACTGCACTGCTTGATACAGTCGACCATCTTAATGGTATCGCCTTGGAGATCCTTGTTGGTCGAGCAGTCTGAAGTACACTTGGTAATCTTGTTGATGTCATCGACATTTAGATTGGCGGACTTGTTGCAGTCAGCTTTACAGCCAGCATCCTTGGCGTCACAGGCAGTTAGGCATCGTGACAAGGGAGTGTCTTCAACGGTTGAATTGGTCTGAGCAAGCAGAGCTTGTAGGCTAAGGAAGGTGAGACCGACGGTAGATAAGTTGAATTTCATTTTCTTTATCCAATTTAATAAAATTTGAGTTGAGATTTGTTTTTGATAAACTAAAGGTATTTAGGGGAAGGGGTCCTTTAAATACACTTTAAATTTTCAAAATTTTGTAATGGAAGCTGCAAGCAGTGGGATTTGGAAATCTTACTTCATTAACGCAAATTTACTTAGTTCAAACCTAAATTTGGACGTTGAAAGAAGTTAGTGGAAGGGTGGGGTAAATGTATTTTAAGTTCCTATCCAATCGACGAATATAAGCTGGAAAAGGGGATAGGTTTCCAAATGCTTTAGGTTGAGGTAGCGTGGTATATAGCCGCATCGAAACGATATTTATTTAACCTGAGGTTACAGGTTCTGTCTCTACTTCCCTCCACCAATTCATAAGTTGGGTCAAGTGATTGCAGTTGAAAGGTTTTCATAGTCTGTCAAATACAAAGTTATTTTTGGAGGTGTTGGAATATATTTTTAATTTAAGAGCTGTTTTTAGCTTTTGGTTATTATTGAGGAAGATAGGTTTTACTGGATTAGGAAGTTGAATGGAGGTTTGGAAACCAGGTTTAGTCCGAGGCTAAATTTACTCAAGGTATTGTAGCTAACGTAAAGGAGATGGTTGAAACTGCTTTTAATTTGGCATATACCTTCGCTTACTCCCGTTGATGGGTATTGTACAGTTGAGTAAATTTAGCCGTCCATTTGTATTGGAATGCCACTATCAAAATGTATAGTAAAAGCACTGAAGGACTTTGAGGTTGTAAGAGTGGCATCCATATAGTCCAATAGCATTTCGAAACCCTTTATTAAAAAGAAACCAAATTTACCACCATACCAATTAGTGGCATCTTGCTAAAAGGACCCTATGTTCAACCTTGTTTAATCTTCTCGTTCCTTTGATGTTGTTTCATTCTAATCAATAAGGACTCATCTCCTATATAGGCAATATAGTGCTTTTGTAGTTTATGATGACTGGTTTCTTCTGTATATTCTCATATGAAATACTACATACTCATAGCATATTACCATCAGCAATTATTCTAATACCTCGATTTTAACATACGAAAGGTTTTCCAAACCACCCAAATTATAAAGTACTGGTGACAGTTGGAATATACATTCTAGGATCAACAAAGCTGTTAGGCAGGATTAGAGTTACTTGATGCTGGACCTTGGAAACCTTGAATTTTCTATTCTATCTTACTTTTCAATGGTAACATATTGTGCAAGATATATTAGACAAGACAAACTATCATCTATTCCATCTAGCTTATTCTGAGAATAGCATATTTTAAGAGAAATAAATTATTAAAAATGGTAAATGTAAGGTCCAAGGGGGTGCCGTTGAATCCAACTAATGATGGTGTCATAATGGGAGCGTATGACATGAGAGGTTGGGACAGTAGAACCAATGCCGACCACAGCATTGGTAATATGAATCACCCAAAGGAGGTAAGTCCAAAGGGAAGCGAAGAAAGTTTGAACGGAGTGAGCTAAGAGGGTATAGAAGTCGAACCACATATTCGCACGATCTAATAACTAAAAGGCTGACCAGGAACAATACTTTATTCGTAGACGAAACAGAATCAGGCTGTCAGAGACAGCTATGGCAGGGGAAACAGATCAGGCTGTCAGAGACAGCTATGGCAAGGGAAACAGATCAGGCTGTCGCAACAGCTATAGTTGATGGTTGAGATCAAGAGGTGAGTAACAGCTATTTAGAAAATAGCGAGGTGGAACGTTGTCAAGATACCAGCCTTCAATGGCATTCCAAGGGTTTAAATACCCTTTCGGTATCTTGGCAATACTTGCTGAATATCCGAATCCCGATATCAAAATGCTATGCTGGTAATAGCTGGGGTTCCTAACTTATAGCCGAGATTACGAATATGGGAAATTGTCAAGAATATCTAATAAATAGAACAGATTTCTGTTCGAAACTAGATATAAATGGAAGGTAGAAAATCGAAGATTGGTAAGGGAAAGAAAATAGTATAGTGTGCAAAGAAAATTGGTCGATGACCTTAGATTAGGAATTGTAACAACCAGGGTTGTTACAGTAAATATACATTAAATTATATAACATAATAGGCAACTTTTGCCAAGAGTCAAAAGTGAAAAATAGTTAAATCAGATCTAGAGTATATGTAAAATCGGATGCTAAAACTAATGAACTATGGAGTTTATATCAAGTTCTTGTAAAGTAAAGCCCACTTTATTTAATATAGATCTTAGACAAACTATTGTAGGAAATTGGCGTAGACCTGTAGGAAGTAAGGTTCTTGAAGGCAATGTTGGCAGCTCGTATATAGCCACTTGAGAATTCTCACCTTAAAAAAGCTGAAAATACACTATTGCATGTTCTTTCAAGGGGAACATCACCATCAAGGATGCTCCCATACTTGTAATTATAAGTCAACAGTATAATTACTTTTATCACAAAATCTAATCCTTGTACAGCAGTTGTTCCCAGACATTTACTTCCCAATCACCGCTACAAAAAGTGCTATTATGACGCTTCAAACCAAAGAAGCTGTCGCTACTGTCATTGATATTTATATGGAAATATCAGCTATGGCTATCAATATAACAAAGATTGCAAAAGCAATGTTATAAATAGACAATAAAGACAAGCAGACTGATAAATATGAGCTATCAACATTAGGTTGTCAAAGTTGAAAAAAACAGGCTTAAGTTTATTATAGCTAGTAGCCAGAGTTATGTGTTGGATCCAAAGTTTATATCTTTAAAAATGCAAATCAACCTAGCATAGCATAACAAAACAATGGATTTCAATTAATGATTTAAAGTGTCTTAATAAGTAAAAATAAACATATCGTAACGAAACTTCAGACAGCTTCTCTAGAGAATCAGCTTGATAATCCTCCTAGCTGTTCGAACTCTAGTCCTAAAGCCGTTTCGATCTTGCAATAGATTAGGCTTTGATTGTATAAGAATCAATCGTAGAAAAGTGGGTTCTTAGCACAAACATAGAGCCTCCAAACTAAACCAATTGATCGATCTCACAGTGAATACCGGCTATTTTTGTAAGTTGTAGCGCCTCACGGATGGATTATCCTGGTCTGCCTTCAAGGCATGGCGGGTACAAATTATCTTCCTAATGAAACACTAGCTATAGGTATCTCTGCCTTTCTGTCTACCTCTATCCCTGTCCCTATATAAACCCTTCTGACTTGTATGGCTTTTCGACAAGTGATTATTACATAATAAGTATTCCGACTCCTCTTTGTGCTATAATAACTGCACGCCTTTAGTACCGACTTCCTGTAATCGTTGAATTAACCAGGATTAGAATAGCAATATTTTCAGCTTAGAGTAGCCTAGAATTAGGATAAAGATTAGCACTGTATCAGGATTAGCTTAGCATTAGGTTAGAATCGCTTAGAGCTAGGATTAAAGCCGATTAGACGGGATTAAGAATTAGAACCCCGATGGATATTACCGTCCTCCTTGGTCTCGTCACAACTGTAATCTCGTTTGTCTTCATTAATCTACTTTGGGTTCAGACCACAACTAAAGTGTCAGCTGTCAAAGCAATGGTGTTGAGCTTCTTTAGTTTCATTGATGTGGTCACCGCTACGTTGGCTTATCTCAAGCCTAGCCCGGCATCTCTTGTGAGACTTTCCTACATAAACTTTATTTCATCGACATATTTGCTATTAAAATTTTATACTTTATGGGAGAAATAACTTCAATTAACAAAATCTTTATATTAAGTCAAAATTTTATTTTGTGATTTATGCCTATTGAAAATATAATTTTACCATATATTTGAAAAAGTATATACTGTCTATATTCAAATTTTATATATTTTCATATATTGTAATTATGAGGAAAAATGTAAGCTAAGCTCAAAAGTAACAATGAACAAATTTTCCATCTTGTAAAAAGCAATAAAAAAACTTGGCAAAGCCGTAGTAAATGGTGTATACTTTAAAAAATATAGCCTTTTTATACACAATAGGAAACTATTAACTACAACAAAGTTTTAAATCCTTAAATAAACTAAATAATCTATTACAGATACCTAGGCACATAGCTGCTAAAATTATTTTAAAAGGAGCGATTGTCTGACAATAATCTTAATAGGGTTATTGGAAAGAATTTGAATAGGCTTTTTGGTAGGAGGATCTTTGAAGGTATAGTTGATGGCTTATATACTTCTACTTGAGATAGACTCTGAATAACAAGCGAAGGATTCATCTCTCTGATCTGGTCAAAGCATTATATCTCTATTAAAAGTATCCCTGGTTTTATGGTTGTGAATCTCAACAGTACAACAAAGTCTATTGCATTAATTGACTCTTGCAACGTAGTCACTCCAAGCACTATATTTCCAATTGATATAGTAAGAAGTTTTACCGTTGCATCAATGGGCGATGGAGTCACTGCTTCAATCATTAGCATTTACAAAGTATTCAAAGTAATAATAGTTATGGTTTTGAACAGTACCACAGCTGTATTTACGTGAATATGCAACCGAGGTGCATAGACTAATAAAGGTAAGGGCTTTGAGCATTCGGTTTTTTAAAAGCTAATAAAGAAAGGAAGTTTAATTTTTGTACTAGCTGGAAATTGGCTTTATATATTGGTTCCAAAGCTACTTGCTTCAAAAATTATAGATGAGGTAAAGGCAATATCAAAAAAGCTTATCGTAAGAAATGTCGGTTCAAAATGCTGGAGTTGGGAAATTTTGTATATCTTATAACAAAGCCATGCTTTTTTAAAGCCAAAGTGTTTATTTATAATAAGACATAAGGTGAAGAATAATATATTCTAGATGTTTTTCAAAGCACTTAAAGGTTGGAATGAAAAAGTGAGACAGACTTTCCAACTAATAGATAGGAAAATGCCATCAGGCTTCAACGGGTCAAGGTCTGGCCAAGAGGTGACTTTTGCAAGCTGACCCTTTATATGCTGAGTACTAAAGTCCTTCAAGCAATAGGAAAGGAACCAAAAATATTAAGAGCAATCCTAGCTAAAAGAAACAGTAATCACCCTGGAACTTATTACGAGGGTTCAAATATATTTAATATATTGAAGCTACAACCTTACCTTGAAGGGATATGCAACAAGCCCAAAAGCTAATTCTACATCCAAGTAACAGCTCATCTTGGAACAATTCCATCCAATCAAGATCGAACAATCCATCTCAATTCTCCCAAAGTAAAACAATTTCGAGCCAAATTCACCTCAACCACTTTCAATCATGAACTTCAACTATAAACTCCTATTCGTATTCCTGTTCTTCACTCTATCGACTTTAAGTTACAAAATTCAAGTACAGCCCAACTTGGAAGAATGTTACTTTACTTCTCTTGATGAAGGTGACCTTATATTGGTATCTTATGACGTCGTAGAAGGTGGTGATAGATATATAGATTTCGAAGTAAATTTTTCATCATATAAAAATTGACTTTATTTTTTAATAGCTGTCCAACCCCTACAACCAAATTTTAGAAACATTGAACCGAAAGACCGATGGTTTTGTTTCCCATAACGCTACCTTAGCTGGTAGCTACAAGTTCTGTTTCTTTAATCAGCTAGTAACCAAAACTTTAAACTTCTACCCAACCGTCATAAAGAAATTTAACTACAGCGATAACCCTTCAGGTAATTAGCATATTTTTGCCTTTGACAAGTCATATTTATTGAAGAATATAGAGGAGGAGTCTGAAGTGCAGAAAGAAATTAATGAATTGGAGACTATTGTAGGCAAATTGGAGGCCGAACTGGAAGTGTTTTTGAGTCGGAATACCAACCATATCAAAGGTACTTCATTTTTTGGCTTGGTTTTATATTTATATAATTTTCTATTTAGCTTCCGATTATACCGATTTTAAGATCAAGTGGTGGACCATCTTCCAAGCTGTTGCCATAACTGCAATCTGTATTTACCAGATCAGTTATTTGAAATCCATTTTTGAGGTTAGAAGGTTGGTGTAAACAAAACTAGATTTCCAATATACTACTTTAATTTTATACAAGTGCTTATCTGTAAGCTATATAGATCATATTTCTCGAACTTGATAGTGGTTTTATATTGTTAAATTTATATATAATTTGCTTTACCAACGGCAGATCTTTATTGTATAGTTAAGTTCAAGGCATTTCTATCCTGGTTGAATAGTACCCCATTGTCGATTTGTTAGTACGTATCTTTGTTTCCTACACTGTTTATTAGAACATTAAAGTTATTAGACATAAAGCTTAACGAATAATGTATAGTTTTTTATTACATTTTCGACTATATGCTTTTATAGTACTTGATAACATCATACTCTTACCTTTTGAGACTTTTAAATATTTAGACCCTGTATAGTTGTCTTGTTGCAATATGGAATATGTGTATCCAACCTGAACTTAGATCCCAGGACTCAGGTTAAATTTGGCATTGACTAGAAGCAATATAGTGCTATCCTTAAACTATAAAGAGAATATGCAACCCATATTGTAATTTTCGTTTCATTTTTGGTAACACTTAGTTTAAAAGCGTCATATAAACCAGTAGACAAAGCCTATACAATTATAAATTTTAATTACCGTATCATCCATACCATTAACTCAAAATAAAAGAAAGGTAGATGTTTATTCCTTACTCAGTCATTATAGCGTGGCAACCCTAGCTCTCAAATATTCTACGACGGCCGGACCTCCTTTCTCCAAGATGTTGTACCTAGGGAATTTAATACGGTTGCCCAAAAGCATAACCGATTGCAAGTTACAATCACCAGCTACTAGGTCGGCAGGCAAATTGGCAATATCGTTGTTGCTGAGATCGAGGACAAAGATCCCTTTGATGAAGGAGAGCCCTAAATCTAATTGCTGGATCTTGTTGTTCTGCAAACTTAGCGTGTCCAGATTGGGCATATGGCTGTCAACTAGGGGTAGGTCAGGTAAAGTGGTGATACGGTTAAAGCTGACGTTGAGGTCAGTCAACTTAGGGGTGAGGGTGTTGCCATTGGGGACGTCAGCGAACGGGAACTGGGTCAATTTGTTGTTACTGAGATTCAGGGTCTTGAGGTTGGGCATGGGCTGGCTGAAAGTAACTTGAGTCAATTGGTTGTTACTGAGATCCAAAGTGACTAATGTTTGATAGAGGAAGTCGGGAAACTGAGGTATGGTGGTGAGGAGATTGCCTTTCAGCTCGAGCTTGAGGATGGGGTCTATGAGGTCTAGCGTAGCTAGCTTGGCGTTGAGATCATCGGTCGTTAGTTGAGCTTTGATGTAGCTGAGTTGGGAGCCTTCGACCTTGACCTGGGGTGGGGGTGAGGTGGTAGTGCTCTGATTATTACCATTATCTAAGCAAAACGTTAGTTGGTTTATATAAAAATCATCTACCTTGTGGGTTAGCTGCCTCTTCCTTCTCCAAGCGACCCTTAAGCGCAAAGAGGAACTGCTCGGTGGTGTCGAATTTGGGGATATTGCGGAGGACGTTACCATGCAAACTCAACGCCTTCAAATGGATTAAATTAGCCAGCTGGTTCGGGATACGAGTTAGTTGGTTGTTGGCTATATCTAAGTTGATTAGTTTGTTTAATTTTAGCAAGGAGGGCGGGAAGGTCTGAATCCGATTGTTGGATAAGCTGAAGTGAGTCAGGTTGGGACAGATAATGTCCATGTTATCAATAGAGGCGATAAAGTTGTCGTTTAAGTTAATAGTCATCAGCTTGGGTAAGCTTTGAATTGAACTGCCTTCCAGCTTATGGATCTTGTTGCGATTAGCTAGTAGCGTCTTTAAGTTGGGTAAGTTAGTTTGGTCGGTATCAGTAGCGAAGCCAGGGATGACGCTCAGGTTGTTGAAGCTGAGGTCCAAGAACTCGAGCATCTCCATCTGATTGGAAGTTGGGTCCAGTGCTTGTAGCTTGTTATGACTGGCATTCAGTTGCTTTAAGCTGGTAAGGTGGTTCAAATTGGCAACTTGGATCAGTTGGTTGTTGGATAGATCCAATTTGGTAAGTGCTTTTAAACCAACGTTGCTTTCAGAACCGATATTTACTTTCACCAACTGATTGTGGCTTAGGTTTAAATCGTGCAAATTCAAATTCAGTACACAGCTCGGCATCTCACTGAATTGATTACGTGCTAGATTTAGAGTTGTCAGGTTCACCAAAGTTTGAAGGCTTGAAGGTAATGTCGAAAATTGGTTGTTGTGTAGCTAATTCCAAAAAGTTTAAATACAAACAATATACACATACTTACGTCGAGGCTCACCAACTCGGTAAACGTACTGCAAAATTTATCCGTCAATTCATTTATACTGTTGTCGGCTAAAAACAGTTTGGTCAAAGCGGGAATCTCCCACCACTTTATCTTACTGTCTTCCTCCAAGTCCAAGTCAGCTTCACGCTCTTCAGCTCTGTAGTACTTGTATAGTACATTGGGGACCTCCTTCAGATGCCTGTTGTTCAAAATAATTTGCCCTAGATAGTTGAAATTTAAAATCAGATATTCATTTGCAAATACTTACCGCCGCTCAAGTTCGCCTCTATAAACTTTTTGATAGCAGTACCGTCACTACTACCACTTCCATCTAAAAAATCGACGTTGTTGAAAGGGCTGTTGGTGGACTGTCGTTTACTCTTGGGTTGTTGCCAAGGCTTCATTGTATTCTATTTGAGATAGGCTCTTGTAACTCCTCCTTTCTAAGTTGAACTTTGTTTGGCCATTTTTGAAGTGATATCATTGGGTTGAATTGATGCTGGTATACCAGATTAGGCAAAGCGTTACGTTTCTGGTAAGCTGAGTTAGTATCAACAATTTTTGTAGGAAGTTGGACCTAATTCGTGGATTTTCAAGCTTTGGCACAGAAATTGATGGATTTGTTCCAAATGTAAAATTATTATTGGATTGTAAAAGCTAATTGGAATGATCATTGAGTTTGTCTGATTGAAGGCTGGCAAATGTGGATGTATATATCAGTTAAACCAGTAGCTAGAAACCGAAACTATATGAATTTAGGTATATATTTATATCAGTATAATACAAGTATATATCTACAAGAATTAGTTACTATTTGAGTTAAATGCTTTATATCTAGGCATCTCCATTTCAACTTTAAAAAATAGATGGCTATATTATTAGACTTTTGCTTTGAAGTGCAAGATAGAATAAACATTTTGACTTTAAAAAAGTGCTAGAAAGTTTCGTTCCATGTTAATTTATTTCAAATATCATAAATCAATCTTCAAAATTGAAAGTTCCCTATCTCAACTTTTGAAGCATCTGTAAATTTTTAAGCTTATGATCTACCAACTTTGCAAACTAAAGTAGATGAATGAAGTGTGGAGTTCCAAATTTCAATCAAAAGTCGGTCCGACCTTCCTATTATCCTTAATAACGGTAGAAAAATATAACAAAGGTAGTTCCACCCGACGCTTGAATACTAGGTTTCTAAGTAGAATGTTGGGTTGGAATTCCAAGTTGCCGAGTATAGAGCTCTGTTCAGAAATCCTGGGAGAGTTTTTACATTCAAACTTATAAATGTCCCTCAGTATATATGAATAAGATACTATATAAATTTAAGTCCGAGTCAAAATTAGTGGTAGCAGTCTGAGGGGTGTTTCCAACAACTAATGGATACTAAACCTTTGATGGGTGCAAAATTACGATAATAGTGTTTCATTTGGTGACGTAAGAACTCCTTCCATCGTAAACACTTTGTACATGGACAGAGGGTTGCAGAGTCGCATAAAATTAGGTTTCAAATCCAAAGCAGGTGCTGTAGAATAGATAAGGGAGTCGTATATTTATAGTAGGTATTCCAAAGTTTGACCAATGGTACCGACAACGCGATCAAGCGTACATTATAGCAACCCGTTAAAGAATGTTGGGTGATGTATGTATTTATTTTTATAGTTATGCTTGTGCCCGTACCTTTATAATCTCTATTCCTTTCATCCCTTCAAGCATATGCCTCTATTCTCCAGCAATTCACCAAATGCTATTGGCTCCATCGTTTCGGTTGATTTATAAAAAGGTTATTCGTTAGCTTACTAGGAAAATCTTTAGATTGAATTGCTTTTATCCAGAATTATATGCTTGAACCAGTTTCCTTTTGGTAGATAATTGCTTTAAGACAGGATGTTCGATATTAGGACGATGATTTCAGTTCAATAGGTCAGGGCAACTATTTAAACCTAACACCAAGCCAAAAGGTCTCGTGAGATAAGATTAAATAATGAGTAATAAAGTTACTAAACCATTAGTCGACAGCGAAGACCTGCAGGTAACTGGGGACTATTTAGTACCCAACCAGAAACCCCACCCTCAGTTAAATAGAGCCGTCAACGAAGTAAGTTCTCATGCCGGGCGCTCTGAGTTAACAGTGACCGACTACAACCGTAAGAACAAGGAAGCCAGCCACTTGAATATTCACGACATCGATGACCGCCACCTCAGTTCGGCCCAACGTTTTCACCGCAATATCAGTTGCTACCTAGCTGAATTCATCGGGACTTTGCTTTTAGTCCTCATCGGTGATGGTGCAGTAGCCCAAGGCATCCTCAACCCAGCCGCCAAAGGCTCAAGTTACCTGACTATCAACTTAGGTTTCGGACTTGGTCTCATGTTGGGTGTTTACATCGCCGCCCCATCATCCGGGGCCCACCTCAACCCGGCCATCACTTTGGCCAACGCTTTGTTCCGTAAGTTTCCCTGGTCCAAGGTCCCAGGTTACTTCTTTAGCCAGCTTCTAGGTGCGTTTGTAGCGTCCTGTCTCATCATGTTGTGTAACTACCCCGCCATCAACAACTTTGACGGTGGTATCCGTCAGACGGTTGGTGAGTTCGCTACAGCTGGTATATTTGCTACCTACCCTGCCCCCTATGTCCCCACTTACTTTGCCTTCTTCATCGAGTTAGTAAGCACCGCTTTGTTGATCTTAGGCGTCCTCACCGTGACTGATGCGAGACATGGTACTCCTTCTTGGATGGCCCCAATTGCGGTTGGTGGAGTTATCACTGCTATTGGTATGACTACCGGTTGGTTAACTGGGTTTGCCATCAACCCAGCCCGTGACTTGGGTCCTAGGCTATTCACCTTAGCAGCTGGCTGGGGTACCGACCCCTTTACAGCTTCCGACTACTACTTCTGGGTTCCTTTAATCGCCCCCTTCGTTGGCGCCATCTTTGGTATTGTCTTATACGATGCCGTAGTACCCCCACCTCTCGGTATGAGGAGTGAGGACTTGGCCGCTGAGGTTAACACTCAGGTCTAGCCGTGCTAGCTCCGATAGAACTGCATTCCCAAAATTTTTATTTTACAAGTGTTGAAAATAAACTTATTTCAATTTTCATATAGTTTGATAGTAATATCCAACTTCTTATAACCACACTTAGATACTTGAAATAATGGTATGAAGTTTAAACGTACCCAGGTAAGAGTATATGCTATAACTGTAAATTCGATAGCATATATAGTATCGACCCATCCATTTGAACTCGCTTGTAGCTTTTTGGAAGTTAGACCGATAATCTTCAAATCTTTGTTTTCAAGAGTTTAGGTGCACAATAGCTGTAAGTCATTGACCTTTTTAGTATATTATAATAAAGGACTATGTCACTTCTATAAGATTAAATACTGATGATCTGGCACTCTTAGGAAATATTTGGCGTAAACCATTACGGGATATCTTACATATATAAAATTCTAATATATCTACCTAGTGTAAACTGTTTCCTTGATCCCATATACCACTTTAATGTATCAGAAAATTATATATATGCTTGGAATTTCAGTTGATATCAAGACACATATTTCCATTAGCGAAAAATTATTCTGTAAATAACGTCAATTTAGTATGGATCTACAATAGGTAATTTCTGGATGGATAGGCTAAAAGGGTCTTCAATAATAAGCTAGAATAATGGCTATCAAATTAAGGCTGGCATAATAGTTTTAGAACGTCTATTGTAGTCAATTCCAATCAAATACACTTCTAATTTGCTTTTTACCGGTAAAATAGTATCACTTTGAGTACGAAACTATGGGTTTTAAAGAGTGCTTTAAAGTACTTTGAAAATATTTCTTCAAACTTTACATACCCCAGCTCATATTTAAACTGTATTGAATTAGTGTAACAGCTTATCTATTGTAATTTATGTTTGCATATATAGCTATACTAATATATGTCGATTAATTCAGAATGGCATTGTAAAGTTTCCAAGAAACTATGTTACTCCATTCTAAATTAAATATAGCTTAATTTCAAAGTTAAATATATGCTAGAATATATTTAATTTAGAATTCAATAAAAACCAAGAGATTTTAAAAATAAACAAACAAAATATTCACAAAGTATAAATATATAGTTCGAAAGACACGTATTAATGATTTAAAAACCTCTTTCATTTCTGCTTCTCCTGTTTTATCATATCAACCCCTACTATATAAAATCGGATGCAGTTGGTTAGTATATCCACTATTTGTAGGGCTATATATTCATTAAAACTACTGTATTGAAGCAATACCAGGGGATATACTATAGGAAAATTACATTACAATAAATATGGACCACTGCTTCCAAGCCTTGACTGAATTCCTAAAAACTCATCATCAACATTGATTATATTATATTAAATTTTAAATATATAGTTAATGCTATGTTTAGTTTATAATGAAACTATGTCTTTACAATAAATTCATATCGATTTCTAGAGCTTTACAACAATGATCATTCTATCTTATTCAGTATTCAAATTGGCGACTTTAATTGTATTTATACTTTTGTGCAACTATAAAGTAGTAAACAGTGCGACTGAAGGGTTCTATACTGTAGTCATTATTATGGTAAGTACTGCTATGATAAGTTTTATAATTGGTTTTCGTTTACATATTAAACTAATATAGCAGTAGCCAGGCCAACTCTAATCTTAAAAACCTAAATGTAATGCTATTAAAAATCGAAATACGTTAAATAATGTATGGTAGAATGGTTTGAATAAAATCTAATTCTATGATGATATCTCAGTAAAAGCAAATCTACTTGGAATAAAATTTATAGATTGAAAAACTAAATGTATGATTACAAGATAGAAATGATTTAAAAAAATAGAAAAATCTGATATAAATATTTTGTAAAAGCTTAAAGATTCACAAATTAGATCAAGTATAGATACTTATAGTCAAATTTCAAAAATTTTATTTATTTGTAGAAGAATAGTTAACCATAATTTATTGAAGCTAATATCTAGGAATAGAGTTAACTTTTATAAGCAATAATTTTCGTTCGAGTTGCTGAAAAATCTAACTAATGTTATAACTGTATTTTTGCAATCACAGGGTATTACGAAGGCTAATTTAGCCAACTTGTTTAACAAAACTAGTTACGCTACTTTGTATATATGCTTATATAAACTAAATTGTACATATATATTTTGAGTTTAAAATATAAAAGTTAATTTGACATATTGTTCATCAGTGCACTCAAATCAGATAGCTTACTATTTTTTAAGTTTATTATTAAATTGTATCTCCACTATACATTTTGACTCTCCAATAATAGTACATTATACACTTTTAGGATTATAAAATGAGATGTTCCCATTAACAAACATAGTTCCTAATTTCTAATAAACTAAGCTTTTTCAATAAATGTCCCTGCCATCAGAAATCCATTTAAGGCAAAGTCGGCATGAAATGTGCCATTGCTATGTCAGAATTGTGTCTTGAAAGTAAGTGGCACGAATCTAATATAGTAAAATGTGCTAATTCTTACATACTTATTGGTTAAAGCCAATTACGAAGTTGTATACAGTTTTTAATTTAAAGCTATAAAATTGCTATTATCAAATCATATAATTGTAGAGTTTCTATAGATCTATTTAAACTAAATATAGAGCTAAAGCTATTATCTTAACTATAGGCTAGAGGATTCATTTGCTTTATTGACTGATGACTACAAGAGCCTTCAGTGATTGGTAATAGAAGCACATGGAAAATTAAAGTTTATTAAATTCAAAAGTTTTGCTATGAAGCCTAAAATATTTTAGTATCGTTAATTAAATCTGCCTTAAATGTCAATTCCTCATCAATGCCTTGTACCTCTTCCTGAGAATTCTGACATAATTCATCAACTCCCATTAACTCCACTAGATATATGTTAGTACAAAGGGTATATATATTAATTACCTTCGCAGTAATCGTCATCGAAAATTACAAAAGGGACTTTCTCATTACCATCTTTAAAGCACTGTACAATAGCCATTTGAAGTGTAGGATCAAGAAGAAATGCTATGCAACTAAATATTCCAATTGAAGCTTCGTATATTAGCCATATCAGATCAATCAAAGTTTACCATTTCCAAGACCAGCCCAAATTAAAAGTGTATCGCTATTGTAGCCACATAAATTAGCTAAACTTTTTACGACGGATCCACTTAGACAGAAAAAGCAAACAATAGGGTAAAGGGAGCTAATGAATCGTTACTATATAGTTAAATTTTCAAAAATACATTCCTAGGATCAACTTTTTAATAAATTTTAGCTGTTCTGAGATATCTATAGTGTTACTTCCCTTCCGAATTGATATTAACAAGAGTGATCTCCTTGATATATCTTCTAAGCTTAACTATAACTATAAGAGCTATAAAAAAGCAATAAACCATGGTCACGAACATGACAAGCACCGTAAGGAAAAAATTTAAAGAATAGTGGTAAGGATATTTTGCACTTATATAGCAAATCTCATACTCATTTTTACCAAATACTCCTAGTACTAAACTAATTAGGGCAGTAAAAGTATCAACTTACAGTAAGGTGGGACTGATAGAACGAAGGCCAGTATAATTGAAACGAACCAATAACAGTATTCCCAGTTGGAATTGAACTCTACTTTGTTAATAAAAGTCAGTTGAAGGTTGACTGCTATCGCTATGTTTAAAAAACAGTAAAAATCCTTTCCGAATACGCTGTAAAACTCTAGGAGCTCGCATGTCGGCCCAGCATGTGTTTTAGAGTACAAAATATTGATAATATGGTTGAAAAAGTTGGTCAAGGCTATACCAGTTTGAAGTCGAAGGCTGATACGGTTTATAAAATCCCTTCTATAACAGACTACTATTTTTAGTGCATGGTGTACCAAGAAAAATTACATAGTATACTCATCAAAATTACTGGGACAGTTGTAAGGACAAGGCTGCTATACTCGATGACGGGAACAACCTGTTGGAAGATGTACCTAAATACGTTTTCATTTTGAACGTCTGCCATTTAAGAGTTGAGTTGGGAATAAAAGTTTAAGGTTGAAGCATTTATAAAAGTTGCTATGATTTATAAGCATTGTGCACAAAGGGATGAATAAATTAAGCTATTCTCGTGGCTAGTTAGTTGTCTTTGTAGCCAATGGATTTTAGTTTACTCACAACTAATTAGTCACTTGCGTTACCTGGTTATTAAAGTTTTCAAAATATATATCCAATAGTATCCAGCACTTTAACTGATTCAACAAGTTTAGTTTAACTTAGTATAGTAATGAATTTTTGACAGCTTTTACTCATCAACTTAGACTCAACATTTAAGCATAATCAACTTTGACGTCAAATTCCAACCAAATGTAAATTATATAATTATAGAATAATCGAGTTACGATTGGCCAGTAGCATAGATTTATAAGTAAGGTTTGAGTATCAGCTAAATTTGCGGTTAATGGTCAATTTTCTGCAAACTTATTAATAGGTTGGGAACTTTATTCTGCAGTTAAATCAAAAGTACTTTGTGCTTTCGAAAGGTAGAAATAGGGCAAACTTATAATACAAAATTTGGCACGCTAATATCGAACTATAATAAGCAAAATAAAGCTAAATATATATATACGAATAGCTAAATGATATAATATAAAATAAAAGAACTTTGGATAATTTATACCAAATACCTGTACGCTTTCTAAAGATCAAAAGGCTTCTCTTGCAATAATTAGAAACAACTTCATTATATATAAGTATTACTATCTTTCCCATACTGCAAGCTTAATAAAATATCAATAAATACATACAAGAATAAAAAATGATATTTTTAAAAGATCAAACTATTCAAACGATATTAAATTTTATTATGCTTGAATGTATACGTGATACAACTATTCTATAAAGCAAACATTATATGTTCGATTGATTGAAGTTAAATAAAACCAATCATTATTTAGAAATTTATGATAGAGTTTATCTCAAAGTTCTAAACTAATTAAAATGCTTAGTTATAATACGGTTCATTAAAGGTTTGTTGTTTGTATCTTTTTGAAGTAGCTTATATATAAAAAGAGGAGTACTATAACTTAAAAAAAGAAATACATTTTCTATTCAAAAATATAGTTTCACTAATTATTAAAGGCAATTTATGAACAGATGTAAGTACTTTAAATGTTTAATATATAGAAAACTAGGATTGAATTACAAATATATATATGCACTTTTTAAAATCTGGCCAGCTAAAGAAATAATGCTAGCATCTTCCTCTACCTTCCTCCATTTACATTGAAATAGAAACAATTTGTAAAACTATACAAAATACTACTACTTGTCGGTTCAAAGTTAGTGAAATAAAGTGTGATATAAAAGTATTTCTCTTAAGGGTACAGCACTGATTGGTCGATCCCAAACAAAGAACCGAAAAATACGGTACTAGTGCTTCTATCTGAACCTTGTTGGGAAACTGGAAATTCTATTTGGCCAAAAGAAAGCTTGGAAATTTGAAATATTATCAATCGCATATAAACCATAACCTAGTTTTCGGTTATCAGTTTCGATGCTCAAGTAGTTATACAAGGAGGTTACATACGAATAATAAATGATAACTAATCCATGCCATTATGACCGTTTTTTTATTACCAAGTCATCTTATCCTATGGAAGTATACGTACAGATGGGTGCATAACTCTAGGAAATTCTTGGACCGCCCTTCAGAAAAAATATTTCTAATTAGTTCCATTTAGCAAGCAATGGGTTGCAATAAAAATCAAAGCCCATCACTATATAGATGTATCAAGGGATGGAACTTCAGTTTGTACCATTTAGATCAAGTTCTCTGTATTATAATTAGAGTAAGCGGGAATTGGTATATCTAAACCTAATACCATTTTCTAATAGATGAGCAGATTTTTATATACTGATGCTAAACTTTCGAAAGTGAAGAGGATATTCTGCTTATGGCTAGTTATAAACCTTATCTACATTGTGGATTTAGGATACTAGTAAAAGTTTTGAGCTCAAGTTTTGACGAGTTTAAATTGTACTCAGACCCAAAATACTTTTTTAGAAGTATTCGGATCACGAGGCTTGAAATTTTCATTTTGTTCATGGTAAGAAGGAACTTCAATATGTTCATTTTTAGAAACTCAGTTCTTAAATTATCCAGTTTGAGAGTAGGTTAGTAATAGTTTAGTTGCGTGTAATCTATGTAAACTCCACTTGGAATAATATCCTGAGGATAGCTATCCTTATAAAACATATTTATACAAGCTATAGGCAACTATAACAAACAATTTATCTATCTAACAATATCCGACTTTATGCAAGAGTTTGAAACAATTTAAATAGACGGTACTGCGTTTACCCGGTGATGTCTTAATATATTGAAAGGTATCTACCAAGAACGTATTCTATAAATTCTTTGCTCTACTTTCTAAGTTTGATGGTACACATGATTGTAAAATTTCCACTCTACAATCTGATTGTCATTTTTAGTGGATTTATCTTGATAACGAGAAATGGATAGATCAGCTAGAAGATTCTGATGGACATTTGCAAAGCGGTATCAACTTTCTCTTTTTGGTATATTGTAAGTTGAAGCAATTTACAACCAGATCAACATATCTTTGGTTTTTCAATTCCCACTACCTCAATAATTTGGATGAGAGTGCATAGCAAAATTATAAATTTTCCGTTACAGCTAAACTAAAGTAGAGGTTAAATATCGAGTAGATATAAGTATAATTCATATAAAAAACAATTAAAATAGAAAGAACTTACCGATGTTGTTATTTCATACTTTTCCATTCCATATTTTGTTTATATAAAGTTAAAAATACATATAGTAGATAATACAAGTACGAATTTTACTCCAGCTTTTATGTGAAATTTTTTAGTTTTATGATTATATGAAATTTAATAGCGATCAACTCTTCTGTAATATACTTATTAGATATTGTAGATATAACCGTACTTATAACAAAAGTATGTTATTTATAAAAATAAAGCTTTACTATATTATATACAACTACTAATAAAATATATACTTATCTAAAAACTTAGCTTATAAGTTTAACACCTTTTAATATTCTATTGAGGGTTATGACAAGTTGATTATGGCTTAGGCTTCATGGAATTTCCAAAAGATGTGATCTTTAGTATAAAGAATCTTTAAGTCGCTTCCCAGGAATTCTTATAAAAACTTTACAAAGCTAGGTTAGTCACTTTTCAACACACTATCCGCCTATTAGTAAAATAAACTTTTACTCAAGGTTTAATGTCCACTTTATAAGAAAAATAGCATATACGAACTTCTATAAGAGGCTTATTTATAGTAAAACTAAATTAATGAAATAAAAAATATATAAATTCATTAAAAATGATTCCCATGTTTCCGATTAGTGAAGTATAAGAGAAAGGTTGATGAATCCTGGTGAAATATCTAAAATTTGTGGTGATACTGGTTAAGAAAGTAAAAATAAAATTGAGTAGGTGGAAATAACGTCGTAAGTACCAGTAAAGGTAGTGAAAGCAGGGGTCATAAAATTTCAAAGACTTTTGGAGCTATCGAATATTAAAATAGTTTGAAGTGAAAAGTATTGAGTTTTAATGAAAATAGTGGTTGTTAGGATAACGCCATAGTTTGTTAAGAAAAAAAGTAAAGCTCTGCTGGGGCTTGATTTGAAGATTAGTAAAGTATACAGTTAAAAGCTGTAAATCTGAATGGGAGAGTGGCTGATTTTTAAATCCATATTTGATCTAGATGCAAGAAAGAAATGGTGGTGAGGCGAGCAAAATATTAGAGAATATTACCAGGGAAATTAAAAGCCATTGAAAGGTAGCTTCTAATTTAAAGATGAGTAGTTTCAGCTAAAATAGCATTAATCTCGTTGAGAGGCTAATTCTGTTCAGTCTGTTCTTTAGGAGAGATCAATTCAACTACAAGAAAAGCTATTATATATATATATATTATTTACTATTCTGAATAGCGTTTCTGCTTTTTCTCCAGGTAAAATATTTTTCCTTGACTTCATTGAAACAGTTCATAAAAGCAATGTGGAAGGTAGGATCAAGGAGCAAAGCGAGGTAATTCAAAGTACCAGTGATAGCTAATTTGTTAATTTAGCTATAAAAGGATATGTTACCGTTTGCGAACCCTCCAAAAACCGCCAAGAAATCATTGTCGATTCCAGCCAAGTTGATAATCGATTTAATAACAAACCCGCTAAGACATGGAAAGCAAATCAATGGATATAAGGATCTATTGAGGATTAGTACCTTTTAGACACAAAAATTACACTCTTAAAATTAACTTGCGCAGAAATAGCTCAAACCTGGGTCTATTTCTAATAACATCTCCAGTCGGCTGGTGAGCATTTTCATGTAGAACCCGAATGCTATTTTCAGGTTAAGGATAACGTAAGTCCCAATAACAAGACAGTATATCATAGTGGTGAGCATGATAACTACAGCGGTGAAAAAATTCAAAAGAATTTCATGCTTATAATGGGTACCGATATAGTAATACCCACTTTTGCTTTTTCCAAAGATCTCTAAAGCTAAGTTTGTTAAAATTATGAAAATTTTCTGTGTACCGTAGGGTGAAATGACGATAATTAAAGAAGCTACTATAGGAACAATCCAGTAATAGCATTTTCAGTTTGGATCAAAAATTTTGTTATCTACTAACACAAATTGTAAGTTTACAGCGATGAAAATATTATAAAAGCAGTAGAGGTCTCTTCCAAGCATCCTATAGAAACCCAGGATTTGACAAATTGGACCATAAGAATATTCAAAACATAGAATTGCGACTATATGGTTTGTCGGATCTACTACAGCGATTCCAGCTTGAAGACGCAAGCTGATTCGATTCACTTGATTTTGATTATAAAAATATTATATATTTACTATAAGTATACTGTAAAAGCTTATATAATACGACCATCATACCAATGGGGATAGTAGACATTGCTGTACTTGTATATCCTATATATGGGACGATTTCGTAAAACACTCGTTTTATTTCATTCGTGGACGCGGCTTCAGACATATTGGATGGTGAAATGCTAGCTGGTTAATTATTGTTGTAAAATGCTACGAGCCTTTTGTTTCAATCCTTTAGCAGTATTTATACTTTTTTATGATAAATTTCAGTGAAATTTTAAAAATGCTTATGGGATATTACATTTAAAATAGTTAAATAATGATCGAAATACAAAAAATCTTTGTTCTCAATTGTATTGTTGATAATATTTTTATAGAATATATGTCACTATAAATTGATAAGACCAAGTATACTCGGTATTGATAACGGTAGTTCCACGATTCGGCTACAACTACCATAAATGATTGCAATACAATGTGATATGGAGCGTCGATATCCAATGCCTATATATGAGTTTTTGAGAACCCACCATTAGTAAAAGGATTTATTAATTCATTACCTAGTAGGACTGTTCTCACTGACGCGGAAGGTCCTTTACTGTAGTAAAAGCTTTTATAAACCCACTTTTATCGAAGATAGAAGATGCCTTCATACTGTTAATCTATAACTAAAAGTACTTTTTATTTTTGAACTTAATAGCTTTGGCTTTTTATTGTACGAGATTTAGGATCAGACCAAGATCTAATCCCAAAATTTTTTGAAGAGGGAATTGAACTTGAAATTTGATAAGATGTTCCAACCATTTGACCAAAATCAAATTTATAGTTCAATTTGCAATTAATAATAAAAATAAGAACCTATCTTTTTGGAAATTTAAGTATTACTTTAACATATAATAGTAGGATTGAAAAGATCTCATTAGATATATGTGTGATCATTGACTCATTAGGATTCTGAGCAACATTAGTAAGAGGACAAAAGTTCTATCGATCAGCGTGAGCTCTATATTTATTAATCATGAAATGTATATATTTGAATACATTCTAAAGTCATGTCAATCAACTACGCAAAACGATGCCTGTATAGTACTGAAAATAAATCCTACCTGTATTGCTATAAGCTTTTATTAGCTTATTCATACTATTACTTATAACCAATACCCGGTATCAAAAAATTTTAAATATATACAAATTATCTGATACGAGTGACTATAATAAAAAGAGCTAAATTCAGAAATTTACAAGGAAACTATGGACTCTGTACTATTCTTTTTCCAAAAAATAGTTTATTTTGAACACACATGTCCTTTAATTACTAAAAAATTTAAAAATATCAAAGTTGATCAGCTCAAACTCATGTGAGTATATCCTATATTTAGAATATCTTATATTTCTTTAATGTAGATGATGATATGGAAATATAAAACGAAAAGAAAAACCTCTTAATACAATAGAAAATTGTAAATATAAGTTTTAGAAATAGGAACATCCTGATAAAGTAAAGAGCTGTAAATTTTTTTTAAATTCCTGCCAGTATAATGAACTTACCTATTATAAGTATTTTCAAGTTATATTTAAAGCCAATTTGCTACATGTCAGTTCACCAACCGAAAATATAGTCCTAAATATTAGAAGTATCGTTAAACTAGGTACACTTTAGCTGTATTAAACGTTTTTCCATGTGGCATATTTCTATATATACTTTCAGGCTAACTACTATCAAGTACTAAACACAAAAGATCAAATTTTTATTGAGTTCGAATGCTGAAGCTTCAAACAAAATAGAATTCGATCTAAATCAGTAATTTAACTTTATATATTCGACGCACATAATTACACAAGTCTCTATTAAGCCCATTAAAATATGTCCATAGTTGAAATTTTTTATGCAAATATGGAAAATTCAAGAAAGTTAAAGACTACTAATCTAAAGTAAATGGCTATTTTATTAACAAATATATATAAGAATGTATGTTAAACTGTGTACCATAATTTTTTACTAGAGTATTCAAATTAGGCAAATAGCTTATCAAAACTACTGGTCAAAATGTAAACATATGATTTAAATAGAGAAAATTTTAGATGAGAAAGTTAGTAAGAAAGCGTCTACCTTTGTTTAAATAGATATACTCAAATAATACAGCATAATTCAAATATAATCATGTATATAAATTATATTTTTGTTATAAAATCGAGTATTTATATATATGCACAAGCTGTTAATATTGTTTATTAAGAATATATATTTTAGTTTCGGGGCTTAAACCAAGTGTTTTATTCAACTAACACTATAAAAAGTGAGAACCGTATTTTTACAAGATATACTTACATATACTATCTAACATTATGTGCTTTCTGGGTTGCTTTTGTTAAAAGATCTTTTCTACTAAAACCAACATCAAGTAAAAGCTGATAGTATCCTGTTCATATATACTGCAATTTATTGTATTCAATTTTAAAAAACTACACAGTATATCAGTACAAGGTAGTAATCCATTTATTATTTGGCTGCTGCCATTTAATAATTTACCACATCTAATAGATTCGATAAACTAGTCACTAAGAAAGTATGCACCTATTTCAAAGATATTCTAAATCGACTAAAGTAATTTAATTTATACAGTATTTGAGTATGCTTCTAATAACAAAAAACAAATTGAATTATAAATACACATTTTATGCAATTAAGGTATATCCGAACTTTCTTTTCAATTCGAGCTTAAATAAAGCTGTTAATGGGCAAAAAGTATAACTACCAGAAACTAGGTAAACTCTCCCAACAAAATATAATTCAATTTTTAAGCAAGATATCTGAAGCTACATCCATGAGTGAAGTAAAACGAGTATTCTACAAAGTTGTGCCGTACATAGGATATACAAGCACAGCACTATCAGTCATCCCACTTATCATGGTGGCTTTATTATGTAAATTTTTAAAGACAATCCTATACTGACTTCCAATAGTCTTTTATAATCGGAGCCTAGTAAATCGAATCAGCCTGTGCCTTCAAACTGGTATCGCCTTATTCAATTTCACTAATCATATCGTTACAATTCTATATTACGGATATCCCTCCGATTCAAGTTTCGGCAGTTCCTAGGTTTCTACAGGATGTTTGGAAGAGACCTCTACTGCTTCCTTAATATTGCAATTGCTGTAAATCTACATTTTGTGTTTCTGTGTAGCAAGCGGTTCAATCCTAAATGGGAGTACTACTACTGGATCGTCCCTGTGATATTGGGACTTATTATCTCTATTCCACCTTATGGTATATAGAAAGATGTAAAATTTTAACAATTTAGTTTAGGGATCTTTGGAAAAAGCAAAGGTGAGTATTGCTATATTGGTGCTCATTATAAATATGAAATTTTTTGAACTTATTCACTGTTGTAGTTACTATACTCATTACTACGATATACTGTCTTGTTATTGGTTTCCTCGTAATTATAAAGTTAAGAATATGGATTCCCTTAGCTCTGTCAGTATCTTCTCGGAAGGAAATAGTCAACTCAGCATCTCTTTGCAACAGAAGTTTGTCAAAAAACTTATCCTAAGAATGTAAGTTTAGCTACTGTTCATATTTAACATTTTATAGCTTGCTATATCCTTTAGTATGCTTCATCTGCCTTAGTGGATTTGTCGTTAAATCTATCTTTAATTTGGCTGGAGTGGATAACAATTTCTTAGCCGTTTGGAGAGGATTTGCCAATGGTAACATATTCTTTATAATTAAACTAACAAAGCAGCTATTACCGAAAGTTTGAACTGCATTGCTTTCCTCCTTGATCCTACCTTCCATCTTGCTATAGCTCAGCTATTTGAAAATTTTCGACCCAAATATGGAGCTTCAGTCAAGATGTAGCCCAAGATAGTAAATCTATACCTTTTTCTGTAGCTAACCTTACATAGTTGAATTCAGCGCTATCGATCAAGAAGAGCAAAAGAGAAAGGATTCGCATGTTACTGTCACAGTTTTATTGAATGCTACTAAGATATTTTAATAAATAAGGTATTATATTCTATTTACTATATACCATTTATGTTTAAATTTATTTATTTATTTTGTCAGTACATTAGCATTTTTAACATGGGATGAAAAATGCTCAGGTTATAGAAAATTTCAGATAATCACCATAATTTAAAAAGATTGAGTAACTTGTGTACATTTTTATTCACATAGACCAGAGATGCTGAAATTTGTCCTGCACCATGAAGTTAAAGCTAACAATGTGAGTAGTTTGCAGGCTAGAAAATATTGATAACAATTAATTTAATACATTTTAAGACTGAAAGCAAAATAATAACTTACAAATTATAGTCATAGTTGTGGATTGTATTTGTTTTATATTTGCTGTACTATATATATTTAAAAAAACTAATGCAGTGTACGTAGAAAATCTTTGCTTAAGTCAACATAACGCCCCATTTTATTTATAATAGCTATAAAATGTGAATACAAAATACTTTTCCGCTAAATATTTGGATAAAACTCTAATTTAATTTGTGAAAACCCACTTGAAATTCTTAATATCACTTGACTTTACTATAGCATATTCTTTCGAGTCCGAGTTATTAAATAACTTTAATACCGCTTTGTAGTACCCATCAGGTTTTCTATCTTCATTAATCCCTAGCTATCACCCAGATACTAATGAGCAACTAATATCTACAATTATCTGGTGGAATCTCTCTAGCAAATAGTAACCCTTAACTATTATCACTATCAAGTCATCACAAAGGTTTAAAAATGGAAATTAGATTGTGGACTGAAAGCTATAGCTCTCAAATATAGTTTAATTTAGAAAGCAAAATAAAAACTTCTATAGAACGTTTCTGCAGAATATTTTTTGATAAATTAATATCTTTCCAGGTAAACGTTCTACTACCGACTTTAAATTGATTTCAGATATTTTCAGCAGAAAGGACATTGATACTAGATATATGGGAATAGTCACTGGTATCTTGTGAAAAAGTACTTCAATAGAGCTTATCATTCCCAGGTCATTACTCCATCTGACAAAACTGTAGACCACATTCAATAAAATCATTATGAACGGAATTTTGTAGTCGAATTGGAATGGCAGGTTCTAAAAATGGATATACTAACTATTTTTACCTACAAAATAAAGACTTAAAATTTGACTCGAAGCCTTCTAAAGAAAGTAGTTTTGAAAAAGACAGAAATACCTATACCATCAATATCTGAAATAAATATCTCTCGCTAATACTCATCATCTGCTGTCTAGATAATATCCATAAACATACTTAAAGCGATATCCACCTCATTACTATGGGTGAAACATGAAGTAGGAGACTATTGCCTCTTTTTAAAAGCATTTATAGTTTTAAATGGATCGCTGCAAAATTTCAACAAAGGTATACAAATATATCTCTTATCTCTTAAAAACATAGCACAGCTTATTCTTCGCCCTAAATTTTTTCAACATGCTCTGCCATCTATTATATAGTAGTTTATTGGAGTTTTTTGACCTTTGTCGGATAGGTTGGCCAAGTTTTTTATCGATAAATAGCATTTCCGGAGCAATATATTGAATGTAGTATAAGCCGGAGAAACAATTTCAAGAACAAATTGTTAAAAGCATTGTTTCAATTTAGGATTAAATATTAGAAGTTGATTGGATCTAAGTTAGCTTACTATATGCGAATAAATTAAACTGGTAAAGGGTTAGTATCAATAGATCCATATTTAATGACGTCATATGCCTTGATGAATGGTCGGATCTATTAAGCCAGATAAAAGTTGATGACCAATTCCGAAATTTGTTAAGACATCCATATATAGTCAAAGGTGTTCGTTGTTATCTAGTATGCTTTTAAGCCTACAATTCTCATCCGTTTCCTACGATTGCTCATTTAGAAAGTTACGATGGGGTAAATATATCTAATATAATAGAGCCAAGATCTAGACATTTAACTATATTGAGAGGTGCCCAAGAGCAAGTTTCACTTCTCTTGCCTATTTTTTCATTTAAAGTACGATAAAATCTTGTCTTCTTTGTAATTTTAGATCCTACATAGATGGAAATAGGTGACATGGACCTTTTTGTCTATAAAGAAAACAAAAAGATTGAGAATACTACCATTTCTTATAAGAGCGATATAGCTCTACGAGCCGTACTTAAATTGGACAGCTGGAATACTTTGTTACTACCAATTTTATAGAATAGGAATATTACTCAATTTTATGTGTAGAGATTTATACCAAGTAGCTTTAAGTTACTATTGGCTCGATTTTAAGTGAAGGCTTTCCAAATGGGGCAATGTTCAGCTAAAAGAACTAATTTAATGGAAGTAGCCTACCTTTGTAAGTGATTTAACTTATATACAGTCACCTTTAGTTCTATAGGAACTTGATTAAAAATTGATATCCTCGAAATTTTTTTAAGTTTACCAATCCCAAAGTACAAGTAGCAAGATTTATTATCACTTTACAGTGTATTGGTATTGCATGTGGTAGCTCTTGAACCTTGTCTATCGTAATTATTTTTTTGAATGTAAATGGACGAGGATTACCTACTTTAGATAGATTCTCTGTAGGTTTTCAAGGTATATTTCATTACACTTGTATTTTTCAATACATTTACTATATTCTTTTACCTTTAAATTTATATGTTGAGAAGCTTATCTATTAATTAGTAAACAAGCCCAGCTAAGTCTATTTAATGGCCGCTTACTTATAAGATTTCTTGGTAGCGATTGATTATAATTTGAAGCTTCCTATTTTCACTAATACTATGTGCTAATGGTTTACATAATACTTTGAATTTTTATCAATAAAGCTTTTCCATTTACTATAGACTTTTTCTCAGTTTGATGGTGACTCTTGCCAAGTTTTAATATTTTCTCTCTAATTTAACTAATGAATAAGCTCGAAAATAATTACTACTTAATTCAAATATTATATATTAAAATGTGTCATTATCATATAGGTCAAAATTAAGTTTATTATAAGCACGAAAGACTTCAGCAACTGAAATTTAAGCTTGAGCAAAACTACATCCTAAAATATACTATTTGAATCTTTTAAGTTCTATAAATCTGTAAACTTTATATATGAATATATTGAGTATTGAATTGAGCTGACATTTACAAACGCTTGCAAAATTCTGCCAAATTTAACCTTATCGATACTAAATATAATAACTTTGTGTTTTTATAGGCTATTGAAAGTCGATTAGACTAAGCTAACCGACTCAAATATTTTAGTTAAATAGAATTAATGGTAAAACAAGAAATATATAGATGGGAAAGGGTAAGTAATGATACTAGGTTGTTACATGAATATTTTTAGTGGCAGGACTCGATATTTAATAGGAAACCGATCGACTTAAAGGCTGAAGCTGATAAAATTTTGATATGGAAGAAAAGGCTCTGAAGTTGTTTTGAGCGACTTTTTGAAAAGCAGAAGAGGTTGCTGGGGTAAAACTTAAATTAAACCCAATGGATCAAATCAAAGTCTAGCCGACTACAATTTGAGCTGGAGGTATTCAAGGATACAGTTTTTAATCCATATGTTATAATAAATACAGAAAAGTAGGATTAGGGTCAACACGAAGATTCGACCAAGTGGGGTGAAGAGGATATTAGAATTAGGGATGTCAAATCAATATTTAGTTGAAGGTATATAAGAAAAAAGAACTTAAATTTTAGTAGCTTATATCATAAGTACACCGTAACCAATTTAACTAAGTGCTTTTGGTTTTCATCAAATTTTATCCATATGTATACATTGCAAGTTCATTTTGCAGCTAACATAGTTTATCACCATCGATCTGTCAAGGGTTTAAATGTATTATACTAAAGGAGGTTATCGATACAGCTACATAAAAACTATGTCTATTAATTATGTGACAACCTTGATTGTTACAATTCTTAGTATGAGGTTATCAACCTATTTTCTTTGTATCATCACATCATTTTTCTCTTACCAACTTTCGATTTTTCTACTCCTCATTTATAGCTATTTTCAATCAAGAATCTGTTCTAATTAGATATTCTTGATTATTTTTATAATTTCCATACTCTTAGTTTCAGCTATAATCTAGGAACCCTAACTATCATCAGCATAATATCTTGATGTCGGAATTTTGATAATCAGCAAGTATTATCAAGATACAGAAAGGGTATTTAAACCCTTGGGATGCCATTAAAGGCCTACATCTTGACAACGCTCCGCCTTGCTATTCCATAGCTGCTATCTACCCCTAATTCCTAGCCATAGCTGTTACGACAGCTTGATTTTGCTTCTTAGTTCTGAATAAAATCTTGTATCTTTATTCGCCTCCCTGTTTCAGCATACTACTCCTATGTGGTCTAATCCCTCTGTCCTCTTTACCTTTTACTACCTGTTAACAACCCTTGCAATCCTTGGATCTCACCTCCTTTGGACGATTAATATTACTAATACATTTAACTCCTTCGAATCAATCTTAACCTACCAGCCCATTCCTACTTTTGATTCTAATACGATAGCACCAGCTGTTACCCAATCCTCATCTGATAGGCTTCTTCTTGTCCAACCCCAGTTCGTACCCAAATCCCAATCTATTTCCTCCTGGAATTGAGATGTGACTATCATTGTGTGGGTGCTCTTTATGGTGTATCTCCTTTACCTGGCTATCCAACCTGCCATCCAAAGAGTCCAGGCCTTTATCATAAATGCAGTGATGGGTTTTAGTTTCTTTTTTCTAACCTATCATGTCATTAGCTCACAATATAATGCCATCATTAGTTGGATTCAGCGGCACTTCCCTGGACCTTACATTAATTACCTAAAGGAGAAGGGACCTAAGGATAGCTATAATTGCTAAGAGGTAAAAAATGGCAAAAAGAGCAGGAAAACTAGATTAAGTAATAACACTGCTGATAAATTAATATATTTTCCAATTATAAGGCTTTATTCAAGGGCTGAGAAATAGAATCCGATGGTAAATAACAGCTAAGAGTAGTGACTAAAGGATTTACATTCCTCTTTGATATTTTATATGAGCAATATTTGGTATATTTAAGTTTATTCATAATAATAGCCAAGCTATTATATAAATTAATTAAACTTTGACCAAGTTTTAGTCAAGCAAAGGCAGTGATAATAACAACTGCTATGTAAGGAAATCTTCCTAAACCAGCTACAGTCTCGCTTAATAGCCAAAATTCAAACTAGATCCCAGACTGATAGACTATTAATCTGTATTTTCCTATCAATACTAGAAACTCCCTTCCCCTTTAGTAGGCATTAATCGTTTAACTTGGATTGATGGCTCTTTAACCCCTACATCATTTAAAGTTGGTGAGGATCCACTAGAAGAGTCCAATGGATATTGACACTGAAGATTAGGTAAATGTAATTACAGTTCCCAGAGTACTGATTACTAATATGAGTTATCTATATAAGGCCTACGGTGAGCTTAGTAGTAGGTTAAGTAATTATTAAATAAACATCTTAAAATCATTTGGTATTTTCTTCTGCTATCGACATAGTATAGACTCACTGTGGTAGTATAGTTTAGATCTGAGAATTGGCATTTTCTCTAAGCCAGATAATAGCCCTGACCTGAACCGAACAGGACCGAGCTTTAAATCTTCCTTTTAACCAATGAACTTAATGACGCTCCTTGGCTTCATCGTTACTATTAGAGTATTACTATCCGCTCACCGCCTCTGGATCAAGTTCTAAGCACGAGCTTCCTCTATATATAGCCTTATCATCAAACTTTTAGCCTGTATAGAATACTGGCTACTTTTTTCTCTTGGCCAATCCCAGCTGGTGAGTGTTTATTGTGGATGCTTTCTAACATGCTACTGGTGAGCTTATAGTTATCAGAACTCTAGTATTGAATGTTATAGTACTGATTTTTGGAGTTCTTAAGTTATAATCAGGGCTAAGAGAAATAAAGTAATTACAGTAATCAATAAAATTTGATGAGTAGAGCAGGTTTGTGTTTGGAAACGTCCACCAAGAACGCTTACCAGTAGGAGTTAGCCAGGCAGCAACAGTAGCTAATATTCCATACAGGCTAAAGAAGTTAACAAAAAGGCTATACAAAGAGGAAACTCATACCTGGAGTCTGATTCAAAGGTGGCGAATAGACAGGAATACTCCGATTATAGCCGTGAGGCTAAGGAACGTAGTCAAATTCATTGGTTTAAATTGAGTTCTAAGATTCGGTTCAGGTCAGTGCAGCTCTCAGCCTTGGAGAGATGCAAATTCTCAGTTCTAAATTATACTATGCCAGTAGCAGAAGAAGAGATCAAATTATTCAAGACGTTGATTTAATAATTACTTGACTTACTACTAAGTTCACTGTGGACCTTATATAGGTGACTCGTCTTTAGTAGTAAATGTTCTACATACTGGTGATTAATGTTTATCTAAGCCCCAGTATCAAAATCCATTGAGTTCTTCTGGAGGATTATCGTTAACTTTAGAGAGTGCAAAGATTTAGGAGCAGTCAGTACGAAGCTGATCACTTAATTCCTGCCAAAAAGGAGAAATCTCTAATCTTGATAAGAGAATAGCGACTAGTCGTCTAAGTCTGGGTATAATTTGAGTTCTAGCTATTAAGCGAAATTACAACTGATTTGGAAAGGTTTCCTTATAGTTTGTAACCAAAATTATTTACTAATTAGAAGTTTGGAAGGTAAAAAGTTAGAGAAAATTGTCGCGAAGGATCAGGTCTATAATCTAATTATAGAACTGTAACGACTAAAATTGTTACAGGTAGCCCATATTTGCACTACTATCTAACAATGTACTTTGGATTATATTTTTATCTCTCACTTATCCTTTTATCATGCTTTAAATCTCCACCTACTCTTTTCCTATTACTTCAGCTAGTTTCCAGTTCACCTAGTTTTCCTTTTATGGATGCAGTCTGTTTAAACTTGATTTCAGATATTCACCGTTTGCCACGGCAAATTAATTGGGTCTTAACTTCTGTGATGTATCATTATAATTAGGGTACATATCCCTTTCTTTATATAAAAGAATCCACTTACATACTGCTAAGCTATAGCTTTCTCTTGATCTATGATATATATATCAGCTCTCGCACAGAAAGAGAAGATTTTTCAAGGGTTTTTTGGGTTTTAGATTTAGGCTTGGGCAGTTTGATTAAATATTTTAAAAATTTATAGCCAATAGTTTTGCAATAGTAAATAACTTTAGGAACTTTTATTGGCCATGGAAAGCAAGGATAAAGAAAATACTCTCTGTATTAGTCAGCTCACAACACGACTACCTATATCACGTTCTATGTCGAAAGGCCCATCAATTCTAACCGAGCCCACTCGACTGGGAGCCCAAGTCGGTGACCAATACTCGGCGAGGACAACTAACTCACATTATATATTGATCTCATCAAGCAACGTATGTCTTTAATTAGTTGAGGAGTTTTATTGAAATTATATGGAACGCAAGTTAAATAATTAATATTCAAACTTTTGAAGATATGCTCATATTTTCACGATAAAGTTTAAATTATTGAAATCTCTTAATAGGTATTTTTTAAAATTCATGGGGGAAAGTAGGTATACTCACGAAGTTTAATATTTTGATCTAAGCAGAAATGTAAGAAAATTCAAGCTATCAGTAAGGGCTAATAGGTTGGCTTGATGATAAAGATATTGTTAGCATTTGCAATCCTAGGTCAAGCTATTAAAAAACTAATATCTACGGCAATAAACTACATAAAATCTAACTAGAAATAAAGCAAAATAATGGATAAAGCATGTATTTTATTATGATTTAGTATTTATGTGCAAAAAAAGTTATTGAAATGATTTTAAATTAAGCTTTAACGTTTATTAGTAACATTATAGTTCTTACCTTTTACCAATGCAATATTAGAGGTAAATACATAGCTCTCTTGTTTTATTTAGCTACAAAAAATATATAAATTGTAAAAATATACTCATACATATAAAGCTTTCCAAGGTAAAAGCAGCCGATAAAAATAAGCACATATGTTACTAAATCAAATACAGTAATTTTGATAGTTTATCAAAGTTCTGTGAGGTACTCATATAGTTACGAAGTTCTATATAGCATAAATAGTCTAGTAAGAGTGCCTCCACTTAGGACCGATGGTTTCACTTCTGAGGAATGGAAAAGATAAAACTTTTAAGAACACATCAAAAGGCTGAGAATTTTCACATTGGACAGGGCTTGGCTATAATTAGTTACCAGCAATAATGCTCATTAAATGTGGTAATGCGACGCCAGTTTCAAAGTTTAAGCTGAGATGGGTTTGTTTCGAACTTGTAGCTGCAAACAATAAGGTTTACTAAGTCTAGCAGTGTGCTATTAGTTTGAAGATAGAAGCTAGTTCGACTACTATGTTACTACCACTAAAATTTTGAAATATGTAGATGTATATCTACAAAATATCTTATATAGTATATCGAACATCAGCACTGTTTCACTTTGCAATCGCACTCATGAAATCTGAAAATAATATTACTTTTTAAAACTTTTTGAATGTGCTTGCCTATAAAACTCCTACTAAATTTTTAAATTTTGCGGAATAGCTTGACTGAGTATATTATTGGTGTCTAATTCCCCGAAATTAATTGACATGCAGCAATCATCCAAGAACAAATTGTTAAAAGCATTGACATAGTTTGGAAACTTCTATCGGAAATTGACTAAATCCGAACTAGCTTACCAAACGAAGATAAACTGATGAAAATAGGAACAGTCTGTGGCAAAATTGAATGACCCTGAGTACCTTGAAATATAGATGGGTCTATTAGATAAAATGAAGCAATGCATCGAATCCCGAAACTTAAATTGGTGCCATATATGGTTAAAGATGTTCGTTGATACCTAACTATGTCACTAACTAACCAGCCTTCATCCACATCGGTCATCCGCTTTACAGCTTTACTTGCTAAAGACCTTGCATTGCAGAAAGTTGATCTATTATAGTAGCAAACCAAAGCCTAGATGTTGATTTTAAAATTTAAAAGGGAGCATCCAAGAACGTGTTTCATCTATCCTACACCTCTTATCGAAGAATACCATAATGCCTTGCTTTCTTTATAGCTGTAAATTTTAAGTGGATGGAAATAGATATGAATTTGGTTTTCTGGCTTGTGATGAACAGAAAACTGAAGACCTTTGTTTTGACAAAAGCGATTCAAATATAAAAGCCCTCTATCAATAGTTTTAAGTGTACAGCCTCGGCTCCACCCAAGCTAGCGTACTATGTTTTGATTCTAGCAAAAACTATAGTACCGCTTTCATATCATAGTAAGTATTAAATAACTTCAGTAGCCAGTCCTTTGAGACTTGAATACACCAACATAAAAACTTAGGCATCGATTTTATGAACAAAGAGAATGGGAATAATTTGTATTGTAGCCGCCTCAACTTATACACGGTATACTCTGGGTAGCATCAGTCTTTAGAAAAGGTTAAATTCTCAAAAAATTTCAAGTTTACCCATTCCGAAGTATAGCCAGTATCTCAATGTAGACAATATCTGAAATAGCAGTGGTTTGTATATGGATTTAAAAAGGTGGGTGCATCTATTTCAGACATATAATGAAGTTAAGGCCAAAGTATAGCGCTGCTTATTATATTGGTGGCAGTTGCTAATTTTTATAGGTTTGGTATTCACAACATTGGCAAAATCCAATGTATGTAGACCCAGAGAATATACACTGTAGTGCTGAAAATCTTATATATAATAAAAACTTATTGAACTCTAAAAGTCTACCGATTAAAGACTATAGGTCTATCATAATACATTTCTATTTTCGACTTACAAGTTCTTTGTCAATTAATTACTATTTTCTTATCACAAAACCCCTTGGAATTATATTGATTTCGCTCCCACCTTGCATAATATATGTTCTTGTAGATGAAACTAGCAAGAAGTTTCAATCTCAATGAAATTTTATTTATTGGCTAAGGAATTACATATAGGCCTCAATATAGCCATTCTTTTTGTTATATATAGGTACTCTTCAGCAAATGAAAATATACTTTGCTTGTAAATATAATGATATTGAAAATATCTTATAGAGTTAAATGAATTGCGATTCTTATATTAAGAGCTTTGTTAATTAGTGCCTTTCCATTGTATTGAACTTATCATTTAAATACTGATAAAGCGATTTGGAATCCATTAATATGAATACTTGAATAGCAATTTGTAATAGCCTTCCATGTATAACCTAGCACATCTTGAAATATTTTCAAAAGCTTAATAATTATCTTATACCTTATTTCCAATAGACCTCGTTGCTATACAAGACATCTAAAAATAGTGTATTTTAAGCTTCCAGTGTGGCTTGATATGCTGTAGGTATTGCTCCGAACTGCCACTTGCCAGAGTTTAAATTATTCAAAAAGTTGTAGAATGCCATAAATAGAGGCAAAGTGTTCACTCTGAACTTTCTATCAACTTTCAACATATTTTTAACTCTCAACATGGCTTCAAACGCGGGCCAGGTCTCTTTACAAACGCTCTTCAGCGTCGGTATCCCTTACCTAGAGTATACAAGTCTTGGGCTATCAACCATTCCAATCATCATAATGATTTTACTATGTACTTTAAATACACTATATTAATCGCTAACCAAAGTAGTTTTCTACAACAGGGCTCTAGTTAACCGCGTTACGCTTCGTCTTCAAGCTGGGGTTGCCTTATCTGATCTGTTCAACCACATCGTCGGTAGCTACTTTGCACTGACGCCAGCCGGTTCCACTTGCAACTTCCTTGGATTCTATAGAGTTTTTGGGAGGGAGCTTTACTGCTTTTTAAACATCGCCATTGCTGTCAACCTCCAGCTTGTCTTTATCCAAAAAAAATCATTCAATCCCAAATGGGAGTACTTCTACTGGCTCGTTCCAGTAGGATTGGCCCTTATTTTATCGATCCCCCCCTATGGTAGCTATTTAAATTTGCTGTTCTAACGATTTTAGCACTAGGAATATTCGGTAAGAATGGTCTTAATAACACTGGTTCTTGCTATATACGATTTGACTATCCCCAGACAATGCTCTTGAACTTTTTCCTCACGGTGCTCATTATGCTTATAACCATCATTTATTGCTTCTCTATAGCTTTACTTGTGATTTTAAGGCTGCAAAAGGATTGGCAAGTTGTCGAGAGCATCAAGCATAAGCCAGCCACCGAGGCTTCTGGTGACAGAACAAAGCTACAGGCATTTTTGCACAAGCTTATTTTCAGAATGTACGATTCTATTTGATCAACTTTGCTAAATTTTTAGTTTATTATATCCTCTTTTCTGCGTTCTATGTCTAAGTGGATTTGTAGTAAACAACATAGCTTCACTAGCCGGTTACAAAAGCAACGGCCTCGCACTCTGGGCCGGCTTCGGAAATGGTAATGCTTTAGTAAGATATAGACTAACACCCTAAGCTTCTATTGGTACGTTCAATTGCATTGCATTTCTACTCGACCCAACCTTCCATCTCGTACTTGTCGAGTGTTTTACGGAAGTCAAAGCTAAATACTTCACCTGGAGAAATTCTAGAAACGGCGTCCAAATATGTAAGATTCATCACCAGGCTTTTATTAACATTGAATGTAGTTGAGTTAGCTACTATCGAAGGTCAGGAAGTCAGGATAAAGATAACAATACCATCACTACTATTTTAGCTGAAACCTCCCACCTTTAAGCTACACTACCATCACGCTTTCGTTCCTTGTCTGTACTCAACCCAAATTTAGATTTAATTGCCAATTAGCATTTTCGTCAAAGTCCACTGCCCTTCACTCCAAGCGAGTTCGATACTCGATGACTATGAGAACCTTTGAAGCTTTCTAGTTCCTACTTTTATCATCTTTTCGCTTCCCTATTAAGGTATTTCCGGAAAATACTCTTTATTCCACTTATCTTTGACTAATTACACAACTTCCAAACATTTCACCAGGATCCATCAAGCTTTCTCTTATACTTCACTAATTGTACCTATGGGAGTCGTCGTTTATTAAATTGATATATTCGCTATCTCATTAATTTTCTTTCCTATTAACTTTAATTTGTTTATTTTACATAAATGCAAGTCCTTTATAGCTATTCCTATATGTATAAATTTTCTTATTTGAAAATATTGTGCCTTTATTATTTACTATGAAATAGGACAGCTTCAGCTTTGTAAAATTTTCTATTAGGGTTTTTAGACAGCGACGCAAATCCTTTACTAGTGATAGCATTTATTGGAGATAGCTATAAGTCTAATGCATAGTTGGTTTACCTTAGTCCTTTATGAGACTCAATTGTTACTAAATCAATTAGTTAATGAAGATTTTGGGTAAATATATCTATTGAATAGTAGCTCTATAAAATATAGATAGGCTAAACCTTTAACAATAGCATATTTTTTCTAATGATACGATTGCAGCCATTAAATCAATGAATATTTTGAAGAAGCTGTAACTTTTAAATTTTGTATAAGCACTAAAGTAGTAAATAATACACAAAAGCTTGAATGGAAATCATACTTATACCATTTATATATATACAATAGTTTTCCAAGATATATAAAACTAGTAATATTATATATAGCGAAGGATGCAGTCGAAAAGATATTAAATTATGATACTGATAAGCTCCTTCTATTTTAGCTAGTTTTTATATGGGCTATATCTACATTTACTCAATATTTCACCTCTATTTTAGTTGTTGCAGAAATTTTGTAATATTTTTACATGCTTTTCCATCTAAGCTATTTTGGAGCAAGAGTTGAAAAGATCAAAGTCGAGTTGAACTAGTTGCAAATAACTTCGACCTATAACATTCTGAACAAAAATCAATACTGCTTTGTAAGTGTTACTGAGTTTTTTAGCTTCATTCATTCACACCTCGTTATAAAATTAAAGACATTACAAAAATATAGTTTAATAAGTGTACTCAGATTGTGGAATGTAAATTTTACCACTACGTGTATTATTGAATTACTATCATTAATTGTCTAAAGTTGTAAATTGAAAACCATTTACTCAAAAGCGTATATGGTTTTTTTAAAACCAAAATAGTTATTTAGTATAGTATATGAGATGAAGAAAAATATTTCATAAGTGTTTTGAGAAGCACCTAGAGGTTGGAATGAAAAGGTGGAGGATAAGCCTTCCCAGCTAATAATTTCGTTCCCAAGAAACAAAAAAAGGTTACTAAGCTTCGACGGATCAAAGTTTGGTCCAGAGGCAATTTTTGCAAGTTGACCTTTCATGTAACAACCCTGGTTGTCACAACCCCGATTATTAGGTCATAGACCTATTCCTTTCTTAGATTCCCTTCCTCTTTCTACTTCTTACTAATTTTCAAATTCTTTTTTTCTGTTCCCCAATTCATAACTAAGTTACAAATCCACCTCACATATCAATTATTTCGATTACCTTTATTATTTTCTTAAACTTGACCATAACCTGGGAACCCCAATGATTAGCAGCACATTAGCTGATCCATATCTTCCAACAATGGAAACACACCAGTAGTAGTTAATAGAATTACTGGTTCTTTTAGATAAACTTGGTAAACACTCAATTAATCTATAGAGTAGTGGATTGCTGAAGGGGAAACCAATCCCGCTAGCATCACTACAACTAAGATGCCAAAGGGATATTTAAACCCCTCGATGACTACCAAAAGCCAGCATCTTGACAACGTTCCACCTCGCTATTTTTAATAGCTGTTACTCACCCCCTGTCCCTAGCCATAGCCGTTCCCAGCAACCTGATCTCGTCCTTCGTCCCTAAATAAAGCTATCCTTTACCCGTACTTTTACTTTCAGCATAGTAATACTATGTGGTCTAGTCTCTCCATCCTTCTAGCCTCCTATTACCTTTTGACAATCCTCGCTACCCTCGGATCTCATCTTCTTTGGGCAATTAATGTTACTAATACCGTCTACCCCTTTGAACCAACGTTGACCTATCAACCAACCCCTACTTTTGACCCTAACACTGTGGCACCGATGGTTGTACAACCACCACCTAGCCGGCCCCATTTAGTTCAACACCACACCACTTCCAAGTCCCAACCCGTCTCTTCGGTCCCCTTCTGGAACTGAGACTTGACTACCATTGTATGGGCGCTCCTTATGTTGTATCTCCTTCACCTGGCTGTCCGGCCTGCCCTCCGGAGAATTCAAGCTTTTGTCACCAATGCAGTAGTGGGCCTTAGTTCCGTTTTCCTGACCTACCACGTCATGAGTTCCCAATATGATGCCATCATTGACTGGATCCAGCGATACCTCCCTGGACCTTACATTTCATATGCTGAATACAAAAACTCTTCAAGTGATGAGAAAGGGAAAAAGGTATTGAAAGTGATCCTAGCTGATCCTAGCTGAAAGAAACAGCAGAATCATTCTAAAGTTTATTACGAAAGTTCAGGGTCCACAGTTTATGGATGGATATAAGCATTCTTGTAAAAATGACTGCATCAAGAGATCTCAGTGCCCAGGATATCTATGGCATTTCATTAAAAAGAGGATTACTCATCACCATAGCTTGTTGGGGATTGAGAATTAAAAGTATTTAGACTAGTGAATTCACAGCTTATATGGCTGTTATGTTTTTCCATCTAATTAAAAGTTCAAAGTATTTAGTTGTAAATTTAAAAGCTGGAAATCCTGTGTAGTTAAAATTTTTGACGTGTCTTTTCAGCTTTGTAAAAGAGTGGGAAGGTCAAGGAAAACAATCAGTTATAAAATATAGCTAAATATGCTGGCTTAAGGTAACAGATAAGCTAGTAACTATAATTTAGTTAAAGAATTTCTATAATCCAAATTTCTACTTAGATTTTTATAAATCTTGTAGAATTAAACTGTACTATATGGGCGAGGTGCTACTACATTCATTTTTAACAGTAAATTAGGTCCAAATAAGCATATAATTTCATTCAGACTGTCACTAACGTTACTTTATTCTCACTGTAGTAGCAGCAGTTCGACTATACCAGAAGAGAAATGGAGCTTTGAAGGAGTGTCCGCTCCTAAAATCTAGATAAATACAAGGACTAAAAAACTACCGCTTCTATATTAGAACTATCAAACCACCTGCTTTAGCTGATTGAAGGCTTAGGCATAAGATATATAACATCAAATATCCATCTCGTATGTTCCGAAATTACAAAAGGGGTAGAGTTTGGTAGTTTATGTATATATAATAGGTTGTTAAAACTTAGAATAACTTATTGGCTATTATTTATAATAAGTCCTAATCCGGAAGACAGGAATCAAATTTTAAACTAACATCGTTGGTACCCAGAGTAATTTGAATCATAAAGTTACTTTAAGGGATTTCTAGATAGAACAACTTATTCAAAAGCTATTAAAGCTGAAAAATAGTATAAATAACAGTAAATGGAATCAAGCAATGCTTTTTATCCCAATTCTAAACTCCAACTCAACTCTTAACATGGCTTCGAACACAAATCAAATCTCTTTGCAAACCCTCTTCAGCGTCGGTATCCCTTACCTAGAGTACACAAGCCTTGGGCTATCGACCATCCCGATTGTCATGATGACTGCACTATGTATAACTTGATTCTATTATATTGATCATTAATTGAAATAGACTTTTATAGAAGAGATCTGGTTAATCGTATTAGCCTTCGTCTTCAATTTGGGGTCGCCGTCTCCGATCTGTTCAATCACATCGTCGGTAGCTACTTTGCACTGACGCCAGCCGGTTCCACTTGCAACTTCCTTGGATTCTATAGAGTTTTTGGGAGGGAGCTTTACTGCTTTTTAAACATCGCCATTGCTGTCAACCTCCAGCTTGTCTTTATCCAAAAAAAATCATTCAATCCCAAATGGGAGTACTTCTACTGGCTCGTTCCAGTAGGATTGGCCCTTATTTTATCGATCCCCCCCTATGGTAGCTATTTAAATTTGCTGTTCTAACGATTTTAGCACTAGGAATATTCGGTAAGAATGGCCCTAATAACACTGGTTCCTGCTACATACGATTTGACTATCCCCAGACAATGCTCTTAAACTTCTTTCTCACGGTGCTTATTATGCTTATAACTATGATCTATTGTTTAACCATAGTTGTACTCGTAATTGTTAAACTGCAGAAGAACATCGGTTCTTTAACAGCTAGCACTGCTTATTCAGGAGAGAATACTGCAACCACCACTTCGAAGCAACAAAAGTTCATCAAGAAGTTGATTTTAAGAATGTACCTTTTTTGTTAATAGGTTTCTAACTTTTTAGTTCTCTATATCCTTTATTCTGCATCGTTTGCTTGAGTGGGTTCGTAATAAATAATTTGGCTACATTGGGTAACTACAAAAGCAACGGTCTCGCACTCTGGGCTGGTTTCGGAAATGGTACAACTTTAGTAAGATATAGACTAACACCTTAAGCTTCTATTGGTACGTTCAACTGCATTGCATTTTTGCTTGATCCTACTCTACATATAGCCTTAGTGCAGTGCTTCAGGGACTTTAATACCAAGGTTCGGGGATCTCATACTCAAAATGATACCGATGATAGTAACCTTTGAGTGTTTATATTTGCTAATTTTCAATAGTCGAATTTAACAACTTTGATGGTGAGTCTCAAAATGTAAAAGATAGCTATGTCACTAATGCTATCTTACTGAACGATACCAAGATATTTTAAATGCTTATAATGCTTACTCTATATTCTTAATAAAGGAGTTTTCTTTGACATGCTAAGTGGTGTAGATACATTTTTCAATTAGTTTTATTCATGTTAATTTCTATTTTATATCTATTTATCCTATATAAAATATTTCTGTTTTTTCAAAATACCATTTAAAACTTAACTTATACATTCTATAGAATGCACGCTGTTTATTTGCAAAATTATTCAATTGATTGAAACAAAGTAGCAATAAGTAATTTGAAAACTTCAAAAACTAAAATGATATTTCAAGACATTTCGCCATGTATCTTTCAAAATGCACAATGTTTTAAATGGGTTAAGTTGGTTATATAACTTTAGGTTACTTGAAATTCTTTACTAGTAAGTCAAAGCTGTAAATAATATTTTTTCACTTTTTAGAATTGCTATTGAATAGCTATACTCGTATAAAAATGTTAACATTTATCGATCTGGTACCATTCAACAGCTCAGAGATTCAAAGCCACTCAACTATGCATTAGACTTATAGCTATCTCCAATAAATGCTATCACTAGTAAAGGATTTGCGTCGCTGTCTAAAAACCCTAATAGAAAATTTTACAAAGCTGAAGCTGTCCTATTTCATAGTAAATAATAAAGGCACAATATTTTCAAATAAGAAAATTTATACATATAGGAATAGCTATAAAGGACTTGCATTTATGTAAAATAAACAAATTAAAGTTAATAGGAAAGAAAATTAATGAGATAGCGAATATATCAATTTAATAAACGACGACTCCCATAGGTACAATTAGTGAAGTATAAGAGAAAGCTTGATGGATCCTGGTGAAATGTTTGGAAGTTGTGTAATTAGTCAAAGATAAGTGGAATAAAGAGTATTTTCCGGAAATACCTTAATAGGGAAGCGAAAAGATGATAAAAGTAGGAACTAGAAAGCTTCAAAGGTTCTCATAGTCATCGAGTATCGAACTCGCTTGGAGTGAAGGGCAGTGGACTTTGACGAAAATGCTAATTGGCAATTAAATCTAAATTTGGGTTGAGTACAGACAAGGAACGAAAGCGTGATGGTAGTGTAGCTTAAAGGTGGGAGGTTTCAGCTAAAATAGTAGTGATGGTATTGTTATCTTTATCCTGACTTTCCTGACCTTCGATAGTAGCTAACTCAACTACATTCAATGTTAATAAAAGCCTGGTGATGAATCTTACATATTTGGACGCCGTTTCTAGAATTTCTCCAGGTGAAGTATTTAGCTTTGACTTCCGTAAAACACTCGACAAGTACGAGATGGAAGGTTGGGTCGAGTAGAAATGCAATGCAATTGAACGTACCAATAGAAGCTTAGGGTGTTAGTCTATATCTTACTAAAGCATTACCATTTCCGAAGCCGGCCCAGAGTGCGAGGCCGTTGCTTTTGTAACCGGCTAGTGAAGCTATGTTGTTTACTACAAATCCACTTAGACATAGAACGCAGAAAAGAGGATATAATAAACTAAAAATTTAGCAAAGTTGATCAAATAGAATCGTACATTCTGAAAATAAGCTTGTGCAAAAATGCCTGTAGCTTTGTTCTGTCACCAGAAGCCTCGGTGGCTGGCTTATGCTTGATGCTCTCGACAACTTGCCAATCCTTTTGCAGCCTTAAAATCACAAGTAAAGCTATAGAGAAGCAATAAATGATGGTTATAAGCATAATGAGCACCGTGAGGAAAAAGTTCAAGAGCATTGTCTGGGGATAGTCAAATCGTATATAGCAAGAACCAGTGTTATTAAGACCATTCTTACCGAATATTCCTAGTGCTAAAATCGTTAGAACAGCAAATTTAAATAGCTACCATAGGGGGGGATCGATAAAATAAGGGCCAATCCTACTGGAACGAGCCAGTAGAAGTACTCCCATTTGGGATTGAATGATTTTTTTTGGATAAAGACAAGCTGGAGGTTGACAGCAATGGCGATGTTTAAAAAGCAGTAAAGCTCCCTCCCAAAAACTCTATAGAATCCAAGGAAGTTGCAAGTGGAACCGGCTGGCGTCAGTGCAAAGTAGCTACCGACGATGTGGTTGAACAGATCAGATAAGGCAACCCCAGCTTGAAGACGAAGCGTAACGCGGTTAACTAGAGCCCTGTTGTAGAAAACTACTTTGGTTAGCGATTAATATAGTGTATTTAAAGTACATAGTAAAATCATTATGATGATTGGAATGGTTGATAGCCCAAGACTTGTATACTCTAGGTAAGGGATACCGACGCTGAAGAGCGTTTGTAAAGAGACCTGGCCCGCGTTTGAAGCCATGTTGAGAGTTAAAAATATGTTGAAAGTTGATAGAAAGTTCAGAGTGAACACTTTGCCTCTATTTATGGCATTCTACAACTTTTTGAATAATTTAAACTCTGGCAAGTGGCAGTTCGGAGCAATACCTACAGCATATCAAGCCACACTGGAAGCTTAAAATACACTATTTTTAGATGTCTTGTATAGCAACGAGGTCTATTGGAAATAAGGTATAAGATAATTATTAAGCTTTTGAAAATATTTCAAGATGTGCTAGGTTATACATGGAAGGCTATTACAAATTGCTATTCAAGTATTCATATTAATGGATTCCAAATCGCTTTATCAGTATTTAAATGATAAGTTCAATACAATGGAAAGGCACTAATTAACAAAGCTCTTAATATAAGAATCGCAATTCATTTAACTCTATAAGATATTTTCAATATCATTATATTTACAAGCAAAGTATATTTTCATTTGCTGAAGAGTACCTATATATAACAAAAAGAATGGCTATATTGAGGCCTATATGTAATTCCTTAGCCAATAAATAAAATTTCATTGAGATTGAAACTTCTTGCTAGTTTCATCTACAAGAACATATATTATGCAAGGTGGGAGCGAAATCAATATAATTCCAAGGGGTTTTGTGATAAGAAAATAGTAATTAATTGACAAAGAACTTGTAAGTCGAAAATAGAAATGTATTATGATAGACCTATAGTCTTTAATCGGTAGACTTTTAGAGTTCAATAAGTTTTTATTATATATAAGATTTTCAGCACTACAGTGTATATTCTCTGGGTCTACATACATTGGATTTTGCCAATGTTGTGAATACCAAACCTATAAAAATTAGCAACTGCCACCAATATAATAAGCAGCGCTATACTTTGGCCTTAACTTCATTATATGTCTGAAATAGATGCACCCACCTTTTTAAATCCATATACAAACCACTGCTATTTCAGATATTGTCTACATTGAGATACTGGCTATACTTCGGAATGGGTAAACTTGAAATTTTTTGAGAATTTAACCTTTTCTAAAGACTGATGCTACCCAGAGTATACCGTGTATAAGTTGAGGCGGCTACAATACAAATTATTCCCATTCTCTTTGTTCATAAAATCGATGCCTAAGTTTTTATGTTGGTGTATTCAAGTCTCAAAGGACTGGCTACTGAAGTTATTTAATACTTACTATGATATGAAAGCGGTACTATAGTTTTTGCTAGAATCAAAACATAGTACGCTAGCTTGGGTGGAGCCGAGGCTGTACACTTAAAACTATTGATAGAGGGCTTTTATATTTGAATCGCTTTTGTCAAAACAAAGGTCTTCAGTTTTCTGTTCATCACAAGCCAGAAAACCAAATTCATATCTATTTCCATCCACTTAAAATTTACAGCTATAAAGAAAGCAAGGCATTATGGTATTCTTCGATAAGAGGTGTAGGATAGATGAAACACGTTCTTGGATGCTCCCTTTTAAATTTTAAAATCAACATCTAGGCTTTGGTTTGCTACTATAATAGATCAACTTTCTGCAATGCAAGGTCTTTAGCAAGTAAAGCTGTAAAGCGGATGACCGATGTGGATGAAGGCTGGTTAGTTAGTGACATAGTTAGGTATCAACGAACATCTTTAACCATATATGGCACCAATTTAAGTTTCGGGATTCGATGCATTGCTTCATTTTATCTAATAGACCCATCTATATTTCAAGGTACTCAGGGTCATTCAATTTTGCCACAGACTGTTCCTATTTTCATCAGTTTATCTTCGTTTGGTAAGCTAGTTCGGATTTAGTCAATTTCCGATAGAAGTTTCCAAACTATGTCAATGCTTTTAACAATTTGTTCTTGGATGATTGCTGCATGTAGTTAGGTGTTCGGTAAATGAACTCACTAACGAAAAGTTTGACCAAGCTGCTTTACAGAACAAAAGAAACCCAACTTTGAAGTGAAAATTGAGGCATCGATACAAAGTTTAGAGCAAAATACGTGTTCGTTTCATATACCTAAGAAAAAATGCTAGACTTCGTACAAGTTAGTCGAAAGTTGCAAAAACCCATTTATAGCTACATCGACTTCAAAAAAAGAAATATTCACTTCACTCATGTTCTGTTCTTAGGGATAAGGTAGTCACTTGGTTAAATTTAATCTGCATACTCTACCTAAATAGTAATTAGAGTACTAGCGAAGACTTTTGAATTCAAACGTGGATCAGTTCTCTTTACAGTTTGGTTCAAAATTACCATATTTAGAATTTTCCAAATTGAAGGTTGGGAGCTTATTTTGTTCATAGTTGAAAATATTACTATGTTTCCCCATTTTAAAGTAACTTCTAAATTGCTACTTCTCTAAATTTGGACTCATCAAAGTTTATGTGGCATGCAGTACATGTAAATTATTACTTGGCCTGATGATTTGAAAATTTTGATCTCACTAAGGTATATTCGAAGCAGGCATCATAGCCATTGCAAATTACTTCAAAAATAACTTGGAATCAATTTGAAGAAACGGCTGAATGCTTACCGGTGAGACCTTAGCACAATTTGTAGTTTCTTTTCAATATATAAACTGATTATCCTACTTCAAACTTTAATCCAATTTTATTATGGTCTTACTGACTTATATTGGAATGGTTTTTAAAGATTCAATCTGTAGGCGATTACAAAGCAGCATATATTTATTTCCTATTCATAGAGCATATTTCAATTTAGTTAAGAATAACTAAATCCTTATCCACGCCTATTATATTATATGGATGTGGAGAGTAGATTCAATACGGTGAAAAGCCAAAGTATGGACTACTTTTCTAAGACGTTTTAAGGAGTGTTCAAGCACATGCTCCATCCTTATTTTTACATATCTTGTTATACTTTCTTTCTAATCAAATGTTACAACGAACCTTATCCTTGTTATTTTGCTTCTATATGAACAGAATCAAATATCAGATTAAGTTTTTTAGTCTACAAAGGAACAAGCAGTTTAGATTTTTTGGAAAAGATAATACACCTCTACAAGATGCACTTCAAGTGTTTAGTTGATATATATTATATATAGCTTTACATCATAATATTATTTTAAATGATTCGTAAAAACCTAAAATTATATATCCTAAATATACGGTTAACAAAATGTTAAGCACTAAAGCTACAAGTAGAACTTTGTTCTCCTACAGGAATCAAGTCTATATTAATAGCATATTGTATAAGTATCCTAGCTTTTATACTACTTTTTTGGACTTTGTAAGAATTTTTCTTCAAATTGTCTGTTTTCAATGGATTTTCAAGTTTACTAAGCTCCTCAAAATCCAACTGAAGTCATCATCAACTTTGACGATATAAGTTAAATACTAGAGTATACAGCTCTTATCAAACCTTGCACTCAAATTATATATATATATATATTCAATAAGATTTTTTTAAATTACATAGTAGAGCTACTTATAGCTAATTTAATATAGTGTATAACTACTAATCCCAAGTTTAAGCTCATGTTCACTAAGAAAATCTTGTCTACACTATGATATTAAATGATAAGTGTAATAACCCTGATCATTACAATTCCTAGTATGAGATTATCGATCCATTTCTTTGTATCATCATCACACTACTTTCTCGTCTCAACCTTCGATCTTTCTATTTCCTATTTATAACTAGTTTCGACCAGAAATCTTTTTTATTTATTATACATACTTGATTCCTTTTATAACTTCTATACTCTTAATTTCGGCTATAATCTAGGAACCCCAGCTATTATCAGATAGCATCTGGATATCGGAATTCTGACAACCAATCAATACTATCAAGATACCAAAACGGTATTTAAACCCCTCGATGACTACCAAAAGCCAGCATCTTGACAACGTTCCACCTCGCTATTTTTAATAGCTGTTACTCACCCCCTGTCCCTAGCCATAGCCGTTCCCAGCAACCTGATCTCGTCCTTCGTCCCTAAATAAAGCTATCCTTTACCCGTACTTTTACTTTCAGCATAGTAATACTATGTGGTCTAGTCTCTCCATCCTTCTAGCCTCCTATTACCTTTTGACAATCCTCGCTACCCTCGGATCTCATCTTCTTTGGGCAATTAATGTTACTAGTACCGTCTACCCCTTTGAACCAACGTTGACCTATCAACCAACCCCTACTTTTGACCCTAACACTGTGGCACCGATGGTTGTACAACCACCACCTAGCCGGCCCCATTTAGTTCAACACCACACCACTTCCAAGTCCCAACCCGTCTCTTCGGTCCCCTTCTGGAACTGAGACTTGACTACCATTGTATGGGCGCTCCTTATGTTGTATCTCCTTCACCTGGCTGTCCGGCCTGCCCTCCGGAGAATTCAAGCTTTTGTCACCAATGCAGTAGTGGGCCTTAGTTTCGTTTTCCTAACCTACCACGTCATGAGTTCCCAATATGATACAATCATTGACTGGATCCAGCGATACCTCCCTGGACCTTACAGACACAGTTACAATATTAAATATTAATTAGTTTAACATATATATCAATCATAAATTAAAATAGTAGCTTTGTAAATCGTTATAAAATATATTTATAAGCATTGATATCTTTTAGTTTTATCATTATTTACTTTTTACAACGTAAGATATAGACTTTACCATAAACTCTTTTAAATTGATATTAAAAATCATTTGAATGATGTGTTGAAATCTACTCGATAAAATTGATAATGTAAAAATGTATGTATGTCGATGGTTTTCTTAGGTTTTCTTTAGACATTCAATAGAGGAATGGAATCAGAAATTTTGATCATACTTGGCCTTTCAATGTTACAAGTCCTAAGCTAATTGTCGTATACTATATTTCGAAATTTGTATATGAAGCATTTAATATATTGATAGACTACTACTAATATAGGATCCTAGAGCAAAAGAAACGAATCAAAACTTTAATAATAGTGGGTAGGATCACCTATTCCTTATCAATAATTTATCTATCAAAAAACAAGTTTAGAGTGATGATGGTGAAATCTCGGTTAATCGTTTTAAGAAAAAGTTAACAATATAGATGGGAATGGTATAGCTGTCTTAAAAATGACAAATTTAGTATACTATAAATTACATCTTTTAGAAGCTAGAATTTACCTTTGGAAAGTAAGAATTGGCAATAGGTAAAGTTGAAAGGTATTAGTGAAAAATTGGTATTTACATATATATAGTTTAGTAATATGGGTTCTAGAGGCCTTGTTCGGTTTTATAGAAAGTTGAACTCCATCTTGTAGACAAGCCAGTTACTTTTAATGGATAAAATTCCAAGCCAAAGAATAAAGCTCCTAAATCGTAAGTTTAAATCAATAAAGTTGATTAGATCGAAGTCCCATCTAAGGTAGAGGTTAGAATAACTACTTTGCCCAACTCAAAGTACTTTAAGTTGTAAACATATTTTTGTCAAATACAGATATCGAAAATGAGAAACTAAAATTTTAATTTCAACTAAAAGAATTGGAGGCTGTGGTAGTTAGGTTGTGCTGCCTTATAAATTCACACTTAACATAAAAGTCGATGCTAACATTTTTCTACTAGTACCTATAAATTGCTCAATCTCAAGCTTATTTAAATGACGATTTGAACTTGTATCGAAATATACCACCATACCCTTGGTAAAACATTTGAATTTAATTTCAATTACAGTAGACTTTGCTGTACAGTTAGAATTCAAAACTACTTACAAGTATACCTAAAAAGTAATACCCAATTTAGCGTCGATGTATACATATCATCCTATTTCAATTTTTCAAATACAATGTTTTCTCTATATAGTGATAAATAATTTCGATGTTATAACTATTGCTATATACATTATTTAAATGTCCTTACGAATCATTTCTACCTAAGGTACTTTGTATCTAAAAAAGTAAACTTTTGCTGATTGTTGGCTTTAAAGAACTCAAGGTAGAAACTTACAAAATAAAAAAATTTGAGCTGTCTTAAATTTCAATTAATAAGGCATCCCTATGTAAAAAAGAAAAATTGATTTGAGCTGAAAATAAAAGCTTAAAAATTTAGGAACTTAATACTTACCATAATAAGTGAAGTTGGCCATTTTAAATCTTGATTTAATTACTATACCTTGAATTTTTAACTTAAGATGTAGGATGGAACTCTTTTTGTAAACGTCAGTTATATATACATAGCTCCAGCTAGATCAATTTACATTGGAAGGTTAAAGTTGCTGAATTGTTGTTTATAACAAACTAAAATTAGTTAAAACCGCCATCTTATCCCTTTCAAACTATACGAAATTTATCCAAGTTCAAGTTTACTTGAATAAATTTAAGCACTACAGCTGAATACTAATAAAGACAACTAGAATACTTAAAGTAATTAAAATGTCGAAAAATTACTTTTTTATTTCTCACATATTATATCTATTTTACTAAAGCGGAGGTTGGGATTGTGTTCTTTGATTGGAGTTGCTGTCTCTAATGAACTGACTTACTTTACAATAGAAAAGCTTTTTATATAGAAAATTCAAAATAGCTTTGCAATAACTAATCAGATTTCAACCAATAGAATACTAACAAACTTTGAAAATGCTATCCCATAATTCCTTTATAGATTTGAATTGGACAGTAAAATGTAGATAGTTGATAAACTTTTGTAGCCAATTTCCGTATTCTAATTTTACTAAAACCTAAAGCCGATTGCTACCAAGTTTAAATCAGTATATTAAATAGTTTTAAGTTATGCTATCTACTTGTAAAAAATAAACTTGACATCAAGTCAACATTTACAAATTTTAATTGTCTTATATATTTTTTGGTACTTTTAAAAATAATTCAAGGTTGATTGATTTCTATTTTGTTATTTTGGTTGAAATTAATGGGTTTATCTATTGGATTATTTCCAACTTTAAGCAATTGTATAGATAACAAACTTAATATCCACATCAATATAAGTTGACTATTTAATTGCTAAGTATTCTATTTGATAATTACATTAATAATGAAACTCTCTAACTATCGTAGATAAAATGACCTTTAGGTTTTTATTTCTTTAGAGATGTTAAAATTATATTCCTAGATAAATTGTATAAATGTAAAAATTAGTTTCTACATGATGATTTAAAGGATACCTATTATCTTTTTATTTCCTTCCTAATCTAAACATTAACTTCTAACGTTTATTTAGGTGGATACGTTGTAGTAGTTAATAAAGGCTTTTATTGTGTTTTAGACAAGAGTGTAATAACTTGTAGATTGATCACCTATAAATATGTATGTTTTAAAAGGATTTAGCTATAATTTTGTATTTTAAAGCATCAGGTGCAAACAAGTGAATGATCTCTATCAGTAGTATTCAATTATTTTAGCTTTATACCTAAACTATACAATAACTTTACAACTGTTGCTATTTTGCACCATAATTGATTATAATAACTTCAAATCCCTAAAATAACTATCTTTGTATCGCTCAACTGTTTTAATTAGTTTATATAAGTAACAATAGGGAAATTATTTCATAACTTAAATCCTTTGGATACACCTTTAAAACTAGGGTAAAACCCATTAAAGTTTAGGGATATCCCTAGCATCATAATAACTAAGCTTCGATGCATAAACTGAGCCAATAACAATTGCTTTCTAAATCCAAGCGAATCTGCTAATTTAAGCGGGTTAAAGTCACCAAGTACCAACTAAACAAAACTTTTTATACCTCAAAGATGGCGACCCAAGTAGAAAATGAAGCTATTGAAACCAGAGTTGAAGATGAGCAACCCAGCTCTACTGAGATCGTAGATAACAGCAACCTAGAGCTAAAAGATGACGCCCCAGTCCCAAAATACTGGCAAAAGTGCTGGGACCATGAGTCGAAAATTTACTATTGGAACACTGAAACCAATGAAACTACTTACACTTTACCCTTCGGTGACATAGCTTACAGTCCCATATCTTACGACCCCTACCCCCTCTATCAAGACACGCAGCAACCCCAACAACAAGAACCCAAAGAGTCTGAATTTGACCGCTTAAAAAAGCTAGAACAATCACGCAACATGATGATCAACTACTACCGTAAAGATATCAACAAACCTTCAAAAGGTGTCTACGACGCCAGCTACTACGAATTTTTACAGCATCAGTATGGAGAAGATGGTTTAACCAATGCTTCCAATTTAGGTGGGTATTTCGGTGACAGTTTAGCTAGTCAACCTGGAGAAGCAAAAACGGTAGCCAAGGCTTTTACCCCTGAACAACGAGCTGTTAACCAATGTAAAGCCTATTTCGATTATGAAAAGTTTGTTGAGCAACGAGGTACCCACCGTATGGCTTGTCAAGCTGCTGGTGTAAGTCATAAGCCTTACTTTACTAAAAAGGAGATTAAGAAGCTGCACAAAGCAAAGAAGGAAAAGAAATTACATTGGCAGAAGAAGTGGTTGTATGATTAGTGGTTAGGTACTTTGAGGAATATGTAATTTTTTATTTTATGACCTACCTGTAGTAAAATTTTTAATTGTTAATTTGTTTACTTATTTTTGGAATTTAGTTGGTTTTGAATTGTAAACCTAATGGCATCGTTAAGGGTCCACTCTACCTTTTATGGATGGTAGCCAAAGCTTTAGTTTTATAAGCTACTTGAATATATATGGGATTGGTAGAATAGTATACTTTTGTAGAAGCTTTGTATGAGTTGTTAGTTTACTGTATGTTTATTTTTTGTTTTTGTATTTAGGGTAGTTGATGCATCGTTTTACAAGCAGCTTTTCTTTATAGTGCTTTATCTTATCACACGTTTGTCACTTGCTTGTTTTTACCTTGATTTTAGTACTTTGCGCTGCTATATCCTTCAATTCCTCAAACATCCGTACTTATTACCCCTCCTACTACCTACGCTTTCATTTAGAACCCGTCTTTAATTAGCCCATGTTACAAAGAAACTATGCTACGATGCGTATCTTACATTACATTGAAATGTACTTCAAGCATCCAATCCAACTTACGTACATTGATTCTTACAATGGCCATCGACATCTTAAATAGGTTTACTCAGACTAAATCCCGCCTTTTATAAATCATTACCAACCACTTACGCTTAGATATAGTTTTCAACTTATTAATTACTTTTAAATAGAAAATATTTGGGAGTTTACAATAAAATCGATCAGAAATCATCTAGATAAAGCTGCTATTTGTATTGAATCGTTTATTATAAGCCATCTATTGTCAACTTTTTCAATGATAGCCAGTGTATCAAGCACATATGTTTTTAACCCATTTAAACAAAAAATAGTATTATAACTTTTATTTAGTGTAAAAATGGCTATTATGGATTTAGAACTTGTATAAAGTGGTGATTGATGCTAGATCGCTTCAAGTCGCAATATATTGTATTTTAAACGCTCCTAATCGGTGGTTTTTGCTGAGGCCGCAAGGCGCTTATCCAGCCACTTTTTCCCTAGAGTCTCCAAATTATCTTTAATGACGGTACCACCTCCACTCTTAGTATCCTTGGCTTTTTGCTTTTGCTGCTTCTTTAGCTGTGCAAAGATCTGGGCATTTGATGTCCTGGCGCTCGTATCTGTGGTGGTCGTTTCTCCACCGCGCTTGACAAAGGTACGCTTGACTAAGGAAGCTAGCTTGGCTATTTTACTGGCACTCAAATTGGATCGAAGCTCCTTGGTACTAGATCTGCCACCTAGTAAATTGAGGCTTAAAACGAGTGTTAAGTAGAGGGGTGTTAGCGTAAAAAACTTCATGTTGGCTCCTAACATTGATATGGGCTCTGCTTATATACATTTTGTTACCTGTTACAATTTCCTTTATACTTGTTAGTTTCCTTTAGGTAATGTATTGGCGGATTATTAAGACTGTTTTTATCGAGGTCTATTAAATAAACTTTAGAATTATTGGGCTCGATTCTACTACAGATACTAGCCTCTTGACCTGTAACCGGACTTAGTTCATATCTAGTAAAAGCTACAAACGCAGTGATTGGGCTAGGTCAGTCTTGAACCATTTTTACTAGAGCTCTTTGGAGATTCATTTTCCTAATTTGGTTAAAACTTTCGAGGACTGATGGCTTGAGGATGTTCCAGAAGATATAAACTATATTAGCTTGCAACATATTAGTTAGCTATGCCTTACATTATATGATTATTGCTTTGAAAAAAATTACTCACATCCTCTTCGGCCTACCTATCCCCACCCTAAACCATTATTTCTAAATCCCAAAGGAGCAAGAAAACAAGAAGCTATGAAAGTATATATAGATGGGGTCGTACATTTAAGGTAATTGCTTAGGGCCACTTTCAGGCCTTCTAATAAATCGATTAAATTTAACCTGGTGTGTTTCGAATTGGTGGGTTTTAGTGACAGTAGTACTTCAAATTATGATTCAAAGTAGATTGAACGATATAACGACATCGTACAACCTCTCTTTGATGTCTGCTTTCATGCCAAAACCTTCTTGCTGTGGTAAATATAACTCGGATGTTTGAGCTGTCACTTGTACTAGATCAATTAGATAAAGGTGCTATATAAGAAGAAAAGCAGATCATCGAGTGAGGTGAAGAAACCAAAGCTAACATCAAACCTGATATATACGTGGATTCATTGCTTAAGTATGTATTTGAATCAATTGTATATAGTATGCATAGTTCATGCTGAAAACTTTCGAAAAGTATCTAACAAAACATCCTTTATCGTACATTTAATATCTCCCATTAAAGTTGGATTAAATGCATCTTCAATTTACAAACACACATGTACTTTTACATATCGAAATGAAAACTACTAGAGCTGCACCTCATCTTCACTACCTAAAACTTTTCTATTTTTGAAGACATCGTCCTGTTAGCAAAAGAAAAGCTTAAAATAGAGGTAGGGAAGTCTCATGTTGGAACCTATAAACCTATTTATATATATAGTTATTTTCATATATATACAATAAACGAAACCCTTTCAAAGCTAAAAATATCGTAATTTCGAAAGTAGTAATCAAATATTTATAAAAGTAATGTCTTTAACTTGGTATTGAATTTTACACCGTTCTAAAGCCTATAGCTTAAACGACGCACCCTCAAAGACATATCTAGTAGATTCTCATATAAAACCATATGTTTTTAAATTTACATTAAATATAGCTTAAATGACGCATCTCTTCCGATATACATGTAAATTACAAGCCCACCTACATTTTAAACTTTCAATTGAAAACCGCTTGAACCATACCACATCAATCCCACTTGAATTTTTGGAACGTATACCACCACCTAGTTGATAATGGAAATGCATAAAATAGACGAAGTCAAAGACATACGGTATGCAGGCAAGGTATATAAGGCTTAAAGCAAAGCTAGTGAACAAGCTAAACAATAAAATCCAGATACCATGAAACTAGTAAACTTGACCTTAGTACTCATCGCTCTAGCTTCAGCCTATGAAACCGCCTGTGTTACCCCAAAACTTCGTAAGGAGATAAGAGACTTGAATAAGGATGAGTTAAACCGTTACGTTAAAGCAGCTGTAGCTCTAAATCGACGTAAAGGTAGCTTTATAACTACTTGGGAAAAGTTCGCCAAGCAACACTATGACAGCGGTAATCAAAACCGTCAGATCCATGGGTGCCCGGCCTTCCTACCTTGGCATCGTAAGTTCATCAAAGAGTACGAGTTAGAACTCCAGAAGATCGACCCAGCTGTCAATTTACCTTACTGGGATTGGTCTATAGACAGCGACTACCCACATCGAAGCCCAGTTTTGACTCCAGCTTACATGGGGGGTAATGGCAACCGGAACCGAGATAGAGTTTTGGACAATGGACCTTTCAACAATACGCAACTCCTGTATCCAAGCCGACACATTTTGAAGAGGAACTATTACGATGGGGACACAATCCCACGATTTGCATCTGAGACTGATTTGGAATTGACGTTAAATTACGAAAAGTTCAGCGACTTTGCCGTTCGTTTGGAAAATATCCATGGTGCACCTCACGTCTACATCGGATACCGTACTGATTTCGGTTCCTTTACTTCACCCAACGATCCTCTCTTCTTTTTGCATCACGCTTTTATCGACTTGATTTGGTCCAAATGGCAACTTCGACATCCCCATTCTAACGCATACGACGGGGATGCTTTCAGCATGAATGTAGACATCCAAGATAAGCTATACGGGTATAGCGATAGTATTCACTCGACTTTGAATCACCAATCTGAGTACTACTGCTACCAGTATCCGAATTACCCTAGGGATGTGAAACCAGCACGTAGCAATGGTAGCGGTAGAAGTAACACCATGCTCAACTTAATCGATTCCGATTCCCAAATGAAGTTCAACAGTCTGTTGTATGGACTGACCTTCGAAGAAGCCATTTCAAAATTGGAAGATTTAACTGAGGAACATGGAGTGAGTGGGCGTAGTCGTGCCAAGCCGAATTTGGGAAATTTACCCAAATTTGTACCCCTTCCTCAAAGTTGGATTGAGATGAACAATTTGAATGGGACTAAGGTCCGTATGTTCGAAAGTATGCAGGTTAAAATTGACCAACTTATGAGGGAACTTGACCCAGTACTCGATCAACTATCTTAAATATAAAGTACTATATACTTTACTTTTTTAGTCTTTCTTTTCCTTATTCTTTTCTGCTCGTAGTTTCATATCATCCAAATTTAAAGAATGCCAAACCACTCAATTTTAGGCATGATATCTTCGTTGCCATATACACCAATGCTAATAGGATATAGCGATATTCTTCAGCAACTTGAAATTTATTAATAATAGTTTAATTTTCCCATCGTAAATTAGGATGGGAGCTCTATGTCGTATCAAACAATATATTCTCTATAAATAGTTTCTTCAGTTAGTTATATATTTGATAAACCTTTCTAAAAATTAAAAATATTGGAGGTTTGATGATAGCAATCGGCTATTTATAAAACTTATATTTATAGTTTTAAAACGTCGTTTATATATTCCAAAAACTTATAGCTGAAATAGCGCATTTACTATAAACATATCTAATAGAGCGCCACTTAAAATTACATCCGTCCGTCTTTAAATTATAGACTCCCATGTATTTTTACCCTTTCAATTAGAATCCACTTGATTTGTACCACATGCTTTCTATTTAAAACTATCGGATGCAAAGGAACAGTATAAATTGGCAATATAAATAAAAAATATATGAAATCAAGATACATTTTTAGTACCACTACAAAGGTATATAAAGCATATAGTGAAGACAAAAAAAGATAAAAAACCAAACAAACATACAATGAAATTATTAAACTTGATATTATCGATCGTTGCCTTAACTTTAACCTACGATGCCGTCTGTACCACGCCAAAGCTTCGTAAGGAGATCCGAGAGTTGAGTGAGAGTGAATACAGCAATTACATTAAAGCAGTCTTAACTTTAAACCAACGTAAGACGAGTACCATCATGAGTATCTGGGAAACCTTTGCCAAAATCCACAACGACGGTGGTGAACAAGACCGTCAGATCCACGGTTGTCCGGCATTCCTACCCTGGCACCGTAAGTTCATCAAGGAATACGAGTTAGAGCTGCAGAAGATCGATCCAAGTGTCAACTTACCTTATTGGGACTGGTCTTTGGAAAGTGACTATCCCCATCGAAGCCCTATACTGACTCCAGAGTACATGGGAGGTAATGGCAACAGGGATCGAGACCTAATTTTAGATAATGGGCCTTTCAATAACACGTTGCTACTCTATCCCACCAACCACACGTTAAGTCGAAACTTTTACGGCGGAGATACCATGCCACCTTTTGCATCTCAAATCGATTTAACCCTTAATTTGAACCGTGACAAGTATAGTGACTTTGCTGCTTACTTAGAAGGTATGCATGGTTCGCCTCACATCTTCATCGGATTTGGTACCGACTTTGGATCGAATACTTCACCAAACGATCCCCTATTCTTCTTGCACCATGCCTTTGTCGATTTGATCTGGTCCAAGTGGCAGCTTTTGCATCCCAACTCTACCCAATACGACGGAGAGGGTTATCGTATGAAGGTCGATGCCAAAGATAAATTGTTTGGGTATAACGACACAGTCCAATCGACTTTGGATCATAGATCTGAGGATTATTGTTATGAGTATCCAGAGTATCCTAGGGATTTGAAACCGGTACGGGGTGGTAGCAGCAGTAGGATTAATATGAGAGTAAATTTGGAGAATAGTGGTAAAAAAATTAAGTTGGATAAGCTGTTGAAGGGGTTGACTTTGGAGGAAGCTATCGTAAAGTTGGAAGATTTGGTAAAGGGACGTAAAAGAAATAAATCTAATGAAATGGAATCGGGAAGTTTACCTAAGTTTGTACCCCTTCCTGACAGATGGATCGTAGCCAGCAACTTGAATCAGACTAAGGTACGACAGTTCGAAGCTCAACAGATCAAAATCCGACAGCTTGTGAGAGAGCTTAACTAAGTACTTAATAAACTTTATTAAATGTAGCACTATATATTTTTATTTTTTGTCTTTTCTTTGGATCAATTGGTTTATAACTGTGAGCTGCAGGATGAGCACTTGCTAAAACTCATTCTAAAAAGCCATCCAATGAAGTACCTTGGCTCAGATAGTTTTATAGATCTTTGAAATTGTAGTTAGGTAAAGCCGAGGTGCTTATTAGTAAAATACATCTAAGGAATTTGTTTAATTTATTGGTTCATTTGTTTACATCGCTAAGAATGTACGCATCAACCCCTTGCTACAATTCGAAATTTAAAATACATACATCCAAAAAAATATATAATTTACCTTTACCTACACAAATTTATAAAATAGAGAGATCAAATGAAAAATATATAAAACTTTATTAACTTTTTGTTTGGCATCAGATAGATTTTTATCAGTTGAGTACCAACCTCTTCCTTTCAATTTGGACCTTGAACAATTGTTTCATCTTGGCCTTTGAATCTTCCAAATGCGTCGATTGCCTTTTAGGGACGAAACTTAACTTGTTCAGGATCCCTTCCACCATGCCAAAGTATTTTCGAAGTTTTATCTGATTAGCTTCGAACTCCCGTATTCTCGTCAAATTCTGGTTGGTACGTTGGATCCATTCTGCGGGCAGTGGTACCCGTTTAGGCGAAATTTCATCCTCAACCTGCTTAATCGTAAATATGGGATCCAATTCCTTGACCATACCTTCCAATTTGTGGACCGAATCCTCTATACTTAACCCATCAATCGAACTTTCCAAAATATCTTTAGTTATATGTTGGATGGGATCAAGTGAATTAATCTGTACTTTAAACTCGCCTCGTTTGGGTACAATATTCCTTGGGTACTTGGGATAGTCGTAGCAGTAGTAATTGGATCTAAAGTTCAAAGTTGAATTGACGTCGTCACTATACCCGTACAACTTTTCATCCCCAGTTACCTGCATGTAATAGTACATACCTTCGAACTGGTTGACGTTTGGGTATTTGTCCTGCCATTTGGCCCAAATTAAATCGATGAAGGCGTGGTGTAAAAAGAACAATGGATCGTTGGGCGAGGTGTTGGTACCAAAATCCTTTAGGTGACCTACGAAGACATGGGGGTAGCCGTGGACACCTTCCAGCTGACTGGCGAACTTTGAGAAGAGGGGGGATGTTGATATAGCTTTAATATCCATTGAGGATGCGAAAGGTGGGATAGTATCTCCACCGTAATAGTTGCGACTCAAGGTATGGTTGTTGGGGTAGGCTAGTCGCTGGAATTTGAAAGGCCCGTTGTCCAAAATTTGATTTAAGCTTCGGTTGCCGTTACCGCCCATGTAAGTTGGAGTTAAGATTGGACTTTGATGGGGGAAGTCGGCTTGCAAGGACCAGTCCCAGTATGGTAAGTGGACTGCTGGATCGATTTTCTGGAGTTCGAGTTCGTAGTCTTTGATGAACTTGCGATGCCAAGGTAAAAAGGCTGGTGTACCGTGGATGATGCCGTCTTTGAGGCCTCCTTCATTGTGCAGTCGCGTGAATTTTTCGATTATCGGTCTACCTTTGTTATCCTTTTGAGTGTTTAAAGCCAAGGCTGCTTTGATGTACCTGTTGAACTCGTCCTCATTTAACTCGCGGATCTCCCTACGGATTGTAGGCTTTGAGCATTTGGTGGTGGTGATAGTAGCTTTCAAACCTAAGGTTAGTAGTGAAATTTGGAAGAATAATTGAGATAGCCGCATCTTTCAACTTTACGATACAAAAAAATTGGTAGGTGGAGAGGTATTTATACCTTTGCACCTGTTATTGAACTTGGACCTAGGTTCGGAAAGTTTAGACCTATTGCTATTTTTGGATCCAGAGCAAGTATTTTCGGTTGACTACACCACTTATCTTGCCATCTGATAACAATCCTTTAGGAACAGTTCCAATTCGATTCCTGGATTATTAAAAAGTGACAGTTTCGATGCCAGATCAAGAATAAACTAGTATTCTCAAATATATATGGAGTCTTCTTTCTGTACTTTTGATAGATGGTTGCTAGATCTAAGGTTGAAAGAGTGAGGTTAAAGTTTAACCCGAGTACGAATTAAGAGAGTCAAAAATGCATGGTATCATCGAAAAACAATCCTATAGCAGTGTAAGCAAGTATACGTATACTTAAGTATTGAGACTTAACAATTGAATTCGACATAATTGCATCATTTTATACCCATCTACTTTAGTATTAAGCCTCTATATGAGAAACGATATCTCTTTATAGCTTTTAAAACCGTCTTTACAATCATAAAAAAGTCAACAAAGTACAAAGTGCATCAATAGAACTACTCCAAACTTTTCATAGCAAGATATTGCAACTTTACTACTCTTCACATCCAGATTCATCAAGTTTATTTGATAGCGATTGATAAGATTTTGGCATTTCACTTAAAGTTTCAAATATAACCAGTTGGTATTCAAAGTTGAAACATTCGAAAAGATGTGTCAATCGGATTAATAGCATAGATCTTGTTAATTCGATAGCTTAACCTAAGCGTGTAGCACTTTAGGTCTACAAACTATTTTATTTTACAAGCTTGAATAGACATCGAATCCAAAAGTATATTTCAAAATTGCTATCTAACAGATAACTACAAACGACTAAGTATACATTTAGTATAAGATGTATCGATTTAAACGAACTGTTAGCAAGTTGCATATCAAAATTAAAAAGGCTGTTGGTATATTCTCGACGATATCAAGCTTATCAAATAGGGGGCTTGGATTTACTAGTCTATTTACTATTAATATACTTGTATAGTTTGTAGATAGCTAAAGAATCCTTACCACAATTTAACAAGTCTTCAGCTATTCGAATACGACCACCAGCTTTTGAATGAAAAGTTAAAGGAAAATAACTGGAAACGTTAACAGGTAGAATTTACTAAGCTGATAAATGTCAACAGTAAAGTACGGATATACCTCTTTATGATCAGATAGATCTCCAATTATATATCCAATGGAATTTACAATTATCCCATTTAGTTTTACCTTAACTTGAATTCGATATGGAACTCCTCATTTCGAAGGTTGCTGTAAACTATTCAACTCTCAATCCGTTCACGAGAGTCCATCAAAAGTTTTCCAGCCTATCGATATCTTCCTTAAGAACCTTTAACTTCCCCTCCACTTTGGCATATGTCTCCACCAACTGAAAGTAGTCGGGTCCCAAACTCTTGTAACTTTCCAACTGCAATTCACTTTGGTGTAATCGCCCTAAGACATCCTCCAACTTCGATTCTAGATCCTTGCGTCTCTGAATAAGTTGCAGTTTAACTTTGTTGTCCGATTCAAAGTAAGTGGAAAACACGGTATCCCAAACTAAGGTTCTTGTAATGATAGTATCAATATAGAGTAGATAGGTATATAAAAATGGTTACTCTAATTTCAATTGAAGACATAGGAACAGCTGATTGAAACATTGGACTTGGCTGTTCAAATTGGGAATACCTAAATTTAGTTGGGCGTCCAAACCTAGTTTGAGTAAACTGGGATATGCTAACTTCAACTTCTACAATATAAAAAAGTATCGATAAAGCTATACTAGAAAAAGTAGTACCTGTAAGATCAAATTCAAACTTTCAATGTACCGTAACTTTAGATTGTTTCCCTTATCCAACCCATTTAACTTGTTGAGTAGATTACTTGAAGATGCGTAAGTTCTATCAGTAGTTTCCAACTTTTCCTTCAGATTGATGCCTTGAGCTAAAGTTAACACTTTGGAACTTTTACTTGCATCTATTTTTAAATATACAGCTAAATTTAATTTAACGATGGATATATATGCTACCTTGCGTAGGGTTTAGACCTTTGTAGTAGAATTTACTTAGCTCTATTAACTTCGTTTCTACTAGATCTTTAACCTGCTTTTCCAACTGTCTATCTATTTGTCTATCTTTCCAATCGAACAGCTCTTTAAATTTAAATTCATCTAAGTTATCTAAATGTTGGTTCAAAAGTAAATTTTCTGTTTCGTTGACTACAGCCTACAAATACATGCAAACATTATAAAAAGGAAATGTAACTTTAATAATTTACCTTTTTAGTATCTATGGACAGCTCTAAAAGACAACTTTCCACCAATTTCTTTAAACCGAATCCTTGTAACCAAAATACTTTAGTTGCCTCCAGCTCCTACATTCAAATTAGCAAAAGTGGAAAAGCAGCAATACTTTGATGTTCCTATAAGTCTCATCAGCTAACTCCTTCAGTTGGTTATCGACGTATCTGGTTTCCAACTTGTCAAGCAGAAGTTGGTACGAGGTGTACTTTTTCAAAGTGGGATTTCTTTCCAATTTCATGTAAAAGAATTGTTCTTTGTTGACGTTTGGGATTTAAACTACTTATCTTCAAGATGCTAAAAAATTCCTCATTGTCGCTTTATTGATAGAACCTATAACTGCTTTTACACCCATTGGTCAAATATGCTTTGGCAAATGACTTGTTAAGCTACAAGCCATGTGGCTAAACATAGTTGAAACCATGGGTGTATTTGATAAGAGCCAATTAAGTATACTAATTTGGTAAGAGAGGGTGTAAGTCACAAATACCTTCACAAAGATTCAATAAAGAGCAGATTGTCCTGCTGGGTTTCAAGGTTGGCTACAGAGGTACGAATCGACCTCAGCCTCTGAGTTGCTTAGTGCTATGTACCTCAAAGTATACTGTTCAAGTCCGCTGTTTATAAAACTTAAGGGGTTAACTTGCTCAGGTGAACTTTGTGGAACCAGTTTCCTCGTTCAAAGAAATCCGTCCTTAAATTTAACTCAGTCCACAGGTAAAAGTTCACTTTTTTGGATCAACGTATAAAGGCTATACCAGAATAACTGTAACCGTTTGCTTACAAACAAAAGCTACCAAATACAGATAAGGTAGTTGTTACAAAGTGAGTGGATGGCCGTCAGATAACTTTGAGTTAGCTTTGAAATCAAAACCCAGCCCCAAGTTAAGGCATCTCAACGAGTCTGAATAATACAGGGGTGATAAGATGCACAACTCCATCCTAAAAGTGAATAGTTGTATCCAATTTAGGAATAATTTCATGATCCTGATCTCAGTTTTGTCAATCGTTGGTTCACTTTTATATTTTGATTTGTTGGAGACTGCAACAAACTCAGTCCCATCCATCCAATAAGTAGGAAGTATTTACGTAGTAAATGGCTGTGGAAACGAGAAAACGTTTTTTCCGTCAATGGCTCGAAACAGATTTGGAATTTATGAAGTCATCTTCAAATGTGTTATAATGCAATTTAAAAGGACTGACAATGTCGCGATACTGACAAAACAAGAATTTGGATAGTGTATAAAAAGGGAGTGACTTAGCTAGTTCATCCCAATTTGAGACCTGATTCACAACTATATAGGGATGATTGGGCTGATTTACACTATAACCAATGACAGGTCATTTTGCCACCTATACTAAACCTTAAATCCCCAGCTATAAATTCACTTGTAAAGACCTAAACTTCTCTACATCTTTTTCAGACGATCAGATCTTTCCACTCAAGTCTACAACTTCTATCGACAGCTTATTTATAAAGAAAACCAGCCTTCGTTAACTTATTTGATACGTCCAATAGACCTTTAATAGCATACCTGATTCAACTGAATAAGCATATAAAAGATGACTGCCATGATGCCTATGAACTTTGAGCAGGCTACCAACGCCTCCAAAGCAGCTCGCCCTATAAAGATGTGGTCCTCCAACCAAAATATAATCGAGGAGGAAGGTGAAGTCATGACCTCTCCTACTGAAGTCGAGTTCCCCCAACGACCCCAGATGTTGCGAAGAAAGGTAGCCTATACATATATTACTTGTACCTAACGTCTTTATATAGTCCAAAACCTTTGCCGTACCCGGTCTAAGCTACGAGTACCCTGAGACGTTGCTTTCAACCTACAATATCCCCGAATCGTTCTGGAACAAGTTCATCGCCGCTTTGAACGCAGCCTTGAGCGAATTCCCTACCTGGAAAAACCCTACCTCAGTCAAAGAGCGTAAACGCGGTATGTCATTCAGCCAAGGTGACACTGAGGTAGTATGCTTCGGCTCGCACGAACCTAGCCAATTGAACCAAGCCGAGCGAGTGCTGCAGTGGTGGAACGATGACTACTTTGCTGACAAGGGATGCCAAGTCAAGTTGGACTTCAAGCAGCCCGAACTGAATGGCGTCGAGTCCAGCTTTGGCTTCGACCGTAAACCTTCGTTATCCCTAGTGCCTTTTGCACCTACCTACAAGTGCTCCACCTTACGTTCAGCCACCCTCTAGTAGGTCCATATATATATACTTTGTAGCTTTCATATGTAAAGCCATGTTCTCAATCTAACCGACCTGTACTATATATATTTGGGTAAGTAGTAGATAGTTTCGTAGTACTACTGCTACTGAACCTTCATTACCTCGTTATTAGTTTCAATAAACTTTATTTGGCTTATCATTTATTTTTATTATTGGCTGTAATACTATAGGTGGTATATGCTTATAGCGCAGTAAGTAGTGCTACGTTTCTGGTACTGCAACTTCTTTGGCTTTTACTTTTAAAATATGGCGTAGTCACTTGACAAAACACTTCGATTTCTAATCAAAGAGGTAGCCAGATATCGGTCGCATTATAAAATTCAATTGCTGTACATCAGTTCCATTAGATGTTTCAATTTATTACCACTCCAACAACTTTTGTGAGGCTTTCTGCTTTACATTTCTATATCCCATATAACAAAGATTTGAAGTTCAAGGTCTAGTCTGGTCTTTTCTTTTGGGCTTCATCTCGTCTTGCTTTGTCCACTGGGAAAAAGTAAAATTTAGATAGAAGCTTTCTCCATTCTTTTTATAAACTCCAATAGGGAAATTTGTATCCTCCCAACACGCTTTATATTTCTATAAAATAGGATATGATAAGTAGGTGAAACTTGAAACCTATATATTTTGCTCATTTGTAAAACTTATGCTATCACAAGGTAAATCACTGGATGAGCGTTGGAATTATAAATTGATTTTTACTATTTTTATATACGGTGGATATATCTATTCCAAGCTAATGGCAAGTATTGTCTATCACCGGAACTCTTTTAGCCTGTTCAATTACTATACTTGGTTCCGTTATCCACTCGGTAAATCGGGGAAATGTAATGGACTAGGCCTGAGAAAATGGCACTGCAACCTAAATAGGCACTTGTCACGCTACCAGTGACTGACGAATTGGAATTGACAAGTGTCCATTACAGTTTTCAAAAAGATTTACAAAAAGTTGATGTATACTTTTTGGTTTATCAAGCAAAATATTTTATCATTGATACAATTAGCTTTATAAAGTTAGAGGTAGCTACCCATCTTTACCCCATACATTTAACTAAAACTATTATCTTTGTACCACTAGATTTTGTAGATGTAGAGCAACAAACAAGTGTCGAAACTTTCATAAGTTATTGACCTGGAGTAAATGGAATTGGATATGGGGTATTGGGCGACGATTCTGTAGTATCCCTAGCTTTTGAAATAGGATATGCATCCCTTTTACTTGAATTGAAGGTAAAAGATACCGTATTTGAGTGGAGTAGTACTAGTATGGTTTTGGTTAGGGATGGTTGAATAAGGTTCATGTAGGAATGAAAGTTGATAGTCACTGTACACATGTTTTCGATACAACTTGATAATTGGATATGGCTTTTGTAACGGCCATTACAATTTGTTGCTGAGTTCCTGCCTGCCATTAAAAATTTTAGAGCCACTACAAACATTTACCCAAGCGTCATATAACAAAGTAGAACCTAGATAAAAGTACATCGTATGTGTATATATGGAATCTAATGCAGCTTTAGGATATTGTAAATTAGCATTACCTCGTCTATAATGCAAAATATTTTTGATAGTACTTATATATGATACATTTCGATAGAGTTATTTACTCCTAAATTGTCACGTCTATATGTTTCTATCGTATCCACTACTGTAGGCTCCATTATATCATTTATCGATAATGTTAATTTAATGATCAAGCCAATACTCATAAACCATGCCAATTAGTGCTCTGTAGGCTTTACTTTTCAGTAGGCCAACTCCTTTTGTTTGTCTTCATTGCTCCACCAAAATTGAAATGCAAAAGGGATGTACTTACAGGTATAAACGTTGATATTCAATTAAGTTATGGCATTTGTTAAATATTCATTCTCTATTTTGTACCTTTAACTTAACCTAACTCATCCCTTTCCAATTCAATATTCGACATAGGATGTAACTTAAAAATATAAGAGAAGCGTAAAATAACTTGCTTTTATTGGATAACTTTGGAAACTTTTATAATCATTCTGTAAAAAAGAAAGGACAGAGCTTACAATACATAGGATTTTATATTTAATAAACTTATTCAAATATGCAGCTAAGCTTTCCAACAAGCTATTGAACTTTTTCCTGCTGTATCTCACACTATCGAATCTTGGTCTTATTCTAATGGTTTGTTTCGATCCAGCTGTTGAGTAAAGATATAAATTTAAGTAAAATTTCTGACTCCATTCTATTAAACCCATCTTTATGTTCCTTTATCAAATCCTCCAGCTTTAAAATGGCTTCCTTCAAGATCAACCTATTAAGCAATTTATCAACTTTTACCATTCTCTCAATCCATCAACTTTAATCCCTCATTCCATTTATTTTACTACATCGTATCAACTTTATATCCCTAGGATAAATTGGATACTCATAGAAGTAGGCTTGGGATATATGATTCAAAGTAAACTTGATGGTATTATCATATTCAAACAACTTATCTTTGATATCGATCTCCAAACTGTAGCCATTCTCTTTGTACTGGGTAAAATTGGGTGTAGATGCTGTCACTTGACCTAAATCAAGTCGATAAACGCATGGTATAGAAAGAACAAAGGGTCGTTGGATGAGGTACTCAAATCGAAATCAGCCTTGAATCCAATGTAGACGTGGGAACCTCCACGAGTACCTTCCAATATAAAGGCAAGCTCAATAAATCTATTTTAATTGAGGATGAGATTCAAGTTGGTTTTGAGCGTGAAGGATGGTATTATATCTGCATTGTAGTAGCTTCGACTCAATGTATGATTGGTAGAATGGATTAGCCGTATGCTATTGAAAAGCTTGCTATTAAAAACTCCATCTTTAACTTTATTGCCTTTGTCTTTCATATAAATCGGAGTTAAAATAAGGCTTTTTCATGGGTAGTCACTGTCTATAGACCAGCCCCAGTAAAGTAATTTGATATTTGAATCGACTTCTCAAAGTTTGAATTTATAACTCTTGATGAGTTTATGGTATTAAGGTAGGAAAGCTGGAATGCCATGGACACAACGATCCTGTTTATCGCCGTCGCTATGAATTTTCGCAAAGTTTTCTTAAGCTGTGATGAAAATAGTCGATTTGCATTAGTTTAAAGTTAAGACTTCTTTGATGTAGCAGACATGCTCTTCTTCACTCAACTCTCAGATATCCTTATGAATTTTTGGAGTGATACAAATGGCTTTGTATATTAAAATAATGGTAGTAATCGATAAAACCAAATTCAATAGTTTTATTGTATACTTATTTAGCCAGTTTTCAATTTCATGTTCACTATATGCCTCATATACCCTTCTTTCGGCTCCGAAAATTATGATTTCAGTTTGCTTATTTTAAGCTTACCTTGGTAGTTATGCCAAAGGATGCTGTTCTTCATTAGGGACTTTTAAATAGAAAAGGTGTGCTTTACTAAAGTGGTTTTCAATGAGTATTTAACAGGTATACGAGAGATCGTAGTCAAAAACGTAGAGTAGATTGATTACCCATATGCCGTTTAAGCTACTAGCATCTTAAAGATATTTAATAAGCTATATATAAAAATCTATAAACAACTACATTTTATCACTGAATTATAGCAGTAATAAATATGAAAAGTACAATTTTAGCCTTTATAATGTTTCTGATTAATATAAGTAAATTGCTTTTACCTATTAATGGATGTACGGCTTACAACCTTGTCCAAATCCACACTTCAATTTAAGACGGTAGTCATCAGTCCATTCTTAGAAATGCTAAGTTGTGTAGGATGTATTAAATGTTATACTGGCGTTCATATTTAATGCTATAGCCAGTCTTCAGCTGTATTTCTTGTCGAGTTACAGCGAGGAGTAGTTAGAGTCGAAGGTCAGTTTGTAGTTGAAAACTTCCAATTCCAATACCCTTTCAATATAAAAGCGTTTCAATGCATTCAAGAATATTTGTACTATTGGCATATTTTGTATCTTTGGGCTCATTATCAATATCGTTGCTTTCATTTGATGAACCAGCCTGTTATTTGTAACAGTTCGACGCCGAAGTCTACTTTATTGTACAAATATTACCTCAGGCCTCTTATACCAAATTTAATATATAACTGTGCTCATATGTGTTAGGTATATTACATCAAAGTATTAGGTTGTTATTCGACTAGTTATCTTTTCTGTAGATTTCTACAATAGTTGTTAACTCAACATAAAGGTATATTTAAGTGGTAGCTATCCCTAATAAATTTGTTTTCACCAACCTATACAAGCTATAGTTTTATCCAGCTATCTATCTATACAATTTATATAAAGATAAAGGATACTCATTCAGATCTGAAGAGTGATATATTTGATGTTAGAAAATCAATTGATAGTATGTGAATTTCAAAATGCCCAAAGTTTATTAGCGATTGTTACTTTGATGATATAATTTGTTAGTACAAAGAAATTATTATTCAATAATATATTTTTATAAAATATTGGCATAGATTTATAAAAGGAGCTGATAGTATTTCATGGTAAAACTAGTCCTTACTGATTTATTTCATTAAAGTTGAATAAAATTTCCAAAGAATTTACACATCGATACTAATAGTTCACTTATTTTGAAAGCCAGCTAAATTGACTCAAGTTGAAATGAGTTGATTAGGAGATCCAAGTGAAAATATAATATACAAGTGTGCTAATTATAGCTATAAACTTATACTACCTTATTTTTAACAACTGCGACTTGAAACCTAAAGAATATCTGCAGAATGGATGGTGTGTGAACTTGGCCTTGAAAGTACAAACCCATCCTGTCACTATACAAGATTCGAAACCCTTATTATCCTGCATTTGAAAAGGGGTCCTAAAAGTGTAGCTTACCTAATGGTTTTGAATCTCCTGTCAACATTGATCAACTCTCACCATGCACATACTTATACGTAGATGTCTGGTTTAGTCTTATTTGTTTATAGATCAAAGTATATATAACTAAAAACAATTTAAAAAAAGCTGAACTTTTTTGCTACTATCGCAAAATGCGCTCAGGTACTTCGTCTACAGCTTACCTCTACCAACATCCATTTTCTGATGCCAGTGTTTAAAAATAGGTGTATGTGTAGCTTAAATCTATTTTTATCAATTAAATCCTTGCTAATGAACTCCTGATGACAGCTCCACCCACTTTTCCCGACTTCCGATATCAAAGCTTTGCAAAGAAAGTCTTGGGTGGAAGGTTCCTAATTGAAAGATGCCTAGGTGTTGAAGGGGCTAAGTACCGTATGTTCGTAAATCATGTATAATCTTTTACCATTGCACTCAGTATAGCCAAGCTTTGTAATTCCAAACGGGGACGTACCTGCTACGCTATGTCTCAGCTTGACTTCATCAGTGAGATTCGGAGGCTTTATCAAATGCTGCCAGTTGAAGGATATTTACATAGTAAAGGAGTTTTCAACACTTGATATGGTAGGTCTTAGTTTCTGGTGGGTGCTCTACACATCCTATATTTTCTAAAAAATAGCCTTCTGGTAAGCATAGCTGAGTTAGACTGGTCACTGGCTAACTTGCATACCTCTACTAACTATTATCCGGTAACCTAAAGACGTAATAAAATGTACTGCTTCAGCCTATTATATAAAAGTATTTAGGTTGAGGGTTAGCAAAAGTACAAAGGACCGCCACCAAAACTTTAAATTAGACAGTCGGTTTTATGCAAGTAAAATAGGTAAGCTTAAAAATAGTTGCAAGGGTAACACAGAGAACAAATTCAACTAGATGAAACCAACCTTGTAATTAGGATGGTAACATCTACTATAAAAATAAGGATCGGGCTGTCACAATTTAAGGCACAATCCAATATACTATCATATGAAGCTTTTACAGCTGACGTTGACAACTTTGGCCCTCATCACCGGCTTGGAGGGGGCCTGTGCATCTCCAAAGATTCGTAAAGAAATCCGAGAACTTAGTAACGATGAGTACAACCGGTACATCAGGGCGGTCTTGACTTTGAACAAACGTACCAGTAGCAACACCAGAAGCATCTGGGAGAACTTTGCCAAGACTCACAACGACGGTGCCAGCGTCAGCCGTCGTATTCACGGTTGCCCAGCCTTCTTACCCTGGCACCGCAAGTTCATCAAGGTGTACGAATTGGAACTACAGAAAGTAGATCCAAGTGTTAACTTACCTTACTGGGACTGGTCTCAGGACAGTGACTACCCCGATCGTAGTCCTGTATTGAAACCGCAGTACATGGGTGGTAACGGCAATCGCAACAAGAACTATATCTTGGACAATGGACCCTTCAACAACACCCAACTCATTTATAGCAACCGCCATACGCTGAGTCGCAGTTACGACCAAGGTAGTACTCTAAGTGAGTTCGCTTCAACTTACGATATTCAACTCATCAGCAATGAAGCTAAATTCTCCTACTTTGCTGACAAGTTGGAGACAGTACACGGTATGCCCCACTACAAAATCGGCAGCAACTTTGATTTTGGCGTTTTCACTTCACCTAACGATCCCATTTTCTTTTTGCATCATGCCTTTATTGATTTGGTATGGGCTAAATGGCAGGATAAGAGTGGAAATGCCAACAAATACGATGGCGAGCGCCAACGTATGACTGTAAGCCCAAATGACAATTTGTATGGCTACTCAGACATTGTCAGTTCCACCTTTGACTACAAGTCCGACTACTACTGTTACAATTACCCAATTTATCCAAGAAATATCAATCCAGTACGTACCAACACCATAGTTGCTCGGGATTTAGTTGCCAATGGCTTAGCTCCCAAGGATATATTGGTCAAATTGACACAGGGAATGACTTTTGATCAAGCTATCACAAAGTTACAGGGCTTGGCCGACAAGGCAGGCATCAAAAACCAGCTTGATACCGATACAGCCAAGGATGCAGATGAACCTAAGTTTGTACCAGCACCCGATCGATGGATCGAAGCCAACAACTTGGATCCCCAAAATGTACGCAAGTTGGAGGCCGATCAGATCAAAGTGAGACAGCTGGTGAAAAAATTGAATCCAGTTGCCCATTTGTTGGACAAACTTACGATCTAGAACTTCAATTTTTTGAGGCCTCTACTATAGAAATTCTGTATTATATCTTAGCGTGTCTATTTTTACCTCTACTACGAAATGGCATCCAGTTGGGATGGATTTCCAACACTACATTACTTTTTGTATATTTCGACTGCATATATGACTTTTCAATAAAGAACTCCTTTATCACATTTAATTTATTTGTCTTCAAAACTATAATCCCCATATGAATTGAAAACCTTTGGAAGCAGCTTTTAAGTGTTTTCCACTCAGACATTTTGTAAAAATTCAAATTATTATATCTATATGCCAAATATTTAGCATCAGGATTGCCTATAATTGAATTATATCCATAGATATTCTAAAATTATTTATAGCCTATTATTTTCAGATTTAAGTATTCTAATTTAAATTAGTTGAAATTTAAGCAGTAAGTTTTAGTCGTGTCTAAAAGTTTTAATACATATATAAATTTACCCAAACAAATATTACAGCCATCTATATTTAACAGCCTGCTTTTTAATTACATATATTATTAAAAAATAAGGAACATCTAGGAAATATATATGTTTAAAAATATTTTTCAAACTATAAATGGCCTAATCCTTAAAAGTCTAAAAGGTGTTAATCCAAAATCTTCCAAACGGTGGATACTGTCCCAATTAAACTACAAAAGACTGGACAATAAAGTATAAGAGGTATCGCATGGTAAACTATATGCTTGCATTCTACAGTCAAAATATGGTACAAGCTAATCAATATTGCTTTGGATACAAATGTAGGTACATAGTTTATAGGTTTGACATCAACTACCACATTATAAAATTGGAAGTTTTCAATGCTTATTATACATTAGGAGGCTGTAACATACAGTAACAATATATAATACTTATATTCTAAAGACTATCCTTTCTATCCAACACAATGATTTGAGGTGACTATTTGCTCTTATTCTTAAGCTCTGTTTAATTTCGAAATTCCTACTTTATATTTAGGAGTATATTTATCCAACCTTAAAACCTTATGTAGCTGGTTACTAAGCATCCATACAAACAACTTTGGTGATTTGGACCATCCGAGATGTTCTTTCGAAAGCTGGCTGTATTATAATTTCACTGAAAGTTGATTAAAATCGGCGACTCGTGAAGGTAAACATAGGACATTACCCACAAGAGTTTCAGCACTTAAAAAATACAAAAGATATAATCGATTAATTTGAATCCTAATTCACGAGTTGATATTTACAAGTCAGCAGTTCTACTCTAGAATTCAAATCCAAAGGGATATAATTGCAAAATTTTGTCAATATTGAATGGTACTTTGTACCGTTATCGATTGTAGAAAGATACCAATAGATTACATTGGATATATTTTATGACGTTGAGCCTCTGAATATAGATTGAAATAAGGATACAACGGAAGTAGTTGCTTCTCAATCGACTCAAATATTATATAAAATGGATTAAATGCGATTTTGACATATAGCTCTGTATATACAATAGACTAAAGATTGCACTACATCCCAAAATACAGTGTATTAAATCAAAATCAAGGATTTGCTTTAACATACAAACTTTATCTTTAGCTTTACTTCGATAATAGTAATCATGTCTTAAGGTATATCTTAGTAAATCGAATATTCATTCATTCATCTGATAAATATAAATATAATTAAATTTAGGTATAGTATACTAAGTATTTGAAATACGTTATACCCAACTCAATCTTTTAACTATAAAAATCATAAGTAGCTTAGCATAACTATAATTTTTCAAAGTTTCAAAGGCATTTCTCTTTAAACTCTGTAGCTTACAACTTACGTGCCTACTTTCAAATAAGCATTTATTAACTCTTAACCATTCAAATTCATTTTTTGGCTATGAATATCAAATTTTCTAACTTGAATGTATGTGGGCTCAATTCGTAGTATGAGGGTTAAAAAAGAAATTGAGCCTTTTTACTATCATCGCCAAATTCACTCAGGTATTCCTTCTATAACTTATTATTGCTGTAATACATCCTTTAATGCCAATATTTAAATATATATATATCTGTAGCTTAAATCTATTTTAAATCCCTATCCCCGCAATCAAGCTCTTTAATAGCAGATAAACCTACATTTCTAAACAACTGATGTCAATTTTTTTCTAAAGAAAACCCAAGGCATGGATGGATGGATCCTAATGGAAAGGTATCTAGAAGTTACTAAATATCGAATACAACTAAGTTCGAAAATACTGTGAAATTTTCACTACTGCACTTGGTACGATAAAACTTTGCAATTCTGAATGGCGACCTACTTACTATGGTAGGACTTATATCGGTTTCATAGGTGGTATTGGGAGGCTTGATCAAATAGCTATTAATAGAAGGACATCCGTATTATGGAGGGATTCAGGTACTTGATAAAGTAAATTTTAGCTTCGGACGGATGCTGTCGTAGTCCTACATCTTTTAGAATACAAATTCTTGGTAAGCATAAGGTGAGTTTGTTAAGGTTCATTTGCATAGCTCTACCAATTATTAGTCGACAATCAAAAAACATAATGGCATATATAATTTCAGCCTATTATATGGCACTATATAGATTAATGGTTAACAACATCATGAACAACAGCTACCAAAGATTTTAATTAGTGGACGATAAGGTTTATGCAGATAGAATCAATATACTTAAAATAGCACCATGGTAACACGAAAACAAATATAACTGGGCGAAACCAACATTGTAATTCGGATGGTAGCACCTATAAAAGTGAAGTCGAACTGTCAAAGTTTTTATATACTTCAAAATAGATTAGTATGAGATTTATACACTTGACGTTGACAGCCTTAGCCCTCATCACTGGCTTGGAGGGGGCTTGCACTTCACCAAAGATGCGCAAGGAAATCCGAGAACTTAGTAACGATGAGTACAACCGGTACATCAAAGCAGTTTTAACTTTGAACAAACGTACCAGTAACAACACCAGAAGCATCTGGGAGAACTTTGCCAAGATGCACAACGATGGTGGCAACGCCGAAAAACAGATCCACGGGTGTCCCGCTTTCCTACCCTGGCATCGCAAGTTCATCAAGGTGTACGAATTGGAACTACAGAAAGTAGATCCAAGTGTTAACTTACCTTACTGGGACTGGTCCCAGGACAGTGACTACCCACATCGAAGCCCAGTTTTAACTCCAGCCTACATGGGTGGTAACGGTAATCGTAACAAGAACTTCATCTTGGACAATGGACCCTTCAACAACACCCAACTCATCTATAGCGATCGCCATATGTTGAGACGAAAGTACAATAAAGGTGATACTTTGAGTAAATTCACCTCAACTTATACCCTCCAACTCAACAGCAATGAGGCCAGTTTTTCCAAGTTCGCCGACAAACTGGAAATGGACCATGGAGCGCCCCACTATACGATTGGTCAAGACTCCGACTTTGGTGACTATACCTCACCTAATGATCCCATTTTCTTTTTGCATCATGCTTTTATTGATTTATTATGGGCCAAATGGCAAGACAAGAGTGGAAACGCCAACAAATATGATGGTGAGGAGCAAGATATGACTGTAAGTCCAAATGACAAGTTATATGGCTACTCAGACATTGTTAGTTCCACCTTTAACTATAAATCCGACTACTACTGTTACAATTACCCAACTTATCCAAGAAAGATCAATCCAGTACGTACCAACACCATAGTTGCTCGGGATTTAGTTGCCAATGACTTAGCCCCCAAGGATATATTGGTCAAATTAACGCAGGGGATGACTTTTGATCAAGCTATCACAAAGTTACAGGGTTTGGCTGATAAGGTAGGCATAATTGATATTGATGTAACCAATAATGCAAATGAACCGAAGTTTGTACCGGCACCGGACAAATGGATTCGGATGAACAACTTGGATCCCCAAAAAGTACGCAAATTTGAGGCCAGCCAGGTCAAGATGGATCAGCTTATCAAAAAGTTAAATCCAGTTGCCCATTTGCTGAATAAGCTTGCGATCTAAGGCTTCATAACCCTTTGATATTTTTACTATAGTAACTCCATATCATATTTTAACATGCCTATGTTCTTGGTATTTAATTAGAATAGATTTCCAATTCTACCTTGTACATTTCGATCGCATATATGTCTATAGAATAAAATATTACATATCCCATTTTAGCATTTGATATTTAGCTTGTAATACAGTTAATACATATATCTTTATAATTTTTATTGTATACACATGGTAACCCTCCATATTTGTAATTCTGCTTACACGTTTACATTTCTACTTATACTTACCTTAAAATTTTGAAAGTATATAGTCAAAATAGAAGTTTCAAATTTAAATGTATTGATAAAAAGTTGCCGATTGTAAAAGATGATTTGTATCAACTTTATTTATAAAATAAAGCTAATATTTTTGTCAAAGTATTTTTACTATCAATCTTTCATAGGTAGGTTGAAATAAAAATATGGCGAAAGTATATACAGCTTAATTGATTCAAATTTTAGATAATGTAGATAATAGAACTATGATTCCAGGCTATATATATAATTTATAAACTGAAAATTGCACTGCAACCCAAAGTATACTTTAGTAAATTCACTTCAATAACCTTCATCAATATAATATATTTTTCTAATTTTACTTTGTTACCATCAACTATTTCAAGACAGACAATAATCCATTCATATATCCTATAATTGCTATATCTAACTAAACTCAGATGTATTTCACTAAATATTGAAATTCATCACATCCAACTCAATCTTTTAACTAAAAAATTTTACATGACTCGATATTGCTATAGTTCCTTAAGGCTTCACCAAATATTTCTCTAAATTTGATAACCTTCAACCTATATACGCATTTTTAAGAAAATCTTTATTTATTTTTAACTATTTACCCTTTCTTTCTTTTAACTTAATAGGTACAAGTTGACATCTTTTATACTGGAATTTGGGAATTATTCAACAGATTCGAAAATGGACAATATAAATTTTCAGTTTTAAAGTAGAAACTACCAGAAATTTGTTGAAATTGGTGCAAAGATAGAGTTTGAATTCTAGATGAATGAAGTTTTGTAAAAATGATATACATAATTGAAAGAAAATTCAACTTGCCTAAAATATACAAATATATAATACATCAGTATATCTAAAACTTAACATAAAAAGGAATGAACAGTTTAATAAGCGATTTCAAGAGAAGATATAGTATTGTGACACGATAAATATAGATATAGTTTTACAAGTTGGCAGTCAAAAGTGCAGCGTACCCAGAGTCGGCCGAATATGAAACTTTGGGTTCATTAGGTGTACCTTTGCTTAAGCTACTGATCGTTTTTTTGGATCCAAATTCCGATTTGACATCTTTGACTGAGGTGAGGCACTGGATCCAATCTAAGGGGTAGTCCTTGCGGGCCAAGTTGCCAAGGACTTTGTTAGGACCGAACGATATGAAGCGGTCGACGCCGTTGTCCTTACAGAATTGGATGGACTTTTGCCATTGGACGGTGTGGTCGACCTGCTCGACGATGTGGGCTTTTATTAGTTCGGAGTAGTCGTTGAGGCTGGAGCTGATGGGTAGCGTACTGCCGGTGACGTTAAAGACGATAGGTATCCTTGGGGAAGCAATGTGGATATTAGTTAGGAAGTCGGATACCTTCTGACGGGCTGGGCTCATCAAGCTGCTGTGAAAGGGGGCAGAGACTGGTAGATCGACGGCTCGTAGGGCTACCTTCTGGTCCTTAAGCTCGCGAGAAGCGAAGTTGACTCCTTCGCGCGTACCTGAGATGACAGCTTGCAGGTTGGAGTTGATGTTGGCTACCTCGGCTATTTCACCCTTGGGAAGTTTGAGTTTGATGTATTCCATGGCATCCTCGAGATTACGAATCTGGTCCTTCTTTAGCAGTACGGCGCTCATCAAAGTTTCTTTATTGAGAGCAGTGACACAGTCCTGCATCGCCTGGCCTCTACACCTTACCAGTTTCATGGCATCAGAAAAGGCTAGGGATTCGGTTGCGACAAGAGCGGTGAATTCTCCCAGTGAGTGACCGAGGGCAAAGTTCGCTTGGCTCGTCAAGTCGAAGTTGAACTCTTTCTTTAGAACTTGGAGAATGGCGATCGACGTGGCTAGGATAGCTGGTTGGGCATTATAAGTCTTAGTAAGCTCATTCTGATCGCCGTTGAAAATAAGTTCGGTCAACTTGCAGTTCAAAGCTTCGTCGGCCTCCTCGAAGATATCACGAGCAACTTTGTACTCGTCGTAGAAATCCTTACCCATACCGACGAACTGGGACCCCTGACCTGGGAATAACAAAGCTGTCTTGTGGGTGACACCGGCTTCATTCGTCAAAAATCTCCTAGGGATGTGAGCTTTGACTGGCGCCGACGATTGGAAACTCCTCGTCGTAAGTTTCAGGCAAGCTTTCGAAGTATGCCTTTGGGTAAGGGATAGAGGTTTTCTTAGGGCGTTGGAAGTCATATTTGATCTAAGTTTAGTTTTTGTTGGATACTAGAGTGGCGTGTTGGCCCTTTTATAGCGTAGGTTGGTAGAAGTAGGTTGTTGGGTTGGGAGGTTGGTGCTTCTTTTGTATTCAAAATCCATAAAGTAAAAGTTAACAAATTTGGGATTGAAGCCCTCTTTAAATATGGGATTGCATTTCCTAATAAGGTCAGGGTGACTCATGAATTCATTTGAAATTTGGACTGTAAATTGGGGTTGGAGAAAACAAAATTTCCAGGCTTGAAATCGAACTGAACTTCGAGTTGTAAACAAGCCTTTCAATGGCCTAATTAAAACTTAACGAATCAGCTCATAAGAATGTTCACTTTTCGGAAGCTGTAAAGCAGCTTGTTTACAAAAGTAGCTACTTACAACCTAGCCTATCAGCGAGCGGTATAGGGGAGGTGGGTAAATTTTATTAATAAAAGTAACAAAATGTATTGACGTTAGCCTTCCCAAATGTTTTTGCGGTATGGACTCCTTCCTCCATTCCCACTTCTAGCACTTGAAGTCCTATAAGTTAAGGCAACAGGCATACTTTACCCTCCCACATTACATCCTTTCGTGCCATTTTACCAATTTAAGCCCAACGTCCCAGCTGTAAACTGGTCGCATATTTTCTGTGAAGCGTTTTAATTATATTAGTTTGAAAACTCCATCATAAATCACCAAATATCCTCAATATTTACATCATTTCTGGTTAATTGTAAACAAATCTTAGTTATTCAAAGGCTCGATTGGAGGAAAGTGCAGCTCATTAGTAGATCAACTGCCGTAAATATGATGGAATTATGCATTTTGCAACTATAGTTTCAGCTTTACTCTGGATCAACCAGCTTCAAAACACTACACCATGATTTGCTAGCTAGCCATTATAGTCAAAGGCTAATTAAAGCTTTGGAAACCCCAAGCCTTTTATGCTTGAGGAACCTTATTCACATCCATCACCCAGCCCCACATTACGGACAAGTTGAAAATTGAATATTGTGAGTCCAAATGTACAAAAATAGGAAAATGCTATTTTTAAGCAGAGCTCCACGAAAAATAGAGTTTGGCCGTACAGTCTTAATTATAAACCTGAGATCCGCTAGATTGATGGTCACGCTTAAGCGGATATTAGGTTCCATACACATGGCCAGTATGTAAAGCTCTAGCTCCACTACATGACGGTGTTGAAAGGTAGAGAATTAGGTATTTGACAGTGGGAAATTGGGTGTATTTTCGCCTATATTTAAGCACATGGTTATAAGGCATGGCATAACGCTTTCATTCCAGCAAAAGTATGCTGTAGACTAAAGTAGTATAAACGATACACGCTAGAAAGGTAGCATGTTTATTAACTGCAGTGGCTAATTATATAATTTTCACTTGATTTTTCTAATACAACCACTTTCATCAAGGCAGCACATATTAGTAAAGTTCATATATCCGAAATTCTTAGTAAAAGTATTAGCGTGAATATCAGTACTATAACTTATCCTAAGAAATACAAACGAATAGTCAAGTTAAACTCAGGCTTTGTCGAAGTTAGGTATGTACAAGAGCTGTTTACCTAATAAAAGGACTTTACTAATTACTTTCTACCGCATCGTTACATTTTTGCGCTGTATGGTGTATAATTGATAGTATACACATTAGGCTTTAAATGTTGTGTTTAATAATACGATAAGCTTTTAGTATATCAACTTTCTTGTAAACTAAACCTATATCAATTACTTTGCCTAGCATCTAGCATTTCCAAAGCAAATTGCTGATTGCAGGCTAACCTTCAAACCCTGCAATATTTGTTAGTAAGCAAATTATTTACAGGATGCTAAGAATACTGTAAATTGGATATCAAAAAGCGTAGCTGAAGAAACAAATAGAGCAGCAATCAAGTTCTATTATTGGTTGAGTAGAAAGCATTTGTCTATAATTCAAACTCTTTATACTTACATTGTCTTCAGCTTAGAAGCCTAAAGAAATAAATGGGAAAGAAGAATAAGCAGAAAGCATCGATTAATCGCGGTTTTTCCACCACCTCAACACCAAAAGTGAAGGATACAGAACCTGAGAAAGTTATCGATCAGCTAGTTGAAGAGTATTCGGATCTAGGTTTGTATTTTTAACTTACTTTACATTTAATAGTTCATTTCGTTTGAAATTAATCTATACAATTCAAATTGCAACTTATTTCTTTTTCATTTTAGATGAGAATGATAGTACTCAAACATCCTCAATTGCCTTTTCAACAAAACAAATAAAGCTGGCAAAGAAAAATGAAGCAAACGCCTGGAAGCGACTTGAAAGTGTCGAAAGCTATATTGGAAGAATAAAGAATTCCTCACAAGCAAGCTACGCTTCGTTAGATTTGGATTTAAACCCAAAGCTATTCAGTTTACTTTACGATTGGGCATTTTCAAGACCTTGTAGGTATTTTTATATTGGCAGTAATAAATTACAAACCAGCTTAAAATATTATAAATAAATTTTACTCACAACCTTTATTATTCAAGTTATATATGATTCTTTCAATTTGGACGATGAAGAAGACCTCGAAATGGCTACTGAAGCTTTGCCATTTACTTATGAAAATCCATCTTTCAGCCAGCCGTTTAATCGACGAGTTTTTTCCTCTTTCAAAAGCGACAAAGATTCCGACCGTGCACTAGCCAATCTTTACGAGATTGAATTCTATGGTTTAAAATGTGGGTTCAGTCTTGAGAGTGTAAGAGAGGCCTTGGCTTTTATCGGCGCCAGAAATGCTACACTACCCAACGTACTTGACTATATGATTCTATTTGAAAAAGACGTCAGCAAGATCCCCATCGTTTTTAGAAGTTTTAGGATGCTCAAGCAAGGTAAAATTAGTGAACTCTTCAGATGTTAACATTTCAAAATTCAATTTATATATATATATAGAAGAAAAATCACACAAAGTAGACGACGAGAATAGGCAATCTAAGATCGAGGTTAGGCAAGAAAGTATAAAGTTGCCGCCGCCTTTGGACGGCCCAATTTTAGAATCCAAAGCTTCTCGAGGTATAGCTACCAACATTGATTATGACAAAGTCGAAACGATAAAGGACATTGTTAAGGATAAACTTGCTGAATTTGAGGACGAATCATCTGATGATGAGTATATGTTGGACTACGACGTTAGCCTCTCCCATGCAAAGCTGGAACTGGATGAAACTATTTACAAGAGGTTGGAAACTATTGTACTACATTCCGATCTCTTAATTTATGTCGACACTATCCGGCACAAACTCAACTTTTTCCGTAAACGCCTAGAGAAAATGAAGTCGGCCTTTTACTTCAACGCCAAAGAGGCAAAGTTTCACCTGTCTGAGCTTCTACATACCCAAGATTACCGTACTTACGAAATCAAAAATCAACTGAGTCCAACCTTTGAGCAGGAGGTCTCCGAAGCAACTAAAGCCAAACAGACAGCAAAGCTACTCGAGTCGAAAGAGAATAAGATTGAAACCGACGCCACCATAAGTAGTGTTCCGACAGCCGAAAGTGACGACGACTTTGAATTGGACCTCGATGCAATATTCGAAGATAAGACTGATTCTCAAGCAACTTCCAACCCTGTCACTCCAAATAGCTTTAGTAAGCCTCAAGTTAATTTTGACATCCCTCGTTCATGGACTGGAAAGACACCTAAGCAACTCTTACTGGGCTTTTCCAAGCCCAAAAAGGCTATAGTTACGGTGACGACATCTAACGAGAAACCATTTGTCTCAAAAGCCGTTGTATCCGGTAAAATAACATCGACTACACTCTCCACTTATACGTTCTTTTCGAATTATAAGGTCAGTCCAACATCCAACCTCGACTCCTGTCACATTTTGACAAGCCTATCTACCAACAATTTTACATTTGACAGCAAGGCCCACTCTGAAAATTTTGCAAGTACTATTGCTCTTTACCTGTTAGGTTGGATTACCAATACGTCGGTGCTGCCTTCAGTCTTCCAAAATTTTGTCAACGATTGGATTAAGGAGGCGGAGATGAGTACTGATTTGAGCAATAATAAGGACCTTTTAACTAGATATGATTTCCTTTCATTGACTCTCAGCCTTCCCAAGGACGACGAAAACTTGGATACATCAACAGATTCCACCGTGCCTCTATCAGGGAATAAAGATACAGAAAAAGATATCCAGAACCAGCCATCCCAATACAACAGAAATTCCAACAAGAATACTTCATATTGGAGTCGTAAAGGAAAGGATATCAAGGCTACGATGTTTACTAGAGTTAAATCGTCAGCATATAAAGAGACATTATCTTTTCGGTCGCAACTACCAGTCTACAGCTATAGGGATGAGATTTTAAATGCAGTTTATTCGAAAAACAACGAAACCCATCCTATTTCCACATGTAATGGTAATGTCATTTTAGTAGTGGGTGAAACGGGCTGTGGCAAAACCACACAGATCCCACAACTTCTAGTTGAAGATGCTATCAAATACAATCGCACATGTCAAGTGTTATGTACCCAGCCTAGACGTATATCAGCAATATCCATTGCCGAACGAGTTTCCTACGAACTTGGGGATGGGCCTGGGAACGTTGGTACGGAAGGTTCGTTAGTTGGGTACCAAGTCCGAATCGACTCCAAAGTTTCCCCTTCAAACGTATTAACCTTCTGCACGATGGTATCTTTATTCTACTTTCGATTTTGAATTGACAATCTATTTAGGGTGTCTTGCTACGTCGCCTTGAAAGTGACCGTGACCTTTCCACCTTGAGCCACTTGGTCATCGACGAAATCCAAGAACGTAGCTTAGAAACTGATTTTCTGCTGATTGTTGTCCGAGAGATCTTGAGACAAAGTCAGAATAAGCTTAAAGTAATCCTTATGTCTGCCACCATCGACGCCCAACAATTCTCCTCATACTTTGACAACTGCCCAATACTGAGTATCCCTGGGAGGACGTTCCCCGTCGAAGTCAATTACCTGGACGACATTATTGAAAAGGTAGGCTACGTTTTAGAACCAGAGTCCAGATATGCTCGTAGAGACTACTTTCGCCAAGAGCAAGTTACTTCAAAAGTTTTTAATAGTAAAGGAGGTAAGTTCGCCGGTGATTTGACTTATGATGAAGAGGATCAAGGTTGGAGTGTTGAAGTCGATAAACTGAAAGCCGGCAATGCAACAAAACGGACGCTTTCGATGATGCGGATGGATGTTATAAACTACGACTTGATTTACCAATTAATACTATTTACTGATAAAGCTCCTGATCAGTTTCCGAAAGGATCGATATTAGTATTTATGCCAGGTGTCCCCGAAATCAAGATACTTCACAACTTGCTGGTCTCCGACCCTGATATAGCAAACCCGGAGAAGTTTATTATCCTTGAGGCGCACTCGTCCATTGCCCCAGAAAAGCAATCCAAAGTCTTTGCTACCCCAAAGACGCCTATACGCAAAGTCGTTTTAGCTACCAACATCGCCGAAACTGGCATCACCATCCCCGATGTAACCATTGTCATCGATAGTGGGCGAATGAAGCAGATGCGCTTTGACAAGAAGGCACAGGTAAGCCATTTGGAAGAGGTCGACGTAGCTCAAGCCAACGCACTACAACGTCAAGGTCGTGCTGGTAGAGTCCAGGCGGGTGTCTGCTTCAGGCTTTATCTCAAGTCGAAATACGACTCTATGATACCGTACCAGACACCTGAAATGACTCGACTTCCTTTGGATGACCTATGTCTAAAGGTCAAGGTGTACGGCTACAATGACATTGCCGGTTTTCTATCGAAGGCGATATACCCACCACCCGTTAACGCGATACACAATTCTATCGCCGTCCTCCAGGAAGTTGGGGCTATGACCAAGTATGAGACGCTTACATCACTTGGAATTATGCTATCCAAACTACCAGTTGCCGTCTACCTTGGTAAGATCATCATCTTTGGAACTCTATTCAAATGTCTGGATCCTGCCCTTACAATCGCCGCCATCCTAAGCTACAAGTCGCCTTTCTCCAACTTTAGCTACGACGCAAATCCCAAATTGGAGTTTGCCATCGAACAATGCGATTTCCTGACCCTGTACAACGCTTATAATAAGTGGAAAGATGCCATAAACAAAGGCCGAATGGCCGACGGCAACAAATTCTGTAACCAGCACGGACTCTCTCTAGATACCCTGCTACAACTCGAAGAAATCAAAAGGCAGTACTTCAACCTCCTCATTTCCTCCAAATTCGTCCATATGTCTAAGGTGGAAGCCAAGCTCAAGTGGAAGATGCATTTTGATTTATGCTTCACACCACCTTCTTTGAACATCTACAGCAACCACTACCCGGTTGTCAAATGTGTATTGGTTTCGGGTCTCTACCCCAAGGTACTTAACTACAACCCTGCCGACAACAAATATTTCAAGGTGACTCCAACTAAGAATATTCTCAACAAGGAGGAGATTGGTGGTTTCTACTCTCACCTCCTCAAGGCAGCCAATTTCTCAGCTACTCAGCTCCCAGTCGTCGTCTCTGGGTCATCCATATTACATGACAGAAGCTCCTACAAATTGAAATCGACTATAAAATGCCGCCACGCCGTCTACTTTGACCTTATAAAGGGTAAAGGAACTAACTTGAATACGAGCGAGATATCGTTCGTAACGCCACTTCCCCTCTTTTTGTTTGCCAAACACTGTCTACCGCTCCATGAAATTGGCATGGCCATACTGGATCACAACATCAAGCTCAAACTCAACGGCTACAACTTGGCACTGCTGGTGCAGCTCCGGTCTCAACTTTCCAAAGTTTTGGATGAGTTGGTCAAGTCCAACTACCTTGTACTGGAGGAGACGTTCCTAGCCAAATTGGTGGAGATACTGGACCTAGAAGCTAAAGAGCAAAGCTAAGTATTTACACTTGATTATTATTTAAATAAAAAGTTTTTTATTTATAGTGTCATTTTGATTCTACATATCGCTCTATGAACTACAACTGTTGTTAAAGAGGTAGTTTATACTAAAGGCATTGGAAACTGCAGTTTCAAGCGAAATTCCAATACTAATTTTGTCCTATTTATATGATCTGGCTTTACTTCTCTTTGCTTATAGAAGCTGTATCATTTAAGTGATACAGAGATTGCAATATATAAAATTGTAGTAATATAGCTTAGCTATCTATCCGCCACTGATATTCTAAATTCTTTTAGTAGCTTCTCTTGTCTATATGATCTGATTATCTCAAGAAAATCAATAGAAACTAAACTTTATTTAAGGGATGAAGGTAGTATTATCCAAACTTTTGATTTTAGTATGTTATCGATGTCTTTAATAGCTTTGTTGACTCTAATACTAAAGGTAACAAAACCAAAGTTGAAAGCACCTATATCAGCACTAAATATGAAAAGTAGATCATGTTTCCTATATAAAGTATATGTAAAAATTGACAATGAGTTACTTGAAAACTGCTGCTTTGCATAATAAATCGAAGCTTCCAAAGGACGAAGCAGAGTTATGCAAAAAGGAATGAACAGAGTGAGATTCGAACTCACGCCTCCGAAGAGATCACGGCCTTAACGTGACGCCTTAGACCGACTCGGCCATCTGTCCATAAAAACAATTCAAAAGTACTAATATATATAATTTATTAGTTTCATTAAGTGGTATCCATTCTGACAGGCTAATGCATTCTCTTCAAATATTTCTAGTTTAGTATGTAAAAGATATACTTGGCTTAACATCCTACATACACACTAGCTTATAGTTGTTCTTCCTATATAGTATTATATGCTTCATCTATTCCAAACTTTCTTTGACAACTAAACTTTGTAAACGTCATCCCATCTTTTCGGACTTCAAATTCGAAACCTTATCTTTTGAACTTCTTTCATCTCAAAGTACACCACTCTAAAAATATGCGAATCAACCGAATACTGAACCAAGTAGCGACTTCCACCCTAGCCAATCTACGTAGCAAGGAAAACATCAAAGGTATCCGAGATGAGTTTCAAAGTTACATCAAAGGCCCCACCAACAGCTCTATTGACATAAGCTTCAATGCCACCAAGTCGATCGTAACCCTGACCCTCAACAATCCCACCAAATTGAACAGTTTAAGCTTGAACATGATAACCTCATTAAATACCATCGTAGACGACTTGGAGCATCAACTTCGGAACCCGACGACCGACTCCAACTTGGTCGGTTTAATATTGAAAGGACAAGGCAGCAACTTCTGTACTGGAATGGATCTCTCCACCTTAAGTTCCAACCTCAACACCTCAACAATGGGTCAAAAACTAAGTTTGGTAATGCAGGACTCCTTGCTAAGGTTATCTAAGCTGCCCCTAATTTCAGTTGCCAGTTTGGAGGGGTACTGCCTAGGTGGTGGTGCCGAACTGAGTACCTGCTGCGACTATAGGGTTGCTGGTCAAGGGTCCAAGGTCAAGTTTGTACATAGGAATTTGTGTACTGTACCCGGCTTCGGTGGGAGTTTAAACTTGATAAATTTGGTTGGTAAGGGTAGAGCACTTTACTACTTGGCTTCTACCAAGGGATTGGAGGTGCCTCAAGTTAACGTTAAAGAGGATGCTGAAGTTGGCTCACCTTACGACGATTTCTTTAGTTACGTTTGTGAAACTAGCAAAAGCTATGATACCAGTTTGAAGTTTTTGGAGGGGCTAATAGGTGGTGATCAACAAGAGGTTGATAAAGATCGAAGTTCAAGTATCCGAAATTTGAAGTCGTTGATCGGGCAGTTGGAGGACGTAGGTGATTCCAAAACCAAATTGGATTTAGAGAACATAATGTTCACCGAGGTCTGGGGTAAGGAACCCAATTTACGGGCTATAAGTAAGTTGGACAAAAGTAAAAAATAAACAGAATAAATTCTTAGTATGAGAACAAAACAAAATTTCATTTACTAATCTAACTCTATAACCTCATTTTTTTCGAATGTGCTTATATCTTCTGGATCACTAACGCTAATTTCAATAAAAGCACCTTCGTTATTATCCCCTTTCTCTGAGATCGAGTCCTTTTCTTTGTAGATAAATTTAGGTTTCGGTAGGAAGACACCGGCAAATTTCTGAGTGGCCTTCAGAGCTCTGTTAGTTCCATTGACTTTCATACCATGAGTTTTAGGGATTATGAAATCGTTGTTCTCAAGATTGAGATCTTTGTGCAAGATGGTTTCTTTACGCTGACGTAGGTTGGATAGGTAACCGGTAGTTTTCCCACTGCTCGAGGTATCTTCATCTTTAGCATTGGCAATACGGCTTCCGTTCATAGGTCTTACGGTCCGTTTGGCAGGAGTCAAAGTTCCCAGATTAGGGGTGCTGATGAACAGTTCAGAAAAGCTGGTTTTCATGGTATACTCAAGACTCTCCTCGTCCAAAGCCATTTTTTCAATCGGAGACTCCAACCTAAAGAAGTCATAGGACATAGCTTCAACTAATTCTTCAGCTAGAGCTGAGGCAAGTGGTGGTGGTACGGCGTTACCGATCTGCCTGTGCATATCTTTAGGGTCATCTTGGATGGCACCATAGAAGACAAAGTCGTCAGGGAAACCTTGAGAGCGCGCACATTCTCTAACGGTGAGGACGCGGCGCTGGCTGGGGTGAATGACGGTGCCCTGCTTGCCCATGGGCTGGATGTCGGTCAATGCCGTATGAAAGTGATCTTTGAAGTCAAGTCGACCGAACAGCCCCTTCCAGCCGTTGTGCCGCTTGGCAGCTGAGTCTTGATGACTTAGACACCATGGTTTCAATTTATCAGGTAAAGTGTGATGGTCTGAGCCTGGAACCATGCTGATGCGGCAGATACGTTCAACCGTCAATGGGTTGAAGGGACGAGTGACGTGGTTGAAGCACTGGATGGCCTCACTACGCATGTTGCGTTGGAACTCGGAGAAGGGTTCTACAATGTAATCGGCTCGCTTTTTGCCGATGTAAGGTTCATGTTCGGTGGGAAGCTGTCGGAACTGGATCATATCAGTACTGGTCTTCTCTCGGGTGGACAAGTCCTCGTGCGCTGAGTAGATGACGCTAGGATTCTTGTACTCGAAACCTTCCAGGTCTGCAATCGCTTCGAAGATGGTGACGTGGGGGTGGGGGGCGCAGTCGTCACTGCGGTTGCTGGAGTTGTAGTTCTTGCCGTTAGGTAACGCAATGGATACAGATCCCTGGCGTAGGAAGCAGGTAGTAGGTTGAGGGTAGTCGGGTAGTTTGTTGCCGAGTAGGGTGCCCCAGATAATGACGCGGCGACGGGACTGGGCTAAGCCGAAATTACCGGCCTGCTGTACGCTGATGCGGGTCTGATAACCCATGAATGTTAGGCAGCGTAAGATGAACTTGACGTAGCCCATCTTGATACCACCAGCCACTCGGTTAACACCTGCCTGGCTCCCACCCAACTTAAAGCTGAGCAAGCCACGCACATTCTCCAACATGAAATATTTGGGTCGGTAGAAATCGACATAAGATAGGCTGGTAGCGATTAACGAGTTCTTGATATCATTAGCCTTCTTGAACCGATTGATACCGGAGAATCCTTGACAGGGTGGTCCGCAATAGATTAGATCCACTTCACCCGGTTGTGGCATATCTGCTAAAGCTTTACCTAGGAAGTCCCTTTCACTGGGGTTGGACTCCCCGTTGTTTTGTCGAATGGCTCGATTCAGCAGCATGTTGGCGCACTGGTTGTACACGGTAGCCTCGGGGAAGTTCTTCTTGAACGTAATAGCAGCTCCACAGTTGAACTCCACCGAATACCTGGTGTGCACCATGCTCGTCTTCTCCATACCTAGCGTCAGTCCTCCGCAGCCCGAGAAAATATCCAAGGCTATCAAGGGCTTGGCTTGGTTCTTCATTTGTTCGATGCGGCGGTGGTGGCTCAACCTTTGGCCTTCACATTTCTCGCAATTCTTGAAGTTATCCAATTTTAACTTTTCTAAATTGGTGATAGATTCGCTATCTGAGTCCTCGACCTGGGATTGGTCAACGTAGAAAGTATCCTTAAACCTACGGTACTCGTCCATATCCTCTATAGTATCGATATGGTTGACGTAGCAGATACCTTCCAGCCTCTCTAGCCCAAACTGCTTAACTCTGAGGGTACGGTAGATATGCCTAGGATCAGGTATGTAGTATTTGGGGACATACTTGGTTCCAAATTCTTCTGCATCTACTGCTTTTTGATGACGCTGGTAAATCTGTACTTGAACGATAGCTGAATCATTGGGCGTACATCTGCACCAGCTCTCACTCGTAACATCATGAAAGTTTCCATCTTCGTCACTCGAGTCAAAAGGAATGATCTGGCCAATCTGATAAGGAGTGCCCTTGATGATCGGCAAGATATAGACAAAGTCGTAGAGGTGATAAGTGAAGGTCTTGCATTTAACAGAATCTTTATTCACCTTGGGTTTATTGACACCAGTGAAAAGGTAGGGTGCGATCCATCCCTTGTTAATGGCTAAGTTGGCATCGATGTAGCCACCGGTGCTGACCTCGTAGAAGAATCTGAAAAAGTAACTATCAAAGTCGGTCTCAGAGTCACTAATGGTGGCATGCTTGACTTTGGTTTTACCAATGAAAGATTTCAATGGGAAAACTTTAATGAGATCGGTCAGGAATAGTTCGTTGGAGCAGGCCAACTCACCCATCATCGTATCCCGACCGTGGAACAATACTCTACCCAGGACAGCCTTAGAATCCTTGTCTTGCAGTAAGGCACATACTCGAATCACGCGGTTGCAGTGGTGACTTATGTCGTTGATGATTATAAAATCTCCAATTTTTATGCTTAAAGTAGGATCGGAGGTACTTTTGACTTCTGAATACATGGTTTTGCCTTCCAATTTGCCGATACTTCCACCAACCCAGATGAAGTTGCCTGCTGTTATGTTAGGTCGCCCAAAATTGAGTAGCTTGTTGAGTTTTTGGCTCAAGGTTTCAGCCGCCTCCTGATTCAAGTCAGCCTCCTTAGCCTCGTTGGGATTAGAATGGATGATAAACCCGGAGGCTAGCTTGGAGATGTTGGTTGTAAATACAGGTGGAGTGGTTTTGTCGACTTTAACCTTTGATCTCTGTCGACCGCTCTCACCAGAGCTCTTAGGTACACTTCGAGAAGGCTTGTATCCCTCCAGTTCTCCAGACATGATATGTTCTATAAATTCAAGGCCTACTAGGTCGCAATTTTCTTCATCTATAAGTAAATCATGAATCTCTTCTCTGATGAAGTCCAAATTTCCAAGAAGATCGCTCTCCTTCAGCTTGATAGGTGTTTGATTGGGGAAAACAGCACAGCCCTCACTGAGAGAAGACAATTTGCTGATGAATTCGTCATAGGTTATGTCGCGATTTTGTCGAGCTATGTTGATAATGAGGTTTACCAGGCGAAACTTTTTGAGAATTGGAATAAAGAGTTTGCTGTATTCGGGGTTGGGGAATACCAATCGGTACCAAGCGTAGGTGGTTCGAACCCAAATATTACTACCATAGTTGAATAAATTTAACTTAAAAACATGTTTACCAGGAGCCACATGATGTATACGAAATCTCCCAAAACCAAATTGAACTTAGGCGGATGATTTGACCTTCAACTTCATTTTCCCCCTCGGGTTCCCCTCCATTGTCTGAATCGTTATCTTCTACCGCTTCTGAGTCCTCAACATGTGGAATGACCCTACCAACAGCATAGATATCGGTGCCATCTTTCAACAAATTCTCAATAGAAACCAGCTTGTTGTCCTTATTCAAATCATAAAAATAAAAGTCGAGAAAATCACGACAGGGAATTGATGTTTCTTTCTCAATCTCATCAACTTCATCTTCACCAATAATGTCTAAGTCAGCTACCTCAGCTTGTTCACCTTCGATATTCATTGGAGCTTTATTCGTTTTCGATGCTATTTTTCAAAAATAGAGTAAATTCAAATCAGTAAATTAAGGCCATGTAAAGAGAAATTTACCAGTGAGTACTTTGAGAGACACCTTTACAGCCTCTGAATCGGAATCAGAGTCATTCAAAATTTTATTACTCTTACTACTATCTGCTGCTAATCGACTTGACTTCCTAGCTGGCTTTGTACATTAGCTTTTGACACTGCCCTTAAACCTTTACCTGGACCCATTGCCTTACTTATATAAACCCAAAATTCTGAAAGTTCAAAGTTTGAATGAATGAATTTTGGAAGCTTTGTTTCGTGAATTTTTTATAGTGAGGATGAGATCAGCAAAATTGCAAATGTCATAAACTACTTGCAGTTTTCTGCAAAAAAACCAAACTTGTCCAAAGTTCTTGTAAACCAAACCTTTTATAGCTAGGCACTTTAAGTCAAATAATTAACATCCCCTATCAGCTACATGTGGTATATCATATATAGACTGTAGTGTTCAATAACTATATATATAATAGAGCTTAAAGTTTATAAACTTACTATATTATAAATGAAAGATATCTATAGCACATTTATTTTGATTTGGACTATAGATTTAGATACTCCAGCTTACGAACCAATAGACTCTACCAACATCTCTACAAAGTTGGATTGATGCTCTAAAATATGATTCTATTGGGTACATTCAGAAATGCATCGCGATAAAGCAATTTAATTTGCCAATTGCTTTAGCTTACTCAACATTTGAATTTCCTGGATTCATTGAAATTCCGTCACTATTCAAACATTTTACCAAATCAAGGTTATTTGATTTGTTTGATATAAAAGACGAGTTTATAAACACTCATTCAAGGATTCAACAAACTTTTTAGTTCTGTCAAGGTAACTTTAATTCATATTTCTGCTATAGGATCTACACAGATTGTAATTAACAACCGCAATTTATTAATTGACAATACTAGAATGTCTGAAACTAAAATTGATTTGAGTCGCTTCTTAGAGCGCCTCAAGCGACTTGTTGACTATTGGAAAGTAAGAATTTGCTACAATTCGAAGCTAATTTCATTAGGAAACCGAGATCTCTGGACTCGGATATTTCAATCAAGCCGAAGCTATCGTCGTTATAAACAGCAAAACCCAATATCAATACCCATTTTCCAAAACTACTTCCATTCAAGTACTTCAAAATATAGTAATGTATACTAAAGTTCATTAGCACTGGTTCTTTGGCTATGAATTTGTAAATACATCTTTGTTAATCCAGAAGGACAAAATTATAATAATTACCTCAGAAACCAAAGGTATTTTTCACTTTTACAATCTATTGACCTTTTAGCCAAAAATTTCGCCGGCATATCTGCCCTTGAAACGAGTATCCCAGTTGAGATAATCAAGTTTGGAAAAGGTGAAAAAGAGATAATCACATCATTTGGAAAGATTAAGGATGCAGTTTCTGATTTAAGTGAAAAGGTATATTATATTATTTTAAAAGCTAACGGTATCAGAGGGTAGGTTTCTTCTCAAAAGATAAAATACAAGGTCCTTATATCGAGCTTTGGAACAAATTTAAAGAAGAGCATCTCAAAGATGCCGAGTTTGTCGATGTTTCAGTTGGAGTTTCAACTTTGTTGGCTGTTAAGGAAGAGGAGGAGATTGTAAAAAGCATCCCTATTTTACGTTAATTTTTTCATTAGGAAGATATACGTAAAGCTACTACAATCGACAACAAAACCATGAAAAACTGGATCTTGCCTAAGGTTATCACTCTTCTAGATGATAAAAAACGCAAACATACCAACAGCTCCGTGGTTGCTTTGAGTTTAAACTTCCTTATGAGTAAAACAGCCAGAACAATCGGCCACATTCCAAAAGAGGTACGGCTTTTTATGTGCAATACTAAAATTTTAGATCGACCTGGATATATCTGAATGGGCTTACGATGCCATTGTCCAGAGTGGTGGAGAATACGATATTAAGCCATCAGCCCTTACAAACAAAGAGCCGTTAGTGCCTGGTGTTATCCTATGCTCTATCGGTGGGCGGTATAACAACTATTGCTCGAACATGGGGAGAACATTCTTAGTTGATGCAACAGAGGTTTGCTTATAGTGCTGGATACGAGCTAATTTAGTATAGGGCCAAGAAAAGAACTTTGAGTTTCTGCTCCAACTTCAGGAATATATTTTAAGCATCTTGAAAGCTGGGGCTGGATTCGCCGAAGTTTATGAAAAGGCGCATAATTTTGTTAAGGAACGAAGAAGTGATCTGGCATCCTCTTTCCCAAAGAATCTTGGATTTATTGTATGGTCTATTAGCAATTATATCTCTAATTATTTTAGACTGGTTTAGAGTTCCGTGATAGTATCTTGTCTATACAATCCAAGAGTACTCATGTCTTTGCTGAGAATATGGTTCTTTCCCTTAACGTTGCTTTACAAAACATCATCGACCCTAAACAGAAGAAGTATACCCTCGAATTTCTTTGCTATGCTAATATATTCTTAGGTACTCGTTGCTCTTAAACAATACCATCCACATCACCAAGGATGGCGCAGTTAATTTAACTGAGGAGCTTAACGACATTTCAAGTATCAGGTTTTCTTTGAAAGTAAGTATGTCATTATACAACTATTTCTTAAAATATTTAGGACGATAGAGATAAAATTGATGCCATAAAGGCAGTATGCAGAGATCCTAAGGAAGTTGTTAAGCCTCAAGCACAGTCTCAAGCTAAAGTTCAAACACGGGTTTCCACAGCTATTCTAAAAAGCAAGCTTCGAAGTGAAGATCAGGTAATCGAAGCTAATTTGAAATTATAGTGATCGGTATCTTAGGAAGAAACAAGTGAAATGAAGAGACGTGAGCATCAGAGAGAACTCTTTGAAAACTTGAAGATCGAAGGCTTAAACCGATTTAAAGAGGAAGGTGATGCCCTAAAGAACTCCCAGAAGCAGGAAGTCAAAGTCTTTGAAAGTTACAAAAAGGAGATTTCTTTCCCAACCGACACAAACTCCCTCAGCGTAAGCTGCAACCTTAAAGTGCTTATTAATCAAATTTGGTAGATTTTCGTTGACCGCCGTGCCTTCTCAGTTATTTTCCCAATCAATGGATTAGCTGTTCCGTTCCATATTTCAACTTTAAAAAGTCTAAGTAAGAATGAAGAAGGGGAGTACATATATATCCGTCTCAACTTCCTCACTCCCGGCCAAGGTGTTTCCAAAAAGGAAGATATGGTACTTTTTCAGACTTTTATACATATCTCACCTTAGTAGCCATTCGCCGATCCCAACGCTCACTTCATTCGATCCCTTACCTTCCGTAGTTCAGATACATACCGTATAACTGAGACTTTCAAGAAGATCAGTGATCTCAAAAAAGAATTCACCAAGAGGTAATTGCGTTAGCTATATCTTTCTGACATATCGCAGGGAAATCGATAGACAGAACGAAGCTGACATTATTCAACAGGACAAGCTTCAAATAATTCCAAAATGTACCTATCTTTCAACTTCACATCTAATTTGTATTAGCGAGGGACTCAAGCTTGACTGATATCTACCTGAGGCCTGCTCCAGAAGGCAAACGCATGTCTGGGGAAGTTGAAATCCATGCCAATGGTCTCCGTTACGTACATCCTAGAGGTTCCTCTAATATTGGTAATGTTTCGTTACGACATCATATATTTATTCTTCTATAGAGCTCTTGTTCTCCAATATCAAGCATATTTTCTTCCATCCATGTGAAAATGAACTTATTGTCTTGATTCACATTCACCTTATCGATCCCATTATGATTGGCAAAAAGAAAACCAAAGTAAATATATCTCCTCGAAAATATACTAAAGCTCACTAGGATGTTCAATTCTACAGAGAAGCTTCGGATGCTCAGTACGATGAAACTGGAAACCGTCGTCGACAGAGTAGCTATGGTGACGAAGATGAAATCGAGGCTGAAAAGGAGGAGCGAAGAAGAATCCTCGAACTAAACAAAGAGTTCAGCGATTTCGCCAAGAGGATTTCTACCGCTGTAAGTTTATTTGAAAAAGCCAAACTAACTTTCCAAGACCACCACGCTTGAAGTTGAAACCCCCTTCCGAGAGCTTGGGTTCAACGGTGTACCGTTCCGATCCAACGTCTTCCTGATGCCTACTGGTGAGTGTCTCATCCATCTCCTAGATCCACCTTTCTTGGTCATCACCCTAGCCGAAGTTGAGCTGGTGCATCTGGAGCGTGTGCAGTTCAACCTCAAGAACTTCGACATGGTGTTTATATTCAAAGACTTCACCCGGACCCCCGTCCAGATCAACAGTATCCCGATGAAGAAGCTGGATGATGTTAAGGATTGGCTCAACTCAGTCGACGTTGTATACACCGAAGGTACCGTCAACCTGAACTGGAACGTTATCATGAAGACGATCCGTGACAACCCGGTCTCGTTCTTTGAGGAAGGTGGTTGGGAGTTCTTGGATGATAGTAAAGACAACGATGAGGACATGTCAGAGGAATCGGTAAGTGACTACGTACCTGACTCTGAAGAACTCAATGAAGAGTCTACCGAAAGTGAGTACGAATCGGAAGTAGCATCTGATGACATGGAGGAAGATGAAGATTCTGAAGCTGGAGATGATTCGGAAGAGGAAGAGGGTATGGATTGGGATGAGTTAGAGGAGCATGCTCGCAAAGGTAAGGTTATAGGAGTATTTTAAATAACTTAGTTTGTAGGTGATACCCAGAAGCGAGTCTCAGAGCAAGAATCCAACCACGGTAGAAGCTCCGTCAAAAAGAGACGCTAAACGCAACGCCTGAATTATCATCTATGCGAGCCATTTCTTTAAGGGCCTCACTATTAAATATATTGACGAGCTATGTAGTTTTAATTGCTTTTATCGATTATAATTTTGAATTTTACACATTTTTATTAGTGGTTTATCTACATAAGAACATTATCATTGTGCAAAGTATATGAAATTAAAACTTTTCATACAATCTAAAATATTGAATAAACTTTAGCCTACTAAGCTTATCAACCTTTATTAACACGTAGCTATACAAAAAATATAGCAGTCAAACCTTTGCACGTTGCTATATCTAATCAAGAGCCATTGGTGTTTATAAACTTTAACAAAGGATAGGATCTATTTGAAAATTGGATGGAAGTAAAGCTTCATATAAAATACTCAACATCAACTAAAAGGCACATTTAATGGTCCAAGACCTCCTATTTAATATTATTAACTATATTACCAAAATAACGCAATTAAATGGAATCAAAAAGTTCGGCTACATAGCACGACTGAAACTGGCTTTCGAGAAAAGCCCCTTGAAGCTCCCCGTCGAGAATAGTGGCCTAGATTCCGAAAGCTTCTTAGCAGCTAGCAGCTTGGTGTGTGCCAGCGGGTGTTTACTCTCCTTAGCCCCTTCGAAGTAGGGTATAGCCGCCTTGGGGTCCTTCTCACAACCGATGCCCTCCAGCAGGCAAACTCCCGTCTCATAGGTGGCGTCAACATGGCCTTGGTCGGCCGCTAGCTTGAGGTGCTTGAACGCCTGATCAAAATCCTGGTCGACACAATCACCGGCCTTGTAGAACATACCTAAATTGTACTGGGCTTGAGGACAATCCAGTTGCGAAGCTACCATGATCCAGTGCAGACCTAAGGTTTTATCTTTGACACCACCTTGGCCGTTGAACATCATGAGGCCTAAGCGGTTGGCGGCCAGGGCGTAGTTCTGTTGTGCCGCCAGTTCGAACCATCGTCGCGCTGCTGGTAAATCTACCTCGGTGAGCTGGCCGTTGAACATTATTAGTCCTAGGTTGAACTGGGCCATGGGACTCCCTCGTTCGCCAGCTTTAAGGAACCAGTAGTAGGCCTTGTTCAAATCCTTGGTTACGCTCTTACCCTCCATGTAGAATAAAGCCACCTTGTTTTGCGCTTCCAAGTGCTCGAGTTCAGCCGCTTTGAGGAGCCACTCCATGGCCGAGTCGATGCGCCGTATCCCAAAACCTTCCTCGTAGATGATGCCGGCCTGATACATGGCCTCAACGTCATTGGTCCAGGCTGCGTTCAAAATGCGCTGCAAGGCCAGGTTGAGGTCCTTGTTGACGCCAGTGCCGTGGTACAGCATCAGACCAAGTTTTAGGTCAGCTTTAATATAGCCTAATCCACTGGCAGATACTAGTAGGTCAAAGGCAGCCACTGGGTCGTAAGCTACCCGCTGCCCTTCCAGGTACAGGCAGGCCAAGTTGTACTGGGCTTCGGGATACTGGTATTCAGATGCCTTGGTCAACCACTCGATAGCAAGATCTAGGTCTTCGACAGTGCCTAATCCAGACTCATAATGCAGTGAGAGGTAGTACTGAGCTTCGGCGATCAAGTTCTCGGCTGCCATCATAAAGTAGTAGAAGGATTGGCCGTAGTCTTTGGAAACCGAAGTACCTTCATAAAACAGTTTGGCAAGTTCCAACTGTGATGGGCCATAATTATCCTCTTCAGCGGCTTGCTTGAACCAGACCAGAGCCAATTCGATATCATGTTCAGTACCAATACCATCACGATAACAGCCGGCTAGGTTGTGCTTTAGAATTGGCGATCCACCGTCGCTGCCTTTCAGGAACCATTTGAAAGCGAGGTCGGGGTCGAAAGAGCAACCGAACCCGTTGAAGTACATAAATCCCAAATTGGCCTGGGCTAGTTTGTGGCCAGCTTCAGCGGCACGACTGAAGTATGTAAAAGCTAGTGTGTGGTTTTGCTTGCATGCTAACCCGTTGTAATACATATCACCCAAATGGTACAGTCCATCTAAGTCGTCTTGATCGGCAGCTAACTTGAACCAGCTGAAGGCTTGTAGATTAGACTGATCTTCTAAGTTTCCTTTGTAGAACACGCCCAACTCCACCTGTGCTTGGGCAACCCCGTTAGCCGCCGCCACCTCGATCAGGTTCAAAGCCGTTTCCAAGTCGGAGGCCACTCCTAGTCCTTTCAAATAGCTAAGTCCTAGCCAGTAGTTAGCGTCGATGTTGGCCAGATCGTGGGCCTTTTGAAACTTTACGAAGGCTGCGCTATGGTCGTTGGGGAGGCCGTGCCCATAGTGAAACATGATGCCCAGGTAGACTAACGCATCCGAGAACTGGTTGGCAGCCGCTTTCTCGAACCAATGTATGGCTAGTTTGAAATCGACATCCTTGCCCAAGCCCTTGTAGTAAGCGAGACCCAGTAGAAATTGACCTTTGGGGATCCCGTGGGTGGCTGCCAGTTCCTTGAAGGGGAACGTCAGGTTGGGGTCATCAAACTTGGTGATCAAGATATCCAGGATCTCACTAACTTTAGTGACACTGTTGGCGTCCCCATTTATAGCAGCATATATGAACCACTGGAAGGCGGCTTCATAGTCTGGTTCAGTTAGCTCTGAGTCGTATAACAGCTCACCAAGGAATACCTGGGCTGTAACTAGACCACCTTTAGCAGCTTCGGAAGCTAAATCGATGGCTTTAAATAAGCTGAAATGGGAAGTCTGAGGGGTTGCGTATATCGAAGCAAGTTGAAATTGTGCTTCGAGATGCTTCTGCTTGGCAGCTAACTTAAACCAGTCGACGGCTTCGTTAATATCGGGGGTAACTCCGTTTCCGGATATATAGGCCAAACCTAATAGATACTGAGATTCGAGGTAACCCTCGAGACCTGCTTTAACCAACAGCTTGTGAGCCTTGTCGTTTGATGCTTCAACACCCCTACCATCTCGGTAACATAGAGCTGCGTTGTGTAATGCTTCCAAGCAATCGCCCTCAGCAGCCAACATATACTGATGGAAGCCTAACTCTGGATTCTTGGCTACACCGAGTCCACGCTGGTAGCAGTGTCCGAGGTGGAGTTGACCTAGCGGGGAGTCGCGCTTGGACACCTTTTCAAACAATTCAAATCCTCTTTTCAAGTCCTTTTCGACACCTTGGCCCTGTTGGTAAAATTGGCCTAGAAGTATGGTGCATTGAATATGGCCTTTACTTGCACCTTTAGAAGCCCATTTAAAAGCGTTGATGCCGTAATCGTCGTCTAAATGCTTCTTCATGTAGAGATTGGCAAGTTGGTAATCGGCATCAGAATTTCCGAGGGCTGAACTTCTAGAAAAGTAATCCAGCGCGAGATGATAGTCCTTGGTTTCGGAATTAGTATTGCTGTACAGTAAACCTAGGATTAAAAGGGACACTGGGGTAAAACTGTTGCCAATATTGGGCTTTGTAAGCGATTTCAATGAGGCAGCATCGTCTTTGTCGCAGCCAAGACCGTAGTAGTACATTTCACCAAGGTAGACGGTAGCAGTTGGGTCTTCTGAGATCGAGCCTTGGTAGAAGTAGTCAAAAGCCTTAGCCAGATCAGGCTGGATATGGTCTCTACCCTTTTTAAAGATAAGTCCAAGCTGGGTCAAAGCTTTAGGGTGCCCAGCTTTAGCTGCCTTCTCAAAGTATTCCAGTGCTCTGTCAATGTTGATTTTGACTCCGCTACCAGACAAAAACATAGATCCGACCACCTGACAGAAGCTGGGATAATCATGGATTGGGTTGACTCCAGTCAGTTCGGCAATCTCAGTAGCAACTTCAAAACTAGTCCCATTGGTGTTTACCAGATTGAGCAAATTGAGAAATCTAGTTCGTCCGGATGAAGGGGTTGTTGCCTCAGTAGTCGAACTGTACTCATCCGTTTCCGTTAGCTGTAGAGAATCCAATGCATCAGTCAATCCATTGAATGTCAAGTTTCGCTGGTCAAAGCCCAATGCTGTCAAGCTCATTGATTCAGTTACCACTTTGGCCTCAGTTGTATCCAAGTTTGACGTCTCTTCATCTAGTACAAAATTTGAGTTGGGCAAAAATACAAATGCTTACTGTCACTAATCTTTCGTGCCTCAAGGACTTCGATGATGATATCGGTGTCAGGTCTCACTTCAGGATCGGGGTTTTGACACCTCATCAGTAGCTGTTTAAAGTAATTGGGAGTTTCTGGCGGGATAGGATCGATTATACCTTTAGATTTCTTGAGGGCGATGATGTTCATATCGTAATCGGAACTAAACGGCGGTTTAAGGCTAGCCAATTCTCCCATTACCACACCCAGAGCATACACGTCAGTTTTGCGAGTAGGTTGGGCAAATCTAGATATCATTATTTCGGGTGCCATCCAGTATAACGAACCAACCCCCATGAAGGTGGTGGGATTAAGCCCTTTAAGATGCTCCTCTAGACGGCAAATTCCAAAGTCAGCAATCTTTACAGCAATTAGTTCCTCGTCCTCCATCTCTATAAGCACATTGTCCGGCTTTATATCTCGGTGAAGGATGTTGTGGCTGTGGATGAAACGTAGCCCATTTGCTATATCTCTGGATATACGTCGCCTTATATCCCATTCCAAAGATGCCAACTTGGTCTTAATTAGTTTAGTCAGATCCATACCGTTGATAAACTCCATAAGCAGACACATCCTATCCAAGTCATCTTGACAGGTTCCAATAAACTGTATTATATTTTCAGATGTCCCTATTCAAATTAAACATTGATGTCATTATTGATTACCTAATGACTGTAGAGCCTCGGCTTCGCGGCGTAATCCTTCGACTGCTTTGAACACTCTTTCCTTTGTATGAGGATCATCACCTGGTAGCTTTAATTGTTTCAAAGCAAAAACAAACCCCTCATACTTTACCTTGTACACTATTCCAAAACCACCTTCCCCTAGCTTTTTTAGAATTTTGATACGGCCGAACTCGATGTTGACAAGTTGGCTACTGGTACTGAGGCTACGATGCAATTGTGGTGATGTCTGGCTGTCGTAAATGCTGTCAGTACCTACATTAATAATATATGGTTGGTATAAGATTTACATAAATTAAATTTGAAAAACAATTTATAATAAAAAGGTGAATTAGTTCGTACCATTGGAGATGTTTGTATTAGATATAAATTGGTTTTGACTGCTTGTACTTCTCGACAATAAACTACTTCTGATACTGTTGTTGCTACCATTATCTTGAGGACGATAACTCATGTCGGATCAATTCTAAATGGCGAAGCTTGCGTTGAAGCCAACTTATTTACTGTGTAAGGTTGGAGCTTTGAAATGTATCGAGTGTTAAATATGAATTCTTGTCGGTGGATTTATTGAGACTTTTACTTTATTTGGTGCCCTACCAATTTGTGACTATCGGCCAATTGGGTTGGGAGGTTTGGAACTTACAAGCAGGTTTACAAAATTTTTGGAAACTTTTATCATTGTTGGACAAAGGTATGATCCAAGCCCAAGAGCCCAAAAGGAGTGAAAAAGGTATCAAATGTCCGGTCTGTAAAGGTAAAGTTGAAGTCCTGTGGATAAATTTCAATTGTAGACTAGTATGCTGCATCGATATTAAGGTGATTTTTACTTATCTATATATTTTACTAATCTCCCAATATAGTGCAAGTTTCCTTTCAACCATCCCAAATTTAGTAAATTGGTAGTAAGGCTGAAACGTAAGGTGGAGAAAGTAAAGCCAGGATCAAAATTCATAAAGATTCCCAACAACGAAAATGTTAAGCTAAGCCTCGATTTTATAAACTCAGTGCAGCAGAAGGTAATCAACTACGATTTGACATTGCCTGAATTCGTAGAGTACGAGCTACCCGAGTACGAATTGTTACCCGAACCCGACACTACCTCCTACCTTAAACGTAAGCAGGGCAAGGAGGAAGAATCGCAGCTTATAGAAAGTAACGAACTTTTGGATGCTTGCGATCATTATTCTATTGAAGAGCTTGGCTCAGAGGATCCATTTACCACCAATTATTATTCACCATCTCAACCTCAAGCATTACTATCACCTAGATTTAAAAAGGTAAAGATATCACCAAAGCAAGTTTCCCAAGAAACCGAATTCAATTTCTTAGAACCAAGCTTCAGTCCTAATTTTGGCTACGACAATCAATTTGGAATTGGCACCAATAGCTTTGGCTATGACCTACCCACCCCAAAGCCACTAATTCAGTCATTGATATATACCAGTCCTGCCGACAAAAACTTTGTTACAACTTTGGAGCAACCTCCCGATCTCGAACAATTTTTACAGTTCAACGATTTTCCTTGGCCTGTTTTTGAAACCGAGAAAGAAGAAAAATCTGGCACTTTACTGGATACCGAGATCGGTCAGCTGTTTCAACTCCCTACCCAGCCAAGTAAACCTAACGCAGAAATTCAAGTACCCAACACCGTCCACAATACGGATACGTGTCTTATCAAGGAGCTTGACGATACTACTATCGGCGCCACCTTGCACCGGCTACCTGAGCTTGAATTAGCTGACCCACCCAACTTTGACAACCTGAATTTAAGTGACACGGTTGATGACCTCATGGCAGCTTTCGAAGCAGCGATCGACAAGTCCAACCCGATTGATGTGCCCCAAATTCTTCCTCTTCAACCTGAACAATCGGACGACAAAGACGATAGCTACGAGTTTAACCCGTACGAGTTGATCAAGTCGGTCGTCGAAGCACCCATCCCATTAGATCCCAAGGCACTGCAGAGCCAGACCTTGGATGACTGGTTTAAGAATTTTGACGGTTGAGATTGGTGCTCCACCCTAAATGATAAGTAAAAGTTTAGAACTTCAGGATCGATTCTCAAGTTAACGTATTTGCAGCATCACTAGAACATATGTCGTAAACTGGTTACTTGAGATCCATTTCTCCAGCATTCAATTTCGATCCGGTTAATCCATAAATTTTTGTAAATATAATTGTCTTTTAATATAGCATATATTTAACTTTCAAGTTAGATTTGTTTATTTAGAGGATTTACTGTACTACATCTACTTTAAAGTTAGTTTTTCCATTTTATGTGTTATATAATGTAGGCTTTAGTTTTAGAGCAACTTTATACTTTCTAAAGTTTATCATCCAATTTCAACAATCGCTTCCTTTGGCTTTGTTAAAGCTTAATATGAAGAGTGTTCAAATTGGTAGGAGACTATCTCTACCTTTGAAAACCTACAGTATAGCGTATTGGCCATAAAGGTTTATGAATAGGGTTATATTCCACTGCTTATATTCAAAGCTTATTTAAAAATCAGCTATTACCTCAGCTATAGCTGATGTAACGTTGATCGCAACTTATAGTACAAAGTTTTGTATATATCTAACTAACCATCAACCTTGTTGGTTTGGTGATCGACAGAGTTTGTAGGGAAGTACTAATGTTTAATTTACTATAAGTTAAAATCATAAGTTTGGGGTTTTCAACCTACATCAGAAGTCAAAAGCGGATGATGGAATCAAATATTCCTTCCAGTAACCCAAAACTTCACCTTCAAAGTTTATCAAGCGTATTTAGATAAGCTCCATAACGATCAACAAATAACTGCTTATATTAAAGAATAAGTCTAAAGAAATTGATAACAATCACAATCGGAAGCAAAAAAGAATAAAAGGCATTCTGTCTGTAAATTTTAACTTACCTACTCCAGCGCCAAATTACCATCAACATCCAAAACTCTACTTTTAATTACGACTTTAGCATCACAAGAACCAGACAAAAGATTCAAACTACACCCCCTAGACATTGCAAATTGTGAATTAAAATTAGCTTTATATTAGGATGAAAAGTTGGGGTAAAGTTTCAAAAAGACAACATAATAAAGCATAGGCAACGTAGCGAAAGTATAGGCTAAAAGGATAGGGACGAGATACGAAAAGCTACCACTAAAGTAGAAAATGTTGCTTACATTTTCTTTAGGTTGGTCCACAACTTTCTCTTCTTCTTCTTCTTCTTCTTCTTCTTCCATAGGAGAATCTTCAACCTCTATTGACTGTTGTACTTCACTCTCTACCAACCTTTGTACAGCCACTGGATTACCTTGCACAAATAGAGCTTGGCGGTAGTACTGAAGTTCTTGGATACTCTCATAAATATCATCTAAAGCTCTTTTAAAAGAAAAATAAGATTGCTAGCAACAGCTACAAATATATACCTGTGTGTCAACTTTTTCTTGGGAGTTTTCAATTTCTTTACGCTATACCACCTACATGCCAATTCCTTTATACTACTTACATCTATTCTTCATTAAAAACTCAAACTTAAAAAGAAATACCTATTATCCTATAAGTAAAGTAGCTGGCCAGCTTGGGCAAATATCTCTCTATAAATCGTTTATCTACGTGAATACTACTCCCAGCCATTACTGCCCAGCCTTTAAATACAAATGGCTTAATAAACTTTATCAACTCGCGTTCCACATCCTTTTCAGTTAAATTCGACTTTAAAACTTTTTCGATTAAGCCAGACTTTTTAAATAATGTAAATAGGATGTTTATAATATAATAGTACCTCGCCATGAGTAGTCTTACACCAGTCGTCCATACTTTCTAGTAAAGATTCATGTTGGTTTATTATAAGGTTGGGTCCCTTTATTAAAAAAGTTAAATGTGATTATATAAAGGTAAATTTACTTCAATGTACTGAGTCATATTTTTATCGGTAATAACAACTGCTATCTCCAACAGTCTATCGTTCTCTAAATCTAAACCTGTCATCTATTTTAAAAAGTATAGTATAAATAGCAGTTATCGAAAATAGAGGTTACCTCACAGTCGATCCATATTATCGGTTTATCTTTGAATGTTTTCCGATCTGCTTCTTTTGCTTCGACCTTCTGCATCTTTACTAAGAGTTGAGTTGGTTCAGTTCGAAATATTTTTGCAAAATTCAAATTTTCCAAGCAATTCGTGATCTTGGGCAGAAGATATCTCATCAAACTATTGAAAAGGAAATAGTATAATGATGCAATAGTTTGAGTATGGTCGATTCCTATTTCTTGATTGAAAGTATCCTACCCACCTTGAACACCCTTTAGCTATTATTGGGAACAATGGATAGATGAGAAATAGCAAGGCTTTCTCCAAAGTAGAGGGTTTCTATTGGTTATGTAAACCTACCCTTTCTGGAGTTCCGTAAAAGGCCAAGTTTTGCATCCTTTTTACCCCCAACAAAGAATTATTGTCTTTGCAACCAATCAATTAAACTTTATCTACGTAGTTAAGCTGACCAATTAGGTAGGTATAGAGATGGGGGAAATGAGGTTTAGTGAAGATTTACAACTTGAACAGATTTAGGTCAAACTACAGAAACATATTTCAGAAGTAGACTCCGTTAAACTCAAAGGCTGACAACCGAGTAACATCAAGTACGGATACCTAAAAATCTTCAAAACAAAGTAATCATCATAGCCATCGATTTTAGACTTCAGATTATTTTTTGTCTATTTTATGCGGCTCCCTTTATTTTTAAAAATTATGATAAATAATTCCGGCTAACCTTGTCTTTGTACATCTATAGTTTCTATTTTTTGAGCAAGTAAGCAAGATATGGACCCCCAACTGAACCCCGAACAAAGTTTATCGGGCGGTGAAAATGATGAGACCTTGTACCCTATTGCCGTCCTTATTGATGAGCTGAAGCACGACGATATGGCTTTGCGTCTGAATGCCATAAGACGTATCTCCACCATCGCTTTGGCTTTAGGACCCGAACGCACTCGTGACGAACTTATTCCCTTCCTCGATGGTAAATATAAGTTTCCTCGATCATATACTTATTGAAATATTAGAGAGTATCGAAGATGAAGATGAAATTTTAGCTATTTTGGCCGAGGAGTTAGGCCAGTTCGTCGAGTACGTAGGTGGCCCTGAATTCGCTCACCTCATTTTGAACCCTTTGGAAAATTTGGCTGCTGTTGAGGAGACGGTCGTACGTACTAAGGTAAAATTTGGATTATTTAATTCAAGTGCTGAATTCAATTAGGCGGTGCAATCTTTGAATACCGTGGCTGCTGCTTTGTCCCAGGCCCAGACTGAGGAACACCTTGTACCTCTTCTCAAGCGTCTAGCTACTGGTACTTGGTTCACTTCCCGTTCTTCCAGTACTGGCATCTTCTCGTCGACCTACACCAACGTCAACCCCGAAATTCAAGCCGAATTAATTCAGTACTATTTATTTAATTTGTACAGTTTCTTATTCTTTGCAGGTTGTATCAGAAATTGTGTGAAGATGATACCCCCATGGTACGTCGTTCTGCCGGAACCGACCTGACTGTAGCCTTTTGTGTCTTTGTTCCTTTGCTAACCGAGTTTTAGAACTTCATCAAAGCAGTTGGTAGCGGTCATTTGGAGGAATTGTTGACTATGTTTAACCGCTTAGCCAATGACGACCAGGTATTATAAAGTTGAGTGGTGGTACTAACTTAAATAGGATTCGGTACGCCTTCTAACTATTGTACCATTGGTCACTTTGGCCTCGTCTATGGAGCAGGACGAGGTGGCTGAGAAACTGTTGACCACTATCCGTAACCTATGCCACGACGCCTCCTGGAGGGTTCGCTACATGGTTGCTGAACACTACGTTGAGGTAACTTTATTACATCTGATATATGCTCATATTTGATACATAGCTCTGCGAAGCCAGTGGTGAGCGTATCCTCAAGGAAGACCTGGTTGAAACCTACCTCAATTTCATTCGTGATAACGAGGCCGAAGTGCGTACCTCAGCCATCGGTCAACTCTCTGGTAAGCTTAGTTCGAATGTCATGTAGTTAATTAGGTTAGGTTACGGCAAGCTGGTCGGTTCAGATGTTATCAAGAACAGCTTATTACCCATTTTACATTCCTTGGCTGTTGATGCTTCCCAGCACGTTAGATCTGCTTTGGCAAGCAACGTCGCCTCTTTGGCCCCAGTCCTCAGTAAGGAGGCGTAAGTTAAATTACATGAAATTCTTGCTAAATCAGCCATTTATTAGCACCATTGACTTACTGCTACCCCTTTTCCTACGCCTCCTCAAGGACGAGTTCCCCGACGTAAGGCTCAACATCATCTCCCGGTTAGAGCAGGTCAATGCCATCATCGGGGTCGAACTCCTGTCCCAGTCCCTTCTACCCGCCATCGTTGAGTTGGCTGAGGACAAGCAGTGGCGCGTACGCTTGGCTATCATTGAGTACATCCCACTGTTGGCCACTCAGTTGGGTGTCAGCTTCTTTGACGCCCAGCTGTCCAATTTGTGCTTTGCCTGGTTGGGCGATCCGGTCTTCGCCATTAGGGAAGCAGCCACCGTCAATCTACGCAAGTTGACCGAAGCCTTTGGTGTTGAATGGGCTTCGACCACCATCCTGCCCAAGATTCTGGCCATGTCCACCCACGCCAACCACCTCTACCGTATGACTACCCTCTTCACCATCACGGTAATTAGTATATTTTTGCATATTTTCAACTAATACTCTAAATAGACGGTTGCCCCTGCTTTGACTGCCGAAGTCGTCAAGCAAGATGTCTTGCCGGTAGTAGTAGCTATGGCCCAGGATCCCATCCCCAACATCCGGTTCAACACCGCTAAGGCTCTCAAGGTTCTGGCTGACGTCTTGGTCGCCGAATCCAGCGGTGACGTTAACGCCGTTGGCGCTCCCATAAAACCTACGTTGCAGGCGTTGACGGAAGATTCCGATACCGACGTCAAGTTCTTCGCGCAGCAGGCCCTCCTCCAAGGTAACCTATTTTGAAGTTTAATTTGGAACTAACTTTCAATTTGTTTGATAAAATGATAGTCTCGTAATGTTCAATATAAATTCCAACCATCATTATATTACTTGGATTGTTGCTTTATAGTGATATTTTGTTCTGTTTTTGAGAGTATACATATTTTTATGAAGCTATTTGGAAACGTAAATGATATTCAGTTAATGCTATGTGGTTTTTTAATAGGATAATCGAGTATTATAAAGAAATATAGAAATGGGCTATGGATACCAGTAATTGTAAATTGATGACAGATTGAAAGTTAGATATTGAAATTTAAAGATTTTATCAAAACAAGCTATCGAAGCTCAAGTTTATAAGTAGATTTAGTACAAGAGTTTATTGAAGAGATATTCCAATACAGCTTTGCTAAGTGGAAATACGCAAAGGTAATCTATTCCAAGTCTTCCAACTCACAGATCTTCTTCGCCAAGATCGAATGTACCAACCTATTGCCATCTACCCTATGCCTCCAACTTTTCAAGACTTCAAAACCAAACCTATCACCGAATTCTATATCCAACTCTCCAATCTCTAACCGATCCTTACTATCCTTGTTCGGTCTCCAGTAGTCTTCCTCGCCTTTAGCTTCATCAATTTGAACAAATGTGGAAAATAAGACTAGCCCACCTACTCGCAACAGCTTTCGCATACTATCAAATAAACTTCGGTTCAAATATCTCGAGCAGATGACCAATTCCAATTGAAGGTGGTTTTGCACCTCCAGCAGAAAGACTTCTAAATTATCAAAGCTGGTTTTCGTTGCAAGATGGAGGAGGCTACCATTCGGAAGGATGTGCAATGGGTAAGTTTGTAGATTATCTAAAGACAATCTATAAGTTTGAAATATACTTTTTACCCTATCTAAAGCTTTGGGCAAGTTATCGATACCTATACAGTTGAAATTTAAATTGTTGTTGACGAGGTAGACTAAATCCCTACCACTACCACAACCTAAATCTAAGGTGGACCAAGGTCCATTTGGTTTCAACGTGTTGAAATAATTCTCTATAAAAGCATATTCTTGTTTCAAAAGGGCGGTAGGTTCGAACAGCACTGTGTTTTTAAAATTTTGGTTAGGGACTAGCAAGTCGAATTTATGCAACAGACAATCTAGCTCTTGGGTGTAAGTTAGTATTCGTTCAACAGACCATCCTTTCTCCCTTATGTTTAATCCAAAGTCGATGGAGGTATCCAAGTCATCTACCACTATTAGAAACTTTTTGGTCTTGGGCGGTAGTAGACACCAACTGTCGCCAAAGTTTTGGATGGGGAGTACTAGACTGTTCTTGATGTTGGAGCTGGGCTTTAACCTTAAGTCTACAGTTGGTAGTTGTGAAGTTAAAAAGCTTGTCTCGTAGGTACCTCTCAAGTTTGGTTGTTGAGTCGGTATCCATCAGTTCATGCTAGTAAAAAAGTTTTTCCAAAGCTTGTTTGACTTGGCTAAGAAATAGCCCAAGAATTTGACGTTGACGAATAGAAAATGTCTTTGCCAATATTGATTGGTAAATTGTAACTGTATGCAGCAAATATTACACATGCTTCAAAACGGCAAGGTAATTACGATACAGAACATCGAGAAAAGTTTTAATTAGTCTGCTGTCCATCTAGAGACATATCTGCCACCTCACAACTCCATATCGCATAGCTATATGAACTATATCTAAAGCATAGCAAGGTAAAATTTATAAATGCCACAATATGTATAAAGTAGCTAAATCTTCTCACTACCTTACGAACCACTCTTCTAGCCTAGAAAACCTCTTGCAGATCTTCTCTAGTGTAGGCTGTCTGAATGAAAACGAAATGTCATCCTATTTGGCTCTTGAACTCCGACCGATATCATCAATACAACCGAAATTAAAAAGCAAAAGGGTGGCTACATCCCTCTAAAGGCCACTTTATACAATAAGCCTAACCTATGGGTGATGTAGGGGCTTCCCTTTCCAATTACTAATCCCAATTTAACGATAACTAATGGCTAATCAATTTATCCAAACGTGCTTGTTCCTATCACAGATAGCGGAAGAGTTAGGTTAGTCATACAATATACACTACCTATTTAAAGTCAATAATGGCAAATAGGTTTTGGTATTAGAATAAGGGATGATTCGGTAACTTGGTTAAACCAAAAGAAGTATTTATTGGAATTGTACCCAAGAAAATGCTACGATTTAGCACCATTCTGGATAATTGCCAATCTACGGTAGGCTTCTAAAGAACTAGGAATAGGATCTGATAGCCGTTGAAAAAGACCAAACCTTTCCTAAGAAAATGGACAATGGAAGGATTTCTCAGCGATAGATTATAGGAAGGTTGTTGCTTCCTTTTAAAGTGCCCGAGTACCGATAAAGATCAGTATACATGTCTACTATTTTCAGTCAATAGTATAATAGTACTGGCTACCATTAGCTACAGTTATTGGGTATTTAAAATCTGAAAGGGTTCTTATGGCAGATGTAGATATCGTTTGTCACTAATTGCCGAACTTGCACTAACTTTAGAAATGAAATTTAAGTTTACACGAGTTGTAACGACCTTCATAAATTAGTACCCGAATCTATAAATAAACATCTACATAAACTTTAATAAGATTAAAATGTATATAAGGCATAACCAAGCATCAACTCGACTAAAACTTTTTTGTAACGACATCCATTAAAACTACCTTCAGAGGAAATTATCATAGCGACTATGAAGTTCAAATTTCCAACCAACGTAGTCAACCTGAATATAAAGGAGACAACAACCAACACATCGTCGCCATCGACTATCATCTCAAAATCCTATATAGATATTAAGCATACACGACAGCGAATACGAAGACTCCGCCTAGTAATCAAGGAGTACCTATCCGAATTTATGGGCACTTTACTATTAGTAGTCATTGGAGATGGAACAATAGCCCAAAGCCACTTCAACCCTGGGTCCAGTGGCACGCCCTACTTTATGGTAACTTTAGCTTACGGAGTAGGCTTAACTTTAGGCCTCATACTAAGTTCCAAGAACTCATTGGCTCACATAAATCCATCCATAACGATAGCTAACGCTATAGTCGGCAAATTCAGGTGGTCTAAAGTACCTGGCTACCTATTGGCTCAGATGTTGGGTGGTTTTTTTGCGGCATTGATAGTCTGGCTAACCAATTTAGCCTCCTTGAATCATTTCGACGGAGGGAATCGACAACTGTACGGACTTAAGGACACTACCACCATATTTTCAACTTACCCTAGAGATTACGTTACCAATTACGAAGCTTTTTTGACCGAGTTCCTAAGCGCAGTAGTATTCATAGTGGGAATTCTAGCTATAAAGGATAAGAAGAACAAGCTGCCCAGGTGGCTAATACCTATATGTTCGGGAATCATGTTGACGGTAATAGGTATGTCCATTGGTTGGTTGACAAGTTTCAGTTTGAATCCAGCCCGAGACCTGGGACCAAGGATATTTTTGATGATTGCCGGGTGGGGTAGTGAAGTTTTTGTTAAGCATGATTTTTACTTTTGGATCCCGGTGGTGGCGCCTACCTTGGGCATGATTTTGGGGATCTATGCATACGAACTGTTTTTGGGGGATGTCGAGGATGAGGATGATATGGTGGTAGATGAAGCTTTCAATTGTGCTGGGTTGGACGAAGTTGTTTAATGTTAATAAATGTAGTGCTATTTTTGTAGTTTTTATTTGGATGTTTTTTCATTGATGCATATTGAGTATTTGAGAAGTTTAATACATTCTCAGGCTCTTTTGAATAACCGAAATGTCTATTTTATGTGATAGGGTTTATTATGCAAAGCTTTTCTTATATAAGGTGTGCTTTGTAAGTATGTCTTTTCTATTATGCATCTCCCTTTTTGAACAATAAAGCCATTACTGTTTTGATAGATTTGATTTTTTCGTTCAAATCATCCCTGTGGTTTAAATGGGGTACTTTGTTGGCAAAGCTTCAGATTCATAGAATTAATTAATTTCCCCAAGCATCTTTCAAGGATACTGAATATCTATATAAGCTCTATAAATGTAAAGTTGCCATGCATAAAATGACTTTTACAAGATATCTAGGCCTTTTAATGAAACTATAGGTGTAGTATATAGTTTTGGTATAGATATATGAATACCCTGTCTTTAGAGTGTTTGAAGAGTATACACGACTATATAAATTCCAAAAAAATTGAATAAGCGGATAGCAAAGACATTACTCCTATTAGTAAATATAAATTACTGTAAAACTTACTATTGATAGCATACCTTCAACATAAATATACCTATTGTAGTAGTGATGAAATCGAATCGAACTCCTCAAAAATATATTAGTGATTACAAAAGCAGTAGTGGGAGTGTAAGTTTATATGCCTAAAAACTACTACTAAAAGATATCCAAATATACAATTATGGAGAAATAGTAACGATTGGAACGTAGAAATTGAAACATAATATAAATCCTACCCTATACGGGTCATAATTACTTTTAAATTCCAAAGCAGAGATAGCAACATTTATAAAATGTATATATAGCCTCCAACACCATTTAAAACAAAGGAGGTAATAAATATAGTGCCAATATTATAAATTTGAAAAAAACAACTACATGTCGGTAATGGATACTAAAGTCTGCTCTACCTTGACCAACTCCACTTTCGTAAACGTCAAGCATAGCACCAATCACGTAAAGTTACAAAAGTTTCGTCATCGTATCCGTGAATACCTCTCCGAATTCCTAGGTACCTTAATCTTAGTAGCAGTTGGAGACGGTGCGATAGCTCAAGCAGTATTAAACCCCTCATCCTCAAGCAATGGCTATTTAATGGTAACTCTAGGGTACGGCATGGCGTTGACGTTAGGAGTCTATCTAAGTTCCATCAATTCCCTAGCGCACCTCAACCCCTCCATCACAATTGCCAACGCCACCTTTGGTAAGTTGCGTTGGTCCAAGGTACCTGGTTACATCTTAGCGCAACTTTTGGGCGGGTTTATGGGAGCCTCTATTGTCATGCTGACCAACTATTCTGCGATAGCCAACTTGGATGGTGGAAATCGACATACTTTTGGAGAATTAGGTACGGCTGGCATATTTACGACGTTTCCCAAACCTTACGTAGGTTCAGTGCAAGCTTTCTTAGTAGAACTAGTCGCTACCTCCTTTTTGGTAGTTGGGATTTTAGCAATAACAGATCGACGACACCAAACTCCTAGTTGGCTGGCACCTATTGGGATTGGGTTGACGCTAAGTGTCATCGGTATGAGTGTAGGTTGGGTAACTGGGTTCGCTTTGAATCCGGCTCGCGATCTAGGTCCACGTATCTTTTTGGCACTTGCAGGGTGGGGTAGCGATGTATTTACTAAACACAACTTTTATTTTTGGATCCCTATAGTTGCGCCTACCTTGGGCGCCATTGTCGGAATGTTGGGTTATGAACTTGTGATGGGAGTTGATGATGATGAGGAACACTTTGATGAAGATTCGCTGGAAATTGTCTAATTCTTTTGGATATATTGAAATATTGCTAGCGTTTAAGTTTTATTAAACTATTTGATAGTATCTACACATATATATATATTATATTATTTTGTGATATGTTAACAATACCCTTGAAAATAATTAAAATAATTATATATTTTATGCTTTGTCATAAATTAAATTTAATAAAGATATCTGTTATGAAGAAGTGTTTTACCTTTAACCTAAAATACGCTAAAAACAAAAATATAGAAAATCCAAAAATACCTCTGATATAACTTTAATAACTCTAAATAGACTGAAAATCTTATTCGTATAGAGATACCAATGCCATAAGGGCAACCCCGAAGCCCATGCAAATCAATTCAGCGAATAACTGCATCACCAACCTAAGCTTACCCTGCTGTCCCTTAGGTTTAACTAGATCCTGAGGAGTTTCCAATAGTTCGGGGATGACGGATACAGTGGCTATGTAGAGGAACCCACCTGCTGTGAGGGGTAAAACCAAATCACTTACATCAACCGGTAAACCTAGCTGTTCAAACCAACTTGGAGTAGCTTGTGGGTTGGTGACGGTAAGGAACTCCTGAATCGCTACCCCGGCAACTGTGCCCAGTAAAGCGCCGATGGCAGTGAAGAACTGGGAGTACATGGCAGCTAGGCGGCTGAACCCAGCTTGTAGGAGGATAGCAAAGTCACCAACTTCGTGGGGGATCTCATGTAAAAAGACCGCTAATGTAGTCGAGATACCGATCTGCTTAGAGGCGTAGAAAGAAGCGGCAATCGCCAAACCATCGGTAAAGTTATGGCTGAAGTCGGCTATCAAATTTAAATAGGCTGAGTGCTTTACGGTGGGTGCAGTGGGTTCGGAAGTGGTTGAAGTAGGATCGGTATTAGTCTTCTTAGAAGTCTTGCGTTGCGTCAAGTTGGATGGATCGGAGTCGAAACTGACGGAGCTGGATGAAGCTTTTGAGGCGTCATTGGAATTATCATTAGCAGTATCATTGGTATGACTATGTCCATGGCTGTGCGAATGGCCACTTTTACCCGAGATGATACGTAGCAATTTATCTAAAATAAAAAAGCTGATGGCACCTACAAATATACTGATTCCGATAACTAAGTTGCGCTTCAACAGGTAGTCGGGGCCTTTGCCCTTGGAAGCCATAAAGGTATCATGGAAGGTGTGGGGTAGAAGGTGTAAAAATACGTCTCCCAACAGCCCACCAACTGCAAAGCTTACTAGGAGGTTGAGATTGGAAGCGTCTATGGAACTAGGGACTACTAGTAAGATTAAATTGGGGAACAGACTTATGTAAAAGGTAGCTAAAAAGGAGTTGACCATGGCACTTTCGGTAGGGAACAGGTACTGCAACAGGTTGGCAAACGAAGCTCCTCCAGTAGCTACGTGATGCTCATGCGAATGGTGGTGATGGTGGTCATGTACATGGTCATCATCATCGTGGTGGTGGTGGTGGTGACCGTGTGCATTGGTTACTGATATTACGAGTAGCGTTACTGCTAGACCTACTACTACGGCACGAGGCACCTTTTTGTCGAATAAACTTGCCATTCTTCTAAACTGCTGACTGACTGAGGTTGAGCTGTACTAATCTGAAATTTTGGGTTTTGTCATCAAAATACCAGTGGTTTATTGGTTGATTTGGGGAAGTAGCGTAATTAGGCAATCATCCCACTCTTGGATAACTAAACGGGATATACTTGGAGACAATTACTGGAAAGAAATGGCTGTATATTAGGCTATTCATAGTGGATGTATTTTCCGAATATATAGCTTGCTAGAAATTGTTGTATAGAAGCCCTTTACTGTAGTTCAAAAGGTACAAAGGTTTGTATTCCAGTTGTTTTGACTGATAGAGGTGTACAAAAAACTGAAGGTATTAAAGAAATTTCTGACTTTCTCTTGGCGTTGAGTTGGTTACAAAACTTATCAAAATCTATGGTAGTAGGTCGAGTTGAGTATGGTACATACGCCTTGAAACATAGTACAGCTAAAATTTTGTTTTTATGAGCCGATATCCCACTTGTCAATTGCCAAGCAAAATCGAATTTGGCTATAATATAGCTTCCTTCACTAGATCTTTATTTCAATACATAAATAAATTATATGTTTGCTTATCTTTTAAATCAGCTCTATAATTGCTACATATATGATGTAACTACTTTATGCTTTTCAGTAAACCAGTAGCTTACAAATTAGCTATACCTATATTTGATTTCCTTCAATACATTACCAATTATATAATAGTCACCATATATTTAAATAGCAAGAACTTATATCAAGACTTTCCTTTGTTGTTGGAAATTTTGCGAGTGCACCACATCAAAGCAAAGCGCCTGTATTTACTAGGATAGTGGTATAACCGGTATCATATACAGCATAGGTAAAGTGCCGAAATTTTTATAAAAGCATAGGCTAATCAAGCTGCTCCGAGACTAACTGATGGGATTATTTTATGAAAGTGAATGGTGCATTTGAAGGATAAATATGGCTATTTCAAGTATAGTTAATCTATGGCGGTAGGAATGGTTTTGAGGTAGGGCATGATGCTACCCCATTATCCCTTCCAGCTACCTCCCCATCATCCACCTAATTAGCGGATACCCTTCTTGCCGTGCGGAGCCAATAATATATGTTTCGACTCTAGATTCAACGCGCATCGAACAAAGATACTTGAACAAAGGTTCTAAAAGGTCGGATAAAGATTCGTTCCTATTACCATATACCGCTATCCCTCAATTTAGGAACCCATTTGCTCATAAAATGCTGCTATCAAAAACTACTCATATCCAAGCATCGGTACTTTACCTATACTTTTATCAACTTGCTTTTTTACTTTGCTTCCAATCCCGTTTTGGTGATTCGAATTCATTTGAGAGTGGTTTCACAAGTAAATATTTTAACTACCACCCAAGTAGTTTGTCTTATACTTCAACCGTTCGAACTCAGCACAAATCGACCTTACAAACCGAGACAACTATCAAGAAGTAGTTAAAGCAAAACCAGAATCAACAAAGTATGGCATCGAAACCAGTAAGTAAACTTGTCATTCTTTTACTAAGCTTTACAAGCCCACCTACAAGTACCCAAGGTCCTGCGACACATGCTACAGCCGCAAGATAAAATGCGACAAGATGAATCCATGCAAAAGCTGCAAGGATAAATTAGTCCCCTGCACCTACTTTAGAGCAGAGAAACAAGCTTTCCACATAGGGAGGCCCCCAATGAACTCCAATGCAGCACCCGTTTCACAGATACAGTCCAAAGGGGAACGGCTCCTCATGCCTATACGTTGCTCCCCGGTAGTTTATAGCTAACACTTGATTACTAACTTTGAATTTAGGAATCTCAACCCGATAATAAATCTCAACCAATCTTGCAGAGGCTATTGAAGAAAAAAGTCGAATTTGACACTTTGCAATCCATCCAATTCAAAAAAGAGCTGGTCCATCTACCCGCAACTCTATGTTTCCAGATGTCTAGTTTTGCCCTAGGCAAATTCACAGTACTTTTTACGACAAATGGGGAGTCCTTGTACCTTGGCAACAGTCCAGCAGCCTATGCCTTAGCTTCCAACTCTTACGCACTCAAGTTACTTTTGGAGTCGACCGACCAAACAACCTCCTCCAAGAAGCCGGTGGCTACCAACTACAGCCTAGATTGCCTAGAGATGCAGACAATTTACTCTTTAGTTACACCCGAACTCATCTTTAGGCTAATCGATCTATTCTTTTACCATTTCAATTCGGGGTATATTCTGTTGAACCGTAGCGACGTAGACGATATGATCCTTAATGAGAACAAGACAGACGAAATTCAAACTTTACTTACAACGATACTAATGACTTCAGCTGGGTACTTCCCCATCAAAACAACAGCACCTAAACTTGGGCACCTCTTCTCAGTCCAGACTCACCGTAGGCTCAAGATGATCTACAACAAGCCCTCGCTACATACGGTTCAGACACTCATGTTACTATCTCAGTACCCAGCCACTGTACTCGATGATTCCACTTCGCAGCACGGTTGGTCTTACCATGGGTTAGCTGTGACGATGGCCCTCCAGCTAGGTTTACATAGGGCCAACTCGAACCTATCCTCTAAAATGGCTGAGACGCGACGTCGCACGTTCTGGGCCCTCTTTTGCAATGATGTCAACTTCCGGCTGTGTGTTGGGAAGCCAGCTTTGCTTGAGTTGGAGGATATAGGCCTCAACGTCCCGCAGCTGATGGAGCAACTTGATGCTATCGACCAGTGGAAGTCTCCCGACTTCACCCAGGCACCGTCCCCGAGGCGTAAGCTATTATCCATCGAAATCCGTATCCAATTTTACACAATGGCCTACAAGATTTTGGCCATGCAGCGATACTTCAGGGCGCGCTTCTCTTGCTACTCTAGGTCGGGTTCTACCCTCATGCCTCTGGGCTGGGACTTGACTATGCGGGCGTTAGGTGATTCGGAGTACCCTGTATTCTTGAACAAATGCACCTACTTTGAAAAAAAGCTGCATAACTGGTACTTCAAGCATCATCTTTTGAGAATCCGACGAGTCCCCAAATCGGACCAGATGTCTTTCATTGTGCCACACCTCAGAGACAACTATGCATTATTAGGTTCTCTCCACCACCTCTACATGTTAGTTGAGCTTTATCGTCCCCATCTCATAATTGACCAAGCGTTCCCTCTTCCTCACAAATCTCTTATGGAGTGTATACAATCTCGAGATGCCCTGCCAGTCTCCGTATTTGAGCGACTGCATCCGTACCACAAGGCACTGATCGCGGCCTTCCTGGGTGCCTACACACTCATCGAGCGGAAGACTGACTTCCTCAAGCTGGGGGTCGGTCATAAGTGGTGGTGGGTACTCAATTTCTACGCCGTACTTAGCTTCTACATCGAACGTCCCCATGACCCCGAGGTCAAAAGCAACTTTGAGGCGTTGATGGATCCATTAGTTGCCCTTTTGACCGAAGGGAGCCAGCGCTTCGTCATAGCGTCCGATACCTTAGCGCTGCTCCAACGTTACAGCTCGGCGAAGAAGGTTTGAATCGAATGTTGACTGGTGTTTATTATTTATATATACTTTTCATTTTGTAAGAGTTGAAGTTACATATATACGAGTCTAATTGAGATGAGTCATGGTAACAATGAAACATAGGAACTTAGGTAACCTTTAACTACTTGATCCTCTGATATTAGTAAAAAGTTCTTTTATCTTTGATGGACTGTTGGCCTATTTGATGTAAGCTAGCTGGACCACTATACTATATCTAACTATACCCATAAACATAAAACTTTCTTTTGTATTTGCTTACTCCAACTATCTTAACCAAGTATATATATCTACTAAGAATAAACTATTTAACCTACCTTTAAAAATTAAGTATATATACCATATATTTATTCCTATTACTCGAGATTCCTTATGAATACATTTAAATTTTAACTAGATAGCCCTATTTTGGTACATATGTGCGATCGATTTTCCGATACCATGCAATCAGGACTAAGCTTCTATAAAGCAATAACAGCTTTCCCTGACACAAACAATCCCTTGGAATACTATTTCTTAAACCGTCTTTAGTCCATAAGCCTTTTAGCAGGCGTATGGATGTATATCCAGCTAATGTATTTAAACTCGTTTTTCTGGAATAAAGTTTTATCAAATGTATATACATTTTTGATAAAATATACGTTGTTTCTACCTATTTTCTATACTAATTCTACTTTGATTTCGTAAATTGGATGGACTTTACTATTGAGTTTATAACAAAGTATAAATTAGGTAGCTAGAATAGGGTTAGAGTACTTTACGGATATGCATATATATTAGTCAATATCCTATTATGATAATGCGGATTTATTTACAAAAATGTACATATGCCAATTCAAAAGTTAAACTATATTGAACAAATTGGATAACACCGATTCATTTAAATATAACTTTAATTTATAGACCAAGTTTACATAGTAGATGACTATTTCAGTTAAACTAAGGTAACAGAATCAAAAAGGAATACAGGGCGAAGCCTAGAAGGTACTACCTCCTAGTCCATATACTAAACATTAGACGTAAGGTGAGATTCGTATAAAAACAGGCTGAAAGCAACCTAAGATGAAGATACCCGTACGATCAACACATGGTAGTGGTAAAGCTAACCTATCCCAAAATTAAAAAACAAACTTCTATGGTAGGACACTACGAGTTGGTGACCTCAACGATCTTGGGGTAGACGATGCGATCTAAATAAATTAGAGTGGGATGGATGAGACAGGGGAAGTTTTTCAAGCTGTCCAAAAACAAACCCTCGATCTTGTCTTGGAAGGGCAGGATGGCCTCCTTGTTACCACCGAAGACGACCTTGAACGAGGTCAGGTTGATGGAGCTGAAGTTGAAGTACTTGGCCCATCGCTTAGTGAGGTACTCCATCTGGATCTTCAATGGGAAGAAGGAGAGGTAGGGTAAAGCAGGGCTGAAGACGGCGTGGCAGTCCAAGTTCCCCAATTGTGTTGGCGTTATAGTGATCTCCAAATGGTTTAAACTCCTCATCAATTTCAAGTTCATGAGCAGCTTGATGGTCGTGTAGATGGTCATGTGAATCTTGAGCTCCTTCAAGGTGTCGATAAAGTGGCACTTGTCCAATTCCAAGATGTAAGGACCGCAGTTCTCGTGATGGCACGAGATGTCAATGCGAGTCAAGTTGAGCTTGGATTTGAAGATGGAAGCAATACCTACCGAAGTTAAGGAGGAATTGATCATTTTGATAACGCGGATTCTAGGGTTGTAACGGATAAGTACCTTGACAGCTCGGTCATCGCAGCAGGTGTTGCACAGCTCCACATGCTCCAAATACTTGCACTTTCGTAGTAGGTTGACCAACTCTTCGCGATGGCAGTTAACACCGAGCTTTAGTCCAGTTAGGAACCGTGGGTAGGCTATAGCATCCAGATGCGAGACGGTCCCCCTACCTTCGAGGGACAATGTAGTCAGCCTTTTCAACTTACCGAGGATGGCACCCATATCGACTATACGCTCCATATCAAAATTGATAGTCAAACCTAAGAAGTTCCTCAGGTCCACCGTGTTGAACTCGTTGAAGGTGTCCTCGTTGATGGAGCAGGTTAGGAACTTCAAAGTCTTGGGCAGCTGGTCGAACTTGGTGTCATACGGGAAATTCAAGGGGAGCGTCGCCAAAAGTAACTTGCGCATACCTGAGATACAGTTGGCCAATTCCTGCCAGGCTAAAAAGTCGCTGTTTAGGTTGAAGATGATGAGGTGCTTCAGTTTTCGGTAGAGATGTTGATGATTTAACAAACTGATAACCTGGTCGTCCTGCCACTGGTACGGCTGGCTGCAGTTTATGGCCAGACCTTCCAGGTTGTAGCATTCCTTTACAATGAGTATCATCTGCTCTGGTAAAACTGGTATGCAGTCCAAGTTCTGAATGAAACGGGAGACCTTACTGAGCTCGGTTTTGAAGTTGTTGCTTCTAGAGATGTTGAGAAACCACTGCCTCGAAGGTTTACGCCACAGGTCCTGCTTCAACTGATGCTTCCACTGGATACAGGTCTGCGAAGCTTGAATTTTGCTGTTGAAGGGTATGTACTTACTCAATCGATCCCACACTGGCTCTGGTAAGTTGTTCCAGTCCCTGAGCTCTTTAATCGACTCCTCCTTCTCAGCTTGTACGAGTTCGTCCTTTGAGCCTTCCTGTTCTATACTCTTGTCTAAAGGTATAACGAGATTCTCAGCTGCTGGTTTAGCTTCATCACTCATAATATTTAACCTTGCGATTCAATTTTTCTCAAGCTGAACTTTTGTGATGGCACCCCTTAAATAGTTGACGCTTGCTCTATAGGTCTTTCAAGAACTGATAAGTATAGCTAGAAAAGGCGAAGAATTGAAAGCAGTGCCTGTACTAAATTTGCAAATTGCTGGAGTTGGAATAAATTTGGTAGAGGTATGGAATAGCTAAGAAGGGAAGCGCTATCAAATTATACTTTTAGCTCTAGCACAACATTCTGTTGCCTTTTATATCACTATTTTTTCAAGCCACCACTCAACCTTTACCCCATTGTAGGCCTTTTAGCGATTAGTTTCACCATCAGTTGTGGAACTTTTATGCCAAAAAGCAGCTTCAAGTTTTGTTAAAAAGAAGTTAAACCGGTGTTAATTCACAATTGCCAATCTAAGAAATCCTTCGAGCATTATCTCCTTCAGTAATGGAAGGAATTTGAATAGTGGTGCTGCCCATAATGGTGCCTGGACCAATGTTCTGCAATCGAGGGTTCTAAATGGCAAAGATTGCGAAGGTGCCAATATTAATATGTGGTAAAGTTGACAACTCGGGTTGCACTAGCCCTTTGCTTTATTGGCGAAAGTTGCTATATTGTTATAGGGAATGGACACCTAACTTGTTACAAGATATGCGGATTTATAGATCAAACATAACGAGGTGCACCTTACAGGCTTTTCAATTCGCCTTTCTCCCACTGTTTTAATTTGATTGTTTGTAAACCGATATATTTATTCCAAGCAACACTTTCAGAATTTTAGAGCACCTTATATAAAAGAATGGTATATTTGTCTGCTTTAGTTTCGAATACTTTGAATTCATACTTTCACCTTCCAAACACCAAAGATTCCTTATGAACTTTCTGAATCCTTTAGCGAATTGCTATTTGATATAAATTGAATTTCCAATTTAGCTAATCCGAACGGAAATTCACAAAGTTCCAAGGAACCTTCATTAGGGAGGAAATCAATCCAAAAAAAGATTTAAGCCGGAAATTCTTGGAAATACTATTGTTATAAAAGTACTTGATCCAAATATAAGAGACCATACACTCATAAAAAATTCACATTGTAGGTGATCGACCCCTACAGACATGGATCATTGTCGTATTAGCAGTTCTGCTTACTATGCTTTTAGGGTTGTTAAAAGAGGTTAATTATACGAACAGTTTAGGCTAAGCAAATTGAGTTGCACCTCTAAGCTTCTCCTTTATCGATATTTTTATCAACAAAAACATCACGTCCGCCCGAAAATTAAATTTGCAGACTACCTTGGATGAACATTTATTTGAACTGCATAGTAGATCCGGACGGATGTAGTAAAATAAAAATATTTAATAAATGGATGCTATGACCTTAATCATTTCAATAAAAGTATATTTAGCGAATCTATCCACAATCCTACTTTGCAAATATATATCTACACTACCCTTTCTCTCCCATTTTATTCTAGATAAGGTACATGTTTATTATGCTATATAACTGTAAAAACATAATACATAGGTCATAAAATATATAAAAGTATTAGTATAGCTCATTAATTTATAAAAGAAAATAGTATAGGATACAAAAATCCAAGCATACCACTCAATTAATCGATTTAAGGTTTAATACACTTGTAATAAAAAAAGCTTAAAGTAATTTCAGCCTACATCCCTTATCAACGCCATATAGGCTTCAGAATAAGTAGACCCGAACGGCAATTACAAATACGACGAACAGTAAGACGATGGCAGGTATACCGTACTTTCGATACAACAGCTGCAAGTTCAAATTATGAGCATCTTTACGATATTTTTGGGAACTATCTCTAAGTTGGTCCGATAAAGTACTCATCTCTATCAAAATAATTCAATATACAAATTTTAAAAAATAAAAAACTTACTATCTAAACTATCACCACGCCACAACAAGTCCTCCATATTCTTGGTCATTATCCTAGTTACGTCTTGCAAGTCTTCATTTAATTTACTCAAATTATCTTGGGCTCTGGAATCCAAATACATTTTCTTGGTTTTCTGGATAAATGTATCTGTAAAATTGATTTAGGAAATAAAACTTAAGTCTACTTTTACCGAATTTTATAAAGGCGTAAGGTCGCAATCCCGGTTTGTTGAGTTCGGCACCGTAAGAGCCATAAAATTCTCTAGCTAATTCCTCCAAGTAACTGAAAGCTAGCTTACGTGAAAATGAACGGTCACAAATACAGAGGTAGCATATATCCTGATCTATTAAGTAGCTATAGATTCCAAATTTTTAGCAAAATCAAAGATTGAAATAAATTACTGTAATAAATAGTTGCCTGATTCGATGGAGCAGCGTTGTTCAGAGTTGGTGGAAAGTTTTCGAAAAAACAACTTGGTTTGGGATTTGCATTCAGCCAAGTCGTGAGGTGCCTAGCATTATAAATAAACTTAAGTTTAAAAAATAGGTTACCTGGTCGTCATCAGTTGAGGCAGCTAACGGTAGCCCGTCAATTACTCTAGCTATAGTTGTTGATAGTACCATTGGAATCAAAGGGAGACGCTTTAACTTGAAGTGGTTTATATCGAATGGAAATGATTATCGTCATTGGTTAACTAGGATTTAATTGGTTGATGCAAATTAGGTGGGAATTGGTGCAGAATTACAACTAAAATACAAGTGTACAAAATTTAGTGGTAAATAAATCACTGCACATGGTTGTTGCCAATATTTTGATTATAAAACTTATAGGTGGAGTCACTACATATGCTTTACAAATACAAACCCAACTTACATTAGTATCCAAGCATATCCTTTAATTCAGTAGTTTTTTCATTTAGCTAAAATGTACTATACCTTATCTTTGCCTATATTTCAAATCAATTCTTTTAAAATACACCACCTTCAATAATAACATATTATCCTATTGCAGTAGTATATCCAAAATCTATATTTTATAAACAGTACTATATATACAATTCCCTTACAGTATTCTTTGATTAATAACTTTCAAAAGCAACTAAGCTAGTATTCTTCTATTAGGCTTTAAACTCGTATCAATCCCATTTTTATTATTAACGCAGACTACAGCTGATTAAAATAAATTTATTGAAGCACATACATCTATGCTTAGTACCTACTTGGTTGCTAAAAGCTACATTCGATACAATCACTTCCAATAGGTTAATTTTACAAGTATATCAACATTTACCAATTGAAGTAGCTTTGCATAATTTGGAATAGCTTCCAAAGCTTTAAATACACTCACATTACCATATGCTGTATGGAAGGTGTATCTGAATTATTTCAAGTCTATTTTAAAATATACCTTTGCATTTACTCTCTTTGAGAAGTGACTTTCGATCCTTATCTAGTTTAGGATAACCTATTTGATACGATGGTTGGTATTCTACAAAAATATATTACTTGGCAAGTTCCTTCTCATAAACATATGGATATATAGCTAAATAGCTGCTGTATCAAAAAACTGCTAAATTCAAGTAAACGTTTATAATATGTAGAATATTCAGTAGTATACTAAGCACCTATTAGCAAATCATTCAATAAAATATTCCTTTAATTAACCATTTATATTTTCATACACCAAAACTAAACAAACAATACAAAACTTATGTCAAGCTTACCTTTATTACCACTTAGCTCAATCAACAATCACTCTTAGTATACACCATAAACCTATAACTTATAGAGCTTTCCATAATATACTCCCCAACCTCATTTACCATCAACTCTGGTAAGATTAAAGGCTTCTTTCTAGTAGTATCCAACTTCAACCGAAACTGCAACCAAGTCAAAACCTCCTTGGTGAAGTTCTTGCTGACCAAGTTGTCGGTCGAATAGTTGGGGAAATAGGTATCAATTTGAAGCTCAGGATATTGGAACAGCTCAGTTATAAACCAATATTTACATTTGGGGTGGTTCAAAGCCTCCAAGTACATAGAACTTCCTCCAGTAACGAAGACAGAGCTGGAAAATTGGGGATTGTCACTTTGTATCTTTTGGCTGAGTTGTAAAGCTTCAGATAAGGTGGTGGCAACAAAGACATCCTTTTTTAACTCTTCTTTTTTAACTATTCTATATAATTTGTTAACATCAGATTTAAAAAATAGAAACCTATTACATTTGGTAGTTGGGGTCCCTAGAAACCACTATAGTAAATCTATTCTTCAAAGGTCTAATAAATAAAGGTAAGGATTCCCAAGTTAATCTACCCATAATAAGGATGTTCTTTTGAGCTTGAAGCCCAACTTCCAAGTTGAACATGTTGTTGAAGCAGTTGAACTGAGTAACATACTCAAAGTAAGTCAAGTCGGAAGGGATGGGACAGGAACGCCAAGGTAAGTCTTGGTTGTAACCGATACCGCGTTCCTTGGTAGTTAAAGCAACTATAAACCCGAAAGGTGGAATTTCTTGTTCTTGAAGAGGTTGAGTAGTTGGTTCGGATTGCATTGTGATCGATAGGTGTGCTTCTTTCCAATAAAAAAGTTGTTTGGGAATTTCACTTTGGACTTTATATTTTGTTACCGATAACCAATTAAGCTCTGCCAAATGGGGTGCAGAGTTAGATGTTAGGACCAGGCATAACGAAAGGTAGCCTTTATAAATAGTTTGAAACCAATAATATCCTAATTTAGTCAAATTTAGGTTATATAAGCTCATCAGTGAAGTACGAAAATGTACTTTCTACATCTAACTAGATTTTGTCTTGAAATGACATTTCTTGGCTTAAAATTCGATACCTTCAACTTTGGATTAAAGCACATCAAACCCAATCCAACCTCCATTCAGATGAATCAAAAAATTATATGGCTCAGGCTGATACTTGTGCAATCGTTGAAAAGTATATCATAGGTAACTCAGTATTACTCTCTCCTCAAAGCTTCATTCAATACATTTCACTTTTTTGATATGTCGAATTAAGCCTTTCAATCCACAGTTAACTTTCATAGACATCTCCACTGCACCTAACGATGAGTATCTCTATATCTCGAAGACGATACCGCTTATAAAAGGCAAGCTACTTGTAAAATAAAAAAGTTTAAATTAATACATCGATATACCATCAATAGCTATTAAAAGCTGGCATTAATGAAGTATGTTTAAATAAACTCATTTAAATTCATAACAAATATGTAAATATTTAATGCTAACAAATCCACTCTTAACTCAAAGCTTCTTCACCTACTTTAACCCTTCGATTAACTCAGTAAACTTTGTGAAAACTTCTTTGGGGTACCTTTCTCCCCCATAGACGACTATCAGTACCACCAGTCTCGATTGGATGCATAGTACTCCACCCTCTCCCTACCATCCAAAGCATAAATAAGTAGCACTAACAAGACTTACCTTTTTCCCATGGAGATAACCTTCCTCTATAACTTTCCAATCGTACTTGATACCATTAATGTAAAATCCATCGCAGTCGATATTGAAGCTGTCAACCAAAGCATTGTTTATAAGTTGGGCTTCTTCTTTAGTAATCTATTCAAGAGGAAAAGATGAAAATAATGAGCGTAGTAAAATATGTTTACGTTGAAGTTGGAAGTGGTGGCTAAGATGGAGCTATGGTGGTCGACTATAGCACCTTTACTTAGAGATAACGGTTCAATAAAGAGCGTTTCTAGGTGATGTTGCCAGGACATTAGATGCAGATATCTTTAATAGTAAAGATGAAAAATTATTTTATATAAATTTTTACTGTAGGAATTCAAAGTCCCATCCCCATATTTTTAATATTCTCCTTACTAAACTGATATAGTTCATCTAGTGTAAGTTGATAACATCGGAAAATATACTTGAAAATATTTTTGGTAGGCTGTTAGATAATGTATAAACTTTCTATTTAGGGATCAGTGCTGGCTTCTTACTGATATATAACAAAGTTTTTGAAGTCATTATAATAATCAATTCGAATTTCTAGTAATAAACTGTTCAAATTTGAATAGCAGGCGAGTAAACGTTCAGTAGGTGAGGTCTTCATTAGAAGCAAACCTTATAACAGGTAAAAAATATATGACAATGTACAGTTCAGTTGATAAAGACATTTGAAGCACTTGTTACTATTTTATTATAGCAGGAATCGGAAACCCATTCACCTTTACCAACTTGCAAGGAAGTTAGTAGTTTTAGACTAGAAAAGGCATTTTTTAATTGTAGTAAGATGCCACCATTAGCTTTAAAAAGTAAGTTGGAAGGATACTGTGTTTGCCTCTTTATATCCTTTAGTTTTAAGACTATAATCAAAAGGCATGATAAATTCATAACCTATTGATTTAGTACCAACATCTTTACTCACATCGTTACTAAACTACAAACAGTCAGATTATTACATAGTAAGTTTTTGAGATACAACCTTTGTCACTTGTACTATCTTATATTCAACTACGTTATATGAGAAAATCACTAAAGTTGAGGGTATTAATGTTACTACAGTGTAAGTATCAACGATTTTAGATTTAATATATACAGTTTAAAGCAGTTCATTCGTTTGGTACATGGATATGTTCATAAGCTATTTTAATATTGGTATATCCTTGAAAATTTTCCTAAAAGCTTCCTACTCATATTATATTGCTTAAATATGCTTTACAAATTGAAATGTTTGTTTCTAAGCAAAATCTTCAATTATCTCTTAAAGATACCGTTATATAATGCATTGTTATGGCATATTCTTTTAATGTGAAAGACTTTTTATAGGATAGATTATATTGTACTCAAGAAATCCGGTTTATACAATTTTTATACGAGTAGGAAAGATAGCTTACTTTAGGACTTGAGGTAGAAATGGACGACCACCTGTAAATGAGTCAATGGCTAATATACCACTGTTAAGGTACAAGATTATCAGCATCGAGCTCAGCAACTTTATTGAGCCTGTAAATCCATTGAAGCCCAAGTTGAGGTTTTCAATAAACGGATGCCAAAACTTAAATTTACATTGTACCGATTCGTTTAGACACAATCAACTTTTCCTAAAATCAACAGCGTTATACCTTTTTATAAAGATGGGAATCAAGTAGATCCCAACCACAATCCTCCACCATCCCCATCTAGGTAAGACTTCCTTGTTTGCTGAAGTTTAGCCTTGGCGTCTACTTCCAAAATGGATCTAGAAACGTATAAGAACACAATTAGTTTGTTCCATTTTCATATACCTATTTTTCGCTCCAGCTATAAATAACTTTTCTAGATCTACCGTCTATCAGAAAGTTAATACGATATTATCACTTTCCAGGGAGAAAAGGCAATTATACCCTACAGTTCTTGAAAGAAGATGTAAGATTGACTTTAACTTTTATCTTCGTCTCTACAAGGCAACATTTCAATTTCTACAAGAAAAGGGATATTGGACTTCAAACCCTTTGAAGTAATATATAGGAACCTACCTCACAAATTCTCGATTCTCAAAACGAACGTTTTCAAAACGGACACCATCACCTTGCCATCCATTTCCCCATTAATTTCTACAGTAACATTTGAAGTAAAGGCGATTCAGCTTTGAACTTCCGATGCCTTTTACCCCACGTTCGCACACCAATATTTTTGCTGATTCTAATTTTCCTCACCTGACCTAAGTTTGAATCCAAGCTTCTGTCAAATTTGTAGTTCCACAATTATGGCATAGTTCTGCATGTCCAAAACCTGACCTATTATACTCCATTCTTATTTTAACGCAAAATAGGATTATGTTGCGCTATGTAAAGTTTCACCGATTTGCTTGTCTCTTTGCAGAACTATATATTCCTAAAATAACAACGGTTTCAGGTTCATATTGGGAATTTAGTTATTGCGATCAGCTGAAGCTGGGAGGGGGGCTAGCCCCCTCTTTAAATATATGTTGCTATGCCGCAGAGCTTTCAAGGTGCTTGAAAGATATCGATATGGGCAATCCGATACTGCATTGGTACTTTAAATTTCGATATAGGTCCTTTTAAAGATTTGGTCCTTCCGATAAAAGTATATTTCGTTGAATTGGAATAGGAACCTTATAAATGAACCTATATTCTGCCAAAATATGAGTTGGTGATGGATCCACATTAAGAAATTTTGTAGATTGTGGACCAAAGCAGTATAGCTTATTGAACGCCAGCCTTTCCACTTATAAAGATGTTTACAAGCAGCTATACCATTTTCCACCTTCGGCTTTATCAATACTTCCAACATTGACATTGGTATATAAACTTATGAAAACCAAAATCACAATGACAATCAAAGTCGACTGATACCAATTACATTAAGCTCAAGCTTAATATGTCAACTTCTTTGTATAGGAGTAGGAGTACGCTTTATATACAAAACTGAATGCAAATGTAAGGCAATGGGTATAAGGTAGACATACCGGTAACTAACACCTAGAAACCTGACTAATGGTTTGAATTATGATCTGTTGGATTCAAATTGACCCTAAGAATTAAACCTGGGAACCTTTTGCAGAAAAATTTCAATCCAGTAAAGGCAATTGGAGACTTGAACTTTCGGTAAAAGTTCGCACACCAGTTATAAACAAATTCCCATCTAGCCGGTATAAATAGCAATGCTTTGCTGATTTAAGTTTTACAAAAATCAAATTTCAACTTCCAAACTTTCAAGGTTCGATTCAAGAAACGAGGCAAGAACGAGACGCCATGGCCGAACCCAAAGATTTCAACCTGGAAGAACAAACTTCCAATTCCCGCAACTTCACCTCCAAGCAGAAGTCCAACATGTTTTTAAGATTCCGCTATCGGTTCCGTGAATATCTCTCTGAATTTATCGGCACTTGTATCCTCCTTCTATTCGGTAACGGTGTCGTAGCCCAAGTAACTTTCAACGAAGCCGCCAAAGGCTCCAGCTATCTCAGTATCAATCTTGGGTGGGGGCTGGGTCTAGCAGGTGCCATCTGGGTCTCAGGCCCTATCTCTGGAGCTCATCTTAACCCCGCCGTTACTTTAGCCAACGCTTTGCTACGCAAGTTCCCTTGGCGCAAGGTACCTGGCTACATCATATCGCAAATATTAGGTGCTTTAGTCGGTGCCGCTTTGGTCTACCTTATGTACTGGCCCGCCTTTGATGCCTTTGATGAGGGTAAACGTCAGACCGTTGGCAAATTTGCAACTGCCGGCATCTTTGCTACCTATCCCCACCCTAACGCTCCTCACTACAACTCTTTCATCACCGAAGTTATCGACACTTTGTTTATGATGGTCGTCATCTTGGGCATCAACGATCCCCGCCACAAGATTCCCTCCTGGATGGGTGCCCTGGCTGTAGGTCTGTTGATCGCTGCCATCGGTCTCAGTATTGGTCTCATGACTGGTTATGCCATGAACCCAGCCCGTGATCTAGGTCCTAGAATTATGACTGCTATGGGTGGTTGGGGTTCAGCTCCTTTCACCGCTTCCAACTACTACTTCTGGATTCCTATTGTCGCCCCTATAGTTGGTGCCTGCCTAGGTGTTCTGGTTTATGACTTCTTCATCCACCCTGCTGATGAGGAGAGTGAGGATGACTCGGTTACTGACGCCTAAGTTAGTTTATTACTTCCAATCCATTAACCCAACTTCAAGCTATTTAATTTTTCACTAAGGAGTAACTAACTTTGCTATTAAAGCTAACCGGTTTTAGAATAATAAAAGGCACTTCCATTTTGTAATTTTCTTTATAGTATGGATTTATTTATCTAGTCTTTCTAGTGAACACCAGTTGCACTGCAGTTTAGTTTACTTTGATACAGATTGATATATATCAAAGTATATTTTTAGATACTCACCTGAATTACAGGACTGGGGCTACTATTTTCCCTACTACCCCGGACCAACAATTGGATTAAGTTTTTGCATCGGAATTTGTAAACAATTACCCATATCCTCCGATCCGAGCTGCACTCAGTTTTGGGAACAATAGACATGGATCATTACATTTAGGCACTTATTTATATAAGCTTCTGGCAATTTTTTAAAGTTTGAAAACAAGCTTTGATAAAGTAGTTTAGGGCAGGGATTTGAGCGCACCGTTGGTATTTTGGTGCAGCTAAATGCTAAGATTCAGTCGAGTAGTAGTGGAAAGAACCTAGACAAACACTCATCAGTAGTGGGTTATAGTATTCCAATACTGGTCATTTCAAGACGAAGGTGGTCCAGTAGATAGTTGGAGTGTCTTCTATTGAAATAAACTGTTAAGTGGAGGCCTACTGAAATGATATGGAATAGCTTTTATATAGCCTTGGCAACTATAAAAGCTATAAAATCGATAAGCTAGTGTTTCCATTCTCTACACTGCTTCAGGATTATAAGGATGTGATTTTCACCTACTTTGAAAGATAGAGTTAACTTTCTAAATGATCCATTCTTATAGTATAATGAGATATAAAAGTGTAAAGCTTCTTATAAAACAAATATGCTTTATTAAAGTCTATGGTAGTAGGCTATCAAGAACTTCAAACATAAATAATAGATAGAGAAATGTCACATAAGCAAAAAATTAGCTTTATAGGTTACAAAATATGATAAATTTTAGTTATATATCTTGTCGTTGATAAGCATTTTGCAAAAATGCAAACTAAGATGACGACAAGTAAATATTAATTTACCTATATATAGGCACTTGAGAAGAATCACATGGACAGATGGCCGAGTCGGTCTAAGGCGTCACGTTAAGGCCGTGATCTCTTCGGAGGCGTGAGTTCGAATCTCACTTTGTTCATTATCTTTTTATATTTTTCGAAATGGTAAAGCATCCTACCTTTAAGAAAGTACACCATTTCATTGTTTGGGTTTCCAAGTCAATTATGACTTTTTACTAGAGAAATCTAATAATAATAATTCTTTATGATTGCATTATAGTTAAAAGATATATACTTAAATCCTATGTGCATATGATTTTTCTTATAAACGCCTTCAACACGTGTTGAAAAACAGTAATTTCGTTCATAGTATAGCACTACATCTCCATTTCGAACAAGGTTACTATACGAAATCTAGTATCCAACAAAGACGTAGGAAATGTTTCAAAAATCTATAAAGACTAATTCAGATTGGCAGTAAATTTGATTAAAAACCGGTTGTACGATTGGCCAAATACTCTAAAGGAACGTATTCAAATTCTACAGGTACACTAATTTAAACGTATCTAAGACCAATTATCGTCGAGAATAGGCATTGGGTCGTACTTTATGAACAGTTTGGTATTGAACACCTGACCTGCAGATGGTATATTTCCAAGTATTCGAAATCCAATGCTAACCAAGTGATCACCAATATAATTTCTCAAGGTACATAACCCCAGTTGTCTCGAGAATATAGCTGTTTTGGCTGAAGCCATATAAATACTTGTATAGCATTCGAAAAACCTAACAAACTCAACCAAAAACTCAACCCAGTTCAATTTATTAAGAGACAGTGGGAAACATTACTTTTAAACCATGAGATTTGTCAATATAATCCAACTTGCAATATTATTACCTTCAGCTCTATCGACAAATTCACCCAATGTCCAAGGTGAGCTAGGTAACCTGAAAGTATTTCTCCATTCAACCTACGGAGGTCGTAGCCACATAAAATCTACGTTGGAGTTGAGTAGACACCTTTTGAAGCGCAATCACAAGATAAGCTACGTAGCTCTAGAGGAGAACCAAAATTTTTTGCAAGGGTACCCCGACATCGACTTTATCCCACTGATCCCTAACCCTAAAGGTCCTGCTACCAAAGGTCTGACCGATTATGATTTTATGAATAAAAATGACAAAAAAGATAATGCTAAACCAAAGTCCAACTCCAAGTTCGATCAAACTGAACTTATCAGCTTATCCTTTTCCAACCTCATCCCCAACAACTACCAACTGACTTACCAACCTCTACTCAGCTTGTTGAAGGTTGATCGTCCCGACCTGATTGTATGTGATTACTTCGCACCAGCTTGTACCGACGTAGCTTTTAAACTGAACATCCCATCTATAACGACGCTAGGTAGTCTGACTGTATTTGAACACATCACGTCCAACTACTTGACTAAAGGATTCGAAAGTGTACCTACCTTGATGAGGGATTTGAACTTGATAGATAAGTTTTACTACAGTTTGATCATGCCACTCAAGGTAAAATTCCAGTTCCAAAAGGTAAACGACCGGTTGAATGAACTCCGTAAGTTGAATGGCATCAAGCTGAACGATCACTTCTTTGGCGATTATAAAAAGACATTGGTCCTCGTCAACAGCTTTTTAGGATTCGAACTACCTTTGAACATCCCAACCAACTTCAAGTTAGTTGGACCTCTCATCGATCATGAAGTGGAAGCTATAACCGATGCTGCTATAAACGACTTTCTGAAGATGAATCATAAAGTCATGGTGGTAGCTTTCGGCTCCATGACTAAACTTAGTACATCCGACCTAACTAAACTACTAACCTCCTTTATAACCCTACTGAACAACAAGGATCTGGACGGTATAGTTATCAGTTTGAAGTTAATGAACCAAGCCAGCTTACCAACCACCCTAGTTATCGATGACCAAGTTATAGACGTGAAGGAGAAATTGGAGGAATTAAAAGCTACCAACAAGTTAATATTGGAGGATTGGATCCCTCAACGCTCACTGTTGAATCACAACCACATCAAGCTATTCTTATCACACTGTGGGTTGGAGTCAACTTTCGAAGGTTTAGATGCCAAAAAACCTATAATTTGTATACCTTACCTAGGCGATCAACCTAAGAACGCTATACGCATCAGGGAGCTGAAGGTTGGTGATTTCCTCGACCGATTTACTTATACATCCAAACACCTGGTTGAGAAGGCTCGAATATTTTTAAATAACGACAGCAAGGATCTGCAAATCAACTTGAACAAGATCAATGTCTTGATGAAGTCAAGTTTAAATAACTTGGAGTCGGCGATCAACACTATAGAAGAATTCGTCCAAATGTATAAGGTATGTAAGGATGATAAGAATTACTCTGATGAAAGCGGTGTACCTTGCCATCTGAATCATCTCATACCTATCGAAAGCAGACTAAGCTTTGTTGAGAGGTACACGTTGGATATCTGGATCCCTGCTTTATTTTTGGCGATCGTATTGGTGAGTCTTGTTGTTGGTACTGTAACTAAATTGGGAAGGTTTATGTTTCGAACTAAGGATGCTAAGATCAAAATAAATTGAATTTGTATTTTTATGTTGAACAAAGTTTATTATAAGCAATGTTAATTTGGGTCGTAACTTATATTCCAAACACTGTATATATTAACTTATCGGTGTATAAGATAGCGCAAAGGATCGTAGGAAATGGCTCGGTTTTTGTGAAGGGTGAATAATTCAATCCAAACAAGTAAATATATATAATTATGTTATATATTGGTATTTAAGCTCGTCTGGATAGATCTATTATAAGTGTATGTTTTAAAGCATACGTATATTTCAAATATGTATTTGAAATCTTTTGGTTTTGATAGTCTGGTAATCGGATTCACTTCACGAAAGGTGAAGGATTCTAATCCTTTCCTTTTAAAATTTTAAGAGAAATGTGAAGGATGATAGCCCAAGTAATTTTAACTTTAGATGCGTTGGATTTCTATACTTTTATATAGCATCAATTTAATTGAGGAAGATCCGACAGACAAAGGTAGAGTCGATCTCAATTTAACTTTAAACTTGATGCTTCTATAGATATCAGCTTTAAATTAAGAGGTAATCCCTACCAACATACACCAAATTACTTGCTATTGTCGATTCCTATCATTATCGTCATCGACATTGACTTTTATTTTAACTCTAGATTAAAGGGTAGTTTCAAGCAATATATATTGTATCTTTACTCGTTCAAATTAGTTAGTACTGATATTATCACCAACTCTAAACTGGTGATAATAGACCTAACAGCTTATATCGTAATAGCTGCTTGTGCATATTGAACCGTCACCGCTGTAGCTCAATCCAATTTGTCATTCCCAGTCCAGTAGTCTCACTGAGCAGAGCGATTTATATCCCATCCTTTAACTTCAATTTCAGCTCAGATAGCTTTAAACCGACATGCTACTATCACCTCAAGAATCCTTTATAGCTCAAAGGTAATGATATATGTCTGAGTCCATCCGTTTTACTAAATATACTAACATTTACCCTAGCATGTTGAAATCATCCAAGCTAATCAAAAACTTACATTTTATCAGTGGTAAATAGAAGCAATATATATGTCCTTGTGATAATAAAGGGATGTGGATAATATAGAATCAAGGGTTGAGCGAAGTTTCTTGCTTACCCCCTAAAAACGGCATGCTGATTAAACTAAAGGCTATTGAATGGTTTCGCGAGTCAAAGGACTGGAAAATACCTGTTGCCATGGTATAAAGAAGCAAGCTAATGCTATTTCAATAGACTCGTCTAAGTATACTTGGAAGATTTTGAACAAAATCTATACATCTGTTAGCTAGGAAAGTGCCGTCCGGGAAATCTTTCCAAAATGGCTTGATCTCTCAAGTTCAAATGTCCAATATTAAATTACGTATAAGATAAACACAGTAACAGCTGGAGAATATGAAGTTGATTTCCGTAGGCAACTCACCTAAAATATGCTTTCAATAAGGTTGGATAGGTAGGTTGGCAACTTAAACTAAAGGGATACCAAAATTAAGGAGTAAGTGTCTATCTCAGCTTACATCATAAAGTTTGAAATTCAACAGTGAGATGGCCTAATTCAGCCAGCTTCTTTGTCAAAACGCAAGAAAACCAAATCTAATTGGTGCAAATACCTCAGCTATGCTATCCCTTCAGAAATTATCCCTTAATTAGGTCTTTAGTTATCAAGGTCATCGGTTGAAAAAGAGAGCTATGTAGCCAATAGCTTTGGGTTTGGAACTGGCCATAACCAACAAAATTGCATTGCCCCAACTGTGGAGACAAACAAAACTGGATTTCTTACTTTCCTGCTGTTAGGTTAATCTTTGTGTGTATTGAAGTGACCTGCTATATCCCTTGAAAATTTAGAGCTGTATCCCAACAACTCACCTCAACCCAATAGACTAAACATTTAACTTTCTTTTCGACTACAACTCACCAACTTCAAACTAGTTATCGAGCATACTCAGCTTCAGCTTGTTTTTGTTTTGGATACCAAAAAGTTAAGTCCGCTTTAATAACATAGAACCACCTACCCATCTATCTTAAGCTGAACATGCAGCGTATCACCATTTCCAACTTGTGTAACCAGGAGGAGGACCCAACTTACGACCACGACGTCGAGATGGCTGCCGAGGCCTTGCAGAAGTTGAGGCATTCCAATGGAACATCTTCAGGTAACTAAATAGTCGATGCTGGGGTAATAACCTTCCAACTTAGAACTAGCCAGATCCACCGACGAGGACATGAACCAACAAAACTCGGAGCACTTTCTGGGCAGAGTTTCCAACATCCCTATTGTCAATTCTGCCCTTAGGGCATACGAGCAGTCGAAGGCCAATTCCTTTGTCGTCAAGGTTTAATTTTATTTTTAAATACCAAACTAAGATAAGTCTGTTATAGTACGGTGCTGAGACGGTAGAAAGCTCAGTAAAGACATTGTGTATGCCCGTTATAAACAAACTTGAACCCCAACTGGGGCAGTTGGATGATTTTGCCTGCCGCCAACTGGACAGAGTAATACGCTTGACTACATTCCGAAACTAACCATTACATTAGCTTGAGAAACATTATTCCTCGTTCATGGAGCCCATGGGCAACAACGAGCAGTACGAACAAGAAAATGGACAGGGCACATCATCCAGCCTGCATATTAGACCTCCAATGGAGGAAAGCGAACTACGAAACCGCCGAGTAGTTGAGCTTTGTTCGACTGGCCACAACTGTAATAGAAAATTGGATGATCTTTACTTACTTTTTTAGCTACCCACTATAGCCAAAGGATAATCCAATCTAGTGCCGAACCTCCAGCAGTCCGTAGCCGATGGCAACAAGTTGTAATGGAGGCTGGTGTAGCCGCTGGTGCCGGTGTGGCTGTAGTTAGCGAAGGAAAGTATGCGGTGCCTCCGCTACTGCCAACAGTGGCTTTCGGTAAGGATTTTTAAATCTGATATATCTAACATTTTAGTACTCGTCTGCCCACATCGAGCAGCAAATCCAGCATCTTCGGAACTACCTCAGCTCCCTAGCTAGTCACTCCTCGTCGACTGCCGTATCAACCTACTCTACGACATCCCACTTCCTAGCAGGAATTAAGCGCGAAGTTGTGGCGACCTTGCGCAAGGTTATTGAAGTCGTCAGTCGTTACGCCGGGTCCTGCCTCCCCGGCGATGCCCGCCACAACGTACGCAACTTCATCCTCAACCTGCCCGGGCGTTGGGCCTCCCTCAACGTCCCCATTCTGGAGAGTGACAACTCAACCCCCTGCTCCTCGCCCTTGCTTACTCCCAACACCTCTTCCCGCAACTCGCCTACCGTTTTAACTCCAACCGAACATGCCCAACGCGTACTCACCTTGGCCACCGAATCACGTACCATGCTCATCAACATCGGCGACATCTTCAAGAATACAGTTGAACGTGCCGAAGGCTGGCTTAGGGCAGTTGGTCGCAACCCTACCTACGGTATGATGGAGGAAGAACCTCTTATCAATGGTCCACTCCCCCACTTTGCTCTACTGCCACCTCCCATACCGCGCTCCAACTCCATCACCTCATTGTCGGGACCTACCTCATTAGCCTCCTTCTCGTTGAGCCACAACCAAAACAATGGTGACTACAACCGCAACTCCAACCAAGCCAGCAGTGAGATGGATGCCATGTGCTAGCTTATATTACGCCGCTTACCCGAATGCCTATATTTAACTTGAACTTAAAAGATGCACTGTCGCCAAAAACTTCCTTATTTATTAACCAAGGCCCAAAAGCTGCTTCACTACCCTCCTCTTTCCACCTCCATTCTTATGACTTCCAATCTAACTTGATAACTTTCTAAAATATTTGGCCGATCCACTAATTCACTTACCTACCAGCTTTGATGATAGCTGTAAAGAGTGCTTTAAGTACGGATTGAGCTTGTACTGACCATATTTCCGGTAAAAGTAAAATAATAACGCTACTTTTCCAACCATTTTTCTTTTCTAAACGACTTTGGCTCTACACTACTATTGATTGTTTTTGTCTGATTTTTGTATTTTTTATGTATAGAGCTGCATATTTCAATTTTATAAACTTTACACAACTCTGTGAGCTTATAGTTGAAGTTAGTGTTTATGCTGATGTTTTCAACAGATATGCCTATTTTTAATACTAGTATTAGTAAAATTAAGTGGCTTTAGTTTCCATTTTTTGTTCTTTACAATAGTAATCAAATTTTCCTTCTAAATATGTATACGGCCCAATACTGATGTAGTAGTTTGATTTATATTCTAAACATATTTTTAAGGAGATGGGCTTATGGACAACTTTATTACAACCCCTTCATACTCCTCCAGTTCCAAAGGTAAGAACTACTTGGTATAGTAAACTGATTTTAAGGGGTTTATAAAGGAAGTATTGAGACTTTAGGATATCGAGTATCCATGAATAAAGTAAAGACTCGATTGATACCATTAAATAGGAGGTTGTAGCTGTTATAAGTATATATTTGAATACTGGAAAGCTTGATAAAAGTCGGTTTTTATTTGCCAAGATGGAGTTGAAATGCAGAGTTTCAAAGTGATCAGTATCAGCTAATCAAATTTAATATAACTTGATATTTCCAGATAAACATGCTTTAAAAGTATTCTGATACATTTCACTGTACTATATACCTCCATCCTATCCAGCTCTTGTATGTTTTTAGGTGTATATATGTACGATAAATGGGCTTTCAGATTTCGACCTTTGATTCCCAAAGATTGGTGGTCTCTAGTTTCAGGAAACTGTGACTGTTGGTTCCAAATTGTCCAATAGTATCAAAGTACTGAAATGAAATGATATAAGCTTTACTAAAAACTAATCTGTTAACTGATTTTACTTAGGTCCAGCTTTGAAATATTGCGATATAGGTTAAACTACAAGTACTTTCAATATACATCTATCGAATTTTAGTCAGCGAATTTAGTGCAGGTATAGCTCTAATAATAACTATATCCATATACTTCATTATTTGAGATCGATGTTATAATAGCAGGGATTTTAAAATTCTTTAGTAAGACAAATACCAGTTAAAGTTTCAAAATTTTCGATATGCCAACCGAACAATTCAAAGTAGTTCAGCTAAAAGACATAGTAGTCTGGGCAGATAGTGCACTGAACTCACGTACTAATAACAATGCTGCAAAATCCAAGAAGAAGCAGTCGACTTCAACTGAGCGCAACGTTTCAAACATCACTTTAGGGAACTACCCACCATCGACCAGCTCTCAAGTGCGAATACCAGGGGATAGTGACGAGGAAGGAAACCAAAGTTCAGGTGGAGAAACTTTGTTACTTCGGTCGGCCAACGGAGACCTCAGTCTCATTAGCTTCGGAAGCATTTTAAACAGTATTCGTATAAGTAGGAACCGAGGCAACCGTATAGAAATTCCTGCGGACTTCAAGGTAGTGCCCGACTACAAAGCCAACAGCAAGGTCAGCCTCTTCCACGGGGACATTACCGACTTGGCGGTAGGAGCTATAGTCAACGCTACCGGCTACGAGCTGCTGCAAGGTTCTGGTGTAACACGAGCTATAATTGCTAGAGCTGGACCCCATTTCGTTGAAGAATGTAAAACGATACGCGGCTGCAACATCGGGGAGGTACGTATCACTGGAGCCTACACCTTACCCTGCAAGTATGTCTTACATACGGTAGGCCCTAACGGGGAATCCCCCAGTGCTTTGCGAGCTTGCTACTTTGCATGCTTGGATCTAGCCAATAACCACGACCCTCCCATCACTTCAGTCGCTTTCCCCTGCATATCGACCGGTGTCAAGCGGTACCCCGGTCGTAAAGCTTGTAAGGTTGCTTTACAATCGGTACGGTACTGGCTGCACCTGCATCCCAACACCACTATTGAGCGCGTCGTCTTCTGCACCTACCTCGAGAAGGATAACGTCAGTTACAAGTCTTTGTTGCCGAGATATTTCCCACCCGCCTTACCCACCTTCCCAACCTACAGTTTCAGTTAGGGAGTATTATTGTTTATTATTATTTTTCTATTCTATTCTATATCATTCTTCAAGCTAAACTCTGATTATCTCACCCCTACCCTTCTATTTCTATATAGTATGCGTTTTTATATTTGCGATTTCATATGAATAAATTACTTTAAATTATACTATTAAATTTAAGTAGTTACAACTTTGAAAAGTATAGCAGCTATAACTAATACTGGATCCAAAAACATTTATATAGAGTTTTAGTATATCTGATGAATGGCTTCCCAAGCTTACTAAATGGATGCTCTCAACATAGATTTAGCTTTTCGAACCGGGTGAAATTAGCAAGAGGAGGGTGAAGTTAGCTAGGAAGTATCAAATAGGCAAATAAGAGGGCTTTATTGTTGAAGTGCTATTATTAGAATATTTTACCCATTCAATACAGGCATTCACACCTTAATGTAAATAATCATTGACTAAAATATTCTATAGCTATTGGACCTTCATTTTATTCCCAAAAGAATACCTTAGCTATATGTTTTCATTATGGCTAAATTTCTATCCGAGCCCAATTACAAAACCCAATTAGTACCAGCAGCAACTCACCTACCTTAGACAACTAGACAGATGCGAACAATTTTAGTGACGGGGGGCAGTGGCCTCATCGGTAAGAACATAGAGGATGTCATAACCGAGCAGAAAGGCTGTCAAGACAAGTACATCTTCCTATCCAGTAAGGATGGCGACTTGAGGTAAACTTATATATTTTTACATAAGGCTTAGAGTTGTAGGGACTTGGAAATTTGCAAAAAGATCTTTTTGCAACACAAACCAACTCATGTCATCCACTTAGCTGCTAAAGTGGGAGGCTTGTATGCCAACATGAAATACCCTGTCAACTTTTTGGAGGATAACTTGGATATCAACAGAAATATTTTGAAATGTTCACATATCTACGAGGTATATCTATTTAGTATTTATATTTAAACAATGGTAGGTTCAAAAGGTGATATCCTGCCTCTCGACCTGTATATTCCCCGACAAAACTTCCTACCCCATAGATGAAACTATGGTACATGATGGACCACCTCACATGTCGAATTTTGGTTATGCCTACGCCAAACGTTTACTCGATACTCAAAACAGGTACTCCCTATTGCTATCTATTTTAATATCCTTTTAGAGCCTATTTTGACCAATATGGTAAGCTGTTCACCTCCGTCATCCCCACCAACATTTTTGGCAAGTACGACAACTTCAACTTGGAAGATAGTCACGTCATACCAGCCCTTATCCACAAATGTTATTTAGCTAAGTTGCACGGTGAGAAGTTGGTAATAAGAGGTAGTGGTAAACCTTTGAGGCAATTTATATATGCCAAGGATTTAGCTAAATTATTTGTCTGGGCTGTCGATAACTACGACAGTGTTGAGCCAATTATATTTTCAGGTACTGTTTTTTGAAATATATAGATTTGTTGATTTTCTTTTTGTATAGTTGGAGAAGAGGATGAAATTGCTATTAAAGATGTAGTGAAAGCAATTACTGAAGCTATGCAGTTCCCCAATGAAGTTGTATACGACACTAGCTTCGCCGACGGTCAGTTTAAGAAGACGGCTAGTAATAAGAAGCTGCAAGCACTCTTCGACAACAAGTTGGAGTTTACATCTTTTAGACAAGGTACTATATTTTATACATAGTGTCTCTAAACTTTTGCTTTAGCTATCCAAGAATCGGTCGATTGGTTTGTAGCAAACTATGAGACTCTTAGAAAGTAGACTGTGATTTAATTGATAATAAAATGTGGTTAAATAAGGTTGCTATATCTTTTGTTTTGTCGATTAGTGCTGTTGTTTGTTGGGTTCAAATATTTTCGACACATTATTTAACTTTAGCTTCTTTTTAAAAACTTGAATATCAACATGTAATACCAAGATAATATTCAAAAGTCAAAATAAAGTTATTTAACCTTGTAAGTATCATATTGTAAGGTTTGTATTTGTATCCATAGTATGTTCTTGGTAGTCAAATTGTATACATAGGATTCCTTAGGCTAGTGGCTTTTAACTCTGTCCAAACCCACAATTGCACAATATCTTTTTAAATTTCGCATACTATATGATATATCCTACAAAAAGTTTATACTATAACTACATGCTTGAATAGTGCTATCTTTGACAATATATCGCTATCTATATACTAAGATATTGAAGATTCAATGATGAATATACCAGAGTAACTCATCCGATCTAAGAGCTATAAAAGCAATATAGGAATGAAAATAGTTATCTTAAGTTGAATGAGAGTCATACTTGATACTACTATATATCTTTGATAAAATTTGACAAGTTAGACAATATGGTTTAGTCTGGAAAGAATATTGAAATATGCTATAGTTAGTTCTGAAGTAGTGATTTTTTACAAGACTAAAGTCCATGACGTAGTTGACTAGAAAATATTTTAGTCCAAAAAACTTTTAACATTTTAGTTTTCTCAAAAGTCCAAGAATCGTATAATGAAGAACGATAAAGCCAAGAAGTTGAAGAATAAGGGCAAGAAGCGAAGCATCAGAGCTGACGACATAGTTTGGAACCAAGTAAACTCAACTTTGGCTTTCAAAGATAATGACGATGCCTACGATGATATGAGTGGTTTCTTAGGATTGGAAGAGATTGACAATGTGGATTGCTACTGGGAGGAAGGAGAGTTTGGTAAAACTTTAAAGTTCGAGGTAAGATAGCGTATAGTTGTAATAGTTTTAATATTGGAATGTTTTTCGTTTATATTTTAGAAGACAAATGATGATAAAGAGGATACGGCCAAACCAAAGTCCAAGAAAAAGTCCAGCAGTAGTTACGAATTACCTTTAACTGAAGCTGAGATGAAAGCTATGAACTTTATTCATGTTGATGACTTTAATGACCAAGGTAATGGAGAAGAAAATAATGTTAGTAGTAAGAAGGGAGATAATAAACGTAAGGCGGAGTCCGATTCTGAAGGAGATGAAGAAGCCAATTCAGACATATCTCTATCCCAAGAAGAAGACATCGATGAAAGTATGGATGAAGAAGTTTTAGATAGCGAAGATGAATTGGATGCTACCGAGGATGATTTTTCAGATACATCCTCTTTCAAAGGGTTCTCTCCAACTCCAGTAGATTGTGAAGTTGTATCTGAAAAATCCGTCGAAACTAACAGCGATGAAGTTGAGATAGAAAATGAAGAGGAATTGGAAAGCGATGGAGATGTAGAAGAGTCGGAAGCCTTTGATTTTAATAGCATAAGTGCCACCGTCAAAGATAAGAAACCTAAACTCGAGAAAGTCGAACCAAACAGCAAAGTTAAGGAAGTTAAAGATACCTCAAGTAAGTCATATACTATCTCAGCGTACTAATAGTTCATTTTAGATTCAGATATAAAGTTAGCTAAAGAGCCTTGCGTAAAAAGCTGGTTGCCATTTGGACTTTCCATCGAGCTTTTGAAGACCTTACAGGACAACAATTTTACTCAACCCTACCGAAATTCAAAGATTGACTTTACCCAACGCCATGTTCGGCCGAGATGTAGTTGGTGCCGCTGAGACTGTAAATTTTCAAGTCAATTTAAAACCATTTACCATCAACTAGGGTTCCGGAAAAACATTGGCCTTTGGGTTACCCATTTTAAACCACATCCATACCAAAGATACCAACAAAGACAAGCTTTTCGCACTTATTCTTGCTCCTACCCGAGAGTTAGCTTTACAAATTACAAATCATTTGAAAGCAGTATCACCATCAAATGGAAGCATTAAGGTAGCCTTATTACATATTTTTAGTTTGTACTGATGTTACCTCTTTTTATAAGTTTGCTTCGATCGTCGGTGGTATGTCGAGGCAAAAGCAAAACCGTATCATCAGCAACAACCCCAACATCCTGGTTGCTACACCGGGTAGATTGTGGGATTTAATTCAGGAGGTAAAGATTTCGATTCGTCTTGGTTGCTTACACTGATTTCCTTCTAGGATGATAATTTGAGTGCCAAACTGCTGCAAGTTAAGTTTTTAGTAATCGATGAGGCGGATCGTATGGTCGAAGTTGGTCACTTTATGGAAGTTAAGAAGTTATTGGATCTCTTCAACAGGTGATTTTTTCAACGAATCAGGCATTAATACGATTTTCTTTTATTTGTATAATAGATCTACTAAAGGTACAGTATTTGGTTAGTATTACTATAGTTCTAAGTTATATTTATTAGGAAACGTTAAACGACAAACTTTCATCTTTTCAGCTACTTTGGACAGCTACTCAAAGTCAACGCAATCCCAGAACAAAGATTCCAAAGGTGAAAAGCCAAGCTCCTTAGGTAAAGTTGAACGTTTATGTTTATATGTGTTTATTAATTGGTTGACTCTTTTTACTTTAGAACAAATATTCTCGAGCATCAAATTTAAGGATAAGAAGCCCTTTGTCGTCAACCTAACCTCCAAAAAGCAGACTTCCAGTGGGTTGGTGGAACGACGCATCGACTGTATCAAGGACGACAAGGATAATTTACTCCACTACTTTTTGAAACGATTCCCCGGGCGTACCATAGTCTTCGTTAACAGTATCGATACCATCCGCAGGTTAGTGCCCACCTTAAAGTTGCTGAACATTGACGCTTTGCCACTGCACGCCAATTTGGAGCAGAAGCAAAGATTGAACACGATCGACAAGTTCAAATTGAAAGAGAACTGCGTCATCATCGCTTCCGACGTCGCCGCTCGAGGTTTGGATATCCCCAACATCGAACATGTCGTACATTACAACTTACCCCGCAACAGCCAACTGTATATCCATCGCTCTGGTAGAACTGCCCGAGCTAATAACTTGGGAGTTGCTGTTGTTTTGAATTCCCCCGACGAGCTGAAACTCTACAAGAATCTGTGTAAAAACTTGAAGCGTAGCTCCATCCAGCAGTTGGAATTGGATCGATTATTAGTCAACAAGTTCGACAGGTTAACGAACTTGGCCAAGGAGATCGAAAAAGTTAAGTATAGGCTAGATAAGGTAAACTTTCACATATATGTTTCTGTTTAAGCTTACTTTTGCCTTCGTAGGGCAAAGCCCAGACCAACTGGTTCTTGAAAGCAGCCGAAGCTATGGATATCGAGCTAGACAAAGACTTCCTGCCCAATGTTCGATTCCAATTCGGAGCAGCGAGATAAGAGCATCAAATTGAAGCTAAAAGGTTTGCAAGCTGAACTAACTTCCCTACTTAAAGTCCCTATACTGCCTACTGGAACTTCGAAAAAGTACCTAAGTTTCAACAACCAAGAACACTTTATTACTAATTTAGCCGATAGAGGTACTATTTTTATTTGTTGGTTTGATGCTTATATTTGTAAATAGATGGTGATGGCAATAATGAGACCTTTGTTGGTTTCGAGAGGACTAGCCTCCTCAACGAGATTGATGGTGATGCTAAGCGAAAGGAGAAGAAGGCTAAACATTAAGATTTGAACTAGGTAGTTTAGGTTTTGAAATAAAATTACGATTTATAGAACTATATAACTCTTTATTGTATTTTCTATGTTTATGGTCATGTTGATTTGGGATATATGCATACTCACAATTTACTAAGTAGTTGATAGACTAACATTCTAAATATAAACAAAGAACGACGTTCAAGGATTTGGATAAACTTTTGGAATAGTCAATATATCTAACCTACTTCAAAGAAAACTAGAAGCTAAGGTTTGTAATATGGGAAATTGACAAATAGTGCAAAACATAGCAAGGGTAATATAGTATAGGTATATGTAAAGCTTTAAAAGTTCCCTATTAGTGAGGATAATAAGCTGATTGATGTACCTTAGTACATGAAAGATTAAAGGGATATAAATTATAAATCCTTTCAATGCTTAATAAAGAGCTACGGTAAGAAATTGATGTACTATATAAAACTAACAAATAAATTATCAAGTGTATTTGAAAAAGGTAAAAAATTGAGAAAAGGGAAGCAAATAGAACTTTATACAAAGATTAAGGTAAATGTATTATAGGGGTAGTTGGTAGCAGCTTTACTTTTACATACGGGTGTTGGCGAAAGACTGGCACTGCTTCAACATATCCAAGTAGAACTGGCAGGCTGAGAAGTCGTTGTTGGTCGACTCCAAGCAGTTGGTGAAGTTCTTGGCCTCGTTGGCGCAGCTAGCACCGGCATGTTGAGGCTGCTGATTGTAGTGGGTGGTGGGGGCGGCTTCAGCTTGCTGCTGAGGAGCTTCTGAAGAACCGCTGAACATACTGGAGATACCGTTACCCAGAACGTTACCAACAGCTGAGCCTACAGCTACACCACCGGCAATAGAAGCCATCTGGCCAAATAGACCAGGTCCAGCGCTGCTTTGAGCAGGGGCGGCAGTTGGGGCTGGAGTATGGGCGGGGTGAGCTGCCTGTCTAGGTGGCATAGCAGCGGTCGAAGCAGGTCGACTTTGGGTATAGGAGGGGGAGCTGGTGCGGTTGGAGCTGGAGCTGGAACGGGAGCGGCGAGCCATATTTGTAAATTTGTTTGCAATTGAAAAAGTTTGTGTAGGTGATGGATCGAGTTTTTAAGTTGTGATGATCAATCTTCTGCAATGATTGGTTAGTAAGGTTTAATTAGTGTTTTTTGATTTGGACTGAAGGGAGGGTTGGGCTTTTATATTGAGCATCCCACTCAGCTTGCTAAGTTGATTTGTCTGCCTACAAACCCCAAAGTTTTGCCGAATCTAAGATACTGAGGATGATATCATATCTTTTGATAATCAATCAGAGTTTTTAAATCCGACAAATAGTGGAAGTCTATTCACTCTGAGCTTCAAAGATGTTTATAAGCAAATCAGTTGGAATAATAAAAGCGGGTTGTTTGATTATGATTGATTAGTAAAGTCGGGGTCTTCTTTTCCAGAGATCTAAGTTGTGTTCTCGGGAAATAGGTTTCCCCTAGCTTTTGAGTATTTGACAAAAAAGAATTTCCAGAACAATCTCGAAGAACTCAACGAAATTTTAGAGTCCAATGTCTTTTCAAGACCTTTAATGCTTTAAAGTATCATGTATAGGACACTAATGCTATGTAAAGCATCCAGTATATTATATATAGCTAAATAATAAAAACTCAGGTTATTACCATGGGAAGCTAACCAAGAAACCCATTCTTTATATCTAGTTAAGGTCTTCAGTCTAGTTTTATTACACATACATCTATCCCATATTTTTTATCTTCCTAAATCTTTAAGGGTTTAAGAACACTATGCGTGGATGCTGATGATAGTATCTAAAAGACAAAGAGTCAAAAGAATATGGTATTAGAATACTGATTCCAACAATGCACTAACCTACTTATCAAGATATTAAACTATTGTAAACATAAATGTAACAGTTTTAATGAAAATATATATTACAAAATATCAGACAATAAGACAAAAGGCATCGGAAAACCATTATTTAATTAGTAGCTGTTAAATGACCATATAAGATAGAAAGAATAGCATGCACTTACCAAATAGCTACTAGAATAAAGGTCATTCGAAGCATCACTTGAGACAGAAGGTTTAGATGTTTGCGATTGAACGATTACTGGTGACTGTACTACTACTTCCTGGTTCGAACTGACGGTTGGGATCTGTTCAGCTTTAATCAACACTCGATCGTAAAGTGGCTGATGGCATTCAGCCTCACAAGTATAGAAACCTTTCAAGTCAGTCTGCTTGTAGCACTGCTTAATACAAGTTTCTATCCCCATAATCTGAGTTTCAGTCATGTTGGAAAACTCCTGGATACATTTTTGCGATTCCTTCTGACTATTTTGGTCGCAGTTACTAAAGCATACGTTGAGTTTATTTTTGTCATTAGTCAGCTGCGTCCTACATTTGGTCTGACAGATGTTGTACCGATCGTTACTTAGACTTAAGCAGGGTTCTACCGCTTCAAGATAAGAGATCTCCGAGTCCAAAACTTTTTCGTCTACGCCTGAACTTACCTTGACACAGTTTAGAGAGCAGTTTAAATCTTTGCAAGAATCGATGCACTTGTTGACTTTATCTACGTTTTTTGTCGAGTAATTGATGATAAGCTTGCATTCATACTGACATTCCTTCCCTCCGTTGCATAAAGTTGAACACTGCCTGAAGTTGAAGAATATTTCTCGTAAAGTATCCAAATTTTCTACATCTTCTGGCTGCTCAGTTTCTAGATCTTCGTCCTGATTTTTGGCTAATTTAACTTTATATTGTTGGTGTTTAGCTACTATAGCTTGTTCTAAGTTGAAATGTGGGTTCGTGTTTCCAACTTGGTCCTGAGCTATCTGTAAAGGTGTAATGCCGTTTAACAGGAAAACTAAATAAACTAGAGTATATAAATTTAGAAACATAATGGGTATAAAGCTGGGGTATAAACCTTTACTCAAAGTATACAATATTTCTCTTGATCGCTGTTGCCAAGCAAATTTATTGCTATTTTTATATTGCTAATAAATTGTTTGGAAAGAATATTCCAATTTGAAAGCTGGAAAGCGAATTCTGGTGAGGTTTTTCCGGTAAAATAGGTGTTCTTTATAAATATTTGCTGGCACGCTTTAAATAGAAACTATTAATGAATATGTACTATATCTTAAATGTAAGCAACAATTACCCTTTATATATTAATATTAGTTATAGTCGATATAGTGTACTCATAACTAAATATGAAGCTTATAATATATAAATTATTTTCACTTAAATATAAGAAACAGCAAAGCTGAGAATTAAATTTATAAGAAACATTAGTACATGTAGCCGCTATTTATTAATTTGCATATTCTAACTACTTAGGAGATATCTGTAAAAGTTTTAGTCAATAATTTGCTCGATTGAGCATGTTAAAGCTGTCATTACTACTGGCATCGTTATTATATACACCGTCGGCCGGCTTTTTTCTTTCATAGAAATTGAAATGCTGTAAGAAGCAATAGGTTGCACTTAATAGACCTTTACAGTCGAGTTAGAAAATACAAAGTAGTGGTATATGACTACTTACCTACAATCATACCAACAAAGACATCGGACCAGTGGTGTCTATAATCCGATACACGAGAAAGACCGATGAAAGCTGCGACCATAAGGGGTACTAAGCTGATGTAGGTTTTTACAAAGTAGCTAGGGAATAGCCATAGACCAGTGACTTTTGCCAAATAGATCGACAGGAAACCTAGCCCTGAGAAAGCGGCTAAATATAGCGATGATTAGTTTGAGATGCTAACTTGTAGGTAACTTGAAGTGTGCCCCGAAAAGAAAGATTGCATCCCACCGCGCAATAAATTTTCGTTAGTTTGAGTACAGATAGGATGCGTCTACCAGTCCAAATTTGACTACCTCTGAAATCTTACTAGCCACGTCGGTAGGCTCACAACGTGCTAAAAAGTCAGGTCTATTCCTACCAGCCAAATTCTAATTGAATAAAATAGAAATGTATGTTAGCATAAAGATATATAAATAACACTTTACTTTGACAATATGGGTTATCACGTAGGCAACCGCTGTAGATTGGAACAAAGCTAAATACTATTAAAGTACATATTCTATAATAGTAGTTACCTAAACTAGCCATGTGTGTCTCCCTTATCTCTCTCCTCAAAGCTCCTACTATCAAAATAACGACAAATGGTAGTACTAAACTAATAACCTTTTAAAGTTTATATATTTTATAGCTGAAGTAGATGTTACCCATAACCAAACATTGCTTATAGTTTCCTTTTCTTTGATAGGATACCCTATTGACGTATCCTGTAAACTAAATCTACGCTCAAATGGCGGTACGAAATAGTCGAATAGCTTGGAAATTGCGAATAAACCGATTGATAGTACCCAGTCAATAAGGTAGGGTGCTAAACTCTTTAACTTTCCTTGTATCGATGCGCCCATATTTGCAATATCGATGTATTTGTTGATTCGTTCTTATATCGTTGGTTTTCTACTTTATACAACCTTTGTTGAAGTTGATATAAAATTGAAGAGCAAGGCTTTTTAAAGGGAAATGGTGCAGCAGTCCAACAGCGGCCTATTTATATAAATTTGGTTTGGCCAATAAGAGGTGTCACAAATTGGAATTGGAAACCTTGGAGTAGAGTGGCATGTCACGCTGTAGAAGAGGATAATCGTCCAAGTAAAAGTTGGGCTTGCTATTTAACCAGCTTCTTTTGCACGATATCTTTTATCAATAGGTATGTACAAAGTATAGGGTAATACCACCTATGAAAGTAACCTGATATAGCACTGAGAAAACATATGATGCCGTTTAATTGAATTCTAGTTAATCCATCACATTTATTAGCTCGATGTCACATGTGGCTACTTTCATAAATGGTACTAACCTATAGTATATCTCAAAAACCTATATTTAAATTGTACTCTCTATGTTTTGAAGTGTTGCAACGACTTCTAATGATGGATTCTAGTATAGCCTTGGTTGTAATTGGAAACAGAGGGAGTTGTAGAAGCCAACATTTTAGAAAACTTGGAAATGGACATAGTCTACAAAAGGTACTGCTACTCAGTTCATAATTATTGACTCTATAGATATGTTTTTAATTTGCAGTTATGGAACTGATAATTTAAAGCAAAAGTGAATACATTATTGAAATGGCAACATTTCTATAAGATTTGGCTCACTTTTTGTTAGCAGTAATGATTCTTAGTATTTGTCAAGCTGCTTGATTTGCTTCAAGTTTAAGAGTACCTGTGTACTAGAAGTTCATACATCGCCTTTATGAATAGTTACGCTACAACTTTCCAATATCTTAGTTTAGAATCCAAAGAAGCTGTTCAATATTTGAGTTATCTATCAAATTACTTGTTAGAGATAAAGTACAGGTACATCAAAGGAAGTATATTATTAAATATCACAAATATTTATTTAGCTTGATCAAAGATTGGATATTCAAATCACATCTGAAAACTAAACATATTGGAATAGAGGCTGGTATAAAAAAATACCATCCTATTTGAGTTAAGCGATGTGTTTTGATGTTTTAGACTAGTTCCCAGGTCTAAATCATCATTGTATTCTGATTCAGAGATCTAAAAACTGATATTATTAGAGCATTTGACTTGTCATACAGGTTCAAGTGCAATACCGATGTTTGGCCTAGTTGTAAGTTTAGTATGAGTCGATACTTCACAATGCTAGTAACATAATGCATATATAATTCATCTCTATCCTTATTCCAAAGTTTATATAAATAGTATACTCAAATAGAGACAACTATTTATATTTTATCAAGCAGTAGCAATGTTCTTTTACAAATTTCCTCCAAAGGTATTATGTGAGATAGGATACCAAACCAACATTATGAAATAAAAATCCAAACCCAAGTTAACTAAAAAGTTAAACCTTCAAATACATTTCCGCAATACAAGTTGCGGCTAATTATCTAAAATTGAGTAAATCCTTCAGCTTCGCCATTTACTAGCCAAGTCTACCAGTTATCGGACTATCTATTACGTAGTTTTACTTGCATTTTTCCAACAATCGCATTCAAAGAAATTCCACTTCCATTAAAGTGGCTGCTAGAGCAAAATGATTGGCTGCCCTATTTGCTTGGCAGTTTCAATGAGACTTAACCCAAGATCCCAAGTTAGTCAGCTTTGAAATTGAAGTTGAAGTTTATAAATCTATAACCCTATATCTTTAGGAACCTTAATACCTCTTTTATACCTACGACCTCCCATACCAAACTAAATTCCTGGGCAGTTAGTTTAAATTTATAACTTTAGTCTTGCTTATAGTTTTAGTTGCAGCTACTAGTTCGATCTCTCTCTTATAAGTTTTAGTAAAGATGGCTTCAAGCACCAATATAGCTCGGTAATTATTTAGCTAACTCGATATATTAACTGATATGTATTTTGCGACTTACGACAGGCCTATTAAGATAACAGGTATTTTAAATTTAAAAGTATATGGATATTGATGCTTCATAAAAAGTGGTTGGTGCTGAGGGACTTATAAAGCGGGACCTGCTTCGTAAGCTTGCTAACAAATATAGTTGGAGCTAAAGTGTCTATTCAATCAATAGGTAATCCGGACCCCTTCGCCGTATGTACAGTAGATAGTGAACAAACCCACTCGACAACGGTTATAAAACGCACTTTAAATCCAACTTGGAACCAAACCTTTACCTTGTTAGTATTAATTCGACTACCAAGTACTAACTTTAGCCTCAATCTATTTAGAAATGTCACCAACACGAGTGTTATAGCAGTCCAAGTGTTCGACCAAAAGAAGTTCAAGAAGAAGGACCAAGGGTTTTTAGGAGTTGTCAACTTTCAAATGAAGGATTATTTCGACGTAAACGTTGGTGGAAATGGTACAACATGTTTATAAGAGTAGATACTAAATACGTTACAGATACGTTTACTTTGAATTTGAGAAAGTCCAATGGCAATGAGTCGGTTCAAGGTAAAATCACTTTAACCGTTATGGCAAGAAACCCCCAGTCAGCTTCCCTGCAAGTCCCCGGTACTGCCGGAAGAACTCTACCCGACTCTTCGTCTACCTCTGTTGACAACCAACCTCCCGCTTCTAACGTACCAAGTACTGAGCAAAGCAGTACCTCTTCTTTATCGCAGTTTGAAGACCAATACGGTCCTTTACCGCAAGGGTAAATTTATAGTACTTTTCATATAATTGAGCACCTATTAGTTGGGAACGTAGGGTCGACCATTTGAACCGAACTTACTACGTAGATCATAATACTAGACAGACTACTTGGAACCGCCCACCGTATAACTAAAAGTTTATATCAAGCTAACCAGCAAATAGAATTTCAAGCCCATCACCCGGTATTGCTGCCTCAACTACTACCACGTCCGAATCAAACGATGAGCTATCTGCTGGAATGGCAGAGTTGAATACGGGTACTACTGCCGGTACTGGTGAACTTCCTTCTGGATGGGGTACAGTTATTTAATGTAGAGTATTTCTGATGAATATATTAGAACAGCGCTTTACACCCGAGGGACGTCCTTACTTTGTTGACCATAACACTCGTACCACCACTTGGGTTGACCCACGTCGTCAACAATTTGTCCGGTAAGAATTGTCAATTATACGGTATACCTAATTTATCTTAGCATGTATGGCCAAAATGCCAATCAAGTTACTTTACATCAGCAGCCTGTCTCGCAGCTGGGTCCACTTCCCTCTGGTTGGGAAATGCGATTGACTAGCAACGCCCGTGTATATTTTGTCGACCACAACACGAAAACCACTACCTGGGATGGTAAGCTTTTGCTCTCAATACAGCTTAACTAATTAGATATTAAGACCCTCGTCTACCTAGCAGCTTGGAGTAATCTTGACCTTTTAATTCAAGCACTAAATCGTATTTTTAGCCAAAACGTGCCTCAGTACAAGCGTGATTTCCGCCGCAAGCTTATCTACTTTCGTTCCCAGCCTGCCCTCCGTCCCATCCCAGGTCAGTGCCACATAAAGATCCGACGTGACCACATATTTGAAGATGCCTTTGTCGAGATAATGAAGCACTCCCCTAGTGATTTGAAGAAGCGTCTAATGATCAAGTTCGACGGTGAAGACGGTCTAGATTATGGTGGTCTTTCCAGGTAACTTTAGGTGAAAATCAAAGTTAATCAAGTTTTAGAGAGTTCTTCTACCTGCTGTCTCATGAGATGTTCAACCCGGTCTACTGTCTGTTCCAGTACTCCTCACACGACAACTACACTTTGCAGATCAACCCCTACTCAGCCATCAACCCGGAGCATCTCAACTACTTCAAGTTCATCGGTCGGGTACTTGGTCTAGCCGTGTTCCATCGTAGATTCTTGGACGCCTTTTTCGTTGTCTCCCTCTACAAGATGATATTACGTAAGAAGATCAATCTTGCTGACATGGAGTCTATTGACGCCGAGTACTGGAGATCGTTAGAGTGGATCATGTAAAATTATTTTGTAAATTTTGATATAGCTAATATTTTATTTAGCAATAACGATATTACCGATGTATTGGAATTAGACTTCACCATCGAAGAGGATCACTTTGGTGAGAAGGTTCAGGTCGATCTTAAGCCTGGAGGTGCTGACATCCCTGTTACCAATGAGAACAAGGCCGAATACGTCGAGTAAGTTTCGCTATACAAATCCGATTAACTTTTATATTTTAGCCTCGTTACACAGTTCAAAATCAACACCAGGATCAAGGAGCAGTTTGCTGCCTTTTCGGAAGGTTTCCACCAATTGATCCCCGAGGATCTCGTTGTCGTATTTGACGAGCGTGAACTTGAAGTACATCTTGATTTTTTACCTGCAATTTTAACGTGATTGTATTTTACCTAGTTGTTGATTGGTGGTATTGCCGAGATCGACGTTGACGACTGGAAAAAACATACCGATTATCGCGGCTATACTGAACAGGACGAAGTCATCCAGTGGTTCTGGGAGGTAATCCGAAATTACACATCCAAAATTTAACACTCTTCTAGTGTCTCCGCAGCTTCGACAACGAGAAAAAGTCCAGGTTGTTACAGTTCACCACTGGTACTTCTAGAATCCCCGTAAATGGATTCAAAGATCTGCAAGGCTCAGATGGTCCCAGAAGATTCACCATTGAGAAGGCAGGTGAAATTTTACAGCTACCCAAGTCGCATACCTGGTATTTAAGATTTTCATTACATATGTATTAATATTTCCAAGTTTCAACCGTATCGACCTACCACCGTACAAGAATTACGACGTTTTGGTCCAGAAACTCTCCTACGCCATCGAGGAGACCATGGGTTTCGGTCAGGAGTAACTTTGCCTTTTTCAACTTTTGTTGGCTTGCTTTCAATCTATACTTGGAAGCCTTAACTTTACCACTTCCCTATTCTCAAATTGGCAATTTTAGGGTATCTACCTTCTTTAACCTGTTGAACCTTAATATATTTTAAGACTATATGAATTTTGATTGAGTTTCCTATTGTATTTAATTTTTAGTTGAGGTCTTGTACGTACATGTTAAAAAAATTAATCTATGAACATAACATTTAAGCAGATTCGTTATTTTTCAATATATATGTTTTACATACGTTATAAAACTTTATATTTAGTGTTGGCTGGTCGTCCTCCCCAAGTGTCTGGTCACTGGCTTGGACTTCCAGTCAGGTGGATTCAGTTGAACTTGGTAAGTTCTTTGGTATGAAGCATGACATGTGTAGTTATGTTATGGACTGGTTAATATAGATGGGATGGTTTCTTTGTAACTATAAAATACTTAAAGCTCTCAATTCCTGCAAAACTATCAGTTAGGAATCTTTTAAAATGTTGTCAAACTACTTCAAACCTAAATCTGCAGCTCAAGGAAACCCAAAAGAAAAGCTTGAAAAACAACCTGTCTTGTCTTTCTATCCAAGAGCTTCAATATATATATCGTGGCTTAGGTGAAAGTCGTAACTTGGTGACATATAAATGGATTTTTCCAACGAAAGGAGAACACGTATCCTGGTTGCGGTGATCCACCACAGCAGTTAGGATCCAATTAACCTGCAGAACGGCAATCGGAAAATCCGAAATTGAGTCTGAACAAAGACTTACATTCATAGCAGTAAATTGATCCCAGGTAGAATTAAGTGAACTAGCAGCTAATTAGAGTAATGGGAAATGGATAGATAGCGATTTAAAACATAGGAAAAGGATAGGTGAAATATAGATGTAGCCTGAAGCACACTATCGAGTAATAACACAAATGTAGGCTACCAACGAAAATTTTAAAACGATACAATGCACAATATATGATTTAACTGAAGAACCAAGTTGATACATTGCTTTATTATATCGTTTATCTTCTATCTTCAATTTAAACTAACTATATATAACGTCTTGTTTTGTTCATCCGATATCAAAAAGACATCAAAAGTAGGCTAAAGTTGGATATGCCCAACCAACCTACCTTGCTTTAAAGAGGTAGCTGGATAGCTGAGCATGTACCTACAGCTTTCCTAAACTTTCTACCGTTTCACTAAATATTACTAATCCTTACTAACAAAGGTTGAGCACTCTAAAGATTTATATACTTTCTGTGTCAGTTGAATTGTTGGATTAGGTGAAAGATAGCTTGCAGCAAAACTTCTAATGCTATCATCTTGCCAATACTTATAGTGATGCTAGAGTACTTATGAGTAGAAAATTTGATTATCAATAGAATATTGATATATTGAGAAAAGCATGCATTTATTATGTTGTTCTAACACACCGGCTTGTACTTCAAGGGTATAGCCTAATGATTTTGTCATCAGTTCAGTGGCTTAGTCATCAGTGAGGTTTAAATACTCAATTCCAAAAATATAGTCTGATTTAAGATGCCGTAAAATGGAAAGCTATCAAGGCCCTCTCATGGTTCAGTAAGCATAAACTAAATTGGCTGAATAGAGATATTCGTCAGTTAAAACCATATGTCCAAATAGTTGCCAAATGTAGCACTGGACTGGTGCTAGAGCAACAGACTTTTATATTGGAAAGTTTGTAGAAGAAAGCTGACCGCAAAATGGATTTGGTAACGATACCAAAGTTTAAATCTAAGCTAGCTTTATAACTGTAAGTCAAAAAAGGTATATGGAATTCTATAAAAATCAAATTTAACAGTAGTTGTTCAAAATCTAAACTTACGGCCTTACACTATCCTCAGTTTTGATTAGGAGATATACCTTAGTCGAAGAACTTGCCCGAATTAAGTTTATATCTTTACAATACCTATAGAACATTATAGCTTATACATATGTCAGCTTTACTTGATAAGAGATACCTAAATGATTTACGGGGATATAAAATATAAGCTGGTTTATGAATAAGGACATTTTAGTACTAATAGTTATGAGCAACTCGCCAATTTTAGATACATCGTCTAATTTATAAAATTGTGCAATCTATATATGTAATTAATCACTATATATTGATGTTTTTAACTATATGATGGATTTGTAAGAATTTTCTATTTGAATTTGATCTTATAAACCTATCAAAATTGTAACTATCATTAAGTTTATTCGTAAATTAGGCATCTATCGCATCATATCAGTAATTGCAATAGTGGCCTTTGTTATCAGTGACAATTCTTTCATACATTATCATACTTGGGAATAAAATGGTTTCTTCACTATTTATATATAAAGATGGTTATAAAAGCTGTATATTTGAACATGAGGTATATTTGTTATTCAATAGTTTATGATCCAGTTTATATAAAGAAATCCATTTTCGATACATGTATTCTACATATCCAGCATCAAAGATGAATGTTATATAAATATCGTAGAAAGAGTTGTGATATCTTAGTTTAGAGCAGTAGGTGTTGTATAAAGCATCATAGTTGTCGTAAAAGATCAAAATAAGTATCTTGACCTGGGAAGTGGATTAAAAAAGGGCTATAGGAGGTTGAAATAGGGTTTTAGAATTCTTTACGTCGCTACTACGGCCAGTGTTTATATAAAACACTAAAAGGTAGTCCATTCCAATAATTTTTATAGCTTATAATCATAGGTCCACTATTTATCATTTTAGCACCTTTGATTTAGTAGCTTTTAGGCTCAGTTTTCCTAACATCGTGCTACAGGTTGATGGGTATATTTAGCCATTATATTTAACTTGAAGAATAGATGCCATGGCATATATTGCTCAGATTCTAAATCGAATGGTACAACTCTTGAAATGCTAGCGTAAAATGAAGGTTGGAGTGTAGATAATATAGCATATTTTAAAACATGAGATAAAAGGATGCACTCTGGCATCCTGAAATAAAGTTTCTTATATGGAGCAGTTGTTTCTTTTGTCTTTCTAGTTTTGAAATGAATATAAACGTTCTGAAAAATATGAAGCTATTTTGTACTATCTTCCAGCTTTGATAATAAATCAATATCTAAACTGGAACTGTAATACAAATTGATACACTAATTGTGGAATATAACCAAAACTTGCCACTTGAAAAAATAGCACTGATTGCTGCATTCAGGACAAAATGGTATTAGCTGAGGATATATTCCATTCCATATATATTAAAACCTTGTTATCTGTAAATCAGTAATATAAATGAGCTCCATACTGCTGTGTTCAGATAAAACGTATCTAAACTTACAGCTTTAATTGTAAAAGTCTTATGGTTTATCAGAACAAGCTAGAGCATTTAAAATAAAAAATCAACATGGAGTATTCGAACCTGGAGCGAGGAGGAATTAGAACTCCACAGTATTCGGCATTGACTATTCAATATGGAATCAATTCAACTACTCCTTTCTAAAGGAAAACTCTAAATATATTATATATACTAAAAAAATTTAAATATCCAACAGATTAGCTTTTTCTTTAAAAACGCATACACTATAATCATTTATATAGATAGTAAATATAGGTGAGTGCCATTTGTCAACAATTTCTTATTTAAAAAAGCTAAATTTTAAGTAAAGTTATAACAAATTTACCTTAATTATTAACTATAGTACTTCTTTAAAGTAAATATAATAGCAGTAAAATATCCTTATATAAGTTTACCAAGCTTATGGATGCAAGCGGCCTACCAATGTGTGATAAAATTTCAAACTAGTAAATATTAAATATGTAGCTAATGTAGGGAAGTCTACAGAGGAATACTAGATTGAGGTTGAGATAGGCCAGCGTAGTAGTAATCGCACCAATAAACTAAATAAGTTAAAGGCCGTCGCTTTGACAGCCAATACTTTAGTTGCAATCCGGACCTAGAGTCGATTCATAAAGACGAAGAAGGACACAGTCATGATGGGGGCAAGGAGTGCGGTAGTGTCCATCGGAGCTCTACTAACTCTCAATATAATATAGTCTACTTTAATCTTAATTATAAGTGATTCTGATCTAATACCAATTCTTCTGATTTTAAGCTAATCTTAATTTAGCATTAGCCTTAACTCTAATTCTAGCTAATTTGCAGTTTTACAGGAAATCAGTACTAAAGGTGTCTGAAGATATGCAGCGATTGTTGTAGCAACCTTGGTCGTTACAATTCCTATTATGAGATCATAGGCCTATCCTTCATTTGCTTCCTTCCCTGCTATTTTTTTAATCAACATTTAATATTCAATCTGCAATTCACAACTATTTTAGTTCCGAATCTACCCTACATCAGACATTTTTCACCTTTTGTTCTTTTTCTTAGCTCCGATGACTACCTAGAAATCTCAACTAGTAACAGCCGAACATTGGATACTAAAGCTTTGGCAACAGTAAACTCACCAGTAGTAGTTCGGATTAGTACGGACTTTTCTGGCTAAATTTAACAAAACCTTAAGTAATCTATAGAGTAGTTAATTATGGATGGAAATCTAATTCCCCCGTTATAACTACTGCCAAGGTACCAAAGGGATATTTAAACCCCCTTTCGTCGCTACCCAAATCAAGTGTCTTGACAACGTTCCACCTCGCTATTTCATAGCTATTACTTACCCCACTTATTAACCATAGCTGTTGCGACAGCCTGATTTCGTTTCTTAGTTTTGAATAAAGTCTTGTCTCTACTTATTTCCCTGTTTCAGCATAGTGTTCCTATGTGGTCTAATCCCCCTGTCCTCCCTATCTCTTATTACCTATTAACAATCCTTGCAACCCTTGGATCTCACCTCCTTTGAGCGATTAATATTACTAATATAATCAACCCTTTCGAGCCAACGTTAACCTACCAGCCCACCCCTACCTTTAATCCTAAAATCCTAATATGGTAGCATCAGCTGTTTCCCAACTTTCGCCTGATAGGTCCCCTCCAGTCCAGCCCCAGTCCGTACCTAAGCCTTCATATGTTCCCTCTATCCCCTCCTGGAACTGGGACGTGACTACTATCGTGTAGACGTTCTTCATGGTGTATCTCCTTTACTTAGCTATTCGACCTGCTCTCCGGATAATCCAGTCTTTTATTACCAATGCAGTGGTGGATGTTAGTTTCGTTTTCCTAACCTACCACGTCATGAGTTCCCAATATGATGCCATCATTGACTGGATCCAGCGATACCTCCCTGGACCTTACAATTTTCATAAATTTTGATGATATTGCATCAGGTTTAGCTTTTATAATATTTTTAATTTAATGTTGTAATGGGCTGTTTGAAATGATATTCATTAGGATATAATAATATTTAATCTTAATAATTAATGCTAAGTTCAAATTGATCTATACAGTAGAGGTTTTTAAGAATATATATAAAAGAAAAATATCGCCAAATAAATATTATCTATGTGAAAATTTCAAAAAAATAAACATTTAAAGATTTTCCATCATGTTTATTCTAGCTATTAAATCCTTTTTAAATAGTTTTATTAAAATCAAATGTATCAAGACGACTTAATCAAGTACTCCAGAAGCACTAACCTTTGACGATATGGTCACTCCAAGATCAAGAGACTAAATTAGTAAACAACGCTATTATACTTTCCTTTAACTACAATATTAGCATAGCTGTTCTCAGGTATAGAGTACTTGTCTTATTCATCCTGTTAAATGGAATTTATCTAACATATCAGTATTTATTTAAAATTATCTACATATAATAAATTATATCAAATAATGATTCAAATATAAATATCTTTGAGACTATCTTCTATCAAGAAAGCTATCGGTTCGTCTATAATTTACTCGTTAAAAGCTCGTCCTTGTCCACATTTTCATACTCATAGGCCTCAACTAATTAATAGTTAAAGTCCCATTACCTGGACTGGAGTGGTAATTAGGTAGGGTGGAACCAGAATCGCTGAAAATACCCTCTTCTCAGCAAAATTTGATTGCCAGGTTTTGTGGACTGGAGTTTAATAAGCCAATTTTGTCATCATCGTAACTGCAAAGGAGTGATATCTGTAAATATAGACAAGTTATTTCTACTCAATATAATACTCATTCATACAATCATATTATTACTCAAAAATTATTGACATTGAAATAAAGTTTGTGTTATTAAAAATATATCATAGTCAGTGTTATCTAGCAACCTACATGGCTTCAATTTTCATTCATCTCTTTTATATCTAAACTGACTTTTAAAGTCGAAAGTCGATGTCTTTTGATTTCTTTTAAAATTGTTACCACGAATTAATAAAGACCCTAAAAATTAAAGCTTGAATTAAAACTGTTATTTGATTATAAAGCCATTTCTCCTTATGCACATTCTTCATGATATTTTTGACCCACCTTCTAATGACTGAAAATCGTATTCTATCCAAAACTACAACTAACCTTTAAATTATAATGGCTCCTTCAGATTATACTCAAGGTAAACTTAAAAATAAAACAACAAAGCAAACATTTGAATAATTTATTTGGAAAACAAATTTATTCATTTACATACTGACTAGGAACTTTGGCTGGAGGATATGCCTTGCCATTCAACTGAAAAAGTAGAGGTGCATTCAATTCGAAAAAGCTTTTGAGTTTAGGTGGTTCATTTACAAGGCTTAAAACCAGGAGCTGATAAAAAGTAACTTTTAGATCTGAAGGTTTAAACTTCTTGGGAGCACTAGGAAGGCGATCGGGGAAGGTGAAATCAATTGAAATGTTCTGACACTCAGTAAGACTGGTCAGAAATGGCATGGCAACATCGTCAAATTGCTTTATGTCGAGATGAACTTTATTTAAGCTAAAAGCTGGTACAAAACTAAAACACTTAGAGGGGATACCTTCATCAGAGTATAGGTAAAGCTCCTTCAAATTTGAAAGTTGGTTGAATAGTTGGATAAAGTCATCTTTAGAGCGCCCTTCCCAATAGCCTGTGAACTTTGTGAGGTTGGTAAAGTTTGTGCCGATTTGAACATAGTTGGAAGGTACAGCAAGCTGAATGGCTTCAATATTGGGCCAAGGAAATCGAATCAAAAGTTGATTATCCGGCTGATCCATCTCGGATTGGATAACTTTCAAATTGGGCCAAAAGGATGGATTGGCAAAAATGTGCCAAAAGTTGCTCGTTCGTTGAGGCATGAAATTGTAAGCGAATCACTCGATTGAACGTTGGGAAATTGTAAATGTCAATTAGCTGAAATCCATCGAGGAGCTTAAAGGAAAAGGACTTTAGGTTGGGTAAATTCTTCTTCAAGGACTGGAAGAAGCTGGAATGCAAGTTATAAGTGGTAATTTTGAAGACAACAATACTTCCACTTAAAAAGGTGTCCATGAACTCAGTTGATTGAATGTTGTTGAATTCCAACTTCTTCAAGTGGCTGAGTTTGTTGAAGAGGAAGTCAGTGGTTGTAACTTCAAAGTCGACAACTAATCCTTCTAAAGCGGCTAATTTAAGTTGGACACTCATACGTTGAAAAGCTAGCTGACTGGGGTCTCGGACTATTATCTGGTAATATTTTAGGTTGCCGTACTCACTGAGATTGATGTCGAGGCCACGTTCTGAAAGGTCGTTTGATTTAGCAAGTATTGGATTGTACCGATCGAAGTTAATAATAAGGTATACTAATGCAAGCTTGGAACTAAGTTTAGATTCGGGAGTATATATTATAGTGTCGTGGATTGCTTTGAAAAAGTAAGGTCTACTTAATCTACTGAAATATCTACTGCTTTTAAATAAAGTATTGATATCAGTATAAGATAAGTAGTGAGCAATTTCATCAATTACCAAAGCTGGTAGCTGACTTAATCTGTCCATCTTAACTTATTTGAAAAGAAGATGAAAGCTTCTTTAATAGATCTTGTTGGAAAAAGTTCAACTTGAAATTGAATTGAAATTTCAAAAGTCAACTATCACTTTGATTGGACAGTTGGTCTTTAAATTATTTGCTATATAGCAAATAGAAGCCGGAAATAAATTATCATACCATCAAGGTGGTATAAACAGGTTAGATTTGAAAACATGTTTGTAGTATTGCAAATTTTGACCAACAGAACTAGCTACTGCTTCCCTTTCTCACTTACAAGGCAGCATACTCGAACTGAAATTTAACTCATCAATTATCTGTCGTTGATATCTAGCTGATATACATGCTTTTTAGATAGAGATAATATATCTTTGCTTTCATCATATAGCAAAACTTAATTTAGTTTAGTATATTCATTAATAATAGTTTATATATAATATACTTTAATATTTTGTTTGGCTTACTAAAAGGCCTAAAATAATGAGTTATGAAATACCTTCGAACTATAGGAAGCTTTTATAAAGGGATTATGAGTTTCTATAAACCATAAATATATATTCTACAGGCATAGAAAGAAGCTAATGTTATCTTTCAAAATGAAGATTGATTTTAATGGAATATCCGATTTGATCATCAAAAGGATACTTAACGACTTAGGGATTTGGGATCAATGTCAGCCACACTACTGCAACTGATATTTCTGTGATCTATTTCATGAGTCATACTAATATATGAAGTTAGACGATCTATGCAGGAAAAGTTATCAAAGACTTGAGAACTGGCTATTCAAATTTATCAAGTATATGGAGCAGTTGGATAGCTTTGTAGACGGTAGCTTTTAGGAAATCAAGAACAGCCACCTAAAACTCAGACTTAGCTATTCATATACTTGGAGATAGTACTGAAGCATAAAATTTTTGCCACCTTTTAAAAGTAAGCTCACTAAACTTGCCTGTAGGCTATATAGTTACTTTTCAACAAATTAGATCTTACCAGTATTATTGAAAATATTCACCATTGGACTTGAGCTTTATCAACAATACCAAGAATAGTACCAAAAATTTTAAATCGATTTCATGTTCCGTCTAACAACTTTAGGGTTCCATATGAGCTACGACGACAGTTATTTTCTATTAAAGGTTCATTAAAACTTTTCTAATATCAAAGCGTTAAGTATCAATATATGTAACTGTAGTTCGATAGAATATATAGCATTTATTAATTTTCAAGATTAATAAAGCTGGATCTCTGGACTACCAGTGTTGTTATAATAAACAAGATCTTTTTTAAAACTTTTCTTAATTGAAGTCTTACTATACAATATCAATTACCCTCAAGACATCAGAATCTATCCCACCTTAGTGGAAGCCAATTTCGATTTCCTAGCTAACATAAGGTTGAGTTTAGTGTCGTTGACGGTACAAGGTTTCAACTGCGTTCGAAGTATCAAGTAAGCTGGCCTATGTTTGAAAGGAAGATTCGATAGGATCTCTGTACAGCAGTGTCCAAATTTCCAAATCTAATCCAGCTCATATTAAAAAGTTTCCTATCTAATAGACAGTTCGAAGGAGTAAATTGTCAGATCTATCCTTAAAATTACAACCTGAAGGTCGATTTGACTTTCATCACAATTTCAGTACCTTCCCACAGGACCAAGTATTATATATTTCTAACATTTCAACACAAAGTACGTCCCCATATAGAGGTACTTTTGACGATCTGATTTTGTGAATTTATATCATCAGGTACTCTAACGAACTTCAGATTATTAATATCCCCTACAACGAAATTGAGTCTATTAACTATGATAAACATGATTCCGCTGGTATCAAGATATATTTCGACTTTTTCCAACGTAGATCACCTTTCATCAAACTTTAGAGCCTCTTACAATCATGTAGTCCAGTAATATGAATGGTTTCAAAAATATTAGACTTTATATTATCTCATACATTATATAGCTTTATAGAAGAAAATAAAGTATTTTTATTATTTTCCACAAGTTTCAAAAGCGATGGACTATAGACTAAGTTGATTTATATTGATAATATTGTCTTGCTAAAATTTGTAAGTAAAACGTTCGGATTAATTTGCTACTTTGTAATACTACCATTTTCGGCAAAATTTACAAATGTACGTTGGCAGTCCTTTGATTCAAATCTGCTAAAGTCAACTCTCTCCCATATCGATCAATTCAAAGCAAATAATTACTATTTTTACATAAAATATGTAGTTTTTACCAAAGAAAGCAATAAATCTTGGCTCTAGTCAATTTACTTCTACTCTATGTGTATATTTATAAAATACCTTCTCAATTGGATCGAAACTCTAGGTAAAATACTTTTGGATTTCAGTAACTAAAAATTAAATTTATATTCAAAGGATAAGGCTGTTAGTTAAGCTTCAAAGGTGCTTATATAAACAACTTTACAATAAAAGTATGAATCTTAATTATAAACTAAAGTTAGGCAGAGGAATATTTCGATTACCGATATAACCCAACTCACAAATATCTAATCGTTCAAGGTTAAAAATATTGAATGATCATACGTAAATTAACTGGAGCTAATAAAATATATTCAGAAAGTACATCTCTGCCCAGCTTACCTTCTATATCTTTTGGTAAGGTTGCCTCCAAGTTTAGGAAATTGGTAGAAAAGTGCTTTATAGTTTGCTTTAGTTGGATATCGGCTCTATGATGCAATTTTTAGAAGCAGTAGATTTATAGACTATTAGTTCTTTTTTCGCTCTATCAAAATGAAAGTTGAATTCAATGAGCTACTTGGCCTGATAATCGAAGAGATATTGAAGCACTTGGAGTTCCCGGATCAGTATAAGCTACAGTACATCAACAAACAGTTCAGTAGAATTCTGTTGAGAAGGGTATATAAAGAGATTAAACACGCAGATATATATTTTGACAGGAATTATCGCCAATTTCAGAGTTGGCTACCCGAGTTCGGTAGGTACGTCAAATATTTTAAGATGAAATTATATCCATTTTTTTCGAAATCAAGCACCATTTTCTGAGTATCAATAAGTTAGATATTTTGAGGGGAGGTATTTTTACTAAGTTCAAATGCAGCTTATATGAGCCTTTCCTGACCAACATAGGTTTAATTAATCTCATTAAAAATGTTAAAGCTCTTAAGTTTATTTACAATGATCTCACAAGGTATTGAAATTTCAAGCCTTTTTCATTATTTCCTTTAGATATTTTATATCTATGGATATATCGCTGGGACTACCATTTTCTATCGAAATCAATAAAGTCTCCCCCGAACTTAAGAAGTTACAAATCTATTTTATAGTCTATCTCGATGTAGAAGGGATGATGCCAGTTAAGTTTTTAAATGTGGTGGAGTTCGAGGTAGAGTATGATCGCACATCTATTCTAGCAAATATTTTTTATAAGCCTTCCCGCCTATAAATTCTTTATATTCTATGGGCACTATATTAAATTTATTGAAAACTACAAGTTTTTAATAAATACTAGCTTATATTCTTTAATTAATATAGGCTTGAACATATGCTCAATGGTTAAAGATAGTAAAACCTTCTAACATCTCAAGTTTGCCGATCTAGAGTTAGGAAAGACTTTGAAAACTCGATACATATGTCTGAGCTACCTAGGTTAATTCAGCTTACGTTGAGAGGTGCTAAATTCGACCAACTGTTCAAAAATTTAAAGTGTACCGGCCCGTTTCTTGAACTATACATCGTGGGACGGCTGACTTTAGCTTTACATTTCTTCGTGCTGTTGTAGGATCAAATACCTCACCTTTTCAACCTCTATATAGTAAGTGGCAAAGTTCAGCTATTCTTTGACACTGTCATTTCCAGAACGACCGATTTACTTGCTCTATTAAGTTTCAGTTCATCACCACTCTGGATCACGAAGCTGGGTTTATAGAGTAGGTTAAGCGATATTTTGTTGATACCATAGTAATTCCCATCTGCTCTTTCGAGTACAAATTAAATCACATCAAGCATCCTAATTCACTGTTAGATTTAGAATGATTCAAATGAGCAGATTTGGTCAACCTCTATGCTCGATATCAAAAGTCTTTTCTATTTGAAGCACGCTTTTAAATATAAATATCCTCCTAGCTTTATATTATTTGATTTTCTTAGTTTTGAATACTATAACTATGTCCCCATTTATAAATTACTTTAGTATCGTTGCTGAGATTGTAGTTGAGTAATGAGCGTACTATAGGTTTAAAATTTTGGAAACTATAGAAAATATAGTGATGATGTATATCAATTCTTTTATAGCAGGGGTTTGGATTCCCTTTGTTAATTTTTATGCTAGTCGGGTGCATTCAATATATCCAACTCAATTTTACTATTTACATTAGAAATGGTTTAGATGCTCAGATATATTACCTAGTAGCCATTTAAAGAAACCGATCCAACTGTTAGTTAGGAACTTCTTATTAGGACTGAATGTCATGTATATCAATATTTTTTCGGTATCAAGCTTTAGTTGTAAAATAGGGAAAGGTAAATATACTGCATATAGCAGAGGTTACACTAAAACTTTATATTGTGATAATGTAAAAGATAAAAAATGGGTGAGGATTTTAAAGATATTTAACCCTTTAAAACCTATCTTTGAAATAGTATATATTTGATGCGGATATAGTCATTCAAATATGATGCATTCTTCTTCTATATCGATATCTCGCAGGCCACAATTAGTATTCACTCATATTTTTAAATTAAAGCCATTCAAATCCAAGATATATATCCAGTAACAGATGCCTGGTTTAGTTTTGTATTTTATTGGAGCCATATTTAGCTCAAAGGTGATAAGTACATTGGTTCTTTTGATAGGATACTAGTTCTATCATTATATAGGTTTGGAAGCAAAAACTTTATAAATATTTGATAGTGAGCAGCTTTTAGCTTACTATTAAAACAAAAGTAGAGTTTAACGAATTAATCAACTTTGGGTTATTGGATCAGTACGAGTTATAGTATGTCAACAGACAGTTGAATCAAATCCTGCTATCCAAAATATACAAATAAGTGAAGTACCACTACATACTCAAGGACATCAATAAAAACCAAATTTCGACTTGGTTGCCTAAGTTTAGCAAGTGTATCAGATGCTTAAAAGATAGCATTGACCTAGACCACTATGGAATATTCTACTATCTCCAGAATGTCGAAAAACTGAGCTTCCGTATACCTGAAGAGGATCCCCAAGTTTTCACTGTTTGATATGTCATAGAAGGAAGCTCGGCTAGCTCATATTCTACCTAAGTAGACCTTTTCCCAACAATTTAAACTTTCTGAGCATTTTTAAAAATATCAAAAAGCTTGAGCTGTGCTTGCCCTATGAAGCTGGAAACAGCAATATAGTTTGATTACAGTCAATTTCTATAACATAAACTGAAATTTTCTCAATATTAAAATGTTTCTCATCGAAACGTTGCTTTATGCTATTAGCATATAGCCTAATATAAATACAGAAGCCAAGTACGGTATATTTTAACCCAAGTCTAGCAATATAAAGGTTAGAATGATACCACACTCTCATATTCCATTTTGATATCAGCTATTGATGGTTGCAAATATTTATAGGGCTTTCGCTAACGTTCGTGTAAGTTCTAGGATATTATTTTAATTACAATAACGGTATACAGGGTAGCGAGTCTTGGAATGTCGCAAGTGTTTGTGACAGGGCAAAATATAACCGTTCCAATATAGACCTATAATTGCTGCCAACATACCTTTATCAGACATCCAATATTTTTCCAAGCCCCCTTTACAATTTTAGATTGTCTTTATGTTTCATACTAACCATTTTAGAGCATTTAGCATCATTTTCAATATTAAAACTAGCCAATCAAAGTCGCATACAAAGCACATTAGATTATTCCAACAATGTGGTAAAAGTGCCCTTGAAAAAGTACAAACTACTTTCACTTCTACGTCTAAACATCTTGCGCCAAAATGAATGAGGTTTTAGATGATGATTACCATCATAAAAATCAGACAACCACTCAGTACGATTCTCAACACCTTGTATCGCATATAACCAAGGTAATACTACTAATAAATTTAGATTTAAATTTAATTCTTATTAGGATCTAGTTACATTCGTATTGGAGCTTCAACCCCAAAACCCTTTATCGTTTATGGCCGACTGTCTAAATCTTTTAAACGACAAAGCATCTGACGGAGAATTAAATTCCTCCAATTTCAAAGTTTATTTTTTATATAACTACTATTCATTTTTATTTTAGTCGTTGGTCAAGGAAGTTGCAGAAGAGATGAATGATTTATCAACCGACATCGATTTCAACCCGCCGTTAGTCCAGCGTATATCCGAGAAATTGCACCCTTCACAGGTCCAAGTTAGAAAGCGAATTCGCTCCGACTTTGAATCTGGGTAACTTAAGTTTTGCTTTTTATTTTTAATTATGCTAGACTAGGCAATGGGACCAACGGCTTGCAAGTAGATGCTGGTGTTGGCCTCACCAACAAGCCCCCAGTTCCAAGTTCAGAAGATCTAATGGCCTCATATCGTAGAGCCTCCATATCAAACCAACCTATAAACTATCACCGAAACCGTAGAGGATCAGTATCAGCCGAATCTATTCAACCCAGTGAAGGCACCTTTATCGATTACAGTTGTACAGAAAAGTAACGAAGCTAGGATGCGAATTGCTTCAGCTACTTCTTCCAACTTGCTCTTTAGAAATTTGGACCCGGAGCAAAAGAAGGAGATTGTAAGTTATGTTGTAGACGCAATTGTTAAACTAAGGACTTCATCTAGGTGGACGCTATGTTCGAAAAGAAGGTTGCAGCTGGTGAAAAGATAATTGGTCAGGGTGACGAAGGCGACAATTTTTACGTGGTCGACGAGGGTAAATTTGATATCTACGTGAACGATAGAAAAGTCATCGAGGTTGGTTCTGGCGGCAGTTTCGGAGAGTTGGCTCTCATGTACAACGTAAGTTTAGCACATTTTTGTATACTCAATTATTTTAGACACCTAGGGCCGCTACCGTCATTGCCGTTGAAGACAGCAGTCTGTGGGCGGTCGACCGCGTGACCTTCCGCCGCATCATCACCAGCAACACCTTTCGCAAGCGTCGACTCTATGAAAACTTCTTGCGTACGATACCCCTGCTCAAGTCCTTGGATTCGGGTGAGATTGTCCGCATCTCCGATGCTTTAGAGCCAGTCAGTTTTGAAAAGGACGACATCATAATCGAGCAGGGTTCTATGGGTGATTACTTTTACATGGTCGAGTCAGGTCAAGTTCAAGTTATTCAAACGGACGATGACGGCAAAGAGTTCGAGCTTCCTAGTTTGAAGGATGGTGATTACTTTGGAGGTAACTTTTTTCTCTAGCTCCCTTTAACCTATCCTCTTCTATAGAATTGGCACTCCTTAATGACGCTCCACGCAAGGCATCTGTCATTGCTAGCACCGATGTCAAATTGGTAGCCCTTTCCAAGGATGCTTTCGTACGGCTACTTGGCCCCGTCAAGGATATCTTGCAACGAAATGGGGAGCACTACGAAACCGCTGTCGGTAAACCTCTAAACACACTTTGATTTCCCAATCCATGCGGATCTATTTTTTAAAAAGGTTATCTGTAAGTAGATTTCGTTGATAAATAGCTCATTGTTAATCCTACGTTACTCTCTCCTTCCTCTACATAGTTCATCCTTAAGTAATCGTCCTGCTGTCCCTGCTGTTCATATTCGAGTTTTCAACCTTTATATCCTTATAAAGCACGCCGTATATCCAGACCTTTGCGTATATCATTCTTTACATCATGAGCTTTAAAATTTTAACTACTTTAATTTGCAGCTTAGTAAAGGTGTGATACTGAGTTTAAAGCACATGGCTATATATCTGAAATACCACTTCTGCCATCTATTATATATGGATATAACCTATTTCTATATGAAGTTTTAGATAATGCTACGGAATATCTCAACAAATTTATTGAAGCTTACTGCATATAGCCATTTCGTTAAAATATATGTAGTATGCAGCTTAGTGTCATATAGTGTTTAAAACTATTGTAGTATAAACTCTAGCTTTGCTTTTTAGAAATTTATAACCATATTTTGAATTTCATTGCCCATAGTTGGAGACTTATGAGAATAGTTCAAATTTCATTTTAATTATTAATACAGGCATAAGTTTTTACAATACAGCTTAACTATAAACCCACAAATATACTATAAATTAATTTGTAATATCCTAGGTGATTTAATTTTCAACTTCATACTATATAAGACAGTATAAAAGTTGTTGATTAATACTTTAAAAACTATACATATGTTAGTAAAAAAGACAAAATAAACATAAGTGATATATCTTATTAGAAGATTGAATTTATATGTTGGTATTGGAAAATTATCTCTTTTTAGTTCAAACAAGTAGGTATAAGCACCACTTTTTACATTACTATTTGAGTAGACCTGTTTAGAAAACATTATCTATAGTCAACCTCGAAATTTTTAATGCAGGATTCCAAAAGTTTGGTGAAAAAGATGCTTTGATTTAATGAGAAGCTGCCTACCGCACTTAACTACTTTGTTGAATCGGATGATGGACCCTGATGCTTTGTATTTAGTGCAATTGAATCTTCTATGATATAAAATAAGGTACTGACGCTTCGGTATCGGTAGCTCAACTATTAAAGTTGAATCATACGGCTCTATTTTACTTCAAGTTGGAGGCAATTATACCTAAAGGTTTTAATCCTTCAAGTATCATTAGGCTTAAAATTAGATAAGCCGGTACCAGTTCAGCTCGTCTACTTGATTTTTGGTGGACTGTTCGGGTTGGTATACCTATAGTACAGCTTTTGAACTAAAATTTTTCCTCAGTAGGATATTCAATAGGACAGCTTAAGGCTGAATTCAACTAGACGATATTAAATCAAGAAACGACCTGATTGTTAATGAAAGATAGACAGTCGATGGTCAAACTATAAAGATTGAAGTATGGACTTAGGTATAGATTAGTGATCCATAGATTTAGATGGTGAGGCTAAATAGCCTATACTTCCTTAGATGTAAATTTGTAAATATCGGATAGAGAGGTTTGAGATATATTCAGCGATTGTTGATACAGGCATTTGGGCTAACGAGTTTGCTATACTGAGGCTCTTAGCATAGTTCAACGTATTGAATAAATGTTGACTAGTCGATAGTTCACTTTGAAACTCCCCAAGTGGGCTTACGATTAGTGCTTTGCTACATTCATTTGTGACTTCTTTTAGATGTTTGGGTAGTGGTTCTTTCCTCTGAGGCTTGACAAGGTATATACAGTTGCAGTTTTGTCTATGGTGATGTTCTTTACAAGATAAGGTTGATTTTTGATACACTCTATCCTCTGTTTCCTACAGTGATCACAGAATATCTTTAAATGTACCGATATCTTTAGTTTCGATTCTCATTTTGTTATGCTTTTTGATAAAGGTTGAATCCTTTATAAGCCATTCTAAGGCTTCTTGTATAGTATATTTTACTAAGGGTACTAACCTGTACTAAATTGTCCATCAAGCATTTATCGGATAATTGTATGGATAAGCACTGGTCTGTAATGTTTGTTACATTTAGATAGCTTCACTTTGATATATAGAGCATGTCATTTGATGCGTCTTAGCTGCTACGATTCTTTCATTTTTGGATACAAATTCAAAAGGCTTATTAACGTAAATCTATTACCGCTCGTTCCTTGAAATCTATAAAGCTTGGAACAAGATGAAGGTAATATAGTTAGCTTTTTTAATCAAAGTATGTTACATGCACCTACCTTTACCAGCTCGATTTATGGTAGACAAGAAAATGAGTTGCAAAGCGACATTAATCAGGTTGAAATTCGCTATTAGCAGTAATACAACTGCAAATGTAATTAAGATTCATCCATACAAAGAGCTGCCTACATCATGATGGCTGCTTTTCAATTAATCAGACCTCTTATAAGTTTATGTTGGTTTGACTTCAGCTTTGAAGAATGTCGCTTTCTAAATCAAGTTAAAAGCTAAGGCTGGGTTTCGAAAAGTAGTTTGTCCAACATAACGTTCGATTTATATATTTGAAATATCTCTGGTTTTCGACCTTGAGGGAGCACAAAAAAGATCATGAATCCCTACTTGAAATTGATTCTTATGCAAGTTTACTACACTATAGGACGTTTAGAGCTTCTCAGTTTTAAGCTGGAGTTTTATTCTATACCACAAGTAATTCCAAACAATCATGTAAACCCCTTTCAAATTTTGTTATACACCTAGCAACACATACTCTTTTTATACCTACTTTCCGACAAGTACTTCTTATGAACGTACAGAAGTCACACCTACGTAGCCAATAGTCGACAAGTTTTTACATAACCTGAAACCTTGATCCCAAAATAACTATAAATAGGGATTGCTTGGAAGGTGACCTGCCAAAGTTTGAATTTACAAAGATGAAATTGGAGCAAGAGTACGGCAAAGAGAACGTCCGCCTCGTCAAAGTAACCCGAGAAGGTGACAGGCACTCGATGGTCGAGCTTAAAGTGAAGGTTGTATTGAGCGGTACCAAATTTCTAACCAGCTATACCGAAGGAGACAACACCAACGTCATCGCAACCGACAGTATGAAGAACATCATCTACGTCACCGCCAACCAGAGCAAGAACGTCCACTGCCCTGAGAAGTTGGGTCTCGAGCTGGCCTCTCTTTTCTTAACCAAGTACAAAGGTACCGTCGAACAAGTCAAAGTTTGCATCGATAAGGTTAACTGGAAACGATTAGTCTTTGGAAAAGGCGAGCACAAACACTCATTTCAGAAAGGGGATCGCGGGAATGATCGTACCACGATTGTCGCCACAAACTCAAACGTGGATATCGGCTCCCAGATCACCGAGTTTCATCTACTTAAGACAACCGGATCTTCGTTCACGAACTTTGTCCGTGACGAGTACTCCACTTTGCCAGATATGAACGACCGTATCCTGTCCACTTCGGTCGACCTTACCTGGCACTACCACTTCAAATCAATCGACCAAGCCTTGAAGCATCCCAGCTACTGTGAAGACCGTAACCAGCACCTCGACCTGGCCATCGAGCAGTTCGTTGACCCCGTCAGCCCCTCCGTCCAAGCTACCATCTACAAGACCTGTGCCCAGATCCTTCAAAAGACCAAGCAGGTCTACAAGGTCTCCATGGCCCTCCCCAACAACCACGTGTTCAAAGTTGACTTACCTGTCTTCAAAGGCCAGTTTGGAAAACCAAACGACCTGTACGTCCCTACTTTGCAGCCCAACGGTAAATTTATAGATATATTTAAAGAGTACTGATCATTTTGTTACTAAATAGGGATTATTCAAGCTACCATTGCGCGTAAGGATTTTAAATTGTAGATTGCGTTACCATAGATCATAAGGTCTACCTTCACCATCTTCAATTACTTTGACGCTTATAAATCGGATTATAGCTGCTATTGTATTCTGATTTTTGTCTTTTAAATTCATAGTGTGTTTTTAATGGAATATATACTTTTAACCATTCTTTTTTAATATCAATAATTGTAGCAAATTAAATTTATAGTAAAAGCCATTAAATAGACTTCGTATATAGTAAATCTACTTAGCTACGTTGATTTGTACAGCTCCTTAAATTTTGAAAGCCCACATTTAAAAGATGCTGTACGGGTTTGTAAAGTCTTGCTTCATCTATTTCGATCTACCTTATACATTTATACAGATGTGACAACATAAATGATTTTATAAGGTGGTGGAGATCGAACAGGATTTTATATATATTTACTAAAGGGCTAGCCATCAAAAAGAATAAAATAAACTTTAAATAATGCAGATAAGTAGTAATTTTGCGATCGTTATATATAAGCTAAAGGATCCAAATATATTATGGACAGTAAAAAATAGATTTAATGTCTATTCCGAAACTTGCCTAGAACTTGAGACTTTTAGCCCACTCTTCCACGTCAACCTCTGCCTTGGCAGCTTTACAGATGTAGGTATGGGCCTAAAAATACACTAGATTAACGCAAGACTAAATGATATTTAAATGTACCACAAGTTCGACAGGTGGAGGACGTGCGTCATGCTCCTTAGTCAACCTACAAGTGTCAATACATATCAAACTAAAAACCTACGTCTGACTGACGAAAACTTCAAACTCCTGGGGGAACAGATCCTTAGGGGGTACCGGTGGAGGTTCGTTGACGATATACTCTAATAGTTCAAAGACAGCTAATGGAGTGCCGTCGGCCGGGAATGGGAATTTGCCCATAGCTAGCTCCAACAAAGTAATACCCAAACTCCAGACATCGGATTTGACGGTGTACGAACTTCCTTGGATACGCTCGGGCTACCCAATTAGCTATGTTCGTTTCAAAAAAGTATTACCGACATGTAGGCACTGGTACCGACAAAGGTGTTGGCAACTGAATTTATAAGAACCCCCGATACACCGAAATCACAAAGCTTAATTAATCCTTGCGAGTTGAGCAAAATGTTGGATGGTTTGACGTCTAAAAATTAATAAATGGGCAAAGTAAATGGATTACCTCGGTGGATAATTTTGTGGCTGTCATAAAGGTAGATGAGACCGTTTAAAACCTAGAATTCGTTAGAACGTACATTTACATATAAATATAAATACCGCAACCGCAACTTTTCCCACTATGTTTTGAGGAATAGGTCCATTCTTCTTATAAATACTATCAAATGAACTGGAGAGGCATAAGTCAGTTAAACTAAAAGTGATTACCCAAGGTCCATGTACTCTATACAAACTGCTATGTTCCCATTCTGGTTGAAAGGCTCCATAAAATGAGATGATGTTGTCGTGGTTGCAGTCGTGTAAAATACGTAATTCTCGCAAGATCTGCTTACGGACTTCCGGCGAAGTTTCGACTCTGATGAGCTAAATAAAATTTAGCTACAAGAATGTATGCTTATAACCTTTTTGGCCATTATCTTTTTGGTTGGGATGTGCAAAGCTCTAGAGACAGTACCCCCATTGCCAGCCCCCAGCTCCTCCAAGTTCTGCAAATCCTCCGAACGTAGGTCCAATTTGAGTTCAACACCGATCTCCAAGTCGGGTACCGAAGGCGTGGACTGGGCACCGCTGTCGGGCGTGTTCACCAAGCCTAGGTTTTTGAAGTTCCGCTTTTTCTTTAGGCCGCTCATTGCAAAGTTAACGAGATACTATTGTGAAGGTTGGCAGTTGATGCTGATTTCGCTGATAGATCCGTTTTAAGCTTTATGGCCAATAACCGATGCAAACCATAAACTATAATTGGCTAGGGATTTAGGCAAAAGGGAATTGAAATCAGGCTTGAAAAATTTAGTTTGTTCAAATGGGAAAAACAAAGAAAGGCCAACACAGTGGAAAATACAAGTACGCATCTCAAACTTCAACTTCAATTTTCTCGGATAAGGTAAGTATAACTGTTTTCAATGTGTTTAATTTGGTTCAAGGCAGAATCCCTGTTTGAAGCCAAGCCAAAGTTGCCAAAGAAGCTAAAAAGGAAGATCCGACATGATACCTTCATGCAAAGTATATTTTAAAAAATCAACTATTTAACAAGTGTAGAATTTAAAAAACCGGTCAAGAAATCTAAGGCTTCCAAGATCCTTAACTTAAACGCTTTAAACAAAGAGATTCGTGAGGTAGAGCAGATGGTAGAGGAGGAGGAAGAGGTTGCCAACAAAACTCCCAATCAATTTTTGAACCTCAAACCCACATTGAAGAAGAAGCAACGTAGCAACGTCAAGTAACTTTTTTGATCATAAATATATTGATGTGTATTTTAGGAAGAGAGAGATGTTAAGATTCCAAGCCTGTTACCAACTTGTCAGTTTATCAAGATAACCCACTTAAAGCTGTACAGATGCACCTTAAAAACACGTTTAAAGACAGTGCTCAAGACAACTAGGCAACTTGTTACTTAAACTATAGAACTATTGTACTGATATAAATTAGCTTAATTTGACGTTTTAGTGATACATATTTGTTTATTTATACAAAAGAATTTTATAGTTTTTAAAGTATACTTTATTATATAAATAGTACCACATTTTGTAGAATATCGTTTAAAATACAAAACTAAAATTAGAAATAATGTACATAATCTTCTAGTTCGCTGTATATGCTTTATTGATAACCTACTTATCATCTCCATATCCAGGAAACTAAGACACTCATAATACATATAAATTGAGTTAGCATGTATGTAACTTTTGCCCAAATATACAAGGATGAATGATTTCTATCTACTTACGATATAGCTGATAGTGGTACGAAAAGAAAGTTACTTCAATAAAGTGATAATAGCGATATAGATGCAGCCTTTAGTTTTAGTTCAGCTTTAGCCATGTGTCCCTGTTTCGATAAATTTTATAGACACTGTATAACATTACTGGTATTTCAAGTATATGTAATTGACAACCTTGTAGTTTATGATAGTTATCAGAGGGAACTTCAAAGCTTATAGTATGTTGATATGTTGTTGACACTGAAATAGCAGCCTACTAAGCTACCATCACTATTTATTAAAACAATATATATATGTTAATTCGGTAATAGTATATATTTGATTTTATTATAATAAGCGATCAAAGAAATTATAGTTCCTTTGATTATCAGTATACAAAGAGCTATAGAAATTTTAAAAAAGTATATATCGTCTCTACATTTAATTACAATAGAATTATCTTTATAAAGCCTGTAGTATAGTATTGAATCCGATTCTATTGGTATATTTTTATAGCCTATACCTTAATAAATCTTTTGCAAATAATATCTATTGGTAAAGCTTTTAAATTAAGTCAATATTGCTATATAGTAAATACATCGTGTTGTATCAAGGTAAAGCTGTTAACTTATATATACTGTTAAATACTAACCTATTGAATATCATTTCATATATTGAAGCTTTAGATTTTACTATGCTTCCAAAGTAAAGACTGACAGTGATATAAAAGTCGACCAGTATTATTCAAATCCTTATCTTAAAAACAGCAGTATAGTATATAGAGGTTTATTATCTATACATCATCGCATAGTTTAACTGACAAAGTTAGCTTCAAAATCCTCACTGTTCAAAGTGCTATACATGTTATAATATATACTCTGATTATATTTTAAAACAAAGGCTTAAAGACACATTGATGTTACTTTATCCAATAGACAAGTCCTACTAGGTTCTATAAAACAGTCCACCCAACAATCTATGGATGATAACAGCAAGCTATAAACGAAAGAAATCCGAAAGGGTTGTAGTAGGCGGATGATATATTGAACCGAGATATATAAAGTGTTTGAAGGCTGCAGCAGCAAAATTTAAAACATGCATATCTAATTAGAATTTTACCTAAAGCTCAACAGTTATGCAAGACCAGAGAACTAGTTATAAAATACCAATATGTGTTACAAGTTATATCTAAATGCAAGCTCTATTTGAAATTTCAATGACGGTGCAAGGAGTTAATTTCCTAACATTTGGACCTGTGACCCAGCATAAGCAATGTATACTATACAAAGGCCGACAAAATATATGTTTTGAGGTTATTGTAGTCTTGTGGGTTATCTACTCTAACTTGCGAACCATCTAAACGACGGAACGGAACATGTATTAGTTAGTTGCACCAAGCTGTACCTTATGTCTAATGAGATTTTGTCTATACCCAACCCTATTGTTAGAATACTTCAAATATATTTTTAGCAAAGCTACAACCTCACCAAACTATAAATAGTGAATATACATTTTTAATAGCAAAGTATCTATAAAAAACCATTTACATACCTTCAAAACCTCACCTTCCCATATGCCATCGAGGGCACCTAATAAAAACTCCCACAAGTTTTAGGACATTTTCCATTTCCAAAAGTTCTATATCATTTCCATCAGAAGTTTAATTTACGACTCATAGATTGGTGGTGGGAATTTGATGAAATCCCACGCTGTTACCAAGAAAATCTTTGGAAATGCTACAAGCTGGCTAATTTCTTCTAGCCCAACTAAAAACATCAGTTCCCGTAGTCCATTTTACTTTCTGTCCTGATAATCTTATCGGATTTCCCACAGTATCAAATCTTAACATAAGCTTTTCAGATACTGTTGATACGATGGTGGTTATAGATGTTAAAAAAGAATACTATGAAGTTGAGATTTTATTATAAATATCTAGTTTTAAAAGTTTTACAGGTGAATAGCCAACGACAAAACCAGCGTCGCTACTATTAGACTAATATTTAAACTATACGACCTGCTTTGCGAGGTTGAACTTGTGATGGTAGTGTTGGAGGCCGTCGATTGCTTGACCAATTCCGAAGTTGTAGAACTAGTACTGTTTTGGCCATCCACCAGTTTGGATTTCCCATCAAAATCATGGTAGGCCGAAGGATATCCTCTACAAGTTTCAACAGTTACAAAGGTATACCCCTTGTCCCTTATCAGCTTGATAATCTCGGGGATACGGGCCAGCACTGGTTTCGTCGTTTCATGTTGCAACGAGATGAAGGAGTCATAATTGGGGTTAGAGTTACTGACTCTTCTATTTATGGAGTCGAAGATCTCGCTGGGGTTCTTATCACGTACAGCCCAGTCGTAGGTATCTAAGGAAACTTGCACCGGTTCATAACCCATGGAGTTCATGTTGGCGGTAACTCTATCGTTTATAGCTAATCTGGGGCACCGCATGAACATGGGTTTCCTACTGATATATTTAACGATCAACTCTTCGGTCTTCTTCATCTCCTCACGCATAGCTTGGTCGCTAAGGTCGGGGAGCCAGGGGTGACTCCAGGTGTGGGAGGCGATGGAGTGGCCGGCATCGTAGATGGTCTTGAGTTTAGGTCCCATGTTGGGTTTGTTGAGTTGCATTCCGATGACAAAGAAGGATGCCTTGACCTTGTGCTTGTCCAATATGCTCAAAAGCTCTTCAGTGTACTCGGTGGGTCCATCGTCGAAGGTCAAGGCGAACATACCCGGCTTGATACAACTTTGAAAGGATTCCAGTTTGCACCTCCCGCAGTCTATGGGGCAGCTAATACAAGTTTCGTAACCATCTAGGGCACATTTACCGTCACCACACTTGATGCTAGTTGGTAAGCTTGTGTTAGAAACAACAAAGTTGAAGATGAGGAAGAGGAAGAGGCTTAGATGTTTTAGGGAAGTCATGAATTTTGTAAAGTTGAATGTCGAAGGCTAATTGGGGTTTAATGTTTGCTTTATATAGCTGTTGAAATTTTGAACTTTAGTTGAAATTGGTAGCATGGCCTTAAGGGGATGTTTCTTTTGCTGATACGAGAATTAATTGGGCCGAGGATCCAGTATTTACCAAGTATATAGTTGGAATATTTAATCGCGGCTACCAATCAATTGCAAAGTCAAGACTCTCTTTTATGATCCACGATGCTTTTAATCTGATGGAGAAATAGGTTGTTATTCAAAGTCCTAGCAAAGGAAATAAAGGAACAGCTTGTAACGATGGACCCGATGTCTGAATAACTTTACGATAAGAAAGATCCACTAAGGCAAACCCTGTTATTAATAGCGAGCTGGTCCTTGTAACTAAATCTAGAGAACAAATTTAAGTAAGCGGAATTGAATTGTTTACCAGTTTTTACCCGCACTTGAACTGTCTGGTTTTTAGAAAAATTAAATCTCATGTAACTAGCACTTCAATAAAAGTGGTCTATCAGCTGGGGAATATACTTGTCCTACATATAAATAGCGTTTCAACAAACTTCGTTCATCATACTTGGGGGATTGTATCTGTCCCATATAGCAATCTTTATCCAATTTGCCCATCAGATCTGGGGGAGTACTTCAATCTCACCTAAATAAAGCTTGCAAATACTACTAGATCACCTGCGAAAACAAGTTACTATCCAGCAAATAGACCCTAAAGGCGGTAAAAAGCCAATTACGGCCTTTCTGCAAGTTTCTCTCGATTTGGTTTAAAACAACATTTGTCTTTGATAGTAACCTAGTATAATTTTGGCAAGTATTATCTGATAAAATTCCATCAGTCTTTTTACTTTAAAGCCACTTCGACTAACTAGCCGCTACTGTTGTTGGACAAACTCAATACATGATGTAAGCAGTGGTTCCTGTAGATTTGAAGTGGTTGTTTTTGACAATGAGGATGAAATTCCCGACTTGGTAGCTTTGTAGGTCAAGGTTCTCTTGGATATTTTTGCCTTCTTGGTTTGGAATTACTGGCTAAATTTAGACAGGTTTAAAGGTTCATCTATCTCTCTATCTTTTATCTATAGCTGCAATCTATCAGCCCATTTGCCTGTATATTGATGTAAAGTAGCGATACTCCACTTGCAGCTTTGTACTCGAAAGTTGCTTTATATGGTGAGCTAAAATTTAGTCACCTTCAGCTACAATTTATAATTTCAATAAAAGTTGGCTTGTATTTATAGTTGCTAATTGCATACATTGTATTGGCTCCATAAGTATTGGGTTTACAATATATATTATATAAAAGTATAAACTTGGTTCGAAAAATAGAACTCCATTCCTCTAAAACTACTATATTCGTGGGATAAAATGTCACTAAAATAAATCGGCTAGAGCTATTTTAAAGCCGAACAACGGTACCTAAAGGAGTATCAATGCGATGGTAAAAGGACGGTCCGAGTAGCTTTAAAGTCCAATCGATTGATTAACTGTTGCTATATTTAAGCAAAGTAATATGTTGGAGGCTAAAAAGGAAAGTTCCTTTAAAATTGAAGTTGTTCTTTTGTCAATTGAGGTTAAAGGGCCATTAAAAGAAATATACTTTCATCTTTGTCTAGCTTAAGTAATTTTGTAATACATCCTTATGAGGTTGCTGATTAAGTATAAATAATCTAAGGATTTATATGTCTCCTTTACGATTATATATCGCTTCAATCCCTTTTTTCAACCCGTAAAATAGAGGTGTTCCATCAATACAGTTGCTATAGAGTTACCTGGCACTACATGTCAATGGATTAGATCAATTTATTTATAACTTTAATATACTTTTATAGATAAGTTTGGTTTGGGCCTATAGGTTATATTTATATTGGTATCGTACTTCCATCTAAGTTGGATTTATATTTATCCAAACGAAATATAAGCATATGAAACAAGTATAGGATCTATTTTAAAAACTATGATGCTAAATTGATAAAAATGTACAATATTATATTACAGCTATTTTTAACTATCAAAGTCATCGAAACCCTTAGCCAACTAAACCTTCATTTGATAAAACTGATAGCAATATCAACTTATAGACTACATTCATCTGCATTTTGATAGGATCCAAGTTAAATAAGAAGCATGTGTATATATTCATCTTGTCTCTCTGACATTATAATTTCTATAAATCCAAAAAGCTGAGTCCAGATCCGACCTAAAGTGCATTTTATGTTGGCAGTTCAAAAGTATAAACCAAAAGCCGTATCATCATTTCACAGCGTAGTAGCTTTTCAACACTATAGGCTCTGTTTTTAAAATTTAAAACTGCAGTCGTTACAGCTGGCTACGTTAAGTCTTGGCACTTGATTGAGCTGGTAGACATTGGTGGTTAGTCCAAATTCGTGCTAAATTTCCTTCAATCAAGGCTATACTTAAAACTCGATTTGATTTTGATAGAATAGTTAAAATACCTTCTACAAACACAATTGTAGCTGGTGAAGGTACTCATAAAGTACCAACTATAACTATATAAGTATACTATAGTAGCTTGTATAAATAAAGTACAATAGGTAATTCAAATAAAAAACATCAAATTTATTAGATTTAAAGTAGTTAAATATCGTTAGGATTATATACAGGTTTTCGTAGATACCAGTAGGGTTTGGTATCTTAATGAAGTTAAGCTAAAAGCTTGCGGTCTTGAATTGGTAGGACATTCAACTTCGCAACAATAGTCTTATTATCAGAATTGGTAAAAGTCGTGAGTCCAAGTAAAGTTTCCAACGTGGAGGTACTACCAAATTTCTTAGACATGTGAAGCCAAACACTGTTGATAGCTCGAAGCTTATTGAAGACGCGGCGATAGGCGGCCTTGGTATCGAACTTCTTGACGTGGTTCATGAGGCCAAAGCTGCAGACACTTTCCCCGACGATCCATTTGTGGTTGAGAGCCTGCTTAGCAGTCATACGTTGGTTGGGATCGCCCTTAAGTAGTTTCGTTACAAAATCTTTAGCTATATGGGTGGTTAATAGGTTGTTAAGCGGTTAAAACTACCATCCAAAGATATGCGGCTCCAGAACCTTGGGTTGAAAGAATAATTTTCATCCAACATGGCTTTGGGGAGTTCGGGCGTCTTTTCGTAAAAGCGGAACGGATTGGAACCACATAGCCTAATAAAGTTAAAACTGAGGTTTTGAATCTAAGTACTTACAATAGGTATGTTATTATCCTAAATTGAAGTCAGCATAAAGTAGATGGGACAAGCTTACCCGATGGCCCACATATCAACCGGTTTACTGTATCCTTTCTGCAACAAAACTTCCGGTGCTAATTATGAAAACCAAACAGGTTAATCTATTGCTTTTTAAATAAAAGCCTACCCATGTAGCCTTGGGATCCACATAGTGTTGTTAAAACCTCGCTATCCTCTTTCAGCAGTTTAGAGATGCTAGAAAATGATTTTACTTTAATTTACTGTTTTATAGAACATTTACCCAAAATCGGTTACCATAAGCCTCGTATCTTCAGCTTCCGATTCAAACAACAAGTTCTCGGGTTTTAGATCTTTACAAACTTTAAAAATGTACTTGCCAACTATTTACCTCTATGCACCAAATTATTGTTATGTAGGTATTCGACGGCTAGCAAGGTCTGGTTTATTAGAAATTTGGCGTTGTTTTCACTGAACCTTTTCCTCTGGACCAATCTATCGAAAAGCTCACCGCCCCTACATCTAGATATTAAATGTGTTTACTAAAAAGAAAATAATTTCTATAATTACAAGCTAAATACGATGTAAAATTTGTCTTTAGATTCGAACCAATCGATATACCGAACTATGTTGGGGTGATTGAACTTCTTGTTGGCCTCCAATTCATCATACACCATCTTTTCATTGCCTTTAACTGAAGCCTTCAAGATGATCTTTATAGCTACTTCTTCGTTGGTATCAAGTTTAGTAGCTAGACGTACTAAACCAAAAGCACCTTGGCCTATCAAACATATATATTTTAATATACATCTAAAGTTGAATGGAGTTACCTAAAGTCTTGCTGAACTTGTACAGTTTCTTCTTGGTGTAACTGTCGGGTTGAGGTTTAAATAGGTGAGTAATTCGATTAATGGCCTGGCTCATCTCTTTTGCTGTGAGTTGCTTATGTTTTAGCTTGCTACGACATAGTGTAAGTTTCTATTTATACAGATAGTTGGTGTGGCTTTGTTGCTAAAACTACAGCTTCTATTCAAGGCCAAATCTTAGCCGATTATGCCTCTTGTTTCTTCGGCAAAATTCCTTTGTACTGTCATAACTAATATGTTTCCTAATTTGGAAATGTATTGGTCAAATCGAATCAAATAGTGTAGCTTGCAAGCCGATTCCTAAATTTTTCAAGAGAACTTTAGCCGAATTCTGAAAATTTATAGCTTTTGTCTTTTGAAATACAACGTATTTGTGCCATCAATGACCGGATAAAGTATGTAGTGGCTCGAATTTTTGATAGAGAGGAGCCCACTTAAATAGCTTTAAGATATGTAGCTAAATAGTAAAAGTAATCCATCTACTGCTTCTATCCTATATATAATTTAATTTCTATCCATTAAGTTTAGAGAAGCCAAATCGTAGAAAAAGATGGAGGTAGTATTAAAAGCTCATTGTTCAAAGATTTAACGATAAGGTCCACTACAATTATAAACCTATTACAGGTATACCCAATAGGTTTAGAAATGTATTCCTGGCTTTATCACTTTCAAAAGATACTAACTATACTTTATAAATATTCAAAATACAGCATAGTAATACAATACTGCAAACATTTTACTTAAATTTTAGGTATATCTATTACTATTATAACATACGTCTGCCTCTTATATATCCATAATTGTAGTTGAAACAAAAAGAAAAGTAAATCAAAATATAAAAATAATATATCAATTAAGCTTTAGGTAGTTAATTGGCATACATACTATGCAAATGATTGGATAGATGCCAGTCAGAACATATGATGTAAAGATTATTTAGAGATTCTGAGGTCCTCCACTGGCAAGGCCTCCAACTTCTCCTCGACAATACTCTCGGTATCCAAGCTGGTAGGAGTGGTACCCAATTCGGGGGAAGCTTCCAACGAAGAAGTGCTGTCTGACTTCTGGGACATGTGCAGCCGGATGTTGTTGATGGCACGTAGCTTGTTGAAGGCACGACGATAGGCGGCTCGCGCATCGAACTCCTCCTTGACGTGATCCATAAGGTCGTGGATCAAATTCAGTTTCTCCGACGATCCATTTGTGGTGGAGCGCTTGCTTGACGGTCATACGGTGACTGGGATCACCCTTGAGTAACTGAGATACGAAGTCCTTGGCTAAGTTAGAGGTGAGTAGGTAGTTGAATAGATAAATTACCTTCGGGGGATATACGACTCCAGGTCCTGGGATTAAAGGAATAGGTCTCGTCCAGCATGGCTTTTGGAAGTCCAGGTGTGTTCTCGTAGGCACGGAACGGGTTGGAGCCACACAATCTAATAAAGTTAATGCTTTAGGCTTGGACTAGGTACTTACAGTAGATAGGTTATTATTCTAAGTAGAAGTTAGTATAAGGTAGGTGCATTAAGCTTACCCGACAGCCCACATATCGATGGGTTTACTGTATCCCTTTCTCAGTAAAACTTCGGGTGCTGAGTTAAAGTTCAAGCCCGTTAGCATTTACCGATAATAATAAAGTTTACCGACGTAACCTCGAGATCCACATAGCGTAGTTAAAACCTCGTCATCCTCTTTCAACAGTTTGGAAATGCTAGAAAATACATACTTTAATGAAATGCCTATCAAAACATTTACCCAAAGTCTGTCAACATAAGTCTTGCATCTTCAGCTTCCGATTCGAACAACAAGTTCTCGGGCTTTAGGTCTTTTCAATTGTTAAAAAATGTGTTTATCAGCAACTTACCCCTATGCACCAGGTTATTTTTATGTAGGTATTCGACCGCCAATAGTATCTGATTGACTAAGAATTTAGCATTCTTCTCGGTAAACCTCCCTCTTTGGATTAATCTATCGAAAAGTTCACCGCCCCTACACCTGTTATAAAGCTATTTAACAAGAGGAAAAATGCAATATAAGAATACAAACTAAATACGATATAGAATTTGTCTTTGGACTCAAACCAATCGATGAACCGAACTATGTTGGGATGGTTGAACTTCTTGTTAGCCTCGAGCTCGCTGTACACCATCTTTTCATTATCTTTAACTGAAGCCTTCAAGATGATCTTTATTGCCACTTCTTCGTTGGTGTCCTGTCTTGGTAGCTAAGCGTACTAAACCGAATGTGCCATGACCTATCATAAAAATATTAACAGCGCATTTAAGATTGATGAACTACCTATAGTCTTATTAAACTTGTAAAGCTTCTTCTTGGTGTAAGCTGTCGGGTTGTGGCTTGAGAAAATGGGTAATTCGGTTGATAACTTCACTCATCTTGTACTGTAGCTTCTGGTTTATATTTTAGCTTCGTTATGAACGTGAGGTAGGCTTCTTTTTATACAGGCAATGAATGTGACTTTGTTCCTAAATTCCAACCGTTTCTGTTCCAGATCGATAATGCTGGGTTTATTTCCCCTCTCATTCGGTCGAATCTAAAAGGATAATATCATAGCCAATAATTATCCCTGATTTAGAAATGATCGATTGATTCTACTCCAACTTTGTTAAGGCTGAAAGCCGACGTCTAAGTGTTTCAGCCAAGTTCTGCCGAACTATTGAAGACTTTATTTTTAACAACGTTTGAAATGGCAGGTATTTGAGTCATTAATGACTGGATTTAGCACATAGTGCTATATAGCTTGATGGAGAGGCAAGTACTTGAAAAGTTTGTTAGTTCAGAACTTTAGTAGGATTCTTGTAATAAGTTTGATCTATGTAATGTAGCTATTAAGAAAGTGTATCCACTATAAATTTATTCGTACAAAGTTCCATCCACAAGAGCCATAGTATCGTTAGTCCTATATTAGTTTACTCAATACTACTCAGTTTTGCTGAATCGAGTAGTATATCTAAAGTATACCTGCTGTGATTTTATCATTTTCAAGGATTCTTATTTAAACTTTGTTAGAAACTTCCAACTCAAATGCTTTGAGAATGTTGGAATTCTTCAGCTGAAGATTGAATTCCCTACTTGTACTTAAAATTTATGTTCGAAGTGCAAACCGATGATTCCTTTCACTGCATGGGGAATCCAACAATCAAATGGATGGAACATATGCTTATAAAAAAGGTGACGTTAAGGATCTAATAAGCTTTATCATTATGTCAGCAAAAGCTATAGTTGCAAAAAATATGAATATACAATCCTACAAAAGATAATTAAATATGACTAAAATGGGATTAAGAACATAATAGTTCTGTCTAAGCTCCATATGAAGCTTTATTACTCAAAATTTAAATTTATCGATATAGAATTCTTATTTAACATCACTTAAAAAGCCTACAAAAATTAGTATAAGCCTATTCCAATTCAACTTTTTGGTATCAAAGTTAATTGTAAGTTCAAACTAAGTTTATTCTATAAGGTACTAAGCCAATGGGTCAAACATATCGACCTCTGCTTTTCTACCCTTTCCATTTAATTTCATAGAGGTACTCGCTGGACTCGGCGTCAAAAGCTGACTGGACATGTTCATATTAGGTAATATGGGTGGAGTGGAAGGGGACCGTGTGGCTGGGTTTACCAAGTTAAGTGGGTTTAAGCTACTAGATGTCGGGCTAAGTGCCGAGCTGGGGCGATTCCAGTTGACGTTGGAAGTGGCATTTGTATTCGTGCTGAAGCTTGTGCCAGCTAGATTGTAATTGGGGCCATTGGCATTTGTATTAAGATTACTATTTGTATTGAAAGTCGTGCCCTGTAGGTTGTAGTTGGCAACATTATTGGTGGTACTGAGGTTGGTACTGGCACTAAAGGTTGTACCAGGTAGACTGTAATTAGGAGTTTGAAAGTTAGCATTGAGGTTGGTAAAATTGGAGTTGACGCTGGTACCGATACCAGAGCCGGTGCTTGGTGGTTTGGGTAAAGTAGGGAAGGCCTGGCTGGTGCTCGCCTTGTTTCCAGCTAGACTCCACGGTGTAGTCGTAGTAGCCTTGACCGGTTCCACTTTTCGAGTTGAAGTTCCAATCTGGTCCTTTTGCCCTTTGGTGAACTCAGACCAAGTCAACTTCTCTTCTGACGTACTACTAGTTAGCCCTTTAGTCGGATTCTGGGATGAGTGCTTCACGCTGGCTTGGCTCGACAACTAACATACAAGTGTTTATTAAAATTTAACCAAGACAAAGGTTTACCTGGTTATTGTAGTTGGTATTCGAAGAACTAGATTTAGATGCTCCCACCAGAGTTTCAAAGTCGACAGCTACCGGACCCGAAACTTTGTTGTTCACTTTGTTCTGCAGACTCGATTCGACTTTGGCTCGGCTCGTCAACTCCTTCTCGACCTTGGCACTAAGTTTCTTGATGCCGTCGAACAGCGCATGTAACTAAATATGTATTGAATGCCAGAAATTTACATATAAAAATTACCTGCTGGGGATTCATATTAGGGTTGACGGTGGTCTTCCACAATTCAGGTAATAATTGAGTCGCCACTGTATCGGCTTCAGTAAATGTAAGACCAAGTTCCAGGTAGATTGCGACAATCGCCAACTAAATTCATAAGTATATATGTATACACAAGATATTACCTGCACATTGGGTTCTTTACTCTTAGTGGCTTGTAACAGTGGTATGAGCTTGACGTTGATACAGTCCTTATCCAATACAGGGAGTAACGCCTTGAAGCAGTGTAAGACCGCTACTTTGATGCTTAACATGTTGGTCTTGGTGTATAAAGTCTAAAATATATATTAATTAAATAAAATTGTTACTCACCTACCTGAATCTTGGGATAGAGTTGATGTTTGACGACCGAGTAGTCGAGCTTATCAACTATAATGGGAACTACTTTAAGTGCCTTATCCTGAACATCAATATCAGCACTAGTCAAAGCAGTAGCTAATATAGGCAAAATTTCTAATTCAAATAAGTAAATGGCAATAGTAATAAGTACCTAAGTGTAGTTTGGAGTTGGTACATCGGTTGATAACACCTTCCAACAGATCGAGGAGAGATATTATGGCATCAGGTGGTCCTTTCAGCTGAAAGCAGTTTATCAAAGTTGGTAGTACCTTCTCGCTATACTCTAATGGCGTCAGCTGCTGGCCGACCTTCTCAATTAGCGGAAGTAGTAAGGGCAGCATACTGGGATCCTTGGTCTCTTCCAATAAGTTAGGTAGGACCTACAGATACAAGTTAGGTTACAAAGCGAGTTTTAAACAAACCCACCTTATTGAATAACAGCGTCTGAGGGAACTGGTCAATCACACGGGTCAGACCTTTAAGAAACTGAGTTTTGTTCTGAGGTAGGTGCTCAGCAAAGTTCTCCAGGAACCGGATAGACTTGACCAGCACATTGTCGAAGGCTGGATCCTTGGCCAGTTCAGTTAGGTTGGGTCGACTTTCGGGTCGCACGCTCAACAATCTTCTAACGAGGGCTAATGAAAATCTCAACAGCTAAATCAAAAAATAAAATTTACTTTGGAAGTTATCAGGTACGCTTAGGGGGATGGAATTTAGCTTTTCAACGGCACTTCGGTAACTCAACAGGTTGTTACGGGCATTGATCAAAGGTTTACCATTATTAAAGATGGAATAGATGAGGCAACCTAGTCCGAATAGATCATTGGAGAAGCCCAGCTGGTTGGAGTTAACAAGCTCAGGTGCTAGTAGTTTAACAATTAGTTATTATAGTAAAGTAATATTATACCGCTATAATCCAAGCTAGGCTGACAAAGAGGTGGTAGTTGACTATCATATTCAAAATAAGTTTCAGGCCGTTCACCTTGCTGATAATCGACATAGGTAGCAAATCCAAACCTTTAACTGTAAACTAAAAAGAATATATAAAACCTTACTTACCCACTGAGCTTCCAATCGCCTTTTTCATTTAACAATATCGAGTTAGGGTTGAGATTCCCATGAACCAGTTTGGCTTCCTGATGACAGAACTGTAATCCTTTAACCAGTTGAAGTAGCCCTTTTTGAATCTATCGATGTTCAATTTGCCTTCCTATTAATTAAACAAATTACCTCTATCGTATCCAACTCAATCTCAGTTCGAAAATAAATATCGTGGGTTAGCAAATTATTCAATCCAATTGATATAGGTTCTGTTGCAAATATAAGACTAGTTCGTGTATCGTCCAACGGCACCATCACCTTCAGCCTAATTTTTGTCCAAGTTAAATTAAATCTTAACTTCAAGTAAACCTTACAAGGAAGGGTGTCGTAATCGTGTCAGTTGAGTCGCCTAAACCTTGGGTATAAATCAAAGCAAAAATAAATGGGTATACCTCCTTCTTCAACAGATCTATAAGTAAGTCAGCTGGTTTAGTCGCGTTGGATGATGGACTTTGGAATCTGGTACTTAAACTTTCATGTAAGTTCCGTTTCTCAACAATCTAAATAACAAAATGAAAGTAATGGAAATGGAGTTAAAGAATAAATATCTATAATTAAATGAAAGGCATAAATAAAAAGGATACAAATACTGAGACTTTGCTAGATTCATTAGTAGTGTTGGTGTTGCTTGAATTATTAATGACCCCATTCAAGCTAATATTCTTTTTGGTGGCTTTATAAACTTTCCAGCTGCTGGAAGTAGCTATAACATTTTCCTTAATGTCGTAGTCTTTGCTGACGTTGTTTCCCAACACCATCTGCTTTAAAATATCCATCTTGTCCTGTCTATTGATGCTCAATTAAATTGTATATTTGTTCGAAAAGTGTTGGGATGTGCTTGTGATTTTTCAGTTTCCACTTGTTTCTAAATTGAGGTTGGTTAAAATCAGTTCTAATTTCTGTAAACTCCAGGTTGAAGTGATTTGAGAGATCTTTAAAAAATTAGGGCACAAGTATTTAATAAAACTTGGCATTATTTTAAAAGCAAAGTTACATTTAAAAATGCCGCCTAAAACATGAGTTGTTTGTTTCAAGAATAAAAATATTCTATATGAAATATTATTACATTCAAAGCTTATTGTCAATTTAAAAAAGTTAAATATATGGGCTGATAGTTTATACCTTTTGTACATCTTCTTAGTTTTATAGAAAGTTGGAAAGTCAAGTAAGCCTAACAGCAAGTAAAAATAGATCCAACTATGCTCCTTATAAATGCGATAGTACAAGTTTATAATTGAGGTCTTTAAAATAAAATGGTATAAAATGTGTATATATAGTATATGGTTTAGCAGTACTTGATATAGCTACTAGGTAAAATTTCACATAAGCAAATAGCATAAAGAATGGAGTTCAAAAAATAAAGCAATTGATTCTATAAAGTAGCTATGATACTCTTTAAAAGTAAAGTTTGATAAGCTCATCTGATACACCTGACGGAGTTAAAACTCCTAGATCAGTAACCAACAAAGTAATTAGATCCGGCTGTGTATAATCTAAATTAGGATTTTCTACCTAAAAATCGACAAAGAAATTAAAACCTCAATTGGCTTATTAAAGTTTACCTTGATGTTGGAGGGAGTGTTTTCAGCCTCGGTCAATCGTTCTAAATTCAACTTCTCCAAGCTTTCAAAGGATTTAGGGTTGCCCTTCAACTGAGGCAGATACTTGTAATCAGTGACTAAACTGATGTTGATGGGAATTTCCTGCTGGTTGATGGGGAACAATCGGACGAATTTGAAACTAAAATATAGTTGTCAATAGATGCAATAGTATATAAAGATACCTTTCAGCGAGGCAGTAGAAGGGTACGTTGTTTGCTTTAGCAATCAATGCGATTTGATAAGTACCGATCTGATTGATGATACCACCGTTCTCCACTACACCTTCAGCTCCTACCATGACACAATCCACCTTACCCATTACGTATCCTACAGCAGTGTCCAAGATCAAGGTCGCATGGATACCACAGTTACGCATAGCTTCGACTGCTTGTAGTCTATAATACAAACAAGTAAATAAAGATGCCTACATAAACTACTACCCAGCTGAAGATGGTCTAGACTCGGTTACGTAGACTGTAAACCTCTTCTTGAGCTGTAAGGCCAGTTGTAATGCGGACATAACTACTCTAGAGTAACTATGCACCAATATAACCTATTTACAAACATAAAAATGAACGTTAAAACATAAATTAAAAGTATAAAATTAGTACCGAATCATCTTTGATAAACTGTACGGCCAATTTGGCAATGTCAGTTCGAGAGTTACTTGCCCTATCAACAAATTTCTTGCCTCGCTGCACTAAATGCAACTTGAATTTGGTAAAATCTTCAAAATTAGCACTGGTTCGCGAAACAAACCTTTCGAATAAGTCGCAGCCAGCAGTTACTGGGACTGGGTTACGAATAGACGATTTTTTCAAAGTTGTTATGGTCGATTCCAATGAACTTAGCAGCTCCGTCAAAGTTAAGGCGGTTGAAGTTGGATATGAATTCGGTCAACACTTTTATGGCAGCTACTGGAATTGCGAATGACTAAGTTTTAAAAATAAAAATTCAAGATTAGTTGGAATTAGTGAGCATATAAAAGTTACAAATTCATCTTCCAGTAAACTGGCAAATCGTGTTACTATCGTTTGAGTATCGGCCATGTTCTTTTCAAATATCTTCTATACAACAAAAGTGTGTCTGAATGCTTTTCTAGCTCAAAACCGTGACTGAAACAACTTGGATGGTAAACAAATTTCTGAGTGAACTGCAATGGTATTAAAGCAAAATGATTGGAATCTGCTAATGATCCATTCTCACCCCCTCGGTTGCACATCCCAGTTATAGGCCTATGAACTGCCATATGTGAGCAAATTAGAGTCATATTATTGGCTGATGCTGATAAAGAAAGCACAGTTTGTAAACCATCAAATAGACAAATTAAGCCAATAATTAATTAATGAGAAAAGCAAATGTAGCCCTCCAATTGGCCAGTTATACTTACTAATCCTATCAATCTAAAACTCAAAACTTTTAAACTTTAATCAACAACCTTGTCACAATTTTAGAGCCTGATGTTTCGACTACTGACTACAGCGAGCAAAGTCCACCTGACAACCAAACTAAAGTTAAACTTGAGGTTCAGTCCTTCCAACTTCACCAACTTAAGGTTTAGATCTACCAAGGATGACAACTCCAGCCTGAAGTCTATCCAAAACTATGAAGCTCCAACCCAACCTTTAGAGAAGTCAAGTTTATTCCAACGTTTAGAGCCCTACAAACAGCTAGCTCGAGTTGACAAACCTATAGGCACCTTACTGCTCCTCTATCCTTGTGGTATTTTTAAATACTTTAATATTTGTTTCTAACATCAATTTCTTTTGCTAATGTAGTATGGTCTATAGGACTAGCTAGCTACGCACACCTACCACCTTTGACAACTTCACTGTCAACTTTAACCCTGTTCAGTATTGGGGCTTTTGTTATGCGTGGGGCTGGGTGTACGATAAACGACTTATGGGATATAAAGTTCGACAAGGCCGTAGCTAGGACAAAAAGTCGACCTCTAGCTTCGGGGCAACTGACTAGGTTCCAAGCCTTCCAATTTTTGGGCCTACAGCTTTCAGCTGGTTTAGCTGTTTTAACTCAATTCAACTGGTATACCATTGGATTAGGGGCTAGCTCTCTGGCATTAGTGGTCGTGTATCCTTTTATGAAACGCATTACTTATTGGCCCCAATTTACTTTAGGTATTTTGTTACTTTAGCTAATATGTATTTATTGATATATTTTGAAGGTTTGGCTTTCAACTGGGGTGCCCTTTTAGGTTATTCGGCAATTGCTGGATACACCGACTTGGCTGTAACTTTACCTCTGTACGTGGCTGGTATAAGCTGGACTTTAATTTACGATACCATCTACGCCCACCAGGTGCTTTTTTGCATATTAAAAGTTATCGATACTAACAGCATACTTTTAGGATAAAGTAGACGATGTCAAAGTAGGAGTAAAATCTACTGCCCTGTACATGGGTGAGAACACCAAAAAGTATCTAGCTGGATTCTCAGCAACTACGCTGTCCATGTTAACTTTGAGTGGTATAATGAACGGCAATACTATCATCTTCCACTTAGTTAATTGGATTTGGGGAGGTAGATTTCTGTACAAACAGATCAGAGAGGTAGATATCGATAACCCAGCCAGTTGTTGGGATAGTTTCAAAAACTCCCAGTGGTTTGGTGCTATCGTCGCTGCTGGAGTTTGGTCCGATACTTTGGTTAAATATTTGGGCTTATTCTAGCATAGAATATTATTAAAGTTCGATTGAATGTTTATATTGGCTTAGTATTCGGGATGAATTTTACATTTGAGCATAAATTTTGATTTCGCAATGTATATCTTATAAAACGCATTGGAATAATATTTCAAAATAGTTATCCTACATATTGAATATCACCACATCTAAATCTCGACAGATACATAGAATAAATTTACACCCATATCAACACACTTATTATAAAAGAAACTGCTTTCAAACTGAAGTCGAATTTTCAGAACCAAGGTATTTTTATATAAAGGATGAGCACCTATAGAGTAGTCTGAATTGAGTTAAGGTATAGATACCTCCTTACAAATAAAACTAAATGATGCAAGTTTACCCCACGGTCGCTTTTCAATCATCCATACCTTTATCACCAACTTTGACATCAAAGATAAAGGTATGAACTATAGATCACTGGTCAACCGTGCCCACATTGGTGGTTTCTCCTCACGAGAATTCCAACTTGGAAAGTTGGAGCGGTTTATCTCAGACCTTCCCTCGGGACTTTAAAATTTGAACCAAACAAGAGTTCGATTATAGTTTACCCAAACATGTAAGCTTACAGGTGCTCATCAATTTTTTACTGCTGTAGGGAATTTAGAACTTATTGATAGAAAATTCCAAAAGTATGTTTATGGGTTAAAATATTTTGAAATTCATTTGAATTTACAAATCAAAGTTGAAGAATACTGAATTTTCCGATAGAGGCTCTGATAGGATCTCAACAATAATGTATTCAAACATTATAGACAACACATATCAAATATATGCCTATATATATAAGTTTTATATACAGAATGAAAATCGTATCTATACCAAATATTGCAAATTTATCTTTAAATGCGATGGATTTTAGAGATTTCAATTCAATAGATTCCTATAATAGAAATCAAACCTATATAATCGTTATAACTCGATAAATACCATAAAGTAAAGCAAGTCTAGAATCATTAAATTCTCTACATACTTTTAAATAGGTATATCGTATATATATTTCTTGCATTTATATTCGTATCCTTGATTATTTTAACAAGTAGAAAGCAAACAGCAAAGAACTTTTTAAAAACTAAAGTATTCTATATATAGAAATATTAGGTACAACTGAATAATGGATTAGTAAAGTAAATGACATTTAATTAAAATATATATTCTAATGTGCTCTCAAGTAAACAAAACTATACACTACAAAAAGCAGCTACGTATAATTTCAAATTTCGCAAATTTAAGCATCTGCACCCTTTTTGGGAAGCTTCTGTTCCAAGGAGTTGAGTAGAGACATGGAGGTATTCAACAGGTCTTTTAGAGCGCCCACCTCTTTCTGAATCTCCTCCCTATGTTTTTTAAGTTCTTGGATCTGTACTTCACTTGGACTTACACACTGGTTTGCTTGTGACTGTGGTGGTAACAAGTTGGTAGTTGGTAATATATTGTTCCTTGAATAAAAGCTACTTATAGGTGGTAGTATAAAGCTGGGTGGTTGATTCGGATAGTTTTGAACTTTAAAGTTGGATTTATCGGTTGTATTTGATGGGAATGTTGGTGAAGTGAACATAACGTTGGGAGTATTGTTCGGCATGTTGAGCGCGTTCCCTTTATTGAAATTTATTCTCTGGCTCACATCCAGTTGAGAGCTGGATAGAAGCTCCTCGATACAGTTGACTTGCTTCAAAGCTAGCTTCTTCCTACTTAAGATGGGACTGTGGCTCACTTTATCACTTCGCTCGGTGGAAGCATGGCTATGCAAAAGATCGGAAGGTAGATTTTCATCCAACACAAGTGGCCCCTCGTTTGACTTGATATTTATGCGTCGACGTCGCTTGATAACGTTCCCCTTCAATTTTACGGGTCGATGGTTGTTGTACATCTTGAAGTACAGGCCACAGGCGTTACAAATGACATTGTTCTTGTCATCCCTACGCCACAGTGGTGTAGCGGTCGTCTTACAGTTGAAGCACACGTTGGATTTCTTCGTATAATGTTGCTGGTTGTAAGTGGGGCACCCATCGCAAGCTTTATTGCCCCCAGTACCATTACACTGCCCACCACCTGGACAGGTACCTGTCTTATCTTTGCTAGGATCAATGGGCTCCTTGTCCAAGTCCTTCTGGTAGATAGGGCGCATCTTGTGGTAAGACTTGTAGTACAGTCCACAAGCGTTGCACAACGTTTCACCTGTCGCTGACCTGCGCCATAGTGGTGTCGACTTTGTCTTGCAGTTGAAGCAGCTCGTCGATAAGCTGGTGTTGGCGTTTTCTTCTTGAGGCCTGGCCCCTCCTTTGCTTTGACTCTCCATTTCCTGATTACTCATTTTTGAAAATTTTGGCTATTGGTGATTTCGATGATAGGGAAAAAGATCTTTGATGGATTAGATAAGATAGTTATCTACAATCAATCAATCGATCAGTAGCAACCAATCACAATCCATATTAGATACAAAATCGGTCATTTCGGCTTTACTTTGACTAATTAATCCATCTTTTTACTGAGAGGTAAGCTGGGAAGGCTATAGGGAACTACCGGCTAAAGTCATTCAAAATTTGATAACCCTCATCGTATATAAAATAAAGTAATGGACGTCCTGGACATAGGTTTGCTAGGAACTATTTCTATAGATAATATGTGTGGAATGCTACTAGATTGTAGCTATAATCTATTTTACTGAAGAAATGTTTGAAAAGAGATTGAAAGAAGTATACTTGGAAAAGGTACTTTATTGAAATCTGTAATTTATACTACCCCTAGATACTAAGAACATTATAATATGCACTGTACTTTATATATCATAAATACTAGAACAATGCTGGTTTTAAGAAGAATGTTATAGTCGTCTTTCAATTTCGATTAACGCTTCAAAATTTTACATTGACAATAGTATGAATACTTATTATACTTCCAAATACATACTTTACAAAAATTATTAAGTTTGTCTGAAAGTAAAAAAGCATAAATATATATAGTTTCCATAAACTTTATTAGAATTCCTACAAAATATTACAATTCTCCCACTAATGTCTTATAGCCTGAACAACATCCAACAGCTCGTCGTTATGATCTTGGCTCAACTCCCAGATCATGAGACCACCTAAACCTTTCTGGATGGCAAAGTCCACTTTAACCTTGATGGACTGGGGGTCATCGTAGCTGATAAACTTGTTGGACTGCTTGTGAAAGAGCCAAGGTGTCTTTGACGCATCATCCCAGTACCTCACGTACCCATTCCCGGCTTGATTGAACCCTTGGGTCAAGATACCTTGGCGAATACTTTTATACTTATAGACGCCCGAGTAGAAGGATCCTTCGTTACAGAAGGCGTTAACGTCGTTAGCGTCATTGTCATCGCCTTTAGGAGTAACTGAATTCTTGTTGAGGTACATGCTGGTGCCATCGACTGAAGATTGATCGATGGTTAAAGATCTTCCGTAGAAAGCTAGACCGGCGTTAATCTGCTGGGGCGGGAACCCAGAGCTGATCCAAGCTTCGACGGCTTGAGTGAAGCTGAATTTGTCACCGAATCCCTCCTGGTAATTGAAAGGAGCATTGGGTCCCGTAGTTTTGGACCAAGGACCATTGATATCGTAGGCCATTATGTTTATGAAATCCAGATACGAGGCAAATGGTTTAGTATCCCGAATAGGCACGCCATCACTGGTATCAAACGGTTGCACACGAACAGCAGCCGTAACTAGCTTGTGGCTTTTTGGAAACTCGTTGTTAATAGTTTCACGCAACTCTTTCAGTAGTAATAAGTAGTTTTGAGTGTCGTTAGGGTCATAGACGCTGCACTTTGCGGCTGCTCTGCCTGGATACTCCCAATCCAGATCTATACCATCTAGATCCCAGCCGTCAGGCTGCTCGTCATATTCAGGTTTGGTGTTCTTGCGTAAAAATATCATCAAGTTGGCGATAAATTTGCGGCGCAGTTGAGCATCCTTGGCGATCAAACTGAAGGTTTGTGATCCGGTCCACCCACCTACTGAGAGCAGAACTTTTATTCCCTTATCTCGAGTCAAATCGCGTAGCCTACGTAGACGCTTCCCATCGTAGTAAAAGTCCAAAAAGATGTTGGTGGGGTCGTTAGGTTTGGTCAAGATACCGAATCCGTAGTTGATGTGAGTTAACTTGTTGAAGGGTAGAGCTTCCGGTTCTACTTTGCCCCAAGGAACGTAGTAGCCTACTACCGCCTTTTCTTGGCTCAAAATCGAACTTATTAAGGTTATTATTGTTGTTATTAGGTAAATTAACTTCATTGTTTATTAGTTGCAGTAGTGCTATTTTGAACGATGTTGGACTTTAGCGAACTTATATACACTTGCAAACTTGAGCTCGTCTGACCCCACAGCTTTTCCCATCATTAGAATGTAAATTAGATGTTTTCGTGTTGAGAAGTTTACAAATTCTGTGTTTGGTAACATGGCATGCACCACCTTGACCTCAATTTTTAGTGTTCCCGCTTCCCCACCTTGAAAATTTAGTCCAAGTCCCAGAATATTTAGGATGGCACGTGGAGAAAAGGACACTAAAACTAATTTAGGCCTTTTTAACTACCTATCCGTACATGTATATTTCAAGCTATTTTTAAGTATGACTTTCTCTCCATAGACATTCATACACTATTGTACTTTTGAATTTAGATGGTATGCAATGTTACAATCTAAGCGCCCATACTGCCTAAATTTTCTAAAAGTTGGAGGTGTTTTCCTGAACTAGTGGCACATTTTTACAAAAAATTAGTAAATCTTTATAACTGAACTAAATATCAATATGTAGAGGGTTAAAAAGATCAAGCTATGGACACCTCAGCTTCTTTATAGCTTATATTAGTGGCTGACGAGGATAAAATCGATGATAAAGTAAGCTGCTCTTGAATATGCACATAATATACATTTATCAATCTGTAAATTAATTTTGAAATCTAAGCCAAATGAGCTAACTAAAGCTACCGTCAAAGGTGCTGATTATTTAGCAATTCTAACATCTACACATAGTTATACAATTCCTAAATTTTTGACTTTAACGATTTGAAAAATTCTATTATACACCTAAAGGAATAATTCACTTTCATCCCAACAAATATACATTAGAGGAAGATCAACTCTAAGGTAGGAAAAGTTCAAAAACATTCCATATCTCAACTTCCATCATAAAATTCAAACTGAACCTTCAAGAACTTTGCTACTGTCTAACTTGCTGACATACCAACATCGAACAGTTGATGAAAGTGTATTTTAATCCATCAACTACCTCTTCTTGGCTATATATTTTCATATAAGAGACCAAAAATAATAGTAACGCAGCGAAATCAAATTTGAGACGGTGCCCATCACTCTTACCTATCAAAACACTTCAGGTATCGGTTGTATATTTATTATAGAAACTAATTACAGAGGTTCGTAAGGTATAGATCATAAATACAACGAATGGGAAAATAAAAAGTATAGAATTTAAAAATTAATACGGAGGCAAGGGGAATCAAGGTGGGAAGAAAGCCAGGCTGGCAAAAGGGGAATTCTAGTGGTAGTGGGGGCTGCCGGGTGGTGGTCTTGGTAAGCAGTCGGCGTGGGGGAAGTTATTGGAGTCGGGGGCGTAAGGAGTATGGTTGTAGAAATTGCTGCTATTACCGTGGTTGGGGTTGGGGTTTTGGCTTACTATGGAGCGCACGCTCTCCATGAGGGCGTGGCTGACGTTGGTATCTCCCTCTCCATCTTGATTTTGGTCTTGGTTAAGTTCCAGTTTGTAAGGTGGTGAGTACCCAAACATAAAGGGGAAGTGAAGTGGCGAGAGGCGGTCTTGATGCCGGCGGCGGTAGGTGTTCAAAGCCTGTTCCGTACTTTGGCTGTTGATGGGGGATCGGATGGGGGGTAGCGTGTCGGAGGGTAACGGTTCGACAAACTGGTGGTGAACGTGGGCACTGTAGGGTACAGTTGATGGCCGATAGCCTGGTGAGAACCGCAGTTGCGATCGAGATCGATCTTCACTGTAGTTATTATACTTTGATTCTGGGTAGTAGTCAATGGTATGCTTTTTAGGCTCGAATTCTGGGTTGTGCATGTTGTGCGAGTTGTACATGTTCAATCCACCCCGGTTTAACGAGTGGTTGTCGTGGTTGCTTCCATTAGTGTTACTACCAAGATTGATGTTGTGAGTTGTGTTTGGATTTGAGTTTTTGGATTGGTGTTGAGCCTGGGTTTGGCTCTGGGTCTGGGAATAGGTGTTGATGTTGTATTCAGGCTTCGGGAGCGGGTCATAAGTGGCGGCCGATTTGTAGATGGGTTCGTAGCCAGTCTGAATAGGCGGCAGTGGGTCGTCTCTTATCCTTGCACCGCCCATAAACCCGTTGTTCGATGGGAATGCGAATGTGTATCGATGGTGGTCAATTGTGTCACCAAATAGCAACGGTTGCACTGGGGGCAGTTTCTGGTGTTGAGGCGGTTGGACAATTGACCGATCAAAGACACTCTTGTGAGGTTTGGGCGGAAACTGTACCGGGAAGCTTTTAGATTGTCGAGGGAAGAAAGAGACATCGACCCAGTCATCAGGGATTCTTGATGTAGGCAGTTTGTACTTGCTAAATATGGATTCGTTGATCGGTCCAGCTTGGAAAGGGTTAAAGGTTCGGGCGAACAGCTGGTCTGGTTGCATTTGACTCTCGTAGGGTTCCTGAGCACGATCAGTCAGGTACTGTGTGAAGAATTCCTGGTCAAATTGAGCATTAGGGTCAAAAGTAAACTGTGCAGGGAAGTCCACATCGATATTAACTGATGACCTTCTACTGTTGAATTGGAAATCTTCCGGGGTAACATCTTCTACCTGCTCGCGGGTGGTGCTAGCTTGTGGTTCCTCGTGCTGTTGGTTGGAGAGCTTGGGACGTAATTTTATTAAAGCAGGCTTCTCCTTTTTGATCCGAGTTTTGGAACCGCTGTGGGAGTTGATTTGTTCAGTTTCAGTGCCAATCCCAACTAGCTTCTTACGGTTCCGGCGACGTATGACGTGGCTCTTCGAACCGAGGGGCCGTTTGCGATTGTTATGTAAAAAGTAAAGCCGGCATGCGTTGCACACAGGATTTCCCTCGCAATCTCTACGCCAGAGAGAGGTGTTGGTTGTTCCACAGTCGAAACAGCTGGTTGGCGTCTTCCTCAACGCTTTACTTGAGCTCAAAGTTGGATGTACTTTACCTGTGTCACCGTTTTTTACGTCCATCCTTGTCGACAGCACCGTAATCTTCTGGGTCGTATACTCTTCTACGTTCTTGGACCCAGGACTCCCAGTTCTATTTCTAAACACCAGATTCTTTTCGACGGCAGCTCCTACGTTTAAGTTCAGGCTTTTCTGCATCGTGCTTTTAAGGTCGGCCTGTTCCACAATGCTTTGAGAACCTTGTGCCGGTGTAAGTCTCTCGCTTTGGTTGTTGAAATCGTAGTTGTGTCTCCTTGAGTAAAAATCTTGCAATTTGCTATGCTCTGCCTGTTGACTATCTACCTTGGAAATGGCCGTACTGTCATTATTTAGTTGGAGTTGTAAGTTGAAGTCTGTATTCATTATCCCTTCAGATCATATTCCAAGTTCTAGAGTAGAGGAACTTTAACTTTGATTTAATAGAAAGGTTGCTTTTGGAAATGAATGTCCAAATTAAACTTGCTTAGACTTTTTGACATTCTGGTTGGAGATCCCAGCTTTTAGCCAATCAAGTTTCCTGATTGGTAGGAAATCCGGCTATATTTAGATTTTACTAACTTTTCGAAAAATTTCTAGTTGCTGTTACTTGCACTCGAAATTGACAGTTTGGGTTAGCAAAAGTTAGGAATGTAGCGCTTTTTAACACCTTTTACTGATTGCTATGTTTGGTATAACTATAAATCTAAGCTATATGCCAGTTCTATTATTTTTCATATATTCATTTCATGATGGTGTTGTATTTTTAATCAATTTCATAAGCTTCAATTGGAAATTTCTGAATATGAGTCATAAACTGGCGGTTATGCATTATAGCTTTCAGCAAATAAAGTTGTTTACCATCTAAAGATTGCTGCAACTTGGTAGTTAGTGCCCACCTTGTTACATCCAAAACAGACTTGGTAGTAACGAGTTTACAGGTCTACTTTAGTTGGAATTATAAGAATTGGGAAGAATACCGACTCAACGTCATCTACTAGATATTTGCATTGGTCAGCAAAAGGGTTTAAGATCTACTTTGCTTATTTGCAACGTATACTTCCAAGCACTATAGCAACCAGTAGAAACCTAGACTATCTATTAGTAATATTCATTTACGATGCATCAAGTTGAATGTCTTAATTGAAGCTTTTATATACGTTTTAAATGCTGTCTTCAAGCCTGGCTTTACTACTATAAGCAGTAAATCCATTTATTAGTTTGTAAGCAGCTTCAAGTTTCTGCACATAGGCTCTTTGAAAGTTGGTGAGATACATCAAGGCCTATTAGTAAGCTATATCCTTCATTGGCAATCGAAAAGGCGGAGAGCTTAAACTCATCACAACTTTAATGCAGTGAGGGTTTAGTCCTCTTGAAAGAAGCATCTTCTACCGTGTAGGAACTTTATGTAGGCCATATGCTTAGTAAAAGTGATTAAAAAGGTATGTTGGATTTATAATTTTAATCTAATGCTGGCCTTGCTATTAATTGTACATTTCTTTATATTTAGAATAGCTTTTGCATTTAGATCATGGTTTGCAGCATTGAAGTTTTGGCTAAAATGGCTATCACAGAATCAGATGTTTGTGGAAAATAACTTGGAAGTTTACATCTCTCGAACTTGAGTAGTTGATATACTGCTCATTAAAGTTTTTTGACTTTAGTATAGGTTCTAAAGATACATTTATAAAGGAAATAATCCAACCCTATTTATCAAATGATTTGGAATGATTTGAAATCATATTTTAGGGATATAGTGGGGAACAACCTTCCCTTGAAATTATAGCCAAGTTTAAATACAGATGCCTATGGTTATATCCATTCGGGTGTAAATTATACTATCCAACTAAACTAAAAGCTATTAAGAGAAAATGGTAAATTCTGAAATACCCTTTCTTGCTCATGATATAAACTTCCAATTCAATAATTTTGATAAGCTAATTTACTCATAAATTAGCTATATACTACAGATTTCTATTACAATTTATAGGATGCCTTTAATCCTAAATTTTAAAAAGTTGTAAGTTTGAAGGTATATAGAGATTATAAGAAGCAACGATTTACAATAAGAGCACTAATGTAAAAAAGGAAATCGAAAAAAGGTAGGTTCAAGTATTTATAGCAGTATCGACGAAAAACTAATGGTCAAATTAGTATAGCCCATTTAGAATTGTTAAAACTTAAGCCCAATCGCATACAATTGTAGAACCAGCCGATTTACAAACGGTACCTGGACTACAAGCTCCACTCAGCCACTTGCCGTTGTCACAAACTTGGTAACCGGGTAATTTACCAGGGCTGACGCACTGCCAAATTCCGTTGGAGCAAGTACCAGTTGGGGTAGGTGGAGTAGAGGTGGAGGAGGGGGGTACTACGGTAGTTGTGGGTGGGTTGGAAGTAGAGATAGGTGGTGCAATGGAGGTGGTAGGAGGGAGGGTAGGGGGGAGGGTAGGAGTAGTACCATCACGGATACCTTGAACTACATCTAAAAGCTCGTTGTTCAAGTCCTGGGTCATATCCCAGTACATTAAGCCACGGATACCCTTCTGTTTGGCAAAGTCAACCTTGATCTTGATGGACTGAGGATCATCGTAGGAGATGAAGCGTTTGGTTTGAGCATTGAACAACCAGGGAGTCTGGGTGGTGTTGTCCCAGTAGCGCTTGTAGCCATTACCAGCAGTGAATGGACCACCAGTCAAGGCATCTTTGCGGATAAATTTGTACTTGTAGACTCCAGAGTATACTGCACCTTCGTTACAGAAGTGATTAGGCTCGTTAGAGTCGGATTCGTCACCCTTAGGAATAGCTGATTCTTTTTTGACGTATTGGTTGGTACCATCGCCATTCATATCTACAGAGGTGGTCACCGATCTGCCGTAGAAGGCCAAACCACCAGTGATCTTAGAGGCGGGGAAACCAGCTGCTATCCAGTCATTAATACCTTGAGTGAAGGAGAAGGGGTCTCCACCACGTCCGGTATCGTAGTTGAAGGGGGCGTTGGGTCCGGTAGTGGCTGACCAGGAACCCATAATATCGTAGGCCATGATGTTGATAAAGTCAAAGTACTGGGCATAGGCAGAGACATCCTTCATAGGTTGACCGTCGGCACCATCGAAAGGCTTGACGCGAACAGCTGCGGTAATCAGCTTGCGGTCGTTGGGGAACTCAGCATCCAAAGCGGCACGCAACTCCTTGAGTAAGATGAGATAGTTGGCTGAGTCCTGAGGACTAACTACGTTACAAATGGCAGCTTGACGTCCAGGGTACTCCCAGTCGATATCGATACCATCGAGATCCCAACCATCAGGCTCGGAGGCCCACTCTTCCTTGGTATTCTTACGTACGAAAACTAAGGCGTTGTTGATAAACTTCTTACGGAGGTCGGCTGAAGCAGCTACCGTTGATAAGGTTTGGGATCCGGTCCAACTACCGATTGATATCAACACCTTAACTCCCTTAGCGGCGGCTAACTTCTTTAGAGAACGGATACGGTTGCCGTCATAGTGCCTTTCGATAGCAATGGAGGTGGGATCGTCCTTCTTGGTAAGGGTACCGAACCCATAGTTGATGTGGGTGACTTTGTCCAAAGGTAGGGCTTCTGGCTCGACTCTACCCCAAGGTACGTAGTATCCGACTACAACCTTCTGCTGGGCCATGATGGCTGAGATTAGGGTGGATCCTAAGAGGAATACGGCTGATAACTTCATTGTTATTTTTCTTCAATTGTATATTAAAGTTTTTATGTTGATTGGAACTCAAATTGGTGTCCTTTTATACTCTGTCAAATATATACTTTCAGACATAGATACTTTCGCAATCTGGATTTCGAGAGTCCAAATTAGCTAATTGTTTCCATTCCACATATATTTCAGGGTCAGTTGCCAATGACCTTGCTTTAAAAACTATATGAGCTGCTGCTGTAGTTTGAGGCCTTTACCCTGTAATTATATGTCAGCTGTCTAGTATTTTGGTTCCTTCAACTTCAGTTACCGCGAGATTTTAAATTCTCTAATTCACTACTACTTCTGTCTCTCTTATATGGTCTAGTTTCTCAGAACTTAATAGAAATAAGATTATCGGAGGGACGGAGGTAGTGCTTTGAAATTTTAGACTGAATCACCAGGTTTAGCAACATATCGGGTATGGAGTATCTGTCCCAAGTCACGCAGCCTTTTGTTAAATGAGCCTCAAGTTCAATTCTAATGTGCTACTGTCATTCAAAATATAAGGGGCTTTTCAACAAGCCTAGCTGTAAAGCTTTTATAGTATTTTTAAATGTTAAAATCCGACTTATATACCCATCTAATATCTAAAAAACGTTTAATGAGTAGCTATAGACCCCTTTAGAAGATTCAAATACTTCTCTTCCAAGAGTAGATAGATGCGTAAAGATTGTAAACTTGGTATCAAATGAACTTCTTTAGGCTAAGTTGGTATCAGGTATAGCTAGGGACGAGACTTGAATTTTGTGATTGAGAGGCCCTAAGTAGTATTCAATATCTTTCTAAAAGTACACTATCCTACACTTTAAATTAAAAGATACACTGTAGCTATGTTAGCAAAGGTAACAATTTCACTTCATTCAACGACTGGGTCCATCTCTTTGATTATAAAACTGGAGAAGCATCATCAACTAGATAGATAAAGTTCAAAAAATTCAAAGGCGTATAAGTGTTTATAGGAGGTAAACAGCAATATAACATGCTATTTAAAAATAATACATTCAAGCAAAGAAAGGTATTTATTAAGCAACAATATCAAATAGTAATACCATAAAAACTGATGATCGAACTATAAGCAACCATCAAAAGAGTCTTAACCTTAAGCCCAATCACATACGATTGAGGAACCAGCTGGCTTACATACAGTGCCCGAACCACAAGCACCGTTCAGCCACTTGCCGTTGTCACAGACCTGGTAACCGGGTAATTTGCCAGCGCTGACACACTGCCAAACCCCGTTGGAGCAAGTACCAGTTGGGGTAGGTGGAGTAGAGGTGGAGGAGGGGGGTACTACGGTAGTGGTGGGTGGGTTGGAGGTAGAGGTAGGTGGTACTACGGTAGTAGTTGGGGGCTGGGAAGTAGAGGTAGGTGGTACGATGGAGGTGGTAGGGGGAAGGGTAGGGGTAGTACCATCACGGATGCCTTGAACTACATCTAAAAGCTCGTTGTTCAAGTCCTGAGCCATGTCCCAGTACATTAAGCCACGAATACCCTTCTGTTTGGCAAAGTCAACCTTGATCTTGATGGACTGAGGATCATCGTAGGAGATGAAGCGTTTGGTTTGAGCATTGAACAACCAGGGAGTCTGGGTGGTGTTGTCCCAGTAGCGCTTGTAGCCATTACCAGCAGTGAATGGACCACCAGTCAAAGCATCTTTGCGGATAAATTTGTACTTGTAGACTCCAGAGTATACGGTGCCTTCGTTGCAGAAGAAGTTGGGATCGTTGGCATCAGATTCATCACCCTTAGGAGTTACGGGCTCCTTCTTGACGTACTGATTGGTACCATCAGCGTTCATATCGACGGAAGCGGTCAAAGATCTGCCAGTAGAAGGCCAAACCACCAGTGATCTTAGAGGCGGGGAAACCAGCTGCTATCCAGTCATTAATACCTTGAGTGAAGGAGAAGGGGTCTCCACCACGTCCGGTATCGTAGTTGAAGGGGGCGTTGGGTCCGGTAGTGGCTGACCAGGAACCCATAATATCGTAGGCCATGATGTTGATAAAGTCAAAGTACTGGGCATAGGCAGAGACATCCTTCATAGGTTGACCGTCGGCACCATCGAAAGGCTTGACGCGAACAGCTGCGGTAATCAGCTTGCGGTCGTTGGGGAACTCAGCATCCAAAGCGGCACGCAACTCCTTGAGTAAGATGAGATAGTTGGCTGAGTCCTGAGGACTAACTACGTTACAAATGGCAGCTTGACGTCCAGGGTACTCCCAGTCGATATCGATACCATCGAGATCCCAACCATCAGGCTCGGAGGCCCACTCTTCCTTGGTATTCTTACGTACGAAAACTAAGGCGTTGTTGATAAATTTCTTACGGAGGTCGGCTGAAGCAGCTACGGTGGAGAAGGTTTGGGATCCGGTCCAACCACCAATCGACATCAAAACTTTGACACCTTTGGCAGCGGCTAACTTCTTTAGAGAACGGATACGGTTGCCGTCGTAGTATCTGTCAATAAAGATGGAAGTGGGGTCATTCTTCTTGTACAGGACACCAAATCCGTAGTTGATGTGGGTGACTTTGTCCAAAGGTAGGGCTTCCGGCTCGACTTTGCCCCAAGGTACGTAGTATCCGACTACAACCTTCTGCTGGGCCATGATGGCTGAGATTAGGGTGGATCCTAAAAAGAATACGGCTGATAATTTCATTGTTGGTTACTTTCAACTAGATGTTCAAAAGCTTTTTGTAATGATTTGGGTTCGGATTGATGCCCTTTTATACTTTGCTCAAGCTTAATGCTTTCGAACCTTACCCTTTCATAACCTGGATTTTGAGGGTCCGGGTTTGCTAATTATTTCCAATCCATTTAGATTTCAGGATCGAGTTGGTACATGGCCTTCAAATCAAGTTGAATAGAATTGTTGCAGTACATTGAGTCCTGTGTCTTGTGGTAAGTGTCAGCTGTCTATCAGATTTCGGTTGCCTCAACTCGAGTTCCCTTGAAATTTTGAAGGCCAAACGTTACTACTTTGAAGGTTTGAGACTTTATCACCTAATTTGGTAATATGTTATGGACGGAGTTTTTCATTCAGGTCACACTTTCCCTTATCAATGTTTTTCACCAAACTATTAAGTTCCATTCGATTCCTTTACTTTCAGTATCCCCTTGCTTTCGGTAGCACTTTCAAATAAAGGAGTCATCACAGTATACCTTTAGAATTCCCACCTTTTGGCAATACCAAAGTCTAGCTGTTCACGTTGACCTTCAGCTTTATAAAAAGTTGCGGTAAAGGGGACGGCATGTGATGCTATTTGATAACTTAGCAAAGCTGTTTAGTTAGCAAACATAGTTTAGATTTACTGCTAAGCAGCCGTATTGCTTTAAAAGTAGCAATGTTAAATTCTAAAGTCCAATATTTGGATCAGATATTTGCCTATTGTGCGGTGCAAGGTCACCGTACACCTACATACGATAGAGATGTTTATTGTTTACAAACCAACTGACAGAGCATAACCCAGCCTAGACCTATCGATAAGAGGAAGCAGCATCTCCATCTGCTAACTTCCTAGTCACCTTGCAATTATTTCTTCCAAACTTTAGGTAAAATTGAAATGTAACCAATGGTAGTAGATCAGCTATTTCAAATGCTGTAGGAGGAGAGCTGTGATACCAAATAATAACCTAGCACTTATCAAGTGCTATAAATTCCAATGAAGTTCGATATGTGGATTGAAAAGGATCTTCCATCGATTTGACTTTTTAGGTAGTATGTCAAAGGGTAAGCACATGTCGAACCCTTTTCCTATCGGGTTTTTAATAGCAGCATCTGACTGTTGAGAGGATACCTATATACCCCACACTCTTGTATTTATTACTATGATTGCAGCCCTGCTTCATCTACTATCAATTGTCATGGTAAAAGTTTGGTATAATGGTAATTCTAAATAGCTTGCAAACCGCCTTTTTCATGGCACTTGGCAATATATTTGGTATTATGCTAAATCGAATCAAGATTTCCGACATATATCATATGAATTTAATATACGGTTCGTATAGATATTTTCTTAGATATACCCCTTTGCTAGATTTAAGAACATTGTGTTGACGAGGGTTAAAAAGCTGTTCTAGTTAGGTTTAGGTAGCAATTTTCGATAGTAAATAGAAATACAATTGTTTGCATCAATTTTGGTATTTTATAATTAAAAATGGTGGAAATGTAGAATTTTGAAATATTCGCTTGTAAATATTGCGCAATGTGTAAAGAAGTTTTTCGTAGAACCGTATGTTTCTGCAAAATAAAGTTTATTTTATGCAAACATTCAACTACTACAGATTTTTAGTGATAAGTTCATATATCAACTGGTATCTTAAGTATATTTTAGTATACATGTACGTTCAAATTTCAATAGGGGTATTAGATAGTTGATATCCAAAATAAACGCTACTTGCAAAAATATAAACAGCTTTATATGCTCGATATACTTTGAAACATATCATTTGAAAAAAGGCATGTACTCTAGGAAACAATATATAATTGCTCAAAAAGTTTGCTACTTTTCCAATACTCGCCATTTAGCTTAGGCCTTTGTATAGCTTAAAACGGACGTATAAATCTTGCTGGTGCATCTTGCTATTGTATATTGTAATGTTCCGTGTTTCGAGCTATCGATATATAAATGGTAAAGTTTAGCTGACACATTCTCTTGATGATTCTTTGTGTAAACAACCATTTTAAGACCCGTTCACTACAATAGCCTTATATAGCTAATTTAGTAGCATAGTTGATGCTTACACCTCTTTGCCAATCTAATTTCCAGTTTGTATATAGCTATAGCAATTTCCTACCCTATGTTGCTCTTAGCCCTGTTCTAAAGAGTAGGTGGTTGTTTACCATTATCTGTGCTATATCTACATAAGCTTTTTGATATATATACTTATACTATTTTACATCTTTATATAAACTAAGGCAGTTGGTGTTAATCGTACAACAGGTACTCGTCAATTCTGATCTGTGGTCTGTACAAATAGTTGTTCTTTGAGAGTTTTTGTATATGATCTATCAGATTGTTAAATTAGAATAACCTTACTAGTGAAGGCTTCAAAGGAGTATGCCGCTGATCTATGGTTAAACTTGCTAATATTTCTAGCTTCTATCAAGCTATAAGCAGTACCAAAATGGTATAATAGGCATGTATTCGAGTATTGGTTCGTGATGTGTAAAATCGATGATTTAAACGATTATTTTTAAACTGAGGTTTATTGGATAAAGTATAATTTATTTCCAAAGCTCATCTTAGTCAACACTGTTCGTCGGTTTTAACAAGAGTAACACTTATGAGTGGAATGAGATCCCAAGGCCAAAATTTCGACGGGAACTCGAACCCTTTAACGCAGCGAACCAACTCGCACAGCCTGAACCTGTCCGAAACGTTAGATCTAAGATTCGAGAGCGTCTTCGAAGCTATAACCAACTTCAAAGAAGAAATTAAAAAGGATCGTCTACAAGAGATTGATCTACTCAAAAGTTACATTCTCGAAAATTCGGATATAGGAAATCGCTACACCAAGGTAAATCTTGTTTTAAATTAATTTAACGTATAATAGTACTATGAGCTTTGTCAAGCTTTCTACGACCATATCCTTCAACAGAAGGAGGCTATTTCTAAAGCCATGTCGCTTATCAACACCTTTATCAATTTAACTAAAGATGAGGTATCTTTTATGAAATTTCGAATCTAACTGTTTCAAGGAAAAGGATAAGTTTACCAACCCTCTAACTGATATTTATGATTTACTCGACAAAGTAAAGTATATTTAGTTCAAATTGGCTGACATATTTTAGATACAATATAATGAGAGTAATATCCGACTTAACGAGTTCCATGAGCAGCAGAGATTTTCTAATGTACAATTTTAACCTAACTATAAATCTAAACTCTTTATTTTAGGCACTTCCTGCTGAAATAACAAACGAGGAAAATGGCAAAAGACCTGCGAGCACGATGCAATCCAAAGAAAACAGTATACATTTTAAAATATATCCCCACTAAAAGACTATAGCAAATAGCCATTCCAAAATTTCCAGGATCGAAGATACTAATGTACTTTTTTATCTTGTTTCCTTACTAATTTTTTTAGCAGATAGGTAGATACTTTAAATTAACAAATGCTAAATGAAGACTAAGAAAATATAGACAACGATCCCAAAAATTATCAAGGTATTTTCTAACTTTATTATGTATCATAGTAACACCTATATGCAAATATTTAGATGATTCTCCAGTTGCCAACGTCTCCAATGCTGATCACTATCCTCAAAATACTCATATCCAAAGTCACCCGGAGCCCCATAATAACCACATAGATGAACCAACTCCTCTAGTCCCCGAACAGTAAGTTGAATTTGACAACCACTTTCTAACTAATTTTAGACAAGTATAGATTTCTAATTTATAGTACTCACGCAGTTTCAGCATCACTCGGATACCGCCCTACAAACTATGCAAAAGTTAGAGCCCGAGATCAATAACGATTCTGCTGTATTCATCAACCATACCGAAATCCAAGAAAGAGTCCCTGGGCTGACGCCCTTATGCTCTCTCCCTCATGGGGATGTCGTTTGCTCAATCACCTCTTCTGGATACGAAGCGAAGCTTATTTATACTGGTGGATTTGTAAACTTTTTGCGTTATTACGGTTGCACTAACTTTGAACTTCAAATAGGGAACCGTTAAAATATGGGATCGGTCAAAAAATATTCACTTGCCTGCACTATCACTCGAATCCATGGTAATTCACTTTCGCTTATTAAACTTAAATTTCATAGCAAAACTACATCCGTACCTGCAAAATAACTCCCGATGGCAAGTATTTGATTGTGGCTGGAGAATCCGACCGTATTGTAGTTTGGGATTTGACCAAGGTAACTCCCTACATTATTTTTTACTAACCTTGGTAGTCGCCTCCAACCAGTTTGGTAACTTTAAACATGCCCAGTATGGCTGTATATAACCTGATCATCAGCAACGACAATCGCTTTTTGTTCGCCTGCAGCAGTAACGGTGACATCGTAGTTTGGGATTTTGCCACCTTCAAACCGATCAAGTAAGCCTTCGACTAAGCTTAAATTCTCATCTCCTAGGACACTTATCGGACACACCTTGGGAGTAACCTGTGCCGATTTGACACCAGATGGCAAGAAGCTTATTTCCGGTACTCTTTGCACCAAAATCTAGCTAATCTTTTTAGGAAGTTTGGATCGGACTATAAGGGTATGGGATACCATCGATTTGGTGGAAATATCCTGCTGCCTCCTATCCTGTCCCATATTCTCTTTAGGGGTAGGTTGTGCCGGACAGTTTACCGAGTCCAATGCACTCGTGTTTGTTGGGTAAGGCTTCCATCCCTTTACATATTGTAACTTTATAAATTTAGGCTTGAGGACAGTCACATAGCCTTGTTACCGTTCCTAGAGCTGTTACGAAACTCTAGTAGCTTGGCCACCTCTCACGAAACTTTATCTGGCCATCTCACCTGTGTAATCTCGTTACGGTTTGCCATGACCCGCGATCGCTTCGTGTCAACTGGCAAGGATGGATTGATTGTAGGTTGGCGTCTAAGCCCCAACAGTCCTAGTATAACTCGAACCTTCGTGGTAAGTCCAAGTTTTTGAATCCAACTTAATTCTTTTTTGCAGTATAACGAACGAGCATCGGTGCTCACTTGCGACATCTCCAAGGATGGTTCGATCTTAGTCACTGGCTCGGGTAACAAATCGGCCAACGTGTATTCCATCAACTGGTGATTTTCGTTTCATTTCGTGCCTGATGCTCTATTAATAATTGTTTACCAATAATTCTACCTTTTCTACTTTGAAGTTTAATTACATTCTAAAATATTTGGTGAAATGCTATTTGAAAGTGAAAATGTTCAAGTAATGGCTTTTATCTATAGTTTCAATCAACTTTCGTTATTGTGTTCAACCTGACATTGAACTCTAAAATATTTTATAAATTGGTAGGGTCAAGTCATTTAAATTTAGAAATGTTTTACAACGCCTACATCACTCTATAGTAACCTTTATTATATATGTGGCAATATTTCCAAACTAGAGGTAAAAGAAGCTGGTATTTGGTAGCTAATCACTTTATGATGGTTCAAATGAATGAATAATTATCAGGACCCAAGGATATAAAATAGAGAAAATCAATAGTAAAGGAATGGCATATAGCTTTACAGCTACTGAATAAGGAGCCTTACCAAGTTTGAGAGTCTAGTACTTGGTATTTAAAAACTCCAATACTTAACTAATGCTTTTCTAGTATATTACAGCTATTAAAAGTGTTTGACTTTTATGTGGATAATCCAATTGTTGCAATACAGCAAAGACTTTATTGAGCTAAGATTGAAGTGTGTTTATTTAATATACGCTTACCTTCGAGAAAACCTCATTTAAGACTACCGAAAGATTTAGGATATCTGGGATTTAATTGAAAATGATGTAGCATGGACAAAAGTGAAATTTAGCCAGTCATAGATTCCAAATACCTATAAAGCCCCACTTCTCTTCATCTAATATTGACCCTAATACAATCTAATGGCATACATCATCATTTTAATACATCTGTTGAAATAATCAAATTTACACCATTTTAATAAGTTAACTAGCTATCGAACCTTCTACCACTGGAGTACCAGCCTAAAACCTGGTCCAAGCTTTTGACACTAGGTCGGTGTCCTCCTCGGTTCGTACCGTCCCTCATCTCCTCAACTTCCACCTTTTTGGGATTGAACTTAGGTCCGCTTCTTAAAGTTGTGCGACTTGAGCATCTCGTCATAGACCAGCTTGGCGTAAGTGGGGAAGGAGTCGTTCCGTTGTACCCTTTGCTACAAATTTAAATAACAACCTAAAAAATCATTTTACCTTCCATCGCTTCAAACTACTGTCAACATAACCCAAGTCTTTGGAATCCAAATTTACATTGTCCAATGGATTCAAGTCGGGTAACGTAACAGGCTGAAAAAGCTTATCTTCCTCCTTCTCGATCTCCAATATAGGTTTGGTACGCAACAAGTTCCCCAAGTGCTGGATATCGGCTTCCTCAATATTGTCGGGAATTATCATAAGTTGTTTGTACTCCTCCCTACGCAAGATGTCGTTGTTGAAGCTAGCCATCTGGGCAGCAAGGATGTTGAACTTGGCCAAAAGGTCGGGCCAAGATGGTTGAGTGTCCAAGTTAGGGTTGACAACTTCGAGAAATTGGCCTAAGGTGTCCCGAACTTGGGCCATCTTGGCTTGGATGGACTCTAACTCGGTGGCTGGTACTAAGATTTCACGTTCGGTTTGTTCCATCACTATAAGTTGCAGTCTTGAGAGACTTAGGTTTTATGTGGTGACCTAACTTTTTCTTTCTCTAGATTGGAGCAAGTCTAGGTTCCGGAGTAAATTTCCTTCAATTAAAGCTATCTAAGGTGGTGACTTGAATTATTGGCATATATTTATTTCCTAGACTAGGTTTAATTAATAGTTAGTATCGCAACCATTTCTAATTAATATTCGAAAGTTGAAATTAGCATAAACATAAATCAAATATTGGCTTATTCACTTTTAATAGTGTACTACAACAGTTAGTTTTAAATAGACTTTCAGACATACATACTAGGCTTAAATAGATTCATTATACATCACTTATATTTATTTGCTATATAAAGAAGAACTAGTGATAAATGTCGGATTCTAAACTAAAGCCAATTGCGTATTGAAGTCGATACCACATATCTCTATAATTTACGATGACACACGACCGCTATAGAAACCACTTCCTCTGTTTCAAAATACTACTAGAGTTTTTAATAGCATACGGCGTAAAATGAGTATATCATTTTGAAACAAAGAGGGTAGGAATTTGTATTTTAATAGGGCCATCCTCTCAGTATTAAACCGCCTACTTTAAACTTCCCCTAATAATTTAAGTAGAGAGCATGGCAATTTATTTGAAAAAATGCACGTAGTTGATAGGTAGATCTAAATAAATACATATATGTATACAGCTAAATTAACAGTACATACGTATTTCTGTGTGGAATATATAGAGAATGCCTTCGAATGGTATATAGGCAATATATTGCCGAACCTTGAATTAATTGTAGTTAACTTTCGACTTGATAAAGTTCATGACTTTTGTTCCAAAAAAGTAAATAGACTTGTAAAATTGGTTTGCATCAATTTATAATTTACTTCCCTTCTCAGCAGACTTCCATTTTCACAGGCCAGACTTTCAACATACCGCTAATATAGAGCTTACTGAATATCAAATATCTATAAAGGTAATTAATTTTGTAGGTGTAGAGTATGGTAGCTATGGCAACAAACAAGGCGAAAGTTAGTAGGAAGGACTGGCCCAAATTACCAAACGTTTTGATCGACAATCAGAGTAAGAGGAGTTATTTGACCAGAAACTTTCTTGGCGAGGGTGGTTTTGCAGTTTGTTACGAAGTCTTCGATACCGTGGCCTCAAAATCCTACTGTTGCAAATGTATCTACAAGTTAGCTTTGAAGAGCAGTAACGAGAAGTCCAAGATAGTATCCGAGGTAAACATAATGATGGGTTTAAAGCATGAGAACATAGTGGGGCTGCATTCGTACTTTGAAGACGAGACTTTTGTTTACCTGATAATGGAATTGTGCGAATTCGATAGTATGAACGACCTCATCAAAACTCGCCGCCGGTTGACAGAGCCTGAAACTAGGTACTACATGCTACAGTTGCTGAGCGCGGTAGAAGTTCCTAAGAAGTAAAAACGTTATCCATCGCGACCTTAAACTAGGAAACATTTTTATAAACAAGGATATGAGGATAAAGGTTGGTGATTTCGGATTGGCAACTAGATTAAGTTCAGTTGATGAGCGAAAGCGTACGATATGTGGCACCCCCAACTACATAGCTCCTGAGGTGCTTTTCAGCAAAAATGGCCACAGCTTCGAAGCTGATTTATGGTCGCTAGGAATCATACTGTATACCTTTCTTGTAGGAGTCCCCCCCTTCCAAACTTCAAAAACAAGAGTCTTGTACGAGCGCATAAAGCGGGCCGACTTCACCTTCCCCGACGACTTCGTCAGTGAAGAAGCTAAAGAGCTTATAACCAGTATATTGACGACCATCCCTGAAGATCGACCCCCGTTCGAAGCTATCAAATCCCATCCTTTCTTTACCAACGGCTTTGTACCAGAATCGTTACCAACCTCAGCTCTAAAGACCATACCCATGTTTGAAGAACGGGCTTTAGATGGTAAATTTTTATAGCTGCCCACTCTAAACAATATTTTTAGATATTGGTCTTTTGGCCCCTTTGAAACCTAAACTACGGTAAGTTCCTGCTAAGCTTATACCAGCTTAAAAACCATCTATTTTCTTATATAAAATATAAACTAACCATACTTGGCTATGATAGTAACCTGGTTAGGAAGGACAGTTTAAAGAAGTTGCCCGACACAGTCCCAAAACTTGCTGAAAACATCGCTCAAGCACCGCTACCTCCAATTCTACCGAAAGCTGCTCCTGAGACTCAAGGTAACTGTTTTATACTATTCCGTTTAATAGAATACTGACACTATTCATAACTCATATAGTCATTATTAGTGTGAAACAGAATTTCACAAGCACGCTATACCGACTTTACTTTGGAATACAATCTCAGCACATCATCAACCAGAACCGTAAGTTTCCATCTTTACAAATTTTATTCATGTCATTTCAGGGAAATCCGTGTTGGAGCCACCGAATTTTATAGTGAAATGGATTGACAACGGTGATGCTTTTGGGCTAGGTTATGAACTGGTAGATGGAACAACTGGAGTATTTTTCAAGGATAACACTTCGCTAGTTCGTTCCCCCGATAACAAGTAATGAGTATGTATGATAATAATCTAATATCCCATAGATATTTTGAATTTGTCTATTATCCACCAAAAGGCAGCGTTGGAGGTGCCAAGTTCGACGTTTACAAAACTGGTGAGCTTCCTTCAAGTTTAGACAAGAAGTACAAGGTGCATCGCAACTACGTTGAATTCATGTTCTCTACGTTAAACCACGCTATATCCAGCCAATATACGACTACCAAGCTACCTCCCCATTTACTTAACCCACCGCCCTACAACCTCAAAGTAAGCGAAGATAAAGATGGAAGTCAGCTACCCTGCTTGACAAAATTCCTAAGTACCAAGCGATGTAACCTATTTAGGCTAAGCAATGGAATAGTCCAGGTAAATATATTTCCAAAGCTGAAGCTGACGTACTGCCTAGATCAACTTCAAACTGTGCCACACCAAAGTTATACTGAGTCAAAATGGTAACATCGTCACTGTAGTCGATGAGGATGGTGATATGCGCTGCTACTACATGTCCCAAGTCCTGGCCCACTTCCTTCAATCCGACTTCAAATTCGTCAATATCAAGCGCAAACGCGAGTACCAAGGCTTCAATGTTGACAAGGAGAAGTTACATACCTTTGCCAACGTCGAACATGAGAACAGGTTGAAGAAGGTCGGTTGGAACAAAATGATGGAGCATCTAGAATACCTCGTTGAAGTTTTGGACCATCTCATCCAGCAAAAGGCTTCGAAACAAGATCTTAAAAGTTGATGTAGTTTAGATTTTTTTTAATTTTGGGTCACGCTGAAGAACCTGACCGACATACTAGTTTGCCATGACTAACGTTTTCCAACACCGCTATTATAGTGCCAACTTCGACTTTGATATTTTAGACTTCGTTTTAATCCTATATGACATGCCTTTTTTATATGATGCCGTGTACGTCCATGCCACTTAGTTCTTGCTATACTAATCTACTCTCACACCTATTAGATACTTTCGACTAAATAAATCCCTTCATTGCTATGTATAACTGCTTGTAGTTTGTATTTTGTTAGATATATTTTAAAATAGCTTTAGTATAATAGATAAAATGTATTGTTTCTAGCAATTTTGTTTTATTTGTATGATAGTATTGCTTTTAATCAGTTCTATATATTTAAGCTTGAAAAACACTATTAATCTTTGCTCCAAAATAAACTCAAGCTTATAGTATGCTAATTTTAGGATACTATACGATATTAAGCTATATACTTTTTATAATTTGAACATATGACTATATACAATAAATTTTAGCAAAGTACGATGGCAATAAATTGGCTGCTGATGAGCCTAAGGAATTTCAGCCTGCCATCGTAATGTTGACTTTCACTAACTTAACTCTGCTTTGAACTTGAATCATAACCTAACTTTTATCTTCAAATACTATTGGAAAAGATGTTTATTAAGTTTTCTGATAATAGAGCAAAGATAAAAAACTAAATATTGAGATTGAAGTACGCTATATAGCTGTTGCTACAACTTCCTCCTCCTTTCTTAATAAAAGTTTGGTAGAGTTGATTCTAACATCTTCTTATACTTTCATAACATTCATCTATTTAGGATGTAAATTTTCTAAGTAATCTTACAAGTAGACATATAGCAATTCAAAATACATGTATAAATTTGCAGGTGTAGTTGGATTAACAACTCTAAGATAAGTATCATTCTAAGCTCAATTATAAAAAGCTTTCATACATTTTTGAACGGAGTAGTAGATTTACTATCAAGGAAATTTCAACAAAGGATTCAAAGATATTAACTGTTAGAGTTCCTATGATTTTTTAGCTATGTAGTATGTAACCTATGAAATATAGCTAGTGACTTTATATTTCATTGCTTAATCAATCGAATCGAAATGCCAGATTCTCACTACTTTCCAAGCCCATTCTATACGAATCTTTTGGAATAAAGCTTGCCGAATCGAACCGATTTTTCGTATCGAATATAAGCTCAAACTTTGCCCCAGCTTAGTATATAGCTTTGGTAAGAAACAATATGTATGTGCTATAAATATTTAAAACCCTATTAGTATCTTGGAAAAGTAGTGTCGATATATAGTAAGAAGTTAGCCTAAAACCTACCTATAATATAATAATACCACCAAAAGAAGCAAATACTCATATTTCCTCAATTTGGAAATTTTTGAATCCGATACCAATTTACATGCTGTATTTTTAGCAAGTGTTAAGATGAGTTGAGTGTGGATTAAAATCATTATTAAAGTCCTCAAAATAGCTAAATATACAGCCGTAAAAGGAAGTGCACTTACAATACGCTCTACATATGAATCATCTCGATAACACGCGGCAGAACTGTCTTTACTCCGTCAGCTTTATCAACATGAAGGCTTTAAATTATCTTTTGCCAAGTTGGAGGTTGATGATATTACCTACATGAACGCAATGTTCTAAACCCATTAGCCATGTTTAAAGGTAAAATAGTTATCCTTCATTTCCGAGACGCGGCAGTAGTATGGAGCTAAGAAATTGTCAATAAAGAGAGGTTTAGATGTAAGTATGGATGTCCCTACCATGTAACTAAAAATAGCTGCTGCAACGCATCATACAAAAACTGACGAGCATAATTTTCCGTATCACTTGCCGGTACTATTATACAATAAAGGCTATTCTGCAGCAAGGCTTCAGGGTAACCATCTCATTTCAAAGATAATAGCCGTTTTGCATAGGGCCTACTGTGTAGTAATGTTTGTGAATACTGGTGCGACTTGATTGTACTACCCAGCTCAGTAAAACTGAGTAGTGCTTTTAAGAATTTTGAAACTAGATTTTTTAGCTAATTATAGCTGCCATGTGGACACTTTTCAAATATCTAATGGGCTTTTCTCAACCTACAAGGTGGGGTAGTACTAGTCACAACACTAGTGGAAGATTTACCGGCTTGTTCGTAATTCGGTAAATAGCGTATATATAGTTCTTTATATAGAAGCTTATAAACTAATCTATGGATGGTTTGGTTAATTTTGAACATTTGTAACCAGGCTTTATTCTTCAGAAAAGCCTTCAAATGCAAAAATTTTCAAGTACCTTTACAGCTTACTGCGAAAAGGCACAAGCTGATTTAAATGCTCATTGTTAGCCCAACTTACCCTTTGATAATCCTAATAAAAGTCAAACCGAAGGGATGTCCGTCTGATAAAAAGTTTACTTATAACTTGGGCTTATGCTGGGTGATTGATTTCGCAACTGGAACTGGATTCATCTCTGCTTAATAGAAAATTGAAATTAATGGGTTGACTGCCCTTATCGTAAAGATGCTGATATATAAGCTTCCGTGAAACTTGGCTTATATTCTGTTACTGTCTAAATAGCGCTGTGAACACCGATGGATCACTATTGATTTACTAGTTTCTGGTTAAGGTGCATTAATTAAACTTATGAGAAGCAGCAATTAGCAAACATTTACCAATTTGTTAGCAGTTCATTAGGCAAAAGTGTTAGTGTTGAGAAGTCAGCTTTAGTTTACTAAAGTTTCCTACATGGTTCAAATATTTGTTAACATATCTCTAGTTCAAATTAGCAAGATTTGCTCTACAAGTATTAAATAATGAATTCAATATTTATAGGATGCCCTTACAAATGTATATAATTAAAGCTAAGCTAATTAAATCGCCTATTAAAAACCCATGCCTTTAGATTTCATAACATTCTTCATCCTACTTAATTAATGCGCTGCATATATATACAGGCAGTCCATTCAAACTTTTTACATGTAATCTCCATTTTATTACTTTGCTAAACTTATAAATATTTCGACAGGTCCCATATTTGGAGACAAATCTATATACCATTCCTTAGATAACCTTTTTGAATTTTCAAAGTAGAAATCAAATATTACCTCAATGCTTCTACAGTGAACACTATATAGCTTGAATTAATAATCAGAAGCTTTATATCGCGTAAATTGCCTTTGCTAAATCATTTGTCTGTTGCTTGTTGAGTAAATCTGATCAGGCCTAGGAGTTCCCAGTTTAAACCTGGATGAACTGGGAAACTATTGCTAAAATAGTTTGTTGTAAGCAGACTTAAAAGAAATGATACTCTTTGAAGGTAGACAGGGTCAGTCTGGATGAGTTCTATTGTAGAGACGTTGGAAGATTGTTGAACAACCAAAGTGACTTGGAAATTTAATTATAGATATTCCAAATCATCAATCCTAATTTATAACACGGCATGCCATCTATATTACGACACTTCCAACCTGGACCTCCATTTGAATGGCCAAGAAGCTAATTGGCTGGTTAGAAGGTAAATAGTCACGAGGAAAACCTTTCGATCTATAAGATAAAGCGACTTTGACAGCCTCAGGGTATAAAAGAAGACTCGCCCCTAGTTTTGCTCAAGTCCATGCCTAGAAAATGACCAACTCAAGCGTTAACGAAGTAAATATACTAATTGTAGGCACCGGTGCCATGGGTAGTCTGTATGCCTCACGTATGGTCTATTTACCTAACGTCAAAGTACATTTGGTATGCCGTTCCAACTACAACTCAGTCTTGGACAAGGGGATAACAATTCGATCGCAAAAGTACGGTAACTATAATTTCAAGCCAACATCCATTTTCGACTCAGTAGCTTCAGCATCTAGCTCCAATATCCAATTTGATTACATCGTAGTCCTAACTAAAGTCCTACCTGATATTCTACCGACTGAAACCTTAATCGAACCACTGGTAAAGGAGAATACAGCGATCGTGTTGATCCAGAATGGGCTGGATGTCGAAGTTGGTGTACATAAAAAGTACCCCAACAATCTTTTGATTAGTTGTGTTGCCAACATTGGTGTCACTCAGCAGGAGGATTTCTCCATCGATAACCTTGGAAACATTCATGTCTCTATGAGTTTGTACCCAAAGCAGGACAGTATCATACCCCCCAGCCAGCTACCTAGGCATGAGAAGTTGGACCTCTTTTCGAGGATTTTCGAGGCAGGAAAAGTTCCACACAACTTGGTCCCCGATATCGTATGTATACGCTTCCAAAAGCTAGTTTGGAACGGAACGTTTTCACCTATATGTATCCTTTCAGGATGTAATCACTGCCAAGCTATACACGAAGAGAAGATATGTGAGGATTTAGTTCGGGATGCGATGCAGGAGGTCTGGGATTTGGGTGAGGCCTATTTGGGATATCCATTCCCGAAATGGGCCCCTAAGAAGAGTGTGGAGGACTACTTGAGTATGACTGTTGGGCTTAAATACCGGCCCAGTATACTTATAGACTTTGAAAGGAAGCGGGACTTGGAATTGGAGTTCACCTTGGGTAAATTAGTTGAAAAGGCAAACGAAATTGGCTTCAAGGTACCTATAACTAAGACGTTGTTGGCTTTACTTACCCTTATGGATAAGAAGAACCGTGGGCTTGTACAATAAGTTTATAAATAAAAGTATGTTTTGGTATTTATCCATAATGCTATTTACTTCAATATAGCGCTTCAGTTTTTGTTAAAATTCAACGTTTCTTGAATACAAAAGTTAGTTGGTATTGAAAATCACGGTACTAAATAATAAGGTATAAAGGCTATAAGCTACTATTTGATTCAAAATTAATTTACATCACTTTGGTATCGCATACTTAAATTTAGTAGGAAGGTAAAATAAGATAAAAAACCTTTAAGTAACCCATAGCCTCATAATAACAAGATGCCATTGTTATAAACTAAACCATATCTTTTATGTAAAAATTTTAAAACTTATTTTAAGGTCAAAATGTTTATTTAAAATAAGATCTAAGATGAAAAATTTTAGAGCTTATTCGAAGATATCAAAACTATAAAGATCGAATATCAATTTGATAAAGTTTCTCGAAAAGTAGTGTAAAGGAAAGCACTCAAAGGATTTAATATAAAAAAACTTAAAGGTATGTAAGCGGTACTGTAGCTAAAATATACCGGTACTTACATGAAAGTAAGTTAAAATACAAAATAAACAGATACATAGAAAAAATTAAAGTCAAAAGTGAATAGTTGAAGACATAATTTAATAATACCGTATAAGTCAACTTTGAAAGGTAGTGAGCTCAATCAATAAGCCTACTACATATCAAAGCTGTAATTTAAAGTTGGAGATAAGGTTGTGGATCAGTACATCCGAGGGACTAGTAGTAGTAGCGAGTAGGTCTATAGGGCCTGGACGAAGTCGAAGGGACGTAGGGTCTAGAAGACGTGGAGCTGGGCTTCTTCGAGCTAGAAGTTGAGATGGGATAGGGCCTAGAGCTAGTAGTAGGTTTGGTAGAGCTTGAAGGCTTGGATGATGAAGTAGGCTTGGATGATGATGAAGGTTTCGTCGATGAATAAGGTTTAGTTGATGAAGAAGGCTTAGTCGATGAAGTGGGCTTGGACGAAGATGGTTTAGTTGATGAAGTTGGCTTGGATGATGAAGTGGGTTTAGTCGATGAGGTATGAATGGATGAGCTGCTCGATGGTTTGGTGGTGCTATCTGTGGGTTTGGTGCTCGAGTTACTCACGTTGGAAGAGCTCTCGCTTGGCTTCGAACTGCTATTTGAAGTGTTTGAAGAACTATAAGGACGGGAACTGCTAGAAGGCTTGGTAGTCGAGTCACTGGGCTTAGTGGTACTATCTGAAGGCTTGGTAGTCGAGTCACTAGGCTTAGTGGTGCTATCCGAAGGCTTGGTGGTGGAGTCACTAGGTTTGGTAGTAGAGTCACTAGGCTTAGTGGTGGAATCACTAGGTTTAGTGGTACTATCCGAAGGCTTAGTGGTGGAATCACTAGGCTTGGTAGTCGAGTCACTAGGTTTAGTGGTACTATCTGAAGGCTTGGTAGTAGAATCCGAAGGTTTAGTGGTAGAGTCACTAGGCTTAGTGGTGCTATCCGAAGGCTTGGTGGTGGAGTCACTAGGTTTAGTAGTGGAGTCACTAGGCTTGGTGGTACTATCTGAAGGCTTAGTGGTAGAATCACTAGGCTTAGTAGTGCTATCCGAAGGCTTGGTGGTAGAGTCACTAGGCTTGGTGGTGGAGTCACTAGGTTTAGTGGTGGAATCACTAGGCTTGGTACTCGAGTTACTCACATTAGAAGAACTTTCAGTTGGCTTCGTGGTTGAATCAGAAGGTTTAGTCTTACTACTGTAAGGACGGGAGCTGGAGGATGGCTTGGAGCTACTATGGCTTGAAGATTTACTACTGTAGGGGCGAGAAGTAGTGCTGTCTGAAGGCTTAGTAGTAGAGTCACTAGGCTTGGTGGTACTATCTGAAGGCTTGGTAGTAGAATCCGAAGGTTTAGTGGTAGAGTCACTAGGCTTAGTGGTGGAATCACTAGGTTTAGTGGTACTGTCCGAAGGCTTGGTAGTAGAGTCACTAGGCTTGGTGGTGGAATCACTAGGCTTGGTAGTTGAGTCACTGGGCTTAGTGGTACTATCTGAAGGCTTAGTAGTACTGTCCGAAGGCTTAGTGGTAGAGTCACTAGGCTTGGTGGTGGAGTCACTAGGTTTGGTAGTCGAGTCACTAGGCTTAGTAGTAGAGTCACTAGGCTTGGTAGTTGAGTCACTGGGCTTAGTGGTACTGTCCGAAGGCTTGGTAGTAGAATCCGAAGGCTTAGTGGTAGAGTCACTAGGCTTAGTGGTGCTATCCGAAGGCTTGGTACTCGAGTTACTCACATTAGAAGAACTTTCAGTTGGCTTCGTGGTCGAATCAGAAGGTTTAGTCTTACTACTGTAAGGACGGGAGCTGGAGGATGGCTTGGAGCTACTATGGCTTGAAGATTTACTACTGTAGGGGCGAGAAGTAGTGCTGTCCGAAGGCTTAGTAGTAGAGTCACTAGGTTTGGTAGTAGAGTCACTGGGCTTAGTGGTGCTGTCCGAAGGTTTGGTGGTGGAATCACTAGGCTTGGTAGTCGAGTCACTAGGTTTAGTGGTACTATCTGAAGGCTTGGTAGTAGAGTCACTAGGCTTAGTAGTAGAGTCACTAGGCTTGGTGGTGGAATCACTAGGTTTAGTGGTACTATCCGAAGGCTTAGTGGTAGAGTCACTAGGCTTGGTAGTTGAGTCACTGGGCTTAGTGGTACTATCTGAAGGCTTAGTAGTACTGTCCGAAGGTTTAGTGGTAGAGTCACTAGGTTTAGTGGTACTATCTGAAGGCTTGGTGGTGGAGTCACTAGGCTTAGTGGTGGAATCACTAGGTTTAGTGGTACTGTCCGAAGGCTTGGTAGTCGAGTCACTAGGCTTGGTACTCGAGTTACTCACATTAGAAGAACTTTCAGTTGGCTTCGTGGTCGAATCAGAAGGTTTAGTCTTACTACTGTAAGGACGGGAGCTGGAGGATGGCTTGGAGCTACTATGGCTTGAAGATTTACTACTGTAGGGGCGAGAAGTAGTGCTGTCCGAAGGCTTAGTAGTAGAGTCACTAGGCTTGGTGGTACTATCTGAAGGCTTGGTAGTAGAATCCGAAGGTTTAGTGGTAGAGTCACTAGGCTTAGTGGTGGAATCACTAGGTTTAGTGGTAGAGTCACTAGGCTTAGTGGTGGAATCACTAGGTTTAGTGGTACTGTCCGAAGGCTTGGTAGTAGAATCCGAAGGTTTAGTGGTAGAGTCACTAGGCTTGGTGGTAGAGTCACTAGGCTTGGTAGTTGAGTCACTGGGCTTAGTGGTACTGTCCGAAGGCTTGGTAGTAGAATCCGAAGGCTTAGTAGTAGAGTCACTAGGTTTAGTGGTGGAATCACTAGGTTTGGTAGTCGAGTCACTGGGCTTAGTGGTGCTGTCCGAAGGTTTGGTGGTGGAATCTGAAGGCTTAGTGGTGCTATCCGAAGGCTTGGTAGTAGAGTCACTAGGCTTGGTGGTGGAATCACTAGGTTTAGTGGTACTGTCTGAAGGCTTAGTGGTGGAATCCGAAGGTTTAGTGGTGGAGTCACTAGGTTTGGTAGTAGAGTCACTGGGCTTGGTGGTACTGTCCGAAGGCTTGGTAGTAGAATCCGAAGGCTTGGTAGTCGAGTCACTAGGCTTAGTGGTGGAATCGCTAGGTTTGGTACTCGAGTTACTCACATTAGAAGAGCTTTCAGTTGGTTTTGTGGTCGAATCAGAAGGCTTAGTCGTGCTGCTGTAGGGACGAGAGCTACTCGACGACTTGGTAGAGCTCGAGGACTTTATGCTGGAAGTCGTAGGGTAGTAGGGGCGTGATGGCCTGTACGGGTTGTAGGGGTTGTAAGGGTTGTACCCGTAATTGGGTCGGTTGCCATTTACGTATTGAGGTCTGGCCTCATCTAAACTGGCAAGAAGGAACGGTAATAATAAACTGATAGTCTTCATATCAACTAAGGAACTATATCAAATAGTAAGTATAAGATAATTTTTTTAGCTTTCCAACTCATTTCTTATATACGTCTTTACCAAGTGCTTTGTACGTGGCTTACTTGCCTAGTTGCTTTTACTTTGCCCTTGGAAGCTTTTCGCATTACTTTTTGCTGTACAAGTGGCATAATTTTGATAATTGAACGCAACTAATTAACTTCCTAATTGGGATGTCTCAAAATTGATGTCGGTTCATTAAAGCTGCTTGAACTATGCCAACTTAGGAAATCTACTTTATAAAGTATGTATTAACAATACCTTATCTGTTTCTGTTCAACGATGCTAAGCCTTTAAAGCCATTAGACTTATGGCCTTTTTCCTATCAAATGTCGGAAGATCGTTGTCCTTGCCATATAATGGGCTTTAGTTACTTGCTTTAATTACTTTGGCTAAAAGGTGTAAAGGAAAGAACTGGAATCGAGATTGTTTTGGAAGTATCAAATGTGTGTCGGATGCCGTAATCCCTTGGTTAGATGTACATTTAACGTATTTGATGGTATAATAGACTCGAAGTATGGAGTAATGATGTTCCCCACTATTGGGCTACAGTATGAATCTTTTTCATTACAACTATCTCAGCTATTTTTAATATGCAACACCATGCCTTTATATGAAATTAGATCAGCTATACCAATTCTGCTATCTACTGTAGCCAGACCTATTAGGTACTTTGCAATATACTATCAGCTTCAATTATACAAGATATCATTGAAATGCTACGTTGCCTCCCTTATCTAAGGAATAAAAAAACTCATATTCTCTCCCTTTCTCTGCTCTATATTTCAACTACATTTAGCATTCATACTTATATTCTTTATGTACCTTGAAAGTAGACTATTTCTGGATACCGTCATAGTGCATTTAGATATTTTCCATCGCCTCTATATTTAGAGATAAGCAAGCAAGAGATATTGGATCATTTCCAACCATTAATGATAGTATAAACATTTACTTGATTTATAATTAATTTTGCAGGGAAACTTCAGTGGTAGCAAATTTTTATCGAATGTGTTTGCTTTTTTATTGTCTTCATTCGGATTTGCTCTCCACTTTCATCCAATATACTTGTTATAAAGTGTAAGTTGAAGTCGAATAGATGGAGCATTTTATGTAAATGTCCATGTTTTACAAAAAAATTTGCTATACACATAATGATAAATATTTTATAGACTACATAGATATAGCTAATCGCACTATGAAAGTTGAAAATCCTTCCTATTCTTCGAACTTATTGCTTGCTTACTGGATTCCTGCAACCAACAAAGTTTTAAGTTGGTTAGAATGCTACCACCAGCAAAATAAGTAAAAAGTAGTCTATACACCCATATTCTATACCAAAGCATTTTAGCGTATCTCTACCAAGTATAACTGCATACCATTTATGCCATTTTTGAATGGGTTGATAACGAGATAGCTGTACAGTCAGCAAAGACTATTTTAGATCAGTATAGGTAGTAACCACGTGTAAAACTAAAAGATACATTCATGTAGGAAGTTTTTAATAGCTAATCACATTACATTTTGTAAAATATATTAACTCGCCTTATTTTTCAGCCTCAATACATTTTTTAACAAACTAGTTTCTATACCCTTAACCTTATCTTGAAATATGCTGTAGTGGACTCATCCTAGCCTTACCGAATCTAATAGCTAGGTAACTGCTCATCATGCCTTGCTAACCTTTGGCTTAAGTACCTAATAGAATCTATAACTTCAGCATGTTATATATTGCAAAGTAGACTAGCTGTTGACATTAGTATCAAATCTACCAGTTTAAACTAACTCAACTCTATCTCGCAACCCAACAACTTCAAATCTATTAAATTTTCCCATCAAACTTTGTACAAGTCGCTATCAATTAAACTTAAAATCTGTAAATATAAATCTTATCTATTCCGATATATACATAAATTCAAATCGTCCCGAACTTATAAATTTAACTTTGGCAGCTTCCCCTACCTATATCGATAAATAACTTGTTTGATCAAAGCATTTTATATAGCTAGTCCTAGATTTACCTAACATTAAATATAGACTGTTTGAATTGTTCTAAATAACGGTGATAAAGCATGTATACCCCCGTATTTAAGAGGAATCATAGTTGTATTTGATTTTTTGGATCAAATCTAACTTAAGATTATATTTGATACTGAATTGTAAAAAAGTGCCAACTGTAATTTGATATTTATACTGCAATTTTTATAGCAAAACATACCAGAAATAAGTGTTGCAGTTGATGTAAACTAAGATGCATAGACTACTATTACTTTTAAAATTTAGGTTAGCAATACCTTTTAGAAACCTTTTCTTAGTAAAAACTATCTAACATTAAGTTTTATTATCAATATCTAAATAAATACTATAGAATAAAAGATAAGAATTTAATATATTTATATTTATTTTAAAAAAAGTAGCCAAGTTTAGATATTATTTAATTTACATTAACTGTATAGATATTATAAACTTTAATTAGTAATTAAATTTAGTTTTATAATACTATTAAAAACTTTATTAATATATTAGTACAAGTAATTTGTTAGTCGGCTCCAGAAATTTAACTATTTCCAACATTAATTTAAAGTATTTCCACTTTTCAAATTGAAATTGCTAATTTTCAATTTTCAATTTTTAGTTTTCAAGTCTCAAATTTCACCCTACATTCCTAAATTTATAATTTCAAACGTTAAATTTACAATTATAAAACTTGGAAAATGTTGAAATTTATAGTAAAACTGGTGTAAATTATTTTGGATTTGCAAAGATCAGATTCAACTTGGAAATTTTTACTTGTATGAAATATATTTATACATCCAAATAATCTTTAAGTAAAGCTTCATTATAAATTATAGCCCATTAGGTATAAAAGCTGAAGTGCAAGCAGTTATAGGAAAACTATAATATAGTAGAGAACATTAAGTCAAACAATTATTTATTTTCAATTCAAAATTTAAACAGAACATTCGAAGTATATACTTCATATGGGAGAGCGGTTAATATACCAAGCTATCCTTTTACAGGAGAACTTGAGTAAGATGGTAAGATCAACTTTTAAAAACATTTTGCAGAGATAATTAGTTAAGGGAACAGTTATTATGGGAAGCCATAATCATCTTTAAATTGACAATCTCTTCTTTAAGGTCCAATATCAAGTTATTCAACATTTGGTTATTAGCTTCAGTAGTTTGGATCTCCAGTTCCTTAGCTTTGACCCAATCCTTCTTCTTCTGACGTAGCTTGGCGGCGGCATCACGGTTACGGGCTAAGTAAGTAGCCCTAGACTTGTTTTTGAGGTTAAGTTTAGAAGGATTGAGTTTGAGGTCGAACTGAGTAGAAAAGGTAGGAGAAGGTTTAGTGGCCAGGTGGGTAGTGAAGCTAGCGTCGAAAGGATTGAGTTCGTAGTCACTGCTACGCCAGTTAGGCAACATCTGGGGCAAAGTGTTGAAGTTAGAGGTACAGGTTGAGTCGAGGGAAGGCAGCCTACTTCTTTGGAACTTATCAGCAGTCCTCAAATCAAACTGAGTTGTAGTTGAAAAGACGTCGTCGAATTGGTTGGAACCAAACTCGGTACTGGGCTCGGTACTAAGAATTTGGTAGTTTAAATTGGCAAAAGAATCCTCAACACTATTGTTTAGGTTGACATTCTGTAGTGGGTAGCTGAAGGCCAAGTTGGTATTGACTGGGTACTCCATTTGCATTTAAGATACTGAATGAGAAATGAGAAATACAAAATGTAGATTTAAATCATTTTGGATTTTGGTCCAAGGGCCTATTTATATGTCTTTGTTTTACATAACATTTGTAGGTTATGGTTTTCGCAATCCCGTTATCAGTTTAGCTGGCCATATCTAAATTGGGACGAGGTTAACTTGTCCATTTTGTAAAAAGCTTCGATTACGATCTCATATTGAAATTTCGATCCCTAGCTCCTTGTCATGTATGGTTTGGACGAATGGGTATGCTTTATTAGAAAGATCGAAGCACTTGCCATCTAAGATGCAAGTCCCTCGATTTAAACTCAGTTGGATGCAGGTGCTCTTGTTAGCTTACATCTACCTGCAGCCGCTAAATGCTGATAGGATGTAGGTTTTGAGTTGTACCAACTGCTCTCTAATATCATAATGGTTTAAAGTTGCTTTTATCGAGATATAGCCCAATAGTATCGTATGAAAACGCTGCGAGTTAGGCTATTTTTACTTTATTTGAGGTAAAGACGATGGGGTACTAATGTAACCTACCCCTTCTATCCCAAGTCATCGAATGAACTTCTTAGGTTGTATCGTGGATGTAATGATATCACCCTACATGTCCACCTCATTTCAATAGCCCTTTAAGAAGTCGTCCGAAGAAATAAAAGTTATTGGAATGGATTCACGGAATTTTGCGCCAACCCAAATAGGCCAAGTTATACTATTATTGGACAACTTGTCCAAACTTGGATCAATTTAAAGATTTTCTTGAACAACTTCTTTGAGCCTGATAATGAGGACATGATGTCAACGTACTTATAATATATGGAGTTGGATAAACATGAGGCTAGTTATATTTGCTTCACAACGTATGTTGGGTCCCTAGATCCAGCACTAGAATGTTCTACAACCTTTGCTATCGATATTTACTTTTTGAGTATTATACAATATTGTTCAAAAGAGATCGTATAGTTACCGATTTGTACAACTCCGACAACTGGATCGAAGATTTATATCAATCGTAAATGAAAAATGATTTATGGTGTTAGAAAAGACTATATACTTTCAAGTAGATATCACGACAATTCCTTGTTGTAATAAACTAAATTGGATTCAAGACGCAGTTATTTAGAAATTTACTATTTTTGGAAAGGTAGGCGAACATAAGCAAAAAAGATATAAGTTAGTTTGGGTTTTAGTTTACTGCTAGCTTTTGGAATCCAATGTCTGCACTGGATTGGATACAAGGTCGGAAAGCGGCGAGACCTATAGTTGGCAACTGGAATGAGGTGATAGCCAGCAACTAAAGATTTATAATGTATAAAGCATAGCATTCTGCTCCATTTAATATCCTACAAGATATAACATATCTAATACCAGCAAAACTAAAGTAAGGATAGGAATTAAAAGCCTTAATAATATATATCTCAGTTACAAGAGGTATGTACAAATGTAGCTCTGGTATTAGCCCATGTAATCAATACAGCCTATCGCTTCACTAACGTCACCTACTTGAACTATCTTTGACAAGAAGCGCCGACGACAAAAGCTGCAAGAAACCAATGGCAATAGCAACTTTATTTCAGAATTAAAGTCAAGCCTTAACTCTATATTCTACACCTTCACACCAACACTATCGTAAAAAAAACTTAATTATACCCAATTTAAAGGGAATTGAGGGAAAGTACTCTTCCAATGGAGTACATATAAATCAACACTTCAATAGTTGACGAGCTGAACTCCAACCAACTAAATCTGAATTGCCTCCCTTTATCTGCAAGTATCCACCTCAAGGACCGGGGTTTGAAATTGTTAAAATTTCGCACCTTAGCACCTTATATATCCAACTTATATAAGCTCACTGACTTTGAAATACAAAATTGGAATAATTTACGAAGGTTTATCCTAATCCATGATTTCAAAGTATATTGGATTGGTTAGAATTTGCAACAACTTCGCTGTATGCAGGCTTAAATTACCAGACCTTGAGATCTGAACCCAAACTATTTATTTTTCGATCTCAACCATGTAAAAGTTAGTATTAGATCCCTCATATTGAGTCGACAGCCTATTATATAAGTTTGTTTCAATATCTTAGATCGAACATCAAGCTGTTTATTCGATCCTTTTTTGGAATAGTATAAAAGTCTTCAAGTTACCTTTCACCTTCCTCTTTACAAGCAATATGAACTTTCAGCCACTTTACAATATGTCAACCACTATGGCCAGCTACCAGGCCTTCCAAAACCAATGTGAGATCCAGTACTTTGGATTTCCAATTACCTTTGCTTCAACTTTACAGCCACTACCTTATAGCGACTTTGATTCTTTGGCTATAATAGATCGAAACCAAAGTAGCAGCCTTATGCTCAATCCCATGAATCACCGTCACAACCAGAAGCTTTATAACGAGATGGCCTTTAATATCAACTCGTTGAACCCTTCACCAACAACAACGACGACTACCGAAGTCCTCAGTTCTTCACCTCAAGCTGAACCTCAAGTCCTCGAAGAACCCATCTCCAAACCTACTACCCATACCAGGAGTTATCAGTCTCGAAGCAGGTTGACCAAGAAGGAATTACTACAAAAGAATAGGTCGGCCGCTGCCAAATGTCGTGAACGTAAGAAGGATTGGATCAACACCAAGACTGAAGAGATAGTAAGGAGTGAACGAGAACACATTCTATTGACGAACCAAATTCTTGCTTTGAAGGAGGAGATGGTAGATCTCAGGATGATTTTAGCCTCTCACCGAGGTTGCAAGCTAGGCTAACTGAATGTATTTATTATTTTATAAAAGTAGTTGCAGTATTGGTTCGTTTAATTAAAGCATATAGGGATTTCTGCCCTTAGTTGTAGGGTTAGGGTAGAGGACTTCACATAGCTATGTATTAAAGTTTAGGTATTTATCTACGTTCCATCGTTTAGTTTACATTTTACTGTTGCCATTGTTTAGTTTTCATTTATTCTCGATTATATAGCTCCTTTATATATAGGATATCCAACCCTTCACTACGAAATAAGTTTGTCAACCAGTATTCGTCAGATGTTGAAAAGAGATATAAGTCTTTCAATAAGAAAGTAGAGGTATAGCACTATACGAGATCCTTATACAATTTATTCATTCTATCCCTCGTTTAAAATAGCCTTCAATAAACTCTGGATAATTTTCAACTACTTTATAGAAAGTATAAATGTGTTTATAACTTTTATGAACTAAACAGGACGATGGAACTTATATCAAGTTTAGTTTAAGGGTAAAACTACCAAGTGGTTCTTGTAGTAATTAAGCAAAACTGGTTTTATAAAATGATATATAGGATGTATATCAGTAAATAGGGATTCTATATTTTTAGTTGAAGGGTGTCTAATAGTATCAATTTGACTTTTGAATATCGCTACCAAGACAGTATTTCTAATCGGTTACCTACTTTCAAGACAAGCTTTTAGCGCCGATTAGTTTTAGTATAACAAGACTATTGTAAAACCGAATTGGATAGTTGAGCTAGGCCTTTTTTCAAGTGTTTCAGAGTTTCTATAGTTACTTTAGCTTTTCCTAAAACTATATTCATAAGTTGTAGTTTCAATCAGCTAATATGATTTCGTTGTAGAGACAACTTTACAATGCTAAGTTTCTAAAAGTTTCATTATGACAGGTATGATTCAACATTATATAGTAGCTGTTTAACTATTCGATTATAGTTGTAATGGGAAGGCTGCATAAATGCGATATGGATGTTTACTAGCAAATAGAATAGGTTCAACTTTACTCGTTCATTATTGGTTGATTTTGCAGCTACTCCTACCTATTATCTAATAGAGACAAGAGATTCACATAGAGCTGATAGCAATTTGACAACTTTAACAAAACTAAAATGAAAGTTTCAATCTCCATCAAATCGAAAGGTTTACCAAGGTCGGAAGTTTTAGGCAGTCAAATTCCAACTTTAGAATTCGATAACTTCAAGAAAGCCCTCCATATCCCTTCAATTCAAAATAGAGTAAATAGAAAATGAACAATCCAAGATCAGTATTATATGGATGGTAACTAACTAAATATTTCTTATAAACTAACTTTTCCTTCCAAGGGTAACTTTGACAGCTGGTAACCTAATTTAATTATTTCAAGCCATTTATATTTTCAACCTTATTTATATCTATGCTTATTAGCGGGTGCAATTGCTTACTATATCGCCAAGAAGGAGATAGATGCTCGACGTAAGCAGTATGATTCCAAGCAGGAGAAACTGACATGTAAATATTGCTTTATTCTTATATTTTAATATGATAAATGCAGGGCAAGAGAAAGTTGCTCGTGATGAGCAGCAAAGGTTGTTGTTGGAGAGTAAGGCTAATATCGATACCAAAGTTTATACTGGGTTCAAAGATAACCCTGGATCGACAAGTAAATAACTTAATAAACGTTCTGTTTTAATATAAATGCATTTTGGTATTTAAATGAATTGTAAAAAAGTAAACGCTACAGCACTGTGAATTATTGTCTTTAACAATAGAATCATTATTCAAACTAAGTAGAGCTAGCCGCCTCATTTCTACTAGTCAATACCTTGTCGATGAGACCGAACTCCAAAGCCTCTTCAGGGGTCATAAAATAATCGCGTTCCACAGCTTTCTCTACAAAACAGTTAGTTACTTGATTCTATATACACTAAAATATCAACTTACCAACAGTTTCAATATCGGAGATCCCAGTATGCTTCTGATATAGCTTATTAAGCCGCTCACGAACCCTTAGGATCTCTCTAGCATGAATGGCAATGTCACTAGCTTGCCCGGAAGCTCCACCTGAAGGTTGGTGTACCATTATGCTGGCGTTGGGAAGGCAGAACCTTTTACCGGGCGCACCTAATTAAAAAATCCAGCAATCAATAAAAACCAAATACAAGTATTAAAAAGGTACCAGCAGCTAATAACAACGACCCCATCGAACAAGCTTGACCGTTACACAAAGTTGAGACAGGGGATTGGATGTACTAACATAAATCAATTTCAAACATTTCATTTGATATACGTACCTGCATCTACATTTCTTAATTAGCATAATTAAAAAGATATACTATACTGTATCGTAGATAGCTAGACCAGCAGTAACAGACCCTCCTGGCGAATTTATATATAAACTGATGGGTTTCTCGGGGTTTTCTGCTTCTAAGAATAGTAGTTGGGCAACGATAACAGAGGCTAACCCATCATGGACCTAGTCAAGATAAACGAATTTAGAAATTAAAAATTCCAAGAAAATAGAATTATGAATTACATGCCCACTTAACATAACAATGCGTTCCTTTAACAACCTGGAGTAGATGTCGTAACTACGTTCCCCTCGTGCCTTAAATTTATAGATTAAAAACTAATAAAGATTAAATTACCGTTTGTTCGACTACGAAAGGAATGAGTTCACTACTGAAAGGTCGACTCGTTAACTTGGTATACGACAAGTTTCTTTTAACTAGGCTCTTGATAAAATTAGGTAGCATCTCTAAACTGTATAGCCTTTAGCCTTAAAACTCAAGTTTGTTATAGTAGCTTTCTAAACTTATGTGACGTATATTCTATTTAAGTGTGTTGGAATTGATCCAACAATTCAACTTTCATTGAGAAATTTCTAGGTTTGGTGGTTGGATAGATTGCTACAATTACTGGCAAGTTCTATTAGCTGAGGTTGGCAAGAATTTTTTTAAAATTTCAGAAAAGATGGCGGATGGTATAACAAAAGGTATCCTTTATTTGTAGATAGACTAAGAACTGTTGACAGCTCCTAAAAATTAAAATGAATTATATGTAAACTATAGTATACTATAATTATTATCAAATTTGACATAATTTAAAGTATCTTAATAATACGCTATATAGCTTTTGGTAAAAGCATCAAAGGTCCTTTACATACTCGAAGTAATCGATATCCTCCAAGTCGGACTGGGCTTCCAAATCCCTAAACTTTTTACCAACTTGACTATTGATGGCTAGAGCATTTAAATTTGCTCCATTTTCGGCATCGACATCCATTTCATCGTTTAAATCAATTATTTTTACCTTTTCATCCACCTGACAAAATTGCAACTCCACCTGCACCATCTCATCGGCCTTGAGAGGTGGAAGCTGAGGCAAAGATTTAAAAGCCTCCCACATATCGAGCTTGGAATCAACACTCTTATTTTCCTTGTCATTTGAACGCTGTACGATAGATTCGGTTTCCTTGTTGACTTTGATAAGAAGCATTCGGAACAGCTTACAGATCCAAGGGCTTTTATGGTACTGGAAGGACCGGATAGCTTCTTTTATCTGCTCATCCCTAGTTGATGGAGTGCTATCTTCAGTATCAATCTTTGACTTGGTGATGAACTTTAAGAAGACTGATATCCTAGACTTGGGTTTGTTGAGTCGGTTCGGATGGATTCTGGCGTTGTGCATAAAGGCTTCGGGGTCCTTCAAAGCCTCACTTATCTCCATACCGATAACAGCTAGGGCGCTCATCAAAGCTGGGTCAAAGAAGAATCCTATTAGGTTTAACAGTCCCGACAAATCTAGCTGGGTGTTAATAAGATTACAGTAGGTAAAGCTTACTTGTACAAACGACATCCCAAATTGAAGCCCAAAACGGACATTCTCTAGTAATCTCTTCGAAGAACAGGCCTAGGACACACCCAGAAGATGTTACAATTGGGATTAAGCAATATAGGCAACTACATGAACATTAGTACGTTTAACAAAAATATGCTACATTCGATTTATAAGTAAAGATAAGTTATCTTTAGTAACCTTGATACGTTTTTGATAGATGGGTTGCTGGTTCGTGTTGGTTATCGAGCATTTAGATCCAGAAGGCAGGGTAGGTAAAGATAGATCCTTGAAATCCTTACTACGCTCCTTGACGGCCAAGATGACTAGAATAGCTATTACTAAGCAATAGATGGGGCAGAAGAAGTTCCAGAACTGAAAACCAGCCCACACCGTTAAGTGGGGTAGATGTGGTACTTCATCACTCGTCAGCCTATAGAAACATATACCTGAGACCGGATCGGGACCGAATATTCCACAAACCTGAAGTATAACTGTTACTAATAAGGGGTGACCGACCCCGATGAACCAATACATAGGTTCCCACCACCACCTCTTAACCATCCTATGTAACATCACCAGTTGTAAGTTTAAAGCTATGGCAACCGTCAACATGATATGACTTAAGAGGACGAAATGGATAAACACAGCTGAAAGTTGACAAGCCACACCTTCTTCGTTGAATTGCAGGTAGAGAATCATCATAGCGAACCCGCGAAGGATGTCAACTATGGATATAGCAGCACATAATCTAAGGGAAACTCGGTCGATGAGTTTGTTGTTGTATATTCCTATATTTTTTGAATCAATAGCATGGCGTTAAAGCTGGTTACTTATAAAGCCCATTATTACCAAGACGCCTAGAGCTGAGGCTATGGATATCGAAGATAGTAGGTAGTTCAAAGTGGTTAGTACCATCATGGGAGATCCTATCCAACCAACTTCGCCAGCTACTGGGACGTGATCCGGGTTACTGCTTTGCTCAATCATAGTTAAACTTATATGCAACTTTTGATGAAAAAATGTATTTGGGATTTATATGTCTCCATATAATTAAATTAATGTATACTTAAATCAGTATAAAAGCATGAAGCAGCATTACAAGTCTTTAATAAAATATTAGCCGAGTTGCTGTGGGGATTACTATCGACATCTAGTCCTATCTAATTTATGCTCATTTCTTAATAAAATGGAGGTATCCTATCATTACTTTTCCGTCAAAGATATCTATGGAATATGATATGGATAGATACTAATAGCTTTGATTAACTATATGTGGTACAGAATGTTGAAACATTAAGACAAAAGATGTATACCTATACACCCTTCTAAAATACCCGTCTTCAAAAATTTACGAGCTTACTAACCTAAACGAGGGTGTACCATTTTGATTTGGGTTCAAGTGCAGGTAAGGGGTTCGGCAATCGACTTCCTATCGTAGTAAAGCTGGTGCAAGTACTACAGGTTTTGAAGTGTGGGGATGTAGGGGATTTGAGTGTTGTGATGCTAGTTAGTAGCCTTATAGGGAATAGTAACAGGCAATTTAGTTCGGGTAAAGGTAAATGGGCTTTTTCCAATTAATATAAAGTAAATTTTCGCTAAAGGTTATAGATATACCATTAAATAAATGTAAAACTGCTTAAAAGTTAAAGGTATATACGATTTAATTGGCTTTATTCTAACGAAATTAACCAATTTCTCCATCCCAAATTTATTGTATAATAATAAAATATAAGTCCTGGCGTTAGTTACATTTAATTTGGAATAAGGAAGGAAATAAATTTGGCTTGCTAAAATTGATTTAATGACGTAAATTCCAATTCAATACTGAAAGAAACCTCAAAACCCATATCACATAAAATTCAACTCTTATCCAAGCTAAGTCATCAAACAACTGATCCGTGTTGAAAGATAACCATGCAAACCAACGGTAAATGCAACTTTCTAATTCTAAAAAAGTACAGTTTATATACATATAAAGTCTAAGAATTTATACATTCATTATACCTTCTTAAATTTTAGTTTAACCGTACATATTAAACTGCTAGCTTCATGGCTATTACTTTCTATTTTAATAGTTTTAGATGGCTAAGTTGACAATTATATAGTCACCACCTATACAGTACCTGTGCCTAGCTCAAGTTCTGTTTCGAAGTTCTGTCCCAGTTGTTCTAGTAAGTTTAAATTTTTGTGGCTGAGCTTTGAAAAGAAGATTGAGTTCTGTACAAATATGGAGGTAAATTTACTTTTATTCTGGCTATTTATTTAAATGTAGTGTAAGTATCCATTTAATCGGAAAACTGTAAACAAAAGTGTAATTCATCTGAAGGAACCAGTTACTTTGGTCAAACCTTCTAGTTACATCAACTTTAAAGCTTACAGCGATACCAGCTTAATAACTTTGGATAAGAAGTGTGAAATCGATAGCAAAGTTACCTCCATGTTCAACATCGACTTGCCGGAAGGTTTTTTCAATCCTAACTCATTGCCACCGCCTTACAATGAAAATAGCTTACCACTCAACGATAGGATTCATACCTTTTTGGAGAGTTCAGCTTTGAAACAGGTAGCTCAATACTTGAAAGTGGACAAGGAACCAAAAGTTAGTGTTAGAAGGGAGAATACTTTAACAACGTCTATAAACTCAATTAAAACATTACCTAAACTAGCTATTGAGAAAGGTGGGTCGGTCAATTCCACTCAAAGTAAAGTTCTCCAAAGCCATGTAAACCATAAAAGCAATCAAACTAAATCTTCTGAAAATCTTGCCAAGTCTCGAATTGTACGACAACTGCTCAATAAAGCTCGAAAGCCTAATCGTAAAATTCGATATATCAACGGTAATTGTACAACGAACAGTCAGTCAAGAGTCTATCCAAGATTTAAAAGAAGCTCCCGAATCTTTAAGAGGAGTAGGATTTCTAGGAAAGTGGCACCGAGCCCGGCCTTTGTTCTAAACAAGTCTAAAGGATACCTCCCTACAAGTTTGAACTTCGACCCTAATGTTAGGCCTTCTAGACCCGAGCCTATTACCTTCTCATTTGACTTGTCTTCTGTTAGTCGGTAGCGCATCCTTATATAAATTAAGACCTTACTCTTTGCTATGCTGCACTATTTAGCTGTACTGTTATTTAACCTTTGTTTTTTCAAGTTGAATTTTATCAACCCATTTATTTAGTTTTTTGAACACATGATGGAATTCAAAATAACTGATAGCTATTGTGTAATCTACATGGGATATAGTACATTTCGAAACTATGTATAGATATAAACAGTTTCTTTGAAAATCTAGCAAGCTTTATCCAATCCAATTTATGACGTTAGAATCCCAGCTACTAAAATCGGAACTTGAAAGGGAACTTCAACCCTCCATAAGTTTACAAGAGTTCAATTCGGAAGTATGGAGGCAACGACTCTGACCCAAAATCTGAACAAGGCCTCAATATCCGACTACAGCAAATTAAAGGTTCTAGTAGTTCCTATAGGTACCTTGGAACGCCGACAATTTTTCCAGCATCTCAACCTACTCAACTTCTACTCGACCATCGATATAAGTCAGCTTTTGGAATCTTCAAGGAATGACGTTCGACTTCTCAAGTTAGCCAACACCGACAAGTTGTTTTTGCAGGGGCGTATCCACCTGAATTTAGTTACTGAATTCAACAAGAGTCATCAACCCTTGGAAAGTTTTCAAAAATTTCGTAAGGTGGTTGCAGTAGTTGGTATAATGGATAGTGATCAATGTGACGACGTAGATAAAGCTTACGACAGTTTTTTGGAATTGACTGATAGGTTCGAAGGTTTAGTGACCAGGACTTGCTTAATGTTTCAGGGCCCGACCCGGAGTTTTACAAGTAGGGGTAGGGAGGGTTTGGTACCAGTACCTAAGGGGAGTGACATGACTTTTTACCTCAAGCTTTCCATGTACGAGTTGGCCACTAGTCTTCTAGTCAACTGTTGCTTCCAGGTATTATATTTTTAATGTGCGATGTTTATTTTTTTGTGTTTAGGCCGATCAAATTTTGGCATCGGATCCAACTTTGATAACCAATGCAAATTTGAGTACTACCCAACCACCATCCCCCACATTCAGTTTAAGTTCAAATGGAAGTGGCACTAATCTAGCTAGTTTGAATCACCGCAAGACTATATCCTTCTCCACCGATTTTTCGGCAAAGGTACTCGATTTAGCCTCGTCAGTAGGCATCGGTAATGAGGGGAAGCTACGTCGTCAGCTGCTAGGTCGGCAACTCAAGTTAGTTGCAGATCTCTATCTACTTTCGGGAAGGTACCCCGATGCAGCCAAATTGTAAGTTTATAAAATTAGAGCTTTATTAACGATTTTAGATACATGCGCGCCATCGATACCTGTCGAAACAACAATGATATCCTGTTCTATGTCTGTAGTTTGGAAGGATACTACTGTGCTTTACTTCTCATATCCTCAATAAATGGTAGCTTGCAAGGGCTATGCAACTATGTGGGAAACCCCGATGATATTTTGAATGCCTTGGCTGAGAGCTACCACCGGGAAATTATCAAGCTGTACGAGGATACCGACTACCCGCTACTTGCTGTTGAGAGTTACTTGAAACTGGCTAAACTTATGGTCGTCATCTACAAGCTACCCAACCCCAACCAGTTCAACGTGGCGGTTGATATACTGCTGTCTGATGATTTTCAGGCCTTGAGCTCGGATTCGGTTATGGATACAGTGGGTACAGCTTCGGAACAAGGTGGAGGTGGGCTGGCACCCACCATACGTAAGAAGGTGAGTCGAGCCGACATAACAGCCTGGATCATGGCAGCCTTCCAACCGGCTACCACCTACCTAGCTTTACCGGACAAGGTAGCGGTCTACAACTCGATGGCCGCCCTCTTTGGTACCTTGGGCTACAAGCGTAAACAGGCCTTCTTCCTGAGACAATCAACAGTACTGCTATTTCCAACCCTAGCCACCCAAACCGCCAACCGGGAGACCAAGTTACTGAGGGAGTCCGACCTGACGATACGAGCCGCTTTGACCAAGATTGGTGTAGGATACGGGATCTACCTCGATAATGAATATAACTTACAGAATATGCCAAGTACAGTTGGTTGGGTTGACCTACAAAAGTACGTGTACAGAGATTGTATCGCCCTGACCGAAGCTTTTACCGGTAAATTTTATTTCGCAACTACTAATAAGCTTAAGACTACAACCGTATGGCCCAATACCTGGTCCACATGCTGGTCAAATTATACCCCCATCTGACGAAGGGGGAGCAGGAGGAGGTAGTACGCACGTTAAGTTATCTTAACAACCACCACAAGATCGATGACGTGATCACCAAACCCTACTTCCGCAGAGCTGAGCAGGAGGGTACCTTGAATGAAAACTACGCAGTTATCGAGCTGCAGCACAGGTTCCCAAAGTTGGTGAAATCGATAGATTTTAAACTAGAGTCGGGTGCCGAGTTCTTCCCTACGCACTTTGAGCAACTTAAGAAGGAGATCGGTGAAGACATGTCGAGTTCTGCTGCTACTACCTCCTACGTCAAGGTTCGACGAACTACCAACCCAGTACTCATCGTAAAGTATATTTTTAAGGTGAAACACTAATTTTTTAGAATTTGGCCGTTATTGACGAACCCATCCACCTAAGTTTCACCATAAGTAACCCTCTTAGGATTCCACTTCCTATCGACAAAATACAGCTAATGTAATTTTAAACTTTGCAATACTATTAATTAGGATTCTAGTACCGAAGGTGTCGACACCGAGGTTACCTTCGACCAGCTTGATTCAGGAACCGGTGCCATGGTACCCCCAAAGTCACAACTGGATCTGAGTCTAACGGTTACCCCCAAGGGTGAAGGTAGGCTTAAGGTGATCGGGATCGAGCTTAAACTGATAAGCTGCTTGTTGCACTACGTCAAACTGGAAAAGGCCGAAGTCCAGTCAGACAGGTAGCTAGCAATTCGATGCGTCTACTAAATTGAAATACAGCAAATCAGAGGTGAGTCAGGAACTCAACTTTGACATTTTACCGGCTCAGCCTACTTTGAAGTTAGCAGCGGCTTCTTTACCCCAGCCCTCGCTGATGGTTTACCAAGGCGAGAGGTAAATCAAATATGTGTATAAACTTGTAGTAACAGTTATAGAGTTCCGTTTACGCTGACATTACAGAACGTGGGATCGGTAGCCGTCGATCTCATAGAGATCCAGTTCGAATGTGAAGATTCCAACCCCACTTTGACCAATCGAAGTAGATTCAACAGCAGTGGAAATACCGACGAAGATAATTACGAGGCTGATCGGGCCGCCGCTATCCCACTGCTGACTTGGATCAACAAGCCCGACCGAGAGTTCAAGCTCGATGTAAATCAGAGCTTTACATTCAAGTTTGAAGTCTTTGGTAAGCTGGAATGCGCCAGTACCCAGGTCGCTGTACTGCTAAATTATGGATCCAAAACGCAGCTACGTGGTAAAGTTGGTGACAGTAGCAAGATCCAGGCTCGACGTAAAGTTTATCTCCTCAATTTAACAGTGCAACCTACAATCTCCCACGTCAAGTTGGAATTGGTAGATACGACCGACGCCAACCGTAACTTGTACCAACAGTTCTATGGGGATATTGATGCAGATCAGTTGGCAAATATAGCTGATAGATTCTGCGGCATGAATTTGCAACTCAAGAACCCCAGCCCGTCCCTCCTCAAGTTGAAATTAGACATAGCGCGCAGCAGCTGGGATACCAAATTGACCAATTTTGAATACACGGTAGCGATCCCAGCTTACGAAACCCGCAATTTATTGGTACCAGTACCTAAACTGGGACTGACTGGTCAGAAAATCAAACAACCCATCCCGTCAATCGGGGACAAACCGTTCCTAGTATCTAAGGCCTACGACGACCCGGTTCGACTGCAGCAGGAGTTAAAGCAGTTCTGGTTCAAGCACAAACTTTTGAAACTTTTCAATATATCCTTCGCCCTCGTTGACAGCGGTCGCAGCGGGCATCTGGACTTGGGTGGTATGATCCGACTGACTGCAGCTCAGGTAACTACCCTACAGCTACCTCCTGTACGTCTAAGTACGACTCTCATTGGGTATGACTCGGAGGCTGGATCGGATTACAAAACTAAGGTAGGGAGTCTAGTTAAGGTTCTAGTTACTGTCACCAACAACCAAGGTATATTTTTACTTTGTGAAAGAATAACCAAAAAATTTTGTAGACCGCACCATGATTCCTGTAATCAAATTGATCCCCTACCTCGACCATAGGAACCATCGCCATTTACCCCTTACCAGTAATGAGAATGAGATCAAAAACTTCCAAATCCAACCTAGCCCAGCTATAATCATCCTAAATACCAATGTTCGACTGCCTGCACCGGTAACTTTATATTCTTCTCTATAGTTGCTTAATTTTTTGCTAGGTGGAGCAGGATGGGGAACTTACGTTACAGTTCGATTTACTTATAAACGGTCTAGGTAGGTTCAAGCTGTTGGCCTGCTGCCAGGATTTGAATGTTGAGGAACATACAGAAGAAGAGAAGGATGCTACTGAAGATAGCACAATCAAGACTTTCTACGACTTACAGCCAGCTTGCTTAGTCGTCGAGTAGTTGGAAGAGTAATCACCGATATATTTTTAAGTGAGATTGAGTTGTAGGGAGTATTGCTATCCACCTTACTTTGGAATTGAATTTGAAGGTTACTTTGATAAATGAATCTTCTTTAAAGTTGGATTAAATTAATAGTTTGTAACTTGACGTGTCTTTTTTATGTTGGATTTAATATATAATAACTTATATACCAATTTTCATCTTTTAAACTGTTTTCGTTGTTTTTTAATATCACTATCATAGCATTTGATAATCCTCACTTACTTTAGGGTGCTTTGTCCATCATCTTAAATCTAAACTTATGAACTTTGGAATATATTCTCCTTGAAGCATCGTTTTCAGTTGTGATACTCCTTCCCCAGCCCTTAAGTAGCTATAGGTCCAACTTTGTTTTCCAATTTAAATTCTCACGCTTTTACTCCAAACTTTACAGATGGGGTTCCTAGACGAAACTTTGATTGTGAGACTCTTAACCAAGTGATTTGTATAATTTCATAAAGGATACTTGTTCCTTTAGCTTTAGTTAAGTAGCTGAGGACTGATATGTACGTCAAAGTTACTAGACTAAGAGGGTTACTAGTTGCTTAGAAAACTATTTTTAGTCAAGCCAAGTCAAATAGAAAATCTTGAAGGATCAACGAAACTAGATTTGCGTTGACTAGGCACGGTAAGCTTGAAGATTCAATCCAGATGCCTAGTTGGTAGTTTGCTTACCTGCCGTTGTATCGCCTACCAACTTCAACTAAATCTCAAATATACAGCTCAATTTAACATGGAAAATACTGTTTTGAAATTAAACTATATAATCAGCTTACTTTACACATTTTATTATATAAAACCATGCTGTTAAAGTACAGCTAGTAAAAGGAGCATTAAGCTTAAAAGTAACTTTGTTAAAGTGGGACATTTAATTGTTAAAGGACATAAAGTTTGTGATAGGAATAAAATAGTAGTGTCCATAATTTTGAAACCTTCAATGGGGGTCGTGGCACCAGATTAATTAGAAGGCACATAGGTGATATGAATCCGTCGAGGAAGCAGTTAGGGGATAAAGTCGCATGGTTCTAAAGAATAAAGATGGTATAAGCGTGGGATAAAATTGCTTCTAAACTTACGTAAAATGGAGCTAAAAATTATTAGGGGGCCAACCATAACGCTACAAGGGTCGAAAAACTAACAATATCATTAAAATACGGACGATGCCACACAAGTTACCTGATAAAATGCCAGCAACAACATAGATCAATTAATTAACAAAGATAAAAGACGGATACATGAATCAGGAGTTGAAAGGGTACAAAGTTAGGGACATTACGTTGCGGAGTTGTTGGCAATTATCAAGCACTACGCTTGACATTGATGTTCTTACGGATAAGGTTGAGATTGGGTTTAGGGAGCTGCATCTTTTTGCCAAGGCCGCGCTTGTTAAGGCGATTGGCCTTCTCGACGCGCTTCTTGATTTCCTTGACATTGATGACACGCTCCGGGTTGGTTGGTTGAGGGGCGGCTGTAGTGATAGCAGGCTCTTGGCTCGTGGCATAGCTTTCGAATTCGAGATTGGCCTGGGTGATGTGGGTGGTAGCGGTGGTGTTGATGGTCATTAAAGTAGCTAAAAGCTCCTCGTTACATTTGCTGTCAGTGGCATTGGCCAGGACTAAATTGGACTGGCTCAATGCGTAGTCCTTGTAGTCACCGGTTTCCTCCAGCTGGGTAGATTTGTCTTCAAAATAATCGCGTTCGATCTTGAAGCTCTCACGTTCGGAGTTAATGCGGTGGGCGATCTGATTGAGGTCGTAGTTCACTTTCTCGTAGTGGACGAGGGCACCGTGCATCTCGTTGAGTTCTTGGTCCTTCTTGTTGAGCATCTCAATCAAGTTGGAGTTCTCTCTAGTTAGTTTCTCCTTGGTCATCTTGAACTCGAGAGCCTGGTTGCGGTTCTCGATCTCCAGGTTCTTGAACTTTCGCTGGAGGTCTTCAAACTGCTTAGAGATTTCGTTATATTCGCTCTTCAAGGAGTTGTGTTCAAGAGCACTGACCTGGTCGACAGAACTGCTGGACTTGCTGGATGCGGAGTAACCTAAAGTGAGTTTAGAAGCTGCTTTTTAATGGGAGTTAAACATTCAAAATTGCAAGTGCATGCAACTGTGCTTACCATCGAAGGAGAAGTTTCTCAAAGAATTGTTGAGGGCGGACATTTCACGTGAACAGGACATGTTTACAAGTGGGTTGATGGTTGAAATAAGTTGAAATTGATCCAAATTAGAAGTAACGTATTAAACTCGAATAACTTTTAAAGAGGAAGGAAAACGTTCAAAATATGTTGACCTGATGACTGACAATAGAATTGGTATCGACAAAGTAATGCTAAAAGTCCGAGTTAGTATGGGGAACCAAAATAGGCTGTAGTTACAATACAAAATACTTAAATTGGCGTTAATTAGGAACTATTTGTCAGTTTACCAGACCAGCTAACAATAAACTTTCTTTCTTCTTTCGTATGAGTTGGATAGTCGCTTAAAAATCGAATGCAATTTCAATTCTTAGGCAAGAGAGAGTGTAAGTTGCCTGGAAGCCGCCGATTCTGCCTTTAGCTTAGGTTCCAACCTCCAATTGGCTACTCCTTCAATGAGGAGTGATAGCTGATGGTGCCTAACCTGAAACGATTGGCGCGGAGTAAATTGCCAACCTAACCATAAAATTTCATTTGAGATTGGGAATCCTTTGTTGAAAATTATCAAGGATAGAATTCCCTACCTGAAATTTGCCAAGCGACTAATAAATATATGGCTATTATAAATTTATAGGGCACTATATAAACTTTCTAACATCTTTCTCAACTTGGTGTACATGGAGGACAGAATAGCATCCTTATTTTTTCCTAAATAAGCGGGTAATCAAGGAGGAAAACTGCGGCTGGGTGATAATAAACGGGTTGAACTTGGCTTATATATCCTTTTAATTCACGGTATATCTTATTTCATCGATCTATTAATACCTGACAAGTTATTTGGTGGTTTTATTTTGCTCATAGACAAAACTCGAATATACATGTGTATATGGTGCGTATTAGTGATTACACTACTATAAGAGCTTTATCCTGAGGCATGTACTAGATAGGGCATCAAGCCAATAGATTCTATAATAGCTAACTACTATACGGCTTTTATTGACTCAGTATTAGATTTAATGCTCATCATAAAATGCAAACCTATATATAATTCTAACCCATTTACTTCAATACTTAACATAGCCTCCATATATCTCAGCTAAAACTGCTATCGATACGGTAAAAATTTGTATTTTTAAGCTTTGGATTTGTAGTACCCTCAACAATAGAAATCGAACAATAATACATCTCTTTTCCAATATATTGTGTTCTTTGTCTACTGCTATACAATATAGTGTAATGCATAGCAATCCTGCAATAATGCAAAGTACTTTAGCCTATGATGTTGTTATTAATTGAAAGGATGTATCGTTCTAATGCTACTAACCTCCTTGTTATGAACATCATCAGCATACTTTGAAATAGTAGCCATTTTATAAAAACCACTGTATATGTGTATATATCCAAATAATCTATTTTCCCAACAATGTTTTAACTATATGCTTGCAAACATGATAGATAGTTTAAAATCGAAAATACTGGAAACTTGTTTGGAATGAGATATATAACCATGACTTTTTAAATGAATACTTCTATAAACCTTTCCAAAGATATTTGACTAATTTCGGATAAATATAAACTTCAAAATACAATTTAGTTTGATATTAAATGACCAAGTGTATACCATCCATATTTAAGTTCATAGAGAATTTCCTTAATAATATCTATTATTTTAGAACAAACCAATACGATTAGCTTGAAATTTAATTCAAACTACAACTAAATTTAGCTATTGTCTTTATCTATTTATCAGCTATAATATTTTGCTAGATCTCGTCGATCACCATGCCACTCCAAGTGTAGTTGAAGTGAGTTTCATTTCATATAAACTAGAGTAATTTAGACTGATTGGACCTGTCGCTCAAAGAGTATAAACTGGGCTGCACATCTGTAGCAACTATTTTTCCAAGGTATAGCTTGAGAGATCTGTTTGACGGTATCGTTGCTTTTGTTTACCACAAAATGTACATCAAGCACCATCTTGAGTGCAGCTACAAAACGAGTAACTTTACCACTGGGGAATTATTCTATTTTATAAACTTTAATACATTTTGATGCATATAGCTTTGTCTTTGCTGCTAATATACTATTATACAAGTACTTTTTACTATTGAATGTACAAAAAATCAACTGGTCTCTCAAAATAAGGTTATATGCTCATTTAATTAATTAGATTAAGGTATCTATGCCAAATTTATACTATAGCATCAAAGCAATGTCGTCCATCCATTTAATAGGAAAGCACCATCAGGCACAAAGCAATACCGTACAGGTAGACATTGGTTTTATTCAATTCATTAAGGTACAATTCTACATTTTGCAGCATCCAGTATACCACCGCTTCAGTTTCATCCTGCCGATAAAATTACCATTTAAAACTTTTATGGAATACTACCCGTATAACGAAACAGAGCCGCATGCCTATATTACCGATAATCCATTTAAAATTAAAGCTGATGTCTATTTTTACTCTAATGGGATAGCAAATTCGCAAAAAACAATACCCCGAGACCAATAGCATTTCAGTTTGTATAAATTTACGATCATAGGTTTGGCAACATCCACTGTGATCTCGTTTACATTTTGCCATAAATTTATTTTACGATTATGCATGGCTTTCAAGATCGAGTTTCCACTAGTTGAATCGGTAGCGTGCAGCTAAAACTAACCAAAGTCTTCAATTGGCCATAAATTTAACCCATTATGTTTAGACGGAGGTGGATATACGTTGGGCAGAGTCTAGTTGCACCAATACAAAATCGAAACAGATAAACACATATGTTTTGGAATGAGTTCATAGTGAAATGAGTAATATAAAACATTAAATCATCCCAATGGGATGGCAGCACATTGGTTTTTACTCGATTTATATGCAGCCGTCTACAACAATCATTTACTGCAAAAGCTTGGTATTGGCGGAAGTTTGACACAAATAGAGACTAACTTGAATTTTCAAGCATTTTCTAAAATCATAATTATTTGAGGTTAGTTTCCACAAGTATATAAGGCTTGAATCTGAGCCTCAGTCAACCAACTTACAATTGAACTCAGTTGAGAACAAGTGATTTAAAATGGTCTCTTTAGAAAAACTACCTTCCGTTTTCGAAGCAAGCCCTTTGAAGAAGGACGACTCCCAGAACTTTACCATGGCTATATCAGATCCAAGTAACCTTATCTTCAACAATGTAACTTTGCCCCAGCCTACTATTACCGATGGAAACACCAAGACACCTCTCCTGACCGAAGAGCAGCAAATCCAACTATTGAGGAACTACAACGAACTGCTGATTGCTTACAACAATTTGGTGAACCAACGCTCCATGGACATCCTGAACAGTATCCAGTATCAAACCAACATCAACGAACTGGCTACTTTCAACGACCTACAGCAGCAGAAGCTTCTGACCGACCTCTACGTCAACAACTATATAGAGACCGAGCCTGAATCTTCTAGCTTCTCGTCCAGCACTGTCGACCTCAATAAGAAGAGCCCACTTACCCTTGACGATGAAAATCTACTCTTCACTTCCCCACAGGTGTACGGTGATGCCAGCCAACTTCCATTTACCTCCTCCGCCGTACCCACTATAGATTCCTTCTTCAACATAGAGACTTCACCTATAACACATGGCATCGATTCCACTTTACTATCCGACTTGCCTGGATTTGACAATTCTTTTATATCGGTCGATAACATACCAACCAAAATAGATCTGTCTATCAGTAAGCTTGCTACTATCGATGAATTCAAAAGTCAAACTCCTAAACTACCTAGTGCTTCCACGACCAAAGCTAAGCGTAGGTTCAGTAGCTCGGCGCTTCAGGAGTTGGACCCTAAGAAGCGCAATTTACTGGAACGCAATCGTTTAGCTGCTTTGAAATGCCGTAAGCGTAAGAAGAAGCAATTGGAGGATCAGCAAAATAACATCAAGAACTTTGAGTTGGAGAATATGCAATTGGATTCCAGTATCAAAGATCTTACTAACGAAATCTTCCAGTTGAAAGCTTTACTCTTCATGCACAAGTCCTGTCCCACCAGCAATGGTGAACAGTCGTGACATTCCATTTAAAATTTCCTTTCTCTTTCAATAAAGTCTGTTTTTGTCGTTCTAAACTTTGTCCATTTGTTTAGCTACTATAGAAACTCTACCTAATCGATCAAAACCTATAGTTTGCAAACCCTTTATAAAATTTTATAGATCCAGATTATAACAATCAGCTGAACTCTAAAACGTCATTCAAAAATTTTTGATCTTTCCATATCAAGTTTAACGGGTAAGACCTGGTACTTGGACCTGTGGAACTTGAAGTTGTCATAATTTGTCTTTATCTGCAAATAGTTTATCCAGCAATTATCACTTCCCTATCTGAACGTTGACTTTAATTTTATATAGAAGATCAGCAACGGCATTAATGTATTAAATTGCACCTAATATGCTATAGTCTGCTTGTTGGATATAGACTCGATAATCGTAGATTTATAAATGTCGAGTGACTGCTATTGTGTTTATAATTATTGTATAGTTTAAAGTTGGTTCTTATAAACATTATTTGGAAATTCAGTTTTAAATCAGACCTTTAATTCGGAATGAAATAGTAAGTTTCATTAGGTTCCAATTTACAAGGCATTTTCAATTTGAAATTTATTTAAAAACGGTTGTATAGACTGGAACATATGAAACAGCTACCTACTTCAACGAATATGTCTGAATAGCTCATAGAAGAACCTATATATGTATGCAGAGCTAGCGGTCTAAGATGGCATTACCTGACACTTTAAATTAAATTTGGCTAATTATAGGTTAAGGTCAGGTTTCATTGTAAGCTCTCTATATCATAACCCAGTATATGGCAAAGCTTTAACCCGCTTAGATCATAAAGATAAAAGGTACAGAAGCATTTCCGTAACTATAAAAATCGATGATGGGCAATATCTGACTTGCAGCAATTCGAAAATATAGTAGCATGATACGAGTCCCGGTACTACAGTTAAATTCCAAAAGTGGTAAAAACTATTAATGCTAAAAGTTAAGGTTTAATAAATGCAAAAAATATTGCTGGCATTGTACGAATTAGTATGCTTCATGTACCGATACCTTCACCTCACATATTAAAAGGAAATGTATTAGATTGTAAAGAGTAAAAGATATTACAAATATAATATTACTGAGTATAAAAATACCTAAATAGATACAAAGATGCATAGCGGAAACAAGCAACGATTTGGATATGTTTTCATCTCAAGAATAGAATAGAATTTGACGAATATGCAACAGATATGGGTATCGAGTTCAAGTAGATCGCATACTAAATAAAGTACTATCTAAAAGATACTAACTGACCTGAGTTACCAATTACTACCACTACAAATATATTTATTATTTTGCTGGCAAAAAGCCAGCCATCAAATCTAGATTAATTCAGCAAAGCAAATTTATCACCCACTGTACCTACAGACCATGATGCCCTTTGACTTTGGATGAATCCAGTTCCATCTTAGCCGACCTTGTCCCAAACTGTACGGCACGTTTCTTTTCCATACATACGTTGACAAACCCCAACTGCTTCATAACCAACCGCAGCAACATCTTATCACCTTGACCTTGACCTTGGCTGAGATCCATCTTCTGGGTAACGGGGAGCTTGCTCAAAAAGTTGATGACATCAAGGTCGAGGTAAGGGTACCGAATCTCTTTGGCATGATCAGCAGTTATGCGGTCATCGCGACCCAAGTTGCGCTGCGGTAGACGTCGCAAGTCCAACTGTAGTTCTTGCAAAAGGTTGGGGAGGCCCCCTTGTTCGAAAGCTTTGCGATGCCTGGAGTATCCACCCAGTTGTTCGTCGGCTCCTAGACCGGACAGTAGAACTTTGGCTGGGGTTGCATAAAAAGTCGCTTCCAACGTACCTCGACCCCGGCTAGCGAACCAAAAGGCTAAAGCTATGGACTATACAATATATTAGAATTTGAAGATCAAGACTAAAAGTACTTGATCCATGACGGTAAAGTTGGGATGCATAAGTTGGGTAATTCGCTCCTTGTGCTTCAACATCTCTTGGTATTCTATGTCTATAGTTATGAAATTGAAAGTTCGGTTGGGACATAGTCGCCTTGCGTTCGAAAAAGTTAATGTTGGATGTGATGTCGAATTTACCTCAGTTCTGCTAACGAATTTAGCCCGGTGATTCGATCAGGAACTTGGAATTTCTGACTGGTATCCATTTTGTTCTTCAGTACTCTTGGATTTTCAAAGGCTACGTTCAGCAGATCAATTTGGCAGTTTGGAGGGAGGTGCTGGGATGCCAAGTAAGCCAGTAGTGTACAGTCGATACCACCTGAAAATAGGATGGCAACTGGGCTGGAATCGAGTTTTAGGCTGTCTATGTGTGGTATTGTTTGGACCCTTAGTCGAACTGCCTCACTTATAAGCTCCAAAAAGGCATCCAAAGTGGTATGAGCAATCGGTAGGTTATCGCTTCCTTCCTCTGATAAAACCGAATTTAAAATTAAATAGTTGGGCAGTTGATCTACTACAGTATTCCTTGCTAACTTTATCACCTCAATTGGGTTGAAAAGGTCGATTTTGTACAGATAATCCGGCTCCACTTCTTGGATATCGAGTTCAGGATATAAACTACAGTCTTCGATGGGTGGCAACGAACTTAAAGTTAGACAAGAGTTGTAGAGCAGGCATAATAACGATCTTTTACCCAATCTATCCCTACCGTAATATAGACAGTTGGTTGATTTCTAATTGATAATTCCTGACATTTATATTGAAGCTTATTAAATATTTACCTTATAGTAAACGAAACTGTAAGGACCTTTGACTTTTCCATCCATAACCTCTATTATAGACTCATCATCGCTGCAATTATCCAAAATTAAACTTAAATTGTAACCATCGTTTTCATCTTCCTTTACCTAAAATGGTTCTAAATAGAATGAAAGCAAAAGCAACTTACTTCAATAGACCCACCAAACAACTCCCCGTTGAAGAGCAATAGATTACCATCTTCTGAAGCTATAGGTTGTTGCACCATGTTGTCACCTCTTAGATGTAAGACGTAGCCATAAAGCTTTAAAGAAAGCTGGTCGTTTAACTCTACCATACTATCTGCTTGATTATCAGGACCTTAATAAAAACATTCTATCAATTTAAATTTATAATTTCAAAATAGAGCTACCTCTTCGTTGTACATCTTCAATTAATTTATTGAGGAAGGGTAGTACTTGATTGGGAGGACCTAACGTCGTAATAATACCACACATCCCTTTGCACTGTCAAAAAGTTGGTGCTGCTCTTTATTCTTAATCAAGAAGTTTGAAATAGGAAATTCATTAACTTTTGAAATTCAAAAATTTCAAAAGCTTTTTTGGATTAGAATCGCAGAAAATGGGTAAAGACAAGAAGAACCAAAAACCGAAGGGCAAAAAGGTCAAGCATAAGGATCAAGGTGAAAGGATGAGCTATTTACTGGAGGCCTCAACTTTACTTGCCAATATGCACACGCAAAGCAATGGATTGTACTTACCAATTGCACGCTATTACAACAGCCAGGCAAAGAACATAGGTAGGAAGGTTCAACGTCGACTGTAATTTCTTATTCCAGACTAAGGTACTAAATAGCGTATTTTTGTAGAGAACCTAATGTAAAGCGAACCATATGTAAAAAATGTTCCAATCCACTAATTCCAGATGTAACTTGCAAATTAGAAGTTGTCGTATTTAAAAGTAAATTTTATATAAAGTTGTATTTTTAGTTAACATTTAAGTTGGATAGAGAATAAGGATAAGGGATGTAAGACGCTTACCTGTAATTTCTGTAACAACAAAAGAAAGATTTATTTGGAGGGGCTACTTCAAAAAGAAGGGAATAACGAAAGTTTAAATTTAAAGACTGGCAATGACTTGGATAATCATCTCGTAGAGAAAGTCGATAAGAACCAGTTTCAAGAGAGGTTGGTAGAAGGTGTCAATCTAACAAATATTTAAATTGTGATGTCGGCTTTATTTTAGTGGCTATTAAGAATCAAGTGTCACATACAAATAGCAGAGACCGAGAAATATCAAGTAGCTGAGGGTAATGTTTAATTCTGTAGAGTATAGCTTTACTTTAGTGAACGTAAGCATTTGATACGAACTTAAATAAATAAATTCTTTGCCATTCTTACCTTCTGGTATTTATATCCTAACAATATACCTATTTTTAAGTCTATATGTCTATAACAAACCAAGTTTAAAGCTAGTTAACCTTCAACATACCCCCTTTCCCATCGGGCGAGCAATCATAGTAAGGTTTGGCTATGTCGATCCAGTAGATCCAAAACAGCAGGTAGGAGTTTAGGGATATCAGAGGAAGTGATGCCCAGTCCCCACCAAAATATAAATCGGCTCGCCACTATGTTTTCGATCGAGTACTGCCTTCAAATAGAACTCGACTTCGGCCACAAACAGACCATGCAAGTCAATAACATTCCCCTTACCCTGGTTGCTTTCCTTAAAAATAGTTTCGGCAGCTTGGTTATGGCACCTAAGCATACTTTCATGGTAGACTTTAGCTTCATCGGCGAACTTGCGAGCCAGATCAGGTCGACCACTAAGGTAGTTGGTCCTAGCTTTGTCATAGCACTGGTTTCTGAGTTTGAGCTGGACAATGGCATCCTTCCTGTACTTTTGGTACCGTTCCTTGATGCTGTGTCCAAAGTCGTACCATGGTATTGTCTCCTTGATTTTACGTAACTTTGAAATGCGTTTAGCCAATGGTAGTTTGATACTTGAAGCTTCGATAATAGGCTGCTGTTGGGTTGTCGATCTAGATTTGTTTACAAAGTTCTTGGGTTTTGGGAATCGCTTAATGAGGATACTGTAAGCTCGCTCTGAGTCGTAATCGCAGTTCATGAGGTACTGTTCCAGTATCTGCTCATTGAGCCAGGGCATCTTGACCTTTAGCTTAGAAAATTTTACCACTTTATCATACCCCTTCACTTCTCTTTTACCAAGGTTAACTAGGTTGCTTGTTTTACTACCCCCTAAACTGGGAAAGTCATTGGTATTCCCCCCTAAACTTGGGAAATCTTGAGATTTGTTAGGAGCTGCAGTCGATGAGCTTTTAATTATAGCTGGCTTAGGTTGAATCTGTGAGGCTGCTGGTACCTTGTGTAGGAACTGGCAGTTGTTTCCATTGCTGCAGTAGCCTTTTAAATAGAATTTGCAGAGGACGGTATCAAAACTATGTCTAAACCAACAGTCCTTACGGAAACAGTTACCCTCAATGAAATGTCTACATATCTTTACAGAAGCGTCGGCTGGATTATGTTGGGGCTTGTATTCGGATTCACCTACTTCAGGCTTGAATTCAGGCTCCTCATTGGGCATCTGATTGGAAAGTAGCTTTTCGATAGTCAGTGGTAGATCATAAAAGCTCTCTTCGAGGCTCTGTGAAAGTTCAGCCAAAGATATTGAGCTGAACATCTTGGTTAAAAAGTCTAAAGGTGTCTCGCCATTTTCTAAGGAGTTGTCAGTCGATATAGATAGATCGGAATCACTATCCAAACTTAAGGAGTCAAAGTTGAGTTTCTGAGTCGGGTCGAAGTTATGTAAATATTGATCCTCATTTTTAAGCTGGAATTGGGTGATATCTGGGCTCATAGGTTGCTTCTTCATCGTTCAACTGACTTTTTGATTAATGGCAGCTATGGATCTTGATCAACAGTGAATGCAATTGTTTAGCCTTTCCCAATCTTTGTTTTGAATGTGATGACTTAAATTCTTGATTGGTCAATCAAGATTCCTAATCTTAAAACCTGATCGAATCTTCTATAAATATTTTTAAGCTCAAAGCTAACGAGATACCAAAACTTACGAACCACGAATTACATCTTTAACACAGCCCAAACAACTGCTTATATATACCAAAATGACAAAATTAGTTTACAGAACCCACTAGTAACGATGAGTATGGTCCGCGCCACCCCAAGCTCAAAAAACTCCATACCGTTCGACTTGGAACTGCAACTACGACGTTATGGCTGTCAAATTATCCGGGATGCCGGCCAACTTTTAAAGCTACCTCAACGTACCATAGCAGTGGCACAAGTTCTCCTCCAAAGGTTTTACTTCAAACAAAGCCTTTACAGCTACAATCTACGAAGGATCGTTCTTGCAACTTTATTTTTAGCTTCCAAGGTCGAGGAGACACAAAGACACGTAATAGATATCATTAACTGCGTCACCTGCGTCCTATTCTATTACCGGGAATTGGAAGCTAATACTTTTAGGCCGTACGACATAAACTACCCGGTAATTTTAATTCACATTATGATATTTATTTTTTAGCTTTTTCGAACTATAAAACAGGAGCTGGACGATGGCGAGATGGAAGTTCTAAAGTATTTAGGGTTTAATGTACATGTGCAGTTACCTTATACTCTGCTGGCGACTTACCTTAGAGTTTTGGAGCTGGACCAGGATAAGGCATTTAACCAACGGGCTTGGAATTATTTGAATGACAGGTAACTCTACAACTTTTTTGCAATCAAGTAATTTGTACATATTAGTCTATTTACACCTGTTTACTGCTACTACGATATCTCAACTATAACATGTGCCGCCATTCATCTTACCTCATTGGATCTTGAAGTTCCATTACCTAACAACCCTAGCTGGTACCTCGTGTTTGAAACAGATATGCCTGAGATGGAGGTTGTAGTGAACTTTCTAATGCAACTCAAAACTTATACGATCGATGTTAACCTGCCGATTACGAACTCTGAGATGGAGCGCTATTTAAAGAAGAATAAAACCCTGCTCTAGATTTTATTATTGGTAGCTCAATAATAATGAGGCTTTATACTCACACTATATAGGTTTTGGATAGCATTACCACAAATTAGGTATAGCTTTAGATATAGTAACTATCGATATGTATTATTACAATAGTTCCAGTTTACTCAATACTTTGATCTTGGCAATTGTGAAGCAACATGCTACTATAAAGTTTGTAGTGGCAAATTGTTTACTATTAGTTATAAATGTTCACTCTTAGCCACCAATTTTAATGTTGTAAAAGTTTAGGGAATTAATTAGACTTGACATAACTTCTCCTTTCAGACTAATATGCATCTATATAGGACTATGCTAGAAAGTTAATAGACCAACTTTCAACTATAAAGTCAACATCCTAACCTTTCAAACTTCAGTACCTTTTTACAAAACAGGACCAAAGCATTATAAACCCAATGACGATAAATTTTCAAAAGCTGTAGCTCATGAAGTTACATCACCATCAACTTGAAACTATATTTTAGTTTCGAAGTTTAGTGAAGTTGGACACTCTTCGAACTCACCAAAACTTTGATATTCAAGCCTAAAGCTACTGGAACTGACAATGTCATCCCGATAATGGCCGTTGCCTTGGAATCGACAGACACCACCAAAGTATCAACTTTACTCAAAGCTAGAGGTTTAAAAGGCATAAAGCTTGCTAGTGTCGATTTTTAGACATATATTTTAAAGTTGCTAAAGATTCAAGTAAGGCTGTAAATATATCATAAATTTCTAAACTATTATAAACTTTAGTTTCGCTTTTTGCAATCAAAACTCAAGATGGTGAGCAAGTAAACCACATTCATATCTTTGCTGATACTTTGCTATTAAATCTTGATAAAGAACTGGCGCCTCATGCTTCTGCTAGTGAAAAAATGGTACTTGTCAAATCGAGAGACCTAATAGATTTTTTGGACGAGAACAAAGCCACCTTTATCCAAGTTGCATCTTTCTTCAACTTCAGCTCTAATCAAAGGAACCAGGCAACTTTCTAAAAGGTAGTTTAGTATTTAACATGTATTAAAATATTTTTACTATATAAGCATCCTAAACCTAAAAAGAAGCCGATAAAAAGGATAATGATAGTTTTTTAAAACGTGGATATCACTTACAATTCAAATTAGTCAACATTGATATCAAAATAAAGAAAGATGTAAAATTTAATGGATAGTATAAGTAAAATTAAGAAACAATGAGCACATTGATTTTCAATCGTAAATTAGGTTCTTATAAAAGGGGAAATGATTGATAATGTTAAAAAGTTCAGAGTACTAGGATGCTATGCTTACAGACCTTCATCCTATTCTGTCCGGAAATACATTACTGGTATTATTTGAACACTTCCTTTCCTGTTTTAATATATATCTCTTTAGCTTTCTTCGATAAAAATATCCGACATTGATGTAGAGAACGTCTACCTCCCTCTTTTCATTCTACAATCCAATTGTAAATAGAAAAGAATCACATCAAAGGCTTTATACTTGAAGTCGCTTGGTTCACCAAAGTTGGAAACTCGAATCTTGAAGCACCTATTGCCATCCGTCCTATTTCTGAAACTGCTATGCACCCTTTATATGCCAAGTAGATTAGCACCAATGATGACCTCCCTTTTCGTTCGAATCAATAGAATTCAGTAATTCGATGGGAGTTTAAGCACCCTCGTAAGTTGCTTCCAGTTGAACACCATACTAACTTCAGCTTTAGAGTTCTTCATTCATACCCGTGAATTCTTATAGCAGGAAATACATACTGCATTTTTAACTAAAGTTAAAGCTGATAACGAAGCTATAGAGGTATTGGATCTATATCGCCGTATCTATAAAGACTTACTGGCAGTACCCATCATCAAAGGTGTAAAATCCGAAAAGGGGAAGTTTGCTGGCAGCCTCTATACTACAACATGTGAAGGTTATAGTCCTTCAACTGGGCGAGGTATTCAAGGTACTACCTCTCACTGTTTAGGATCAGAAGTTTAGCAAGATGTTCGGTATTAAAGTAGAAGACTCTGTTGAAGGTAAGGAAGCTGATAAGTTGTTCGTATGGCAAAATTCATGGGGCATCTCAGCTCATTCAATCGGAGTTATGGCTATGACCCACAGTGATGATTACGATTTAGTTATGCTTCCCCGAGTTGCTTCCATACAAACCGTCGTCATCCCCTGTAATCTAAATAGCAGCACAACTGAACAGGCCTGTATTGATGTCGAGAATTAGATCATTGATCCACTTAATATGGTGAAAAAGGCTGGGATTAGAGTTAAGGCTGATAATCAAGATGGCTATAGTCCCAGCTACAAGTTCAACTATTGGGAACTATGTGGTGTTCCTTTGCGCTTAGAATTCGGCCCTAAATATCTTGTAAAGAAGAATGTACTGGCAGTTCGACGTGATACCGGGGCTAAAACTTCAATCCCCATTAGTAATTTAACTACTGCTATCTCTACTTGAGACCATTCACAACGATATGTTCGCCAAGGCCAAACAGGAATTAGATGCAAATATAATTCGTATTGTCAATTGGAGTGACTTTGTACCTGCTCTCAATAATAAATCGTTGGTCCTGATGCCTTGGTGTAAAGCTGTCAACTGCGAAGAAGGAATTAAGGAAAGATCCTCTAGAAGCATCGACGACAATGTTGCTGAGAACGAGCGCATCTCATCTATGAGTGACAAATCCCTTTGTACAGCTCAAAGATAATCCTGTCGTCGAAGGTCAGACCAAATGTGTTGCTTGGGATGACTACGCTAAACGTTTTACCCTGTTTGGCAGGAGTTACTAATAAAGCCTAAAGTATATTTAAATTGAATCAGCTAAGCTTATTGTTTAAAATTTTGATTTAACTATCCTTCAATATACTATATCTTTAAATACAATTCATAACTGTCATTTTAAAACACGTTTAGATTTTGATATAATTATACATTATATTTTATTATTATAATGGTACCTGAATAGTTTTAATGTATATTTTCAGATATCCTGAGAGGATAAATCATTAGCAAATAAAAGCAGTCTTATGAAACTTTTGTACTTTATCGAGCTTTTAAGTATATATAAGTTTAAAGCCAATATATTTACCAATAACTCGCATATATAAATTTCAAATAGCTGTTAGCTAACATTTCTAAAATAGTAGACAATCTACTAGAAATAATACAACACGTGATAATCATTCATGGGTTTATGTAGGCGGAAAGAGAATGTTCCCTTCAACTTATTGCTATAGAACTCAAGGATATCTAAAAATCAAAATGCCCCTTCATGCATGTCAAGAACAGGCTTTGAGTACTCCTGATGGTACTGATTAGCATTCCAATCCTTGTCAATTTAAAAATAATCAAAAATAGTAAACGTCATCAAAATAGGGAGGAATGGTTTTAACAACAATAACTACGAAAGCCGAGCCTTTGAAATAGACTTCAAACCCTGTTAGATCTGTCACTTGCTTACGTTGCAAGATCCTTAAGGGATGTAGTTAGTTCAGGGGTGCAATATGATTATTCTTTTGTAACTGACAGCCATCCTTTGAGTTTACCACCTATAATAGTCGTTTAAAGAACATAGGAATGGCATGTTTAAGCCCAGCATCCAGACGTACGTAAGCATATTGACTATATCAAGACTAACCCTTTGATATTTCAATGAATACTAGCTAAACAAACCTTCATATGTAGTTAAATCTTGAATACGATTGGAGAGTTCAGTTCACCCTGGTATGATTATGAAACAACAGGTACCCCTTGGTGATAAAGAGATTAGAAACCGGTATTGGCACAATTTCTGGTATATAAACCTCAAATTTGACCTTTCACATTATCATACAAAGCCAAGTCAAAATGTACTCTACCTACTCTCCCGTCTCTCAATTCCAGCAGCAGCAGACCTGCTCCCCCCAGGAACAGCAGTGCGTCCGTGAAGCCAACCAGCACCTCGAGCAAGTCCAGCGCTCCACCATGCACGAGCAGATGCAGGGTCAGTCTCCCTACAACCAGTTCCAGGGCCAGAACCGCGAGCAGCACCAGCAGGCTCTCTACCACGCCGAACAGTCCTGCAACCAGGTCCAGCGTGCCCTCCAGCACTGCCAGCAGCACAGCTACCAGTGCGCTAGCCCCGTCGAGCGCCAGCAGTGCCAGCAGCGTGAGCAGCAGCTCCAGCACGCCTGCGCCATCAAGCAGCAGCTCCGCAATCTTTGCCAGCAGCGTCTCTACACCAGCAACCCCGCTGAGTGCCAGCAGATCTGCAACCAGATCAACCAGCTCACCCACCGTGCCCAGAACGTCCTCAACCAGGTTCAGCAGCAGCAGGGTTGTGGTCTCTACCCTACTCAGCAGTGGGGTCAGCAGGACATCTACCGCAACATGAACCAGGGTATCTTTGGTCAACAGTGGGGTCAAAATGATGTACACCGCACCATGAACCAGGGTATCTTCGGCCAGCAGTACTCTCCCTACCACAACCAGGTCTCCCCCTTCCAGACCTACCAGCTTTAAGTTTTTGACTTTTGGGAATTAAATCTTTGATGCAAATCATTAGCTTGTTCATATTTTTCACTGTATTTTTTAACTATATAGCATCGCATTGTTATTTTAATATAATTGTATGTAAATACAATTTTAAATATTATACCAATACTTTTTGAATATAACAACTTTGATTTATATATACAATCACCAAACTGCTACTCAAGGACCTATGCTATTGATATATCATTAGGTTTTACTAGCTTGTTGACAGGTATACATTTAGTTAGTTTTAGATAGCTGACTTTTACTTACAAGGAACTGCAGTGTTGAATTTGTCTTAGGCTTATGGAGACTAATAAAATACGCCTTACATATATATCGACTTACTAGCTTCAAAGTAATTTATCGAGGATACGATGCTACAATAAAGCCTGTTTACATCAATGATAGTATTTATAATATTCAATACTAATAATTATAACTTCCAAAAAATGTGCTTTTATGTTGATTTCTATGCTTTATACCTACTTTTCATACATCTTATTAATATGGCAAGGGTATATAGGTAAAGTTTTCTTTTAGATAAAGATATTGACACCCAACTTTAAAATATTTGGTTATAAGCTGGAGTATTACTAAGTGCAATTTTAGCCAATTAAGTTATTCAGTATCTATGAAAACTGAACATTTGTAAGCCTCAAATATGCTGACAAAGCAGCTTGAAAAAGACTATAAAATTTATAAGTTAGTAAATGAAAGCACTATAAAATGCTCAAAACTCAAGCTCTCTTCAATATCGCAAAAAACATCAACAAGAAATACAACATGCCCAAGTTTGTTAAAAGACCAAGTGAAGAGAGAGGATTTGGAGACCTAGGATGGGGGAAATCAGACTTCAGCTTCAGTTTCTCCAGCTACTATGATCCCGACTTTGTCCAATTCGGCCCCCTAAGAGTCCTCAATGAAGATATAATTACCCCAGCCAATGGATTTCCGACTCACCCTCACCGCGAATTTGAAATTTTTACCTACATGATCAAAGGGACGATGGAGCATAGAGATTCTATGGGATACGGCGATAGGGTTGGCAGGAATTCCATCCAAATAACTTCAGCCGGTACTGGTGTTGCTCATTCTGAGTTTTCGGTCCACGAAACTGATGATGCACATTTACTTCAAATATGGGTAAAGCCCAATATCTCTAGATTAGAGCCTAGTTACGAAAAGATGGAGTACAATGAAGACGATAGAATTAATAAGCTCCTCCCCCTGATATCGCAAGGCAATAGAAGTACTACTAAGATCAAGAATACTTTGGGAATTCATGCCAACTTTACATTCCTAACCTGCCTACTGCAACCTGGTCAGCAAGCAGCACATGTCCCTGTTAACCAGGGCCAAAATGCTATAAAGTACTACATTCACTCAATCAACAGCTCCAAGAAGTCTGTCTTGAGCCTTAACCAAGAGTTAGATTTGAAGAACGGCGATGGTGCTTTCGTTACAGATGCTACGGGCAGCGATAAGCTGACCTTCACTAATAACGGTAGTCACGACATCGAGTTTGTTGTTATGGAGATGGCTGAATAAGAAGTTACTGTGTTATATTCTAAATAAACTTTATTTTTATTATATCTGCCTCTTTTTGTAGCTTTATATTTCATTTTCAAATATAAAAGTTTATCCAAGTATTTTGTAAATTTTCCAATCGGCATCCGAAATGACGTAAGTTAAATTATCCTTGAAAATTCCAACTACAATTCGGATTTGATTTATCACATTGATCAAGTTACGTTAGAGAAACCCAGTCGAACTCAATAAGATTAAGCATAATGGATGAATATTTCACAAAGGCAGCCCAATTTGCGCAGACCGCCGCCCAACTCTCGAGGAAAGTAGGTGAGGGTTTAGCCGACAAAGCTAGCCAGATTAATTTAGATGGAAACGAAGCTAAACTCTATGAGACGAGTCATACCAAACTAGCCGATATTACACAACTCCTCGATTCGGCAAGTGACAAAGATAAGCTAACTGCTTTGAAGAGGCTGATAGCCATGATAAGTAGAGGTAAAGATGTTGGCGAGTACTTTGCCAGCGTCGTCAAAAATGTAGCGAGCAACAATCTGGAGGTACGTAAGTTGGTGTACATTTACTTGCTTAGGTATGCCGAAAATGAACCGGACCTCGCCCTTTTAGCCATCAATACCTTCCAAAAGGATCTTTCCGATCCTAACCCCAACATGCGAGCTTTAGCTTTAAGGCTGCTATCCGGTTTAAGAGTCAAGATGGTATCCTCAATAGTATTGCTGGCTATTCGTAAAGCAGCTTCAGACCTGTCTCCCTTTGTTCGTAGGTCAGCTGCATTTGCCTTGATTAAGTGCTATCAGTAAGCTTGTTTGAATATAGTTTACTTGGAGCTATTACTAATTTCTAATAAAGGCTAGACCCCAACACAGGCCAAAGGGATAAGCTTATCGAACTTTTGAAGATATATTTGCAAGATACCAATCCTTTAAGCCTGGGAAGTGTCTTGGTTGCCTTCAACCAAATATGTCCTGATCGTTACGATTTAATTCATCCGCATTATCGCAGAGTATGTAGGCTGTTTACCGAGCTCGATGAATGGTCTCAAATTTCAGCTTTGGATATATTCCTTAGATACTCTAGGTAACAATTCTTTATGATTTATATTGATTTTCCAAATTTTAGGTGCCACTTCTTGGATCCTAATGGAAAATTGAAGACCAAGGTAATTAGTCTCGATAAGTATTTTTATTGACATTACTTTGTTTAATTGTAGGATAAGGAAGCAGTAAAAAATAACGAAAGCTCGGATGAGGATTTCTATAAAGAGAGCACTACTAAACCAGGCTCTTCAAACCTTGGGGAAAGTACTACTAAAGACAGCGATCTCACTCTTTTGCTTCAGTCGGTTCAGCCTCTCTTATTAAGCCAAAATAGCGGAGTAATTTGTTTATTTATTGCTTACTAAATTATATGCCAGGTTGTATTGGCCACCTCTTCCCTTGTTTACCATCTTACTTCCGAGAATGAGAGTATTGAGATTGGTAGACCTTTAGTTCGTCTTTTACGTTCCAACCCAGAAACCAAAAATATCGTATTGAATAACATTGCTGTAATGGCACAGGCACGCCCGGTATATTTGTATATCATACCATTTTCTTATATCCCTAGTCTTTGTTTTCACCATATCTCAGTCACTTTTTCATTATGGTCGATGATGATAAAGCCACTCGAGAACTTAAATTAGATATTGCTACGAATATTGTAACCTCAGCCACTCTGCCCTCACTTCTTCAAGAGTTACAGACATACGCCGTTTCATTTTCAGATGACAGTGATCTAGTAACTTTATCCATTCGGGCTTTAGGAAGATGTGCAATACGCTCACCTAAGCTAGCTGCACCACTGTGCCTTAAATCTTTGATAGAGCTGGTCGAAGGTGAAAACCCGATTATGATAGGAGAGGCCATTGCGGTTATAAGGCAGTTACTCCAGGACCCAGTCACTACCTCTGAGGCGAACATCGATCCGATACCTTATTTACATCATTTGATATACATTTACCACAATCGCGAAAATCTCATCAGCTCTGCCAAGTCTTCGATCCTATGGCTAGTTGGTCAGTATGCAGATATGCTTCCAAACTATGCTCCAGATGTATTAAGAGTAGCTACAAAATCATTTTGCAGTGAAGTAAGGATTTTAAACGTTCTTTTTAATAACGTTGTAGGATGAACAGGTGAAGCGACAGATCATAACTCTGGCCATAAAACTTGTCGGATTATGGCCCGATTTGGAAATCCTGGGCCGAATTTTAGCTCATCTTTCAGTACTAGCACGTTACGATCTAAGCTACGATTTAAGAGACAGAGCTCGTTTGATTCAAGGGTTCTGTAACCTCAAGAGCATTTCCGCTACTATAGATTCGGAGCCTTCGGTTAGCCTGTTAAGTGGCTCCGATAAAATCTTGAAGATCTTTAAATCTCATAAACCCGCCCCAGTGTATAAATCTATTACAAAAGGTAATGGGTATATAAACCATTACTCTAACTATATTGTAGATCGGGCAAGGTTCACAATTGGTTCAGCATCCCTCCAAACCAACCATCCTGTCCCTGGTTTCGTTCCACTTCCTAGTTGGCCTGACGTAATGCCTGATATTGGTCAAGCCCGCAACGTAAAGGTAAGGTAGTTTTAAAACTTTAATTGACTGTATAATGTAGGAGGAAACGCCTACCGCAACTCAGCAAAATCTGTCGTCTTCGAACTTTGGGTTTATTTCTCCAGTCCAGAACTTCCGCCCTGCCGTTCAAGCTACTTCGACCAACAATGGTGCAGTTGATCTAGACTCCTTTTATGATGGTACTAAAATAAACCAGTATAATTCTAATAAAATTTAGAAACAACTTCCGAGGAAGATGAGGAAGACGACGAAGACAATGAAGAAACTAGTGGTGCCGATGAAGGTAGTTCAAGCGGACAAGACGACTATGAAAGCGATGACGAGGAAGATGATGATGATGACGACGAGGAATCTGAGGAAGAGGAGAGCGAAGAAGTGGAAAGTTCTTCTTTCCTTCCCACTACTGACTATGTACAACATAACAACTACCAACCGTTATAAATGCTATTAAATGTACAAGCGTATGGAGAATTTAAGCTTATATGATAAGAGTATTGTTTTAAATTTTGGGAAATTCATTTGGTTTTTTCACTTTTATAAGTTTAAATTATGGCATTGATATTGGATGTTGTTATATGGTAATATAAATCTACAGCGTAATAAGCCATTAGATTACTCTTCCTTTATAGACTATATCAACATATGCTCTTCTTTACAATAGTTAAAGGTAGTTAATTTGTAATCCATAAATTTAATAAACAGTGTATTATTGATGCTTAGATATTTTAAAAGATATCAAGTTTATTTTATAGTGTTTATCTGCTGTATATACATATATAATAATTGTTAGCAATCAATACACTGGAAGATATAAAGTTAGAACAATATATATCTACTTCAGCGATCATATTTTAAGGATAATGCAAGAGAATGGCACCCTATAACACAGAAGCCTTATACTGTAATTTAATGATACATTATAAAGCTTATATAGTTATTTGATATATAAAACTGTAAATCTCAACTTTATATCAACTCAAGTTTATTAGCAGCAATTGGCTTTAGCTACTTTAAAAGATTGAAATTTTCAATGTAATTGTTACTTTTTGAAGCAAGAGTATACAGTGGAAACTTCAAATTACATTCGACATGCAAGTATATTTGGAGTTAAGCATAGGTGACCAAGAGCTCTACAGAGCAGAACAGTTGAAGTATGAAGCTGGTTTGAATTTCGTAGCACAGTATGCACCTTGGTTAAAGAGCAATTCAGAGTTCACTAATGAGCAATTGGAAGAACTAACGAACTTGAGCAACCAACTTCTGCAACTCGAAGAGCAGGTAAATAAGTTATGTTTTATAAATTAAATTGTATAGGAAACGATAAGTTTTGTAAAGCCACAACCGTTGAAGACAAGTAAACTTACTTTCGAGCTGTATGAGAACAAGGCTCCCAAGGCCTGCCAAAATTTCTACCACTTATGTATAGGGGATAAAGGACTAACTAAAAGTAGCAAGAAGCCTTTGCATTACTTGGGAGCTAAGATGTTTCGACTGGTTCCAGGCTTTATATTGCAGGGTGGGGATATTACTCGAGGTAGCTTATATTATCCTAATATTTCTCAACAATTCATTTCACTAGGTGATGGTAGCGGTGGAGATTCAATTTACAACGGCAAGTTTAAAGATGAAAAGGGTGGTTTGGTAGATTTTGACAGTAGTGGGATCTTGGCTATGGCCAACAGCGGCAAAAATTCAAACACCTCTCAATTCTTCATTACATTGGATTTCAACCCAGCTGATCAGCGTTATAAAAAGTTGAACAAGAACTATGTGGTGATAGGTAAGCTGGTGGATGGTCACGATTTCTTAAAGTACCTTTGCAATTTGAAAACCAAGAACGATGCTGGTGATGGTGAGCCTGAACTCCCTGTTACTATCGTTGGATGTGGCAGTGTGGACCACTAATTAAATAAAATATCTTGAATAGTTTAGTTTCTAGCCAATAGCTTCTATACTGACGTTTTAGGTACTAAGTAATGAAATTTGATTATAATCATTTTCTATCTTTTCTATAGAGCAAATGGCTTTGAACAGTTATATCGAACGTAAATAAAAACTCAACTTTATGATTTTAATGGCATATTAGAGCTAGAGAGTCTGCCTATGGAGATCCAACGGAAGTTGGTTCTAATGCAAGAACTAGACTCCGAGTCAAAGAGTAAATTTAGCTATTTTATTACTAACCATATCTATAGATATTATGAAGCTCATTGAAGAAGAGATAAAGGATGTTTATACCTGTATAAACGACACCAAAAATTTAATGAATGACGATGAAAAGCTGGAAAAGTTGAAATTAATCGCTAGCAAATTTGAAGTTGCACTCAAACAAGATGAAGAGAAAGTAGTGCTGGCAACCCAAACCTACAACTTGGTATACAATCTACAAAAGGCATTCTAAATTTTAAATAGGCGGACCAAGCTATACAAAAACTGGACAAAGACTTAAACAAGTTCGAGACGGAGGAACTTATCCACTTCAAACCCATAAAGCTTAACAATTTACATGCCACTGCAAAGGATAGTAAGACGAGTAGTAAAACTAAGAACAAGGGGAAGGATAATAAAAAAAGTAAGCTTAGTTGTATATATTTAGTTTAATTTTTGTAGAACGTAAAACAAACACAGAGTCTAAGAAAAAGGAAAAGGAAAAGGAAAAGACCAAGCCGTCGTAACAGCTTCCATTACAACTACAATACTAACTTTAGTTCAACTAAATAATGCTTAACAGAGACAGTGCTTGTTCGAGGATAGTTATAACGACATGCCTATCGATCCTGATGAGCCAACCTATTGCTATTGCAACCAAGTATCCTATGGTGAAATGGTTGGCTGTGACGATGATACAGTAACATTTTTATATTCTTTTATAATGACACATATTTAAAGTGCGAGCGTGAATGGTTCCACTACCAATGTGTCGGACTGAAGACTAAACCTAAGGGAGAATGGTACTGTAACGACTGTGCCGCAAAACGTAAAATTTTCTTTACTTTATATACTTAATTTTTATTGATAAGGCTACGAGTGATTGTACTGATCTTTGGATTTAAGATAGAAAGATCTATGTGTTACAATTTATCAATCTCTTGCTTTATTGCTTTAGTAGTATTGACTTTTAAATGGTATACCTTTTATAACATTTGTTAATTCATCGCTATTCCTTAAATTTATATAGAAATCCGTTCATGAAGTACATCAATAAACTTTTGTACGCTGATACAGCACCTGTATACTGAATATGCTCAAAACATTTTTAGAAGCTGTCTATATATGTACCCAATTCACTATAACCTTGGTTTATTTCCAAATTCCTATATTCTCACATTTTATTTTTTCAAAGGAAGCAAACGATAGAGTATTGAATAAAGACTCCTATACTAAGAATTTACAACTATCATTTCAGTTTTCTCGATGTGAAACAATTGTATTTAACTTGGGAGTCTAGAAATACTTTGCTACATGGGATCTACAAGCCTAAAAAATTGATTACTGATGTGAAAACGTAGCTGTAAATAGACATATATATGTAATTTAAAAAAGTGTTTACAAAAGCCCGACGTTTAATCATAAAGATTATAAAATGACAATAAACAAACAGGTGGCAGGGTGTATGGTGTGATAAGGTACGGAGTAGAGAAAACTAGAACGTAGTGTTCAAATATGTGATGTCGACTTACAAAGGCTTAAAGGCGACCAGCCTTCTTGATAAGATGCTGTACAATGGAAGGGTCAGCCACAGTAGACAGATCACCCAACTCATCGGCCTCACCAGCCATAATCTTTCGCAGAATACGGCGAATGATCTTACCGGATCTAGTCTTGGGGAGATCGTCGGTCAACAATAGCTTCTTGGGGGCAGCAAAGGGTCCAATATGCTGGCGTACCGCCAAGATCAACTCTTTCTTGAGGCTGGCCTCGTCAACGTTGAGATGGCTGGGCTTTAGGGTAACAAAAGCAGCGATACTCTGGCCAGTAACTGGGTCGGGGATACCTACAACGGCAGCTTCGGCTACGCCGGGGTGGAGGATTAAGGCCGATTCGACTTCGGAGGTACTGAGTCGATGACCAGAGACGTTGATAACATCATCGACACGGCCTCGGATCCAGATGTAACCGTCCTTGTCTCTAGTGGCACCATCTCCCGTGAAGTAGAAGCCTTTGTAGACGTTGAGATAAGTATCCATGTAACGCTGGTGGTCCTTGAATACAGTACGGGTGATAGATGGCCAGGGGCTGCGTACAGCCAAAACACCGGTAACGTCGTTACCTTCTAGCTCGGCGCCGGTGACTGCATCTAGAATTACGGGGTCGATTCCAAAGAAGGGGAAGGTAGCTGAACCAGGCTTAGTTCGGACGGCACCGGGGAGTGGGGTGATGATGATGGATCCGGTTTCAGTCTGCCAGTAGGTGTCGACGACGGCACACTTGCCCTTACCAACTTTGAGGTTGTACCAGTCCCAAGCCTAAAAATAAGTATTATTTCGATGATATAGGTTACCTCAGGGTTGATGGGTTCACCGACTGAGCCAATGGTACGTAAAGAATCTAACGAGTGCTTCTCGACGAATTGGTCACCAAGACGACGAAGAGCACGGATAGCAGTTGGCGAAGTATAGAACTGAGTAATCTTGTGGTCATCAACTAACTTCCAGTAGCGAGAGGCATCAGGATAAGTTGGGATCGATTCGAAAACAACAGTGGTCAATCCCAGCAAGAGAGGACCATAAGTGAGGTAGGTGTGACCAGTGATCCACCTACAATGTCAATATTAGTATATGTAGTACATAAATGAAATAGCATTACCCAATATCTGCAGTACATCCAAAAATATCTCCATCATGACAGTCAAAGACGTATTTGGTGGTAGCAGCAGCACCTAACAAATAACCGGCGGTGGAGTGTACGACACCTTTAGGGGTACCAGTACTATTTCAAATTGTCAGACTATAAATTTACAAAGCATCGATACCTTCCAGAAGTATAGAGTAGGAAAAGTGGGTCCTCGGCATCTATCTTGACAGGGGGGCAATCGGCACTAACTTTACTCAACTCTTCGTGCCACCAAAGATCACGGGCTGGATTGAAAGATACCTTTTCATTTCCAGTGCGCTTGAAAACTAGTACTTTCTAAGGAAAGTCTAAGTTAAACTGATTAGATAATGAAAGTACCTCGATGGTAGGGCAAGTAGCTACGGCTTCATCGGCAATGGCCTTAAGTGGGATACTCTTGGAGCCACGTTTACCCTCATCAGCTGTAATCAAGACTTTGGAATCAGCATGTCGGATACGATCACCCAACGAAGCAGCTGAGAATCCAGCAAAGACCAAACTAGTTAGCCGTTAGATTTTTCTACTGTATATACAATTTGTCTTACGAATGAAGGACACCAATACGAGCACAGGCCATGACAGCAGCGATAGCTTCAGGAACCATAGGAAGGTAGATAGCTACAGTATCACCCTTCTTCAAGCCAAAGGAAAGGAGCACGTTGGCTAGGCGACTTACCATCTCCTTCAATTCACCATAAGTAACTTTGTAGCCCTGGTTGATTTCGTCAGCTTCGTATATAATGGCAACCTAAATATATCGTTAGGGTTAAAGCTTTAAATAGTAAAGTACTCTGTTGGGGTCCTTTTCGGCAGTGGCGATCGATACAGTTGTAGCTGGCGTTGAGCTGACCATCTTTGAACCAGGTTACGTTACCCTCGTCCAACGAACTAAAATACACTTAGTCTATTATACTACTTTTATGGTTACCCTTCTAATACTTGAGTGAAAGGTTTATCCCAGGTAAGAAGTTCTTTGGCTTTCTAATGAGTTGAGGTGAGTCAATCATCAATTCAATAAATGTAAAGTTACCTCAGCCCAGAACTGGCTTGGGTTTTCGATGGACTGCTTGTGAGCCTGTTTATAAGCATCGAACGAAGGGTAGTGTGGTTTGGGGTAGCTGCTGTCGGTAAGGCGGAAAGCGACTTCGTGAATGGGGTCAGGATCACTGAGGCCTTCGGGTTGGTGTTCGGAAAAGTTCTTGGCTACCTCTTCCATCAACTCCTGTTTGGCTGGTGGGAGGTGAGGTGGGTGGATTGCATTCTTGTCGAGGGTCATGTTTAGTTTAATTTTAGTGTGAAAATGAATGAAAGGAGAGATTTTGGGCTGTTGTAGAGTTTTATAGCGTTCAGATTCGATGCTATGAGAAAGGGTGGGAAAAGTTGAGCCTATAAGTTATTATTCTATGCAGATAGATTGGTCTATAAACGGACGTACCTTGAAGTTTGTGACCTATATAATCTGGGTCTCCTATTTTCCATAAGTTTGATTGATTAGATTGTATCAGAAGTCAAGGGATCCTGTAAAATTACTATTTTTAACTGGCTCTACGTATCATTGTCCCAAAAGCTTAACTAAGAAGCTGTAGGGGATTGGGCGTCCACTATCATCCATCCAAGATAGCGTCCAAATAAGTAAGATCATTAGTTGAGATCTATAATTTATTCCTTGATATTTCAAACTAGGCAAGAAAGCACCTGGCAATTTTAAAGGGCCATGAAATTAGTTTATTATTTCGCCAGAACTGCTATCTATTGAAGGAAACTTTGAAAACGCCAATGGCTAATTATACTTTATCCTTATTTGCCAACTCTACGTAAATTCGGCACGTCCCTGCATTCAGCTCTGTGATATGGAAGGTGTAGCATTGCCAATAAGAATCCCAAACCTATCCTCTTATCTATAAATACCTGTATACAACTAGTTTAATTGGCTGGAACTTAATATTAACCTTTTTAGAAGTTTTAGAGTTCAATCAGCTGATTATCGTAAGATTGATAAAGCTTTTGGTTTAATGGCAAACCTTGACACCTGAAAGGAGTTAGATGAACTGGAAGAAGTAAAAATACCCTTTGATATTCCCGGTGGCTTATATCTTAAAGGCGACCAAGTAATTTCCGAAAGCTTACTGCGTTTAGTAAGCAAATTCCTTTTAGCCTTTTTACACTGGTTCATTTTGGTGAAATATCAAACGTTGATGCTAAACCCTTTAATAAATAAATATTTATCTAGGAAAACGCTACATGGACAGATGGCCGAGTCGGTCTAAGGCGTCACGTTAAGGCCGTGATCTCTTCGGAGGCGTGAGTTCGAATCTCACTCTGTTCATTACTTTTTGAGCTATTTCTAGCTGCAATTGCTTTTTCTGTAGAGAAAATCTTACCTACATTGGTATAAGAGGCCACTTCAAATATCTATTTTTGCACATTTGTTAAGCATGTGGTTGGTAATATAGGACTTTGCAACGCTAAATACTTTGGACTAAATAGAAATTAAACTTTGTTTAGAAAAAATATGCTATAGCATTTTTTAAATCTCACTAACAATATAATAAATGTAATGAAAAAATAGATATAAACTGACTAAATTTAATCAATACGTACAAATCTACAAATACAAATAAATAATACATTTACTCATCTAAAGGCAGCAAAAGTGGGGCCAACATACCAACGACTATAGCAACAATCTCCGACGTACTCAAAGTCTTTTGCTCACCAGTTATAGTTGGGAAGGAATGTATCGTAGCGACGAACAAAAAAGTGCCTGCCGAGAACAAGAGAAGCCACCCAGTCAAAAAGGTAAGTGGGATGGACTCAATCAATGCTGGAAGGGCCCTTATTATCCCATAAGTCAAGCAACTAGTTACTGGTGCCGCCGCCGAGAATATAGCTAGCTGTCGTACCGATGCCTCCTTAGTCAATCCCAAATTTATGAGAAAAGTAGTAAGTCCAAAGGCAGCTGGGGCCTTGTGTAAGATGATGGCCACAAATATGACGATGCCGAAAGTATCTTGATCGTTGACGGCAGCCGCTCCCATAGCTATACCGTCGGCAGCTGCGTGGATGATAAGACCGAGTGCTGCATTGCCACCGCTGCTACGACCAGCTGCTGACTCATGGTGGGCAATCTGGGCGTTGACTTGGTGCATCTCAGTTAAGGAAGATGGAATGGCTACATGGTCGTGCTTGTGATCGTGGCTGCCAAAGTGATCGATCAAAAACATAAACAAAAAGCCACTTATCAGTGCCAATCCAATTGCTCGATGGTGGGACTGGTTCCTCTTTTTCCTTCTCAACTGCCTTGCTCATAGGTTTGGCTATCTCAGGCTGCGCTCCTAGGTGGGAAATAGCTGGTCTGTTGTTGCCCGTTGGAGATTTGTGATTGATATTCGGGTTTCCATTGACGTTTACATCAAGTTCGCCGGTGATTGCGTGGTGCTTTTCGCTACGTTTTGTAAACTTTAGTCCATCTAGGTTGGGAGTTGGATAGCTCCGTGCTGTCAACTTTACATTTTTGGGAGCTTGAACTTGGACATCTCCTTTATAAATAGTCTCGATACCCTCAGGAATAATTACGATTAGTGCACATCCTATAAGTAAGCCTGCGCCAAAAGAGGAGACCATCTTGAACTTTCGGTTACTGAGCTTCATCATCATGGGCACATATCCTGCCATAAATGAACCGAACAGCATCCCTAAGCATAGTAAGAGTAGCACTAAAAATTCCATAGTTGAATTAAATTTGAAAATTTAGATTTAATAAAGCGTTTGAAGTTAAAGGTTAGTTGTTATAAGGTTGGTATGTAAATTAGTGATTGATATAACCGTATATTTGATGCCAAAGCTATCAGTTCCTCTAATATGCTCTTGTAGATTTGTTTAAAGCGATGTAGTTTTATGAACCTTCAAAATTAAATCTCTAGATATTTTACCGAGTGGGGATCTATACCCAATAATATGCTGCAGTTTCTACAGCTATTGGCAAAACATAAATATCGGATTTTTATAAAATAGTCTTGCTACGAGGCACAAATGCTTTGGTGATGTTAAATACCTTTAAATCTCTATCCAATGGTGAGGTTTATCGCTTTTATCAACAAGTTAGGCGTCCCTAGGTACTTCAAGGCGTTCAACAGCAACGACAAGACCAACAGTTACGAGTTAGATTTAGCCTTTCTATCCAGTCTGTATCAAATTTGTTACGCAAATCCAATCAATGAATCAACTGTAGAATTCAATTCGAATTTAAAAGTTATCTATCGTAGATTTGCCAACCTTTATTTTATTGTAGGCTACAAAGATGAAGACCTATTTGAGTTGAAAATAGTTATTTCCAAGGTTATCGAGCTATTGTCCTACCAGTTTGAAAAGTTCTGTGAATTGGATATATCCTTTTTATATTTGTATACAAATGTCTATTTTAACAATATTATTCTTTAACTTTTGTTTTTACATAGTTCAGTTTACTGACACTATCAACAAGGTGGTCGAAACTATATTCGATGAGGAAGGGAACTTGATAGCTTTAGAGCCGGAACTCACCTCGATATGACCATTTAAATGAAGCCTGTTGTACTATAGGTTAGTTTTTACTTTAATAGTATTATTAAATTTCAAGGTATGATATTAACTTTTGTAGTTGACTTCTAAAGCTCATATCACATATTGAATACATGAAGAGCAAGTGACCTATTCATACACATAGTTGTATCATACTATGGTTGTATAATAAATGAATACTTTATTAGCCACAATACTTGCTGATATCTAAAATAAAATTGGGATTTGGCTTTTAATCATTATGTGGGACTATTGGTAATATTAAAATATGATATTGGCAGTGTAGTCTTTTATATTAAATTACACTTTATCAAGCTTAGGTTAGCGAGTTTCTTAGATATGTAAGCGTAGTATAGGATATTGGCAAGACTTGAGAAATATACACTAATCAGGTACCCATCAATATTTAAATAGAAAAAGGATACGGATACTATAGTAGTTGGGGAACTATGTCTTCATCCATTTCTTAAGCTTAGACTACATGAAACCAACATGTTGATCGATATCTTTGGGAACATTCAGGACCTTGGATTAAAATTCCAAAAGCCAATCTTATGTAAAGCTACATTCCTGCTAGATAACTTATATATTATGTTTTATTTGGGACTGTAGTTTAACATATATCAGCTTCAATATGAATTCTTTAAAATTCACTAATCTGATGTGCTTGACCTGATCCTCAGATTAATGACTATCTATAAAGTTTCGTTGTAAGGATGTAAATGAATGTTTACACTGGTGTTATCTATAAACTATTATTATTTTTCATAATAATTTTTAAGACATTTTACAGTTGTAAATTATGAAACAGATATTTGGAAAGGTTTATAGCCTAGTTGATGTAGCCGTACTGCCAACAAAACTATAGCTATTTGTTAGCTATATTTATTTTAATCGATTTATATATTAAAAAAACTCACTTTTAAATCCTTATCAAGCTATATCTTTAACTGTTGCACTGTTTAATTATAAACCTATACACTTTGTAGCTACCACCTTCCCATTAATAATAGGACTAAAAATATATAAAGTCAAATGTGTATTAATTTCCATTACACTTTAATATTCGTATTTATCCAACTTCTCATAGTCAAAATGTAGAAAAAATCAAAGTTGAGGTAGGACATTCTATAGCCTCTTATATCCATACTGAAGAAGTTGATTTCATATTATATTCGAATGCTCAAACAAACATAATATACTCAATTCAACTACAAGTTCAATTATATATCATGAATACTATTTATCTTTACAAATTTATAATCAAAGTTTGTCAAATTCCAACATCGTTATAAAGTAGTAAGATTGCAATCCATGTATACAATACAGTAAACTAAATCAATGTCATCAAATGTACTTTGTAATAATATACTATACTACATATATATTTTGATTTTTCTAATGATCGTACATAAAGTGAAATAGATAACGTATGTGATAGTAAGCCTAATAATATAACCGTTATCAAACTTAAATAGGGTTTACGAGTTTAAAGCATAAAAACATATAGTGCTTTCTATAAATGACCAAATAAAAATTGACTAACCTTCACTGCAGCTACTTATAATCCAGCAGCAAAAAGTAACACTACTATTTTTTACAAAGATATCAATACTATAGTTTTCTATTTAATCATAATGAATTTTGAAGGGCGCTCTACGCCTAAAGCTGTCTCGAAGCTGAGTAGTCAAAGCTAATGAAGGAGAGACGTGTAAAAGTTGAAGATGTTGCCATTCAGTAATAAAGTAGTCAATGTCCATGAGGCTGGCTGGTGTACCTAAAACGGAAAGTTGGCGTAGATTCGGCAGTATTGAGCGGATGGGTTCGATGACCTTGGATAACCTGTTATCCGACAGAGCTTCGCGCGGGTGCAGTTCTAAAGATTTGAGTAAAAGTACCTTGGAACCACTAACTTTGACGTATGCCGAGAGGAATAACGTCACCAGATCTTTGAACTCTATTTCGTCGTTCAAGGTGACGCCCAACTTTAAAAGTTGACCCGAAGCTAGCGGCACATGCAGAAGGTTGAAGGTCGGGGTCATGAGTCTCAAATTTATAAGGCTAAGAGAATGAAGTTTCGGTGGTAATCGCTTAATAAGGGATCGGATACCGCTGTCAGCTAGGTTTGGGCATGTGTTGAGAGAAAGAGTCAAAAGTTCAGAACAGTATTTGACTATGTAATTTGTACCCATCTGGGTAATTCTTGTCATCTGAGTCAGGTATAGGTGCTTCAAAGACTTTTTGCAGTTTGACGCCAACTGCTTCAGTCCTTACAAAAGTTAGGTCTGTATAATATAAAATGTTACCGAAATCAGATACCAGGTGGTTTCGAGCTAATGTTACTTCAGTTAGATGGCCGTACCGTGCAAAGTATAGAATAGTCAAGTCCGAAACGCTTAAAACGTTGGATAAATTAATAACAGCCAAGTTACGCGGGCCTATAAGTTCCGATAGCGAGAATAGTGAATTTGCGATAAGCAACGAAAGGTGCTCTAAATTGATTTCCTTTATATAGTTTGCTATAAGATTCATATCTGAACTATCTACAGCTTCAACGTTCGAGTCCGTCTTCCTACATTCTATTTTGATATCCCAGTTGCCTTTGTCTTTAACTTCCTTCTCTTTATCAAGTTGCTTAACTACTTCCTTCTCCAAATTATCTAAAAGTATGTTGAACTGCTTTATACTTTTAAAGTTTATGGAGCTATAAAGTTGGCTTCGATAAAATTTATTAAAAAAACGGTTTAGGCAACAAAAGGTGAAGATATTGTCTATATCCTTGTCAAAGTAATATTCTCCGATTGTACAGATTAACTCGTAGGGTAGATCCATATTCTTCTGCATCGTAGCTGAATCTATATTCAAGTTGAATTTCTGATATTTTGCAATGGCGATTTCGTTTTCAAATGTATTCTTTGAGTTGTAGATGGGCTGGAAGTTTTGGATCAATCCGAATCTTGGCTGTTGGCTTTTCAGTTTGGGCGTGTTGACATATAAAGCCATTTCAGCAAATAAAGTTTGAAAGATTGATTTAAGTAATACTTATAATTTGTTGGAGTATTCTATAGTCCCAAAATTATCCAGTTTTTTATTAGCAGCCTCCAAACCAAAAGCTTATGGACTGCTATTCAAAAGTAAATTAGGGGAGCCCACACCAATGTACCTTATAACGTCTTTAGTAGCACTACTCTTAAGATTTGCAAGTACCTGTTCGTTAGTAAGCCTGGGATTCAAAGATAGTAATACAGCAGCTTGACCAGCGACATGGGGGGTAGCCATCGAAGTACCTGAAAGTACATTTGTAACCGAGTCAGTGTAGGTAGAAAGAACCATATCTCCAGGAGCAAATATATCAACACATTTACCGAAGCAGGATGTACCGGCCTTGTTGTCTCTGCTGTCAGTCGATCCAACCGTGATGGCGTTCGGCGAAGAAGCGGGCGATCTCTCACAAGAATCCGATGCGGTATTCCCGGCCGATACGGTTATTATGAACCCATTCTGATAGGCCGCCTCGACAGCTGCATTCATAGGTTCGAATAACAACCCACCTAAAGACATCGTGATGACATTACCTTTCACTCCCCGCTTATCTGAAACTGCCCAATTGACACCAGCAATAAAGTCGGAGAACATACCACTACCATTCGGTTTCAACACTTTAACTGCAATTAGATCGACTTTCTTGGCCACTCCATAGGTTTTAGATCCAACTATACCGGCGCAATGTGTACCATGACCATTTTGATCGTCATTATCAGTCGAGTTAGTTAGTAAATTCTTTCCAAAGACAGCACGTCCTTCGAATTCGGGGTGATCCAACTTTATACCAGTATCGATGACATAGACTGCAACACCACTGCCATCCCCTGTGTAGTTGTAGCTGTATATGTTTTTAGTGACATTGTACCGTGGAGTTGGTTTACGTTGGCTGATTCGATTGAGGCCCCAAGGTGCATCGGCTTGAATGGTATCGATGAATATATGTCGATCCATATATACCTTTTCAACTTCGGAGAGCTTGCTGACGAGTTCTTTGACTTGGTCGGAGAAAGTAGCCGCGTAGGACCTTGCACCTAAGGCGCTATAAATATGTTTTATTTGGTTCTCGGCGGAACGCTCCATGAACAACCCTTTTACTGATTCTAAATGACTGTCTAAAGTGGACCTTTGATTAGTTTTAAGCATTACGACGTAGCTCCCTCTAACGATGTCATCTTTAGGCGCTTTGGATGTGGTTGATGTCGTCAAAGTCGATGCGAAAGCTAATAAACAGGTTAAGTTAAAAATTTTCATAACTAAAATTTTTCTATTGTTGATAATAAGGGTATGTAACTTGATACTTTTATATCAATTTTTATATTAAACTGAAACATGTGATATATTTGGTGGATATGGTAGTATCAGCAACTCGGTACATAAAGAATTCTTCAAAGTTTGTGGTGGATGACAGCGTGATCAAGGTGAAGGTCCAGATTCCAAGGAGATGGTTTTAGTTTGCTAAAACTTTAGCTAAATTAATATTAAATTTCGCAATATGTATCCACTTGTGACTAAAATATAGATTACTTTTGATATGAATTGTTGCGCCATATCCTAGACCTTAGATAATGACCTAGCTACTGACCAAAAGATCCATTCAAATAGTAAGTTTTTGGTTGGATATAGATATATGTTTACTCATAAATATTGGATATTTTCAATCACCACCAACAACTTCATCTTGTACAAGTTCCCAGAGGCAAGAAGCAGTAGCATTTCTATCATGTGAATGACTGATCAAAGCAGCATGCGCTATAGACTGATATCTGGTAAAGCAGGTTAATCTGAAGATAGTTTACGATGTAAAAATAAAGTTCAATGGGTTGTTTAGTGAAGTCCATATATTTATAGTCGCTCAGATCTAGAAGAATATGTATTCTACAGATAAATGGGTTGGTTTAGATTGTTGACATACATAAGCATCTGGTTTAAAAATATTTATAATGTCATGAAAAACCTAATGTGTTGGACAAGCTTTTATATCTTAAAAGTGAGTGCATCAGTTTATTATAAATTTATAAAGGCTTATATAATAAACTAAAAAGTAATATAGCTCATATTTATTAATAGAATCACTAAACAACACCGTTGTAAGCAAGTAGGTTAGGCGACCCTTCACCGACTTTAGTAATGACATCCTTAGTGGCGATTTCTTTAAGTTTTTGGGCGACTTGCTCATTTGTAAACCCTGGGTTATTCGACCATACGTAAGCAGCCAAACCAGCGACGTGGGGGGTAGCCATCGAAGTTCCTGACAATATATCAGTTTCCGAATCGGTGTAAGTCGACAAGATATTGGAGCCTGGAGCGAAAATATCAACACATTTACCGAAGCAGGAGAAGCTAGATCTTACGTCCTTTGAATCAATGGCACCGACCGTTATTGCGTTAGGTGCGGAAGCTGGCGACCTTTGGCAGGAGTCCGAGTTGGTGTTCCCTGCTGAAACAGTGATGACGAATCCTGCTTTGTAGGCGGCTTCCACTGCATTGTTCAACGGGTCGTACTTGGAGCCACCTAGAGACATAGTGATGACATTTCCGTTAACACCACGCTTGTCAGCAACTGCCCAGTCTATAGCACCGATGATACCAGACCATGTTCCACTGCCAGAGGCATCAAAAACTTTGACGGCGACCAAATTGACGTTTTTGGAAATTCCGTAGGTTTTGGAGCCTACCGTACCAGCACAGTGTGTTCCATGGCCATTCTCATCCTCGGTTTTGTTATTGTTGGTAACAAAGTTCTTACCAAAGATGGCTCTCCCTCCAAACTCGGGGTGATCCAGCTTAATACCGCTGTCTATTACATAAACAGTAACTCCAGAGCCATCTCCAGTGTAGGTATAGTTATATACATTCTTCGAGGTGTCGACATTAAGTAGCTTTGATCGCTGGGATACACGAGCTATTCCCCAAGGTGCGTCAGTCTGAACGGCGTCGACTTTGACAACTCTGTCATTAATAATGGACTCCACTTCAGGTAGCTGCTTGACTTGGGTGAAGACATTATCTGAAAATTTGGCAGCATAGGAACGATTTCCTAAAGCTCGGTAGACGTGCTGGATAGAGTTAGAATCCGATCTTTCGGTGAACAATGACCTGACCGAATCCAAATGGCCATCAATCGTAGAACGAGCCTGGTTCTTCAAGGTAACGATGTAACTCCCCTTTATGATCTCATCATTGGCGATGCTGGCAGAAAGGCCGGTGTAGGAACCACAGACGGCAGTGAGCAGACAGATTAATTTCAAGTACTTCATCTTTACATTTTGACTTTAGGTAAACCTTCACCAATTTATAATGGAGGCTTTTGGTAAAACATTTAGTATTTTTGATCATGTCCTTGAGTTTTCCGCATGAACAAGGAGTACAGATCAAATGGTGTCTTGTCAAACTGAAAATATGTACATATTTAAAAATCTATAAGTTTTCCTTTACGACGAACTAACCGTAGCATGCTATTTAAAGCATATTTAAAAAAGTAAGTTAAGACCAAGTATCACGACTTTGATGACTAGGTTCAATATATTTTATTCTTAATTATATTCAAGTTTTAGGAATACTAAACTATGTTTATAGGTACAGAATATCATTTTAATACACTACGGTTAACAGTGGTAGCCACATGGTAATAGGTATATATCATCTTAGCCTATTTAAAGGACATTTACCAGGCATATACAAAACAGTATAGTAAGATCTAAAATTTTCAAAAGTTTATATTTTCAACCAATTGAAATATACAAGTATGATTATAATATAAAAAATTACGAAATAAAATATCCGAGGAAGTGCTGAGTGAAGCATCACGTTCTAAAAGCAAAGTAAAGATAGTCCTCTGCTAGATGCATGACAATACCAGTGCCAGCATAGTATTGTCATGTTATATTCAAGGACCTCTTGTGATAATCGTAGTGCTCTGTATCAAATTATTCTCGCTTTGAAACTGACATAAATTTATCGACCAAACCTCAACAGAGATCTATTACTTAGTCGTACTAGAATATAGCAAATTTTTTACTATGATATATATTTTAAATTAGAAATTCGTTTAATCTGCTGAATAAAGTAGAATAAAGCAAATATGTTGCATTTATATTGCCATATTTTAAGAAAATATTTATAGGTTATAGCATTTCAATCAATAAAGGAGATACTACATATCATCTCGGTCCTCTTCATCGAGATTTTGTTGATACATTTATCTATAGTACAATTTCAAAGCGAGAAATATCCCAACACAAAATGCTACAACTTTAAAAAATTGCAAGTTCCCATGTAGGCTTATAAGGTTGAATGTCACTGTACGCTTGACAATACTGCGTTATCTTTACCACATTTTATAAGCATGGTGCTTCTACTTATACTTCCTCACAGTTGATATAGAGGCTATAATATTTTGTAATAATTTAGGCTCTAAATTTTATGTTTTTAATAGTTGCAAAATATACGTTTAGCTGAAATTATGTAAGAAAGCTTTTCCATTTATATATTACTCAAGTATATAACATCGGAGTAGTACTATAAATATGTATATACTAATATAGCTAATCCAGTCTAAAATACAGTTCTTTTATTTCCAACTATGTACATATTCAACTTTAGTACGCTTGCATTTGACGTGTACCTATCGTTCATATGAAAAATTAAGGTTATAATTAAAAAATCAAAGGTTTTACCAAAGGTTTCCACTATAAATTAGAAAAGATTTACTTGAAGTCGAAGCACAAATATGAAATACCTAAACTTATTTTACTTATTAACAACCATCTGTGGTTCTTAAACCAGCCCTTCTTCCAACGTAACCAACGGCATGATTATCAGAGCTACATCGATACCTTGAAAGGCCAACTTTGTTCTACAACTTATAGTCACTTGAACTTGGTCAAGTCCTCGTTTATCGAGAGCTCAGATTCCAGCTCCATTCAGCACATTTACCGAGCTTTAGAAAATCGCTCCTACTCTACCAATATTTCAAAGATTATCGTTGATCAAATCAAGCAGCTACCCGAAATTGATTATGTAATTAATGATAGAGTAGCCAAGATTACTACTATTCAGACTGACACACCTTGGGGCATAGTTCACTAATCTCAGTATGCCAAATTGTCTAAAGTAAGTGTATTCAGAAACACTCACAACTACACCTGCAATGGAGATAGCTCATAAGTTATTGTATATGTAATCGATACTCAAGTTAAGCTGGGTCATCTTGAATTTGGAGGAGTCATCTTTGATAAGTGTTTCATCATAAACAACACGAGTATCAACGATAAGAACAGCCATGGTACGCACTGCGTTGATACGGTATAGCTAAAGATCTTTGAGATGGCAAAGAATATTAATATAGTCGCCATCAAAGTCTTTAATAGAGTTGACAGCAAAGCTTGGTTCGATATCATTGATGGAGTCGACTGAATAGTTTCAAACAAGCATGATACCAATGGAAATATCATCACCATATTCCTAAATGATATCAAAGTAAGTATCATAAACAACGCTGTAAAAGCTGCTTACAAGGAAAGATTCATCATCACGGTAGCAGCTGGCAACTAGAACCCAGATTCCTGTTTAAGACATATAATTTCAGTACCTAATGTGATGGCTGTTGGTGCTATCACCTTCAGGGATGTAGTATCTAACTTCTGCTTCAATAAGTACGTCGATATCTTTGCTCCAGGTTCCAATATCTTGTCAATCCAAATCGATTCGAAAACTTATATACCTTCAGAAACTTTGAAAGCCATCCTCCACATCACTGGCCTAACTACTTATGTATGATCAAATAGCCCAGGCTTTACAAATAAGCAATTCACCTAAAAGATTAAGGATTTGGAAACTAAGGGCGCGATCTCCAATGTTGGAGATGAGTTTCTTAGCCTATTTGCTTATAGCCAATCTGTTGGATATTCTAGATTATAAAGTATACGGAATTTACATATGGCTGAAATTTTCCGCAATAGGTGTAGTTCAACTCAATCAAATATTATCTATTATAATGGCTATATAAATAATGATAACAACAAAAAAATGGACACTAAAATTCCAGATTGATTGTGTTTTAATTAAAAACTTATTTATGTTGCAATGCAATTAATTTGAAATTTGAAGATCTATCCTTCTGGCTTTATCTCGTTATATGCTATCAATAAAGCCTTAACAGATTAATTGATATTGTAGTCAGTCTACACATCATCATTTAAAGTTGATAATATTGTAAGGCCCTTCGTATTAAAATGACTTTATAACAATCACAAGTGACCAAAATCACAATGCCAATGCTGAACTTGGTTAAAGTGTTAACAGGCTAAAGCTAAATTCATAGATCGTAGGTCTAAATTTTGATCATATTATAGATCAACCATAAATCATATTGATACCTCGTATGTTATTTAAAGCTTTTTAAAATATATGATTATGGTGCATTCCCGACAAAGTTTAAGGTCCTCATCAAAATGAACCTCATTTCAACTTCGAGATATCGAGTAGTTCTAAACAGGATAAGGTATACCTTGTCTAAATAGGAACATGTAGATCAACAGAATTCGAATTAATTTTGAATAATTTACCTCAAATTTGGCCAAACTCTTCACGCTTGAGGTTAGGGTGGAGAGATGCCTACCTACTCCGGATTTAAAGGTTTTGAGGTTGATGTGGCTATTTATAAAGGCTTCAAATTTGTAATTGATATGAAAGTTAAGGTTACATGGCATTCACATTGTTGACAGTATCAAAACTCGACACATGAAAATCCTTAACCTAACCTATCTATCTATTTTAGTATCCATTTTAACGGAGCTAGCTGTATCCTAGACGTCTCAAGATGAAATTGCCAAAGAGCTATATCGTAATGCTTAAAGCCAATCAACTTACTATTTTGAAACTAGTCGAGACTTTTATAGATAATTCCAATGAAAATGGTATGGCGCGTATCTATAAAGCCCTAGGAGTAAGATCCTACACAGCTATCTTCTCGAACTGGGTTAAAGAATTAGTTAACAAGCTCCCTGGAGTTGAGAAAATATATTCAGATCATACCATCCTCATTGATACAGTTCAACAAAATGCAACTTGAAGTCTAAATTGAATTAACTTACGTGCTATCATTCCACATTACGATGCTAATAAGGCCTACAACTACATTTACACTGGGGACAGTGATGGAGTCGCTGTATACTATATCGATACTGGGATCAAAGTAGATCATTCACAATTTAAAAGACCCGCCATCTTTAACATGAATCTAGTACCAAGTTCAGCTAACGATATCAGTGAGAATGGTCACGGTACCCACTGTGCTGGTACAGTAGACAAGATCTTTGGAGTAGCCAAAAAAGTCAGTTTAGCAGCGATCAAAGTCATCAAGCTAGGTAAAATAACTAAAACTTCTGAGATTATAGCTAATGTCAGCTAGGCCATCTCCAACAAGTGCGGTCCTAAAGGAAATGTCATCATATTTATAAGCCTATTTAAGTTTGAACCTATAAGTGAAACTATAGAAACGACTTATGAGAAAGGCTTTGTAATAACAGTATCGGTTGGCAATACGTCTTCAGATACCAGTGAGCGATTCCCACCCCTTTGTTTAATGTGCTTATGACAGGCTCTATCAATAAAAAATAGCAAGAAGAATACGTCCTGCCTCGGTAAGTGTGTCGACTTATTTGCCTTCAGTGCTGAGGTGCTTTCTACCTTTGTCGGTTCCAGTGCCCTTACTCTTTCAGGAAATTCGATGACTATCTCTCACATTGCCGGTAAAGTTACTATACCTATGCTGTTGTACTCTGAGTTTACTAACGAGCAGATAGTTGCAAAGCTTAAAGGTGTTATTACTAAGGACGTCATATGTTAGGTTGGCAAGGATTCTCCCAATTTACTTTTGGCTAACATTTGAGGATTTCGACTTGAAGTATATCTGTAAGATACCTAGGTGAAGGGTTTGAAATGGTTATATTAATGAATAAAGTGAAGGCAGTTGAAATCCTGTGGTATTCGATTTAGCTCCACTCTAGTGGTAGCATATTTTTAGGTTGGATATTGCTATAGCTAAAAATGCTTTAAGCTGTCTTTATATAATTGGTTTGGATATTTAGAACATGAGGGAATAAAGTTTTGAGTACGTTACAAATTTGGTTATTTTTCCACAAGCTATCCAAAGGGTTCTTAAACCGTAAACCAATATTCTCTAAAAAGTTTTATCACTAGGACCCAATGTTTTATGATTTACACTAACTTTCAAAAACTGGTGGAATAACCGTATACTATGGTTTTATTTAATGAGAACTTTTAGCATATAAATTTATAACCTAAAGATGCCTATTAAACAAAATCGGTGTAGTAATAAACATCGTATGCAGCAGTGGTTCTTGCAAATTAAATTATCTTCTTTCAAGCTATCGTATCAAATATCAGTATTTCAACAGGCTTTTCCAATCGTTTGGAATAAGGTTGGGTGGTTTCAATAAAAATTTCGAGATATGCCAATAAAAACTTTTTCATTTGAGGCAAGGCGCTTATCTTTCAAGGTAAAAGACCCTATCTATACTAGTACACCAGTGGAATAGCTGTACAAGAGGAGAAGCTGTAAAATTAAATGGATACATATAAAAGATTTTGTAAGCTCTCTGCCTTGGACCACTTTTTGTTTAACATTTAAAAGTTCCCATAGAGTTAGATTTATAGATAGACATAGAAAATGACTGTAGAACTACTAATTACCAACTTCACTCAATTTCCTTTCCCTTTACTTAAAGTTCTGCTTCATTACCTCGATCCCAAATCCCAGCTCCAGCTACGCCTACTCAACCGAAGTTTCAACTACCTGATCCAAGAGTTTGGATTCAAAGAGTTATTTATACCTTCTACTGAAAACTTTGCCTGTGATATCGAACGAACAAGCGACAGTATTTACGTATCCGAAAATTTACTTCAATTTATCAACAGATATCGACATTTTATAGTTGGTTTAGTCGTTGAAGGTTTCGTAAAGGAGGAGGAAGGCAACTGTAAATTGGATCAACTGATTGGACGATTACCCAGGTTGAAAAGTCTAAGTATACCTTACCTGCCACCCAATTTTCAGCCTCCATCACATTTTAATGCAAAGCATCTGGACTTACATCAGCATGACGGAAGTATGTTCAACCTAGGATCAGTAAGGCAGCTAAGTTTAACCTGCAATGTAAACTTCAAGGTACAGCTGACATCCAATTTGACCAAACTTTACTTAAATTTGACTTTGATACCCGAAGCTGCAATAGATTCGTTGCAGTTTATGCCAAAGTTGAAAAGTTTACAACTTATAGGTACATTTACGAAAGGAGGTGTAGAGCTATTGACCGACACCAAATTCAATAGTCTCAACGAGCTCCAATTGAAGTTTACCCACAACCCCGACTTGGATAGGTACCACAGCCCGATGTACAACCTTCTATTTAGGAGCAGCAACTTGCCAGGCCTAAAGCACTTTTCCATTATCTCCAATCAAATTGAGGGCCAGGAAGGTATCGACGAAGAAGATTCCGAATTTCAATTACGAACTCAGGATGACCGATTTACTTTTTTAATGAAGCTAGCTATAGATTTCCCATTCGACAGTCAAGATAGATTTCCCAACTGCAGTTTAAAATTCTCACCGACTACTTTAGATACTTTAAAAGTAGCGACAAAAGTGTTCCCCAACAGCCAAAAATTACACTTGAACTTTTACGATGACCTGCTAGACAAGAATTTACATGGCTGTAGGTTTAAGACCTTCTCAAAGGTTGTCACCGAGTCGAGCTGGTCAACAAAGTTACAGAGTCTACACTTCAACTACCACATGTTTAAATTCGATACAAAGGACGATCCGATAAAGTTTATTTTAAATAGCTTTTCCAATTTACGGTGGTTGAAGTTGGAGAGCTTTAAAGTCAGCAATAGGGGTTTGATCGAGCTGTTGTTGATACCGAATCAACTAGCTAGCTTGACGTTATTGGGGAGTTTTGTTGAAGGGGATGGGAAAAGTTGGAAGGGCGAGGGTAGATTGAGACTGGCAAAGAATTATAGGAAACTTTATATGCATTTGATAGACCTACCAAAGTTTTGGTTGGACTTGCGATTTGAGATGTGTAAAGTGGAGCTGATTTATCAGGATTGATAGTTAAAATAGTGCTTTTATATAAGTTTAATAAAGTTTGCATTTGTATAACCGCTTAGAGATTTTTAGATATAGAGTTTATTATATATTTGTGACTTTTATATCAAAAGACGATGAATTCCATAAACTTTATGAATCAATCGAAAATATAATTTACATAAAGCTTACCATCCAATCATTAGCTGTCGACCAAAAAATATACGTTTATTTCTAATGTTTATTTGGCCTACACTTTACAGCTAAATTAAATGTTTATAGGATCACTTGCCAATAGAGACTACATCCTAAATAGAATTTATATTCTTATTGTATCTTCTTCTCGGTATCTAATTCCTCTTTTTTAAATAGAAGACCTAAGACCAACGCCAAGTGGCAGGACAGTAACAGAATCGACGAGTCGGAGGTTGCAGGGTAGACGTTCCATGCGATTTCTGTACCAACCAACACTATACCTAAAAACCATGGAGGGTACACATTTCTTAGCGTATAAGCGATACAGGGCAAGGTATAAAAGTACCAAGAGTAAAATTGGTAGTGTAGCGACCTCGAACATAAGATCCCGATCAAATTGCAACCGAACAATGCAACTAACTTTTGTCGGTTTGTCAGAGGAACTGGTTTCCATTCTATCACCATATTCAGTAAGTTCATGAAGCCGGAAGTAGGTTTTGTCAACTGGAAAACTAAAAAGCCGAGGAGTAAAGTAACCTGAGCTACTAGCAGTAAGGTGGCGAACTTAGGATTATTGAACAGAGGCTGGGATATGAACTTCCAGTTGACGGTCCACACATAAAGAAACTGACGTTTGAAAGTTGAAGGCAGCCGCCAAGTAGTTTTGGAAGTTGGTAACAATAAAGGGGAACCCAAGCCCAAACTTTTAAAAAATTAGCCCCAACAAAGTATCAATAAAAGTTACCTGGATGGTAGCAACCGATATTATAAAAAGGATAGTGGATCCCAATCCCAACTCCAAAAAGTAGATGTAGAGGAACCCAGGTAGATATAATAGTACATTCATCTTTACAGATAGAGCAATTCCATAGAACAGCGTACTCCAGTTAAATTTGCGGTTCAAGTTGAAGTAGATAGCTATCATCACCAACAGGTTGGCGATAGGGTCGTTGAACAACCGCAATACCCATAAAGAATGAATACGCTTCGTCAAGACTAAACAAATTAGCATAAAGGGAGGCAGGTTAGCTAACTTGTGTAACTTTGCAACTAGAAAGATGGTTATGGATGACAATGCAGCAAATAGGAATTGGATAGGAATAATGGTCTTGCCACTAGAACTTAGGTAGTAAAATATGGAGTAGATGTAGATGAAACCAGCTGGATATACACACGGTCCGGTATCACCTTCTATCTGAGAGTAATCATAAACTTGGCCGTTGAGGACTAGGGAAACTTGCTGCATGTAGGTACTGAAATCTATCTCGGTGTCTATATTTTTAAACAAAGAGAGGTTAGTTTTAATATAAATAAAAATTGTAAAGCAACTAACATCTGATAAACCTTATTATTAGTAGGTTAAATAGAAAGTTGAAGAGAGCTAGCAGTAGACCGAGCTTTACATTTTGGGAAGGGTTGGTTAGGAGATTGAAGGTGTAGCCTAGAATTGAATTTAGGAAGGTTGGAGCTTCTTCCTTCTTCTTCAAAGTTGGTTTTGGACTTGGGTCGTCTTGTTGAATTTTCATTTCGGATCATCCTGGTTTCGAAAGCTTGATAAATTTTGAAGGTTCTGTGGGTGTAGGTGGTTAGTTAGGATTCGAGTCTTAAATTTAGCCAATTGGAGGGGCCGAAGGAAAATTTAAACTTTGGTCGATTCTGGTCGGGAACTATTTCATTAAACTCTTAATAAGGGAATAATGAAAAGTTGTAATAGATACCGACATGGGTTTATGTGAATTTTTAAACTACTGCGTCATAAGAATTCAAGCTAAGCAAAACGACACTTTCCTCAGCACAAAAGATCAACAAGACGACTTGAACGAAACCAAGCAACCTCAAATAACAATGCCATTGACTCTTCCCTTTCAACAAAGCATATACCAACAACTAATAGATGTCCGAGATCAACTTATAATACCTTCAGTCGGTTTAGATATTCAATTAATTCTAATCGAATACCTAAGCTCCATCTCCAACCTGAGTGCTCAACCCAACTATTTGATACTTATTCTCAACGTAGATGACACCAGTAACTTTGAAGAGGAATGTCTAGGAAAAGTTGAGTTGACCAAGATAGATGCTTTGAAAACACCTCAAGAGAGGTACGTTTTATTAAGATATTTTTAGATTAAACGGGTTGAAGGTTAGCTATCTATAGACGAGGTGGAATAATATCGGTAACTGCCAGGATACTTATAGTAGATATGTTATCAGACCGTGTCCCCTACCATTTTATTACTGGAATAGTTATGTTGAATGCACACACGTAAGCTTTTACATTTCAACCTTTTATTCAATTTACATAGTATAAAAAAGCATTCGATTGAGAATTTCATACTGAAACTATACCGAATGAACAACCAGGTATGATTTTTAAAAGAATAACTCCTTAAATTTATGTTTAGGAAGGCTTCCTAAAAGCTGTATCGGAGAATGTAACCTACTTCTTGTCCGGCTTCAACCAATTGGAAGCATGTATGAAAGTACTTTACCTACGCGACTTACATCTGTGGCCCAGATTCCAAGTGGAAGTCAAAAATTCTTTAGAGGTGGGTGAAGGAGAGGTTAAAGAATTTTCTTTGACATTGACTCGATCTATGAAGCTTATTATGGAGGCAGTAACAGAATGCTTGAACGTAAGCTTGATGGATCTGAAACGAACTAAACTACTGGTAGCTTGTCCATCTCTATTACTTACCAAATTTTTAGCATGAAATCGAAGAGGAGTTGACGCTGGACAACGCCTGTACCAGAAATTTCACCCGGCTAGTACGCCATTATCTAGAGCCGATTTGGCATAGAATAGGTCCCCAGACCAAGCAAATCATCGAGGATCTGGTGGTACTACGCAATCTACTAACCTACCTCACCCTTTATGACTGTGTCACGTACCTCGCTTATGTCGACACAATTATGAAGAACGGTAGCTACGAGAGTGACAACCAGCCGTCACCCTGGATGCTTACGGAAGCTGCAAATACATTACTCACGGTAATACAAATTAAAAGTTTAAGCTTTAACTTTTTGAAAGGTGGCACGAGCACGGGTCTACCGCAAGGTAGATGGACGTATTGAACCTACCTTAGAAGCTCAACCCAAGTGGAAGTTGATTAAGCAGATATTAGGCGAGATGAAGCCTGATCAGCCAACCTATAATAAAGTGCTGGTTATCACAAAGTCCAAGGTTGTTTGCCAACAGTTACAAGCTTACTTGTCCGATGATCTACCAGAAACCGGACAGAAACACCCTATGTTACTTGCACTGTATAATAGGTACTGGGTCCGTAAATCGGGCCCGCAAAACAATACAGATCAGAGTAGAAAAGGTGGCTTTGTTAAGAGCATCAACATCAACAGCCGCCAACCAGATCAACCGGTAGGACGAGGTAGGCGTCGAGTCCGCGGTGGCGGTAATACAGGTTACCAGACAACGTTAACCGGATTTGTTCAGTCTAGCTCAACTACCATACCGACTTCTACCGAAGTTGGACCTGAGGCAGATCCTTCAGTAACTGGACCCGATCTAGCTGACTTCCAGCTGGATTTTGAGCTTGATGAATCATTGACCTTCGATCCCAGCTACTTCCAGGTACTCGACTCTAACCAACGGCAGGTCTTAGTGACGACCTATGTTAACCAGAGCTTCCTAAATGAGTGGTGCCCCGAAACCATTATCATGGTTGAACCTGACCTCAAAACGATTCGGCAGATCGAATTGTACCGTGCTACATTCTCTGGCAATATACTAACTTCAGAGATCAAAGTCAGTAGCCTCGTGTACAAAGATAGCCAGGAGGAGCAGAACGCGTTGACTGAGATCCGCCGCGAGAAGTTAGCTTTCGAACGATTGATCCAGACCAAGGCCAGCATGGTACTCCCTATCGATGTCAACGTACCAAAGCTGGACGATCCCAGTGGGTTCCAACGGGTCTCGGACCTCGTTGGTAGCTCTACTAGGTTCGCCGGTGGCCAGATTTTATCTATGCAGCACAAAGTAAGCTTCATTACTTAAAGATACACTGACATATCCCGTAGATCCTGGTCGATGTACGAGAGTTTCGACTGACGTTACCATCCCACCTACACAGCTACAACTTCACGTTGATACCGTGTACGCTCCCAATTGGAGACTACATACTATACGACCAGTGTTGTATTGAGCGTAAGACGGTACCCGACCTTGTCACATCGTTGAAGTCAGGGCGCCTATACTTTCAGGTCGAAGCTATGATCCGTTACTACCCACTATCCATACTTTTGATCGAGTTCGATGAGAACAAGGGCTTTGGGCTTGATGTAAACTTATTTCACTTTAACTTTATTTGCTTACATTAGTTTTAGGTGGTTGGTGATGTTACCGCTCGAACTAAGCTGAACGATGCTGTGCCTAAACTCATGCAGCTGACACGACAGTTCCCTAAATTGAAGTTGGTATGGAGTCCCAACCCCCAATTTACTGCCAAGTTGCTACTGGACCTCAAGGTAACAACCAAACTTTTAATTCGACTAACATCATTCCCAAAGATGGGACGCCCCGATCCCGACCTGGAACTTGCCCTAAAGGTAGCCGCTGGTGAGAACGACAGTTTGGATGGGCTTACCAATCCTACTCCCACCGTAAGTTTTTATAATTTTGGAAATATATGCTGAGTTTATTGAAATTTTCTGTAGGATCTGTTACGTAGTTTACCGGGGATTACTAATTTTAACTACGACAAGGTAGTGAATCAGGTTAAGGATATGCAGGAATTGGTTGATTTGAGTCAGAACCAAATGGTGGAGTTGTTGGGTCCAGACCGATGGCACCAAACTCTTCAACTTTGTCAATATGTTGTTGAATTGATAAGGCTTCGAAGCGAACTGGCAAGACTCATAGTGTGAAGGGAACGTGGGTCTGAGCTGTATTTTTAGTAATAGTTGATAGCTACATTTGATGGTATAGGATAATAAATTTGGATATAGGGTGCTTTTTGTAAAGGTTAAGGGCTTTAAAACAACAATACTACCGTTTATTTGGATAATGTTATAAAAGAATTTATACCTCAACTATACCTAAAAACTATAAACACCAAAAAATCTACCTCCTGAGGAAAGCATCCGGATCCACCTTACGCCTATAATCGAGCTTGAACTGATCTAATCGGGCATATAGCATCTCACGATTTACGCTGATGTCGCTGAATTGGCCAAAGTTCAAATGCAGGTAGTCTAAAGTCACCAAAATATCCTTGACTGTGATACCGGTTACTTTGGATAGCTTAGTCAGCGATAGTGTTCCCTCGACGCTCAACAGCACGTCGATCAAAGCTACAGACCAATAGCCGAGGTAGGCTTTGAGTCCGCTTGGGGACAGCGGTCGTTCGGGAGTTCCAACCAAGTTTCGCCCTTTGCGTCAAATGGTAACCTAAGTCGATAAGGGCTTATTGATGAAAAAGGAGGAGACTTACTGAATTCGATGAGGAACCGACCATACCCTTTGCGCTGATGGTTGGGGAAGGTCAGGATGCAGGCCAAGTTGTTGGAACTTTGCTTCTCCTACAAAACTAAGGTAGTGCACTGGCTTTAAGTTACCGTAGAGAAGTAGGCTACCGGCTCGTAGAAATCGTCAATTGCTTTGACTAGGACGTAGAAGGTGAAGTCAGAGACCTTGTAGCAGATGTCCTTGTGGCTGATGAACAGCTTTCCAAACAAGCACAGGTTCTGGGTAAACAGCTAAATCTTTGTTTTATAAAAAATAAAGGGAAAGTGTTACCTTGAAGTTGGAACCGTCGAACCGGTAGACTCGAAATTGGTTCTTGTCGCTGTAGTACAAATTCTTGCTGCCATAGGTGGACTTGAACTTGCACCTTGCCTGAATAAAATTAGGTATCAAGTTTTACAAAGTAAATTTACGATATGGTTAGTGTAGATGACACTAGAGGCAAAGTACTGGAAACACAGGTTGCAGATGAAGAGTTGACTCAAGGTGTTGTACTGTTGGGGAAACGGGGATGGGTACCAGCACTTTACCCAGAATTCAGAGAAGTAGATACGCTCTATGAACTTTATAGGATGTTCATTCCAGATGTCATTACCGTCATATAAAGTCTACATGAATCAATTAGCTCGAATATGATATTGGTATATATTGCCGTCAACAGCTGTTTGGGTACTTTAGGTTTACCCGACGTATTGTCGACCAATTCGACATCGGCTTTATCAATCCAACTATCGTATTTGTTGTCCACTATAAGAGAGAAAATTAAAACCAATTTCTATAACTACCTTACTGTCTTTGTAATGGATGTAGTATTGCCATCTAGCTTCGACATCCTGGTTTATCTTACGTTCTCGCACTACGGTTGCTAAAACTAAAAGTACCGGTTTAGTGTAAATGTTGGACCACGTGGTAACTTTCTCGATCTCCTTTTCTAACTATACATTCACTCCCCACCACATCAGTTATCTTGAGCTTCTTCATAGTTACGTAGTCTTCCACCTCTTATCTATTTGGAGAATTTAATCTAAAAGCCTCGAACTCATTGCCAATTTAGAATATCCAAATCTGTTTTAGATTTATTATACTTGTTCTAGATCTTTTAGTTGGGTTTGAAATCAAGGTTGTGTCCAGAATGTAATTTCATCAAATCAGGTATTGAACCAGGAAACCTGAGATGAATCAAGCCATAAAAATTCTGAAATCTGTTCGAGGAATAGGTTGACTTTTGTTCTGCAAGCTGCTTCTGATCCTGTATGAAACAGATCCTTCAAAGCGATTTGTCTTATTAGAACAAGCTTATTTTCAATCTACTACCTCATTAGCATGAGACCCTTTTTAAAGTGAAGGTTGGACTTCGAAACAGCTAATTTGAGAATGCAGATCGCGACGCCCGACAAATCGGAACTCAAAGTATGCGACACCTGCCGAGTTAAGAAGACGTACTGCGATAAGAAGCAACCAAGCTGCACCCGTTGCAAGGACCAACTTGTAAGATGCACCTACAACTATCAGAAGAAGAAGCCTGGTATTAAGAAGGGTCGGATCCTTAAAAGAGACTTTCGCCTCGACTTCAACTACGTCTGTTTCACCCCCACCAACTTTGAAGACGAAACCGAAACGATAAAATGGAACGATAGCAAATTCTTCCAACTAAAAGATTCATGCAAGGAGTCCATCTCGACTGATTTGAAGAAGAATGACAGCAAGAAGGATAGTCAGGTTCGTGGATTGAAAGTGCAACGGCTAACCAAAATATCGATTGGGTACATGGACCTAAAATTTAGCATGGCTCAGCTGTTATTCACCAGTTCAATAATGGATGCTAAGCAGAAAGTTTTTGTTACGACGACCGGAAAGATGGACTATTACGGCGAAAGCCCAATGGGGTTACTCCTCACCATGTACATCATCCACCACTCCCAACCCAAGAACCTCAACACTCTGATGAACAGGAATAGGATTCCTTCCAAGAAGCTGCCGCTACCTCTATCTCGAATACTATGTGCCACCGATCTGGAATTCATGCAGAACTTCGAATTTGTCTTCGAGAAATGCCTTAACTCCTACTTCACCAACTTTCATCCCTACTTTCCAGTCGTCAACAAAAGCGCGATCTTCAAACACGGGTACCGCTATCCATCCCCACTACTAATCAATGTTATAGGTGCTATCGGATGTGGCTACCTCCCTGAGATGGGGCCCAGCATAAACGACTGGTTTGGTGAGCGAGCCCATAGAGACTTGAACAGCAACTACTTGAAATGCAGTTTGGATTCAGTGGCAGCGCTACTGATAACAGCTACTTTCCAACACAGCGTCAAGTTCTGCAACAAGGGGTTTATAAATTTAGGTTTAGCCATCCGCATGAGTTACGCCTTAGGCTTAGATACTGACCCGCCCCCGGGTACGAACGCATGCACCAAAGAATTACGTAAACGGATATGGCTGTGGTGCCACATCATTGACAAGCTCTACGGGTTCGGTATGAACCGTCCCTTCTGTCACGATTACCGACAGACCTTTATACCTAAGCTTAACTTTGGGGCATTCGATTGTGCTCCCAATGAGACCAGCTTTGAAAAGTTTCGCACCGTATGTAGCCTGCACTATTCGACACTGTATGGAGAACTGTGTCAGTTCATGTACCTCATGGTAAGGAAGTTCAACTTTCTGGAACCGGCCCGGTCAGGCCAATTCAACTCGAGCTACGACATTGTCAATGTCACGGCAACCCATCTCAAACTGTGGGAGAATAAAGTGGCGCAAACTTTCAATACGTTGACCCAGACCCTTCCCAAAGTATATACTGATTTAGCATCTCCCTTTGAACTCAATCTCAGGATCCTAGGTCAGTCGGTCCTACTACAGATGTATCAGACTTTCATCAAGGCCGACCACCACCTCTCTGGCTACAACTTCGAGCTCCTAGCTACTGATGCTGCTGAGAAAACCATCGACGCCGCACACCAATTGGGAGTTCAGTTTCCGTTTCACGGAATGACCTATCGGTTCACGTCGTTAAGCTTGGCTACTCTCTTCTTGATCCGCAACTTATCTACCTACACGCCCAACTCTGACCAATACAATATTGGACTTTGGCGGCTTCGGGTAGCCTTGACAATATTCAAGAACAGTAAACCCTACTATGGTATGGCCTCTGAGTGCCTTCATATGGCCTGCCTACTGGCTAAAGCCGAGAATATTGTATTGGATGACTTTTACTGAAGTTTTTCAATGAGATCCAAGTTGCTTGGTACACTTATGTATTTATTTAATGTTAGTAAAGTATTTTATGGATATGCCTTTGTTATTTACATTTTTAAAGCAAAACTACATATAACTATTTTAATGGAATGTAGATACCAATTAGAAGTATATATACTGCAATCTGATTATCAGTAACATAGACTGAGAACTATAGAGATATCCTTTACATAAATGATCCCCAAAGCTTTTGAGAGGCTTTAATGTAAGTCACAGATAACGTACTCAGAATAGAACCTTCTTCAGTAGCCAAAGATGAGATCTGAGTAAAAGCTTATGAGCTATAAAAGTATATATATACCATGTCCGATTATAAAAAATTGAGTGAAAATTTACAATGGTACTAAAGCTTTCAAATAGATGATGGGTGGTAGATATTATCAATGCAATATGTTATACAGTTGTTCGGCGAATGAATGCAACCTAAATTGAAGCTTATTACAAAGGTGTATCTAGTTAGATATTCACTTACTAAATGATATCAGCAGTCAAAAGACAATATAAATTGAGCTTTTAGTTGTAATATGGGCATTGGTAAAGTTAGTAAAACCTGCAATCAGTGAAAATATGATAAAATTTAGTTTAAATCAATATTATATCCTATTTATCCTGAAATGTATTGGATACTGGTTATAAGCCCTTTGTAATAATCGTATAGTTATAATGAAAGTGTTCTCAAAGATAAACTGTAAATCTAGGCAGGGGTAGTAGCTATTTTAAACTATATATATTTGGTTTTGTTTAATCGTATCAAGCTCAAACAATATAAACTTAAATTGGTAATATTGTAATATAACTAGCAAGGAATCGATACCAATTGATCAAGTTATAGGTACACTTGAAAATCTAGTCTCCATCCGCTATCCCAGAGATTGGTAAATTGCTTTCTAATATGTACCGGCCATGAAGCCGAGTGTCGTAAATTATAAGAAGCAACCTTGGTCCGATTACATTGAACTAATATGAAGGTAAAAAGTATACTATATATGTCCAATTTAGCCTGTATTACGTAATTCTATTATGATTTTAAAGGCCACTTGGGAACACGTACAAATATATCCATTTTAAATTTGCTCAAGAGCAGTTTATACTTAAAACGTCCATTTTCAAATAGTTTATGATTAGTTTTGATGCCAAAGCGGCAGGCAAGCACTACTTATAAACAAGACAGATAAAAATTACTTTCTCTCCATCAACAACTTACATTTGCACCAACTCTCATCAAATATTTAGGCATTTTTCGACTCCTGGGTTTAAAAGGCAGCGACCAGTTTTCGATTCCTTTCTACCTAATTTTGGTTTAAACTGCAATGCTCCAGGACGACAGCGAGGTGAAGAAGAGTAGGCAGTCCTGTGACAACTGCCGCCATCACAAACTCAAGTGCTCACGACACTTACCATCCTGTCTCAAGTGTACGCGGACCAACAAGACTTGCAAGTACACTCATAAACTGCTGAAACGAGGGCCCAAACCTAGAGATGAAATAGCCGATTTGACTTGGCATCGACCTAAGGATGGATTTCGCATCATGGCTATCCAGGAAGGCAACCTGGACAGTGTCGACTCTATCAAAGCTGAAACCACCAAAGATACATTAGGCAGGAACGGCAATAGTAAAGGTACCGAAGATACCGACCAAGTAAATAATGAAGGTGTAGTTTCTGAGGCGAATCAAGCCAAGAAAATGAAACAAGAGATTGAGGATATGTACCCCGAAGCCAAGTACTTTTCCCTCATATTTAAACAAAGGCTAATTGAAAAAATAGGGCACGTCAGTGAAATTAGGGCCAAGGATTACAAGTTCATCACCTTTTACTTTGCCATCATCAATCCTTCCTTGAACCTCATATCCCCCGACGCCTTCCTCAATCACTTTGCCCACTCCTCGTGCCTTGACGACTTTTTGTACCTCGTCAAAAGCATTCGCAAGGTCACCAAGTTGTGTGTCAAGTTCAACGCCAAATTTATGGATGCGCTGGATGGGTTCGTCTTCGACGAGAGTCAACTTCCTCAGGATGGGTTGCTTAACCCCGCCTTGCTGGCTATTGCCAAATTGGAACAGATGTCCAAGTTAATAAACGCTAGAGCTTTCTAATATATTAATTTAGGTAGATAAACCGGAGGAATTGTTTGTTTATATTAATATTTTTGCTGTTGAATTACCTTTACTGATTTACCATCTGCTACTACATTTAATTGGGTAGAAATACTTTGCTGGGTATGGAGATAGGTTAATACTTTGTCATCCATCCCATATTAATAAGGCTATGTAAGCTTACTCTACATGTGCCATTTATAAAATAGATTGTCCTTGCAAGTTGATAAAGATTGGTAAGGCTAGCGGGAATGAAAGTACTGTTTCTAGTACAACTGTATCGGTCCTCGAATATGGATTTACCCTCAAAGGCATCTCTTTGAGGAGTTGGTCACCGTATCGTCTATTTTGGGTATTTGTATTCTGTGAAACCTATTATACAATCATTTGAAAAGAATGTACTCATATTTAACCTAAAATATGCCAAGTGTTGACAACATCCTTTGATATTTTACTAAAAAATTGGTAGTTGCAGTTCTAAATCAGAAGATTGGGATTCCTTGCCCGTCCCTATATAGTTAAAGAGGCTTGATTTACTGTACCTACAATAAAAATATAAAGGAACAACATATATTATATAAATAGAGAGAAACTTACATTCCCTAAATAGATATCACTTTTATATGAAGGATGTGCCAAAATACCTGATTTAGTACTGTTTGAATTTTAGATTGACGATAGATTCAAAAAAGTAATCCAGCTATTTCAATTAGATGTAGTGATTGATACATTTAAGACAAACAGTCAGTTACACTGTATATCAAAACTACAACCAACTACTTTAGCAAAAAGATGCTCACTACAGGGGTCGAACCTGTGACTTTGGCGTTATTAGCACCACACTCTAACCAACTGAGTTAAGCGAGCTCAGAATCTTGAAGTACAAGATACTATATACTAGTAACTAAATATATATAACTTATCATTTCTTGATTCCTACCTATCGATCTTGATTGAATGTATTTTTTATCATTGATATATTAATTAGGTAGGGTTGTTATTCACCTTTCAATATTTCGATTTGTTATTATTCACATTTTACAAGCGTTTTCAAATATCAGTTGTTATTTGAAGCTTCATCCTTTTGAGCAAATTTATGTCAGTTTGTAACTGAATAGTCTTCTGAAAGCAATCGAATGGTGCATTAGGTATTTAAAAGTGCTTTTATAAATCAAAAGTTTTGTTAAAGATTATTTATCAAATATATATGCTATTTACTTGCATTTCGTTTAAACTCTTAGCAGAAAGCTTATCCTATCAATATTTTATTAAAACATTTAAACCAATTTAGCTATCCAGCCAACACTCACTCAAATAATTCCATCGCTTGGCTTTTTTCACCTTATCGGTCCCGTTTCCATCGCTATTGCGGATAAATCCACCGTAGTTTTCAAATCCACCTACCAAACCCAGAGTGTTGTCCAAGTAGTTCAACAAATCCATCAAGGGACATAAACCCGACTTACACCAAGGTAAGCTTAGTGGCTTGTCGTTATAGATAAATCGAACTGAGAACATGTCAATTACAGAAGGATCGCCACTGCCACTACGAATTTCATGTTGAGGGTGGGGGGCTTGGCGGTTGATGTAGGTATCTTCGGTATCATGTAAGGTGTCATCACTACCTACAACTTGGTCTTTACCTTCATTGATGTCAACTTTACGCTTGGTACCGAACCACAATTCGACCAATAAGTTGGAGGCATAAGGTGGCCAGCGCATATCACTGGCGTGTAAAGCACCCAAAACGGAGGCTAACGTAGTGTCGTGCGCCGAATGGTAGACCAGCTTCTTCAAGCTGCTTTTAGCTAGCTTGGGCTCAGTAGGTAGCGCAAAGTTGGGATCCTCATCCTCCTCTTCATCCTTCCCATCTTCCTTGATATGGGTCGTGTTGACTTTGATGAAATCTATTTGCGTCAAATCGGAAACTTGCAGTAATAGGTTACGCTTCACTTCCAATAGGTATCCACCGATACGCAAACGAGCTAATGCTGGGAAGACGGTAGGGTGATCTCGGAAGGTTAACCGTACTTGGGCGTTCCCATACAGCATCATACGATCGATGAGGTCTTGCTCTACGCAAGTCGGTTCCTGAGGTTTGGCTTGAGTAGCTGTGACGTTAGTAGGTGTCACCAAAGCACTGGTACTGGTATGAGTAGCTGTAGTCGGCCCCGTTGAAGTTAAACTACTTGAAGTTGAATTTATGCCTTCAGTACCGTTCACTTTCAAAATCGGAGTTTCGATGGCATTTACCGACTTGGCTTCAACCTTCTTAATCTTACACACTTTAGGGAACTTATTGCAGCTACGGGCCTGGAAGATATCAACGTAGTAATCCAAGTTGGTGGGGTTGTCATCTAATCTAGGTCCACCGACTAAGTTGTCGAACTTCGTACGATCGGGTTCGGCCGACGACAAAAACTTCTTGTAAACGTCGCTCGCCAACAGATCCTTCTCCAGTTTAGCGAGTTTGGGGCAGGCCTTGTTGTTGCCAAATAGCGTTTCCAATTCTTTAGGTAGGACGATCATGTCGATGTCCTTAGCTTTAGGGAAAAGGCCAGAGAGTAGAGATTGAGCCGACTGTTGAGTTCGTACGTAGTCGGTAGACCTTACGAAGATGTTGCGTACATCGTTCTTATTGAGGAAGTTGAGCTGATCAACGTAGATCTTGCGCAGTTTGGTTCCAATGTCATAAAGCTGTGAGCTACCTTTGAAAGTAAGCTGACCCGAAGTACAGTTTCCAGGCCACATAATCGGTTTAAATGGGTTGACCAGACAGTAATCCTTGTTTGAACAGCTGTCCAAGTCGTACTTGGTTACACGCTTTATAAATTTCTTGCCCTTATCGGTGTTCAGCTGCTCAATTTCCATCGGGCAGTGCCAAGGGGTAGTTTCCTTACCTAGCGGTAAAAATTTGGTTGGGGTCCTATCCCCATGCCTGGTCAACAAGTGTAAGCTTACTAACTTTGCACCGGCCTATTGAAATTAAAATTTGCATTAAAAGATATCCTTACTATAGGCTGGTAGGTCTTCGGATCGGGTTGCCCAGCTTGACAATAAGTGTAGCTATCTAAACTGTCGTCTGAGATGACCGAGTTGTGGGGGTTATTTATGCTGGCAACTGTAATGTTACTACTACTTTTGTTGGATACTAAAGCTACGGTTACATTCTTGTTGATTTCGGTTGTATTATTTGAAATGACTATTGGCTGTTCCACCTCACTTAGCTCCTCTTGGCCATCTTCTCTGAATTGGGGAGTGGGTACTACCTTCAAAGGCAAAGTTGGACTTGTACTCGTGCTGGAAGTTAGGATAGACGCTTCTTTCAGTTGAGTTGTCGTAGCTGGTTGAACATTCACCTTTTGTTTAACTTGTGAGTCAGAGCTGGCGCTCTTGGGTTCTTGCAATAACGGCTCGGCCTTAGAGTAGATCGAAACTATTGTTATCAGAAATAGGACGAACGTCACGATGAAAGTTATGGTGAAGGTACGGTTGGTAAAGAATTGTCGTAACATGGCTTCTAAAAATTGGTCGAATACCAAGCTTTGCAGTTGTATCTTGAATAGAAAAGGCTTGGGGGTTGACTGATGAAAGCTTGGAGAATCCCATATCGGGGTAATTTTATCAACTAATAAAGTTTAAATTTGGGGTTGGAACCAAATTTTGAACTGATACAGAATTTTGGATTTGGTGTTTGGGCCTAAATAATTTTTTTAGTCAAAACTTTACTAAAGGTTTATACGAATAACCGCTCACTTTCTTATGCTATTTACACACCTTTTAGGTAAAAGGCTCTATGTTTTAAAAGATTAACTTGGCATAGGTTTAATTGTCAATTTAGCTAGCTTTCAACTCAAGTCAAAAGTTGGATGACTACACTAACAGGCTAAAAACCTGCGGTTGATTACATTATCAGAGGTAGGTATCCAAACAACGTTTTATATAGACCACAGTATTCTTTATATACACTCTTAGCATCTCTACTAACAGATTTAACGTACCTGATAGTAAGATCAGATGTGTGGACGACCCATGTTGCTTACACGAAAGTCTCGATTCAACATTTGTATAAAGTTTTCACCCTGCTTTATCCAACTTTATCCCAGACAAGAGTTCCAATTTTGCAAACAGAAAACTTTCTGATCGACCTTGCAAGAAATAGGGCTGACGGACCTTTCTATATAAGATCAGGTACTTTGTCAACGGTTATCAACAGGCACCTATTTATTTCCACTAACCTCCGTTCTTTCCGCCTACTACATGCTTCAGCATATTACTAAAATCAATTCAAGTCAATAAAATATATAAATATGGACATAGCTGAATCAACATATACTGTTATAGCAACCTCAATAAGCGAACATTAAGACTAAAACTTTATTAATTACCAACTTTAAAAATTCGAGTTATCGAAATAGAAACTAGTGGATAGGCTGTTTGGGCTTGAAAGCTTGAACCAAGTTAGGAGGGTGATCCCATCTTAATCCCATTCTCGGTCCATTTTCCAGAACATTCCTAGGTACCAACAACAAGGTAACCTGCTTGAATCCCAAATTAACTTGATCGATGAGGACTTGCTTTAAAGCTTTGGTATCACGGATAACAACGGTAGCATCTTCAATTGTAGTATCCTTTCCATTGACACCGTAGATAAGGTCCATCTTCTGTAAGGCAGCTAAAGGGTATCCGCCCTTGGAGAATTTAAGTGTAGCTTTGTTGATTAATGAGGTTAGGGTGCAGGTCTCGATATCCAAATCCAGCTTGATATTGAAGTCCTGGTTAATACGCACCGTCAGCTTGATATGCTTGCGGGCCATCAGCTCCCTTTTGAAATCCTGTACCAAGGTGGATAAAGATTCAGTGGTCATAGGCTGATTCTTATCAACTTGGTACTGCATGCTGGGACTAGAAAGTTGGCGCTGCAGCTTTATCTCACCTTTGGAGTTACGGGACTGGTTGGCCAAAGTCTGGCATCGCGTAAGTTTAGGAGCATTGCTACTAGGAAGTAAGTCGGTACTATCGTTCAAGTTTTCAGTTGGAGTACGTTGGTCAAAGCGAGGTGAGTGGGAGGGGGTAGTCTCATTGGAAGTGTTGGTCGAGGACTGGTATCTAGTTTGATGCAGAGAGAAATTAAGCTGGGGAGTCGAGTCCCAAACTTTGGACTGCATGCAATACTTGAGTTCGGTACGGGTAGGCGTGCGCAAGTAGTCGTCAACGTCCATTTTCTCCTCTTCTAAACTTTGTACGATGGTGGGGTACAGCGAGTCGACTGGCTTGGACTTGGAGTTGGAAAGTCGTTTAATCTGATTAGGCTGAGCTTCACCTAGATCCAGTCCCAGCAAGTTACGGCTGAGGTTATTTTTCTTGTGCCTGGGGACACTCATAACTGACTCATCATCACTGTCGACAAGCTGACATTCATCCTGACTCAAATGAACTTTGACTGGAACTTCGGGTCCCTTGAAGTAGAATTGGAAGTTGGCACTGGTGAGATCGACTTCCGGTTGTGACTCCAAACAGAGCTTCAGACACAGTCTCTGGTACGAAGGCAGCTGGTAGCCGTACAACGTAGCCTTGTTACGGATCCCTTTGATCAGCTTGTCAAGGGTGATGTCGCTGTTGACTATCATTTTCAACTCACCTTCGATCAATCCCCCACTCAGTACTTTGATGTCAATTGAACTGATCTTAGTCTCGGCGGGTTTTACCCTGGTGTTACTGCGACCGATTAGTCGTTCCTTCAATGTCTTGGACCGTACCAATTTGGGTCTCTCGACCGGTTCCTCGGCAGGTACAACGACATTAATAGGTACTAAAGTTAACTCGGAAAGTTCGCTCTTGGGCGTGGAAACGACCGTTTGTGATGCACTGTCCGATGATGGATGATGATCAAAGCCTAAACTGGTCGAGTAGAAGTCTGGTTTACTGCTTTTGGTTTTGAGCTTGGGGCTCGATGTCTTACGAGTCAGTCGCAGTGATCCAAGCCTGTTCAACAAACTTGGTGAGTGCTTCAAAGGACTGGGTTCTTTGGTATCTTTGACATCCTTTTGCTCGACGACCTCCTCCAACTTCATGGGTGAGGGGCAGCTGTCATTAACAATACTTTGCTCAGCCTTGACCTTTAATAGTGTTTTACGTAGACCTGGCTCGCTCGCCTTCAAGCTGGGTGACTTTGGTGGTGACTCCAAGCTAATCTCGGTGGAATTTACCGACACTTTACTATAGGGACGTTCGCTACGCTTACTCAAGCTTCGCATCAGTTTGGATGACCATCCTTTGGCTGGCTCCATATTGCTCTGAACTTCAGGAATCGGTGCTGATATCGGTATTTGGGCCGGAGTAGGCTGTTGTAGTTTTGGAGGGTCTGATCTGTAGTATTCAATTACCTTTGTGGAGTATTCATCCGTCACGCTGTAGCGCAACTCACTCAGAATGTCGTAGATCTGTTCACCGACCAAATCCTTATCTAATTCCTCGGCGTCAACCAGTGGTTTCAAGTCGGCAACCAGCCAATCGACTGAATCGCAGTCCAAATCGACCAGATGGTCGTACAGTCCTTCGAGGCTACGGTTGATCTCGTAGATGGAGAACTGGTCGATGTTCTGTTTGAGTTTGACTTCAAAGTGGAGGTTGGTGTCGACATGAAGTAACCTGACCTGCAGGACATCCGATAACTCGACCCACTTGTACAGATAACTCATCCGTTTCAAATAGTTGGATTGCATTTATCAGGTGGTGAATTGAATTAAATTAGATTAGGTGGGATATAGTTGTTTGCAGGTATAGTTAAATTAAATAATCGTAGTAATTTTGATTGTTGTTGTAGTCGTTTTGCTAATAAGTTAGAGAGAAGTGGAAAATCGGTTATAAACTTAACAGCAATCCAATTTAAATAGCTACCCTCCTCAACATACTCTACTTTTTTAAGAATAGATAGGGGGAATTAAATTTTTTCGACATAACTAAATTGAGAGCCTCAAGGAGTTATGATCTCACCAAGTTAAAATTAGATTCCCTGCTTGGCCGAAATAACTTATTTTTCGAAAAGTTCCACAATCGCAGCCAATAGAGAATCAAGACTACTTAATTTTCCAGTAAGTTAAATGAAGTTTGGATGCTTTTGTTAGCTCGTTTACAATTACTCCACTTAAAAGCTTTATTGTCGACAGTTAACCGTGTTGCGAGCCGCTAAAAGTAGTAACTAATTGATGGCCCCTTTCCACCTATTACCTGCTCCCTAACCTAAAGGAAGCCTTGGCTAAACTTACCCTAAGACGTCCATCTCATTAGAAATCAATCAATGGCATCGAAATTCTGTAGGAATTTAATTTAGGCAGAAGCGATATAATTAGACAACTATAGCTGAATTTCAGCTGATGGCAGTTGAATCCAGGTCACATTTTCTATCAACTTTACTTATTTGGACCCCATCACCATGCAACCTAAGCTACTGCTGTAGTGATGTGCCTCTATTAGGACTAGTTGCCACAATTTACCCGAAATTCCTGGAAACTCATCGGTAAGCTAGGTTTGGAGATGTATTTATAGCCCACCTTTCCAAGCTAAACTTAGCTGTGTCGAAAAATAGCTCAGCTCAATGTGTATTTTCCACCTACAAGCTTGTAGTATATCCGCAAAGAAATGCTACTCTCAAACCTGCAGTACAAAATCTAGATATACAGTAGATTTAGGTGCCCTTAAACTTATAATTTAAATGTAGTTATTTAAACCACTGCACTGAACCGTCGGTTTTATCATGTCCAGTTAAGGTATACACAAAATTTATTGAAAGTATTGAATCAGGTATCTTTATGCTTCAATCATACATTTCAATGCCAACTTAAATGTGTCTATCTATTATATGTAGAACAGCGTACATATACCATCCCAAATATAGTATTTGAATTAACTTATATGTTACAAAAGTTTTATTGAAGTGTCAAGCTTCATATGCTCTTCTAAACTGGGTAAAGAAATTAGTAAATGTCTATAGGTATAGCAGCCTTTCTTTGATAAGCTATTGATGTATTGTATATATAAGAAGGGCATGAGTTTTGAGGCAGTTTTGCTATTTATAAATATATAGAAAATAATCATTTTTATAGCTGTTTACAGAAGCTAGAGATTTGAACAATAAAATATATTTAAATGTACAGCCATGATCCTTCTAAATATATGACAAACTGTTTAAAATAATGAAACGTCTATTTTGAAATAAGTATGCTATAAAGCAATATAATAATTGATAGCTTTTTAAACGACTCTCAAATACAAACTCTACTTTAAAATTTATTATATAGTTAAATTAAAGAACTTGATTCATTTAGCAATATTATATATATATATTGAGTTGAGAACGTATTCAAATTTAGATTGGTAAATGATAGCAATTAAATGATATATCGGCACAAGCTTAACAAATTGAGCTATGCTACACCAAGAAGTACATCTAGTCAGTTCAACTTTCTATGGTTGACTTGATAAACCTATTATCTCACTTGCCTTTGATATATTTAGTTTCATATTTATGCCTAATAAACTTGACTCATTTTCACTACTCTCTTTGAAATCTTCAACCTACTATCCTTCTCTCAGTAACCACTCTACAGCATATCCAAGCATCAAGCTGTAAGGATCACTGCCTAAATTATTTATTGTAGATATTTGATGATATACAGTTTATATATTGGTTAAAAGTAAATACTTTAGTTTCAGTTTAGTTAGATCTTATAGCAGCAGCTTTCGACGACTTGTTAATATTAAGGTTACCCATAATTCTAACAATTACTTTAATGATAAATCTATCCCAGTATCTTTGAACAGTATTGATTTCAATCTGGTAAAGTAGTTGTATCTGCACATGGATTTAAATTTTTAGAAGCGATGCTGTAAGTATACTTGAGCTTTATTTCAGTTCAATAAAATATGAAGATTGTTCAAATTAGTGTATGTAGTTTGTTTCATTAGGCTATTGATTAAAATACAACAACGTTCACTTTGGATCAAGGGTCAAAGTATCGATATTTGAATGAATGGTAGGTGGTATAAAGGGGGCCTTACAAAGAAAAGCTATTGAATAATTATAAAATCCTTTAAGCTACCGCATCCATCCCAGTTTATAGTTATTACTTATCCAAGTTATGTTGTATATTAAGTCTACGTAGGAATAGTACAAACAGTGTATTTTAAAGTATATAAAAACCAGTTTGAATTTTGAAGTTTTGAATTTTCATATCCAGTTACTGCTTTTGAAGGCTGGAAAACTACTTTCAACAAACTCCAAATCAAGCCAATTTTATAAGTAAAAATGACGCCATCAGGAAGTTTATAAATCTCAGATTTCCAACTTTACAACAGGTACCAATCTCAGAATATCCAATTTCCAATAAAAATAATGAGTATAGATTTCCAATTTAATTTGACTATAAAACTCAACCCAACCTTGAAGACTAGTAGCTCTATCAATCTACCAAGTTCTGTTTTAGAGAGCTGTTTAAGTATACTTGAAGAACCCGACTTTATCCCGCCTTTAACTTTTGAAATTAAGACCGAGTCAATATCAACGGTAAGTTGTTTTAGCGTTTTACATTTTGATAGTTTAGAAGGGGAAGTAGAAGTTCCACTTTGGTTCTTTCAGAAGTTCAAGAAGGAAGTTCAAGTTTCAGTGGTTTGGAAACCGCTGCCCAAAGGTACCTTTTGCAAGTTGAAGTGCATGGACCCAGAATTTAGAAACATCGACTTTCCCAAGCAGTTTTTGGAGACCCAGTTCCGCAAGAACTACAGCTGTATCAACTTGGGTCAAGTTTTAGAGCTGGAATACTTGACAAACGTATTCAAGTTTGAAATTTTGGAGTTGGAACCGGAACCTGCCGTCAATTTGATCGACTGTGACTTGAGCGTCGAAGTTGTAGATGAAAGTGAGAGTGTCATGATAAAAACCGACTTTACCAAGAGTTTTATAGAGCTGAAGTTAACTAAAGATATCAGCATCGAGTTCGACCAACAGTTTTATTTCAAATTTCTGTGGGAGGAAAAGGCTAGTGCTCAGTTACTGTTGACCAAAGAAAATCAGACGCTGACGACTATTAATTTAGATTACGAGGATGGAGTTAGTTTAGAGAAGCATCAATTCGCCTGTGTCGATACCGACTTACAGTCAACACTGATCGTTGAAAGCAAATCTCCATATTTTAAAAATAACTCGTGGTTCTTTGGATGTATCACCAGTAACAGGCATGTAAAAGCAAAGCTAAGTCTAAATATAAACGAGCCAGAAACGAAATATACGCCCAACTTAGATGTCGATACAATCGTATGCTCAAACTGTCAAAAATCGATCCTCAAATCCAGCTTCAGTTTGCATTTCCTTAGATGTCAAAAGGATTTTCAGCTGTGTAGTATGTGTAACTTGACCTACCCAATAGCAACCTTCAACTCTCATTGGCATTGTCCTCAGTGCTCCTACTACGGAAACCTGGAAATACAGCTCTTACACGACCAATTTCATCACAACCTTCATATCTGTAAATGTGGTTTAGAGTTTAAAGGTAGCCTGGCGTTGAATCGACATTTGTACTTTGAATGCGCTTTGAGGATCATAAGGTGCCGCTACTGTTACAATCTCGTCCCCTTCAACGTACAAGCAGCTGACTTTACTGATCGCATGCTTGGCTTAAACGATCACGAATCCTACTGCGGGAGCCGTACCATCAAGTGCCAGAAGTGCAATCAGCTAGTACAGATCAAGAAGGTCAAGATCCACCACCAACTCCACGACTTTGACAAGCAGCGCTTACCACTGCCCTTTGAAAAGTGTAAAAATTTCCACTGTGTCCAACCTAAGGAGCTTAGTGACTATGATGACTTTAATTTGGAGCTGTGTAGGATATGTAAGCTGAAGTTCCCTTCTCAGACCTTCAAGTTCGACAAGAAAGACTTTACCAAAAAATTGATGCACGTTTACTTCCAGCAACTTACTCAAGGATGTAAGTTGGAGAATTGTAAGAATGACATCTGCTTAATTTCTAATCCAGAGCAACTGACTCCCAACGATGCAGTACTCAAGTTGATCCCCTTTATCAATCATGCCTTCAACTCTAATGACAAAAGGTACTACTTGTGTATGGATAAGGAACGGAATACAAAGTTTATATTGGTACAGGAACTCGTTGAAAAGCTGGGAGAAAGTAAGTTCAAGTTAGAGTGGTGTATTCACGCTTTAACTAAGAACGAGTACCAAGTGGAGAAGGCTAAGGTCTGGCTGAAACTCAACGCCCCGATGGATAAATCTAGATAATAAAGAATTATAAGACCCTTTTTGAGTAGCCTTTAATGTTGGTAGCGTTCTGTCTTGGTGTGCATTTATATTATGATTTATCGTATATAGCATTTATAAATTATTTGAAAATAATAATTTATATAGCATACTTTAATAGTACAGGTATATTGAAAGGTTGTATAAGAAGCCGATTACAGTAATATAGGAAATCTATCTCGATTTTAGATCTAATTGTAAAATATTTTCAAAATAATAGAGAGGCTCTTACTAAATTCGATACTGAAATAATATAGTATGAATGTACTATATTGAAAATATAAAAAAGGTTATGTATATGCTCGATTTTAATATTACCTTTGTCCCTCTGATCTAGTTTGATTTATATACTCTTGCTTATAGAAATCAGACCAGCATCAAAGGGACAGGAGTAGCAAATGGCAAAGTATAGTAGCAAGGTGGGCCTAACAATTATTTACCATTAGATGACTTTTTATTAGAGATATCATTGACAGGTCAATTTGGGATAGATGGTAGCTAACTTCAACAAGTAAATAGGTATTGTCTAAAAGGATAGCTTTGAAGAAATTCAAAACGACGGCAATTATGCCAGCATAAATATACTGCACTTATATATATATAGTTTTAAAATACCAACATATATGAAACAAAAAATATCAATAAAATGATAGTGCAAAGTAAAAGGATAGTAAAGCATATTTTAAAAAGGGGCCAAGAATTCCAAATTTTGAGGTACATGGATTGCAAGGTTTCTAGGTTCCTCCAAGAGGAAGTCGTCATTCCAAAATTTGGTAGTATGCCTCTGACCCGAATCGCAGAGTAAGGTTAGGATTGTGTGGCCTGGGCCTAAAACTTTAGCTAACTTTACAGCGGCGGCGCAGTTTACAGCTGAACTGGAGCCTATGAACAAACCTAATCCCATTAAAAATAAATTCTAAATTTTAAAAATACCATCGTTCTGTAGCAAGAACCTTGACATGGAGACTGCTTCCTGATCGGTGACCAAAGTGGCATTATCGATATAAGGTAATGCTAGCTGAAAGTTATCGGTATTTCGAGACTGACCAACTCCCTCTACGATAGTGTCGATTTGGTGGCGTTTACGTCTACCTTCCTTCAACTGTTGGGTAAAGCAACAGTCCTGTCTAACTTTGGTCAATAGGGTGGAGCCTTGGGGATCGGCTAAGACAACTGAAATGTTGTCCGAACCGTACAGCTCTTTGAAATATTTGCTTATACCTGCTATAGTCCCACCAGTACCTATTTTTTAAAATAACAAAACTAATTAGCAAAGGAATTATAACATACAAAAGGATTTACCAGCACCATCGACAAAAGCATCTAACTTAGTACCATTCAGCTGCCTTTCAATCTCCACTGCAGTATTGAAATAATGGGTTTCGAAGTTAAACATAGTATCGAATTGATCGACAAAGTATCCTTTTTCATCTTGCTTGGCCATTTCTCTAGCGACGTTGACAAAGTGACTGGGATCGGCGTAGCTTGCCGGCTTTACCAATACGACTTTGGCCTTCAGTACCTTGAGTATATCTACCTTCTCTTTAGCTACGTCGCTTGGCATAACTATGCAACAATTGTAACCTAAACTTAAGCACATATGGGCTAGACCTATACCGGTACTTCCCACCGTCCCTTCGTAGATAGTAAAGGAGGAATAAGGAACTATTTGGTTGGTGCGTTCGGCTTCTCTAAGAATGTTCAAAGCTATCCTATCCTTCAAACTTCCTCCTGGATTCAAAAACTAGAATGTTGAGTTAACATAGGAAAATATTAAGGTTTTAATGTATTTACTTCGCATTTTGCCTAGTTAATAGAGATATATATTAATAAAAAATTGAATTGAATATATTACTAGAATTTTACAACCGGTCGATTTGGATAAAGATTTGATTTCCAGTATTGGGGTATTGCCAACGATGCTTTCTATACCTTTACCAATTTCACTACTACTGCCATGCTTCAATCTCTTGTTGTTATATCTGTATTGAAATAGTGTGTATAGAGTTAAAGTCAAGGGTATGATTGATAAACTTAAACTTAGAAAAAACTTGGAGTTCTCCTGCATCTTTCAAGGAAGAGTAGTTCTGTTGCTTTGTATTGTTACCTTCCAACATTTATTCGGATCGAAAAAATCTTAAAGTATATGATTTAAACTCCAATAGTATACTTTTATAGAGCTGATGATCGAAAGTCGATAGGCTAAATAAGCTGGATGCATAATCAAAGTGTAAAAGCAGTCTGTCTAACTTTCACCAATATTTTAGCTTTTAAGCTATTATAATTGGACTGTACTTACTAGGCTAATTACCCACTTTACAGGTAAGGGTTTTAATGGCTTTGGGAACAGAAAAATTTTATAAACCTTGCCAAACTCAAACTTTTCGACTTTTCAATAAGAGATGTTACTTCGAAAGCTCAACTTCAATTTACTACGGCAGCCGACCCAAAAACTAAACTTTATTAGAAAGTATACGCCAGCAAGTCTTGTAAGCGACTCGGCTAATCCCTATCGTTACGACGTAATAGTAATTGGTGGAGGCCATGCCGGTTGTGAAGCTGCCGCCGCTTCAGCTCGAGTCGGCTGTTCAACTTTATTAATAACTACCGACTTGACAAAGATAGGTGAGATGAGTTGCAACCCAAGCTTCGGTGGTATAGGTAAGGGCACCTTAGTCAAGGAAATAGATGCTTTAGATGGCTTATGTGGGAAGCTATGTGACAACAGTGGTATTCAATTCAAGATGTTGAACTTGTCAAAGGGAGCGGCAGTCTACGGTCCAAGGGCCCAAATCGATCGAAACTTGTATAGGAGTGGAATGCAAAGTACTTTGAAGGGATATAAAAACCTAAATTTGAAGGAAGGTTCGGTAAAACATTTAATTATAGACAACGGTAAGGTGAAGGGGATAGAACTGGAGGATAATAGTCTGATATCGAGTACAAATGTAGTTATTACTACCGGTACATTTCTGCGAGGGGAAATTCACATCGGGCTGAAAGCGTACCCGGCTGGTAGATATGGTGAGAATCCCACTTCTAACCTTTCGAAAAGTATCGAGAAATTGGGACTGAAGCTAGGTAGGATGAAGACAGGAACACCACCTCGACTCTTGAAATCTTCAATTAACTTCCAAGGCCTCAAGGAACAATTCGGAGATGACCCACCGACTCCCTTTTCCTTTTTGAACAGCAAAGTTGCCAACGAAGCCAGCCAGATAATTTGCTACCAAACGAGAACCAATTTAAAATCACACGAAATTATCAAGTCCCAGTTCGACCGCAACATCCATGTCAAGGAGTCAGTACGTGGGCCGAGGTACTGCCCCAGTATCGAATCTAAAGTCCTAAGATTCACAGAAAAAGATGGCCACAACATCTGGTTAGAGCCGGAGTCCTTAGCTGAAGATACTTTGATCTACCCCAATGGCATATCAATGACTATGGAAGCCCGACTCCCAACTTGAATTTCTTCGAACTGTAAGAGGTTTAGAAAACGTAGAGATGGCAAGACCGGGCTACGGTGTGGAGTACGACCATATCGACCCTAGAGAACTGGCTCCAACCTTGAAAGTCAAAAAGTGTGAAGGCCTATTCCTAGCTGGGCAGATCAACGGCACAACCGGGTACGAAGAGGCTGCAGCTCAAGGTTTGGTTGCTGGTACCAACGCTGCTTTGAACTGCCTAGGCAAGAGTCCGTTGATCCTAAACCGAGCCAACAGTTACATCGGAGTACTTGTCGACGACTTAACTACTAAAGGTGTTGAAGAACCGTACCGTATATTTACGAGTAGGGCCGAGTACAGGCTCACCATCCGACAAGACAACGCTGACCTGAGGTTGACCGAATTAGGATACCAGTGTGGTGTCGTCAGTAAGGAGAGATTCGATAGGTTTTCGAAGGATAAAGAGGATTTGAGCAAGGTCAAGGAGAGTTTGAAAGAGTTCAAACTTTCACCCAACGAGTGGGGTAAGGTTACCGGTGCTAAGCTGGCACTTGATGGTAACTATAAGAGGTAAACCTATCTTATTATTTATTTATTTATGGCTTCTTATAGTGCTTTTAAGATGTTGGAGCATCCCAGCTGCAGCCTAGACTTCTACTTAAAATTGAACTTGATACCGAGCTTGAAGGATTTCAACAAACGAGTCTTGAAGGTTGCTGAGGTGGAGGGGATGTACAACTCATACATCGAGAAGCAGCATCAGGATCTGGTTCGATTTGAACAGGACGAAAACCAACTCATCCCTCAAAACATCGATTATTCCAAGTATGTGTTATATATATATATTTACTTATGTTGCAATTTTTATTCCTATAGGTTAAGTATCTCGTTAGAAGATACTGAGAAGTTGACTAAAACCAAGCCAAGTACTTTGGTAACTACTTTTTACCTGTTTTTGATACTAATACTTTTTTACTTTAGGGAGCTGCTAAACGTATACCTGGAGTTACCCCAACTTCCGTACTGTTGCTATCAAAGTATATTAGGAGGTATCGAATCGATGTTTAGAATGCTAGCTTTTTATACGAGCGGGTTAAAAATTAGATATGCTGTATGGCTGCTAGATAGATAGATACAGTTTTAAAGTTCAAGTACTAATTCTAGTTAAAAGGAATACCGTTATATTATTTACTATTCATAAATATATCTTGAATATTTATCTTTAAATATATATTTATAGATGACTTGAAACCTTAGCAGCTATAGTACTGAAATGGATATCCTCTATTTAAAAACATGATTTTATTTCAAGTAAGGCATCTAATTTTTGATACAGGAAGATTAACCAGAATTCAATATAAGAATATTAAAAGTTTGCAAGCCTTGCCTATTTACTTTATATAATTCAAATTTGAATACTGTATAGTGAAAACTGGATGAAAATCTCGACCAAGTTTTGGGAAAATTTTGTCAAGGATGCTAACATGGTTCAAAGGTTGGATAGAAAACTATTCCAACCTAAGTATGATTACAAGAACTTTTATGACTAATAAAATGGCTTATGAAGAGCGGCGATAGCTCTCAAGGTTGTACTTCATCCATGATTCCTGATGAGATTGTCCTAGCAAATAAATTTCTTCATGTTTACTGGGAACATGCACCTTGCTAAATTTACATAAAGCCATCTGTCCAGTAAAGATTAATGAGAGAAAGCAGTTCCAACTAGACTACTTTTTAAAGAAAAGGTCGATATTAGCGCATGACCTTGACCAAAGTCTAGAATTAAAGTAATTAATTTAGGAAGGCAGAGTTCTTGTTCAGTTTAAGGAGCTTATCGTATAAATACAATTTTCAACCGAACCTAAGCTTTGGTCAGCACCTGTACATTACAATCCCATCCCAAAAGATTGAAGTCCGAATATAAAATACAACAAAAACCTTGAGATATAGAATATATCGAGATCAAAAAGCTGTAAACATCCAATATATTGCAAAGCAAAGGCTTTCACATAGATAAATTTATAAATCCTAGTAACTTTGATATATATTTTATTCGTAGTTCTAATTTATACAAATATCCACAGTAGGAACAGAGTAAAGTGTAGGGGAGGAACAAAACTTTTAATGGATATGTAAATTTTTATGCAAATGTTTGGAATTCCGATTTCAAGTTAGATCAATGACATACTCGTCATCGGAGGTGGAGTTGAATTGGTAGCAGTTTGAGGGGGTGTTCTCGGACTTGTACTGGTGAGTATAAGCCAAGTATTCATCTAGCATCCTAAGCCTCATACTGCCACTGTAAGTCGCCACTTTGAAGCGCAGGCTGGGTCTATGCAAATTGTTTCGGTTATTTTGAGATGACTGGGATGTATCATCTAAAATTAAATAGAGAACACATTTGTAAGCTCAAGTAGGTAACAAAATACCCTTACCACTTTGAGAAGGGTGAGTTGGAATGCTATTGGTACTGGCCATTGCTGCAGGTGAAAAGTCTTTTAAATTGGCATTTAGTATATATTAATGCGTTAAATAGCTACCATCCGTATCGTGATTTTTCTGACCGAGCAGACTGAGATCGAAATTTTCAAGGAAGTTTCGCTCTCCTGGGTTCTGAATCCTACGCAGCGCTCCTTTGAAAGAGTTTTTGAAGGCGGGGTCCATACAAAAGGCTATCAGGTTCATCAGCCCGGCTAAGCCTTCAAAGTCATTAGCGAAATTTAGAAATTAAAAATACAAACTTATACCAACAAACGAGATATCGTTTAGAACCATACTTTCTTGTCCCACTATGAGGATGTAGATGTAAAATGCTGCGGTGCCAGCTAAAGAGAGGAATGCAACGATCGGGTAAAGAGCCCTGTAATTATTAATTTAAATCAAAGTAGTTCGAATTACAGTCTTAAAGCCAGGTCTCGCACTGCAACCTCCATCTTCTTCAATCGAATAAAACTCCGGAAATCTTGCAGTACAGTGGTCAAAATCAAGGTGATCAAATCCTTACGCACTTTGAGGATGATCATAATGGTGCTTAAAGAGCAGTAGATAAACGTAAAAAACATCAGTACAATGTAGGTAATCAATATGTGTTGCGGATTATCGGTTAAGTTGGTGATACAGCTACTATTTTCTATCCTGCTAAACGATCCTACCTTACTAGTTAGTTGATAATGGGTTAAGTAACGTTACCTAGAAAGGGAGAGCTAAGGCCTACCGAGATGCAAAGTATAGCTACCCAGTAGATCAACTCCCAGTAGCGTAGTGGTCGAAACCCATGCACCAAGATGAGTTGAAGGTTCAAAATAACTATTATGTTCAACAAGCAGTAGGCAACCAAGCTCCAATACCTCATAAATCCAGCAGCTTGACATAGCTTTTCGGACTCGGCACTGTATAATAGTATATAGCTGATGTGTTGGACGATATCTACCAGACATATGCCGATTTGTAGCTTGACCGTCACCATATCTAGTAGGGTTCGATAAAAATATCCTAAAAGCTATTAGTGCTTGCATATCGAAACTCGTACTCATTAATAAGAAGGAGGTGATGGCAACTAGTGCTGAAAGTAAACTTATAATGTTGAGAGCTAATAGTATGTTGGAAAGCACGTCCTTGTCCTCTCCATTCTTTATAAAGGTCGTAATGTTGGAGTTGTTCATTGAATTAAAATTTCATAGTTGAGTAAGCTTGTAAGTAACAAAGAACGATAAAAAACTTATAATATTAGTTTACAGCTTGGATAAGAAGTAGTTAACCCTCATTGGTTATAGGCTGTTACCTTTCCAATTAGTATATTCTTTTTTATATCCGGAATTTTGGGATATCTCATGATACTGCCATTTCAGGGTACTAAGGTAACTGAAACTAAACTTGTCCAAAAGTCGGAAGTTACTTCAACCTTTCAAATGCATAGGCAGCTTCTTAAATATCATATATACATGTGTAGTGGATAGAAAAGTATCCATACACACTTTTATACAACCGAATGTTCTTTTAATTGAAAGTAATGGCTTCTATCGACATCCTTTACAACTGCAAAAGAATGATCTCATACAAAACCCCGAAGCGAAATGTATAAAATTCATTTTAGATTTTTGTGATAACAAAATTGGAACTTAAGAGTAAAGTATACTAGGAGCTGTTATGCCAGGTGCGTACTTAATATAGATCAAAGGTGCTCAATAGCACTATAAGTCGCACTATACATACTCTACAGCCAGCTATAGAAAGGCTACATTACATCTTGCGCGTACCAAGATGAAACTTTTGTTCTAAAATGAGTTTTTGGTTTGTACATTGAAAATTTTTAGGCCAAATACCGATGGATACACAGATAATTTCACAAGTCCTTCCTAACTTTATTAAGTAAGCGAATTGCGAGTATGCTGGATATACCGAGGTTTACTTGACTGACTCTAGCATAAGTTGTAAATACCGAACACCATTACATAATATTTCAAAGAGCGCATAAGGTATATAGCTTAGCCTACGATGTGCAAGGTAGCTATCTCGATTTATACCTACAAAAGTTGAAAATAAGGCAAAGACACACCATAACATAGGCTATTTTTAATCTTTGGTGACAAATAGTCCATCCAGCTGGTACAAGTATTCCGAACCAACATCAACAGCTTCTGTAGATAACTTAGCTAGAGGCACTTATTTAGGAAGTCTCAATGCCCCTAACCTACCTTCAACATCAATCCGACCTAGAGATGTAGATCTAATCTAAGGAGATTAGATCTTCAATTACATGGGCTTGGACAGCGGCAGATTAGTTGACTTTTATATCGGATTGCTGACTGCAACTTAGGTCAGGCATCTGTTCTATAACGCCACCCGATACAAATTGCCTGCATCCAATTTATATGGTATTCTATAATTAGGATATTAGCGAGTTTGAGGTAAAAATGAATCCTTTCAACAAGATATACCTGTGAAATGTATTTAAAGCCTAGGTTCTAATGTGTTTGTTTAACCGAAAGTATAGATCACTTCATAACTATACTTTTGCTTATGGTGCTCGAATCTGTTCTTTTGGAGACGATGGGTAAGCGTAGGTTCCACCATTGATTACCTCCTTTAGATCGACTTGCACATTTACAAAGGTATTTGAAAAAGAGGCTGAACTATTAATAATATATATACCCATACCTACCGTTCACAGCATTAAAAAGGCAAAATTCGTATAGTTTTTTTTGATAATAGTGGCTTATATAAACCAAAATTTTGTATAATTTGTCATCATTTGATTTCATACATAAGTTACTATTAGTATCACACTACCTTACCCAGCAAATAGTTGCAAACGGGAAGTTACCAAAGGAAGGACTAGCCTTTAGGTGTTGCGTATACTTTCCCAAGAATATGCTCTTTAAGGAATAGGATAAGTTGTTTGTAAAAAGTTGAGATTGAAGTGATAGTGCGATTCAAATTTGTAGTTTTTTAAAGGTTTATGGAATGTCCAATAGAAAGTTGGGAGGTTGTCAAGTTTATGGAGTTTTTGAATGTACCAACTATGGGTATAAATACCAAAGTGATAATGATAAAGTCCAATAAAGTTAACAAATTTATATCTCGTTGGCTTTTATGGATTTTACCAAATTGAAGGTAGGATGGGGTAGAAATACCAGAAACATCATTACCAGAGAATCTTTAACTTAATGACATCCAACTAAGTATCCATATATTTTGAAGTCACATAATCTTTAAAATACGGGCCCCTACATTGAAGGTTTATCTTGAAAATATATAGGTATTACCATCAAAGAAACTCGTAGATATAGAATGGCTGAACATTGCTGATGTAAGTGCCTACATTTTTAATTATTATATTATATACCTATACAACCTCAGAAGGTGGTAATACCAACACTTACCATCGATTATAAAGATACGAATACTTGCCAATCAAATACATATTTACACTAAATATTCAAATTTCGAAAAGCGATAGTAGTTCCTAGTAATCTAAAACTACCTCTGCCCTTTAATATGATCCAGTTTTTATAAGAAAATAGAAATTAAGCTGAATCAGAGAGACAGAGTAGTAGCTACATCTACTGTTCTCGATTTTAATTCTTAGAAAGCGAAAAGTATTTCTACCTCCACTTGTATAAAAGAAAAAATTGAAGTTGTATTATATAAAGGATATAGTAGCAATATTCACTCGATAAAACTATTAAAGCTGATATTATCAAATATATCTACAGAAGAGTAACGATACCTTGATAGAAATTATTTCTAAATATATTCCAAAGTCGGCTTTAAGAAAGAGTTAAAATCAAATCTATCAATTGTTTAGCTGAGCTACTGGAATCATATTTACCATCAATATAGGATGCAATAGTTTGGACAGTTCTATTGTTGACTATATTCAAAAAGATTGGTGAATTGGGTTAAAATATTGGAACATAATTGGCAGTCTGGTAAATATAAAAATTGATATCACTAAAATGAATATAGCAAACAGGTGCTTATAACTATTTGTATTTGGATGAATAATAATAATGGTTGCTTAGAGACAATAGGCTAAAACCAAGAAGCTTGAACTTTAAAAGAAATCAAATATATGTATTAGCTAATAAACTGTATATCAAGGTAATTAAGAATGTAATTTAAACGATTTGTACAAGAAAGTATTGTGTCCATAAAGAAGAAAAGTATCGATAAATAGCCATTAAAACTATGTCACACTAATAATATAGTTCATATACAAATACTCTCTTCGTTCTACAACTAATAATTTACTAGTGTAAAAGTATATATTGCTGTTGAAGTTTAAAGTTTCAAGCACATACCTCAGGGCCTACTGAAATTAAGTTACATGCTCTTATACCTAATTTCCAGATAAAGTTAATTACAAAGCTATAAATCAATAAAAGTTAAACTCATACAAGGCATTCTTAGGATTTTTCTCGGGGTTCTTAGCAAAGATAAGTCGCTTATCGCACATACGGATGGTATCAACTTCCGGCTTATTCGTATCCAGATCAATTAAATAGCTAGTTATGAAGGTATCTAGGATTTCGGTAACCTCATTCGCACTTTCTTTACAGGTTTGGGTTAAGTACCTTTTAATTATACATCAGTTAGAGTAGCAGATAGACATTCATTTACCTTTTGAAGTCGATTTGAGTACCTTGACATACGAATTTCATGATGGCTAAGGCGATTTGACTGGGCATATGGGTGAACAAGGCGTCAGTTTTATAGATTTTGGTTGCAATGCTCATCGCTTTGTCGTAGATTGATTTCAACAACGCTTCGCCATACTCCAATTCCTTGCAAATATAAATAAAGGGTTCTAAAGTAGTAGATCGAAAAAAACTACCTGCAGTTCAAAGTAAATACCAACTAGCGGTAAGAAAGGATGCAGGATAGTAAGGTCAAAATTGATACCAGCCGCCACCTTGAACTCCATAGTTATTAACTCTTCAACCGTTATAGATAAACTATTCGCTTTGAGACGTGCCAAAAATTTTTCGGCAACTGTAAATTGGTTCTCCGTCTTGGCAGCTAGGAAAACACATGCTATACTACCAAATTGTCAGTTATAACCTTCAGATTGATTCAAATTTGGATACAATACGTGCTGATGTTTGTACTTCATAAATGTGTTGAACAAGAAGAACCGTCTTATATAAGCCATCGCAGTTGCCTAAAGTTAAATATAAAAGTACATTAAAGGTTTAAATAAATTTGAAAAGGTAGTTACTTTAACTTCGATACTGTAGTCAAACTTTTTAAATAATGATTGAATCCTGGGTAGATAGAAAGCTAGCAGCTGTTCCTCTTCCTCATAAGTTAGGTAGGGGTCTATGTCGTCCAACTTGTATATAGATTCTTTACCTTCCTTCAAGCTTTGTTCATTCTTTTCAATTCGAGCTTGCTAACCAACACAACTAAATATAAAATTGTTGACATTCCATAAAAGGTTACCTTTTCCTTCAGCATATTCTTTTCATAGGCTTTGATGGCTTTTCAGGTTGGTAGACATTCTAATTGACTTCAATTCTTCAGCCGTAAAGTACCATCGCGTATATTGACTATGGGTTTCGTAAAGTTGATACTTTTGTTCATCAGACTTGTTTCTTTCCGACATGCTGATGATTGGTACTGTGCTTTTAAGTTCTTGAGAGACTAAATATGTAAAGTTGAGGTATATTTTTAGTTTGGAGTTTAGCAGATTGTTATTTTCTGATAGGTCTAGCTAGAAGTCAATACTATTGATTAGTATCAAGTTGATGAATAAGGCTTGGAAACTGTCTAAAATCCTAAATATTACTGGATAGCTATTCAAAAGTAAAGTTAAAATTCTGAAGAGTCAGTAGAATTTAATCTAAAATTTCAGCTCTAGAATGTGCTCGATTCAATAAAAGAAATGTCCGATTTTTTCTGAATGTGAGTATTAAAAAGGAAGGTATAGGATAGTATTCATTAAAGGTGGATATAATAACTCAACATAGTAAAGCTCGGAAAAATATCAGGCACACAAAAGCTAAGCTAAAGAATTTGCATATCTAAGCAAAGTACTAGTGATTAAACTAAAGTGTCCTATACAAATACATAAAAGCCAGATCCAATTTAAAATTGACGATTGTTGTTAAAAACGGCATATCAAAGCTCTTACTCATCATAAAAGTGCCTAAGTTGCACTTTCAAACTGACACTCAAATTGTGTTTTGAAAGATAGTTTTCTAACAAGTATTTTAATAGTGTATGATACAACCAACAAAAACGAAACATTTATACTTTTAGGCTTAACTTTATTTATAAAGATACCATTACATTCCTTTAGCAGCTATTAGTGCACTATCAAATCATAAAGCTAATAAAAATTATCCAAGTTAATAAATTCTTTAAATCAGAATCGATTCAAAATATGAAATATAAGATAAAAGTTTTAAACGATATAAATAAGACAGTATGTAGATACAAGTTTATGAGGTTACTAAAACTAACATATGAAGATGTATACACTATGATGCATTTTGATAAACTTAAAACTGATAAAAGTAGGGTGTATAGTATGAAGATAGATTAGAAATACTTACTAGATACTCGAAAAGGCTCTACTGATATTTATCACAAACTCTAATTATATTGAAGCTAAACATATATAACTTACCCATAAAACTAGAATTCATCGATTCTTTACAATACATTTTAAGTTCATTGTGATGCATCTATATTTTTACAGGTATCGGCTCTACTCTTCTCAGCCTGAGCTTTCAAAAAGATGCTAGTTCTTTGAGTAATTCTACTTTGAAGTTCAGATCGTTTGGTAACCAAATCTTCAATAGCTTTAGCGACATATTCCTCTAAAGTAAAATTTATAAGCGAAGTCCATTTCAAAAAATTTACCAAATCCTAAAACCTCATCCATATCGGTTCCAGTTAACTTGATAAATTCCGTTTCCACCTCGATATAGTTTTTGTAGTGGCGCATCTGCGTTAGTAGATCATTATCTCTCTGCACCTGTAGTGTTCGCTTCTTCATCACCATAGATACCCAAGGGGGTTGTCCCCGCCTTTTAAATCTTAAAAACGTATATAGAGAGGATGTACGAACTAAAGTGACTTGATCGGTCTTGGGTAGTTTAGGTCGGACATAAACTTTATCGTCGCAATATTGAAGGGGTAAGCGATCGCGAATGAAGGTTGGTAGAGGTATACTTCCATCTAACGTGTACCTTCGTTTACTTTTTCGACTACGGATATCTTTTATTAGTTTGTGCTGCCTTTTATCTTTCTAAGCTTTAGATTCAATACAATATATTTAGGTTAAATATATACCTTCTTGTCGTTATACAGCTACAATAAATTTGATTAAATAAACTAAAAATAAGAGTTTACCGTTTCCAATATTACTTTCTGTCGTCCCATTTTACCAAAAACTAAGTTGTCTAAATATTGTAGATGGTAGGCATCCCTCTGAATACATCCTAAAATTCTCTGTTTAGCCTAACAAACACTTAATGTATTGTTTCAAACAAATATATACCTCTAAGGCTTCCAAGTACACTAGTTCAATTTTACTCTTGTCCTTCAAAAATTTGAAAAAATGGAATCGTTCCTTTACCGTATACTTACAAAAAGATCTATAGTTTTGTTCTAATAAACTATCACTTAACTTTAACAGTTCTCTATATAGGCCTAAAACTTTATTCTTGTGCTCATAGTTGGGTAGAGGTTTCCTTTTTATCTTGAAGGGGAGGATTGGTTTGTAACCCATACCAAAAGATGCAAGTTTGCAAATTTTGAAATTTACCAAAAGTTGCATCCAAGAACTTTCCAACAAAAAATCTCAGCCAATTAGCAAAGCACCCAACGCACTATCCCAACAACTAAAACTCCACTCAATGATAATTGAACCCATTCAAGGTTGAACAAATGGCTTCACTATCAAGGTCCAACGCCACCTCATTACGGCCAAAGAAGAACAAGCTGCAACGAAATGTGGGTAACTTGATGATAACACCGCAGCTGGATGGCAACAACTCTTCCAACAGCGTCCAATCCATTTCCAACTTGAAGGCACATGCCCCAGTGGACTACTCTCCCTATCTAAGTGCCAATGCCAAACTTGAGCTATCAACTAGTACAGTTGAAACAATTGAGAGGCTGGGTGAGGGTGCTTCAGGTACCGTTTGTAAAGTGCGACACTTACCAACCGGCACTATCATGGCTCGAAAAGTAAAGTTATAAATGTATAAATTTTAATAGAAAAACTTTAGTCCGTACCAGCCGATCCCGACCCGAAAATCCATAGGCAGATTATAAGAGAACTTTCCTTTTTGCAGAGTTGCCACAGCCCGTACATTGTTTCATTTTTAGGAGCATATTTTGATGAGGAGGATACGACTATTGCCATGTGCATAGAATACTGTCAGGGCGGTTCATTAGATGCTGTTAACAAGCGAATTGAACAACTCAACGGTAAGATTGGTGAAGGAATACTGGGAAAAGTAGCTGAAGCGGTAGATTTTTACTATATTTCTTAGTTAAAGCTCGATTTTACTAGGTTTTGGAAGGATTGGTTTATCTACATGACCACAAAATTATCCATAGGGATGTAAAACCTAGCAACATACTGGTAACTTACGACGGTCAAATAAAACTTTGCGACTTTGGAGTCAGTGGAGAGCTGGTAGACTCTATCGCATCAACGTTCGTCGGTACCTCCTACTACATGGCGGTAAATTTTCAACTTTACATCATATGCTAATTTTGTAGCCGGAACGTATCCAAGGGTACGGATACGCAGTCCAATCCGACGTATGGTCTTTGGGGTTAACCATCCACGAGTTAGCGAATGGAAGATTCCCGTTCCCAGCACCTGGGGAGCCTCCCTTGGCTATCATCGAGTTACTGGATTACATTGTACGTATGCCAGCCCCCGCTTTACGCCCCGATGTAGGTTTCAGCCCCGAATGTATAGATTTTGTGGCACAATGCCTCATCAAGGATTCCAAACTGCGACCTACCCCAAGGGCTATGTTGACCCAACACCAGTTCGTCATCCGTAGCAAATCTATAGCACTCGACCTCAAAGGCTGGATCCATCAAGTTTGGTCCTAGGCACTGGACTTTTGTTTGGTAGCACTGCTACTAATACTTTAACGTTAAAATGTTATTTTGAATTTCCTTTTTATTGGTATTTTTCGTAGTAGGCTATTATGTAGTATTGCTGTATATATTAATATCGTTTCTAAATATAGTTCAAATATATATATATTTGTTCATATGGAAGCAACATTGCTTATGCTATGTTGCATTATAGCAAGTGATTTTAAAATAGACTTTGATATAGTATATCATATTTGATGCGTCTAAAGAAAAGTATACCAGAGTTCCACTTTCAATCTCACCATTAATTTCTTCAATTTAACATAATGATTATATATTTTTATAAAGAAATCTAGGGTTGTCATTTTGAAAAAAGTTACAAAACCCTGCTATACTACTACTGTAAATATTCACCAAATCTTAAGAACTATACCAAGTTATATATATAATACTAATATATATAATTTAAAGTTCATGGAACAGTCTAAACATATAGCAAGCATAAGGTAAGTCCTGTTTAATTAACATCAAATTAGCTGAGAAATTATGCAAACTTTAGGACGGTAAACTAGGCAAGGTCAAAGTTGGACCTTCAATCACCAGTTAGATAAAAGAACTTTTTGTATAAAAAGGTTTCGATTAATAGATATGAAATAAGGATCCAAGTTAAACGTTAGTGGACGAGCTAGCTGGTGCATCTCCAGGTGTAGGCAGTGGACGGATGTTGTAGGTGATGACCATATCACCCCCAGATTTCCATATGTACTGTCGGATGTACGCTAACGTCATTCTCGGAGATAGTATCTAAGAATCAAAATGAACAATGGAAGCTTCTAAAACAGTACCTGATCATTACACATCAATACTAACCAATTCTCAGGAGTGAACGGGGGCAAGGCAAGAGGAGGTGCAGTGGTAGTTGATTGGTCCTTGAGATCAGGGAGATTGGACTCGATGATGTTTTCTAAGGGGGTAAGGCTACTAAGATCTCCGTTGGTAGTGCCAACAGAGCTGTGCTTACCGGTAACTAGAGCTTGGGCCTGGCGGTTTTTAACTAAGGCTCTAAGGCTGTCGGGCGTGAGGCTCAGCTTTTCCCAGACGAAAAACAGCATCTTCTTGCATCGGACGATGCGAGCACCGGAGAGTCGGGGGTTTCTAAATATTAATAAATTGTTTTAGCAGTAGCTTACAAAGTTGGCAGTGCATTGAGGCCGGATCTTTCATGAGGTCGCAGGACAAAGTAGATTACCGGTTGTTGCTTGACTGGAACCACATTCTAGTTTGGAAAATAGATTAGTTAAAATATCTTTTACACAAAAAATATATAATATGAAGTAGTAACTTTGTAGGATAATCAAGTAAAGATATACCTTGAATAAACATCCGGAAACCCAGTCTGGCAAGACTGGTAATAGATTGGGATGGTCGTTCTTTTGAGAATCCAATGTTCCAGCATACAAGTCCCTTCCACCAGACACTTCAGAAGACTCCTCGGTCGATAATAGAACTACTAGAGAAGGAGGTAAGGCAAGCCTTGGCAATCTTGGGATGGACTGTACTACAGGCGGCTTAGGAGGTTCGGGCTCAGGTACTTTAGGTTGTGGTTCGGCTTGAGTAGGCTCCTCTTGGGTTTGGGTTGTTTCTGGTGAACTGCCAGCGTCGCTCGATGCTAATGATGATTGGGAGGATGAAGCTCTGCTCGTTTCAACAGCACCTAGTCTTCCTAGTGATGGTTGTGGGGATAGTGGGGGCAACAGCTGGAGTGTAGGTGACTTTGGAAGAGTGGTCGTTCCAGGCTGGCGGGGATTTGGCATGGAGCCGGGTAACGTCGCAGGTTTAGCATTGTCGGGTGATCGGTTCAATTTCTTAACAGAAAACTGTCGAAGTCGGCCCATAAACCCAGAGGAGGAGGAAGATAGGGCTGGAGGGGGTGGGTTAATCGAGGGTAGGGAAGAATTAGTCGGGCTTAATGGAGGAGTCTCTTTCGGGGAGGTGGATGATGCAGATGCAGCCTGAGCAGTTCTATCGTTATAGTTTGTGGTATAGGACCTTGTGACCATCGGTGGTGGTGCAGTAATCTCTGAAACACTTCCCTTACGATATTGGAAAAACTTCCTCCCCGGTGCAGGTGGCAAATCGGCGCTCTTTCGATCATTTAACCTAGGAACTACCCCTGCACTAGCGTGATGCTGAAGCTGTGGAATCGGTGGTTTGCTAAATGGCAATAGGCTGGGTAGAGGTCGATTGAAATTATCTTCTGATGCTTCGGCGGATGATGAAAGGACAGGTTGTGGACAAGTAACATTTTTGGGTTCGTTTTTTTCTGAAGTTGGTTTAGGTATCGCTTTTTCAGTTTGAGCAGTGCCCTTATTAGGCTGCTGGGAGTTGTCGGTCGTAGTTTTGGAGTCATTAGCACCTGACGTATCATTGCTATCCAGATTAGTGGTATTCGGTAAGCTGGACTCGTTCGTATTTATAGGAGGTGGTACCTCACTAGGAATCGTATGGAACAAGCTCTGTAGTACCCATTTACCGATGTTGAGAATTTCATCCTCTCCAGGATCTTTAAATGGGTCGAGGAGGTCCTTGGGTATAGATTCGAGCTCATCAAAATAAATCTCAGCGTCGAAACAACGGGATTCGTCGAGCCTAACGGTTAACAATCCGATTTTTGTATCAACTGTACACCAACTAGGAACTGACAAAGCAGGGTTAATAGAGTTGAAGGTTTCCTCTAAATTGACGACTCCGAACTTCTTAACTAAACAGCACTTGCAATTGTCAGTAAAAGCTTGCCCAAAAAAGTACCTGCAAGATATCCCAAAGAGCTACTTCTCCTGATGAATCAAGAGTGAGGACATTCCTTCTGTTCGATAATGTTAAGCATCTTGTTAATCCAGCTTTCCCAGGTAAAGTTTCGCTGGGTGAAGTACGAATTGGCTTAAAAACTGGATCCTCGTCATCATCAGATTCCGCTAAAGAGCTATTGCCATTACTTAAAGACCTATGCAGCTCCTGAATTGATGAAACAGTGTCATTATTCTTCGAAATGATGCCGTTCAAACTGGGGATATTATCTTCAGGTCCTTTGAGAGAAGTAACCGTAAACGCTTTGGGTGATGTTGAAAAAGTGACGGATCGAACCGATGTTACTTCAGGGTCATTTGACTTGGGCGAAGATATAGAGTCACCGTCTGATGCAGCAGGTGGGATATCAAGCCAAGAGTTAATGAAGGACCTATTAGTCGATGTCCAAAGGAAGCTGTGGTTATCAAACGCCGTTAATGCGGTAACACCTCCCTGCTCACAGCAAATAACAACTGTGTTTGAATCATCATCATCATCAAGGTTGATATTATCCGTATAAGGGTAAGAGTGTACAGTCATCTTGTCTGCGTTAGCGTCGGATACGGTAAGTAACTCGGATGGGATTAAAGTCTTGGTAACTACACCGTTCTTGGAATCCGGCATAAAATGACTTCAAGCTTGGATCGAATGAGAACAAAGACCATACAGGGTCACTGTGCATAGTATAGGTCTTGATGCATCTATGACTCGCCATCGACCACAGCTTTATTGTAGTATCGCTTGAGGCAGATAGAATCCAACGACTATCCTGAGACATCAATAAAGATTTAACGGAGTCGGAGTGCCCTGTGAACTGGGCAATAGTACCGGTTGACGGGTCAGCACGAGGATCCCATAAGCGGATGGTGCCATCTGGAGAACCACCGGCAACGAGCCTACCAGACTGTCCTACTGCAATGGAATAGTATGACGTCTTCGGCGCGACGGGGTCGTATAAACTAGTGACAAGTCGATTTTTGGATATGCTATCTTCCGACTCATCTTCTAAATCGCTAACATCCCAAACGTTTATTCGGCCATCTAGCCCGCTAGAAAATAGCCACTTTGGTTCTGACGCATAAGCTAGACATTTGACGAAATCTGAATGGTAGCCGATGAGCTTTATGTTGCTGGAGTTGGAGTCCTTCAATGGATTCCAATACTTTATAGTGCGATCCGATGAAGCGGTGAAAACTAATTTGTATAAAGTTAAATGTTATTAAAAATGATTGAATTAAAATATAAAACCAAAAGCCCAACAATAAACATAATGGTAAAGTAAAATTAAAAGTATACCATGACTGCTCCCAGGAATAACCAAGATGTCGTTTATCCAATCGGAATGATGTTGGGAAGAAAATCTCGCGATAGTTTCTGTCGATTTAATAGTTTTGGTGTTGTTTTCGATAGATTTCTTGAATTTTAAAACATACAATTAATAAAACTGCAAGTACATAATTTACCTCAATGACAGAAGCTTGCCAGCCGATAACTAAGCCATCCCTCCCACCGGAGTATATAATTGAACTCTCGGAGTCTAAGCTCAATGCATTTATCCCTAGACAATGGCGAGGCTTATCTTCCTTTACCGAGTCGGAATCGTTGTTCTCAGTTGAGCTATTGTGCATAGACTCCTTGAGTATGTACGCCACCGTTTGTTTACCAGGTAACTTCATTCTGGCTATTATCCACCTAGCTTTAATATAAGTTTATGGAAACTAAATGGGCTGATAATTGTTGAAGCAGGTAGCTTGGAGCGGCAGTATTGGTATTTTACCTTGGTAATTGAATGACTTGTCAGAAATAAGTTGTAGAATGAAAGTTCCAAAGTTGGATAGTTGAGTCGCCACCTGATTCTTTTCAAACCAATTGAACAGGAATGGCATCATGTGAGCGGATTGAAATTGAACAGTTCGAAATGGAGGCTTTCAAGTAATTGTTCCAAGGCTCATTATAAGCCTGTACATACGAACATTTTCTTTCATTTACTAGGCTTGCTTTAGTTATCAATGTATATACTCCAATTGTCCAACCTTTAGGGAGGAACATTTGAAGACCAAAAATTGCAACTATTTCTTAAACATGAATTTCATTTGTTGAACAATATATTTTTTTCAAGAATGTTAAAAAGATTGCTTTATAAGGAAAGAGATTTGGAATAGGATTGTTTAAGTTTGAACATTTCTCTGCATTTGTTTCTTGTAGAGTATATACCTGAAAAATGAACTCCTAATTTCAATTATGGATTAGGAAATACATCTTTTATGTTCGGATTTTACGTCACTTTACTTACCTCATACTACTGGAGTAACCAATTGAATGAATTATTAAATCTATAAAGAGCAACTCGAAGTTTGTTTCTTAAGGAATCGAGCTTAGAAGCAAAGGTCCAACCTAATTTAGTGAGACAGATATCAAGAGATGTTGGATCAACTACCATTAAGGATCCTCAACCAAGTTTCCAAAACTTAGATATCGAGCAATCAGCCCAATTTCAACTTTTATCGAAATGTATTAAAGATGTCATTAAACGACAAGTGTACCTTACCAACTGCTATATAAATAGTACAAGTATTTGTAGGAATATATTCAATCTTCCTGCCCATGTAGAAGCAACCGCAAAAAAGGCACATCTCTTCCAAGCGTATCTATTCGAATCAAAAGAACAGCTACTGAACGTATATGCTCCAAACCTGAGACAGCTTGTGGTTTGTATTGATAAAAAGAACCCTGACGTTCAATGAAAGCTTAATCAGCTAACACTATTAAAAGGCTACATCTGCCTTTTACTTGTAGCTTTTATTTAAAACCATGCTTATCTAAGCTAATCGAGTTGGAATTCATATCCATGTCTATCCAAGCAGATGTTTATTTAACGATCCTACCTATCCCGAGCTTAGTCATAGGATATTTAATAGCATATATACAGATTACGATAATGTTTATTCAAAAAACCTATTTAGCGATACTATATACCCTAAACTTAGCCACTTGGCATTTAATGTTGCTAACACTACTTACGAACAATTTCAAACTATTTCAAAGGTGTTCCATAACTTAAGGTCGTTCAACTTTAAAGCAACTCCAGCTATAAAGACACAGATGCTATACTAACATTTTCGAACTCTGAATCGCTGAAAGTAAATTTAAACCATAGGACTTTGTTGGCAGTTTTCAACAGCAGAGCCTCTTTCCTTAGGGCTAAAATGTCCTTATACAAGATGCTATAGGTATTTCACGTTTAATTACAAACTAGAATATTGCTTAGGTCCATTTATCAAAATGATTCAAACAGTATAAGATAGAGTTCGATTACGTACCTCTTGAACATATGATACAAAAAGGTTGAACCTTTAGCTAGTATAAGGGTCGATTTGAAAACATAACACAATTTACTGTTTCCGATATCGACGATGAGACTTTTGCAACCAGCACCTTCCAGTTCTTTTTGGAAAGGCCTGTTAACCTCAAAGCTACCCAACGCCTAGCCGATTGATATTTCAAAGACCTTATTTTAATATCTACTTTTGGTAAATTACGCTTCACCAATCTATGAAATATCAATATCATTTTTATTACATGGCTTATCACCGATCTATCACAGCTACAAACTTCGAAGCTTAGAATCGAGCACTCTAAACCAAAATCGGTTACCTGGGATAAAAAAGTGATGTTCATCACTATGACTTGAATAAGCTTATAAATTTAAAATATATAGCTCTGAATTTTACTTTGTAGACTGACTTAAGCTTAAGGTGGATCTTTTTACTGGCTTCCAATTTAGTAGACGTTTAAAGAATCAAGAGTTCAGATATCCTCAGTAAATCTTATTTACATACTAATTTTAATATTTAAAACTACACATCATTTAACTTTATCATTACTTGTAAAAACATTGACCATCGACAGCTTTTGGAATATAGCTTTTACTAACATTGTATTCAACTTCAACAGCGTCTCAAATAAATAGTCGGTATACGGTTGATTGAAGCTAACATCGCCTTGATTTAAGCTTCCCACATGTGAGTATTTTTTAATACTAAAGTTACCGATTTTATATCATTGGAAAGTTGGTTATGATGAATGTGAATGTTACTCCGTCTCAGGTTAGTTATATTGTATCCATTCCAAAATAACAACTACTTTTCTATTGTAAATTCAAAAAGAAAACTTGTAGGATTTTGGAATGTATGAGATATATAAAACAATGGCGGTATATAAATTTTGTACAAAGTTCACAATTATACAATAAGGCTTAAAATGGTTGAACATTTGTCCAAAAGCTACAGGCTAAGGAAATGAAAGCCAGCATGCTTCGCAATAGGCTTAATAAAATAGACAGCAATAAAATATAAAGTACAGGTATTTATAGTAGCTAGTCGATGGAAGTAGAAAACATAAATGTATGCTTTTTCAGTTATAAAATGTCCAAGAATTATCAGTGCTATTATCAAAACGACCTGCTATCAAGTTGCTAAAGGTCAACCTTCTCAACAAAGGAGTGTTGATGGGATGGAGGTTGACGAGCCATTGGAAGTTAAAATCTATCAGCATCTTAGTATCAGGCTTACTTGAGAATTTAAGGCTGTGGTTGACTACTATGATAAAGTCTCTTATACCTAAAAAATCTTATACTACCGTATTAAAAGCTTATTCTATCAATTAATTGCTTTTAGCAACAAAAAATTCAAAACTTACATCTTTCTAAAGATTTTATTATAAAAAAGCATAACTAACCACAAAGTAAAAATAACATAGCACATTTATTAATATATATCTTACATAAACTGGTTGAAGTAGTCCTTCTACCAAATCACCCCAAGTGTTCAAATTAGTCGCATCGATGGAGATAAACATGGCCATACAGCCGTCAGGGTCGAACCATCAAAATAGTAGTCTCATTAGAATTGAGACCAGCCAACTTGTTGGCATACTGGCCAAAGTCGTCGTAGTAGCGAATATCTGAATTTGATAATCCACTGTTCGATTTAAAACCTACATATGTACATTTCAGAAAGTCGGGCTTGGCACTATCACCTCCATATCTACTATTGATCTTATCTAATAAACCGTACATCTGGTTTTGAACTGGACGATCACTGCCATCGGGTAAATAGCACAAGATTAAGAACATATCCTCACAGCCAATTAAGCTACCAACTTCTACCTTAGTCCTATGTAAGGAATCAAACACCTTGATGTTAGGTACGAGCTGTCCAACTTCAACTTCTGGATACTTGAACTTGGAGCTACCTTCTAACAATAGAGAGTTGCCACAACTTTCATATAAAAAGTTAGTCATAGCGACATCGTCCCTAAAGTTTTGTAACTGTTGACCTACACCATACACAGTATCATCGACATTTTCGCGAAATTTCTCCAATTTAAAGATGGGATCAGATATCATCTCCGTTCGCACTATAAGTCCCGACAGATGTAAATATTTTAGGGCTTGAGGTCTGCGTTCCAAAGTGTACGAGTTGGCAATTCTATCGAAATTTCCACCCTTTAGCAAAAGGGCCAACTTGAAACCTAGGTCGTAAGCATCCTGCAACCCCAAATTCAGACCGAAAGCACCAGCTGGTGACATGATGTGAGCTGCATCGCCAACCAAAAAGACATTGTCCTTGTTAAATCTCTCGACTACTCGCTCGTTGTAGTTGGCAAACCCGAAATTTGTAAACTTCTTAACTTTAACAAAGTAGGGATCCATTATTCGGTTACATAGATCGATGTACTGATCTCGCGTCATATTTTGAGAGTTTAGGCGATCTTCAACTACCATACCCAAAGTTACGTTCTTGAAAGGTTGGACCCAAACCAAGGCGTCAGTCTTGGTCCACATGGAACTATGAAAGGTTAGAAATCGATGAAGATGTTAAAGCAAATACCTGGTAGACCCCAAATTCGGAGGGATTCTACTGTTAGCATAGTCTAGCTCCACCTCGGCGAAGAAGAAGTTGGCGTCCAAAGTCAGCCCTTCGAACTTTAGGTCTACTAACTTGCGAACTTGACTTCTGGCCCCGTCGCATCCAACTAGATATTTAAAGTCGATACTAAAGTTGTCGTCAGTTTGTAGATCTTTGATTATAGCGTTTGAAAATTTGGTACTGTCCTTGCTAGTTTTAATATAGAGCAGCTCACTGTTTCGAACTACTTTGATATTATACTCTTCCTCCAAGATGTTGATCAATATACGTTCCAAGTGACTTTGGTACAGCCCAATCTCATAATTAAATCTACAGTTGGTAGGTTGAGGGAACTCAACTTTGAACTTGAACTCGCCTTCATTGAACCCGCTTAATCTGAAGTTAGGGTCGATCTCACAGTTGGCGTTCTCCAAAACATCAGGGAAGACCTCTAGGTCAGATAGGATTTCAAGGGTTCTGCCGTGGTAGATGAACCCTCGTGTGTAGTTATCTATTTTGTGACGTCGATCGATTACTAAGAGGTCGTTATGGAAACCTAAGCGTGCTAACCGTAAAGCTAAAAGTAGGCCTGAAGGTCCCGCCCCTACAATCAAGATTTTGCAGTTCAAGCTTCGGTCTGGGTTTGGCTTTTGGGTGGGTTCCTTTAGTTCGTACCTAAAGGTAGGTTGGTCTACAGTTGGTATTGGAAACTTTTGATTGAGTTGAAAGTTGGGAATATGGGGGTTGATACTACCGTTGTTTATGGATACCATAGCTGCTGTTTTTTAAATAAAATTGAATATCTTGAATTTCACTTTTCGGTCACAGATACGCTTTATATAACGTTTTAATTTAGGTCTCAAAGCCTTATTAAAAAACCGGGATAAATGTACTTCCTTTTTAGGAAAACATTTTACTGCTTGAAGCGTTTGCAGGTGTTGCCAAATTTGGAAGCCGAAATACTAAAGCCTGGACTTTGTGATTGGTCAGCTTACGTTCAAACCCAAAATGGTGTCAAATCTATATTCATTTACAATCTTTTGAAGTAGGATTTGAAGGTAAAGGATTGGTATCGGATATCTACATTTGTACTGGATGTTGTAATAGCGGCTATCCAAACTTGGTTCAACCTGAATGGAGTTTCTAGTTTATTAGTTGTAAATTCTACTGTTATGAACTTGTCGAGATATCTTAATGTTGGTGCTGTAAAATGTGGTTAAATTAGTTAGTAGAGTGACGCTATGATACATATAGTAAGCTTTTTTCTAGTATAAAGAATATATCGCAAAAATATAACTAGTTCTTAATATTAGGCAGTAAGAACGATCGAATGTTATATCCGGCTCTTTAATTGGAATAAGGTGTCGAAATAGACGGTATCTTTAATTGTAAATTTAAGGGTGATATACTATCGAAATGCTTTTTTTCTATTTTCGATACATTTTGGTCATATTTGGTAATTTAGGGTAGGTTAGAGTGAACTGTTGTATATCGAACTCCATTTTTATAATCTGGCTTTTCGAAAATTGAAAGCAAGCAATATATTTCTGAGCTTGGCGGAACTTTCCTAGCACATAAATGTATGTATTATTGAACTACATAAAAAGGCTAGTACATGTTTAATATATATAGGTTAAAATTGATAGAGTTATATGCAGCCACTATATTTGTAAATATTAGCTAGCCATACGTTAGGAAATAGGGACATCTACCTAAAAGTTCAAAACGAACTTCGCTATAAGTATATGTATCAAGTAAACTAATAACATACGCTTGATGGATCAAGTGATTAATGGATGCTTTATACGGGCATGACCTTTGTAATTTTGTAGCGTTATAATCATCGCCCCTTCGAAGATCAACTTTTTAGGTTTGAAGTTTATGGAACTTAGCAAAAGCCAAGTAGTCGCTGTCATCCGAACCGGATATACATTTTAACTCCTTAATTCTTAGATAGGCCAATGTGATAGCAGTTTTGATAGCGAGTGTCCTAAACCATTTGCCCGTTATAAGGATATAGGAACCATGACTATTTAGTTGATGTGGGATTAATATGGTTTTCGAGAAATTTGATATTACAGTTCGTCTAGTAGTACTTGGCGTCTATATCAATCTAAAATCACTGTATATTAATAGAAACATAGAACTTACTTATATAAATAGAGTATACAGTTTATTGGTGTACGAAAAAGCTATTTGAAATGATGGCGACAAGTTCCTTGAAGTTCGATTTGGAAAAGATTGAAACTTATTACTCCTTGAAGCTCGTGTCGAACACAGCCATAGTCTCAGATTCATCAGAGCTAAAATGTAAAGTCGATGTGCAGCTTCCCATATAGAGCATGTTTTTATTAGTATCGGTAAGTTGAAACCTAGATTGAGTTGTAGTGTATATCAAGCAAAATTCGATATCCTAATTCTTGATGTTCGAGTTTGTATAGAATGGAGTACCGTAACTGAATCAAGTATATATAAGTAAAGGTAGCGATGCTAACCTAATATGGTCAAACATTCATCCGGTTCCAATATCATTTGTAAACCAATATGGAGAGATCTAGATAGCTTGATAAAGGTTGTTATAAGAGAACTATAATTTTTCAATGGCACACTTTTATGGACAGGAAAATATTGATTTCCTTTTATAGTAGTTTTTTTAAAGGTGGGGTTGTATACCCAGGTAGAGCAGCAACAAATTTGAAGCTGGTTTTGGAAATTAAGTAAAAGCCTCGTCTTGAGAAGCCTAGAGTATACATCTAAGCTGGGTCTTGAACTCCAATATAGAATTTAAAGTGGGTATTAGTGAATAGGAAACGAAATATATCTACCCTACTTTCCAAATTCGTGCAGTTGTTGGTTTGGAATTGTAGCCAAAAATTATCAATGTCTATGATAAACTATAAACTTTGGTAAGACTAATCAGTGTTAACTGGCAGACTTTATAGGGATTTACCTGTACTTGCATCGTACTGCGTTAGACCCAGCTTCAAAATTTAAAGATTTGATCCATTAGTAATATACTATGATTAAATTAGGTGGTATAGAGCAACTATAAAGTATCTATTCATTAACTTTGCTTATAGAGTTTAGTTCATTTTCTATTTTGATAGGTTTTTATCTAAACCATATTAGTAATTTATAAATCGATAATGCTACCATATTAGCTATACTTCAACTTTTTTTGCTACATACTTTTCAAATCGATAGATGACCTGTGTAAAAGCTATAGACTGGAAATACTATATTTATAAGCTAATAATACGACTTCAAGATAGTTATTATTTCAGATTCTACATATTGAAAATACTTTGGTTCCATAAAAAGTTGCCAAGCTACCGACTTCAAGCTTCACCTTTTAGTAAAATGCCTTACCTAAGCTGTTTTGTATAGTAACTGAAATTGAGCAAATACCTTAGTTTAGTTTGAAATATAAAATGCTTGGCTTGAATGGGAGCGATTAGTTGATGATGAAACTGATCATCCTATGAATATCTCCAAAGTATTTGAATAAGGTAGTTGGTAGCTGAGTTGATCTATACGTATTTATAGACTTATAAGAACATCATTAAAAATAAAATCCTAACTAATATTGGCATCAATCATCGTTGTATATTCCAATAAATTTAGACAAGAAAAAACAAAAGTACAGTTGCAACTTTAAGCTACACCAGCTATGGCTAAATTAAAGAGATGAAGTTTTAAACCCCAGAATATATATGAAAAGATTAGTTCTTATTGACTTACGATACTTACTCCCTACTAGGTGGAAAGATAAAGTTCAAAGCTCTAGGTAGTACCTCCAGCTGCAACGTAGTTACCTTGTGCATAGGCTCCCCATCCAACCGGAATGTGGATCTACGGTTGGCGTCAATGCTACTACCTTTTGCCCTCCCATTACATTTGACAATAATGGCTTTTACTATAGTTTCCTCCAATAAACCTGTGTAGTAACCTTGCCCAGGGTTATCCGACTCTTTGATGAGTTTACCTAGGAACCCAAAGGGGCCCAACTTCTGCTTCTCGTAAACGAGAGACAACGTCAAGTTGGTAGGGTCGGCTGTTTCACTATTCTTGCAGTTGTGAGAGATGAAGGGCGTGTTGAGGACGGCGAAGTTGCTCTTGATCATATCTTCGGTCTTCCAGTTGGGGCCTAAGCTCTCAGCCGAGTTGAAGATGCCGATGACGTTGGGTAAAGTGGGACGTGGTCCAAACTGAGGCTGCTTGGGCTCAATGTCAATGACCGTATGCTCTTCATTTGCATCGGTCGTCTCGTGAGATCCAAGTTGAGAGACGTCGACATCGGAGGTTAGGTAGCTAATCTTGTAGCTGTAGTGCCTGAGAAAGAGAGCTCGTATGACGCTGGCTACGTCCAATCGTACTTTACCCATCCAGCGCAGCTTATCCCCCGTCTCATCAACATCGGCGATGAATCCAGACGTGATATCCAACATCATGTAGCTGTGGCTAGAGTCCACGTCGTTGTGAACAATCGCTATATCGTAGGGCAAGTAGTTGTTGAAGACAAGGGCGACCGAAGCCTCCAAGTAGTTGTTCAGTTTCAAGGAGGTAGCTATCCCATTGCCTGATCCTAAAAATTCATAAAAATAAGAATGTGAATGTTGGGGTGGTAAGTTACCAGCTGGTAGTACTCCGAAAGGGATCTTGATAACCGATTCCCACTCCTTGTGTTTTAATGCGGCATTCTTATAACAAAAATGAGTAAATTTTCGTTATTTTGTAAAGTTTAGCTTACGACTACTTCATGTAGCGTCCCATCCCCACCGCAAGAGATAATGGAGCCAAAGTTAGCCAAGTTCTCTTTGGCTTTGAAGAGGTCGAAAATATGGCCCTCTCTCATGCTCCTCAATACCTCCACTTTCAAGTTAGCTATGGCTAGTATGGGTTCGGTCATCGTCTCAAAGAGGTATTCCGAATTCCTATCCCCGCCGTTTGGGTTCAATACGACCAAAACTCTGTTAGTTAGACCTAGCATAGCTGCTATTAATACTAGGAATAAAAATAGACTTACGTCTTCGTACGTTTGATAAAACCATGTCAAATCTATCCAAGAAGTTGCTTACGCTATCTTTACTCTTTAATTTAAAAGTCGAGGCCTCTATCTTGTTGGCCTTGTAACTGAAGAAGGTCACGTTGAATTCGCTACTGGCATTCTCAGGGCTAACTAAATATTGCTTGTATTTTGCTAGTTGAAAGTTGGAGGGTTGGAAGTTCAAGGTTGTAAGTTTGGCGCCGATTAAGGTTTGAAATGGTATCGTAGATAAGTAGGGTTTTATTGTCTACATGAAAATAAATTAGTACAAATAAAGAAACGCTTTTACCTAATTGGTATTCAATCTTATTGGAGGCCTGGTCGACCTTGAAGCTAGTAATCTTCTCATTAGTGTTGACCAAGCTTTCTACATCCAATATCAACTCATCTGCCACGTTGTTATTGTTGTAGCTCATGTCGGTCTCGTAAGCCGAAAGTAAAGTTGTTTTACCAAAGTGTAGGGAAGCTTCAGGGGAAGCCATACCGACACTTTCGTTAGTTAGATTGGTGCCAGTGAAGTCGTCTTGGTTTGAGGTTGAAGTCGCCATGGTTGGTTTCCAATCAATTATTTAATTACTTTTGCTAAGGGATAAACATCCGTCGCCAAAATACAAAAACCAAATTTATAGTTTCGAATAGTTTAAATCAAATTGAGTTCCTGAAACCTAACAATTTGACCTAGTTGATCAAAAGGGCCGATTTTGGGTTGATTTAGGTTCTTTGGCAGATGGATGCTGGGATACCCATCTGATACAGGGTGCTATTAGGAGTTTCCTTGTAAATTATAGGCTACAGTCGATTAGGTTGTTCTGCTTTTAATTGTTGAGTGGTTTAATAGGTCTCTCCCATTAGCTAACGACTTTAATGCGCTACCTTTTTCAATGCTAGATGGTCTAACTGTCAATACATGTGAGGATATCTGCATTGTCGACTAGCTTAAAGTACATCTAGTATTAAGCTTCAGTAGTTTTTCCACAAAAGTAGTCAAAGTTCCGAAACTCGGCCTATAAATAACTTTTAAATACAAGCAAGTTTGAAGGTTGATGACTATCGGAGCCGGATTTATTACGAATGTATACAGTTTAGTATAGCGAATATCGAAACATAGATATTATAAAGTACATCACCATCTACTTGGCAAGCACAAGCACATAATATTTTATACTTTTGCCACAAAGTAATAGGTGCTGAGTTAATGATACCGGGAAATATACTAAAGCTTTGGCTTTGTAAATTGCTGAAGCTGAACAAGGCTAGTCACATCAACGAAATATGATTTAGAAGCTTGTCAAGCTCAGGAAAGACACCTGCAGATTCTTTGATGGAAATTTAGGATTGCAAGGTATCTTTGATTAGAAGTTGGTTACCAATATCTTTACCTATCTACCTTCTAAGAGGATAAGTATAGTTTCTGGTTATATCTTATTAAATCAGACTTGAATAAAAGTTCCAAGCTGAATAAACCATATAATTTTTGTTTGTTAACTGTAATAATTAAAGCTTTATATAGCCAGCTATTTAAGTTTTAAAGATTTGGAAATATCTACATTCTTTTCTTAAATACTATTTATCCTCCATGGGATTTTATAGAATTAGTTCTTATTTCTCATTAGTATGTCTATTACCTGCATTTTAAGAATTATATCTTATATCTTTTTCGCTTTTTTGTAAGTTAGTCATAGTTTTGAGCTGAGCAAATTGTACTCCAATCATTTTTATCTCCAGTAAACCTCTTGAAACAAAGCTTCTTATCAAAATTCAAATTTGAATTCCCAAAGCTAAATTTAGCTTTGACCAAAACTTCAACCTTTCTTGAAAGAGCTTGGAGAGTTGGCTAGCTATTTATCAGTTTTATATACAAAGGTTACAGAGAAAACAAGAGCTTTTTCAACATAACTTCAATATCAGTAAAGTAGAAAATCCAGTACACATCACTTTATTTCTTATCTGAAATTGTCAACCAAAATCGAATTTCAACTTAGTAGAGTTAGCAATTAAATAAAGCATGACTTCACAATCCGACTTAGATAGGTAAAGGAAAGTATAAGTTGAAGTATTAAATTTAATTAGGCAGATCGAACAACTGTCCAACTGTAAACTGATAACTGAGAAGGAGGTACGCAACCTCTGCCTCAAAGCTCGCGAGCTGCTGTTCGCTGAACCCAATCTTATCCAAGTCGATGCACCGGTTACAGTAAATTTTTACATACAAAAAGTTTTTACTTAGCCACTTTAGATATGTGGAGATATCCATGGCCAATTTCATGATCTGCAAGTTTTATTCGAAACGGGGGGTAAATGTCCTGATACCAACTACATATTTTTGGGTAATTTGCAGAGCTTAGCACCAGCTAAATTTAGATAATAGGGGACTTTGTAGATAGAGGTTTCAACTCGGTAGAGACTTTTTTGCTGCTGCTGGCTCTGAAGGTACGCTACCCCGACCGTATAACTTTGATTCGGGGGAATCATGAGAGCCGACAGATTACTTTAGTTTACGGGTTCTATGACGAGTGCGTACGTAAGTACGGTACTCCACTGGTCTGGAGGCTGTGTTGTGAGGTGTTTGACTTTTTCGCTTTAGCTGCTGTTATCGACGATAGAGTACTATGTGTGCATGGAGGTCTCTCACCGAATATTACTACGCTAGACCAGGTACTTTTAGTGTTGCTATTTGTTTGGTTAATCTTTCCATCTAGATAAGGTTGCTAGATAGGAAACAGGAAGTTCCCCATGAAGGTGCTATGTGCGATTTGATGTGGTCGGATCCCGAAGGTAACTTTCAATTGTCTTGCCAGAAATTTACTGTTGTGTTTTAGTTATCGATGAGTATAAAGTTAGTCCTAGGGGGGCTGGTTATCTATTCGGCTATAACCCTACAAACAAAGTATATTTAATTTATTCTATCTGCTGATACTAATATAGTGCTTTTCAGTTCTTGGAAGTGAATAAGTTAGAGCTAATCGCTCGAGCCCATCAGTTGGTCCAAGAGGGTTACAAGACCATGTTCGATAACAAAGTGGTTACCGTTTGGTCTGCTCCCAACTACTGCTATAGGTAATTCTTTAACTTTATCCATATAGTACTAAGCCCGCCTTCGTTTTTTATAGATGCGGAAATATTGCTGCTATCTTAGAATTAGATGCCAACTTACAACGAAAGTATGTCACCTTCAAGGAGGCACCTTTAGTAATATATTTTATTTTTTGGTATATGTTGCTTATATATTTTTAGGAAAAGGGCACCATCCCTATGCGCCGTCCGATGCCCGATTACTTTTTATAAGAAAAATCCCAGAAGCACATTAAAATCCATGTTAAGTTTTACTTGTAGCCCTTGTCTTTGTTCCCACTACTGTTCAGGCATTCATTTGTATTCGTATTCATAGAGAATAGCCATCCAATCTGGACTACTTTTCGAAGTTTTCATTGTTGAATATGGCGTAGATCTATTTTTCAACCTTATCCTGTTCCCACTAGTTCTTATCATAAGTATCGTTTGCTCTTTAGCTACTGGGCTCTCGAGTTCTTGATTAGACGATGGTAGTTTTTTCATTTGCCTACTGCTTCTTACTAAACTGTTTTGAATTATGTGCCTAAAGATCTTCAATTTCCTTTCATATATCGTTTCCCCAATAAAGCCTTACTGTGAATAAAATCTGATGCTGGTTTCTTTTCTTATTTCACATACTATTTAATTTATTCGAAGTAAATTCATTTTTTTGCATAAATGCATATCTTTAAATCAATTTCTTTAAAGTTAGTTTAACAGCCATTAAGAGCTGAAGACTACTAGTTGTATGAGTTTCAACAAACTGTTATCAACTAACAATACTTTGGCTTAAACTAAAAGCACTTTCCATAAACAAGCTGCTACAACATATCAAAATAAGCCGAGTTTAATAAAATTTATTTTCTATAGTAAAGATTTGATGGAAAACTATTCCTTAATTGTCAGGTTGCCAAGTTGGTCGATCATTTTATCCTGGTCTTGATTCTTTTCATTATTATTCAAACTTTGGATTTCAACGTTAGCTTCATTATCGTTTTCACCGTTGTCGACATCATCTTCGTCTCCCTCCTCATCTTCCTCCTCGCTATCTTCATCAGTAAGGTCAGCTTCCTCACCATCCTCATCAAAGACCTTTAGATCCTCCATATACTACATAAAAACCGTCAATATCAGAATCATAACAACTACAATAAAGTAAATTCAAAAATGTTACCTCTTCCAATTGTCTTTGCAATTTCTTATTGAAACCTGAAGCTGCAACCTCGACATCCAAATTGAACTCCCTTTTAACATCTCTCTTGAAGTTGGGGTAGGCCCTCGACTCGTACCTAAATCTCTTGAGGAAATAACTTCTAATACACTGGACATCTCTATCAAAGTAATAAGGGGCGTTGGGATGGTTAATGGAAACCATCTGGGGGAAGTCGATTAAGACTGGCGACAGATCTTTCTTGATAAGTAAATTGAACTCGTTGAAATCGCCGTGGATGAGACCATACTGCGCTAACTTCAAAATCAAGTTCATTAAGGAGGAGTACAGTTTTCCAGGATCGCTAACTTCTTCGATCTGACGACTATTTAGATATAGGAGGTGATAAGTTAGTAAATTTTGTTGATAATTGTATGTTTACAGTGGATAGGCATCAATCAACTCCATAACGATGCAGTGGCGGTTTTGGTCGATTGGCTGGGGTACGGGGAATCCGTTGTCATACAGAACTTTCATAAATGCGTACTCCTTAGCAGCCGCCAACCTAGACATGTAGAGCCAGGAAGCGCTCTTACGTTTCTGTAGGTAGTCTCTTGTGTTTTTCACTGAACGGAAGGATATTCTGCCAAGTCTATTAAATGGGAAATTTAGTAAATATAAAATTCTATTTCTATCATTACCTATGTAGTTTTAAAACTCTCTGATGGTCTTGATCATCAGCAACTAAAAAGATATCTGATGAAATAAAAATTCACCTTTAGAAACTATAATTGTATAAGCAAAATTACCTGACTCTTTCCCAATACCAATCTGATTCCCAACTGAAACCACAGTATTACGTTTCGAAAAGGTTTTTAGAGCCAGGTAGTCGTAACCCCCATAAGTCAGCCTGTACCCGTCGTACTTGGTGTTTTGTACTCGAGCAACTAGATTCTTCCTAGACAGGTCGATTAAAATTTTGTGCGCTCCACCCGCTCTTAAGGATGCAATTTGGCTGACTAAGACAGTTGGTACTACTTCGTGATTTTTACTACCCATCTCAACCTAATGTATACATTAGCAAATAGAAAATAGGACATAGCTTTACCGAAGTTAGGACTCGAAAGTCTTCAGCTGTCATATATCTCAAATTCTTGGCGTCCAACTTCATCTTTTGTTTTGTAGGTTTGAATTTTTGGTAAGAGTTAAAGAATAAAAATCAAAAATGTTTGATAGGAACTTTTAAGAAATTGTAAAGCCAGAAAAATTTCATAACCTCTTTAATGGAGTGGATTATAATGGCCAATGTACTTTAATTACTCACTAATTTTATAGACTAAATAATAGCATCCAGCCAAAATATCCTAGATCCTAAACAGCAAGGATATATTTTTGAAAGTGAGAAAAGTTTATTAGAAAGTCATCAAAGACTATTCTAAAGGCATATCTTTACTCCTTGACAGATTCCAGGTATACGACAGTAATTTTGCTCTATCATAAGGATAATAAAATAATTGATTACAAATAAAAACAGTCTTTAAAATACAACAAAGCTATAAGATACTGTATTATAGCATTTGTCCAGTTTATATGGTAGCAAAAAGAATGAAAATCTATGTATGGTGTTTTTATAGTTTGAATAGTCCAAGCAATATACTATTTTAATTCAAGCCCCATTAACCAAAGAACAACATTTAATGCTAACAGTGCATTGATTATAAAGGCTTTAAAGCTTAAGTTCAAAGAAGTCCTAAAGGATATATAACTATCATTTTTTATCTCTATATATACTTGCTAAATAAACTAAAAAGTAGTTCCAGATATCTAGCAAAATCGTTCAAATCATATAATAGAAACAAGGTGTATTTAACTTATACCAACATCGAAGCTAAGCTTTTAATAATGGTATCCTTCGAAAATCATAAGTAGATTAAAAATTTTATGGGTTTGTACAAATCTAAAGTGGAGCCTAAATTAGGACTTGTGTAAAAATACGCAAGCCATACCATAGATTAGTTAGAAGACGAAGTATCGGAAAGTAAGGAGGTGGATTGCCGCGGGGTTAACGAGAAAGAGGAGCTCAAAGGTAGAGACCCATCGGCGGGAGGCAAAAAGTTATCAGTATCCGAAGAATCTTCAGCGGGCGTCGGTGGGCCTGAAGAGAAGGTCGACGACGGAGAAGGTTGGATATGAGTCATATCATCCTTCTCATCCAAATTCAAAGTGCCGCTAAAGGGCTCGTTATTATTTATACTTTTCTCTGGTATTATGGCTTGAAAGGTCGATATGTCTTTGGTTTTGGATAGCTCCCTAGTACATACTTTCTCGTACACCAACATGTAGGGGTTCGATGAGAGGACGTCGAGTATGTCGGCGTTGTAGACAGATTGGTCAGAGACTTGGTACCAATCACTAGCTGACGAGTTGAAGTAGGAAGAAAAGTCGGTAATATCTTTGTTTGGCATATCGGGTTGGATGTAGTCGACAATTGGTTTACGACGCAGCGTGACGAAGTGACCGTAGGAATGGGACCCATAGTGAACGACAACGGCTTGCAATCGATACAGCTGCGACAAAGTTTCGGGGTTGTCGGGAGTCGAAAGTGGGGATTGGGGGCCAAGCATGAGGTGTCCAGTGGTACAGAAGGGGGACAGATCCAAGAACTCTTTGAAGCGGACTTGACAAGAGTTCTTGCTTATGGCACCGTTAGGGAAATATGCAGATCTATTCAGATGTAGACATAGTACCGATGGTGGCTAGTTTAAAAATATAAGGTAAGTAAAGATCAGGTTAGAATATGTTAAGGTATAGACAGAAAAGTAATCTCGATTGTAAACAAAATGCATTGCTTACCTTTGCAAACATAACCTGCTTTGTGGTGTGGTGACTGACTACCTTTTCCAACTCTATCTCAGGCCCCTATATAAAGTAAATCTACAAATTCTAGGAACGAAAATACCAAATCCTTCTCGATATCATACTCCAATGCCGATACAAGTCTCTTGATGATACTCTCAGAGTCGGTTTCCTTCTTCAAAGGTTTCAAAAATGGCTTGAGCTTCGACTTTCCAATAGGTTTACGCTTAGTGCTGCTTAACCCTAAAGACGCATCCTGCTCAAGCTTGGCAATAGTGGCTCGAATCGAACACTTCCTACACACGACATCCTGCAGTGATTCAATAGTTATGTAGGATTGAAGGCATTCTTCCAAGGTACAAGTAGTCTAGAAAACATTTCTCAAAATTAATTGTTGAAATAAGGCTTACTCGGAATGGAAGACTTAGAGAAATGTTGTTGAAGGCGAAATGTCGGATTGCTGCCTAAACCTTTAATGAGTATAAATTCATAGCTATGTAGTTAAAATATTTACCGTATACCCACATTGGACACAAGAGAGCCTGCTAGCTAGTAAACCATTGAGTGGGTTACGACGTCCATTCGGTGCCGAATCATGGTGGGTGGCAGGGAAGATGCCACTTTGCTTGTTAACCGGGTTTTCCCAAACTAACGACTGTACCACGTCAGGGTCGAGAAGACTAAGGCGGCGACACCCCTGGACCACCGCCATCTCTTCTTCATTTAGTGCATCAGAAAGAATTTGAAAGAACTCTTGGGCATCTTGTTGCTCGTAAGTAGTTATTCGCATTTTGTCCCTTAACGAGTTGATTATTTCGGCAGGGTAGGTGGATGTAGGTCGACTTACTAGCCTGGTAAGGACTAAAACACGTGTTAACAGTTTTAGCAAAGGCGCTATATATTACTATTTAGAGTGCTATGCAAAGAGGAAGTAACGGGAAAATCTTCGTCGTCTAGGTTTAAAGATAATTCGCCCAAGAAATGGGTTACGATTGGGGAAGTTTCAAGGAAAAGTTTCAAGTAGGTGGAGGTTGCAAGTGCCTGAACAATATGTGCCATTAATACTCATAATATAAAGTATATCAGTTACTTGCAAAACTGAATTCAAGAAGCAGGTATTGCCATTATTGATAAGACCATAGACATACTCTGGTTGGTCTAAGTAAAAGTTGATATCACTGCAATAAAATAAAGTTACCCAAGTCGAGGTTGTCGGACTTCTTCAATTGAGCCCTAGAAGTAATTTTATTACGCTTATTGTTTTTCTTCTTGTGGGGATCTGGGTCGCTAAACAATGAAGCGGGGAGTATATTAGGATAAAAAAGCGCCATAACGGCGACCAAGGATACTACACCTACAGCTACGTGCATAACAATAGGAAGCCAATATATTATATCAAGCATATGTTCATGAACCTAAAAAGTCAATTTAATGTCTGCAATAAAGTTACCAATAGGATGTCAGTGTACCAAGTAACTTAATACGTGGTTAGTCTATTATTATGAGTTGGGAGCTTCAGTTTAAAGAAATCTAAGAAACTATGTTTAGAATCAATTATTGTTTGGAAACAAAGTTATAACGAAAGAAGCATATAGTAAAAGGTATTAAGTTTTTGGAATCGACAAAGAACTGTTGAATTTATAAAAGTGGTGAATGTTTATACTAACTTGTATCTGTCGATGTGGGTACAGGCAAATGTAGTTGGAACAAACTTCTTGAAATGGAGATAAAGGTTGTAAAGTTGGTTTAAGGTTGAAGTTGAAAACTGCCAGTTTCCAACTTTACCAAAAGTACCCTATCACAGCTGAGCTAATTTGATAAACTTCATTTCTTTTCCAACAGCTTTCATGAAAAGTTTTATATACTTTTGATACAAATTTTTAGTGGTTAATTCAGCTATGCTTGGATTGTATAAACAGACAGGTGTAACAAATTCATTCATTAAAGTTCATATATTTTATTTGTATATACAGCAACAGAACTCACTATTAAGACTAGTAAAGTGCATCCTATGAACTTTTGCCTATTGGAATTTGGGGTTGTTGAAACAAACTTTGTCAGGGGAATAGTAACCAATCAGAAATCCATATTTGTATCTTGATTGGAATAGATTTATAGATGCAAAAGAAATCACCACTTTAGCAAAAGCTGTCTTTAAGCTGATTGTTGTGTACAGTCATATGTAGATGAAAGTGTTGCTTCTCGTTATACAAGGTTCGGTGGCTGATTGAAAGATTAGTTCACTTTGGATATCAGGTTATACGAAACCAAAACTACATCTGGCCAACCTATAAAATATTTATTTCTAAAAGCCTCATAGGCTCAGTAAAGTTTAATACCCGTTGATGTGTATTAATATACAATCTTATCGAATCCCAAGATTTAGTAACTGTGAATTCAATTACTTTTGATTCTATGTAGAGAAGTAGGTTGTTTATTTCGATGTGGTATTATTTTGAATGTTAATTATAGCTAATAGTTTGAATTTACTGAGTAGTATTACATAACAAATATATATTAAGTTAAAAACATTAGAAATCTAAACTTCAATCACATTGTCTAGTTTTTAAATACTAATCTAATAATATCCTTTAATAGTGATAATAGTTGAATATGAGTTGGAGGGTTGAAATTACAAAAGACTTGGCACAAACATTTTATTGAAGCTAGGCATATTTATTACCAACCAGGAAATACTGTATTTCATTTGACTCTAATTTAATAAATGTTGAAACGATGGCCTTCATATACAAATCTAGTTTCTACTAAAGATACAATATAAACGACTTGAAAGACTAATTGGAGTTTTTGTAGTATAAAGACATGGGAAACTAAAAGGGATGTAGAATTGTGCCTACTACCAAGTGAAGGGTCGATGTAAAAATGGCATCAGTAGCTTACCATTCCATTCATAAGGGGCCAGCTTGAATTGAATTATTACAATTAACCAAGTAAAAGAAAGCAATATGGCTTACATTTATTAATCAATCCAGCTCGATTGTAAATCGTAATGGCAATAGCAACTCTTTCCTTGATAGCTAGAGGGTTGTTCTCATTTTTAAATACAGTTTATAGCTCAATCTGTGGAATTATTCTAGCTAGTTCAGTAACCATTCAAATTACTAGATCCAATTGTTACCTCATAAAGTACTTCAGTATAATTAATCTATTGGACACTTCATATTCTCATTCTTTCAAAGCTCTTCATTGGCTACAAATTTGCAGTCATGTAAATATTAAAATAAACTTTCATCACAAAAGCAGTCGCAACAACTTCCAAAGATTCAAGTGTAAAAGAGCGCTTAGGTACACAAACAAATACATTTACAACTTTATGCAAATCGTTTAAATGGAATCCAACAGCTACAGCTTTACTTTGCTACCAACCCATATCCAATTCAAAGTGTACAGCTACCTAGATCCAATAAAAGACAAATTACTCAGTTTGGTGAGCAAAGAGTGGTACAAAGGATTTATGCCATGCATTTACTATGGTCACAAGATAGACGTCAACAGATTGAGGCTTAACGATGGCAGTATTAACAAAGATTTGGTACGACAAGTCATAGTATGTCAAAAGATGCCCTTAAAAACTATAAACGGTATGCTTTTTATTAAAGAGTACCACAAGATAACTACTGTATTCTGTTACTACATGGGAGAAAAGAAGTTAAAGCTACTGAAACTTCTATTAGAGCACAATACGGTAAGACATCTAACCCTTGGTAGTCCATTCGACTATTTCCCTTTAGAAGGCTACTTGAACAACTTGAGTTACCTGTACATCTACAACAGCTTTACTGATTTACAGTTGGCAGCTTTAATCAATATGGTGAACCCCAACAAGCTAACAACACTTCGAATCGTTGAGCCAAGTTTAAGAAACCCTAAAGCTATCATCAAGCATATCGCTTCACGACTTTTCAACCTGACCCAATTGGAGTTTAGCTTCATATTAAAATTAAATGAGGTTTTGGATTGTTTTGAAAAGCCTCATCTCAAGCTTCGAAAGTTAGTGGTCAACTACTACACCAAAGGCATGCCATACCCGACTTTAATACAGAAGCTTCCTAATCTGGTATTTGTAGGCAGGACTAAAGATGAATATCCTTGGTACTTTAAAATCCATGAGTATGACACTACCGATTACGATAGTTATGATCTCGAAGCTCAGTTCAAGGAAAGGGTTCTCTATAGGTAATTTTAAGTTTAGGCAGTTCACTTTTTTGGGTATTGTATATCTATCTTTATGAATAAACAAATACTTTTATTTTAAACTCTTTCATAACTAACTATAGTGTTTGTACATACAGGAGCATAAAGATATTTGAGCTATACTCTTTAGCTAAATAGAGAAATAAGTAAAGCTAAGAGTACCTAATTGAGTAAATTTTATTTTTTATTGAAATATCTTTCAAGCTTCTTCTATAATAACATCCACTTTAGATCCCCAGATCTTAAGATGTTTACGAAATCTGATTTATATTTAGAGAATTTTATCAAGTACCAGAGTAATGCCTTGAGCAGTTTCTTAACTTTGAGCTGTTATGCCTCCAACTGTCAAATTATAACTTTATCTAAGCTGTTCAACTCGATCCAACTGTTAGAAAAAGGTTCAACCCAATATTCCAATTGAGATATGCCAGAATGGTCTAGTTGACAATCTTTTACCAACTTCTTCAATTTGACTATAACATCCTTCATCATCAACCCCTCAATCAAAATGCTAACCTGAGTTTCTAGATTGTAGTTATCAAAATTAACTTTGAGATTAACTTCATTAGTGTCATCAAGATTGGTTGAGTATTTATAGGTTAGTCAAGGTAGTCGTAACAGTAATACTCTGACTTGAAATTCAAAATAGATTCAATACTATTCCTGTAGCAGTACAGTTTATCCTTGAGGCCCACCTACATTGGAAATCTTCCTTGTACTGGTTGAAGTTTAAGTGCTTGAGCTACCACTTGGACCACAATGAATTGATGGAGGTGTTATGTACAAAGAATACAGGGTGGTTGGAGGAGTAGTGCTTTGAGAAATTTGAGTCCCTACCTGATGTGGTTATGGAGATGTCCGTGCATCGTCTTCAACTTGGATAAAATTTTCGAAAAATTAGCGTATTCTAAAACGAACCTAAAGTTCGATTTCGAGACAAAGAAAGATAAATTATTGTCCTTTTTATATCATCACTGTAAGTAGCAATTCTTTGGTATTATAGACTGCAGGTTGGCGAAGAGATCCTTGTCCAAGATGCATCTCTTATTCTTACTCCCGCTGTCACCCATATACTTAGTGCTAAAACCGGGTTTAATTGTGGGTGATTAGTGTCTAAGGACCAGTTCTAATAAAATAAGTCAATATTGGGATTTACTTTCTGCAGCTTGATCTCGTATTCCTTGATGAACTTGCAGTGTCAAGGCAGGAATACTGGGCAGACGTAAACGATGTTATCTAACAGGGTGCCTTTGTGGTGTATGTTGGTAAAAATATCCTGTATAGTCAAGCTGACTTCCTCTTTACGTTTATTCAAGGTTAAAGTTGCGTTTATGTAACAGCTAAGCCGGTTGGCAGTCAGCTTCCAGATCTCTTTACGGATAATTGAGATTGTACACACGATCGTAAAGGCTAGAGCTAAAATAACAAGTACTAATATCCAATAGAATAGCTTCATTCTTTATAAATTTAAAGTTGGAGAAAGTGCACCTTAATATACCAATTTTTGAATTTAGTTGTAGATAGAAGGTGCCAATTTCATATTAAAGGCGGATTTTCAAAGCAATGAACCTATACCTTTAAATAGCTATCAAAGCTTCCTTCACCTGTAATGCTACTAGACTTACTTGTAGAGGTAGTTGTTTAAGTTATATATAATTTATTACATAATCCCAATTTCTCAATTGGGCGCATCCATCTCAAATTTGAGTAAACTTAATTGTTTATTTCATTTAATATACCTAACTTTAAGAGTGCCAATGTCCTTTTAAAGCCTTTTATATAATTTATACTTTTCTATATACGATTTAAATAAGGTTATAAGATTCCAACCAAGCTCTGTTCAAGGCAAACTTCAATTGACGCTTAAAATAAAATTTAGCAAATAATTGAATGAAGCATCTACATTTAAGTCTTCAGCAGTGATATGTCTCCACGAAAATAATGCAAATGGTAGCTCATATTAACAACATTACACTTGATTGCAAAATCCTCTACTATAAAAAGTAGTAAAAGTCGCCGTCAAACTCAAAAGCTTTGAGATATCTCCAAATAGCTCAATCCTGTCAGCTACTTGTATATTATAGTTTATTTCCAATCTTGTAATACATGATATTCATCTTAAAAGTACTTATAAGCAGTATGTAGGGCCTAGTATTCAAACAATGGCCTTAAGTTTAATTGCAAGTCTATAAAGTTTCTCACAAATTACAAAGTTTCTGGATTAAAGTTTGTCATAAGTATTTGATCATTACTTTAGTAAAATTCAGCAATTTTCTTTCTATTTCCAGTTTAAAGTATATATCTGGTAGCAACTTGATTTATTTTATGATAAAGTATGCAATTAACATATTGACTCAATTTGAAATTTAGTATATTTAACATATAAGAACAAAGAAATTAACTGTTCAATTGTTGTTGAATTTAATCAGTCACCTTGATAGATATCAAATAAATCTGATAAAGTTGCGATAAATCTATACATGGAATGGTTTTTTGAGATATAATGTATATATAAGCCCAAATAGATGACTAAGTCTCATTACAGCCAAATATGAAATTCTTCTACATTGCTTTTGCTATTAGCTCCATCTCTGCCACCTATATTGGTGGCTACAACAACTTCGGCAATTATGGGTATGGAAATGATTTATACTCACCATACAGCTACGGTGGATACAGTGGATTCAATTTTTTTAACCCAATTATCGTAAAAGACAGCAACGAAATTCGCAACGAAAATTTCCACAAGAATGAGTTTGATCATAACAAGAAGGCAGCAGTATTCGAAGAGAACACCCATAAGAAGAACGTCAATGCCAATAATTTTGCTAAGAATAACAATTTTGTTGCCGTCCTCTAGGCGAATCTAAATTTGCGCTTTTATGATCTTCTATTGAATAAATTAGAGCTATAGTACTGATTCTTATACACCATACATTACATTTCCACCACACTTTTGTAAGTACTACTATCTATTTAAATTTCAAGGTACAAAATAATGAAAAAGGGTTAGTTTCAAGTAAAACTCTATGAAGGCCAATAATTGCCATAAATGTATTGTAATTCTGAATACCAATGTAAACCCAAACCATCAACTAATTTTTTTAAACTATATATAGCATTAGGTCAAGTATCTTATTGTATATCGGAGAATAAGTTTGAAAGGTCCTGTAGTACAATATTAAAATCACATACTAGTCTGATCAGAGTTATAGGTCCAATAGCACAGTTTCGATTAGGTGTAGGACTCATTTTTCTGATGGAATAGTAACAAAAATCTATGACTGATAGTTAAATAAAAGGAACATAAGTATATATAATATATATATTCTAATCTAGTATATTGTAGAAATCAAAATCAAAATTATAATGTGTATTCGAATATCTTATAATCTATACATACTTGGCGAATTTGATAGAGTACTGGGATAAGCTTTTCAGCAGCTATCTAATTTTAGTCTACTAAATTTCAAAGTATCAAATTTTAGCCAAATCCAAAAAGTTCGTTTCGATCCAATCTTCGGAGAGAGGCTCTGGTTGGCCCGGTTTAGTCAGATTGAAGCCCTTGATAAACTTATCTAACTTGATGATAGCCTCGTCATAAATCAACATCTCAACTTAATTACCAAATCGTAGCCATCCAAGCTTGAATTAAATATAATTTTACTTACAGGATGAGCCGGCTTTACATCCCTTGGGTAAACTGGGTAGTCATAACAGTAGCAATCTGATTTGTAATTGAAAGTAGATTAGACTATATCCCCGTATCTACACAGCCTATCTTTACGGTTTATCTTGGCGTTGTAAATATCTCTATTATACTGATTGGAATTGGGATGCTGGAATTGCCACTTGAATCAGAGAAAGTTGATGAAAGTACGATGTATAAAGAAGAAGGGATTATTAGGAGATACATAGGTCCTTAAATCGCATTATTTTTGATACCTGAATGTGGCGTGTTATAAAAGTATTCTAACTCGTTAATGAACTCGGAGAACTTGAATATGCTGAGATTATATCCAAGTCGGCTCATGACGAGAAAGACGAGATCTTATTGCTTCGGCCGTAGCTTCGGCATAAGTAATGGTTGCTCGAATACTTGTATTCAATGCTTTGGAAGGGATTGTTATCAAAAAAAGAGTCTCTAGTTTGATTTCCATTAATGGCCATGTAAGATGAGATTAAAATTGGGCTGCTATGGGGTGCATTAGATTCCAAGGGCCAGTCCCAGTAGGGTAAGATGATGTTTGAAACCACTTTCTGGAGCTCAAGTTCGTACTCCTTGATGAACTTACTGTGCCATTATAGAAAAACTGCAACTCCGTGAATGTTCCTTTCGATTTGAGCGTCTTTGTGGTGTAATCAAGAAAAAGCTTCCCAGGTTAGTATGCCATTTCTATTTTTACGCCTCTTCAAAGCTAATGGCTCCTTAATTAAACGATGGATTCGCTTTCAGTCAGCTTCTAGATCTCCTTTCAAATTTTTGAGGCACTACAGGTGTATTTAAAAGCCAAAGCCAAGGTACCGATGTATAATATCAAGTAGAATAGTTTTATTGTCTGTTAATTTAAAGAAATATAGGATATGGCCTCATGTATTTTTTTGATACATTTATAAATATTTAAATTCTTTTATTATATATTAATAATATATTTCTTCAAAAATTATCAGACATTCCTTTATTTATGAAATTAGTAACGCTAGTAAGATGTGGATAGCTAAATCACAAATTAATAACAAAGTATCATACTTAATAAGTTTGTTATGACATAGTTGATTCAGAATTTGATATTACATATTTTTGTCGCTATCGTTATTAAAAATAGCTTTATAGATGTGATATTTAAGTTATAGATTTTTGAATACAACCCCCAAACTGTGTTAACTTTTATAAGTGAACACTTTCTGGCTTTTATTTAACGATCAGATATTCCAAATATGATTCTACTAGATACAGTTATACATATGTAATATTTAAGCCGTAAATTTTAGAGTGTTACTATAGTTGAAATAAATTTCATAAAGAATAAATTCTTACTTTTAAATGATAACCTCATACAATTCTACATACAATACTGTTAGATATACTTGTAGGAATGTGTTTTTAGGCTATTAATTTTAGGATGGTAGCCTATATTGGAAATGAACTTTTTGTATAAATCAATTTATACCAAAGAGTTCTAAAGTTTACTGTCAACCTATTTTTGTATCCTGCAAATTATTTTATTTCTATTTAATGGCCAAACTTTTTAAATAATCTAATAGATATTGAGGCTTTAAATCAAAATAGCATCACTATCGACATCTAAATGAAATCATGTATAACTGAGAATATAAGCCTAGTGATCTACTTTCAAATAAGACGTAGGGTACTTTATTTTAGAGATAGTGCAAGCAAATAGTATAGTAATTTTTGAGAATTGCGAATGAATATTAAAACTATTATATCTATCTCGGTCTAATATATAAATTTAGGTTCAATATTATTTTAAAATATAAGTAGTGGACAAAAAAAACTCAATATAGAATCATGCTATATGTTTTACTTTGTATTAACTATGAGTTTATCTTTAAAATGGTAATCTTGAGCTGAGTTTAAGATTGTCACTATATTACTCATTCAGCATTTAAGTATAAATCAAATATTCGATACACCTTTGTATATAATCTAAGCAATATAAATTCTTGCTAAAAAAGTATGCTGTGGGAAACATAGCATATATAATCAATTTCCCATGCAAGTTGATATTATTTTCATACATATATATGTTTTGATATAAAATGTTAAAGAATTCATTCTCATTTTGAAGTCTTATTGATAAATTCCAAACTCCAACATTGAAAATTCTATTGGAGTTTGAAAGCCAACTTTCAAGTGAAGATTGATGCATCCTTTCATATCAGCAGGTATATAAATTCAAAGCTATTAAGTTTCATTTGTGACAATATATCTTACAAGGTAAATTTTTGTCTAAATAGGAACTAGAAGACCAAGTTTACATTGCTTGTATAAATCATAAAATGGAAATTTCTTTAGAATTAGGCAAAATGTATCGTATATAATGTACTAGATATCACAAGTGCTTTACTTGGGCCAACTGTTTTACAGCTTCAAGTAAATATCTTGAGTAATACTAAGTACTGTTTGCATTTTGCATCACATTAGAAACTCCATTCTATATCAAGGATTGACTGAAATAAAGTCGGATTAACTGTTTATCCCTTTTAATCTGGAAGCAGACCACCCTAGAACTAACAAAGTCATACACTGCTAGTAGATTGTGCCTCCTGTCCACAGGGTTTGCTTACGTCTACCAGTACTCCCATGACGAAGTTATGTATATATTTACCCTGTCGTTTCATACCAGTCTTATGATGAATAAGTGGTTCGGAAATTCCAAGTGAATGGTAAGCTAATAAATAAAGAATTTAATCACTTTTATTGGTGGATTTGTATATGACCAAGACTGAAGATTTTTAGCTTGCTAGATGTTGTATTTGATGCAAGGAGTCACAAGGAAGTTTAACTTGCACTTTCATTTCTTTCAAGCTTGCTCCTTTGTATAAAGATGTTGTGACATATCATACGATATGGAATTAATATTCTCAATTAGTTCACTAAAGTAAAATATTGATGTTTTAGGGATATCAAAATATATTAAAACTGTAGGTCGTTGTAATATTGCGCTTATTCAGTCATGTCTTCAGATGCCTTAACATTAAGCTAATATAGTAAACAACTAATAAACACTTTGGTCATGAAGCCTAAATATAAATGTCAGCCACATAAAGCTTATAGAGTTCTAGGTTTAAACTGTCACACATGGTCAGCTAGCAGACTAGCACCGCAGGGTGATATGAGGCTGATCTACAGTCTATGTAAGTAGGATAAAATAGCATATCGAAAAATGTATATAAATACCTTGGACTTTGGTCAGCAAATGAATAGTCAAAAACAAGATATAATATCAAAAACATGCAATTCTACGCCCTCCTAGCATTAGCTTCAACTGTACTCTCAGCTGTCAACGCCGGCCAAGCTCCTCTCAAAGCCTCCAAGAACGCCATCCCCGGAAGTTACATTGTCAAGCTTAACCCTACCTCTCGCACCACCATCGAAGCTCACTTGGAATCGGTCAAAGCTCTTTTCACCGAACGTTCCAATATCAACAGCATTGAGAGTGTCTACACAAATATCGGCAATGCTTACCACGCCAAACTTTCCGACTCGGTCCTAGAGAAGGTACGCGGTTTGCCCGATGTAGAGTACATTGAGCAGGATGCCATCTCCAAAATCAACGCAATCCAGACCAACGCCCCATGGGGACTGGCTAGAATCTCCCAGCGTGCCAAACTTACCTCGGCCACTCAATCAAGGTACACTTACAATGCCGATGGTGCTGGTGTCAGCGTCTACGTAATTGATACTGGTATCCTGACCACCCATCCCGAGTTTGAAGGTAGAGCTCGATTTGGTGCTACATTCGCCGGTGCTGCCAACAAGGATGAGCATGGCCACGGTACTCACTGTGCCGGCACCATCGGATCCAAGACCTACGGTGTATCCAAAAAAGCCAACTTGGTTGCCGTCAAGGTCTGTGATGCCAATGGCAACTGTCCCAACTCGGCCATCATCTCCGGTGTCAACTGGGCCGTAGGTGACAAGAAAGGTACCAAAGGTAATGTCATCTCCATGTCTCTAGGCGGTGGTGTCTCTAGCAGCATCAACGCCGCTGTTGAATCGGCCTACCAGAAGGGCTTCGTCGCTGTCGTAGCTGCAGGTAACGAGAACCAGGATGCCTGCAATGTCTCACCAGCTTCAACCCCCAACGCCATCACCGTCGCTGCCAGTGACATCAATGACACCCGTGCTTCCTTCTCCAACTACGGTAGATGTGTCGATGTCTTTGGCCCTGGTGTCAATATCCTCAGTACCTGGAACAACGGTGGCACCAATTCGATCTCTGGTACCTCGATGGCCACCCCCCATGTTGCTGGCTTAGCCGCCTACTTCCTGAGTCAGAGTACCTTGACCAACACCCAAGTAACTGCTAAGATCATATCTTCGGCTACCAAGGATGCCATCGCCAATGTCAACGGTTCGCCTAATGCTTTGGTTTACAACAACGCTGTTTAAATGTTTAATATGTAATAAATCTGATATTATAAGTCTTGAGTTGATCTTCAATGTTTTAATCTGATATAAAGTGTTTATAACCTTCAAGTATTTATATATGTTTGATAAATTGATGGTTGTGCCTATTTTGGTTGAATTATCAGCTAAATTTAAATAAGTTTTATCCGTAACAATATACTTTAATCATTTAATGGCTCACTTATAGTAAAGAAGTTATTTATATTAGTGTTTAAAGGCTTTTTATATGAATGTAAAATTAGTTCGAGTAACTAGAGGAGATGTTGGAATCAAAAGCCAACGCCATGAGGCCCTGCATCCTACACTACAAATGATAGGTATATATAAGATTGGTTGCAAAGGGATTATGGCTATTATATTGTAGTCATCTAGCGAATAGATACTATTTTCAAATACAGAGCTTTGTAAAATAATTCTTTACCTTTTATTAATAAAGAACACAATAGGTTGGAGATGTTTAATACGAATATATAGATGTTTTAAAAACATTCGTCAAATGATTGTAAAATTTCCCTCTAATCTAAACTAGGCTGTCCCTATACGAAACTAAAGGTTACTGCTTTAAAAAAGTAGCGTTGTCGGTTAATTCTTATACAGCTAATAAGGGATTGTTTTCACAGCACAAACAAAACTGGAAGATGGCATTGAACGTAATGCACTAGGTTACCAACTATAGTATACTTTAAGCAGGAGTATTTGTACATTTAGTAAGTGGATGCTGTGTTTTAGAAATCGACATGACTCCAATTATTAGGTTCTGAAATAAAATACAAATTAATATCTTCAAAAATTAAGCCAATTACTACATTATTTCGGAACGTGGCAAGTCCAATCCAAAAAATTGAGGGAAACTACCAACAGGAAACTAGGAATACATCGGTATATAGATTAGTAAACCACCGAAGTTTTCCTTTATTACTTATATCTACTGATGCTATTGAGCTAAGTAAGGGGAAGGCCAGACTTCTTTTGAACAAGTGATGGTTGTACAATCTGATAAAGTAGTCGGCTAAAACCCTTAAAATTCGAAAATGGCTAAAATTTTAGCCACTTATTCAAATACCGAAGCTTATAAAACGAGAGCTCAGTTTTCAAACTTTTCAAGGTCAACCAGAGAAACCAAAGATGAGTATCGAGCTTGAAGAATTGTTAATACTGTTTGGTAGTGAATCAGGGAACAGTGAAGAGATCGCCATCCAACTGTACAAGAACTTGCTAACTTGCTTCCCAACCAACTTGCAACTCTTCGAGCTGGACAAATTTGTAGATTATCACAAGTCCAAACCCGTTATTACCTCAACCCCCAACAAACTATTGGTGATAATCACCAGCTCAACCGGAGATGGAGAACCCCCTGAGAATGCCGAATCCTTCTACAACTACATCTTAGCTTTGAAGCAGGAAGGTAAAAACTTGAAAGAGTATTTTGTTGCCGTACTCGGAAATGGGGATAGTTGCTACGAAGATACCTTTGGCAAGTTTCCAACTGACGTCAAGGACATTTTGGTTGAATTAGGGTGTACCCAAATCGCAGAATTAAAGATAGCCGACTTGAATCAAGGTATCGAGCAGGTATCGGAGCCTTGGCTACACAACTTTTACGACCGGTTGGCCAAGTTGGTGGATGGCAAGATTAAGTTCATCGACGGAAAGGAAGTAATTGTTGAAGAGGAAGCTAGGGAAATTGTTAAAGAGATTAAAGTAGAGGCTGAAGAGAAAGTGGATATAAAGAAAAGTAAAGGTAAATAGGATTATTTATAAAATTGTATTTTCTAACTTGGAGTAGAACTCATCGTTGCAAATGGAAATATTGACATCCATTCTAAGATAGTCCAGCCGATCCACCTACCCAACTTACCTACTATGATTGATATATCCACCTTAACCTCTTTACCCAAACCAGCCACCTTCAGCTTAGCTTTGAACGCGGTGTCAACTAACCAAACCCCACTTTCAGACTCTAAGTTTATAAAGTTGAATCACCCCGCCTGTTTCCAAGCCCAAGTTGTCGATCGAACTACTTTGACCAAGGAAGAAGCACCTAAAAAAACTATCAAGTTACAGTTGAAGGTAGATCGATTCACCGAACTCCACTTCTTACCTGGAGATTGCATCTCCCTAATTGCCAAGAACGACACTAAAATCTTAGAGGTTTTATTCCACCATCTCAAGATCGATGACGCTACTTCTACTTTGTTTACTATCGACGACTCTCCGCAGCTTAACACCAACTTGAAACCTCTTGTCGGCACTCCCTTCACTCTACAGCAGCTCTTCCAGTACAAGTTGGAGATTATGAATCCGCTCAAAAAATCTCTACTCTTACTGTTGGCCGACTATTCCAACAACCCTACCAAAGTTGCTGAATTGAAGTATCTGTGTTCGAAGCAGGGTAAAGATGAATTCCAAGTACTTCGCGAACAGTACCCTACTTTGGTAGATCTTTTGGTTGCATATGAATCACACCCATCCGTCGAAAGCTTGGTGGAAATTTTGGGTCCCTTGGTACCTAGAACCTACTCACTGATTAACTCACCCAATGCTTTGAGTAAAAGCAAGGATGGTTTTAAATATTTAGAGATCCTGTTCAATGTCGATCAATACATAACTCACTTCAACCAGAACCGATACGGGCTCTTCACCAATTATTGCAATGACTTGCCTCTATCATCCATCCAAGATCAAGGTGCTGAGCTGTTTGGATTTATCAAGTCTACCTCTGAAAAGATCAACTTCCACCTCCCCACCGACACCAAATCGAATTTGGTCCTGGTAGGTACAGGCACTGGCATCGCCCCCTTTCTATCTTTCTTAGAACATCGTTCCCTCCAACGTCAAAACTTCAAAAATGCCGGTACTTTATCCGTCTCTCTGCATGAAGCTTTGGAGAAGAAGTTTGGAAAAGTTTGGCTGATCCACGGTTTACGTAACTCCAGCTTGGAAGACTATGAATTCAACAGCTTACAGAAGTACCTCAAAGATGGCAGTTTAAATCTGCTGCAAATATGCTGTTCTCGCGACACTTTGCTATCAAAAACCTATTCCAACGCCGATGAGGGAGTTGATAACAACTACAAATATGTCCAAGATGCACTGCAAGGTAGCTTCGACAAACTAAAAGAGTATTTAGTGGATGGTGAAGGTAGGTTTTATTTGTGCGGTAGTGCCAACAAGATGCCAATGGAGGTTAACAATGTCCTAACTAAATTTTTGGGAGAATCACTGTTTGCTAATGTTTCAGATGAAGGAGAAAGGTTGAAGAAGGGCAAGGAGATATTGATGGAATGGGGTAAGGAGCATAAGATCAAGAGGGATCTGGTAAGTATAGTTACTTTGGATTTTACTAATTTTCTTGTAGTGGTAAATTGGTTGGAAAGTGGATCGAAACAATTAATAAACGTAAATTGGAATGTAGTTTTGAGTATATGTAGGTAAAATATGACGGCCAAAGTCCGACTTTATTATTCCATTTTTGCCAAGTTGTCGATGTATAGATGCAACTATCCTAAACATTAAATTATTTTTGCTTCAGTCAAGCTGACAGGTACTCGTTCCAATTCTAAAATTTAACTTGCACTGCTTTGAAGCAAAGGAGTTCCGCCACATAAATACATTGAAACTACAAATCCAATATTCTAAGTTTTTATTCAAAGTACTCACTTGAAATGCACTAAAAAGAAACATTATTTTAAATAGAAAGAGGATTTGGATACGACAGTCCAATGAACAGCGCCGAGTCTTTGATCATATTTATATCTCTATCGAGCAGCAAAGCTTTGGGACGATCTGAACTCAAACATTCTTACTACTGTTTATATATACCATTACCTTTTTATATCAAATTACTCTTCATCACCTCAAAACAACAATAAATCGAATGCTACTTCTACTCTTTATCACATTTATGCTATCCCAAAAGATAAGTCACAAGTATATAAGCAGATGTGTGTTAATTAATGACTCAATATATTATCTAAGTGGGAAAAATTCGACTGTTAAAGATATTTTTAGTAACAAAGTGTACAGGTGGTCATTGAAGGATGGTATAGCTTTTGATGACAATGGAGTGGACAGCAAGCAGGAAGTCACTGAACTGGAGAAGAGAGACGTTGTAAAGTACCCAGCCGTAGCTACGAGCCTTAAATTCTTCAATGGCATCTAATTTTTGGAGATTACAGCATAAGAAGCAGTATATGAATTTGAATCCTCAATACAGAGATCAACTGGTGAACAGTAGACAAAGATGCTATAGCTAAAACCCCTACATTCAACATCGACACCAACAAGTACACTGACTATATTTTGATAGATGGAGCTTTAATTTCGCATAATAACAGTGGTCTATGTAGAAGGTAGCATCTATGACCGATCTATTAAAGTTTTTGAAAGTGTCAGGTTGTTCATCTTAAATATCACCAACCGATCGGGTAATTCCATTTATGGAGGCTACAACGTGGCTCTACATAGCACTTTTGTCTATAACAACAAAATCCACTCATTTGGTGGATATAATGGGACAGGTATCAGTCTCTACTAATGCAACGACTTATACTTTTACAGCTTGAAAATCCAATGGTAGAGCTTCATCAACTTGGCTGAGCAAGATCCAGTGTTCGCTCAAAGTTTGGCTTTAGTTTTAGTCAGTGAAAAGCTGTAGGTTTTTTAAAATGAGAAAGTAAGTGGATTAAAGGATTTAAACCTTCCAACATGAGGTGTCTAGTTTATTATAGGGGGAGTTGATATACTCGTTCAGTCAAGCTGACAATATGTTGACTGCCAGGTCTCAAATCATCGATATCAAAGACTTGGCCCTCAATAATTTTGAAAAGAACACTACAGGTAATGCTTCACGTGCATCAAGCAGTAATTTATAACTACTGGTGGAGCTCTATTTCTGATTCATATTGCTGTAATCTCAATATATTTGTACCGTCACAAGAAATCCAAAGGTAGTGAATATTTCACTTTGTCTGAGGTTACTTTCACCACCAAGCCTTTACTGGAAAGCCAATAGTTGGATGTAGACTTGGAAGATAACACCAAACTTTTTTCGCTTGATGAAACTTGGTCATTTACTCTGATCAATTCCAATTCTACCTTCTAGGTATACGAATAACTAACTTTGTATTTAGGTATAAGTTATTAAAATATTAACAAAAATATACTCTTTGTTATGAGTAAACGATTTAAAGTACAATTTTATTCATAAAACTTTTGAGTTATATAAATACTTTGCTATAAACCAGTACAAGCCATAGATATATCAAGTAAATGAACCTCGTTTAAAACAAGTATCATTTTAGATCAGATCAAAACATTGAAGATCAATTCAAGACTTATAATATCAGATTTATTACATATTAAACATTTAAACAGCGTTGTTGTAAACCAAAGCATTAGGCGAACCGTTGACATTGGCGATGGCATCCTTGGTAGCCGAAGATATGATCTTAGCAGTTACTTGGGTGTTGGTCAAGGTACTCTGACTCAGGAAGTAGGCGGCTAAGCCAGCAACATGGGGGGTGGCCATCGAGGTACCAGAGATCGAGTTGGTGCCACCGTTGTTCCAGGTACTGAGGATATTGACACCAGGGCCAAAGACATCGACACATCTACCGTAGTTGGAGAAGGAAGCACGGGTGTCATTGATGTCACTGGCAGCGACGGTGATGGCGTTGGGGGTTGAAGCTGGTGAGACATTGCAGGCATCCTGGTTCTCGTTACCTGCAGCTACGACAGCGACGAAGCCCTTCTGGTAGGCCGATTCAACAGCGGCGTTGATGCTGCTAGAGACACCACCGCCTAGAGACATGGAGATGACATTACCTTTGGTACCTTTCTTGTCACCTACGGCCCAGTTGACACCGGAGATGATGGCCGAGTTGGGACAGTTACCACTGGCATCACAGACCTTGACGGCAACCAAGTTGGCTTTTTTGGATACACCGTAGGTCTTGGATCCGATGGTACCGGCACAGTGAGTACCGTGGCCATGCTCATCCTTGTTGGCAGCACCGGCGAATGTAGCACCAAATCGAGCTCTACCTTCAAACTCGGGATGGGTGGTCAGGATACCAGTATCAATTACGTAGACACTAACATTGAAACTGTTGATAATATACATATATGTGAAGTTAATAGCAGGAATGGGCTCTGTGTACTGAGAGATGCGAGTCAGATCCCAGAAGGTGTTTAGCTGGACTAAATTAACTTTGAACATGAAATCCTACTCGATTTACTCTTCATCGGATAAGTTGTGAGCTTTCTGCAGAATCGAATCAGAAAGTTTGGCGCAATAGGTTTTTTTGATGTTGATGCAAGTACTTTTAATGTTATAATTGATGGAACGCTCAGTGAGCAGAGCTTTGAACAACTCTAAATGAGCTTCAATTATGAAGTGGGAAGTGAGCTTTAATTTGAAAACGCAACTTTCAGGGATGACGTTTTTGGATTCGAAAAGGAACAAAGTCAACGCTGATGACTGAGAGAACGGTGGAGGTTAAGACTGGGAGGGTGTAGAACTACATGATTGCCAATGCTCTACTGAGTTTTTTGCTGAAATAAACTGTATTTATATTCTTTTGATGAATTAAACCACCTTTCTTACACAGACTAGAAGTTAGCCACATATCATGATGTGCTATTAATCTATTTAACAATCATATAAGATAGTTTAGACCTATGTCGCTCTATGACTAAATAACTTCATATATACATATAAGCTTAGAAACCAATATACTTGTTAAATATAAGCTTAAGGTCAGGGTATTTAGAAATGTGACTAAGTGAAAGAAATGTTACAGATTTACAAATTTAATGTACTTTTCTATCTCTAAAACATCTATAGTCGATATTACGATGCAAATCAATAACTGCAATCTATGACATATGATATGTAGCACCTTTTTTAAAGATAAGAATGAGTTTGAAAGATATCGAATTGTAAGCTATATTGGAATGCGGCTTCTCTGAATCAAAATACAGCATCTAAAAGACTAGATCTTAGTTGTTATTTCCAAATCCACAGTAAATTAAACTAACTTTTCTAATTCATCATTTGTTTAGAATCTTTGATAAGCTACTTTTTAATCAAAAACTATCAAGGAGCAGCAGAGTAGGTATACAAAGTTCGCTATGGTAAAAATCATTAATACTTTGTAAACAAGTTTAAAGTTATTTGGTAGGCTACCAAAGTACTGTAGACTGTTACAAAATAAATTTTCTAAAATCCTCCTACTTTGATATTCGATAGATGGGAGCTGAAAGTTTTGATACCAGCTATATTTTATAGCATATATAAACTTTACAGTATAATTCATAGCAACTTTCTAAAAGCTGGCAAACTTAAATTAGCAGTATTTTATTAGATGTTTTAGAATACTTTTATTATAAAAATTGGCAAATTTATTTAATTAGTATTGAAAATGCTGAAAGATAACTGGTTTACAACTGCCTTGGATTTGAGAATACAGATGGGCACATAGCAGTTATATATATGTTGTTAAACAGTTAAATACAATAGTATTGTATATTCCTTCACGATATAATTAAATAACATATAAGCTTACTTTTCCTCAAGCTGGTATGTGCAATTCTTATCACATACAAGGTTCAGCAGCCAGAATAAAGTTAATAGTTGGACCTATTAGCTTTTCAGTCATAAATTTTGAATAAAAGTAACTATTATCTTTGGAAGATGTACATCTATAAAAATATAATCTAAAATCATTTATTTAAATATCCCGAAGGTGCTGTACTCGAATCGAACAAAGTTGGAACTTGGGTAGTCTCTAAGGAGAAAATCTGCGAGTTATCCTCTACCTTGCCATCCGACCACTGGTTTTCATATATAGGTTTGGCAGCAAAGTTTAAAGAGCTGTTAGCTTCTTGCAGCCGTTTGGATTTTCTATGACGGAACCAAAGTATAATAGCTACAATACTGATGATTAATAATACACCCCCACCAACAGATCCACCAATTATAGCTGCTTGATTGGATGATCCATCGCCGGTCGATGTCGAATTTTGTGATGAATTATCCAAGCTAGGTTTGGTTGCATTTTTGGTGTCGTCTTTCCTAAAGCCATCGAGAGCTAATTCTTTGATGTCAATTACCTGTGACTTTGATGATAGCTCATTCCCAACACGGCCGAATGAGTAAATTAGCTTGCCATTATAGTGAACTAGACATCCCTTGTTGGCTGGTTCGAATCCTTCAATATACTTTTTCCTCCACTCCAAACTATCTAGATCAAGGGTGTATATATAAGGGTCGTTGACTACTTTGTCATCCAAAGACTTTTGGCCAGGCAGGACGTATAGCTTCTTATCCACCAAAACCGAAGATGAAAGCATGGCATAGACTGGACCCTGTCCTGGAGAATTGACGCTGTCCCATTTTTTATCCTTTAGGTCGTAAACAACTAGGTACGAAGTTGCAAGAGGACTTGTACCTTCTTTACTGTACCCCCCAAACGAGTAAACTTTATCTTTGTACACAAAGGAACTTTGAGAAACCATGTCATACTTGGCGTAGACGAAGCTACCGGACTTGGTGCTAGGCTTGAAGATAAACAGCCCATTAATGGCATCTTGTTCCTTTGAGCGGTCATAGACCTGTCCTCCGACATATATTATACTGTCCTCGTATGGAACTAGGTCTCCGTTTACAAAAGTGTAGTTGTTGAACTGACGCACATCCACTTTAAATTCAGGGATTTTGGTTATCGCTTTTTGATTTGATGTCCACCTACTTGTATCTGTATTGAAAATTCTAACGTTGATATTGTCGCTAGTGTCGGTTCCACCAAATACATATATATCTTTTGGAAATTTGGGGTTGGTAGTTATGGCTGGTAAAACTACAACGTCGTTATTCTCCACCTTGCTGATCTGACTCCAGTTGCCGATCCCATCATTATCTAGATTTATACCATCTTTCAAAGACCATTTGTAGATAGTATTGCTGATATGCCTATTGGTAATCGAGTCTAATCCGCCTATATAGTATATCGAGTCGTCGATCAAGGCACATCCACCTTCCATTCTTGGCTTTATTTTTTGGGAAAGTGTTGAAGCGATGAATAGATATAGGAGTTGCATTTGACTTTTGAATGTTGCTTTAGAAAGAAAGGGTTGGTTAGTATAAAGGCCAACTGTTGAGACTATATACTACTCATAAAGGTAGTATAGTGTAGTTGTTTAACTTATAATCAGAACTCTATTATGCTAAGATCTTCATTATTTTAGAAAGTTTATAAGTGACGGGAACTAATTCGAACAGGATGTATTTTATTGGATATATGGCTTAATTGTATTGACCGTGGCGGTGTTATTTGTATATGTGTTTAGATGAACTAAACTTAATAAAGTAACTGTATAATTTTCAAATATATGAGTACTGTAATAGAGTTGTAGCACATACCACATTTATACATGATTAGGCGAAATATCAAAATTTGTTCCAAGTTAAATATATTATAAATGTATTAAAGTTTCGAAAATAAGATGTATTTAATTTAGAACAGTAGTCCTCGATCTTGTAAATACGGCACAATTTATAAGATGATACTGCAAAATATACTAATAGTTTAAATAGAATTGCTCCACACTCGCAAAGGTGAGGATCACGAACCTAGAACAAAAATAGCCAATAGTTTTGTTTGTTTCTAGAAAATTTTGCGATCAGGGATTTTTTACGTAGCACCATAGATAAACCTAATTTAGGCTTCTCAAATTCCAACTTCCAAGTTTATTTGAAAGTTTACGTATTACCCTCCAACAATCGTGTAGGATGGACGACAAAGCAAATTCAGAATTTTCAAGTCAACTCGTTCCTTATACCGACAGCAGGGAAGACAGTATACTCGTCGAATACTCCTATGATCGTACCGACTTCAAACCAAACTCGGCTTCCCATGAACCTGAAGTCGATCTTGACGGAATTGAGCAACTCCTGTACCACTCCAATTCGGTTTTAGATGAGGAGCTTCAAAACTACAACCTGGAAGAACATGCCAACTTAATGTCTCAGATAGTGCCAATCGCTGAAGCTTTAGAAGATTCTGAGCATATGAGTCAACACGACGCCTCTAACTCCAACTATACCCAAGAACCAGGGTGCGCATCCGATACCAATGGTAATAAGACCTATTATAATACCGACATAATCCCGTTTCTTAATGCAAGTCAAAGATATAACATCGCTAATTTGATGGTTGAGGATAACGAGATGGAGTTAGAGGCAGCTGATGAAGAATATATTGGCTTTGACGTTGACCACAAGCTTGAACAAATTGATGAAGTATTTGAGGTAAGGGCGTATAGTTATTATTTTAGTATACTTAATATTCTACTAGGAGCCATTAGCTCAGAACGAAATAGACAATACTTTCCTTATCGGCTCTACCATCGAGAAAACCCAACAGCTCCACGAAGTATATACGTACCTTAAAGAGTCTAGATGCGTTGTTCACGTTGACCTTGACTGCTTTTATGCTCAAGTGGAAGCAAAGCGACTAGGTGTATCCCCTGATGTTCCACTCGTAGTGCAGCAATGGGGAGGCCTGTTAGCTGTAAACTATGCCGCCATGAGGTATGGAATCGTTCGCATGGAGTCTCCACAGTCCGCTCGTGAGAAATGTGATGGATTAGTTGTAGCACATGTACCTACCTATGGGTTCGGCGACAAATATTGTAATTACGCTGCCAGACCCAAATTCTCCACTCACAAAACCAGCCTCGCTCCATATTGAGAAGCGTCTAGCAAAGTCTTTGCTATATTCAACCGATTTTCCAAGTTGGTGCAGAAAGGAGGCTGTGACGAGGCATTTATAGATTTGACCGAGAAGGTCAATCAACGTATCCTGAACGACTGTAGATTCTCAGGTAATTTCAACTGCCTCCCCTTAAATGACAAGGATTGGGCTGGATATGGTCATGTCATTGGTGGATTCGACCCACCCAAGTACCAGTACCACAATTTCAATCCAATGCTACCAACCTACGACCAAGATTCTAAGAAACGGTACTGGCGGGAACGGCAACTTCTTGCCGGGGCTAAGATTGTCAATGAAATTCGAGCTGCCGTACTCAATGAGCTGGGCTTCACTTGTGGAGGTGGTATCGCTCACAACAAGCACATGGCAAAACTCTGCTCGGCCCAGAACAAGCCCAACCAGCAGACTATCCTTAGAGAGGCTTATGCCCTGGATTTCTTGGAAAGCTTCCCAGTCCAGAAAATCCGCTTCCTAGCTGGGAAGGTGGGCAAGAAGGTCGCCGACAAGTTTGGTAAAGTCTGTAGCGAGGTTTGGAAGATCCCACTGAAAGTTATGGTCAAGGTTTTAGGTAAAAAAAACGCCAATTTCGTCTATGACGTCGTACGTGGGGTTAATCACAAACCGGTTCGTCCTTGTAAGCCACCGCTTTCGATAATGAGTGGTAAGACATTACTTCCCCTATGTGACAGTATGGAGGTCCTTAAGCAGTGGTTAAATATCCTTTGTTGTGAAGTATTGTTCCGCCTTGACGAGGTTTATGTTATCAACCTATGGCCAAAGACATTAACCATCACGCTTGGTTCCAATCAGAACCGTGAAACTATCGACAAGTCAGCTCCATTTCCAACCTATACGATGGTACAATCGAACCCTGAATCGATATACAAAGTGGCAACCCATGTAGTTAGTAGTTTAGTCGATGTACTCCCAACCTCCTACCTGTTCGTAACAGCTTCTGGGCTGCAGACTAGCATGGACCTGACAAACCACCTCATCACTGACTATTTCTCAGTTGCGATACCTGAACGGTTCCGAGTCAGCTTTTGCGGTGATGCCCTCGAAAATGGAACTTCGATGTACTCACAGTCGATCACAGGCCAATTTGCCTCCACCAGCTTCTATATCTGTGAGGAGTGTGATCAGGAGTTCCATACCACCCAACGCAACACCCACTCCGACTACCACCTGGCTCAAAAGATCCAAACTCAATTTGACGAGGAGTACACTAAAGTACAACTCCGTGATGCTCAATCGAAAACTCCAAAAGCTCCATCCCAGCCAATTATCGATTCCACTCAAGCTCTCGTCAGCCCAAAGGTTAATCCTATAAACCTGACTACCCTCCAGGTCTTCTCCCAAGAGTCCGGTCAGGGTATTCCAAACATGACTAATCCACCTAAATACCTTACAACAACTTCCGATGAAGACTTCGAGCGACCTATAGCTCCCTTCAAAGACATCGTATCCCATACAAAGAGCTTAGCTGAGCTGCAAAAGGAAGTCGGTAGCTCCTCTAGCTTCAGCTTCAAGCACCAAAATTCCACTCCAATAGCACAAAGAGATAGATATCAAGATGCATCCTTTGATATGCTCGGATCTAACCATATAGAGAACGTACGTAAGGAATTCAGTAGCCTTTTACAAACTCATCCACCTACCCTACGAAATGGACTCCAAGATGCTTTCCTAGGTGGGTTTTTTTCTCAAGATGTGAAGGGCACACACAAAGAATCCAGCACTCTTCCAAAAACTTGTTTCCCCAGTCTACAAAATGGACGTCCATCTGCCCCGACTTTTACAAGTTATCAAGTCGAAGGATCGTCCCCAACTAACCTGAAACCAAGCCAACGATCCAGGACTACCGTCGATGCGATTCGCACTGATTATGCATCTTCGAAACCTAACATATCGGTTCCCAAAGTTGAACGAGAGTTGGGTTGCCTAAGTCTGGAGTACTATTATGAACACAACATCCTACCTAGGCCCGAATCGCCCAAGAAGCGCCCCTGTACGTCTAAATACTTTCAAAAAGATGAGCGTCGTAAATTGGATTAGTTTGGACTAGGTAAGTTAGACACCCTCTAAATTATTTATACACTCCAAGTTATATATTTATATTTTAAATTATTTGCATGCTGTTAGTTAAATGCCGCATATTAATAAATGCTATATTATGTTATGATTCTTTATAGTTTTAATAACTTGAGTTTTATATCAAGCTATCTCTCTTATTTTTGCAAATACTTTACAATATCCAAAGTAAGATGCTTTGTATCATCAAATAATTAAAACACTATGTAGCTAAAAGATTTCGATATATATAAACTAAAAAAGTGATATACGTTTAATTAGAGTTTGTTCAAAAGTTTGTTACTACCACTGCTTAGTCAATCCAAACGCTTAATAACTAAAGCAGTAGCTACCTCCTCCTCCATTACAAATACCAGCAACTCCAACCTTACCCTTCTTAGCCTTCAAGACCGAGGTTAAAGTGGTCAAAATTCGGGCTCCCGAAGCGCCTAGGGGGTGGCCGATGGCTACAGCACCTCCAAACACGTTGACTTTGTTAATGTCCAAGGTCAGTAGAGCCACGTTGGCCAAGGCGACGGCCGAGAAGGCTTCGTTGATCTCGAAGTAGTCAACTTCATCAATTGAGATGTTGGCCCGCTCTAAAGCTTTGGGGATGGCCAACGCGGGTGCGGTGGTGAACTTGTTGGGAGTGGTGGCAGCATCGGCGTAACCCAAGACCTGGAAGACCTGGATATTGGGCTGAAGTCTTTGTTCGGCCTTGGCCTTCTCTAACCATCTGCCCGATACTAAGACTAAAGCGGCAGCACCATCAGAGAGGCTGGAGGCGTTGGGACCAGTGACGGTATCACCAGCTTTGGGGAAGGCAGGCTTTACCGAACGCATTTTGGCTTCGTCGAACCGTTGGCAACTCTCGTCGATGTCGACGACTAGGTCAGGTTGACCTCGACCGGGTTGGGGTACCGAGACCGGTACGATCTCCTCCTTGAAGGAACCGTTCTCATGGGCAGCGCGTGCCAGGGTGTAGGAACGTACGGCGTAGTTGTCAGCATCGGTACGTGATAGGCTGTGTTCCTTGGAGCACAGTTCAGCAAAATTGCCCATGGGGCAATGTTCGTAGGCGTCGTGGAGACCATCCCTAGGCAACCCATCGATCAAAGTGCTGTCACCGTACTTGAGTCCAGAGTTACGTACATTGGGGAGATAGTAAGGCACGTTGGACATCGACTCCATACCACCGGCAACTACTACGTCAGCATGGCCAAGCTGGATAGTTTGAGCAGCTAAGCTTACTGCTTTGAGAGAACTGGCGCATACCTTGTTCAAGGTAGTGCAGGGTGTAGTCTCACTTATTCCCGAGTTAAGAGCTACCTGTCGAGCTGGATTCTGACCTAGATTGGCCGTGTATACGTTGCCAAAGAATACCTCCTCAACTTCACTTGCCTGTACTCCTGACTTTTCAATTGCAGCTAGTAAGAATAAATTAAATTAGACTTTAAGCTACAACAAAAGATACTTACCTTTGACTGAAATAGTTCCTAGTTGAATCGCTGTTATGGTAGAAAGTTTTCCACTGAAGTTTCCAATTGGGGTTCGGGCACTTGAAATTATGTAGACATCTTTATAAGATATAAATGGTTAGTGTGTATTACTAATATAAAAAAGCTACCTTGGATTGTGTTTGCCATTTTAAACTAAAAATATTAAAATAAAGGATTTAATAAATAGTGTCTCATTTCAACATTTTAAAAGCCAATGAACAAATGCTTACCTTGTTCGTTATCTGTTGCGTTCAACCTTGAATAAAGAATGTCCACTTGGTAACTTTACCAGATTATAGGAACCACATCACCAAATTGAAACGTGACTAAGAAGCTAATTATACTCAAGGACAATCGAATCGAATCGTAGAATTTTATCCAATGAAGGGAGAGTATTGGCTGACTAAGTAGAGATAAATATAGGCCGATTTTTATCAGTACTTGAAAGGAGATAATGGATACATGCCTTTATCTTCCACTTGAAATAAGGGTATATTGGGAGAGAATTACGTCTCAAGTAAATCGAATAGAACTTTGGTTTAATTTATGTTAGATTGACAGATGGCAACACAACGGTGAGAAGTCAACTTACAGTAAACTTCCAAATACATTTCAGAGCGAATCACACCACAGCCAACCAACTTCGTTCAGGTAATAGATAAACTTTTAAGCAACTTGGCTACGATATATTCAATTATGAATCTAAGTGTTATTCAGCCAACCCAGCTTTTTTGTCAATTCGATGAAATTTTCAGATAACAGAACTTCAATCTACTTATTCATATCTCAAGGAACTTAAGCTATGAGATAGTGGTTAATAGAATGGAGGTATGTGAACATAAAAAATAATGGAATATCCAATGAAACACATTTTCTACAAATAAGGTAAGAAAATGATACTTTTATTTTTACTTTACAAACACTTTATTCTGTTAGTTCTAAGTGAATATAATTGCCCACATTTTCCTATAGCTCTCCAAAAATATATATCCAACAATATCGAATTTTGGATAACAAGTAAAGGTACAGTTACACTTCTATCGGTAAAAGTTGTAAGCTTGTTTTTGTAGACCGGCTTCACCAATGTAGTTTCAAAATTGGGTATAAAGGCCTCATGTAAGTTTATGTCGGCATTCCCTTCCTTTTCAACAAAATCCCCACTTTATTTTTTATTTTCAAGTATCTCAAAATCCAAGCTGGTCTAAATTTGCAAAAGTGCTAATCAAGATAACATTTCAAATAGATTTTATCACATATCTAGCTCTACTTGTATACCTTCTATATCTAAATTGCAATTACAGAACTACTGGGCATTCAACAGGTAGAGGGTACTGCATCCCAAAAGATAAATCTAAAAGCTTCTGAATAACCATGACTGAAGAGGAAAAATTGCTTCACTCAAGATGAGAATATTAAGAATAACTATTCAATGGATGAAGCACTTGCATTTGGAGAAAGCGTAGAGAGATCATCCAATTACTTAAACTCAAGCACTTTAATTTTAGATAATGAGATAGAGGCATCAAAGCTATATATGTCAACGCCATCAAACTATTCTTGAAAATACAATCGATCTCAATCCAAAACGAAACCAACGACAACCCGTTCAATTCAGTTTAACTCCCTGCTACGATAAGAAAAAATTTACGTACTTATTCTACAGAGATTTCTTACTCCTTGTCGACCAACCAGTTTTATTGAATGCTGAGGAGCCATACTCCTACCCTTTTAAAACGTATGGCTACCTAATAATAACTGATAGTATTGAGGAACAAGCTATTACAGGGAAGCTTCAAGTTGATATTAGGGGTGATTTCTTTGTTCTTAAAGAACCGAAAGATTCCCATCATTTCGACCATTCTACAGTAATGTATCAATTCAAGTTCTATGTTTTTGGCGAGTACAATCATAGCACCAATAAGGTAGCCAGTTTAAGCCAGATACATTATTACAACTTACTTTACGAGGAGTGGAATATACAATACTAGTGGTGCAACTCCTCCTTCACTGCTATGAGCAAGATCGTTCAAAAGGAGAGCCATGGTCTATTTTATCACAAAGGATGTAACTACACCGAGAATTATTCGTTCTTCCATCGATATATATTCTCTAAATACATTTAGCTTTACATGGAGTAGATATATGGTATATCCACCTGACAACTCCAAGCTTCTTTACTCTGAATCTGACTCAAATTCGTACAACTATTATGATTCATTCTACTACGACTTGATCAATGTTTCTGAGCTAGTGAGTTATAAATTCGACCTAAAGGTTAAATTGACCCAAAAACTAGTTTATAAAGATTAAGATTGATCTCTATTATATTCTAGGTAACAGGACAAGGCTATCAACTACTGTCACTGGCATATTCCTAAACGTTTTGACTCTGAATGTCGCTACATATGGTGTCATTTTATACCTTAGCGATAACTACAGCCATAGGATGCCAGTAACCAATTCTTATGAGCTAGCCCAAAAATCGATATTTCGTCTCCAACAGACTTAGAATATGAACTGGATGTCGGTTTTAAGAGTATTAAAAGGGTAATATACCAAAAAAGCACATTTATATTAACTGCTTCAGTAAATATTCTTATTTGCTTTTTCTAGTTGATATAAATCGCCCATTATAGCTTTAAATCGAATATGATGAGCTTTAATGGAAATAATTTGTAAACTTTTATGTCCAATTAATACTAGCATTTGATATTTGATGCTTTAGTTATTTTTTAGTTCTATCATCGGTATGTTTATCAAACTAGACAGTGATTATATGTGAACCTGATTAGGTTTTTATAGCTAATTTCTTTTATAATTGCAGGTATTATTTAAAAATAGCCAACAGTTTACTATTATATATATAATAGAATTAATGGGTTATTCTGATGACCAGATAGAATCCCTTTTATTAGGTAATAATGCCAAGCCTTCCCTATTACCAACGTAAAAAGAAAAAAAGAAAATTCTCAAGTCTACCTTATCAAGATATGCCGTACCTATAATATAAAAAGTACACCTAAAGGATACTGGAATCTTAAGATGAAAAGCAATCCCAATCAAAATTTAAATCTATATTACATCAACAATCCAGATCAACCGAGTCATTTCACAATCAAGGATGGATCCAAGAATATACTTTATACAATCACGTTCACCAAAGAGAAGGCAGCCCTCACCGACTTCAGCAAAGGTACTGCACTAATACAGCTAGATTTTACTTCCCAACATGATACCAAATGAGGTTTCGAGGTAAATTTCCCTGAAAAAACCGATTCTGAATACTGTTTGTTCACTTACATTGACCAAACGACTTTGGAGGTCAGTCAGCATACAAATGTTTCCAATGAAGTCAAATACTATTGTGGATGCATCAACAACGTGTGGACTCTAACTTCCAAGGACAAAAAGACAAGGGTAGGTCACTTTACATTTGAACTAATTAAAACCAAGTTTGGTACCTTGAGACTACCTACCAATCTGGAGAAAAGTGAGTTCCTTACTCTATTATTTTCCTTCACTTTTGCAGCTCACTGTATCAAGTCTTTTTAAGGTCACACCAGATCAAAGGTACGATCGCAGGATATCATTCAATCGAGTTCCTTCTTCTACGGTGGATTATGTGCCCAAGCACTTGGCTCGGAAGGGCTGCAAGCTTACGAAGATGGAACCCTATACAAGTCTCCTAAATCTTTCGACAAGAGTTTTAAAGAAGTCACTGCGCTGAATGGATTCTTTAAGTTATCTGGGGGTGGGATTGGTGGCAGATAACTTGCTTGATAGTAATTTTTGAGAAATATTAAAATAAATTTTGGCCAAGCAATATTTTGTTTGTATGATATACATTTGAATGTGTAGTACATTTTTATACCTTTTGTTGTTAGATTAAATAAATTTTATAAAGGATAGTAGCATTTGTATTTAGTTTACTTTGCGCACTTATATATTTGATGGGGTACTATACTAATGCTGCAAATATAAAATTTTAAATTTAATGAAGTATAAAAACGAAGCTATATACCTATTTATAAGAAGTATACTACGGTTAATTCTGCTTAACAGACTCTAGATCGAACTTGTCATAATCCAAAATACTATACTTATGGAGTTCATTGTACCATGGGTACACTTTAGTTTTACTAATATACTCTAGCTTGGGGAACTTTTGGATACGGTTAGGATATATCATGTTCTTTGTAAATTGGGTGACTATTAACTTCTTCAACTTTAAGTGGGGCTTCTCGAAGCAATCCAATACTTCCACCAAGTTTAAGCTACTACTAAATTCCAGCTGGATTAAATTGGGCAGTTTTGCGGCGATGTGTCGAACTACAGCTTTGGGATCCCTAAGACTGATACTGTAGATTCTAAGAGTCGTCAGTTTCTCTGGATTTAACAGATCGATTAGAATTTTGAGTTGATCATCATAGAAGTTGTTGTAGGTGTGTAGGTAAGTCAAGTTGTCGAGGCAGCCTTCCAAAAGCGAATAGTCGTATGGGGTACCTAGGGTGAGGTGCTTTATAATGTTGTTATTAAATAAAAGTTTAATGAAGATCAGCTTCTTTTCTCCTATGTTGTAGCAGAACATAGTTGTAATTTTCTTATACTCAAATCCAAATAACATTCCATTGATAGTGTTTATCGGCATCTTCTGACATACTACAACTTGCCTTATCAAATCCTTATTGACTTTTGCTTTGATATTGTTGACATTTCGTAGTCTGTTGACGTCCACCTTGTAGCCGTAATAAACGCAGGGCATGAACCCTTTGTGCCACTCTTTGCTCACCCTACTAAGCTGCTTATCGTTGATAGGGTCCAAATAGCAGTATACTTTAAGTTGGATATGGGTTGGAAGTAAGGTAAATGAATATTCGTCGACGCTCATTTGAAATTCTGGGAGCCTGCTGAGGATAGGTAGTTGGAATACCTTTGCTTACTTTCTATAGTTGAAAACTTCTGTTGAGGTAAAATATCCCCGTTTGCGTAGTGTAAAGTAGATAATTACTCCGCAATTAGCCTTTATCCAATTAACTATGCACACGATGAGATAATGTATTGATTAAGGGTATTTCAACTATTTATTATACTAATTCCGGATTATTCTTCTAGCTAGCATTTATAAGCAGATTTCTTTCAAAGAAAAGTCTTGGTAAAGTGTTTATTTTGTATATAAAAGAATCTCCCAGCAATACGATATTTATATCAAACCCTTGGTGTAAATACAATGTCACAGCTGCTTGGTTTGACTAGAGGGAAGGAGCTTAGATGGATCTTTTCCTGGCTTGCCGAAACTGGACCCAAGTGGATCTCAAACTTTTGAAGCAGAATAGGCTACGACTGTACGCTGTTCCGTCAAAGAGAAGTTGATGCCGGCGCCTATTGAACAACTTCATAAGTTACTATGCTAAAAACTCAAAACTTACACATACGGCCACCGTAGCCAAATGGAATCCAACTAATTTCTTCCTTACCTTTACCATCTTGGAATCGCTCTGGATCGAAGCTAAAAGGCTTGGGGTAGACTTCCTCGTCATGTAAAGGGATCCAAGGCATGACGTTGACAAAGGTACCTTTTGGAATCTTCAATCCCGAGTTCAAAGTTGCACCTTCAGCGCAGTATCGGAACAGTTGAGGTACAGTGTTAAATAAACGCATACTCTCTTTTATGACCTTGTCCATGTACTTCAAGGTTAATTGCTGCTCGAATGTTGGAGTAACAATCCCTTTGGTACCTAGAGTTTCTAGGATTTCGGCACGTACTTTGTCTTGGATATCCTAATTTATAATTAACATTTTAGCAATTGAAACGTCAGATTACCTTGTGCTTAGCTAGGAAGTATAAAGTCGAAGTTAAGGTGTTAGCAGTCGTGTCATGACCTGCCAAGAAAAACCCCGTCAAGTTATCTACAATCTCTTGATCGTTCAGACTTGTGTTTCCACCGTCCATAGAGGACTTTATCATCGACGTCAGCATATCATCCTCAGCTTTGCCGTCAGCGATATCACGTTTACGTTGGGCAATAATATCGGCCATAAACGATCCTAAACTTCCTACAATCTTCATGGGCTTTCCTCCGGGAAGGTAAGATGTCCAAGAACGGAAACATGAAGTAAACTAGGCTAAACATGGCTTCAGTCAAATTATGATACAGCTCAAAGTTCTCGTTGTAGTTGTTAGGATTGGATGCTTGGAAATCGTAGCCTAGGAGCTGTAGACCTAAAGCATCCAAAGTCAATGACTGGAATAGATCCATCACTTGGATAGGTTGACCTTCTCCTGCCATCATAATAGTACGCATCATCTTCTCAGTAAGCTGGCCAAAGATTTGGGTGGACCATTTCTGCTTCATGGAAGGATTGATAATCCTCCTATGCCTACTCCAATCTTGGCCATCCAGAAAAAATAAACCAGAGTCGCCAACGTACCTACCAATCAATGTCGTATCAACTACTCCTTTGGGCTTCTTCAAGAATTTATTGCCGCTAGCTAGCACCTCCTTGACGTCGTCCAATTTGGAGACGAAGATTTCCCATCTGCCTTGTATGAAAAGCTTGGCGCAACCGGTCTCTTTCAAAGCAGGGTAGAACACCTGTTCGATACGGTCTTCGTAGGACTATCTCCTTGAAGCAGCAGATGAGAAGGTTTATGAGGGGGATTGTAGGTAAGTGACGTAGGTCTTTGGGGACGCGAACTTTCTTGTAGGCCATGTAACTCAAGTACGCAATTACCGCATATAAGATTAAGCTTAAAGTAGACATGTTTTCTGTATAATTTATACATGAAGAGCAAGGATTAATACACCTATATATACTTTTTAAAACGATATGTCAAATTCTATTGGAACATTCAGAATTCTAAATTCAAACATGCGACATGAAACTTACAGGCCATCATTTTAAGCTAGGTTTGAGGCCAATATTTAGACGTATATGGAATATACAATTGATCCGTCAATTTTTGTCTAGTTTGGTAACGTATATCATCGTATTTAATTATAACTATGTGACTAATTTCATTGCAAAAAGGTATATCCTTTTGAACCTTATAGATTTGCTGCAGTAGTTGAAATATAAATGCCAAGTATAAGCAGGGTATAAGGCTATTTAAATTGATTAATGTTTGACTATTCATATCTTAGATCCTGTACAAGGTTAACTTAACAGCTTCGCAGAACTCCGATCTATATCTACTTGGAATCATAGATAAGTGGATCCTAAACTTCCGAGGGCTCTACTTCAAATCAACTTAGGTAGTTGTTGCGAAATATTGCTTTTTGCAACTACCACAAAGTATAGAGACTGACTGGAATCTTTCGATTTCAAGTTCTACAAATGTCCAACCCTTTATCCAGTTTGTGAGATGGTACGATTCTATAAAACTTTTAGATGTGTGGATTCGACTAATGAAACGTAGGTAAATAAATCGTACGATGATTTAGCTTTGTTTTTTGACAAGTTGGTTTAGCCTTTGAGTAGGCGCATGGGTGCATCCTGTGCTCTCTAGCTCACTGTTCCTGATGCTATTCTAATCAGGATTTACCACTTAAAGTCTCCTATAGTATTCAAATGATTTGAAGTGATAGATTCCGACCAGAGCATTGACTTTTAATCAGGCATCTATAGAGGCTTGAAACTTGTTCTATTTCTAAAACGGCAGGTATAGGATGATACAAGCTTTTTTAATATAATTTGTATTAATTTCTATAGCTTCGTATATTTGATGAAACCTGTCCGAAACTTCAAAAACTAAATATCGTTTAAAATTAATGGAGCATCTGCATTTGTATTTAATTAAAATTATACTCTATTAATTCAGCACGAAATAGTCTGCAAGGTAGTATATATAGTTAGTGTATATGCAGTTAGCATATTGATACACTATAAACTATTATACCAATATTATCAAATGAGCTTTGAATAATTTTATCTGAAAAGTTATAATGTATAGTTTATTACTTTAATAGGCTATTGAACTTATTAACTAAATATCCTATTTTTAGTCTGCTTTTGAATATATTTCCAAGTATATAAATCAATTTTTGCTTATATTTAGAATATAAGCTATATCGGCATATTATACTTATACAAAACTTTCTAACCAAACTATTCCTTCAATATGGAGGATTATGTAAACTATTGAAGTATAGAAAGGGTGCACAAAATACTTCATGTGCCCATTTTATTATTAATTTTGGCATATCTATTCAATAATTATAAGGATTGGAATCACTACTTTATGGCCTATTTGCATCAAACTATTTAAATCTGTTCGATATGATATATCTTTTATACTAGCAAGTGATGGCTTAAAAGTGAGAATACTTATTGAATATCAGCAACATTTTTCTAAAAATTTTATCTAGATAATATAACTAGTATACTAAGCCTACTACATAAACTAGTAGGCTCATATAGAAATTGTAATCAAACTAGCAATATAAACTTTTAAAACTCTGTCGCTTGAAGTAATCAGTAAGAAACACAAATTTATTTTACTTAAACATAAAATACAAATCTATACTAAGCTTGATAAATATACATACATAAGTTAAATGTCTTGTATGTGGATGCATTTCGTTTATGACACTTGTCAGCTCATTGAGCTTACGCCATCAAGCTCCACTTTGAATTCTAAACTACTTTGAGCCAAAACCATTTCAATCAGGTGATGGCCAACTTCCTTTTGATTTTAGCGACTTTGCGCCAAGTACGCAAGTTTGGATTTCAAACTGCAGATTTACTTCCTTTTATATCATGCTCTTTGTGATTTGATATATAAACTGATGGCACCTTAAATATTCACATATTGAATTTCATCATAAGCAAATTTGAATGCAACAACCAATAGATATTGACCCTGATAAAGAAATTGTCAGAAACCTCTACTATCTCACTTGACGCTATAATATATCCCTTTTCAGATGAAGGCAATATAGGTGGAGCTCAATAAGGGTATAATAATGCAGTTGTTTTAAGTGCTTACGACTATATATTACGAGATTCCTGCGGGTGGAGCTAAAGTTGTTTTAGCTCTAGTAATAAGGTTTATAACGGATGCTTATAAATCTTTTAAGATGCATTGCAATAATATACTTCACTATATACATGATTGAAATTACAATAACTTTTTATCCCTCAATTATAAAATTTACATATCTAAAGGGTCATCTAATGACTCTCATTTAATTTACCAACCAACCTCAAGACCTATTTAGCTGACTAGTTGGCGATTCACGCTTCGAACACATGAGTTTTCCAATGAACTTTATAGAACAGAGTCCCACTTGACACCTCACAGAGAGTGAGGATGTCTCAAAGCTGGTGAAATAAAGGATAGCTTAAAGGTATATATAGGCTGCAAATTAGACTAAAGTTTGGTTATAAACAAGAACAAACTTCAAACTAGATGCAGCTTTACAACTACATAGTATTAACCCAAGTCCTACTGCCTTTAGTCAACTGCCTAGCACCTATAAATTTGCAGAAGAATGCCATACCCAACAGCTATCTCGTCAAGCTCAACCCAAACTCCCGTTCCACCATTGAAATTCACCTTGAATCTGTAAGGCAGCTGTTCACTGAACGTAGCAACTTGAACAAAATTGAAACAATCTTCGATAACGTAGGTAACCTTTATCATGCCACTTTTACACCCAGTGTCTTGGAGAAGGTACGGGCTCTACCCGAAGTCCAAGCTGTCGAGCAAGAAGGTTACGTCAAATTAACTACCGTACAAAAGGGTGCACCTTGGGGCCTGGCTCGTACTTCGCAGCGGGCCAAATTGACTACAGCTACCCAATCCACTTACACCTACAATGGGGATGGATCTGGCGTCGCAGTGTACGTCATCGATACTGGGCTCATAGCTAACCACCCTGACTTTGAAGGACGTGCTGTTGTCGGTGCTAGTTTCGCTGGAGACGCTACAACTGATCCTATAAGTCACGGAACACATTGTGCCGGAAGTGTAGGATCCAAAACCTACGGCGTAGCCAAAAAAGCTAGTTTAGTAGGAGTTAAATTTTGTACCGATCAAGGCGACTGCAGGATCTCAGCTCTTATATCCTCCATCAACTGGGCTATTGGGGATAAACGCGGTAAGAAGGGGAACGTACTATCGATGTCAGTACTAACCCCATTGTTGGAAAGTGTCGACACCGCAGTTTTAGCCGCTTACAACAAAGGATTCGTTATAGTGGCATCAGCTGGGAACGAGGATGATGACGCTTGCAAGTTTTCACCAGCTCATGTTAAAGAAGTTATTACAGTTGGAGCCATTGACATCGAAGATAAGCGAGCCAGTTTCTCCAGCTATGGCAAGTGTGTTGATGTCTTCGCTCCTGGTGTCGACATATTATCGACTTGGAAGGATGGTAAAAGCTATTCAGATTCAGGTACTTCGATGGCTGCCCCCCATGTAGCTGGTTTAGCTGCCTATTTCTTCAGCCAAGCTAATATCACTAACGTACAAGTAGCTGCCAAAATTCTAGCTTCAGCTACGAAGAATGCGGTGACCGATCCCAAAGGATCACCTAACTTGTTGATTTTCAACAATGCTACTTGAGTTTTGTTATAAATATTTATTCTATGTCGAAATTTAAGGTTAACATATGTTTTATTTCCAATCTTTAGATTTATATTGATAGCCCATAAGTATAAAAAACCAGCGGCTTTAGATACCTATTAAAACTGGCTTATTGGATGCTAATTAGTTATGTAAAAGTATCACTTTCTTGAGATGTATGGTCAACGATCTCTAATTATCAACGCTATTAGTGTACTATCTAAAAATGACATTGTCTATAAAAGTAGTGTTTCCTATGTAAGACAGACTTATATATTCCTAAAAAGGAAAATATTTCCAGCCAATTTACCTACAAAGTTTTGCTATACAAGGTAGTTGGTTTTAACGAATTGTTTTAAAAGTAAACAAAATCTTCTATGTTCAATAAATATAAATCTTAAATGAACATATACCCTCTATATAAGGCACATAGCTGTTAGAATATATGTTATTAGGTTTGAGTTTACAGGAAGAAAACGTAAACTTTTGAAAGTTAAGAATGTATAAAAATTGCATATACATAAAATTTTAAAAATGTATATCCAATGGATATTCTTTAAAATTTCAGTTCGTGTATGGTCTCTTTAACTGTTTGTGATAAGTGAGATAAGAAAGTAGCTACACTCCATACTACTTTGATCAAAATTAGGTGGCTTATATTAATGAATTTTATCTGTATAAACCATTTTTTCGCCTAATTTTTACTGTAGTAGATAGATCATAGTCCACTGCTAAAAATATAGAGAGAAACGTTCGATCGTTAATACCTCTATCCTTAAATTTCCCTATAATGCTTTTTATTAAGTTGGAAAGAAATATGTATTAAATTCGAATGTTTCTATTTATATCACTTGTTTTGCATTGTAGTGGTGTGTATTTTAATATTCGCTGTAGCTTCACCTTATGAAGGAAGGATAGCTTTTGTCAATTCAAAACAATGGTAGAAACTATAGCTTTCCAAATACTTTATCGACTAGCTAATGTCAAGTTGCTTTGGCTTCTACTTTCTTTAGCCAATGTATCGTTGTTAAAGCAGAAGTTAAAGATAACATATCACATCTAACTTCCAAAAGTACTATATTTAATGCCTTTAGGAAAACCTATTAACTTTCAACAACTCAACTCAATTTCATCAATGAAGGGTTTTTGGATTATATACTAATGCATATTCTATATTTATAAAGAAAATACTAAATATTTATATCAATTCTAGCAACAAGGACGTATTATTTTATTAAACTATTTACTGAGTACAGTAGCCCTTACCCTTGGTGCTCATCTTGCACTGGGAGTTGTTGGGGCAGTTGAACTGGTGGGCGTACTGGGTGTCGATACAGACACCGATCATTCGGGCTCCGAAGCACACAGTGTCGCCGGAGTCGGTACATCTACCTTTGGGGTACTTTCCGTCATCCATAGGTTGTTCAGGTCGACCACCTTGGCCGGGATTACCACCAGGGTTACCACCGGGCTGGCCACCAGGTTGACCGCCTTGAGCATACTGGGCGATCCAGTTAGCGTAGGTGGATACCCTGGAGAAGGCAGCACCATAACGGTTGCAGTTCTGTGATCCATGGGATACAACACCTAGGACGGTGGATAAATCACTGCTCATAACGGGGCCTCCTGAATCGCCCTGGCAGGCAGTAGAACCCTGCTGAATACCGGAGGCGCAGAAGTGAGTCTGGTCATTGAAGGCGCCCAAATGTTGACGGCAGACACCACCATTTAAGATATTCATATCCAACTCCTTGAGGACTCTAGAGGATTGACCACCTGAGGAGGTACGACCCCATCCGGTCAGTTTGACGGTGGTACCTTCACGGGCAGCGTTCGAGCTGTCGATGCGAAGGTAGCTGCTCATGTTGGAGTCAGGGCGTACTTGGATCAAAGCAATGTCATTTATGAGGCTATTGCCGTCGAACTGGGGATGAGGAATGATACGGGTGGCCTGCAGCCTTGTGTATTGTTGGGAACTTAGGTCGTGGATATTGCCGCGGATGAGGTAGGCGTTAGGATCCATGGAAGTGGTGCAGTGTGCAGCCGTCAACACCAGGTTGGGGGCTACCAACGAACCACCACACTGGAAGTTGTTGTTGATTACTAGGTGGACCATGGACTTGTAACGGCCGGGGTTTGCTTCCTTGCCACCGATGATACGGGACTCGGGTTCGTCTTGGGCCATAAGGGAACCGGTGATAGCCATCAAGGCTACTAAAGTGGTAAGAGGGCTGGAAAAGGCGTACATCTTTGATCTGAGCAAGTTTTATCAACTAGATTTTTGTGATATGTTGCTGTCACCTTGGTTGGGTTTAAATACAGGTTTTGAGATTGAATTTATTGTTCTCGATGCAAATTGGACCAGTTGCTACTTTATGGCAAAGTTGACGTGCAGATATATATACTATTGGAAAGGGTCACCCTGCTAGAAAATTTAATTAATTAGGGGTAGTATCCTTCATAGTTAACCCAATTCGAACCATGACGGCTGCTGCACTTGAAAGCATTGCACATTGGTGACGGTTATCCTATAGTGATACTTTGCTCGAGGTATTAGTTGTTCTATTGTGTACCTCACAAAAGTTATTGAGCTCTATTGCCTTGAAATAAATTTTAGGGTGGTATACATCCTTTCTGAAATTTCGGATTGATCTTGCGGTTCGCAAATATATACAACTTATTTGCTGATTCTTATCAGGTTTGAGTTTAATATGTGGGCAACAAAGCTAAAACTTTTAAGATATACCTCAAAATAGTATTTCGAAATAGTGACTGTTGGTGCTTAATTCATCAATATGTTTATTCAGTAGAGACATCAGATACTAGTGCTATAGATGTCAAAAGCAATACGCCAAATTGGTAGGGCGTCCCTATAATTTCAATATATTTAAAATATGCCTCAATGCAAAATTGTTGGTAACGTGCAAAGTTTGCTCTACCTCTAATCTCAATTTTAAGCTTGCTAGTCCCTGAAAGGATTATACGTTGTCGAATTCGCAGGAGTGCCCAAAAGAACTAGACCCATCACCTGCTTCTTCGTCTCTATGCACATGTATGAACTTATAAATATACATTGTAATATTAAGTCATAGCGCTTGTAAACTATATTCTAATATATGGTTCAACTTACATATTTGTGGATTATGAAATTCCAGTAATACTTTGATCAAATACTTTATACTCTATATTTTCATAGTTTTCGCCAACTTATAACTACTTAGATTTAGCAATAAATTTGCCTATACATCCTCACTATTTCGAATTTTAATATATATCGGAATTCCTTTAAAACGATTGATTACTTTTCGAACTTTCCAAGTTCGAGTGGAGGTAAGCGGATGTCCCTTTACAAACTCCTTTCGTATAGGATCCGAAATGTGTAAATCCTAGCAAGAATTCTTAGGATAGCTGCCTAGCTCTATATTATTCTGAAACTTCCTTTATTCCGCTTAATCAGAAGTAGCTAGTGTTCTAAAAAAGGTAATTTATCCCTCTCTTTTTTCATCCAATTCAGAGCTAAGGTTTTTTCATTATAAATAGCCATATATATCAAGAATCACCAATATCGACTACAACAATGACCTTTGCTACAATATAAAGCCACATTTATTTTTATCTCTTAAATTATTTTAAAAGCACTACACTATCGAAAAACAAACCTATTATAAAGGGTCATTATGGACAATCCCTTGGATTTAAACAGCTAGTTTGTATACAATAAACTAAAAATAGTCTCCTAATTGTACCTGCCTTGCAAATTGTATTATTAAAAAATGTTATTTGAATAAGGACAACCAAGCACTCCTATGTGTTCCTTTACGTAAATCCAGAGTACAATAAGAGGAATGTACTTGAGAAATTGGGGTGGGCAGTCTACTTTCAACTTTACTGAAAAGGTCTACAACATTGTAATTATCAAAATTTACACTCCGTTGAAAGACTGCCAATTATTTAAAACTACTATATAGAATATTTAATTCATATAACATTGGCCCTAGAGCCAAAAAAATTATCTGAGGAAATATATCTTGGATTCTACAATAGCTGAAATATAATGTACATGGATAAATAAACCGAATAATACGTTAGTTGTATATAAAAGCTGAATAGAAGGAATGGATTAAATCCTACATACACAATTCATTACCTGAATTTACCTTAAATAAAATCCTAGTCTTTCGTATCTCTACAAGTAAATTGAAGTATATTTTGGAACGTGTAATACTTAAAATAGCTATCCTATTGAGAATCCAAGTCAAGCTAAATCGGTGCCAAAGTTGTATTATTGTCAGTAAGTTGAAAGCCAACTATAGAATAAAAATCTATAAGTTAAGGTATTTTATTCCTGACGAGGAGGTTTGACATCCTCTTCATCGATGGGTTCCACCAACTTTTTTTCCAACAACAGCTTTTCCAAGTCTCCATTTTGGTGCATTGACATCAATATGTCACAACCTCCAATAAACTCACCTTGGATGTAAAGTTGAGGGATGGTAGGCCATTGACTTGTAAAAAACTAAAATTAACTCTATATTTTAAAATAGAAGCTTACGAAAACTCTTTAACTCCGGCACGTACTTCCTCATCTTCTAATATGTTGACATGATTGAAGCTTTCGATACCTGTTGAAAAAATAAGAATTTATAATAGTAAAAGGAAATTTACCTTGCATGTTCAAAATAGCCACGGCAGCGCGAGAAAAACCACACTAAGAAAGCTCTTAGTTTAAAATGTAAAGCTAAATCTACCTGAGGGAAGTCTGGGGTGCCTTTCATAAATAGACAGATATCTTGTTTGCTGATCGCCTAAACAAAATTTAAAAGGAAAAATTAGAAAGTATGTAAAATTGGATAAACTTACTGCTTCTATCTTAGCTTTAGTCTCCTGACTCAAGTACCTGGAAAAGTTGAGTCGGAAGCTGGAAGCAGTCAAAGATTTGGTATTAAATATCTAAATCATTAAAAGTCAATGCTATTCGTATCCTATAAAACCTACTCTAAATCTACTCATCTTTGATAAGTGTATAAAATTTGTTTGGATTTCGTAAACTTATCAACAAGATCAAAATCTAAACCCATCGGTTAAAGTCCTCAACTCTAATTGGGTGAAAATTTCCCTCTAAGCAAATAGATGATGATTCGCCTAAACTCGCCACCAACTCCTAAATTCAAGTCAGAGGAATCAAGCTACCGAACTCAGACCAACTCTTACCGATATGAAATTGCTCAACATCCTCCCAGTTTTAGCTTTAGGTGTGACTGCTATCAAAGTCTCCTTGTTGAGCCCTTTAAGTTTCGACTATGATACTACCGACTCATTATCGACCTTCAAAGATGTTTTAACTAGTTGTGAAGCTAAGTTTACAGCTGTTGTCTACAAGTCATTTGAAGATAATAACTTGGAAAAAAAATTATCCGTAAGTATCGTTAAGTTTTGTATAAATTCTAATAGATTGTTTAGAATGAAGGTTTAAAGACGAAGCTCAACTTGGACGTCGACTTATCTATCGGAAAATTGCAGAACGAATTGAAAAAAAGTGTCAAGGAATGTAAGGCAAAGTTCGAGGACCATGCTAAAGATTTCTCAATAACTGAGGGTAACTTTTATTGTATTTATTCAATACTTATCTTTATAGTTGATGAATCTCCTATCGTTGCCAAATACTATTTGACTTCAGGTACCTTTTTAAAATTTTCCATGTTTAATTTTTAAAAGCATCCGATTCCTTGCAATTTATCGACACCATTGTCTCTAAAAATTTGGACAAGTATCTTGTCATCGTCGTCAACACTCCATCGGTAAGCATACTTTATTTCCATTTCTTATAAATCAAACTTTGATAAATAGGCCAACAACGGTAAAACTCACAAGTCAACCAAGACCCACACCAGTCCTACCGACCCCACCTCCACTTCAACTGAAAAGCCAACCGAGGTACCCCACAAACCTTACCAAGATCCCTTCTTCTGGTGGGTTTCGGCACCTTTGATCCTGTGCCTCCTGTTAAGCTTCTTCTTGATTGGCGTTGTTATTATTGCTATCTCCTGGTTAATTGCTTTGGAGTCCCCAGCCTTTGATAAGCAGAGCAATTTGACCAAGAAGACTAATTAAATTTATCTTGGACGTTTATAAGTATCTTTTTTGAAATAGCGGCACTTGAGCTTGTCTTTATATTGATGGTGGATTGCTGATTATATTTTATGGACTTTGGCTGGCTTATGTCTTTCAAGTATATATTCTTAAGTAAACGAGCAAATATAAAACTATAGCCAAAATAAAGCCGTAAAAGATATATTTAGAAGTGGTTAAATTGTAAATGCATGGCGTCATATTAGAATACATTTGAGCACACTCTTTGATTTAGATATTTGAGATAGTATGTGTAAAATGCTTAGATACCTCTAGCAGCTTGAAAATTTACACACACTATTTTAAAGGCCATCAGCTGCAATTGAGTCAATAGACATAGCATTTAGATACCTTTAATAGCAACGTTAAAGAATGAACATGTTTTGATTAACTATCAAGCTTATCCAATTTTTAACTTTTATCAACAGCAATAACCTGCTTTAGCTTGGATATAAAAATATTTCTAGTACAGCGAATTGAAGGGATTTAATGCTAGTTAAACCAATCGCCCTAACATATATTTACAACAAAACCAACTATATAGGCCCTGATTTCTTTCATCCTTTGGCTAGCTTTACAATCTCTTGTCTTGATTAAAAATATCCATAATCGAGTGCCATCAAGGTAATCTCAATTTAGCTCAGGTTCTAAGGAGAATATGTACAAACCAAGTAGATAAAAAGCTTTTGAACTTAGTAAAATTAGATGTATATTTCAGTATACATATTGAATCTTTGCAATATACACACTTCACTTATAGTAAACCAGCTAAATCTTATAAACTTACCACATATACATCCAAACCCCATCTAAAAATTTATTTTTATCCTTTTCTAAAAAGGAAAAGAACGTCTACCTATACTTATGGAAGAAGAAGTTGACTCGATCCTTCAACCCTTGGAAAGAGAGATCCGGTCGCACATCCAAGTAGAAGGAAGGTAGTCCCGAATTGGTGCTTTGTTTCCCCGAATAGAAGTCAATGATGTACTTGACCGGTTGGCCACATCGATCTACGTACCAGTCATGTCGATCGAATGGTAGACTGTACCTACAATAATTAAAAAACAACCCGTCTTAATTCTTTGATGGCTTAGGAAAATCAAAACTTACCCCATCCAACTTTTAACTCGAGCTTTTATCGTCAATTCTTTAGGCCTACCTTGGAATCGAACCAGTTTGGGTTGCTTACACTGCCTAAAAAAGTTAACGTCGAAAATATACGATAATATTACTCATTATACATACTCTCGTATTTCAATATCAAATTCCAAGCCCTTTCATTAACGGCATTATGTATAGGCACGACTACCTTCATATCCTTCTGACTGGGTTGCTTCTGCTTCCGCAACATGGCCGTGTAGAACTGCGTTTCACTTGGGTAGACCCAGTAGTTACCTTCTCCGTTGGGTATCGAACTTACTTCCCGCTCCACGTTCAAGCCTTGGGTCTGAGCAGTGGGTTGGTTCAAGTTGGTGTCCATTAGATTGTTGGGGTTTATATTCAACCAAGCTTTGTAAGCTTCGTCGTTTGGATCTACTGGACAAGTTGCTGGAGTAGTCGTATCTTGAGCACTGAATTTGGTGTGGTCAACTGGACATGCAGCTGAGGGAGTTGTTTCTTTGGTTTTTAGTTTGGTGTGGTCGACTGGGCAACTTTGTGATATAGGTTCAACATTCTGATTTAAGGTGCTCTTATCTTCAACTCTTAGTTTGGCATGGTCGACTGGACAACCTTTAGTTTCGGTAGCTTGTGCATAGGCAGCCTTGGTTGTCATCGCGTCCTTTAACTAAGTTTTCAGAGTTCGGTTTAAAAAATCTTGATCTTCCAAGAAATTATCTAAAAATTTGATCAGAAAACGAAGATTCATCATCTTACTTTCAAAAGCTCTAGAACTTTTACAAATCTTCAATATTCCATAACGCAAGAAGCTATGCAAGCCAAAGACCTCGAAAAATTGGACGGTACCAAGCTGTTGAAACTAGCCAACGAGGTAATAAAAAAGGAGAAGCCCGACTTGGCAATCCCAATATTTGATGAGATAATTCGACGTAGTAAGGGCCAACAATATCTCCCATTTCTATCACGAGCAACCTGCAACCATCAACTCAAAAACTTTGAAGCAACAATCGAAGACTGCCAGAAGCTGTTGACATTTCCTGACACCAATATTGAGGAGACGATAGTAAAAGGCTCCACCACTTTACATTCGGTCGCTTACGCGCTGTTAAACAACTGTTACAAAGCTTTAGATAAAGTCGAACTAGCTTCTGATGTTTTGAAGAAGCGTGCTGAAATTGAGAACAAGAATAAGGCTAAACGGGAAGCCAATAGTAGTAGTTTGGACAAAGATACTCAGAAAAAGATCGACAAGCTACTACAGATTGCCAAGAAAAACTTCAGCTTGCACAATTACGAAGAAAGCCTGAAAAACTTTATGGAGGTTTTAGGTTACAATGAGGATGACAAAGTTTTACACAGCAACTTGAGCTTGAACTGCTGGATATTGAAGGATTACAATACGGCCCTGTATCACGCCAATGAATGCATACGTATTGATGAAGGTTGGTTTAAGGGGTATTACAGACAAGGTAAGCTTATTTTTCTACGTTTTTATCAATAATAATAATGGCTATAGGACAAGCTTTGATGGGCTTGAACGATTTCGAGTCGGCCATAAAGGTTTTAGAAAAGGGGTACGAATTGAATTCAGAGGACGACCTACTTTTGACAAGCCTGATACGTGCCCGTACCCCCAACCACATTGTCAAGTTCTTACTCTATGACGTTGGTCAGCCTTTACTTTTCTTATCAGTAGCATTGGTCACAGCTATCTGGTTAGATGTTGTGGATTTTAGTGAGCTGCAAGGTTACTTCTACACTCAATAAAAACTTCAACTGTTCGTTTTCAATATGGCTTAAAAGTTTATTACAAGTCATCCAAAGTTAGGTACAGCGGTCCGAACAGCGTCTTCTCGACACTGTCGGTGACGTTAGCCATACCAGCTACCCACTGCCGTGCCTCCAAAGAGACCCATAGTTTCAAAAACCAAGAAGCACCTCCCGGCATACCGATCAAGTCCTTGATGGCACCCCGATCTTTATAACTGAGGTCTCTCAAAATTGGCAGGGCCATTTGAAATAAATCAATGTCAGGGTTGAGGCTTCGGCCGATACCTTCTAAGATTAAGATACTTATAACAACGTTGACGAAATCTCCTTCCAACTTGACGCGGTGCTGACGTACCATGGCCATTACTTTTGCTAAGACGTCACTGATACTTACGTTACCCAACTGGAAGGTTTGTGCTTTGATCTCCAGGACGAGGTGTTGCATCTTTAAAGCAAAGATGTCACCGCCTACCACCTTCTCGGGACTTTTACAACGCTCTACCATCAGCTCTCCAGCCTTATAACCATCGAATTCGGCTACAGCCCTAAACAGATCGATAAAGTTTAAGCGGTTGTGTTCGTCCAAAGTTGTCACCAACCCAGCATCCAGGAACACGAGCTGAGGGTAGTACCCCCGGTCGTACAGGTCCTTGATTTCAGTTTGAAGGTCATCTCCGGTTCCTCTTTTGAGAAGTAAATGACGCCCTATATTCTCACTCTCGTCATCAATTGCATCCCCAGTGACTAAAGCCATGACCCGTGAGAATAAGGAAGCTACTGTTGGCTTGTAGAACTTGACCATGATGTTTCCAGGATGTAAATCGGCGTGAATGAAATTGTCAAAGATTAACATGTGGAGAAAGGCGTCCAGCCCAATGGCTGACAACGCTAAATCGTATTCAGTCCCATTCGGTGCCTGTAAAAAGTACTTCAACGGAATACCAAACTCATACCGCTCTACAATTACCTTTTTGGTGGTCCAGTTGACCAGAGGTCGTGGGAACTTGACGGTGTACGCCTTGGAGAAGTTGTGCCGGAACTTCAACAAGTTCTCAGCTTCGTTGCGGAGTTCGACTTGGGATCGCATCATCGAAGCGAAGGTTGAAACTTCTTCAGGTAACGACAACCATTCAAAAGTTGGAATCAAAGTTAAAATGTCGGCCACAAGCGCCATAATTTTTAGATCCCGTTCGATGACCACCTCTACATAAGGGTGCAGGACTTTGACGGCAACATACTCAGGGTTGGGACGCTCTTGGTTTCGCTCCTGCACTGCCAATTCAGAGTCCATGCCGTTGTGTAAGAGTTTAGGTTGCGACTCTGGTTTCAACTTGGCACGGTAGACTTGAGCTATGGCGCCCACTCCCATCGGCTCGGTCTCAAAACTTTCGAACAGATCTTCGATGTCCATTCCGTAAGCTTCTTTGATTATCTGTTGAGTCTGTTGAAGACTATGAGGTTTAACGGAAGCGTGTAGTGCAGACAACCGGTGACACAGTTCGATGGGGAAAATATCCCTACGACTGGCCGCCCACTGGGCCAGCTATTTTAAACAATAAATTTAAAATCCTATACTTGAAATATCAAAGAATAAAATACCTTTATGAAGGTTGCCCCACCCAATTCCAACCTTTGGGTTAGTAGATCGTACCAGTACAGTCGACCACTGGGTTCGTTATCCTTATCTTTAATGCGTCGACCTAAGAAACATAATGGGACTAGCAGTAAGACCGGTAAAAAGTTGAACAGCAGGTAGCTGAATCGCAAGAATAGCAAGGTGGGTTCGATCAGATACCGGTTTAACCAATTTAAAAATGAACCTTTTGCTATTATTGTCGACGTCAGCTCAACCTTACTTTCGACTTCCGTATCTTGAGCACCACCTTGGTAGAGTAATAAAGATGACAGTAGCAACTTACTACCTAAGTTAGTAAATTTGCTTCCTCCTCGTAATACTGTTGCCTTAAATAGGTTGAAACGAAAACCGTTTTGCATAAAGTAGTGTTTTAAGGATATTGTCCTTGTTATGTTTGCCTTACTGTTGAAATTTATCTTGAAGCTGGTGCCTCTTATAATGGGATGGACATTTGAAATAAACCCCTTACTACCATGTCTGAAGTTGAACAGATGATGCCTTACGAACGACCTGAGCATATCGATACAAGCGACTAACTCTAATATATAATTACTCTAAAAACCAAATGTTTCGACAGTCAAACTCGCCTACTCTATATTTATGCTGCTTCTAACTCTACTCCCTTTTCTCTGACCTAGTTTCAAACTTTGACGTAAATCGGAATCTGAACCTTTTAGGTTAAATAAAGCAGCAAATGGTATAGGCTTATTTGTAATCTGATAGACTTTGTTTGGTTATCGTAATTTAGAAACGGTCCGATCCGTAAGTTTCCAAGTTTTTGTTACGATAGCCTCTACATGTGAATAAGATAATCATTCCCTTCTATATATTTTCTGCCACCATAAAAAGTAACATAGTACATCAATGTACTTGTGAAAATTTGATTTTAAAGACTATACATTCTTGAGCATATAACGAAATATGCTTTTTGTGCAAAGATTAAGCTTTCTTCTCCTTACCAGAACATTTATCGGAATAAAGTCTTAGTTTACATTTGCACTGTTCACTAAAGCTCAGGTTGAAGCTATGGAGTCTTTGGAAGAACTCATTTTCCTTTAACCTTGATCCCATCGAGATAACTGTATATAGTTAATCTTCTTTATACAACATCAAAGCTGAATGAAAGTAGATATCCTTCAGAAAAGCATCATTTCATTAAAATATCTAGTTAGATTTCTTATATCTAATATTTACAACCTTTACGCTTTTCCTTACATTCAATTTTCCCTTTTTCGGGACTCTTCAAAAGGAAAGATGGAAAACCGATAGATTCTGTTTAATTAAAATTAAAAAATTCTCCTATGGAACCTACCTCACTTTCGTTACAAGAAGCAGTGAAAGAGAGTAAGACCCGATGAAGCTAGTTCGACTATTACTTTTGATAGCAACCCTACTGTTAAACTTGACAATTTCAAAGGAAGCTGGAGTAGCCCAGAATGAAAAACCCATATCCATACTAATTCATATGGCGGCTGGTGGGAACTCCCACGTCGATTACCTATTCAATTTGTTGGAGCCTCTAACCCAAAACTTCAACCACAAAATCTACTACGCATCCACTGACGACAACTTAAGTTACTTGAAGAAATACCCCAACATAACCTTTATAAGTATGGGTTCAAACGTAGCCATTTCACCTTCTGGTATGAAAGGAATCTTCGAGGCAACTACCCAGACAGTGAAAACAGATCCTAGTTACTTTATGTCCAAAGCTTTTGGTGTTCTGTTACCCGACTACTACACCCAACTATACCCTAAACTAGAAGCTCTTACTTTGGAACGTAAGTTTGATTTAATTATCTGTGACTTTTTTGGAATCTACTGCAAGGACCTGGCCAACAAGTACAATCTACCCCTAGTTTTAGGCTTACAATCTACGAGTGTTTTCGATATAACGACGAAACCTTATCTAACTAAAGGACTGGAGTATCAACCCTTGACTGTAAAAGGCCTAAATGTGTTTGAAAAGATCAACAGCTTTATTGTAAGGCCCATAAAGGATGCCTTTTATTATAAGGAGGTTATCGATAAGATCAACGTGATTAGGGATGGGTTTGGTTTACCAAGGAACTACAAGATCTTAGGGGATTTTGATAGGCACCTCATTTTAGCAAACACTTTCGTCGGGTTTGAACTACCTATCGACTACCCTAAAAACCTTTGGTTCGTAGGCCCTGTAGTTAGCAAGAGCATAGATACACTTAGTGAGGAACTTACAAGCTTTTTTAGCATCAATAACAAGGTCATGTACGTTGCCTTTGGTTCACGAATTAACTTGAAAGGCTGGGAGTTAAACCTACTGTTTGGAAGCTTTAAACAACTGTTGGATGACAAAGTAGTAGATGGTATAGTTTGGGGCTTAGGTCGAACTTCTAGCTCTCAGTTCCCAGCCACATTCAAAGTATATTCTCAGGCGATTGATACCAAAGGTTTCCTAGAGGAGTATAAGGATAAATTGCTAATTTTGAACTGGGCACCCCAACAATCGATTTTGAGGCATAACAACGTAAAGGTATTCTTATCGCACTGTGGCCTACAATCCAGCTTTGAAACCATAGTAGCAAAGACCCCAGTTCTATGTCTACCATCTTACGGCGATCAATTCAAAAACTCCAGGTTGATGGAAGCTAGCAACATAGCTATAAACTTGGATAAATTTACTTTAAACTTCGACACTTTAAAGAAGAAAGCTTTACAGCTCATCGAGGACAACACCAAATTGGTAAAGTTGAACTTGGATCGACTAAATTTGATCATCGACAATAGTCCACAGTCAAACCAGGTACTTACTAATCGATTAGTAAACTATATTCAAGTGATTCGACTCTGTGATAGTTACAATTTCACTGAAACTAAGGACAATATCCACTGCAAAAACCAGCACTTTTTATCCCCAGAGTTAGACCTATCATTTGTGGAGAGGAATCTGTTGGATGTGTATCTAGTTGTGTTGGTAAGTTTGATTGGTATCGTATTTGGATTACGATTCTTGACCAATACCATTTACTACAAAGCCAGAAACTATCAATACTTTAAATTGAAACAGGATAAGGATATTTGATACAATAAAATTTTGGATTTTTATTATATGTAGCTTTACATATACTATTATAGTTTGTTTACATAAATGAAACGTATACTTTTGGCTATTGAAATAATTTAAAACCGATATTAATCGACGAGTGGATAGTATACATTTTCAATGTATTATGAGTAATGGAATAAACCAAAGCTAAACTTTAATACTTCAAAAACTTCATAAAGGATATCATTAAACAAGAAATGGTGTTTATGCTGGGTAAAAATAGAAAGTAAGCTTGATCTATTAAATATAGGACGTATAAGAATATAAGCTTATATAACAAAGTTGATCCAAAATTCAAAGTGAAGATTGACTAAAATTAGATACTTTGCCATCGATCATAACAAACAAATGCTATATACGTACTACACATAACACAAAATTCCAGTATAATAAAATGAAATTTACATTACTTCAAAGCTCTAGTATAAACAACTAGAAAACTTACTACTCAGCTAAAAAGAAAGGTACCTTGATTTATTTGACCAGGTAGGTAGGCCAGTAACGACCAGGTACCTGCTCATAAGTCTCCTCCGACATCTGGTACTTGTAACGTTGGCGTGGCAGTGGAGGCAGGAACCTATCTCCAGCCAAGTCGACAACCTTTAGCTGGGCTAAAGTTTCCGGTAAAGATTTGGTTGCTAACTGGGCACCAGCTTCTACATTAGCTTCTCCTTCTAAAGTTGGAGCGGAAGGGGGAGCTAACAAGTTGGCAACATCAGCTTGCGAGTAGACGGCAGTTTTGGGGTAGTTGCGTCTTACATCACGATCGTAGTAGTAGTTCTTACTCAACTTGTCGGCAGAACCCTTGGGTTCTTCGTACTGCTGTTTGAACGAACTATGGATATATTAAAATTTTGTTGCATTATTAAATTTTTACCCTGGGGGTAGACGGAACTGACCAACTTTGAAACTGGATTCCTTCAAGGTGGGGTTCTATATTTAAAAAATAGAAAGTTAACATTAGAACCCTCACATATTTTAAATTGAAAATGAAATTGTTTAAAAAACTTACTACTGAAACCCATTGCTTTATCATGTTGAAAATGGAACCCATCTTTCGAATTTGTCTTGACTAAATTCTAAACTTTAAAAAATGTCAATTTAGATGCGTATGTACGTTTAAAAATTTAATAGATTAGATGGAAGTGTCGATTGTTGTAAGTGTTCAACTGATATAAAAGTTACCTATAACTTTTGGGATAGATGAAATGGAACACGATCTAAAATCTATAAATTCTTATCTCAGATTCATCTATACAAATTTCAAATTCCCTAATTACCAAAAATCGCCAGACTTTATTGGTTGGAAGTTTAGACTTGCAAAACTCAACCCAAATCCACATTTTCATCATCATTAGCACGATAAATTGATGTGAAATGGCATACATTAGTCGGCACATTTATAAAGCAAGTTTTGGTATTTAATAGAAATATAGTTTAACATAAATCAATGTCTTTATGTCATGGGAACTAGATGTTTCCCAAGTAATACCTAACTCAAATGCTTGGTTTAAAAAATTTCGAGAGAATATAAATGCTTGAATACTTTTGAAGTTAGAATCGATATTAGGGACTTATAGGTTTCAAAATAACAAAAGCAATCTGATATAAATGTTTCGAATACTTCATCCTTGGCTGCCATAAACTTTATTTCTAACCTCAATTATATTTACATGGTATAGTGGAAGTATATATTGAACTTAATATTTATTACTTGAATTATCTTTGAAATTGGATTTACATGTATAAATTTATACTATTGCATATCTCAAATTAAAGCATTACCGAATTTGGATTATGATAATAATGTTAATATCTATAAGTGAGGCAACTTTAGAAGCGATGATATAGTATATAGCTCTTTTAAACTAAAACGATATATATACATTTCAATATATGATCGATAAACTGATCTAATAGCATCTCGTGAGAGATTGTGGACTACTTGCTCAATAACTGGAAGATGGGATGAAATGAGCTCTCATATAGTATCAGCACTAGAAGATGAAAAGATCTGAGCTTTTTTAGTTTCCTACAGAGGTGGAGATCGATGTAGAGTAAACCACATATATGGTCATAACAATCAGTATTATAGATTTTTCTTCGTCTATATATGAAAGTAAGGCAGCTTTCTTGGAGAAATTTATCCACTCAATAAATAAGCATATACTTTAGGTAGGATACTTTACTTTATCAAGTAAAAGCAACCAAAGGTACACAGCTATGGAATAGGTAATGTGTAATCAGCGGCCAATACACAAGCTGTTAACTTGAAGTTATATTCCCAGCCTATAAATATATAAGCTGATATATAGCTTCGTTAAGCCCATAAATGAGCTTTTTTCGTACAGGAAATAAATTTGATAATTTAGGAATAAAAAGTTCGGCTTTACTTATACCAATAGAAATTAGCAATTTCCTTGGTAGCATGTGTCTAATTCGCTGATATCAGTCCTACCGATCAATTTATTATTTTCAATTGGAATTTTAGCAATTGCCATTTAAGAACTTTGCAAAAGCCAAGAAGGAACGTTGGCAATGCAAGCATTTCTATGGAACACTATATTATTTTCTAAAATGAGGATACTTACTCCAATCACCTACGACTATGAGTTAGAATTATAATTGTCAATACTTAATATGGAATAACAGATATAAATTGGGCAATCCAAATTCTTTCGAATTAATTGCCAAAAATAACCTATATAAGCTGAGTTCAGGAAAACTAGTCAAGCTATCTACTTTTCTTTACCACGTTTAAAACCTAATACCCACCAAAAATGAAAGTATCTTTCGCCGTTGCTCTGGTAGCCCTTGTCTCAACCACTCAAGCCTTCGACATTCTTGGTTTTGCCAAAAATATCTTTGGTATAGAACCCAGCAAGCTCCACCGTGCCAAGGGTGACAACAAAGAGCTCTTCACCAAGAAGATCGAGGATTGGGATGGTTCCATCCTCAAGCCCAAGAACAAGGTCAAGTCGGTCAAGGGTGAAGCCAAGATCAAATACTACAAGCCCAAGAAGGTCGAAGGCAAGGACTGGTCCCGTATCTATCTCAAGAAGGGTTACAAGGCTTTTGCTGGTCTATATGTCCAAACCGGCTGTTCAAGTGAGGAGACTATCGAAGCTTCTAAGATTAAGGAGACTATGGTTCAGTCCTTGGACCAGAAGAAGATTTACACTATCGAGTGCGGTAACAAAGTTAAGGAGGGCAAGCGTCACTAAGTGTAGAGTTTCAAAATCTTGTTACATTTATTTAATAAAACATAATTCTATTCTTATATATTCTTTATATACTATATTCTAATTGTATTCCAGTTTTTATTAATATCTGAAGCAAACTATGTCCCATTAAGAGATAGGTTAAGCGATATACTGCGTGTTTTCACTGCTTTATAAGTCTTGACAGCTATCTTTATAGGTTAAAGATTTTTTCAGAGCTCTTAAACTAGTTGTCTATGTGAGGATATACAAGAATTTTTGCTGCCTAAAAGAAATAGTGCCCAAAATATAGATATTTACTATTATCACCTACAATTATGAGTTAGAACTGCAAGTAATAATCCTTAGTATGGGTAGAAACATTTGAATATAGTCAACTTTCTGCCGCATCCCTTCCTTATAAAGCAATTTATTTTATATTCTTGTAAGAGTACTTATCAAATCAAATCAATTAAATGTTAATGGAACTTTTAAATTATCTGCCTTCAAACACTTCCTCCCATATGGAACAACCATATTTAAATTGGGCAATTAGAGTTCCTTTTCAATTAATTGTCAAAAAAATGCTATATAAGCTGAGTCGAGGAAAGCGAACAGAGGCATCTACTTTTCTTTATCACATTCAAAACCCAATACTCAAAATGAGAGTGTCTTTCGCCGTAGCTCTGGTAGCCCTCGTCTCAACCACCGAAGCCTTCTCCATCTTCGGTTTCGCCAAGAACCTATTCGGTTTGGAACCCGGTAAGCTCCACCGTGCCAAGGGTGACAACAAGGAGCTCTTCACCAAGAAGATTAAGGACTGGGATGGCTTCTATCCTCAAGCCCAAGAACAAAGTCAAGTCGGCCAGAGGCTGAGGCCAAGATCAAATACTACAAGCCCAAGAAGGTCGAAGGCAAGGACTGGTCCCGTATCTATCTCAAGAAGGGTTACAAGGCTTTTGCTGGTTTATACGTTCAGACCGGTTGCTCGAGTGGAGAGGCTATCGAAGCTTCTAAGGTTAAGGAAACTATGATCCAGTCCTTGGACCAGAAGAAGATTTACACTATCGAGTGTGGTAACAAAGTTAAAGAGGGCAAGCGTCACTAAGCATAGAGCTTTAAATCTTGTTACATTTATTTAATAAAACATAATTTTACATTTATGCAAAATACTATATATAATACATTTATTTTTAATATACTACGCTCTACTCATCATAGCTTTGCCAATATTTTAAAGCATACTATATTTAAGAGATAAGCCAAGTAAGCAATTTACTACCTGCACGTTGATACTACACTTCTAGAACCTTTAATCATACTTATATTATTAGTAAGAGAACTATAATGCTATTTCTGTAGGTTAAGGGTTTTTTCAAAGTTCTTAAACCGATTGTCTATGAGAACATATGGTACTCTTTGTTGTCTGGGAAGAGCCAGTATCGTGTTTACTGACAAGTATCTAGTACTTTTATTCAGCTTACATCGACGACTGCTTCTCAGTGAAATGAAATTGATAGATATATTTTATAGATATAATGCTATGTTTTATCAAGCTTAAAAGATTTCCTATATACTACGGTCCTGTAGTTCAAAAGCAATTTTCATCGGAAAAGGCTTGAGTTTTTTATGTTGATTATTTGATAACTATTTACACTATACGATTAAGCGATATAATTAATCCAAGGCATCATCAAATGGTTAATATATTGCTCCAATCAATTCTATGAACTCAAGGTATTTTTCAAGCAGAAATGCTATACCTATTTTTTCATATATGTAGAGTGAAAATTAAATTACAAACCATATCAAATCTATTTTGTAATAGGTCGCTAAAACTTGCATTATTGTATGATTTATTAATAACTATATATCGTTCTTTAATGGAAATTTTTTGTATAACGAAATTAATTATCCAAAAGAGAACACAAACAGCCATCCAATTTATTAGTTTTCAGGTAGCCTTTCAATGAGAAATACCAAAAGCAGTGTTCAATAAAGTCAAGCACCAAGGAAAAACAACTTGTTCATCCCAAATTTCCAATCTCTACTTGAAATATAGGCCGTATGTAGGCAATATATTAGGAATGTCCAGTTCGGAACAGCTTATAAAATAAAGAAATAGCGTAGTTCCAATAAGAACACCCTAACTCAATCATCAAAACCTATATAAAAGTAGACGTTTCCATTTGAAAATTTAAACAGCCCAATATGAAACTGACCAACCTAGCTCTGGCAGCTCTATACCTCCTATCAACCGAAGCCCTATTCGGTCTCAGCATTTTCAAACCCAAGGAACCCAAGAAGCTCACCCGTGCTAAAGGCGACAATAAGCAAGTTATGGCCATTGTCATTGATAAATGGGAAGCCAGCATCAAGGAACCTACTACCAAAACTGCTGTTGACAAGAAGAGTGCCCGCATCTACTACTTCAAATCCAAAAAGGTTGAGGGTAAGAACTGGTCCCGCATCTACTTGAAGAAGAAGAAAAAGTATTATGCTGGGGTTTACGCCCAACAGGACTGCTCGAATGACGACAAGATCGAGTCGAGTAAGATCAAGGAGGCTATGAAAAAGTCTTTGGATCAAAAGAAGGTCTACACTGTAAAATGTGGAGGGGTTTTGAAGGAGGGCAAGGTGTACTGAGACGGAGATGGAAGGAATATATTTAATACCTAATTAAATGCTTAATTTTAATTGATAAAGTTTATGTAGTTAACGATATATTTTTAATTTGTATTTAAATAAGCCAGTATCAAAGCAAAACAAAGAGAATGGTATGTGAACTTATTTGTAGATGAATACAACCATTTTCACTACCTTGATGTGTATCGTTATACCTACTATTTTTAGGCCATTCTTAAACTGTTATATTAAACGCTATCTTCATTTAGCTCTCCATTTCTATGAGTATAAGGCTAAAAGATCAAAGTATAGTTGGTATCCTTTCACATTGCAGTAGGTCAAAGCCATTGAGTTAATTGCAGTGTACTTTAAAGTGTAATGTAGCTGAAATTTTGTTTCCTATAAGCTAGTATTTACCGTTGGCATTCAACAATGATTTAAAGTGTTGGATATTAAAACAATTCATTTTAGAGAAAGAAAGCTATATTAATTTTAACTATCTTTTTAGGCCAATATAAATACTTATAGCCTGCACTTTTTTATATAGAATGCCCTCCAATCTTACACAAACTTTTCGAATTTGCACCCAGCATTATGATATTATAATGAAAGAAATCGGGAGCAATAACAGATTTAGATTGGATATATCTTATACATCACTCTAATTGGCAGCAATATTTACTTTATTTAGAACAGCGGATTTTGGAGATGAATACCGAGGAGATATCGATGACAGCAAACTATCTTTAGACGCAACACTTGGCACTAACCAACGGATGTACAGCAGCGTTAAGTCGTCTACAGCCTAAAGCAGCAACCGTGAGTCGTTGGATCTAGCTATTTATTTTTCTATTGATACTTGAGTGGGAGCACTCTAAACCTCAGAGAATGCAATTATCATTTAGCTGGAATATTTTGAGGTGGGGTGGGTATAAATCCGGTAACTTGTGGTTATTTCATTTATCAATTCTGTCAACCAGTTCATTATCAACTCCCAATTTGGAACTAGTCCAATTATCTATTTGAATATCTTATTAAACTTGCCGAAAACTGCTAGAATGGACGTTAAATACGGTCATAAACAGATGAAAGCGCTATCCCTAACGAATCCCATGGCAGATGAATCTGAGCTTATCCCCACACCAACTGTTATATAACTGAAAAACTTGAGCATCCCAACTCTAACTTCTTATTTCCTAATACTTAAACTAATTTCTGCACCTAGCAGCTCACCATCTTTTTTATAAAGTACCCCAATAATAAGCATATACAACATGAAATCATTCGCCTTACCAACCTTAGCCTCCATCACCTTAGCTTTGCTCAACCAGGCTGTCGAAGCCAAGTGTGACGCCATGTTGCAAATCAACACCTGCGTCCAAGGTGCCACTGCCTCCCGCGTCTCCCTTTGTAAGGAGAACGACTACGGGTGCAAGTGTGATGCCTACAAGTTCATTTCAGCTTGCTACCAAGCTTGCGCCGATGACGATGAGGTCAAGAAGATGGCTGAAGCTAACGCTGGCCTCATCGCCAACTTGTGCTTGTCTGCTAGTCTCACCGAAAAGCCCAAGGAACCTTCATCGACTTCATCGAGTGCTTCCGCAACCAGTTCCGCTTCCACTACTGGTTCTGCTCCTAACCAGTCCGGTAAGCCTACTACCAGTGGTACCCCTAAGCCCGGTAATAACTCTACCACTGGTGCTTCTTCCGACGCCTAAATCCAACAACTTTGCCCCTCTCTTGTTTGTTGCTTCCATCGCCGCCATCGCTCTTGCCCAGTAATTATAAACGTATATATATACATTTAACCATCTTGAACTTAGTTTCTAATATTATTTTAGTTTTATAATTAGTTTAGTTCATACTTAGATTGGAGATAATTAACCACATTCCTTTTTAAGTTCAGAATACCTTTATTAAAGCCTTTCTAGCCTAAAGAAATAGGAGCAATTACGGCATGGAGCTGGTCAACTGTAGCAGCCCTCATCGTAGAGCAGATGAAGAGTGTTTCCACATGAAGAAATTCCTATTCAAATAAGATCTCAGATATTACATAGTGTATGTTCTGATAGCTAGGAAACACCCTTTGTTGAAGCCATGATAACTAGTTACATTCCTTAAAAGCCAAAAGTGCACGATCAAGTATGTACAACAAAGTATAGCTGCCTACGAGATTAGACATTCTGATTTGGGCTTAACTATTACCATATATTTGTTTATGCTAACTTTAAATACAATTGTTTACTTGTATACAAGAAATAGGTTATAATGAATGCTTTGAAATCGAGATAACTAAGGCAGTCACTAGAAATTTGCCATTATTTCTATCAAGCTTCTGACAACATTAGCTTTAATAAGCAGAAAATTAGTCGTTATGTATTGGCCTTTAAATATCATCTTTGATCATCGAAGTTTAAATCGACAATTAACTAATCCCATATATGTAAATGATTTAAGCTTAGATATTATTACAAAAATGCCTTGCTATTTTATACGTATAAGCTTTATTGCATAGATATATATATTCAATTGAACTCTGTATAGCTAAGCGTAAATTGAATCAGCATAAATTATAAATACAACCAAAATAGGAAGATTAGGTACTGTTTTAATAGGTTAAGCGAAAATAAGCATGAGACTGCCCAAGGCCAAGTACATGACCAAGTTAGCGACTCCTTTGATAGTAGAATCGGAGAGAGCGCTAGATGCGGAGCCGTTACCAGAGGAGCCGTTCCTGGGCTTACCGTCGGGACCTAAGCTAGCACTGGCGGGGATGTCGACCTTACGATAGTGCTTGTTGATGCAGTTGATGGTACAAGTCTTGTAAGCCTCGATATCGGTTTGGTTACAGCCAGCTACACAGTTGTTAGTCTCGGTAATTTGAGCAGCTGAGGGATTTGGTACACCAGCACACAAAGCTTGACAGGAGAGTTGCGTGACATCACATTTGTTGGTTAAAGCACACTGCTCCAAAGCGGTAGGACTGGAGCTGGGGGCGGCGCTAGAAGCAGCTGTCGAGGCAGATTGACTAGCCGACTGGGCAATGACGCTTAAAGCTAGGAATAGGAAGGCAATGAGTTGCTTGAAGGAGATCATTATATTAGATGCTAAAATATGTTTATGAAGTTCTAAAATGCGCGATAAGAATAGTTGAAGACAGATGAAGTTTGGACCGATTTTTATACCCTCCGGTTTGTATATTGATTTGATAGTAACTAATTAAAGGCAGTGGTTAAGCACTCAACACATCAAAAATCCCCACATATCCATCTTTAAACGTTCACATCTCCAACTTCCATTTCAAAAGAAGCCCAAATCAGCAATTCATCGTTTAAGTTCGATTTGAAGTAGTTGAATTGAGGTAAGGAGATATTTGGAGTCAGGGGATTTACCAAAAGGTGCTGTTGACAGGTACTTTAGCACCACGCCGTTGACTGCTTTGTTGACTTAACTGAGCTTGGCACCTTGTTCAAAATTTAACGATTGGTAATTAGCTTGTAGGATTCGACGCTTGTATTTTCAAAGCCAACGTTTCTGTTGGAAAATTTTAAAGTTTTCTAGTTGTTTGGATTTACACTTTCAACATGTTGGATCGCATGTATTAGTTTAGAATGTAAGGATCTTATATAAGTTTAAGATTTATATAGGAGCTTCCAATGTGTTAGAATATAGTCAAGTGATAGGTCAAATTAAAGTTGGTAGAAAATATATACATTTATACCCTTAAACAGATGTAAACTTTGTATAGAAGAGATCTAGTGCGATTTGATTCTCGATTTTCAATTATATAATTGTTGTACAGTAGAAGATGTTGCTTAAAAATAGCACTTTATTAGATAAAAAACACTTTTATTAAAACGCTCTACCAATTTTCCGATTTCTTAGCTACTAACTCAATTTGGACTTTAATAGGAAAAGTAGCTATTCTAAATTAATAGTATGTCTTATATGTGTTAAAAATACATTAAATAACTTAGCTTCAGTATATAGTTCACAAGCTATAAGTTTTACCCTTTTTGCTACGTTTACGAAATTATTTTTTGATAGCTGTGCCATATAGTTTCGCCTCATCAAGTTTAGTATCGAATATCCAGGAAGAGAACAGAACTAAACACTAGAAGAGATTGAACAAGAGGTGCCTCTTCATCAACTTGCATCAGCAATCATTCTAGGTCTTTGAATTGGCGGTTTGCAACTTGGAACATAAGCATATCAACCCATTTGACTTTCATATACTTCTCTCCTATCTACTCCAATCCGATCAAATAGAAAATTTTCAACCCAACAGAATGATTATCTGCTTTAAATTTGTAGAGGATAGCGATTTGCCTTTTAGCTCTATTCAATCCAAGAAGCGCAAGTAAGGTCCAAAATGTAACCTAAGTAGCGTCAAACTAGTGGATGAAAAATACCAAACCTATCAACCTATACACAAACTGTTTGTATTTAGATATGGTTCCGTTTTGAAAAAGGTGCCAGGTAATATCGTTACCAGTAGTCCTGAAGTCGATGCAGCTCTAAGCAACAAAAGCTCGATAAGTTCGCAGAATAGCCTGCACCGGGAATCTTCAAGTCAGTCAAACTTAGATTCTCCAAAGACAAACATGTAAGTGTGGTATACCTAAGGTTTACAACAGCAATAAACTTGGATCTAACTGCTACTGTAAAGCTCTTTTGAAGTGTGGGATGGCAGGTATTTATTAATACTTGAAGTTAAGAATTAGCCTGCTTAAATTCCTCATCCATTAAACATAGTTCAATTAGAACGTTACTCATAAAGTATGTGTATTTACCCTTACTTTTACTTGCGATTCATTATACTTTTTGATGTTATATATCATGCAATTTATGTTTGTGTATAACCAATATATATAATCCTTTTAAAGTAAATCGCAAAGCCTATATTTTTATTAACATGTCTCCAGGCATCTTAATGGATTTAATATCATTCCTTTTCAAATACTTTTATTAATATTAAAATATTCTCTTAGCTTATAACTGGTGATGTATTTACAAAAGTTATATTTAATGTCAAAAGCCCAAACATCTTTGTTAGACTAATAAGGCTAAAGGTGTTTTTTCATTATTAATAGTTGTTTAGGATGTAGACTTCAATAGTGTTTATATTGATTAATATTAATACAATTTCTCCTATCATTAATAAAATCAGCTATGGCTGATATGGAATATACCTTGAAGTTATCAACTACAACTTTTATTACCTTTGGATCCGATGTTTGTTGCATTCTCTTGCTTATCTACTAGAATGAATAAAAGTAGACTATCCTTATTTATATTTGTTTCTTTCACAAGCTAAATCTACTTTCTGTAAATATTTCATTTTTGAATATCAGCGAGTGATTATATTTAAGATAAAATATTAGTATCATTTGATGTTGCAGTAATTTCGTATTTTCAGCAACCTTGACTACTGACAATGGGTTATACCATGTCGATATATACTTATTTTAAATTCTCAGATATGCTTTTTTATATGAAAGGCAGGTTCTATTTAGACAGCTCATCTACAGTTATAATCCTTTATAAAGAAACATCTTATTACTCGTTGCTTTTTATGTGCCTTAGTTTATATATTGGATGTTTTCAACTCCCTAGATCACATTTTCAATAGGTTTTTATAACCAATATATAAAAGAGATAGGGTGAAGTATCAATCGTTACCTTGAATTATATCTCTCTATTTTTAAAAGTATAAATCTAAATTATTAAATAGGTTTATTTAAAAGCATTCCTGCTTATCAATAATTCCATATATCTGGAAATATCTCATTCAAAGTATAAAACTAAAGATTTACAACCTATCATAATATAAAATGGATAGTAGCTATTTGATAAGTTTAACATAAACCATTAAATATATATGAACAAAGATGTTCAATTTAAAACTATTGAATGTATAAAATCCAGAGGTAAATATAAATATAAAAAGCTTCAAAGTCAAAAATTTATAAACTTTCAGTCCGAGGAGTAGTTTTACCTATGATCTCGAAGCCCTGCTTAGGACGTCTATCTTCCCACTCCACCTTGTCTACGTTCTCCACCTTGACTAACTCTTTAATCTTGAATATGTGTCCACAACTCACTTCGCTACGTACTTTGAAGACGGTTTGGTTGAGCTTGTACAAACCTAAAGACTTGACAGCGTTTCTCGTCTTGGGCGGTAGTCCAATTGGGGATCGAGTTAACGTCACTTTGAAGTAACCTTGGGGGTGAGGTACCTCGGGTACTGGTTTCACAAATCGTAGTAGTTGTTGGGTCTTGAACATTCTAACTCGCTTTCGATGGTTTGGACTTGGGTTCTAGTTTGGTTTCAAAAAGTTTTGGCTGAACTGATAGAGTTACTTTTTGGATGGGATGGGCAGTTGAACCAATCAACTGTTGCTTATGGCATCCAATTGGATACAGATTTTAGTGTTGAAACTCAAGTGAAGGAGAGTAGTGGAAATATAGCTAAATATCTCCTACAGCAAAGTAGATTTATACACCTTGAGCTTGGCATTGCTTTACAATACAAGGCCAATGTGTAGTGATTGTATTGAGATTCAAAGGCTATTTGGATCTTTATAAAAGATAATCATGTTGGATTCTAAGCGAGAAATTTTATTTTTAGCCACAACAAAATGATGATTTACTTTCTAATTTGAAGAAATTTCACAAGCTATTTTCACAAAATTTATAGAAATGTTTGATTCTAGGATAAGTAGGTCACTACCATTATACTAAATCTAATATCTATTTATAGACCATATGTACGCCCTAAATACATGTCACACTCACACAATAATAGTAACCACTTATTCTCATGTCCTTACACTGGATTCAACACTGACAAGCAAAATCCCATCTAGATTTTTAAAGGGTAAGTTCAAGAGATAAAAATATACACATATAACATCGACCATTGTATCTATAAATTAAGCATATAAAAATTTAAAATACAATGTAGTTCTTATCTCTTTAGATTGCTTTGCTACAAATAGGTTACTGGTTGTTCGCAGAAACTATGAACACCTGGTACACCCTTGACCGATTGATATTTCCAAGCAAATAGATCACCATTTTACTATTCCAGGTTTTTAGCTATGGGTATGTGTACTAGATGACGAACTCAGAATTTGATAAACCGTATTATGATTGCCCCATGAGCCTCATACTACGATCATATACGACATACCTTTTAGCATTTCGCTATAAGTGGAAATTGCCTTTGATTTAGAAGTTTAGCAATCTGAAGTCGACCTTGTATATATATTTTAGCATTTTCCTTAAATTAGAATCTCTAAATTTTATATACGTTGCTATTAAAATGCCTACGTAGCTTTATAGTCCTTCTAATGTAGGCTTTTAACTTTAACATTACCTTTTATCTCAATTTTGATCATATGCTGATATGAATCTAGCTCTTTAGCATTGCAGCATCTTATATCTATAGAATACTTCATATATACCACTTTACATATATGTGAACTAATTGATACGATAAAATCCAACTGTTCAAGCTTTTGAAGTACTATATATTTAAGTGGTGTAAGAAGTATTAATAGGAAGTTCATATGGAAGAGTCATACGGCATCCAATCTTGAAGAAAGCAGCATCAGGCCCAAATATAACAGTAAAATATGACTATCATTTTCTTTATAGATCAAAAACTATAGTCCAACCCTCGACTATCTAAATAAACTATAGGCTGGTGAGCAAAATAGTAGATTAAAAGGTTTCTAGCTATGGAAATCCTGAAATTAAACCAGGGATAAATAGACACAACACCAACTGCGTGATCAAGATGTGGGATCTAAGTGACAGTTGCCCTATTTAGTCAAATTGCAACTATCGTATATGTTTTCCTACGTAGGTTTGGAAATCCAGAAACCTTTGATAGGAAAAAGGATACTTAGTCTGACCAAAACTTGCCAACATGATATAAATCAAGGGATAAGAGCTGTATTTCAAAAAGGATCCCTTGCAAGCCTAGTTTGAAAGCAAGGTTAAAATTTAGCAGTATATATAGCAGTTCAGCTTCATTCCACAATAACTAAAAACAAACGATGAAGTTCACTTCAATTTTACTATCGAGTTTAAGCTTAATCAGTTCAGTTCTCGGCCAGGACAAGGTAGTTGTTGGATACTATGTCCCCTGGGGTAAGGTGGAACCAGCCGCATTGGACTACTCCAAGGTAACCCACATCAACTACGGATTCGGTGTATTGTACAAGAAGAATGACCCCACCTCCATCTTTGTCGACAGGTATTACGACGGCAATCGCATCATCGCTCTCAAGCAACTGGCTTCGGCCAAGGGTGTCAAGGTCCTCATGTCAGTAGGTGGCTGGACCGGATCCCAGACCTTCTCCACCGTTGCTGCCGATGCCAACTTGCGTAAGCAGTGGATCAACAACGTTAGCGTCTTTGTACGTAAGAACACTAAGCAATCGTGGGAGGATCCCGACGGTTGGGATCTGGACGGTATCGATATCGACTGGGAGTACCCCGGTAGATCGGCCGCTATCTGTAACGTAGTTAGCCCTCAAGATACTGCAAACTACTTGATTTTGCTCAAGGAGCTGCGCGCCAGCTTGGACGCCGAGTTCCCCAACAACCGTAAGATGATTACCGCTGCCGTCCGCGTCAAGCCTTTCGACGGTGCCGATGGCAAGCCATTGAGCGATGTCTCAGCCTTCGCTCCTTACTTTGACTACATCAACATCATGGCCTACGATATCATGGGTTCTTGGTCAGCCACCACCGGACCCAACGCTCCTTACAATTATGACTTGGCCCGTGGCGGTGATCCTTTCTCCTTCACCCAGGGTATCGACGACTGGTTGGCCGCTGGATTCCCCGCCAACAAGTTGACGGCCGGTCTCGCCTTCTACGGCAGATCTTTGACTGCTTCTGTCGATATGAACGCTGATGGTACTAACCAATACGTCAAGAAGGAGCCTGTAACTCCTAAGGGTGATGAATCCGATGCCAACGACCCCAACTTCTTCTGCAACGAAGGTACTTTCTACTCGGGTGTCTACAAGTACAAGTTCATCCGTAAAGATGCTTTGACTGTCGACCCCTACACCCCCAACTCGAGCTACAAGCGCTACTGGGACAACACTACCCAGACCCCCTGGCTGTTCAACGTTCAAACTAAACGCTACATCTCCTACGACGACCCCCGCTCCATCAAGATCAAGGTTGACTACGCCAAATCCAAGAACCTGCGTGGTCTCATGTTCTGGGAGTTGAGTCAGGATCTTAACAACGAATTATTAAACGTCGTCCAAGGTATTCGTGATGGTACTACCCCTACCCTCCCCCCTACCACCACCGCTGTACCACCTACCTCTACTTCTCAACCACCAACTACTACCCCAGTACCACCGACTTCGACCTCCAAACCTCCTACCACTACTGCTGTACCTCCCTCTTCCACTAGCACCCCACCTACTCCTACTGGCTCCTGCTCCAACGGTGCTTGGCAGTGCGTCAATGCTGGCAAGTCACCGGCCTACCAGGTTTGTGACAATGGCAAGTGGATCTCAGGATCTTGTGGAACTGGTACCGTCTGCAAGCCAGCTGGCTCCTCCATCGTCTGTGACTGGCCTTGATTCTATTTCTAATAAATTGGAGTATTAACTACTATATGTTTCTATAAAATTTAAACCTTATGGGAGTAAGTCCAACTTTATAAATATTTTATAGTATCAGCCTATCATTAAATTTATTGGGTTAGGCTTCCTATAACAGCTATCTTTGATTGTAATATACTACTACTAAAACTAATGATACAGAATAATACTGGAGCCAATACTTACATTTCAAATTACTTTTTTCCATTCGAAACATTATACTGAACGATCTAGTTGAAATAGCAAAGTAACTTCTCTTTAATGTCTAACACTCTGGATGAGTTACATAGCTGTTATACAGGCCTAGGAATATCCACGGCTTTCACTATCTTTGGAATATATGCCATCGTCAAATACTGTATACTCTGTAAATGAAAACGATAGAGGTGGAAGCTGACCTTGAGTTTCAAAATATCAAATCTACAAATAAGAGGCTTATTCCTACTACTACTATTTTCAACCTTACCACTCCAGTGCTAAGGTTCTACTATAGCAAAAGTCGGAAAGTATAGATTCTATGTGAAGATAAAAGTTGTCCTACCCAAGCTATGATTGAAAGTGTATGCAGTTTGTCTTTATAAAACTTTGCAAACCTAACTTGTTAGTAAAATTGAAAAAAATCATTCTATAAGTATACCAACGATATTATAGTATTTCAAAATCCCAATTATAAATTGAATGATATAAAAGTAAAAAGGGATAAAAGCTAGAACGGACATCTAAATAGATAAAATGATAACTTAAATTAATAGCAAATTATAAAATTATAAAAATAAATGTAGCGACATTTAAATAAATAGGATAAACTTCTCACTAATAGATCTCTGAACTAGATTGCCATATGCTATGAGGGAATAGATACATCATATGCCATCGGTATTCTAATTCAACTAAACTCATTTCTATGCTGCCTTTATATGTAATCGTTGGTTTTGAAATTTTCAATACATTAAATACAACCTTCAACTCTTTATTTTAAGTGAATATTGGTGTTAACACCCGATGCAAGCCACAAATTTACCTGACATCTATTCTATCTACCATTTATAGTTTACTTGTTTTAAAATCTTGCCATAAAAGGCTAAAAAAACTGATAAACTAGCATTCGCTTATCTGGCTACAGAGATATAGCTAGCTAAAAACATATCTGTCGTGGTGTGTTGAAAGCAGTAGTTTGGTGAAAAACTGATTTGACATAAGGCTGTTCATCTTTATAGAATCATTTGATGACCTCTAAAATGTACAGCTATTACTAAGTTGGATTATAAATTTCATTTGTAGCTTGTGTTGAACTGTAAAAGTCATTGTCCATCTATTAGGATTAAATTGGCTAATTTCAAAAGCTATAAACTTATAATTTTTTAATATATCTACCTTTTAGAATATTTAAGCTTTGCTATGCTTTGGTATCATTCTCCTTTAGTTTCTATTTCTCTAGGCTCATTATTTTGATTACTATCGATGTTAGGTTGGATATTTGATTAGCTTCTCAGTCTCTCATGTAAGTTCAAAACTGCAAACTCAAGTTTTATTTCTCAACTTTTGTATTTGATTGGAAGTTACCATAAACTCTACTTTAACCAATGAAAATACATTAGCACTATTATTCGCGATTATCTATTGAATTAAAGCCTCCCATAATTTCATCAGTACACATTGATGATGTTTGAGATTGAATCAGCTACTATTGTTTGGATAAGTAGGTTAATTTTTTATGATTGAGTTCGTAAAACTTCACCTAATTTTTGTGATCAGGATGCAAATCTAAATTGTAAGAGCTTTTGGAAAGATCTTCTTTCAAAGCAAAAACAAAGTTTCTATTGACAAGGAATGGATGAAGATATGCAGATCAAAAGGTCCAAGTTCTTTGACAATTCAGCCCGAATAAAGGACAACTTGTTCAGCAATGATAAAACCATCCCAACCAAGTATCGACTTTTCAGTTCCAATAGTTTCGACTGGCGAACTGGAAATGTCGGGAAGCCTGATGATTCACCGTACAAGAGAGAAGTTATTTAAAGTTTAAAACAGATATTAATGTATTTCCAATAGTATGAGTTGATAGCTGCACGAAAAGGTAATAAAGTAAGCCAACTTCTTCAACTTTTATTAATCTTGTTAGCCCAACTTTGAGTATCAAGTGCAAAGATGTAAACGAGGTGAAATTGAGGAATTTTGGATAAAATTCAATGTAGAAAAATATAAGGATTTGATAACAGCTTTCGAAGAGAATATTGACGCTTCCAGAAACAATATCAAGTTATCCAAAGTAACTTTTCCTAGAGAAAAGCAAGCTAAATTTCTAAATTTTAGAAGAGTGATATCGTTTACCTCCCTACCAATATAGCCAACTTTATGAAGCTGATAAAATCTGATTTTGGACCTCTTATCCCAATTGTAAATACGATAGACGACGAAGGCCCACCCCAAAACTTCACCTATATCAACGACTCCTTCAGTGCCATAGACGTACCTGACACTAACTTTGGTACAATAAAGACTGAATGTACCTGCAAAGGGGATGATAGTTGCGCTGATGGAAAATGTAAATGCCTTACCTCCAACTCCCGCAAACCTTACTACGACAAAGCAGGCAGTTTTATTGGAGCTAACAAGATAATAATCGAATGTAATCGCAACTGCAGCTGCCCACCCACCTGCAAGAACCGAGTCGTACAACAAGGGCGTAAGTTCCGCGTACAGATTTTCAAGACTTTGGACAAAGGGTGGGGCGTCAAAGCATTGGAAAATATCCCAGCCCGCCGATTCGTAACCAGGTTTTTAGGCGAAGTTATCGATGAGGACGAAGCTAGTAGCCGGTACTCGATTTATACCGATGCTGGGCAGCATTACCTCTTTGATTTGGATGGACACCTCGAAGAGTCCAAGTTTGTTTTAGATTCCCACCACTACGGTAACTTTTCCCATTTCTTCAACCACAGTTGTGACGCCAACCTGGAGACCTACGTCGTCCAGTTGGAGAACCAAGATCCCGCTATGCACCAGATCGCCTTTTTCTCTAAAAGAGATATTTTTGTTGGTGAGGAGTTGTGCATCAATTATTTTGGCAATTCGGAACAGCTGATAGATTTTGATGTACTTGAGAAAAGGAATAGTAGGCCGCAAAAGTCTTCAGAGAATTATAAATGTTTGTGTAAAACGGAAAAGTGTGTTGGATTCTACTTTAGAGAGAATTAGTTGGCTTGTAAATTTAGGTAGCATACTATATAATGCAACATTAGTCATCATTGTAATCTTTTCAAGATATAATGCTTGAAGTAATAAGTTTAAATAGTTTAAAGTTTCAAAAAATCGGCAAGCTATATAGTTGATTTTAATAAAGTAAACATACGATTTATATGCTATTTAAATAAGGTATCATTTGGTAGTACTACCACTGACAGTTGAAAATCTTGAGTACACGTCGTATAACCCGGTAGCATCGGACAGAAGCTTAGGTAAGAATGAACTCCATGACTTCATACTCAAATCAGGTAAACCATAGGCACTCTTAGAAGTATATTCAACATCGAACGTCAACCTACGTACCTTATTTGCCAAAGTTAAGTTGGCATAATACTGTGTATATCCAGTCAGCAATCCTTTTTTAGTAATATCGTAGGTGTAGGTGCGTAGGGCTGGGTTGTGGACTGGGATTATACTGGGTCCGTTCGTTAATACTAAAGCTAAGTTGTCGGGTACCAATTTAACTTTGGGTTTCAACTTGGGTAAAGTTTGCAGTTGGTAACGTGGGGCATCACCAGTACTAGTTGTAAGGTTGGAACTAGCTTTAGTTAATTTGGTCAGAATGGATATAGTGTCGAAGTTGGTATGCCCGTTGAAATGACCCAGGACGATGTCTGAGTAGTCGCCGATCAAGTTCAAATATTGGGTATAACAGTTGGCGAAATACATAACTTGGCCCGATTGATCTTGAGGGGCTATATGTCCCATAATGTATACAGACTGACTGGAACTTTTAGCCTTCACCAACAACGACTTCAACCAATATATCTGATCCTTAGAAACTCCATCAACGTTACAATCCTTAGCCTTGGTGTTCTTGATGTACCAAGCCAACGTGTTGAGGGAAATAATTGCAAGCTGATCGTTTAAAAAGGAAACCTTGAAGTAACCACCACTTAAAAAGTCTGGATCATTCTTCAAGTTCAAGTTATAAGGTTGCCATATGTCTACCAGCTTTTTGAGTAAGGGAGAGTTCTTTTCGAAGGTGTCATGGATGTACTCGTCGTTGTTACCGATAGTTGGGATGATTTTAATTTTTTTCAGATCGAAGTAGGTATTGTAATAGTTTACTACCCTTTGATGTCCGTCGATAACATCTTGAGAAGTTCGAGGGAGCTTGGTATCTCTATCGTGACGTACTACGTCCCCAGTATCGATGATAAAATCTATGTTGGATGCCAAGTTATCCTTCATGAACTGGTAACTCTCCTTGACCAAGTCAATGGGGCTGTCGCAACCACTACCTAGTGCCCCATATTTTCCAATCTTTTGGTCAACAGTAGTGTTGGATTTTCGATGGCATAAACTTTCCAAAGTGGAATTTTCCAAGTAATTTGGGTCGACGTGGATGTCTAAATATGCCAATTAATATTTTAATGTTTGGTTATGCAGTTTACCTGTAATATGTAAGAATTTACCGAATAAGCCAAGTGATGGGTTGCTTTTTACGATACCTTTGTTACCAATAGAAGTTGGGCTGGTAGCGATCAAATTGATGGATAGTACTTGGATGATGAGGCAGAGATAGTTCATTGTTGTGATTGTTGATATAAAATTTTCAGAGGGATCGTGGCTCTTATATACCAACTCTTTTAAATAAAATTTACAGTGCGTAGTTCCATATAGTAAAAATTAAATATAGCATTTCGAAACTTCAGGCTTTTACTTAATGTAGCCTATATAAAATATTGTAATTAGATATTGTTGGAAGGAGTAGGTCGAGCGGAGCAATTTTTTATTTTGAGAAAACCTTATACTCCAAACAGTATTTGAATTGCATTGCTTCACAATTTTCACCTCATACAAACCTTCCCCTGAAAAATATTTAATATAGAAGTTTCTCTTTGGAGTATTTCAAGGAAAAGAACATCTATGTATTAATAGATTTAATAATTACGTGCATTTCTCCAAATGGAAATTACGCTATATATTTTTATATCGATTTTATATATTTTTAGATCTAAAATATTAATGTCTTTACATTGTTACTGATTACTTGGTCCTTTTGTATATAAATTTACCTATAGCTTTAATGTAAAGGATTATCTGTATAGATGGAAATGCTAGTACTTGAAGAATGATTTTTTGCTTTAATGGTTGGTATAACAAGTATTTAAGTTGTTATTAGCTAAACAATGATAATTCTCTTGCAAACTGCCAAATATTTTGAATAGTTGCTGTAGTTTTCGATATAAAGTCTGTTGTTGGTTTCTCTACAAAGACGAGCAATATTTATCTAACAAGGCTGCAAATTCACTACAATAAACTGACCAATTCTTTCAGATCATTAAATCCGCTATTTTTTCAAGATCATATAGCAATATTTGTAAAGAATCAATAGTTGAGTCTATTTCAGTGTTTATAATACTATTCCTTTATAACCGCTATTTAAGCTATCTCTACGCCATATGGCTATATATTTGTCTAGTTGAATTAAATCAATTAAAGTAGTTGATTTCAGTTCGATGTATCTCTCAATAAGGTGTTGTATTCCAACTGAGACTTTTCTAAACGAAACAAAGTCGATAGGGAACTGGATCAAGCCAGATTTACACTTATACTAAAGAGCTTCTTTCAAACAAAAAGTATTCTGTTTCAACATAAACGGTATACTCCAACCATTTTCTATTATTCTACGAATAAGCTACTTCTATTGGCTTAGTTTCTATTGCATAAATCTTGAATCAATTTCCACGCCTAACCTTTCTTACAATGAAAGTCTTGAGCCAGTAGCGAGCCCAACATCAAGAGATGACCTCACAACATTTGATACCACCTCTAGTAACAGCCCATAAATAAACTCCTATTAAACTCAACTCCCAATAGAACTTCGGTATGGTCGAAGAGGATATCTATCGCTCAGGGCAACCTACCGAACTCAACTTCCCCTTTTTAGAATCGTTGAAGTTGAAATACCTTATCTTCCTAACGGCTGAAGAACCTACCCAAGCACTGTACGTAAACTTTTAAACTTTTTATATTAAATCCCCAAAAAGATTAGATTTTGTTGACGATCAAGAAATAAATTTCATACATTTAGGTTTAAGTTCCAGCTTCAATGCGTGGGACCCAATAACTGAAGAAGTAGTCATTGAATCGTGTTCATTAGCACTCAACCCAGAGAACTACCCATTAATGATCATGTGTAGTTTAGGTAGACATAGGACAGGTACGGTAGTCGGTTGTTTAAGAAAGTTGCAGGGGTGGAACTTGGCTTCCATATTTAGCGAATATCGTAGGTACGCCGGTATGAAGATTAGGTTAGTCAACGAGCAGTTTATTGAGTTATTCGATACCGATTTGATTCCTTTACCTCAGTCTAAACCTCCGTGGTTATAAAATGTCTTTGAGAGTGGACTTTTTTATGTTTAATGTTTGTTATTTTTTGCTATTTCTGGGTATTATATATGTGACATCTGTTTTAATAGTATATTAGCTTAGATAGCTTTAATTTAATATTGAGTATCCAGTATAAAAGTTTGTGATTATATATATAAAGGATGATATAGTTTACTTTTATTTCTCATGACTAAATGTCAAGCTTGTTTTTAGATTATTTATTGATGCTAGGGTATATATAAAGAATTAACTATTGTAATAAGCTTTATGTTTATGTTTATTCAAAAGTCTATTATTGAAAGAGCAATATACAACGTTTTTATATATTAGAAATACTACCCAATTTTTTAACTTATATATCTGGCTTTTAATTATATGAGCATTACATGTAGGTTTTAAATGGCTGATAGTAGTGTTTATACAATTTTAATTCACTTTAAAATAGCTTCATTAATGTATAGCATTCTATTTAAACACACTATTTGAAATGCCCCTATGAACTAGCCATCCTTTTGAATCCTATTGTATTTTTCGCTACATGTTGATTTCCTTCCTTTTGTGCTAGGTACTTTTAGTATAGCTTTGTAGAAGTTAGAGGTTTTCGAAGCTCAAGTTCGCTACTGCATTTACAAACTCCTAAACCGGTGAACCACCATCATGTATGTAGCTTCTTTTATTAAATTCATCCTATAAAATATGGCTTGAAGTTTAGAACTGCTATTCTAATGGATTCTTTTCAAGCATGCCAACCTTGAAGTACCATACTAAAATCAACCAACCGTATAAAAAGAATTGAATCCAGAATGTTGAACTTTAATCGGGGAATTTAAAGTAAAGAGAAGCTACATGATAAATACTGTATAAAAATAGGTGTACATCCTCCATAAATTATTGCTTGCAAATAATAGGGGCTGGACAGAAAGTCCTAATCGGTTGGAGTAAACTTCTTAGTCTGTTCTAATATGCGCTTCTTGTAAGCGGCTTTGTCCTTCTTTAACAGTTTGTAGGACTCCTCCTGAGCTGGTGAATCCAAGTTGGGCTCATCTAACAGATCTTGGACGCCTTTGAGGATCTATAAACTTTAAACCTTGTATTAATTTCAAACATACCTCTGTAACAGTCAAGCCGGATCGCCACTCCTGTTCTTCGTTGAGGATGGATAGACATACCGTACCGGATGGGTAGATGTTGGGGTGAAATAATACTGGGTTGAATTTACATTTGGGTGGTTTTGTTGGGTAATCTATACCTGTTAGAAATTTTGTTAAAAGTAGGTGTACCTGGTGGGAAATGCATCTCTAGTTTAAATACCCCGTTAGCCCAATCCGTCTAAAGGGAATTAATTTAGATAAATAGTATTGAAATTTAACATACATTGGGTTTGCCAGGTATACCACAGTACCATACTGACAAGTTGTTACTCCCATCTGCGTTCTTACCAGGTCTAGCATAGAATCCCTAAAACTATTAATTTTGGTCAAATTTGTTGACTTACATGGGGATGTTCCTTACGCCACTTCTTGCGCTCTTCGGCCAATCTAGCTGCATGTTTCGATTCCATTTGAGTTTAGCGTATCTTCTGAAGTATAAAGCTTCATCACATCCAAGATCAACTAAACTTTATTGGAACAGATCGAGGTAAGTTTACTTTGATTGGTTAAAACTTTTTTCATTTGATGCTAAAGCAGCCCACTTGGAAAATAACAACCTTAGATTTACAAGAAAGTATGAGTGGAAGATCAGCTTGGAAAGGGGCATTTTTTGTAGCGTTCCCTCATCTCAAGAAAGCTATCTTGGAGAAACAGGCTATAAAGACCAACGCAAGAAACAGTACCATTATCCCATCCTTCGTAGGCGCCAAATTTCTGCTACACAACGGTAGGAACTACATACCGATATCGGTTACTGAAGAGATGGTGGGTCACAAGTTAGGCGAATTCGTACCAACTCGTAAACCGTTCAAGTACCGCCAAACTAAAAATAAATGAGATTCATATTCCGATCGAGTGTCAGTTTGTATGTGTAAGTATTGGATATTTATATTTCTACAAAATGTAGGCTCTTTGCTTATTTTAAGTTTATTAGTATATTGTTTAGCTTACATTTATTTTGTACTTTTTAGAATTCCTAGAATACTTGATTTATATCATTTTTATACTATCGTGAAGCAGTTCATTCTAAACCATCAAATCATGTTAGTCATCTAATTTGACTGGTTAGATAAATCATAATTGTTGAGGGATGTATACAGAATTAAACTATGCTATTAAACTTGAATTTTATAATCAGCTATAGCTTTTATACTATAGGATACCACTTATAAATTACTATAAATACTTAAGCAGATAAGTACTCAATTTCAATAGATGATATTAATACTGTATATCTATCAATACCTATTTTCTCTGTACCATATTTATAAGTGGATACCACTAACAAATTTATATCATCTTTTACATACTATTGTGAGGTTAGAAATATGATTTAGAACCTACTTCAGTCTATAATTCCATACTAACTTTTAGGTATATGTAGACTACATCTTAGTATTTTCAAGCTAGTACAAAAGGCCGGCAAAGCCAGTTCACCAGCCTGAAGATCCACAGTACTACTTTTGTCAGATAAGACTAGTATGTAGGTCCAAACATACTATATATCGCAAACTTTCATATGTTAATAAGAGGATAAAGCTATAAAAATTTATGTGTAAAGGTACATTATTTAAATACAACCATATCGAATTAATCTATTTAAATTAGTATATATCGAATCACTTTCATATATATATAGCATTTATTGAGTTATAATATCTATATTGCAAGTGAATATTCGAACAAAAATTCTCTCGATGTCATCCAAACTTAACTTTATTACTCTCGAGCCTGTCTATATTGATGTCTTGTCTTCCAAATCAAAATAAACATTTAAAACTTTTAAGCTACTAATTCAAATCTCTCATTGTCTTACAATTTATGAACTGCCTACTATCATCAGCCTTCGTTATCAAATCGATTGAGGTATACATTTCAAGTTAATATAGACCACCTTCAAATAAAACTCCCTTTGGACTTTATGTCTGCACATCAGTAGACTTGAGCATACGATGGTGAATCTATGTAAAATTTGCATATTTTCTAGTTAATATTTAGCTCGGAAATACATTTAATATTCTATAGAATCTCAATAAAAGTGGAAACTCACATCTAACTATACTATCAATATCCTTAGCGAAATATAACTACTGTCTGTTATAGTTTAGTTTGAGAGGATCCAAATATGATATCAAAGCTTATTGGCACGAAATTTGATACAGTTTTTAGGATATATAAAATACTATATTATACTTCGTCTATCGCTATTTATAAAAAAGACCAGTTCAATTGCCATCAAATTTGATATTATATAGTTTAAATTTACATTAAAGGTAAAATAATATATAAACACTAGGAAATTTATTCATTCAGCATCTTCAAATCCATCGAACCTAAGGCTTTTTGGTAACATAGCCTTTAGTAGGGCAGGTAGTCAAAGTGTGAGTCTGAGTCTTAGTGACGGTAAAGGGATTAGTTACAGTCAGGGTAGCCTGAGGTTTGCACTCACTAAACTTGGTCTCAGTAGAAGTAATCGAACTGGTTTGGGTAGTAGTCTCAGTTACTCCAAGGGTTTGAGTTTGGGTCAAGGTGGTAGGTACTGAGACGGTGGCAGTTACAGTTTGGATGCTGGTCTGCTGCTCGGTCTTGGTAATTGGCACGGTCAAAGTAGTTTGCTCCAACTTAGTTTGAGTCAAAGTAACGGGGTAGCTAACTGATTGAGTCAAAGTCTCCGACTTGGTGACGGTTTGGATATCAGTGTGGGTGACTGGGACAGTAATGATATTGGTCTGAGTTTGGATGTTGGTTACGGTAGCAGTAGTGGGGACAGTGACCAGAGAGGTGATGGTTTCCGATTGGGTCTGGGTAGTATACTGGGTAGTAGGTACCGAGACGACAACGGTCTTAGTTTCAGTCTGTTTCTCGGTCTTGGTAACTGGAACGGTTACCTGCGAGGTAACTTGGGTGGTCTGGGTCTTAGTAAGGGTGACAGGTTTAGTTTCAGTAGTGGTCAAGGTTTTGGTCTTGGTAACTGTCTTGGTGGAGGTCGACTTGACGTTGGTGTAGTCGGTCTTGACAAAGGTGTAGGGCTTAGTTACAGTCTCCTTGACAGTCTTGGTGTTGGTGTGAGTCTTGGTAGTGGTTACGGGGACGGTAATGGTGGTGGATTTGGTTTCACTCTTGGTAACGGTAACTGGGACGGTGGCGGTGGTCTTGCTGGTGACAGTCTGGGTCAGGGTGATGGGGTTTGAGACGGTAATTAGAGAAGTCAAGGTCTCCAACTTGGTTTCGGTTTGACGTTCGGTCGTAGTAACAGGGACGTTTACAGTTGCAGTTGCGGTCTTGGATTCGGTGACTAGGCTGGTAGCGGTCTCCGATTTGGTCTCAGTCTTGGTTTCGGTCAAGGTGAGGGGTAAAGTAACCGTCTCCTTGACAGTCTCGGTCTTGTAGTCGGTGGTGGGGGTTGTTACGGTGACTGAGAGAGTAGTGGTCTCCGGCTTAGTTTCGGTGGTGGGGAGGGTGAGGGTAGCGGATTCAGTTAAAGTCTCCTTGACGGTCTGGATATTGGTCTCGGTTGCAGTGGTGGGGATAGTAACGGTAGAAGTTTCGGTCTTAGTTTCGGTCTTCAACTCAGTCTTGGTCTCTGGTTTAGTTTCAGTCTTCACTTCAGTAACCGTTTCCTGCTTGGTCTCGGTTTTGGTATCAGTCACGGTGGCCTGATTAGTGACAGTCTCCTTCACAGTTTGAGTGTTAAACTGAGTGGTGGTGGTGGGTACGGTGACAATTGAAGTTTTAGTGGTAGGCTTCTCGACGGTGACCGAAGCAGTTTCGGTCCACCAGTAGTCAGTTTTGGTAATAGTTTTAGTCTGGGTCAAACTCAAGGTTTCGGTTGTAGCCTTTGTGATGGTTTGGATTGTAGACAAGGTGGTGGTAGCCTGCTTAGTGATAGTGGCTACCTTTGTCTTTGTAGCGGTAACAGTTTGGGTTTGGGTTTTAGTTGGGCATTCCCACCACCAGTCTCTGCGATCCAGTTGATTGGCTCCGTTGGCGTTTTCAGCTAGAGCTGAACCTAGCGCGATTACAGTTATCAGGACAAGCTTGTGGATCATCGTGCCTTATCTTCGAACTTGAATTAGGTAAAGTAAAACTGAGTTAATTAGGAGAGATAGTAAAGCTGTTCAACTGGGTGGAAACCGTAGTTTGAAACTTTTTATACTGTACCCCATCGACATAGCTTCTCATCTACCTAAATCAATTTTGGTAACTTTATATTTCACCGATACCTTTGATTTCGCAAGTATTCTTTATTCTCAAGTTGCTGGAACTCCTTTGAAAATCTCAATTGAGACTGCAAGCTTACTAAATATTTAAAAAATTCTTACAGGTATCCAATCCAAATCGGCAATAGAAACAGATGGAAGTTTACACTAATTTGTGGTTATTTATAGAAAATCAAAATGCCTTAAGGTATTTATCGTTCAGCCTTCATATATCTGAAAACTTAACATAAAAATACACTACTAACTTAACAGTATCATATAAAGCCATTTTTATACAACTTCCTGTATTTAAAATTTATTGAATCACATATATAGACCTTTATCCCGAAATTTGAGGATTCAACAGGAATATCGCTTTGCTATCTTTAAAATATCAATGAATTATGACTAATACATGTCTCCTATCCTCCCCGCCATACAAAAAGTAAAGCCTTAGTCCAGTAATATCAAACTGCTTTAGGGAATAAGGGTAAACTTACTGATCCGCAAGTGTACGTAACCATCAGTTACTTCTGTAGTATCAAATATTTGGAAACATCTAGCTCAGCTTCATTGGCTAGTCCGTATACCTATCCTAGATATTTATATCCTTCTAATCTGTATACCTTCATTTTTGGTAAATGGATAAACCATATATATGGTAACTTTTTTTAAATAAAGCGATTTCGACTACATCTATATCAAGCTTTGTAAATATGGTCTTTATGTTACAAATGTAGTATCTAAATTCAGCTGTAAGAACATCTTTATAATATATTAGGGTTAATGAGATATTTAAATAAGATAACAATAGTATACAATCAGTCTTAATTAAGTGTTCCTTCCTATATACATACCGGATTAAATATTTAAGAATATATATCCTTGGAGCTCCTTCATTTCCTTTTAGCCATAAAAATAATGAATGATGCTTTCGAAGATGTATACAAGTGGCTCCTTAACTTAGTGTACATATCTAATGCCTATAGTAAAATATAGATGTATGAAAATCTAAGTACTATCACAATAAAATCCTACAACAGATCTCAAGAAAATTTTTAAAATAAACCAAATATAACTGAGCACTTTAAAATCTGAGTTCCATGTGGATACTCGTTTTGTCTTTTATTTTTGTGTAAGCTCTATATGGGCATCAGATTGGATTTACTGCTCAATTAACAGATAATCTTAAATACTGAGGACATTATAAAGACACGCCTATACCTCGCTATTGCTTTAGAAAATCAAAGCCTCAAAGGTAAATATTCGTATAGCTTTATCTCCATTTATTTAATGAAGCTGTAGAATAACTATGATGAAACATACTTGTGTAGTATTCATATAGTATGTCGTCTTCATATCAAATTTTAAAACCGACAGGGTGAAAGGTACATTTTCTACGGCTAACACATCACAGGTTATCAAGTTCAATTTCAAGAAAGCATACTTTGTTCCTTGAGAACTATTTATTCAGAAGGTGCTTCGAGAATTTTTTATAGACCTGGTACTGACTAAAGTAACCAGATTCAAAGGGAATAGTTTAGGATGGTTTTGAGTTATCGGTGAAATATTGACTTCCAAATTAGTTGATCAGAAGTTGAAGCTAGACCTCCCTAGATATAAAAATCAAATTTGCTTTTGAACAGAGCTGAAGTTTGCTGTTCTTTAGTTCTAATTAATATTTTACAAATACTACCAACTAATAAATGCTCAAGAAGATCACCCTACTCTACATCCTATCGTTGAGTTCCTCGACCTTGGCCTTGGACCTCAACTTGCAAAACCTGGTCCCCGGGGCTGATACGTGGGATACCTGCACCACCAAGACGGTAACCCTAACCAAAACTTACACCCAGACTGAGCTCAGCACTGAAACCAAAGTTGAGACTAAGACTAAAACCAACACCAACACTGAGACAAAGTACACTACCTTCACTAAGACTGATGTCGATAGCAAGACCTTGACCATAACTAAGCCCAAAACCTCAGTCACTGCAACCATAACCTTAACCAAGCCTACCACTGAGTTGACTTCGGTCTACGTTCCCACCACAACTACTGAGGTTAAGACCGAGACTGCCAAGGAAACCGTCACTGCCTCTGTCACCGTAACTGACACCAAGTACGAGACCAAGTCAAACACGGTCACCGATGTCGTCACTGAAACCAAGACCGACACTGTAACCAACGTCCACACCGAAACCAAGACTGAAAACTTGTCGGTCACTGAGCCCACTACCTTGACCTTGACCAACACTGAGACTCAGAAGGAGACTGTTACTCAAACCGCTACCGTCACTGATACCAAGTATGAAACTAAGATCGATACTGAGACTTTCACCTTAACTGTTCCAACTACGACCACCGAAGTTAAGACTGAAACCGCAAAGGAGACAGTCACGGCGTCTACCACTTTAACTGAAACCAAGCAGGAGACTGAAGTAGCTACTATTACCAGCCAGGTCACCGAAAACATCACCTTGACCGAGACCTTGACTGTACCTGTCACCGCCACCGAGCACGTCACTGAAATCAAGTCGACCACCCTTGAAAATACTGTAACCGTGCCTACCACTACTACCTTCACTTTGACCAACGTTGAATCGGTAACCGTCACTCAAAGCTACACTTCGCCACTCACCAACACCGTCACCTTGACCAGTTCTAAGCCAGTAACCGCTACCACCACCAGCACCCAATACATCACCAAGCACAGCACAGTGCACTCTCCTGTCTACGAGACCAAGACCGTGACCTTTACCATCCCAGTCCATGTCACCACGACCGAAACCAAGACCAAGGACTTGACAAGCTTAGTTACCAAGCCCACTACTACTACTGAAGTGAAGACCGATGTCAAGACTGACTCAATTACTCAATCTACTACCACCACTGAAGTCCTGACTGAAACTAAGAATGATACCGTTCAAGTTCCCACCACCGAAACTAAGCTGGAAACCTAAGTCTGAAACCGTGGTTTCCTCTGTCGTAGTTCCTACTACTTTGACTCAGGTCGAAACTACTACCTTTGACAACTCGGTCACTGTTTCGGAAACTTTGACTTCCTACGCTACTCAGACTCAGACTGAAACTAAGACCGAGTCGGTCCAAGTCCCCGTTACTGAAGTTACCACCTCGGTAGAATCCAAGACTGAGGAAGTTACCTCGACTCAGACCGAAGTTGTAACCAGTCAATTGACTCAAACTTCTTTGGAGCCAGTAACCAAGACCGAAGTCGAAACTAAGACTCAGGCTACCACTTTGACTGCAACTACCTTCGTACCTACCACTTTAACCCTAACTCAAACTAAGGAGTGCTCTAAGGATGCTACCGTCACCATCAGCTACCCAGTTACCGAGACTAAGGCTACAACCACCTACATCGAAAGCTGTACCGTGTCGAGCCTGACTTACCCTACCTCCAAGCCTAGCTCCACCTCTGTAATCACTTCTTCATCGGCTAACCAAGGTTATCCTACCAAGAAGCCCAGCTCCTCAGTAGCCTCCACTACTATATCTAGCCCCACTTACCCCACCAGTAAGATTAGCTCTTCAGTAGTTTCTTCAACCTCGGCTAACCAGGGCTACCCTACCAAGAAACCTAGTTCTTCAGTAGCCTCTACCACTGTTTCTAGCCCCGCTTACCCCACTAGCAAGGCTAGCTCCTCGGTAGTTTCTTCCTCATCAATTTACCAGGGTTATCCTACTAAGAAGCCTAGCTCCTCCTCAGCAGCTTCTTCCTCCTCTGTCAACCAGGGCTACCCCGTCAACAAACCTAGCTCATCCTCCACCCATCAGGGTTACGTAGTCCAGAAGCCTAGTTCCTCCTCGGCTCACCAGGGTTACCCTACCGCTAGACCCTAAGTTAATTTGTGGTCCAGTTTTAGCTCAATTCTGAGGATAATAAAGATTTGTTCAAGTTATTATGTTTTCCATTGATTTTTGTATATATTAGCTACATGTATTTATGAATTTAGTATCTAATATTTAAATATTTTTTATTTTACAATAATTCGTATTTTTGATTGGGATGCATGCAACTTTTCCATCTCAATTAGTTTTCATAAAACTCGATATGCAATGCATGTCTGAAGAATTAAAAGTTGGAGTTGATGATGCATTCGATCGATAAACATTGCAGCGGATCTACTTTTAGTATAAACATAAAAGGTAAATGTAAATTTCTCGAGCGATATTTAATGATGTAGCATACATCTTGAAAATAAAGCTATGGATGCTGTATCTCCTCAAGAAAAGTGGACGTATACATGTCTGTATATTCTGCTTTCAAAGCAAAGGAATGTAGTACCTTCAAGTTTCTCCACTCCAATAGATTAAAAAACCGACATCCATACATGAGGATAATAGCCTAACTTAAACAAGCTATTTACTAAACAGTATAATCTATATATCTCCATTCGATACAAGGTTTAAACTTTATATCCCTTGAATTTGCCATAGGGTCGGCACATTGTAAAATCTTGTTGAGTTCTTTGTCAAGTCAGATGTCTACAAAGAAAGGATGCTCCTGGTAGTCCTGAATCAGACGATTAGTTGTATTCATTACTTTAACCATAAAGTCGATTTTTAAAGGCTATTGGCTGTAGTACGACGGAATACCGCTTGATATACAAATATTGAGGCTGATACATGTGTTCTTCTATAAGAACTTCTTATCGTTACTAACGATTTCAAGCTGGAAGCGAAATCCTCAGATTTTGAATTTCGCTGATTTCCGAATTCCTGTACCCAAAGTTCGAAAAAGTTTAGAGGCACCATCAGCCGACCCTCCCATATTCCCTAACTTTTAATTCTATTTCTAGAATGAATTGGAACAAAGTAGGTCACAGTACAAGTGCATTCTAGATTGTGCAGCAGTAAATAATGCTTTTTGAGGCAGAAGGTCTAGTTGCAGTGGAATAATAAGTTCCAACGATGGGAATTTAAACTATTATACCGACAAACTATCAAAACCTTCAAGCTGCCCTACAAAAATTTCAATCCTAATTATTTAAACAGCACCTTGTCCTTCCCTTACAAAAGTTTATACTTTGGTTTTATAACTTTAATACTTTAATTAATATACCCAAGTTCGGCACAATTGATCAGCGGTACGAACGATGCAGCCAAAAATATCCAAACTTTCCCTAATAACCGTCACTTTGTTGTCGGCCTTGAACGTCAGTGCCAACGTAGCTGGAATCCCACACGACTGGTGGTGCCCTACCGTATCCAAGACGGTAACTGTCACCCAGACCACCACCAAAGTAACTACCAACACCGTGCCTACCACTACCACTCTTACTAATACACAGACGACCACCAAATCTGCCACCGAAACCTTGAGTTTGACCCAGACTAAAACTATTACCAAAACTGACTACTGGTGGACCGAAACTGCTTCGGTCACCGTCGAGAAGCCTACCACTAAAACTTCAATTGTCACCGTACCCACCACCACCACTCAGTTTAACACTCAAACTGTGAAGGAGACTGTCACTAATCAGGCCACCGTGACTGATACCAAAACCGAGACCAAGCAGGAAACGGTTACTGAAGTGAAGACTGAAACTAAACCAGAGACCAAGACTGAGTTGAAGACCGAAACTAAGACCGAAACTTCTACCGTTACTATCCCCACCACTGCAACCGAGACCAATATCCAGACCGTCAAGGAGACTTTAACTGAATCCGCTACCCTCACCCTCCCCACCACCGAAACTAAGCCGGAGACCACTACTCTCTCAGTCACCGTAACAACCCCCACCACCGACTACAAGACCGAGACTGTCAAGGAGACGGTTACTTTACCCCTCACCTTGACCGAAACCAAGACTGAGACCAAATCGGAGACCGCTACCAGCCTAGTCACCGAATCCAAGACCGCAACTGCAACTGTAAACGTCCCTGTTACTACGACCGAACGTCAAACCGAAACCAAGTTGGAGACCTTGACTTCTCTAATTACCGTCTCAAACCCCATCACCCTGACCCAGACTGTCACCAGCAAGACCACCGCCACCGTCCCAGTTACCGTTACCAAGAGTGAAACCAAATCCACCACCATTACCGTCCCCGTAACCACTACCAAGACTCACACCAACACCAAGACTGTCAAGGAGACTGTAACTAAGCCCTACACCTTTGTCAAGACCGACTACACCAACGTCAAGTCGACCTCCACCAAGACAGTTACCAAGACCAAAACCTTGACCACTACTGAAACTAAACCTGTCACCCTTACTAAGACCCAGACCACCCAAGTTACCTCGCAGGTAACCGTTCCAGTTACCAAGACCGAGAAACAGACTGAAACTAAGACCGTTGTCGTCTCGGTACCTACTACCCAGTATACTACCCAGACCCAATCGGAAACCATCACCTCTCTGGTCACTGTCCCCACTACTGCTACCGTAACCAACATCCAAACTCAGACCAATATCATTACTGTCCCAGTCACCCACACTGATATCCAAACCGTCACCAAGTCGGAGACTTTGACTCAATCAGTTAGCTACCCCGTTACTTTGACTCAAACTAAGTTGGAGCAAACTACTTTGACCGTGCCAATTACCAAGACCGAGCAGCAGACCAGCATCCAAACTGTAACTGCCACCGTCTCAGTACCTACCACCTTGACCCAAACTCAAACCCTTGGAGTAACTGAGACTACTACCCAAACCAGTTCGATTACTTCTACTGAGACCAAGTTTAGTGAGTGCAAACCTCAGGCTACCCTGACTGTAACTAATCCCTTTACCGTCACTAAGACTCAGACTCACACTTTGACTACCTGCCCTACTAAAGGCTATGTTACCAAGTATGCTTAAATGGAATAGTTCGGTCTAATAAATTGTTGCTTTGAGTTTTTAATAAGATAGCCTTTATTGATGTTTTTGTACTGCTTAAGTTTGTATTATATAAATTGATGGTAGCTATAGCTTGGATAATAATTATAAAGAATGACTTGGACAAAAAGTACCACCAACCTATGTCTTCTATATCTGCTATACTATCCAATCAAAACTTTCAAAGGGAAACTTAGCTTCCAATAAAATCACCTTAACTTTGATAGTTTAGATCTATTTACATCAACTCTAGATGTATATTATGAACTATCTCTATATAAAAGAAAATATAAATCCTAACTGCCTTTAGTATGATAAAGGATTAGAAGATTATAGGAATTTTCGATCGCTAGTGACAAAGCTTATTCGTAGTGGGTATTAGGCGTCGGTATAGAAGTAAATACCAACTGAAGTGAGCGTTGAAGCTAATTAAAAGGTATGGATTAGTAGTAAGTAAAATATATTAAAGTGGGATAGCAAAAGTGGAGGCGCAGTAGACGCATTTGATGTGATAAAAGTTCATAAATTCAAGTTACGAGCTATGTCAATTGAAGATGCATTTTACTAATTTGATATATTATTTCGTTGGAGGGCTGAATATTGCCCATGTATCTAAACAAAGTTCAACGAAAATGTTACCAAGTAAAAGTTTATTCTACACCATATTAATTTCTTGATTCGACGAACTTACCTTCCATCTGTTACATTATCCAATTGCTTATATATTTATCACATCACCTAATCTTATCATAACAAAGCTAATTTTAAACCTCAGCCTTTACAACCTATGCATGAAAAGTTTATTGAACCACCTACCTGCTATATAACCTTGATAAAATTTAACTCTGACTCTTTGCAATCTCTTCCAGAAGAGCTCTGGAAGCTCTCGTTACTTGCTGGAAATTGACTTCAAAACCTTGTTCCCCACCGTAGTAAGGGTCCTTGATGATACGGTTACCTTGGGGATCATAATCTCCAAACAAGCCAACTAATTTTTTAAAAAGAAATAAGTTTAGTATATCTAGCAAGAAAAGCTAATACTTTTAGCTTTAGTTTCGACTTTAGTTTGAGTCAGCAACTTCTTTATGTTGTCGATGTTCTGTTCGTCCATACCTAGTATGTAGTCGAAGGTTTGGAAATCTAGAGCTGATAACTTGGTTAAAAAGAAGTTAGTAAAGAAATTGTAGAGAATAATTGAGAGATGAAACTATGTCGAAGTTTGTAAATTTACCTGTCTACCAACATGTTGGACTTTTACCCCATTTTCATTACACTTCTTTACTGAACGGACATCAGGTGGACTACCAATCTGTAAAATTAGTTGATTAAAACACATAAAAAGTCTGGAAATAGTACATGATAAGCTGAAGTGGCACATGAATCGATTTTACCCAACTTGACATGACTAAATTCAGTTTCGTAGGTATGTTTGAAGACAGCTTCGGCCATGGGAGACCGGCATATATTTCCTGTTTTTTATAATCATCAGTATATCCAATTTGAAAACTATATATTAAGTAAAGGTGTATACCTAAACATACGAATAGGACGTTGGGTGTTTGTGTTGCCATTTAGTATAAAAGTTGCTATTTGAAAAGTAAAGCTGCTATTTCTTGTGTTGAGATGGAAAACTTTTCGTTTCAATTTATAGGTTTACATCACACCTTCCTTTGACTCAATTGATTGGCTTAGTTTTATTGAGGCTAAAGTCTGGGTTATCGAGGTCAGCTTTACGATTTTTACCTATCATCAACTTTGAAAGCCAAGCTTATTATAATATGAAGGTTATGGAATTCAACTTGAAAGTAGGTTACACATTAGTATAGGCCAGTATAAAAATTTGAGCCTAAAAGGTTGAATCCTAGGGTAAGTTGGTTTTACTAGTGACTGAAATAGGTGCCTTGATTCAACTACTTATCGAAACCAAACTTTTGAACTAGATTTACTATCGTTCATGTACTTCATATATATTTCTCAAAATAGCACTATGGGTAAAGGTGGTTTTCAGAGCTATCAAAGTTCAAGTGGTGCGAGTTGGAAGTGCTCCAATTCTCATAGTTACTCTATTATTTCAATACCTTTTCGTTAAAAATGTACATCCCACTAAAATTAAGACCATTTATGATAAAAGCTGTATACACTGATGTAAAAAGACTTTTCTGCGCTTTAGTTCTTTTTGTTACGTGGTCAATGTCCATTTTTCGTCTTTATACATTCCAAATCCCAAATATTCGAAATAAAATACCTGCTTACTTCATAGATAAGTCATTAATTTCAATTGTTTTTACAGTAGTTCAAAGATAAACGTATAAGATACTTTGATAATACATCGAACCAATCAGCTTTTGAATTTAAACGGGTCTAATAGCTTGGTTTCATATATGAATACCATCCTAGACTTCAACTCTTGTTTTAAGATTATATCTCGTCTATCTACAATGTAAGAAATACAAAAGATGCTTCCACTTCGAATTCTAACCTACTACTAAAAGCAGCAACTACCACAACAAAGCTGCCAAAAAGTCTCTTTATCGAGTAAATATATAGGTGGGTAAATATGGTTACCTATCAACTTCTATTAATAAAATAGATAGCGAAATCAAATATATAACTCTTGATCAGCCAGGAGTTAGATACTATTTTAAAAATACTAAGTGTTGTAGCGAACATTTAAGGTCCGCTTCAGATAGTATGAACCGTTCATTGAAGCCTAGCTTTATAAGGAAAGGCAATCAATCTTTCTAGGACCAAGCATTGAAGTTTGAAAAGATAATATCTTGCCAATATAAGTTTGGAAGGACCTTATCTAACCTACCTATCGGCGATGTTCCTTCACTAATGGGAAATCCAAAGTAAAATGCAACATACTTACTTTGCAAGGTTTATCAACCTTGTATAGGATACAATTGTATCGCAAAGAAATCCATCCAAAGATAAGTTATTCAATATGAGTATAATGCTTTAGTTTATACTACCTAGATATTCATTTCACACTTCTCATTTAGTTTTAGTAAATTATTGAAAGCAGTACGATCAACCGATTTAAATTTACTACTGAAACTATAAAGAACCTGTTACTAAAACAAAATGGTGACTCTTTAACTTTTCTTTATATAAGTTTTCTATCCAGGTATGTTAACACCATCCTTAGACTATTAAAATGGGATTGGAAAAAGTTCAAACGCATGGGTTTTTGATAATCATTGCAAAGTGCAGTAAAGGTGATGATGAGGATTTAAGTAGTAGGAACGACTTTTGGAAAATGATATCGGTGTTGGTAAGAGAGTCGTATTAATTTTTAGTATCACTAAGCAAGTTAACAAATGGATTTGATGCTTAAATTGTAAAAAATATATTGTTTATTGGTATAGATAAGTTTTCTATTTAAAATAGTTGAGCATATTTTAAGCATATACATGCTTCACTATTGATGGCTTATAGTATATCCGCTGATATATTTTAAAATAACTATCGGGGTTCCATTTAAAAAGTCGAGATATGCGGCTGCTTCAAAATTGATTTTAACAAAAGCTACTTTCAGATAAATATATCTATTGTAACAACCTTGGTCATTACAATTCCTATTATACCATAGGCCTATTTTCCTTTTTGATTCCTTTTCGTTATATTTTTTATCCTTAATTCGTAACTATCTTGGTTATAAATATATTTTACATATCAAATATTTTTATTACCTTTATTATTTTCTTAGACATGACCATAACCTAGGAATTCCAACGATTAGCAGCACATTAGCTGATCCACACCTTCCAACAATGGAAAACGCATCAGTAGTAGTTAGCAGCATCACTGATATTTCTAGCTAAACTTGGTAAACACTCAATTAATATATAGTGTAGCTAATTGCAGATGAAAACCCAGTCTCTCTAGTGTAATTACAACCAAGGTACCAAAGGGATATTTAAACCCTTTGGTGATTACCAAAAGCCTGCATCTTAATAAAGTTCCACCTCGCTACTCTTAGCTGTTACTCATCCCTTGTTCCTAGCAGTTTGATTTCATTCTTAGTCTCGGAATAAAGTCTTGCCCTTTACTCATATATTATTTTTCAGCATAGTATTACTATGTGATCTAGTTCCCTTGTCCTCCAAATCTCTTATTACTTATTAATGATCCTCACCACCCTCAGATCTCACCTCCTTGGGCGATTAATATCATTAATATGATCAACCCTTTCGAGCCAACTCCTACCATTAGCTCTAGTACCACAGAACCAGCTGCTGCTCAACTACCACTCAGTAGGCCCCCTCCTACCCAGTCCCAATCCGTGCCAAAGTCTTAATACATTTCCTCAATCCTATCCTGGACCTGGGACTTGACTACTATCGTGTGGGTACTCCTCATGGTATATCTTCTTTATCTGGCTATCCGTTCCGCCATCCGGAGAGTTCAAACCTTTATCCTTAATGGAGTGGTAGGTTTTAGCTTCGTTTTTCTGACCTACCACGTCATTAGCTTGCAATATGATGCTATCATTAGTTGGATTCGGCGATATCTCTCTGGACCTTACAGTTTGTCAAGATCTCTAATAGATTCCATACCAGTCCATCCTAATGCTCTGGTTCTGCCGACCCTGCTCCCTGGATGTAGTGTCCTAGGAATATGCCTTTACCACGCCAATATCCTGCCAATGACTGTCCCTACTCAAGTTATCCAGAACCTGTCGATCTCCGTCATAGAACAACAGGTAGAAGGTCTAACCAAAACTCAAGAAGTGTTGAATTCAGTTGATGAAATTAATACTACTGTAGGTGCTAAAACCTTGCAGGAAGGTAGTGCCTTTAAACATAGCCATACTGCCATTCCTGAGAGAACTAGGCCTAAAGTCCCTTTAAGATTCCCAGAAACTCGAACTAAGTTGTCTCAGGAGGAGATTCAAAGGCGTAAAGTCAACAATCTTTGCTTTTACTGTGCTTCCAATGCCTACAATATCGGTAAGTGTCCCATCAAGAGTAATTCCAAACAAAGCAGTACCAAGTTTTTGATAAGCCCGATATCTCCTATCTTGAGCAAACTAGACCCCTATGAAATATAAACAACCTCTTTCATCCCTAGTTCCTACTAACATTCGCTCCTTCCCGTAACGTTAGAGTTGAAAACCTCCTTCCACACTTTTGCTTTAATCGATACTGAAGCCACTTACAATTTAATTTCCCACAAGCTTGTAGATGTAACAGCCTTGATTGTTACAACACCTATTATTAGGCCATAGATCTATTTCCCTCTGCCTTTATTTTTGCCACTTTCCTTAGCAACTTCGATCTTCCAATCTTTAATTCGCAACTATTTTAGTTACCAATCTGCTCCATATCCTAGATACTTTTGATCACTTTTATTAGCAGCATAGCATCAAATCCTGGACATTCAATAATGGTAAATTCTCTGGTAGTCGTCGGTATTATCATGAACTTCTGGCTATACTTGATAAAAACTTAATCGATAGAGTAGCTAATTGAGGATAGAAATCTAATACATCTGATAAAACTACTGTCGAAATGCCAAAAAACTATTTGAGCCCTTTGGTTACCATCTAAAGTCAGTATCTTGACAACGTTCCACCTCACTACCCCTAGCTGTTACTCACCTCTTGATCCCATTCCTTAGTCATAGCTATTTCTCAACAGCGTGATTCTGTTTCCTAATCTACAAATAAAGTCTTGTTCTTAGTAAATTTCTTAGTTGTTAGCATAATGCTACTATGTAGTTTGAATTCTTTCCCTCTCAGCTTACTACTTCTTGACTTTCTTCGCTTCCCTTTGGATTTGCCTCCTTTGGGTAATTCATGTTACCAATGCAGTAATCGGCATTAATTCTACTTTCCCGATCCATCCTGTCGTGTACTTCCATTATGATACTATTACTAGTTAGATCCAACGGCACCTCCTTGGACTTTACGCTTATCAAGTTTTTGGCCTCTACAGTATTGATTCTTTAAAAATGAATTTAAAAACTGCCTAAAACTTTACCACCTTCAAACGGCAGACCATATAGCTTTAGATATACATAAGGTTTGGTTTCAATCGGTTAAGGTCCTTTCAAATCAACTTTTGAATAGGTAGAGAGATTTAGTCAGTCAATTCCATAATCTAACCTGAGAACTCGGTAAACGGATGATTAAACTCAAAGGTCAGATAAGTACTAAAGCTGAAACCCAACTTAAGGCTTGCCATAACCAATTTTCGGATACATAACTAGCTTATTGCCTAGCTGTAACTAAATCTCAGCATCATCATTTATTACCCAGAAATTATTACATTTTAATTTTACTTCAACTAAGCTTCCAAAGAAATCTGTGTAATACTAAAAAACTACATATATAATAGGGAAACTATTTAAATATACGTATCGGTAGTTATTTCCTAGTAACTGCTGCCTAATTGACAAAGGTAGATCAGTATAAGATGAAAATTGGTGATTTTTACTCTGATTGAAAGGTGGATATAAGGATTTTTTGATTAAAAGTTCAGTATGATAGTTAATAAAACGCTAGTTTGATAGATATCAAAGTTAACTCTACGGAACTAGTTATGGCTGCCTTTTTTTACTTTGTTTATTGATATCTAAAATTATAGTAAAATATAAACTTAGCCACATTATATATCGCTAAATAGGTCAAAGTTAATGGCTAACAATTATATGAAAGCCAGCTATTTGAAAACATATTTTTGTAGACAATGATAGTGACTTTCCATAAGAAAATTCAAGTATAGGTGGATCCATATGTTAAACTTAATGTTCTGAAATATTGGGAGATTTTTCACAGCTGAGTTTGTAGAAATTATTTTTAAATTTTGAACAGTAATAGTAGTTTAGAATCAAATAAATGATCCCACTAATATTGTAGTTTTTGGCCAAACTGATTAAAATGTGATATGCTATTGTTATTTGAAGGCAACATGCATATATTACTGTACTTGAAATAATAATTTGTATTCTATACTAATGATCAATATATAGATTTTCTATAGCTTTGCTACACGTTTAGATAACTTCAAAGATTAGGTTTTATCAGTGGTGATACAGATAATTGAATTGAAAGATAAGCTTTATGCCACATGTAGTCCAGTTCGACAGCTTGAAATATTTTAGTGATCCAGGATATCGATAAGTAGTAGTAGATAACTAAACAGCCCCTACCAAGTACGGCTTATTCTTTTTGTTAGACCAAGAGGCTTTCTAGGTTTCAACCGACGAAAATAATGAATGGAAACCCTTACCACGATAACAAAAACATAGCGAATAGGGTGAATTTGATTTGGAAAATTTTGGAAATCCATGATGACGTTTGAATGAAGATCCGATAATAAAACTATAAATACTTGAAGAGGCCATAGTAGTTGGATAAATATTTCTTTAACGAGATACGCTACATCAAATTTCAATTCAAGATGAGTTTCGGTAACAAGTTATCCTTAAAGGATGTCGACTTCAGCGATAAGCGAGCTTTAGTCAGGTAACTATTTTTACGATAAACTGATTTCTAAATTTGCATTTAGAGTCGATTTCAACGTTCCTTTCGCCGATGGAAAGATCACCAACGACCAGCGTATCGTTGCCGCTCTACCTACCATTAAATATATCTCAGAACAAGGTAAAATTCTAAAGATTTATATAAAGCTAATTTAATTAGGTGCTAAATCTATCGTTCTCATGAGTCATTTGGGTCGCCCCAACGGTCAAGTTGTTGAAAAGTATTCTTTGAAACCAGTTGCCGATGCCTTGAGCAAACTCATCAACAAGGATGTCAAGTTTTTGAACGACTGTGTCGGTAGTGAGGTGGAGCAAGCCTGTGCCGAAGCTAACAATGGTAAAGTAATGTACGTTGACTTTTTAACTAATGACTTCCATCTAGGTCAAATTATCCTTTTGGAAAATTTACGATTCCATATCGAAGAGGAAGGTTCCTCCAAGGATAAGGAAGGCAAGAAGGTAAACGCGTGGATACATTTATATAGTTGGAATAAAATATTGACTCCCATTCTTAGACCAAAGCCGATCCTACCAAAGTTAAGGAGTTCTGCGCATCCTTGACCAAGTTGGGTGACATTTACGTCAACGACGCCTTTGGTACCGCCCATCGTGCCCACGCCTCCATGGTTGGTGTCGACTTGCCTCAGAAAGTAGCCGGTTTCCTGATGACTAAGGAGCTCGAGTACTTTGCCAAGGCGCTCGAGTCTCCCTCCAAGCCTTTCTTAGCTATCCTCGGTGGGTAAGTAGTTTAATTTTTTGAAAGATTATTGTTAAAACCAAGCATATTAGCGCTAAGATTAGTGATAAAATCCAACTGATTAAAAATCTCCTTGATAAAGTAAACGCTATGATTATCGGTGGTGGTATGGCCTTCACCTTCAAAAAAGTTCTCGATGGTGTCAAGGTAGGCCTTTGATTTTTATATAAACTAAACTTTGATAAGATCGGTAGCTCTCTGTTCGACGAAGAGGGTGCTAAGTTGGTACCTGAGCTTATCAAGTTGGCCAAGGAAAAGAACGTTGAGATTCATCTGCCTGTAGACTATGTTACTGCCGACAAGTTTTCAAAAGATGCCGAGGTACTAACTTATACCTTTCAAAGCGCTTACATGATTAATTTAGGTTGGTTATGCCACTAACGACACTGGTATTCCTGATGGATGGATGGTAATACCTTGTAAAGATAATGGATACTTACTTTTCGTATCTAGGGATTAGATTGTGGCCCTAAGAGTGGTGAAATCTTCAAAAAGGCAATCCTCGATTCCAAGACCATCTTATGGAATGGGTAATAACAACCATCATACTCAACTTTAATTCATTTGAAACTATAGACCTGCTGGTGTATTTGAATTTGAAAAGTTCGAAGCCTGTACCAAGACCTTGTTGGATGCTGTCGTTGAAGCCACCAAGAATGGGGCTACTACCATCGTCGGTAAGTTATTTGCTTTTCCCATTTTAATACAAATGTTAATATTTTATTTTTCTAGGTGGAGGTGACACCGCTACCGCTGTAGCTAAATGGAATGCCGAAGATAAGATTTCCCACGTTTCGACCGGTGGTGGTGCCAGTCTTGAGTTGTTGGAGGGTAAGAAGCTTCCTGGTGTCGTCAATTTATCCGATCGTCAATAACTTATTAGCTTATGAGATGAGTTAATAAATATGTTTGTTAGCCTTTGTAAAAGTAAGATGCGTTTGTCTATATAGGAGTATAGGTATATTTAAAACACTTTATTGCAATTACTATAGTAAATTACATTTAATCCTCAAAGCGAGTAAGTATTTTATTTTAAAATCCGCAATACACCATGAACTAGTTCTACAAGGGCTTGGATGTGGGACGGGAGTTGAACCTTGCTACTATGTATATGCAATCAGAGACCTACCAACATCCCATCCAGTCGGTCAAGTTTATTCTTGGCCTTCAATCTATTCTAATACGTATACCCTCTTCTAATAAGGTTGAAGATAGATGTTGATTTGAAAGGATAGCTAATAGTTATACTAGTTATATATATATGAAAATATAGCCAACTCATCAGCCTTACTAGTAACTAGTATCATGTAAGCCTATATAAAAAGGTGACCGTAGCACAATGATTGTGATATGAGAGTTGAAGGAAGATAAAAGATAGATTCAACAAGCTGTCGAAATACAAATGATTGCCTAAGTAGGAAATTGGAAAGCTTACTAAAAAGGATGATATCAAAGAACGATAGAATATGATTCTCCAATCCAATAAGAGGTTTTGTTACAACTGCCACTATCCTGACAAAACATTTGAAAATGAAAGTATAAATATCTATAAGCCAGGATATTTGAACTGTCATTTCTTCAGCAAGAGTTACTACAATTGTCAAATTTCAATTCGAGGTGAGTCTTGTCGACAAGTTATCCTTAAAAGATATCGATTTCAGTGGTAAGCAAGCTTTGGTCAGATGCACTATATTTGCAGTAGTACAGAGATGATTAAATTTGAATTTGTAGAGCTGATTTCAACATCTTTAACCAATAGGAAAGTTACCAACAACCAGTGCATCGTTGTTTCCTTACTTACCACAAATATACTATAGAAAAGATAATACTCTAAAAGATTTATATAAAACTAATTTAAGTAGATGCTAAATCCATTGTTTTGATGAACCATTTGAGTCACTCCAACAGCCAGGTTGTTGAAAGTACTCTTTAAAACCAATTGCTGGAGCCTTGAGCAAACTCATCGACAAAAGTGTCAAACTCTTGAATAATTGTATCGGTAGTGAGGTAGAACAGGTATGTACGGTACTTACGACGATAAGTAATGTAGGTTGGTTTCTATCTAATACTTCTTTTAGGTAGATCATCCTTTTGGAAATTTTGAGATTCTACGCTGAAGAGGAAAATAGAGGCAACTACTATAGTACATTTGTATTTTTAAGTATACTGCTAGCTTTACTATTATATTAAAACCGATTTTATCAAGGTCAAGGAGTTTTGTGCATTCTTGTCCAAGTTGGGTAATATCTATGTCAACGACGCCTTTGGTACTGCTCACTATTCCTATGCCTCTATGATTGGGATTCAAGGCCATCTTATGGAACAGGCAAGCATATTTGGAATGTTCGGCCTTGATTTATTTAAAGTATAGAGTTCTTAATATATTTGAGCTTGACTCTTGCGCAGTTAGTACTAAAACTATGCTAAATACTATTATTGAACCCATTCAAAATGGAGTCATCATCATCGTCAGTAAGTTCCTTATACTTCACTTCATAGTAGGTGTACATTTTTATTATTTCTAGCTAAATGAAATATCAAGGTAATGATGTTTTACATCTCGATCAGTGATAGTGCCAGCATTGAGCTATTGGAAAGTATTAAACTTCCTGGAGTCGTTAGCCTTTCCGATCATCACTAGTTTACAAAGTGAGTCAATAAACATGCTCGTTATCCTTAATAGAATTAAGGTATATTTGTGCTGGATGAAAATATAATTCTATTTTAAATGATATGGTAGTTATCCTTCTTTATCAACCATTCAGTAAATAGATAACAAACTCCACCTCTTTATATATCTAATTTATAGATATCTTTACTTCAAAGTCTGTTTTCGCGACCAGGAAGTTGCGCTTGTAAAGCCAATAGAGGCAATACCATAGCATTTCGACTAGTAAGCTGTTGCTATAAAGAAAGCCTATATACAAAGCTGCTCTCAAAAGAGTAAGATGTATCGAAGATTTATTCAGCCTTTAAATTATCTAAAATAGGTGAAATAAGGTGCCAAAAGCCAATATTTTAAATAAGGATTGTAAACTTTCTAGACAAAATTATTCACCTTCACATGTCAATTAAGACGACCTATTCACTATGATTTTATAATACATAAACTAGTTTGCTTGGTTAATAACCGTAACTACAAGAAAGTATTTGAATACCAGCTTATACGAAAAGACACCTCTCTTTACCCCTAAATTCAGAATGTGTATTAAAAACTTGGCAGTAATTTTTTTACAACTCAACAGTTTGGATGCTTGGTTGCTAATTGTAGTTTCTGTCTATATATATTGATCCTTCACTTAGATTTTGATATTGATTGCTTGAGGAAAAAGTATACCCCAACAAGCCAACAATTAAAACTTGCCCACATTTAGCCAGAACTAAATTTAGGTAAATTGTTAGGGCCGACCATCCAATATCCTTTTGAACTTTCTTTCTTCCTGAGAACCCGCTATAGAAAGGAATGACAGGTAACGTGATCTCAATTACAAGGTGAGCCAATAAAATATTCGCTACAAATCCCTTGATGTGGATGCTACAATCATCAAATCTAACGCTAAACTTATTGATTGTCGGCTTTAATACATCTCTATCCATCACGCTGCAGGTAGATGGATGTATTGGTAACAACAGCTGAATCCAAAAGCTTTTGGTAGATGTCGCCGAAGCTTATGAACGAACTAAAACCAGTAAAAATGAGCGTTGAGAATATTTAACGGCTGGATTATTAATCGCCTTTTCTACCCAAACGCTAGGCTTATGACTGCAATTTTAAGGAGTAAAGTCGACCAGGTAGGAAGGTTAATTGGTAGCAACGCTTTATTAAACCTAAAACTAAGTAGTAATGTCTTATAAGTTGACGCCAAGTCAAGTTGAAGAACTCATTGAATTGAAAGGTGGGCTTGAGAAACGGTAAAAAAGGAAATGTACTTTAATTATAGTTACAAAGAAAGTTGTAGCGGAGGAGATGTAAAGTTACATACTGATCTTCTTGAGCTCGGTGTTCTTAACCTTGTTCTTGAAGGCTCGTATGATCTGCCCGTCCTCCTGGCAGGAGTAGTTGGGAGCCAATAGATTCCCAACCACCTCATAGAATTCAAAGTTCTTGCAGTGGTCATTCTTTTTACCTTCGACGGCTTCGGCGTACGCCTTGCGGTACTTGGTCACCAGCACCTTCCAACGGTTTCTACAGTTGATGACGGAACGATTGTACCCTTTGGTGGACATAGCTTGACTTATCTTGACCCACAAGTTGGGGTACTGTCTTATGCGCTGGAACTGCTGCTGGAAGGAAAGTAATACGTCGATGAAGGCATTGGTCTCTTCGTAACTCCAGTTCTCGGCCCTACACTGCCCGTTCTTACTGCTGATGGGCTTGCCCTTCTTACTTGAGATAAACTGGAAGCCAGAGTTGCTGTTGGGGAAGCTGGTGCTGAGCAAAGGACCTTGGTCGTAGTACTGGCTGTCGTAGTAGTTGGGTGAGCCCTCCGAGGATGGGGGTGGCGTGTTGGGGATATTGGTAGTTGGTTCGTCGTTGTCAGAAAGGCCTTCAGGGGAGAAGACTTTCCTTTTGAAGAAGAATTCGCTGGATGGGTTGGGGTTTGATCCGAGGGATTTGCTGTAGATGTGCTGGTTATGGTGGCTGGCGTGCATTAAACTAGATGAAGTATGTATGGCTGGAGTGGGGATTGGGTAACTACTGTGGGTAGGTTCCTCTCTATAGTAACTGGAAATGTCTCTCGAGTTGCTGGAACGCCCGTAGTGGTCATACGAGTGGTTGGAATATTCTCTACGATTTTGATGCGAGTCGTTCAAGGACATCTCCGAAAACGATTTGAAGGTGTAGCTTCTATCCCGGATACTGTCATTGCGGGTGTAGTCATGACCATATCTTGAACCATGGCTGTCACCCTCAAACATCACCCTTCTACCCTGGTCGTTGCCTTTCGTAGCGTAGTTGCCTTCCATCAAAAGTAAGTGAATTGTAAAACAACTGTTAATAAATTAAGAAATGAAAATTAATTCTCTAAAGAATTGGAATTTATTTCAGAAGGGTAGGACGAGGGTATCGAATAGAAATGCGGGGATAAACAGTAAGCCAATTACATTTGTGTTTCATGAAGGTTAAGGGATCAGCCCGGATTGATCCAAAAAGTTATTTAGGTATACTTCACTTTAGATTATTCCTAAGCCAAAATCAAAACAACATTCTGCGATGACTACATCGCAGACTTATTCTCCAAGTCTAGAATAGCCGTTCTAATTAGTTACCGGCTTCCAAGTCTTATGGTGCCAAATCGGGAACCTGGCCAATGATAGCCGTTGCCAAATTAAACACCACATATTGCATTACATCATACTTGTCCACTAACTGAGAATATCCTAATTGGGATTTAGCATCCAATAGAACCTTAACACATTTGTCAATTAGGAGCATAGTTTGCGTCTCACGATGAAAGAACAAAAAGTTAGAATCACGATTCCTTGGTTGATCGCATGACAACGACCCAGATTACGGATCATTGTGGCTGAAAACGAAGGATACTAATGTAATTAAGCCATTACTAAACTGTATATACCTTTGTTCGTTTAAGCTTGAGATATCTCGATTGAGCTAATGGGTATACAAAGCTGTCATCAGCAAAACCTAAGCCTGAAGCTTAATTAAAGCCTATAGCATACAGCTGTATCTTTTCTTTCCACAAATACCTCTAAAGTATACCTAGTTTATACGTGATTGACGAAGCTAAAAATAAAGCGAGATAAAATATTTATAATTAACGAAATGACTGGTGATCATAGCTCTCATTTACTTTGCGTTTCTACGGCTTAAATGGCGTTTTCGATTAAGCGTAACTGTGGGCGAGCTATTTATTAGATTTCATAGGTACGGTGTTCCAAGTACCTCATATACTAGCTTTATATGAATATTCTATCAATTCTTTAGTCGTTAAGCATAATGTGCTAAAAAGTAAGACAGTGTAAATACATGAGTATATATATATATTCAACTCTTTCCATGTTCTTTAATTTTTGTGTTTGATACTATTGGCAGACATCGCAAAAATACTTTATATGGGACCATATACTTTGTAAAGAACATAAATTAATAATTCATGCTGTCCATAAGTTCAAATAGTTATACTTTACCGGATAAACATGTTTTTATAACTAGTAGATTAGATCAAATAGTAAAGAACTTGGGATCAATATCATATCTACTTAGGAATCTTGCATTGTCTTTGTACCTTCTTTTTCAGTATTGGTATTTAACGTATGGATACACCAAACTACACTTTTTATAAAGACAATAGTAAATACCATAAAGATGAGAACCAAGATATATGTTTATAAATTTGATGTATGTAGTCATTTTAAAGTTTCAACTGAAGTACATCACGGCGCAATGTTGTAGCTCATCTAATTTTATTTTCGTTAACCACAGCAAAATTTAGAAATGTCTTGATTTCCAATTTACAACGTAGAAATAGCGTACCTAATCGAAGGATATGTTTGTAGTTCCGAAAATATAAGCCGGTACTACTCCCATCCGGTTAACCGCACTTTGAAGCACATCGTAGCCAACTCAACTTACATTCATCAACATGTCAGCTTTTTAGCTGACTCGGCTTCGAATCGTTTACTCCCTATAACAATAAATGCTTCGTAGTGCTATAGTCGATTAGCCTCAGTTTCCATCAAATGCTTTTGTCACACTTGATACTCTTTTGTTGAAACCTTATAAATATGAATTGAATATTCACAAGGATTGGAAAAAACGTCGATTTTCGGATCAATTGATGTTATTAGTGCTTTTCATTACTGTCATTTAAATACGAATTCAAAGGTGGATATTATTGTAATAGGGTAGTATTTAGCAATATTTGGTACTAGTTAGGTTTGATCTGTCAATATATTATTTACCCTTTGAAAAACTCTACACTCAGGTAAAGCTATAGTTGTACATAGCGGCTGAAATATATTGCTATATAGGCTCAATTTTATTAAATGAGTTGAAGGTTTTAGTATTCAAAGGCTTCTTCTGTGGGAAAATATAGATTGAGGTTGTAAAATTAGGGTGCTATTTCAAATATGAACTATACATTCTTTCTCCGCTTTTTTATTCAAGCATTGCAATAATCCAATAAACAAGCCTTTGCACCTTAACTTTATAGCTCTTTATTGAATGTACCTTTGGATTTTCCGACAGTCGTCAGTTGATAGAGTTGTCTAAAGTTGATAAACTACCAAACGTCACTTTCCTTTTGACTAGAAAGTTTGGGGTTGATTGATTAGGAGCATTTCAAATCATTTGAAATTCCCTCAAGCTGGTTTTGAACCTAAATAAGAAACCCATATCTAAGGCAGGAAATCCATTTGGAAACGTAAAGTCGTCAACAGCATCGTACACGGACCTACAAGCTTTTTCTTTAAACAAGGCATTTAACGTTAGATGGAACACATAAAAGTCTGCAAGGTAAATTTACTTTTACATTTTACTTAATTTATTGTATTTTATCAAGGTAGAGAAGGTTGAATTGCAGCTGAAGGAAAGATTCTTAAACGGAACTTTACACCTCACCCCCTACCATTTGATCTTTTCGCCTGATGGAGACAGTGAAGCAACCGATGACATTTGGGTGACTTATTCCTTGATTTCCTCAGTGGAATCTTTGCCATTGACCGAAACGAACTCCTACCCCTTAAAGATAAAGTGCCACAACTTCTTGTTCTTTACTCTCTCATTTATGGAACGTGAAAAAGTACTCGATACTTTCGACTCGATAAGGAAGCTAACAATTAAAGGTATAGTATATTTCAAATTGAATTTCAATAACTCTTTATATTTAATGACATATCAGATTCGATTACCTCTCTCTACGCTTTTCATTTCAAGCCTTCTACCGAGCTGGCAATTGGAAAGGAGGCTGGATGGGATATATACAACCCAATGGCTGAATTTCACCGGCAGGGAGTAGAAGTTACAAACAAGAGCTGGCGCTTCACTTCCATCAACAAAGACTATACCATGTGCTCTACCTACCCCGACTTACTAGTAGTACCTAGTAGCATCAGCGATAACGTACTTAATTATGCAAAAAACTATCGTAGTAAGGAGCGTATACCCGTCTTATCCTACTTGTATAAGAACCAATTTACCATCACTAGGTCAAGCCAACCCTTGCTCGGATTAAAGCAGAATCGTTCTATACAGGATGAGAAGTTAGTTCAGGCAATCTTCAGTAGCTCTACACCAGCCAGTGAGAATTTAATTATCGATGCCCGCCCCACCGCTAACGCCATGGCTAACGTCGCTATAGGGATGGGAAGTGAGAATATGGATTTCTATCCGAACAGCAAGAAGGCATACATGGGAATCGAAAACATTCATGTGGTTCGAGACTCATTGAATAAAGTCGTGGAAGTTATCGACCTGGGCGGCGAAAAGATTATAAACCCTGGGCAATTGAACCGTAGCAACTGGCTCAGGCATATCAAATCAATCTTAGATGCAACTTCGACAATCATCAACACTATTACCAAGTTGAACAGCCACGTTCTGGTACATTGCAGTGATGGGTGGGATCGTACAGCCCAGCTAACTTCGTTAGCCATGCTATGCTTAGATCCTTACTATCGTACGTTGAAAGGGTTCGCGGTCCTTGTAGAGAAGGAGTGGGTCTCCTTTGGCCACAAATTCCTAAGCCGTAGTGGACATCTCTCCAAAGGTAAAGCTTTCGCTGACAACTCAGCATTAAACCTCAACCATAACCAACCCAACTTGCTGACCTCGATGCAGAACCGACTGCTACAGTACAGCAGCAGTAAGCCGGGGCAGGACAAGGAAACCTGCCCTATATTCCACCAGTTCTTGGACTGTGTCTATCAGTTGAGCCTTCAGTACCCAACTACCTTCCAGTTCGATGAGAAGCTGCTGATCTATCTCCACACCCAGATCTACGCCTGCAAGTACGGGAATTTTTTACATGACTCCCAGTTGGAACGCAAGTCATGCCCCACTTTGACTACTGACACCTACTCCATCTGGTCCAAGGTATTGAGTAACCAAGACGACTACTTTACCAACCCGGCCTACGATTCAAACATGGATCAGATCCTACAACCTAACACCAAGAATCTACTGTACTGGTCCAACCTACTGGGGCGCCGCCACGAAGATTTAAACTCGACACCTGGGATGCTAGAAATGGATGGGGACTCGATAAACGTCAGTCAACTCATCAACCGACTGGTAGAAGCCACATTAAACGGGAGTGATTCCAATGTCAATACGGAAACCAATACGCCATCTGACAACCAGCTTACTAATGTCAATGGAACACCTTCAGAGGATGTGAAAGAGGATATTGAAGATGCTGGGACTGGGCTCCAGTCGGAATTCGAATTTAAACAAAGTCAAGATGTACAACCTACGGCATGTATCACATCACCCCAGTTAACTGGATCTAACCCCCCTACCGTCGCTTTGTCACCTAGGGAATCGGTTCCTCCAACTACGGTACAAGTACCTGCCAAACCCTACGACTTTTCTCACCTCTCACACCCATTAGCTACTACCGATTAATTTCAAGTTTAGCTTTAAATTTCATCTATTAATTTTCTCTTCAAGGTAGTTTAATATACCTTTGTTTTATCTGCTACAAGCTTAGGCTATAGCAGGAGATGTTTGTTTTTTCTTTACGAAGATTGCCAATAAAGTTTCCAAGGAAATCCTAGAGTCAATCCTAGATAAAGGCTTCTAGATGTAACGGATATGTATCAATTTCAAAGCAAGTATATCTTTTGATATGTTTTTGAAGGGTGATTAAATAATATGTTTAGTTGCATTGGGTCTAATATATGGAAATAGGCGATAGTCGGTTAATTTAAAGGAGTTGTAAAGAAAGGTTATACAAGGTGACTCATATCTTTTGATAAATCTAGTGTTGCTATACAATCCATTAATTACTCTTTTCAAATATATAACTGCTCAATTAAATATGCTAAAGTAGATATATAATTAAAACAATACTGTTGAAAGTAGAGTATAAAGGAGTTGTCATGTGACCCATACCAGATATGGCAAAAATCAAATGAGGTCATACAAACTGCTTTCATCACGACATATATCAGTTCTGTGCTATAACTGATACGCGCCACAAACCGTAGCCTTTATCCATTCATTTACCGATCCTTCGTTAAAAGCTGAATCCCAGATCATTTATGTAAAGTATAAATAGACTCTAGTCAACTAAATTAAGCCCTTGCATCAAAAGACGGTTCTATTGAAAATCAGTTTGAATGACTCCTCCAAATTCCACAACAAATTTCAACTATTGGGTAGATTTTAAAAGCCATGAAATCAAGCCGTAAATTTTTCGAACTTATGCTTGGATTTCGATAAATTTATTTTTTCATAGTTAGACATTTTATAAGGATTAACCGAGTAGCTCATTGCCTTTGGATACCAGCCTTTGTTCTCTATATTTATATCGACTTAATTAATACTCTCTACTCTTAATTTCAACCTTCAGGAGTTTTAATTCAACTATGAACACGCGAGTCCAATCTATTCCAATAAACCTAAATAAGTCGAAGAATGTCGATACACCTTTTTGGTTTGGAGGTAAATTTAAAGCTATATAGATATCAGCGACTAAAACAAATCTATTTATTAGGCTTCTCATGCTGTGTAGCTACCTTATGCACGCATCCCCAAGATCTAATAAAAGTTCGATTGCAATGTCAACCTCAAGCCAAGTTAATACCCACCTTTCTAAACATAATAAAACATGAAGGTATCAATAAGCTATATACTGGTCTATCAGCGAGTTTGTTGAGGCAGATGGTAAAACTTCCATTTCATTCATATCCATTAACACCTATTTCCTTTTTCTATAACTATGTAGACTTATTCGACGGTACGTTTTGGTAGCTATGACAAACTAAAGTCGATGTTGACTTTACCTTCGGGTGAACTACCTTTTCACCGAACCATTTTATCAGGAATATTGGCTGGATGTATAGGTGGTGTATTGGGTTTACCCTTCGACTTAATCAATGTGCGGATGCAGTTTCAATCCCAGCAACTAGTACGTAAGAATTACAACAGCGTGTACGACGGTTTAAAAGAGGTCCTCAAATCAGAGGGCTTCGTCAATTTATTTTCAGGGTTCAAAGTTACTTTGGTACGTAGTGTCACCATGACTTTATCGCAACTGACCTGTTACGACTTCTTCAAGCTGAACATCCAGAGGTACCAGCTTATAAACACCGAAAATAGCTTCAATGTACATTTGATCAGCTCTCTATTGACTGGTCTTGTCGCCACTACCATGTGTTCCCCCTTGGACGTTATTAAAACGCGAACTCTGGTCAAGTTGGATAACCTACCGGTACAGAGATCGTTAATTAAGACTGGCATCGATATCGTCCATAGGGAAGGCTTCAAATCTCTGTTCAAGGGCTGGACGCCCAGTTATCTTAGGCTAGGTCCACATACCTTAATCACCTTGACTCTATTGGATTGGCTCAAGTCAAAATACGTCGAAGACGGTTGGAATACTGATTCGTTGGACAATAGTCTCCAATCACAAGTTTTAAAGGTGAAGGCTTAAGTCTTCCCTCGTATCTTCTTTTTAGAATGTTCTGTACCTTAATTTTTGTAGCATCGTTTCATACCACTTATCTTCTATATCTACCTCCCACACCTTTTTAAAATTCCTGCTCATAATCTCCCCATCTAATAAAGCTCATGTATAAATTATTGATGATGCAAAGTATGTATTATAGATTTTGTTTGAACTTTTATTTTTGTAGTATTTTCACATATCTAGACAAACTTGTAGGTTTGCCTTTCAAAGCTTGTCTGTAACTAAATCAACATATTAGCCATGTTTGCCTTTAAAATTGTCGAATAGATATCTCTATTTTGACGAATATGTTGGTAAAATCACTAAATCCCATCGTACCAAGCTTCTCAAGTCGGCAATTTTGTAGATACGTAAGCCAATGATCCTATATAATTTTAAAAGAATAAGCCTACTCTATTGGATCTATTGATTTCTCCCGCTTGTCATGTCACTAAATGTGGATAGTTTGGCTATTTTATAAAAGTATTGGTTTTGAATCTAAATGGATTGCTCTTTTACTTACATTAGTGACTATTACAAGTATGGATCAACAGCTTAAAGAGATTTTAGAAGTCGTAAACAAAGCTGAGAAGGCGTAACTATTTCTATATTTATATGGATTCTAATATCTACACCTTAAGCTTAAAGAAATCCTGGTTTAGTAGCCCCGATTACTCGATAGCTGGACAGTACTACGACCAAGCTGGTAAATTTCAGATTGTGTCTAATTGTTAACTTTTTATATTTGTCTAGGTATGAAATACAAAAATATAAACTACTTGAAGCAAGCTATCAATTGTTATCAACTTGCTGGCGACAGTTACTCAAAGACAACCGCGTAAAATTTTGGTTTATTTTGTCGCTAAGTTCTTTTATTAGAATATATCTAGCGGGTAAAAGCTACGAGCAGGCTGCAGTTTTAAGTTTTAAGTTGAAGGAGTACTCCCAATACATTGAATTTGTAAACAAGACATCCACTTACTATATCAATAGTGGTAGTTTCGATACCGCGGCCCAGGTATTGGATAACGCTGCCAAGTAATTTTAATACTTTAATAGCTTGTAAATTTATTTTTGTATATATAGACATCTAGAAGATGTGGATATCGGCAATGCAATTCAATTTTCGATATTGGCAATCGAAACTTATTTGCAAGAAGATAAAGGAAAGCAAAGTTTAGATAGTTATCGAAAGTTGGTATACCTACAAATGAAAACTGAAAAGTAAAAATAATATTAATACTGTTACTTATTATACCTAGATGGGAAGAAACTATAAAGACAATTAAAGAGATGAAAGCCATTACTGATACTTTGGTCAATCTGTCAACTTCCAACAAACTCATCTTAACCTGGATAATCATTGAGTTATTTAGAGGGGACATCGTAGCAGCCCAAAAAGTTGTCGATCTACAACAAAGGTATTGCTATTGATATAGATTTATGCTTAGTTGTTTTTAGTGAGGTGCAGTTTATATCCAGTGTTGAAGGACGACTAGCTTCAGACCTAATTCAACTCTACATCGATCAGGAGCCGGAAAGTTTCAAAAATCAAGTGGTGAGAAACGCCACCTTATTCCTAGATACCCAATCTGCAAAAATTGCTAATAGGGTTAAAGTTCCAGGCGGTGGGAGCAAAGTTAAGAAGGTTGAGCCCGCAGTTGTAAACAATACCAGCTTTAGTAACGTCGATAGTGTTAAGGAGAATGATGAAGACGCAAAAGCTATGGATGAAGAATCCGATAACGAGAGTCTATGTTAGTTTAAATAAACTTCGGCTTTAAAAATGAAATAAAATGTTTATTCTTTCTTGGCAGATTTAGCCTCTACTCCTTTGTTAAAGTTTAGATGGAAGAACCAGCCAGTCAGTAGGAGAACCAAAGCGGAGCAAGTCAAGTAACATAAAGTAGGACCAAAGTACCAATACAAAGAGCTGATAGCAATTGGGCCAAAACATCTACCCAACTGACCGTAGGCTCGGAACTTACCTAGATCTTGAGCCAAGTTCTTGGAGCCCTGTAACTGAGTAGATGCCAAGGAATTCAAACCGTTGACGACAGTAGCTGAAGTCAAAGCTAAAAAGCAGATGGCAACATTCAAGCCAAACTTAACTTCTGGGTAGGCAGCTATATAGGACAAGGTGATGAGGGTAAACAGACAGGATATCAAACCCAACTTGACTAGATTGGAACTTCCAATTTTATCACCAAACCTTCGTACCAACATGGCTTGGAAACTTACCGAAATTACACCTACCACTGCAAACAACTTGCCTTGATCTAGAGGGGTGTACTGATAGAGGCCGAAGGTTAAAAAAGGTAAGGTAAACTCCAACCCACTGAACAGGAATAGGAATAAGAAGGTGATGGGTCGCAACTTTCTAACTTTATCTAATTTGCCTCCATTATCAGTATCCTTTGAGTAGTTGGGTTGCGATATGTTAATTGGTTTAGTTTCGGGCAGATATATATAAATCAAAATAAGTTCTAGAACCAGTAAGGAGGTTGCTAGCAAAGAAGCGGTGAGGTAGGGATGGGTGAAGTGCAGTTGGTACCCACTTTGGAAAAATCCTTTGGATACGGCGTAGCCACCTAAAGCTGGGCCTAAAGTAAAAGCCAAGCCGAAATGCTATACCTATCAGTGCCTAAAGTTTGAATAGACTTTAGTTAAATGTATTTATGTACTCTAAATTACCATAGCTCTAGTACGATTATCAACGGGGGTGACATCTGATATAATGGTGGTAGCTAATTGTACGTTACCTTCACTTAAACCAGCGACTACTCTAGATAGGAAGAACAGAGAAAAGTTGGAGGCAAAGCACCAGATCAAGCTGCTTATTAGGTTGAATGTAACTGATATCAGCAGAACCTTCCTTCTACCCAAATTGTCGGCCAATCTACCTATATGCGGAGATACTATAAACTGTAGTAACGAGTAGATAGATCCTAATATCCCGCCTATCAAAGTCGTCTCTAAGCTGTCCTTACTCACAAGTTGAAATGTACTGTCAGTACTGTGGAACGTCGATAAGTACTTGTAGATGGTGGATAGATAACTGGTTGGTAAAGAAGTTTTATGGTAGTGGGTCAGTATGGTTGGAAACAAAGGTAAAATTATCGTAAAGGATAGTAGATCTATTAGCAATGTAATAAAAAGTACCGTCAACGTTCTCCTCGTGTTTGGTGCTGTAGTTGTAGTTGTGTCTGGCATGTCTTTCATTTATAAATTCTTCTAAGTGGCTGGACTGATTCTGATTTATATTTACAAAAAATTCTGTCCCTTTATATACGGTGACGTACTTTGGCAAGGGGATCTAAGCTTATCAATTGGTGGTAAAAATAGTTCCTTGTTCCTATAAAATGATGTAATTTGTTGGGAAATTGGTCGTGGCTCGAAGAAACAATTGCCGCCATGTCGATGGAAAGAAAAGCTTGGAGAGAAACTAAAAACCCGAGGTTTGAATGGCAAGATTTGAAATCCAAAACTACAGACTTTTGAAGATATTGTAGTAGTTATAGCTCTATAATGGATATTTGCCCGATATCCAAACTTTATAATAAAAGCATTGGCACTCTATATTGAAGATCTTGAAAAATTTAGTGCTTTGAGATGATATTGTTTTTAAAGTATATGGTATCCTAAGATATCTATAATCATATAATTAAGACACCGTGTGATATAAGACAAATACGTATTTTTATAACGGAAGAAATATCAAAATGATAATCATTCAAACTTTAATATGTTAACCTAACCTATTATTGGCTGATATGACCGGGGCAAGCTGATACATCTCTAGAAGTCTCTTCATGAGCACATTTACCGTTGTCAGCCTTTCTTTCACACTTGAAGCTGGTCCCAACCTTCTCCCAACATTCGGGGACACCTTTAAAGACGCCAAAGACGTAAGCAATATCACCTTGATAGATACACTGTGTGCCGACAGCTGGGCAATCGGGCTTGGTGGGCTTAGGGTAGAAACCGGGACAGCGAGAGGCATCCTGAGTAAACTCATCTTGCTTGCAGATGTTGGCCGGCAACTTGCGCTCACAGATGTAGCTTCCACTATCGGCACGTCGGGTCCAGCATTCGGGAGTTCCTGGAAATCCGAAATTGTAAGCGATATCACCCTGATAGATACACATGTCTCCCGATTTGGGGCAAGTTGGTTTAGTGGGTTTGGGGTTGTAATTAGGACAGGTTGAAACATCACGAATTTGATTTTTGTTAGGACATTTGCCGTCGGTCAAGCATTTACCACCTTGAGGTTTCCTTGAGCACTTGTAGCTGCTACCGACCTTCTCCCAACATTCAGGAGTATCCTTGTGGATACCAAATGCGTAGGCGATGTCCCCTTGGTAGATACAAGTGGTACCGATGGCTGGACATTCAAAGCTGAGTACGGCGCTAGCTAAAGTCGTCAAACTGAGTAAAGTTAAGAAGCGATTCATTGATTTTAGAGTTTTAAATTAAAAGAAGCTCCAGTAGTGTAGGTTTATATACCCTGTAAACTGGCTTTAACTCGGTAAATGCAAGTTTTAATCAGGTGAATAGTGGATATTTGCATGGCGCAAAGTTATATTTGGCATTTCTCTACTTTCATAAATCGAAATGAATAAAGATAAAAATATATGGACAACATATAACCTTGCAGGAGCAGTAATTTGTCACTTGGTGATTTGCTGCATATCGTGGTTAAAAATCAAATAGCTGAACAATTAAGCAAATGAACCAGATACAAATATATTTGGTTAAATGAATACCATTATTTGAGAATTCTAAATTAGCTTGAAACCTAGCTAAAGTATTCACCAAATATGGTGGATCGTAGAAAGCACTCAGCCCCAGAAGATTTGAGTTCAGTAAACATCAAAGATTCAGCAACTATCAGGCATCATCCAAAGGTACGAATACTGGATGGATTGGTAAACGATAAAGAATTGTTAAATTATAGCTCCAGAAAAATGGAGCAAGTTTAAAATATTACGAATGTATGAAAAGCAGGCCTAGTGAATTTAATTGAAACTGTCATACAGTGGTATCAAGATCGAAACCTCAATGTGTTTACTGTAATGTGTGTATATTAATAGATCAAAGTGGATTAAAACATGCGGAACAAAAATAGCTTGGTTTTATAACTAGTGACCTATATATGTCTATTTATATACATTATACTGCGTTGACTGAAAGAATATCGATAGTATAGTATATATATAGAAAAATATCTGTGTATGGGTTTATTAGAATCAAATTAATAATTTTCGAATTGAAGTTGGTATCAAGTTTAAAAGGAATTAGGTATAGCTGTTTGAAACAGTACTAATTAGTTTGATAAATAAAGTTTAATCATCAATATTTATTTATATTAGTCGAACACGTTTTATATGTTGCTTAATTCAAGAGGTGTATACTCTTTAAATTCTTGCATTACAGGTGTTTTTTACCTCTTGTGTAATAGTATATGGATAGTAGCTATCTAAGTATAATCCTTTTCTACTGGTATTAGAGGCTAGAAATCCGAAATTTGAACATACAAGCTTTAAAGTTCGAAACTATAGTTGCTTTCGAACGTATTTTTGTGGATATAGCTTTGCTTGTAAATTTACCAGTATCTAAAATAATGTATAAAAGCGCTGGTGCTTGAAATTGTAAGCTGAGTTGAATTTTTAGAGATATATATTCCTACTCTACAAATGTTCTGATTCCTGAAAGTTCATCATATTTTAATATATATAGTACTAGGACTCAAAAGTTGTATGATGCACACAAAAAGTATAAAATTTACAGCCTTTTCAATAAGGAAATATAAATAATATGGAAAAGTCGATATTAATCTGCAGACTCAAGTTTTAATACTTTAACTTAAATTAGTGCTTGCTAATATGACCGGGGCAGGCCGATACATCTCTGAAAGCCTCATTGGGACACTTACCATCCTTGGACTTTCTTTCGCACTTCAAACTGGTGCCAACCTATCTCCCAGCATTCAGGGACATCCTTGGAGGAACCGAATGAATAGGCGATATCACCTTGGTAGGCACAAATGATACCAACAGCTGGGCAGTCGGGTTTAGTGGGTTTAGTAGGCTCAGATTTGAAACCAGGGCAGAGGGAGGCATCTTGAGTGAATGAATCCTCTTTACATCCACTGGCAGCCTTCTTTTCACAGGTGTAACCATTGCCATTGGTATTTTTAGTCCAGCACTCAGGGGTTCCTGCAGTTCCAAAGTAGTGAAGAACATCGGCATTGTAGACACACAGATCACCAGATTTGGGGCATACCGGTTTAGTAGGTTCAGTGGGCTTAGGATTGTAACCAGGACAAGTCGAAACGTCACGAATCAGAACTTTGCCTGTGGCATTTGTTGCTGTTGGTTGGGCATTTACCGCCTTGTGGTTTTCTGGAGCACTTGTAGCCGAAACTGACTTTCTCCCAACATTCAGGAATATCCTTGTTGAAACCCCAGGCATAGACGATATCTCCTTCAAAAGTACAGGAAGCACCGGAGGCTGGGCATTCGGAGATGGTAGCTGCGTTAGCTAAGGTCGACAGGCTGAGTAGGGATAGTAAGAAGCGATTCATTCGTCAAGTTGCTTTAATTTAAAAAATGAGTCAGCTGTACAGATTTATATACCCTTTAGAGGTGTCTCCATAGATGGTAATACCAGCTTTAATCAGATGTTTAGAGGATACCTATATAGGTTAAAGTTATATTTGACATCCATCCACCTCGTAAAACTACTGTAAAGGATTGATCTAAAATTAGAGGCCTAAATTTAACTATGCAGGAGTGTCCGAAATGGTTAAATAGCCTTTATCGATCTGCTTCCAAAGCTTTAAGATAGTAGTGTGACAACAGCAATCAAGTTCGCAACAATTCGCTGCATATCGACTGTCAAAATCTAAATAGCCTAGCAATTGAACAAATACTACAACCTCGAATATATTATATTAAATAAACATCATCATTTTTAGAATTATATATAGTTATCACCTAGCTAAATTTTCTACCGAAAACATTGGATTGTAGAAAGTATCTGGTTCAATTGTTCTAAGCTTAATATAATAATGATAGGCTAGTAGCTATCAGAAATTATTCACATGGCACAAATTACGGATGGGCCGATATATAGCAATTGGCTAGTAAGGTGTAACTCTGGAAAGGAAGCAGGTTTAAAGTATAATATAGATGCTGGAAGGAAACTCAAAGAATTTAGGCCGTTTTATGATGGTATCTGGAACTAAAGTTCTAGTGAGTTTACTAAACTATACATATATTAATAGATTGAGGCAAGTGTAGTTCTTTAATTCAAAATAAAATTTATTTCTATCCTTAGAAATCTATATATAAAGTATATTTATGTTGTGCTACCTTGACTGAAAAGAGTTTGGCAGTAGAATATTCATAGAAAGGTATGTATGTGATAGTCTATTAGGATACGATCCATAGACTTTTCAAATTGAAATGTATATACCTTTTTGCAACTATATTAATAGCTTTAGTAAAATAAAGTTTGATCTCTAATAGATACTTATTTGAGTTTAATATAATTGATATAGTATTGAGTTTAAGAGATATGCGACTTCTATAATTTTTCCAGCATAAAAGAATTTACTTCCTTGAGTTATGTTTATAGATCGTAAGAACCTAAGATATGTATATATACCCTACAATAGCAGAAAGCAAAAGCAAAAGTTTTAGCAAACGTCTTTAAAGCTCAAAGGTATGACTATCTTCAAATGTGCTTGTAGTGAATATAGTTCTACTTGGAGGCTAATCAACACTCGAAATTTTGGATATATATTTTGAACACTCTATAAATACCTATATAAACTGATATTAATCGTATTTAAAAACAACCAGCATTATATAAATAGCTACATCAAGTAGTATATTGTAAAGTGATTAAAAATTCTAAAATATGTAAACGTAAACATCAACCTATTAATACTAAAGCTTTAATATATTAACTCAGTTTAATACTTCTAGTATAGCTGAAGTATCTATCATTAGACTTTCTTTGACATTTCAAGCTGGTTCTAACCATCTTCCAACATTCGGGGATATCCTTGAAGGAATAGGCGATATCACCCTGGTGGGCATAAATGGTATCAAAACCTGGGCAGCCGGGTTTAGTGGAGTTTGTAGACTCAGGTTTGAAACTGAGGCAGAGGAAAACATCCTAAGTGAATTAACCCTGTTTATATCCATTGGTAGTCTTCTTACAAGTGTAACTATTGCCATCGGTATGCTTAATTCAGCACTTGGGGTTCCTGCTGATCCAAAGTTGTAAAGAATATCAGCGTTGTAGACACATTTTCTTCAGATTTGGGGCACACCGACTTAGTAGATTCGATGAGTTTAGAATTGTAGCTAGAGCACTTATCCCCTTTGAGTATTTGCCACCCTGTGGTTTTTTAGAGTACTTGTAGTCGTTATTGACTTTCTCCTAACATTCAAGAGTATCCTTATGAATATTAAAGAAGTAAGTGATACCACCTTGATAGACACAGTAAATACTGTTGGCTGGGTATTTAAAGATTGCAACTTGCGTTAGTTAAGGTCATCAAACTGAGTAAAGATGGTAAAAAGCGATTCATTGCTTTGTTAAATATAGCTTGAAAAGCAACAGTAGTACGAGTTTAAATATCATCCATGGTGTTTCAACCACGGTTAATTCAGGCTTGTAATCAAGTGTTTAGAGGGCGTGTACATGGCGCAGAGTTATATTTGGCATCCGTCCACCAGCTCTATATGTTATGGATAGTTGATCTAAAAATAGTGAACCTAAATTTAACTTGTAAGAGCAGTAATGGGCTTTGTTGGTTTACTACAAATTGACATTAAAGCTGTATTGCTGAACTAGTGTGCTGTCTATCTGGCATAAATATACCCGGTTAATGACTATTCTTATTCCACAAGTTCTAAATTAGTTTGAAACTTAAACCAAGTATTCGTCGAAAGCTACTGCTTTTATCAAACATTCAAATCAACTGCCTAAACAATATTGCAATCGATAAGTTAGTTTCATCAGATGTTACCCACCTGCCATGAATACTGAGTAGACTATACTCAATAATGCCAGGCAATTATAATATGGCAAAGCGGAACAGATGCACTTATAATGGGGGTGATGGAGGCAGCCTTAAAAAGTTTAGTTAAGGTGATCATATAGTAGAATTTGGATCCAAAAATATAGTTGGTTTTTATAGTGTGTATATATTAATATGTGAGTAAATGGCCTACATGGTCTGAGCTGGAAATTTTTAGTTAATAAATATATATTAACAGGGATAGATTTCAATACTTTAAAATAGCTATGTATTAATAGATTGAAGTAGATGAAATCTGCTGGAACAAAAGTAAAATTTATATGGAATGCTTAATAGTTCCATTTACTTACTAGTATCCTCGTTATATATGCTGAAAGTAAATTTAAAGTTTAATATATAGGTTTTTCAAATTTAAATATGTATTCTTAAGCTTACTAAAGAATATTACTACTTATAAAAGTATCAGTAAGTTGAGCCAAATATAAAGTTCGATTGTTGATAGTTACATTTTACAATCGAAAGATTTATATGATGTCCAATTTAAAATACATGCACCATTTTAATCTTTCTATGCAAATGTTTTTTCTACTTAGATGCTAGTTTGTAGACTAGCAAGTTTTTATAGAGTACATAAATTTCCTACGATAAAAGGGGTTAAATATTGATGTTTATATTGTCAATTTTTAACTTTGATATTAAGCCAACACATTAAGGGAGTGTATATATTTTGTACCTATAGTATAAACAAACGAGCCTAAAATTGTATTGATGAGGATAAATTTAACATATGGGTCATGTTCATAGAAGACCTTAAACTTTATTATCTCATATAGTACTACTCGTATCGGAATTAATTGTCCAAGCTTTAAACTATTAGTTTTTAGACAAATAATTTGGATCCAAGAATCTGTTCAAAGAGTTGGCAGTAATTGCATTTCATATTCTTATTAACCTAATACTAGGCTAATTCACAATAACTATGGCCTTATTCTATGAATGTAAGATAATAGCATACTTTTATCAGTATAATGAAAGTCAGCCAGTTTAATTCCTAATTTAGAAATACAGGCGGGCTAATCTACCTGCCTTTATAAAAGACGCAATCAGTACACTATATTTTATAAGCTGATATAACCCTATACGAGGCATCCGTGCTAGAATCATCGGATCCAGTACATTACAAAATTCACCTAGTCTTATAATCATCAAGTGTAGTTTAATAAGCTATAGCATGGCACTGGCATAGTCTTTTTAAGCTGCTTATTTGTACCTATTTAGATATGGTTATAAAGATCAAAATATAATTAGCTTTTGTCACCTACTGCCATTCATATTAGTGAAGGATCTACTTACCTTTAGCTACTTTTTTTGTTTGATATGCCCCTCCAAGCAATCCAAGGCGGTCGTAATTTTTCCTAGACCGCTCAATTAGGCAGCACTACTATATTAAGATGGCAAAAACCTACGTTACTGTTCAAAATTACTTTACTGTAATGCGCATTATTAGTAATTAAATGTTATACAAGATTTGTAAGATTGGATCGCCTAATGTTGAACCGAAAACTTTCCAAGATTTCAATGCTGTTAGATAGCTTCCATAAAGGTAACTAACAAAATGGAAAGTGACACCTGTCGACTAACCCTAAATTTGTAGCTCAGCAAATAAACGTATCAGCCTTGCCTTTTGCAAAATATATGGTCTTACTAGATTATTTGGTTATCTACCTGTACAAAACTGGAAATTTATATCGGTGATACATCACAAGCTTATTTGTTTTTACCAACCACCAATGCCAAGTTTATTTCCAAATTTCACAAAAATTTCCCTTATTTGAGCCACTACATTTCATATCTCATCATTATTATCATGCGTATTAAAAGGGTATTGAGCTAGCTAGCCAGTCTGTAGGTTTTATCCTAATAAATAAATTTTATGGTGATAACCTGTTGCACCAACCGAGTTCTAAATGTCCATTTGTCGCTATATGCGTCGGATCCACTTGACTCCTACCAAAATATTGGGCCGAGCTCTGAAATTTTGATCGAGGGAAAGTTCGATAGAAGTAGTTGATAGGAAAGCATCGGGCTATTACTGAACTATAGCTTGCTCGAAAGTGAATTTTGGATTATTTATAAGCCAGAAATCTAGTGCTGTAAAAAGATTTTCGCTCATTTATCTTAATATTAACTGTTTCAAAAGTTTAAAAGTCCAAATTTTAAACCTTATTTTATCTCAAAAGTAGAGCTACTTCTCAGTTTGGTTATAGAGATGCACTTCCACCTTTTGAATGTGAGCTATATAGAAAAAAATCATCCATATTTCCCAATATACTTTACACTTCAATAAAGTAGGCTTTCCTATCACCTCAAACTTGACGGTGCATCCAGTTTCAATTATCTTTAAGCACATTCATTGACTCGAATACCTTCTAATATTGTTGGATTTTCTAATTGGAGCAATCGGATCGTATATGTGGAACAGAGGTGTAGTCATGTATGATATACACTGTTTCAAAAGTCTAAATACAAACTCAAATTTTGTAGAGGACTTCGTCAATACATCCGACAATTTTGGATACATCCTAGAATCTGCTTTGACCTACTTTATATCTTTTGTAATTGTGGTTGACTTTTAGGTCGTTGTTACCGTTAAGTTTAACCTATTTGGTGTTATACAATAAGTGTATATTTTGAAGGTCGTTATACTTTAGATTACTGGTTTACAGCTATTTGAACTATGAGGGCCAACCAATATTAGTCTAGTAAATGTCTACAAGAAAATAGGTTTATAATATATAAAATTTAGACATCGCTTTTTATTGCAATACAAAACTTGAGATCTATTTTATTGAGCCTACATGCAAGTTAAAAACCGAAAAAGTTAATACATGTCCAGCGGCGTGCGTTTCTTTATACGCTTCATCTTGCCGTCGTCGTAAAAGTAGAAATCCTTGAGTAGGAACTTCAATTCGGAGAAATACTCCAGTTCCAAAAAGTTGATTTGATACGGGTTCTCGCGTAGCTTCATGCAGTTGCGTTTGTACTTGGCTACAAGAACCTTCCACCTGTTTTTACACTTGTCCTTGGTCCTCTCGAACCCCCGAGCCTTTAACTCGTCAGTTATCTGAGTCCACAGCTCCTGGTTCTGCCGTATACTTTGAATCCCTTCTTGTTCTTGGTTAATATGTCGATAAAGGTGAGAGTTTCTTCGTGAGTCCAGTTTTCGGCCCTGCCTTTAGGGGGTAGCTTCTGGCTTACAACGTCGGGGATCTGCGAGTATAAAGTACCATTTTTAGTATTTATAACAGCCGATGGGTCGTTGTTTGTCCGGTAACTCAGGTAGTTGATTTTCAGATTGTTGAGGTGGATATTATGGGCCGATTGGAGCTGTACATTGATTGCGTCTAGTTGGGGGGTTTCGTAGTTCAGCACCGAGTGATAGTTGTAGGGTGGATTGTAGATGTTGTGCATGTTAGGAACGTCGATATTATGGACCAGCTCCGAATTCCTATCGCTGTAACTCATTAACGGGAGGTCCATAATAGGAGATTGAACCGTAAAGTTAGTAAACATTGGGTCCTTGGCCACTGTATCTATGATTTGATTGGTGTTGACAAAATTAGTATAGTTTGTAAACGAGATGGAGTTATGTGGGATTGGATTCATGGCGAAGGTTGGGTCGATTGACTGCATTATATAATTATCCTCACTGTTGTAGTTTAGAGCAGAGGATAGAGATGAGTAAGAGTTTGCACTCCTACTTAACAGCGCATGGGGTAGACTTATTGGCGGTAACAGTAGCGGTTGATTGAAAGCAGGAATTACCTCATAAGGAAATTCCCCCTTTAAAGGAACGGGTGATTGATATAGTGTATCGGCGGCCCCGACCCTCGAACAGCCGCTAGGGTAGCGTGATGGGGGCGGGGGCACTGGTAAGTCGTGAACCTCGCATTTCACCAAGTCGTTTAAATTTTGCGAGTCCGTCGAACCTTTGTTGATATTGACTTGGGAGTTCCAAGGCTGTTGGGGTGGTAAAGTTTGAGCAGACATGGACATAGATCGCTATTATTTAGTCGTCGTATCGATAAACTATATATAAATCTTTAAACTTGTGATCATAAATTTATTCGACAAATACTGTACTCTCGACAGTATTTATAATATGTGTCTACTCTGCCATTAATATTATATAGGGTTACAGTTAGTTTCTTGCGTCCCAAAACGATCATCAAATATGGGGTTCCGTCAGTACTTTCCACTTGAACTCTTGCTCCTGTGAAGGGGTACTTTAACTTTAATGCTGGATTGGGTAGCGCATAGGCATTCAAATTTAATTTATTTTGCATAAACTTTACAAATTATCTCACACTCATTATAAAAGCCGCATAGCTTTAGCTGAAATATTGGCTGTACATTAGTGTGTTATTAAGCTTTTCGCCTAAGGCAAACTGAGTTTTCATGATGAAGTTGAGCTTTTTCACCTTTTTTTGCAAAAATTACGGCTGTGACGTATCTATAGTTTGTAATAGTGAGGCCTAGAGTGTATTTTATATACATCAATAGAAAATAAATACTCATTATACCAAATATAACTAAATATCTTAGCGGTCTAAAACCTTTTAACGTTTGTCGTCAAAGGGGTTGTTTACATATAGCAATGTTTCCAAATACAGGTGGCTGGTATAAAGGTTTTACTTATAATGTCTTTTATAGAAAGAGCACCATTTTAATAGACTAATATCAAAGTCAGCCATTTTTGAGTTCTATAGTAGTCATTTAAATACTTCAAAACTTTTTCTGGATCAGGGTGAGGTATTGATTTCTCATTTTGAAAGATTCTACTACATAGGAAAATTGGAATAGCCAATGTACTATCGAAATGAGGATTTATTGATGATATACGTCTAGGTTTCAACTCACTACAAGTATATTATATAAAGTCAGTTTTCTTATATGTAGCTGGGAGCATCAGTAGCATATATCTCAAATACCTAGTATGAGTTTGAAGCTTTCGGCTGGGTATTTTGAATGTCTTTTTAGGAAGGATTGCCAAAAGAAGCAGTTATTGAAATTCTTAAAGAAAAGTCTAAATGGTAAAACAATCCTTAGCTCTAACAAACATCTGACTTACAGGCTGTATTTGGATATTTGTATGTGTAGAAGGAATATAGAACTCTAGATCTTTGTCAACCTATTTCAAAAAATTTACCACTACTCAGTTTTGCTAAACCGAGTAATATCTTCCAATTGCATTACTTGACCTACGTTTAGATTTTACAGTACCACTCTCTTAGAAGGTTTTCAGAGTTTTGCATTAACTTTTCCTTTTTGATGTTGATCAGGATGGCAAATAGAAAGTAATGCAAACCGCCCTTATTATATTGAGATGAAATAGAAGGCGTTCATATATAGTTTCTTAGTGAACCTATATATATTTCAAGTTATTCTTTAACATACTACCCGTATCAGAGTCTTGATAAATTTCTACTGTTAAACTTGCTAAATCTCGTCTAATTTTAACTACAGGGCATTTTGTTGCTTTTAGATACATTTTCTAGCTATATAGCTGCATAACGAACCAAAATATCTAATCACCGAATCTTGCAACTATTATTCTGTCCAATATTATTTTAGAATTTTTCCAACTGAGCATGTAAAATATATCAAAGTAATTCTGAATAAAATAGCATATCCAGAGCTTTCCCAACATGCAGTACCTATATTTATGTAGATTTTTATATGCGGTTATGGTATACAGTCAATTTAATTTAATTTTTCCTTTTATACAGCTTGTCTATTTGCTTGACACTTGATAAATATGGAAACTAGGCGTTGTATTGACTAAAAGCTCTACATATTATTAAGTTACGAAATAAGGCAATATGCTTTAAAAATGAAAATAAATGTATACTCCAATATTTAATACTAGAGTAGTATCTATTACAGCCGTTTTCACTTTGACTTTTCACATATAGGCTATATTTACTCTGTTCAGAATATGTAGGGGAGACTTTACAAGTTCAATTGTAAATCTCATTCCATCAATTCGAAATATACTAGTAAAATTGAAATATATCAAGGCATAAAATTTCGATATTTGCAAACAAGCTGTATTGCAAGCCCAATACCAATATAATTGGATTCAGCCATAAAACTCCCGCTCCAGCTCTACCTTAGCAGATATTCCATCAAAGACGTGGAAAGAGAAGAGGCGCCGTCAATGGCAAACTGATTAAGGACGGAGGGATGGTACCCGATCCCAATGGGACTAATTAGGTTCTTGGGAAATTTGAAATTCAGAATTTGCTTTACTTGATACTTCGTTCATAATTAGTATGCTGTAATGCACAGGGTTCTATAAAGAACCATTATAAAATCAGATATATATGTAGCTACTGATTATAAATCTATTAAGTTTATGAAAATATGGCAGAAATTAAAAATATTGTGTGCTTCACGGCTTATAATTAGTTGAATACTTTGAAAAGCTTTATAGGTTTTTATAAAAGCTATACGCACTATACCCAATTAATTCTGAACACAGCTGCAGTAAAGAATAGATTCCCATTTCAAGTAATACCTCCTACTACCCATCTTTCCTTCCTCTAGATGCACTCTAAAGTACCGTTGTACAATCTATATGGCAAAATTAATGGTTCTAGATGCTCATTTCAACGTAAAAGCTGACAAGACCATGCAAAGCCATAAATGACACTGATAGGTGATGAAAAATATTGATGTTAGGATGTTAGGGTCCTATAAGTAGTCCGAGACATGTTGATTAATATACTGATATATCCTAATAAAGATGACTATGTCCTTAGTTAGATTTTGATTCAATTTTTAATAAGATGGTGATGTTTAATAAAAGCCCCCGATGCTTTACCAAGGACAACTCATTTCTCAAAGAGTTCTATATACTAGCCTTTATATCTTCAAAATATTAGTTTTTGATAACTGTTCAAAATTAGCTATTTCATCTGAATGCTGTTGGGAATTTACCATAACTGATGGTGAAAACTGAAAAAAACACACTACTGCTAATGCTTCAAATTAGTTGAATAAGGCATCAACAGTTTTGTAAATAACCCTGACTGGACTATTAAAAAAGCATTGGGGTAATTTGATGTTATTAAATTTCATCTAGCTACAACCACCAACTTCCAGTATCGTATTTATTATGTTTGGTATCAAATAGGGGTAACCATAGTTGGACTTTTAAGCTTCATAGGATTCTAAACTAGGTAGCAGGTGTAGGGCTCCACATCAGTACCAGAAGTTTTATCAACTACTCCATTTTTTTAATGTGCGGTTTCGAGAGCACTTGTAAATTTTAGTAAAGCATTTGGCTGGTAGGCTTTCAGGGACTTGCAAAAAATCAAGGCTTGCTCGTACTTTGAGAAACTATCAGTCTATGGGCAATAGCATGATGAATATGATGAAATTAGCAAAACGTGTAGCAAGCGTCAAAAATATACATGAACGAAGGTGGCAAAGTTCTAAAGTGATGAACTTCACTTACTATTATCGATCTTGATACCCTTTGACACTATCTAGCATAGCTACGAGCATATCAGTGGATTTTGAGTATGTTTCAGACCGATATAGCACTTTCCAGAGGTAGGTAGGCTTCAATTCCAATTTGTATCTACTAAATTGCAATACATATTGGCCATACTTTATAACATATTCGGCCGGATAAGTACTTTTGTATTAGCGATTTAACTGTTGCTTGTATCTCTTTAGCTTAGATGCATAGGCAGTTGGTGAGTAAACAATTCTTGACACGTACTCATTAGTATGCCTTTCAGATAACAATGGAAGCTATTGGAATAGATGATCAAGCTAATAAACTAGAATGATTATCTTCAACCCTGTGGGCGTCACCTGCTTTCCTAATAAGTCCTATAAAATGCCAATAGCTTAAATTATTTTGTTTCACGACCACAGGATTTAGAACTAGAGAGCTAGAGGTGCATTTCTAAAAAACATGAAAAGTATAAATGAAAACAGTATAGTTCCATCTGCAGTCTCATAAATCAGCATGAGCTGTTTATAGTATGCCCCGTTGTATAGTATAGTTGCAAGGCTGTTGTTGATCGGTGTTCGGCCAACGCCTGTCACCGAACTAAAGTTTGAAAGGTTTCAAGCTCTTTCATCAAGCCCTCATTTCACACTAATAAAGCAGCTATATCCTATTTTGAGAAAAATAATATATATGCAAACATAAATGGCACATTATTTTTATTAGTATTTCTTAAAATAGCTATAGACATTTATGAGCCAAGGCTAGTCCCCAAACCGAATAGTGATCCTTGATACTCCAAAAATATTTGTTATTCGACACGGCAGTGTTAGCTGGGGAAAGTTTTCTCAACTCAGTTGGGTAGTCATTATCACTTACACTCTCAAAGTGGATTTCTCCATCTCGCCTATTGATCAAAATTTTGTTCTTGTGGTGCTTGAAACCTAACAGTGGTGGTCCTAAGTGGGGTATGACATCGTCGGCGTTGACAACTCGAACCAGAGTGAACTCCTTTTGATTGATGTAGTTAGCTAAAGCTTTATTACCAAATCTGAACCCGCCATAGGTATAAACCTTCAATCTCCCTTGATCTATACCTACTTCGTCAGCCAAGTGTAAAGCTGCCAATACCGTCAGTGAAGATCCCATACTGTACCCCGTCAACACAACTTGATAGTCGGGATAAATTTCGTTAGCCAGCATCTCTACCACTTGATTGTAGCTAGCTTTGAGTGCGTTGGAACATTGCCATATACCGTTGTGAACCCTAACTTCTGTACCGCAATTTAGCTTGACCTTGGTAAGGGTATACAGTGTGCAATAGTATAGGTTGGTAAAGTTGCAGCAACACCTGAAGACCACTACAATCTCCCTTCTAAAGTGATCTACATAGATGTAGTATCGAGTTTGCGTCTTATTGTCTCTAAATGATGAGAACAATTCAACACTTGAACCGTCGTCGAGCTTGGGCTGGGACTTTAGTAAAAGTTTGGCATACTTACAGCCCCAGTTCGTTATGTGTTTGGAACTACATCGAGATATGCCGGCATACAGCGCTAGTCTTTTTGCCTCTTCTATCGTGCCCATCTTAGTCATTGAATTTAAACTTATAGAGTAAGTGCAGTCGAATTTTGTCGTTGTAATTTTTGACTTGCCTATAGGGAACCATCATTATATATATATATCGATATCGATTATTTTTCATAGATACTATTTTCGAATCATTCTTAATCAAGCCAAGCTCAACTCTTATGGAATTTTTTGTGGAGGCTGGGCAAAAAATCTCGTTGGTTCTATTATCGAGGATAAATTGAACTTTACAATGCTGTACTTTTCAAGAGCGTTGAAAGTCTTGGAAACTAACGTATACGCACAAATATGCTTGGCTTGCCTATTAGATCTGTCTTTTACATCTATCAAGTCCCTTCTTTAATTTATTCCAATCTCTTAAAGTCTTGGTAGAACTCTAAAGCGGTGGGTCTCAGCCTTGTAGGTACGGCGCGAAATAATGTAATAAAGCTCATTAAAAGATACCAAAAGGTCAAAATATATTGTGCAAACCTAAATCTAAACTCAAATTCAAAGCCGCTGGCCTAAATCGGAATGGATTACCTTTGAGATATGATGATGATTCCAAATAAAGTGTGTTGTAGTCAAATATTCGAATTAAACTATAGTACAGTTATTTTGAAATGTAGGGTGCTAAAAAGACTTTCAATTTAGTGGCCTTCACGCTGAGTGACAGCCAATTATATATAGACTATCGATATTCTTTAATACACTTCATCAAAAATAGATACGCAACACTTATAAGATTGTAAACTACCGAGATAGCTTGAAAAGTAGAGTTTATATCCAGCAATTTCAAAACACAGGGATATAGATATCAACTAACTAAAAAACCTACCATAAAAAGAAACTAATATTTATTAATCGGCCGGCTGCCCATTGGTATAGTACCTCCTAATGAACCGTTGACTGACCAAAGCTGGCGCATGGTATAACATAAGCTGCTTGAACTTTTCGGGAGATCTACACATGTCAAGGTACCTTAAGTTTGGAAACATTACCTGCCCTTCATCCTTAAAAGTAAGCTCCAAGTCGGAAGCTTGATCTTGAAACTCAATGCTAAGGCTTTTCAACTGCTTCAATTTGGAAAGGAAATGGACAAATGGATTGGTAACATCAATCGAATACATCAACTCGAAGTGATAGAGTTGTAAGTTGTGTTCAAAGTTAAATACCCTTGTTGAAAATCTTCCCCATATAACTATACTAGTCAAGTTGATTAAATATTTAAATATCGCTGGTAGGGCAAGCACTTGCATCGTTAGTTTCATCAAGTCGAACGTCAAGATTAACTAAAGTTAAAAACCCGGAAAGATAGGACGGTGTAACTAAATTTGGAAGGCTAGTGACCAGATGAGTGAGGTTTGGCCAGATTCCTTCAAGGAATAGTGGAGTATACGTATTCTTTAAGCATTCATATTTCTTGATACTCGGCCAGTATTTAACATTGGTAAAAAGTTGGTTGATATTGGGGGGATACTCATCAATAATATCACAGTGAAAGTTGATGACTTTGTTGAAGATGGGAATTTGACTTAAATCGCCAGAGAACTGGTCAGATGAGAGGTACAAGGTCCTAAGATTGGGGAAGGCCAGGTTTATGTCAGCTATAGTATTGGCCTTAATATTTTCCCAATCAAATTTAAGGTAGGTTAAGGATGGATTGTATATACCTTGAAAGCTAAAGTGACTTTGATAGACGTTGACGATGGAGAAACTCTTGGCCTTTTGTAAAGCTTGGAGGCAAAAGTTGTAATTTTTCAACCCTTTGACATATATATCTACCTCGTACTGATCCAACCTTTTATAAACTTGAAAATCGGCGTCGGTTAGGTTGTCAAAATGGCTGTCATCATTTACAAATTCGTAGTAACTTTTGGCGTGTTTGAAATGACCCAAATGGAAGGTTGAACAGCTAGATACAAAATTTGCCTTTCTTATAAAACTATTGTACTTCTCGATCATCTGTTGTGGCTTACATATTCCATCCTCACTATGCTTACATTTAGCAGACCAATCCTTCAACTTATCAGCAACTATATCTCTAAAGATAATTTGAAAAGCGACTTGACGAAGGTACTTGTTGAGTAAACTCACTGTGAATTGGGCATTACGATCTAAATCTACTACTATACTCTCGTGAAGTTCAAAGGGTAGGCTTGAGAAGTTGACCATAGCTGCTAGAGAATTCTATTGAAGGGGAAGTTGTTGAGGTTGGCTTTGTTGGTATTTATACTCATTTTATATTCTTTGGTTCAGCAACTTGATCATAGTACTGGTGTGTAATTTCAAATTTATCCCGCAACTATTTTTTAGGCTCGAGGAACCAATCATATGTGCTACCAACTTCCTATATGAAAAGTCCAAAGTAAAGGGTTAGTTCTAGGCTAGATTACGATGTACAAGTAGTTAGTAGTCCAAGCTATTCAGCTATATAGGCCAACCTCACTTGTATCGTCGCTAAACTTTGTGGTGGATATTTCTCAGCTCTTGAGTGTTCTTTTATATTCCTGATGGCTTGTCTCCATTTTTCACTAGTTTTCTTTATCAATAAATCACTATGTAAAACTATAAGAAACATATCCTGTATTTATAGATATATATAGCAAAGAATAATCAATTTTTTTTAAATTTGCTTAAAAGTAAATCAAATAGGAATATATACAGTACAAGAATGTCTAAAGAATTATCGGATTGTTTATAAGAGAGCTTGACTACAATTAGATCTGCTTCTACTTTCATCTCAGTTTAGATATGTTGAATATAAACATATGTTTAGAAATTCTATTGAAGGTAGGTTTATTCTAACTATTAGTGTATACAACTGGTAACTAAAAGTAGTTTAATATAGAGACTTGGAAATTCGAAAAGCATGCATACGAAGCCTAATCTTTAAATACTAGACTAGTAATCTATATAAAATATATACATCTTACATAAAACCATTGAAATGTAGATATCAATAACAGTTTATTGGGCATATATACAATCAATATATCCATATTGCATCTATTTGAGCAAGCTAAGAGTGCTATGAAGCTGGCATTATCAGAGTAATTAAACTAAAATTGAACTTGAACTTTTGCTAGTCCTTACCTAGTAATACAAATTGATTTATTAGTAGCAGTGCTAATTTACCTTTAGATAGGTTAGCTAAATCTTACATCCAAATAGGCTATCTTGTTGAAATTTAAAAGCTTGCAACTCACACCTTATATTATACTTTTCCTTTCACCATCCACATTTAACTTTTATACCAAAGTTAACAGAACTAAAAATTGTGAACTATTGATGCATTGCTTGTAAAAAGTTTAGTAAGGGGAGTGTTAGTTTTACTTAAATTATTTCATATCAAAGTAGCTCTTGAAATAAGTTAGTAGATAAACATCCAGCCGTGTCGCAGTATATTGCTAAAGCTACTCTTATGGAAATAGATGTATCTATCATTTTAAGTGCAAAAGAAAAGAAAATAGTAGGACCATACTGAGTATAATGCTAAAACCTTCATTAGAAATCTTAATATATAAGCACTAAAGAATATAAAAACATATTTAAATTTGTATAATCTTCAAATAAATACTAACTACCACCAAAAGGCCTAAGCTATCGTTTCGTTCCAAACTATTTGTATAACATCATAGGCACTTTTTCAGGTGAAATTGGAATGAAAATGAAGTTGCCATAAAATTGATCATTGGTGACGCTTTTATTATTATTTCAAAGCTTTAATATTGGTATTGAGGAAAATCGATTTTAAAGACTGTAACAATGAAAAGGTATATCCAACTTCAAATTTAGCTGAGTTTTAAAAAAATGATATATAAGAATAGCTACACCTTTATAGAGTCCATTATTTACCAAGGTTGATATCGGCTAAAGCTGTAGTTCAGGTTTCATTATCCAGTTCCAATTATCTATGAAGGTGAGGTGTAGCTTTGTTGGCTTTTGAATGGGCTTGAAACCTTGCTCTACAAACTTTCATCATACTTTCTAACCAATAGTATTCAAGTTTTGAACTTTGAAAAGGAAAACGTAGTTTTCAGATCAACTGTTTGCTCAAGCACTGATGAAATAGAATAGAAAAATGATGAAAGGAACTCAACACTTTCCACCAAAACACTTTTCGACTTCAAGATGATCAACTTCAAAGATCTCCCACTCGAACTCCAGGAACTAGTAGTAATGGAAATGAATCGCGAAACTCAATTTACGGTAAGCTTACTCAACAAGCACCTTCGACATATCGCATTCAAAAACATCTTTCAAGATATAGTCTTCGATAACTTGGATGATTGGTCCAAGCGATGTAACCATGGCAATGGAAGAGTCTGCATTCCACATCAAATAGTCGAAAGGTATAACAAGTTCATAAAGAAGGCCCGCTTCGTATCCCAATGCTCCAACTTCCACATTGGTCACTTCAAGAATCTGAAGGAATATCACGAATCTATAGATAGGCACGACCACTTTGACCGGTTAACTGAGGAAGATCTAGAAGGCTACCAGAAACTAGAGCACTACTCCGTTGAGATATGGTATGGAGAAGCTAACAACTTTGAGGTTATCCAACAGACATTGAACACGCTAAAGAGCTGCTCTATCAAGGAACACGACACTTTTAGGCTCTTCAGCTTCCAAGGTATCTATAACTCAGCACTGACGTTTCTCAATTTCAAATGGGAATGTGTAAGGGCAGCTACTCTGATCAACATAAATGAAGCCTTCCCCAACCTTAAGACTCTGAACTTGGTAACCAGCCTACTTTTGGACGATATCAACTTGTTTCCTACCTTCAATAACGTTACTGAATTGAGCTTCCATAGCAAGTACAACTGTCCTGAGAACGTCATCAAGCTGTTTAACAGTACTAAATACTGGCCGAAGGTCGAAAGGTACGAGTGCTTTAAAGCTGCCGAACAAACGTTTCAGTTCGAAGGGGAATGGCCTAAGCTTACCTACTTAGGCTCCAGCCTCCCCCAATTAATTACATCACATAAGCTTTCGGGATTTATCAATTTAGCTAATCTTGACGCTTTCCTCAATGAAGACCAGAGCGCCAGCACTTCAGTACCAATTATATTTCAAACTTTAGTTCATCTAACCAGTCTAACTTTACGGGGAAATTTTTCTACCAAAGTGTTCAATTTCGACCACAACTTGGAACTACTTAACTTGGAGTTGAAGTGTTGTACCGATGTCGGCAATTCATTTGTAAACTTCCTTTCCAGGTTAACAAAGCTACAGCATTTCTTAATCGAATTTGTGCCTGGCATCTTGGACGCCGAACTTACTTTTAAAGCTGAAGGACCTGTTAAGTTCCCAAGTTTAAAGCATCTCTCTATAATCCAAGGACCTGACAAGTTTAAAATGTTGATGCTCTATCATTCCCCAAATATAATTAGCCACAATGATCAAAATATTGACTGATGGGTAGGTCGCTCATTGGACACGAGCACTTTAAAATTGAGATGGTACTTTTGCTATAATCTATCGACGCTAAATTTGATAAGATTTCTTTTGTGTTTCATATTTTTAAGATATTGAGATATATAACACTTTGTTTTATAAGTTTGGATATTTATTCTTACTACTTTACAGACATTTTGGAACTGACCCATTTATCAATATAATACAGGTTTATTTTATATCAATACAACTAGCAATTTAGTCTATTCATAATACGCTTACCTACTTTGAATGAAAGGGTGGTAGAACTGATGCCATCAAGTAATAGATCTCCAAAATCGAACTTGGACTTCAACTAGTAGTTATTCAGTAAGACAAATCGATTAAATAGTAGAGGCGTTTATTCAGCCTAAGGTAAAGTAATCAAATCCTATTTAAGACTAGATAAGTTTCCCAGTTGAAATTTATAATCTTATACCTCCATTCTTACCCTTGCCTTTCACTTCTGGATTGAAGTTATAAGGAGATGTTCCATTTATTAAATTAAACATTGAGATTCTGATGGTTTAGAGCTTAGAAAAGTTGTTTAAAATCGTTATTGGCTTCAATTAAGGCTGGTCGGCTTGCATCAAAGTCGCAATTGATGTAAGCTAATAGGTAGGTGGCTGTTAATACTTTTGTGCTTTGTTAAGATTTCTCGTATGAAAATAGTTGTATCTACTACAGTAGATAGAAAAGAAAGTAAAACTTATTTTAAAGCAGACCTCAACAATAAAAGCTTTATTAGATATCTAAAAAATATAGCTGTTATTAGTGATCTATAAGAAGCATATAAAAGCTTACCTAGCTTTGCACTATCCTCTCTAAATAAATACTAAAACTTTTCACCAAATTTAAGCAATTGTCTTAAATCAAATTATCTAAATAACATCAAAGGCATTTCATTTGAATTTGATATAAAAATTGAAGTCTTCACAAATTAATTAACGGCAATATCTTCATTTTGTATTTAAATGCTTTAATGTTAACACCAAGGAAAATCGACACAAAAGATTGAAACTTTCAAAAGATGCCGCAACCCAATATTTTACTACTATCACTAAAAACTCTATTTGAAAAAGATAGTAATAAATGCAATTTCAAATTTGGTCATAAATTCAATAATAAATTAAATCCAAATGTAATAAGAGCCAAAATTTACCTTTATTAACTCTATCTTTTGTGAAAGTTGATATGTATCAAAATTGGAGTTCAAATTTCATCCTTCGATCTTAATTCTTACACAGGGTAAGTTCAAGCTAAATCAATGTTGGAAAGAACTTGGATTCCATATTTCTTGGTTGTAAATTTGAGTAAAAGGTTGATCCCAAATTCTAGAAAACAATATTGGCATCCAATTTGGACTATAGGATTTCCCAACTTCAAATGAAACTAAATCAGTGGTTCTCCAACAACTATTACGTGACCAGCTTCATTTACAAGGTTTTTCTTTGTAAAGTATATTTTGACCCTATAAAAAGAATCATGAGAAACACTGAGCAAAATGAAACTCCCGATAATGGAATAAAGTATAAATGCCCACAAAAAGTTGAGGTTTTATACAAAAAACTTTCAACGTTGACATGGCCAACTTTTCAAATCTGCCACTTGAACTCCAAGAACTAGTACTGATAGACCTGGATCGCGATGCCCAATTTATGTTGAGTTTAGTCAATCAACACCTGCGACAGGTCGCCTTCAAGGTCATCTTCCGGGATATAGTCTATGATAACTTGGAAAGCTGGTCTAAAGACTGTAAATGTAGTCAAGGCGGAATTTGTAAGCCACGCCAGACAATCGAAAAATATAACAAGCTTATAAGGAAAGCTCGCTTCGTATCGCAATGTTCCAACTTCCACATAGGCCACTTCAAGCATCTCAAAGTCTATCACGAGTTCATATCTGAGCATGATCATTTCACTAGGCTAACTGAAGAGGATCTGCAAGGCTACCAGAATTTAGACGACTACTCGGTTGAGCTATGGTACGGAGAGCTAAATAACTTTGAGCATATTGAACGAACTTTAAATACCTTAAAGAGTTGCACCATTAAAGAGTATAAGAACTATGGCTTCTTCAATTTCCAAGGCACCTACAACTTGGCTCTAACCTCTTTGAAGTTTGAATGGGAACCTATAGAGGCGATGGCTTTGATCGATATTAGCATCGCCTTTCCGAACCTTAGGATGCTACACCTGATGACCAATACATTTGAAGACGATATCGACCAATTTCCTACTTTCCACAACGTAATCGAACTCAATTGTAATTGCAAAGACCGATATCCCGAGAATGTTATCAAACTGTTCAATGATACTAGATGCTGGCCCAAAGTCGAAAGGTTGGAGTGCTTTCGAGCCACCAAAGAGACATTTATGTTCGAAGGAATGTGGTCCAAGCTTAGGCAGCTAGATTCCAGTCTTCCTAAGCTAATTACACCTTATCAGCTTTCCGGATTTACTAACTTAGTTTATCTCGATATCTGGCTCAACGAAAGGCAGAGTGCCAGCACTTCGATACCAGTCTTATTCCAAGTTCTAATCCACTTGACCAATCTAACAATACGAGGAAGGTTTTCAACTAAGGTGTTCGACTTTGATCACGGTTTACAGCTACAGAACTTGGAGTTAATGCGTTGTACCGATATCAGCAACTCATTTGTACATTTCATTTCAAAACTGACCGAGTTGCAAAATTTTCGTATCGACTTTACACCTGACGTTTCAGACTATGAGCTTCCTTTTGAGGATGAAGGATCTATAACATTTCCAAATTTAACGCGCCTTTCGATATGCCAAGGACCTGATACTTTTGAACGGTTGATTTTGTACAACTCCCCAGTTCTAATCTGGTATAACAACCAAAAGGTAGAAAATGAGTAAATCACACGCTGAATGTTGACTTCAAGGCTAGTTTTAGTACTGAATCATGTACTTGGAACTGGGATGCTATGCTTGCTACAGCTTATAGATGAAAGCTTTACTAAAAATCTATATGGTTCAACTTTGTATCAATTCTTGTGCTTTGTATTGTAAGTCAAATAGTTAATTTACCGATATATTTCATTAGAAGTTTAGTTTACATCGATATACCCAATCCATTTATCAAATTAGAATAGAATTTCGATTGTTCTCGCTAGTTAGGTTGTATAGTTTTAAAAGTTACTAAGTTACTTTGGAGTCATATAAGGTTGGTAGGTTGAGTATATGGTCCTCTTTGAAATATGTGTAGCTGATTCAATTGTATTTTGGAAATTTTGCCTACTTGGTATACTCCTGCACCTTAATCTTAGCTCTAACTTTTGTAAGGAGATTGAAAGTAGGTACTCGAATTGTCGAATTCAGCAATGTTACTTAGTAAACAAACATTGTACAATTGATTAAAGTCACCATCGGTTCTAGTTAGAGTTGGTTAGGTAATGCCAGTGCAGGAGGTCGAAAAGTACAACAGATTTATAAAAAAGGCACGCTTCGTTGATAATTTCGCCAATTTTCATATAGGCCGCTTCAAATATACAAAAACCTACGAGGAAAGCATTAAAGAAATAAGCCACTTTGCTGGCGTAACGGAGGGGGATGTGGGAGGTTATACTAAATTAGAACACTATTCGGTTCGTATATGGAATAGATAGCTCAGCGACTTTAGAACTTTTATGGGTACCTTAGATAGAATCAAGAGCTTTCATCTTATATGTAATTTTGAAATGTATTTTAGTTTTGCAGCGATTTCCAATCGAACTCCAAGAATTAATATTGAAAGATTTATATCATTGTACTCTATTTAAGTAAAATTTACTCAATAAGCAACTCCAACAAGCCATCTTCAATGCTATCCAAAAGCATAGTTTTGGAAAGACTAGAGGAATGAACATGTAGATCGTAAGTGATAATTGAAAAGTACAGCAAGCTTATCAAGAGTGCATGCTACATATCTAGCTGCATCACCTTCCATATAAGTCACTTTAAACATACGAAGACTTACCACAAATATATACAAAACGGACTACTTTAATGATCTAGCTGAAAAGGATCTGAAAAAGCATGAGAGACTAGAACACTGCTCAGTCTGTATAAAAAATGGAGCTTTAGATAGCGTCGAATTGATTGAGCGAGCTCTCCACACGCTTAAAGGCTTTTCCGTTGAGTGTAATAAAGATATACCATACTTGAGCTTCGAAAGCATCCATAATTTGGCACTAACGTACCTTGAGTTTTAACGGAGGAATATAGTGATATACACTTTGATCAAGATAAGTGTTATATTTCTTAACTTTAAAGCGGTCTACCTGGTAGATGGTGAGTTCAAAGATAACCCCGACCAAATTCCTACCTTCAATAATAGTATTGCCTTTTACTGCTTATCTGAATAAAGCTATTCCAAGAATACCACTAAGTTATTTATTAGTGTCATATACTCGCTAAAGATTAAGAAATACGAATGTCTCAAGAATGCAAATAAGTCCTTACTACTTAAAGGAATATACCCAACCCTTGCTCACTTAACCACCAACTTTCCAGTTTCAGCTACATTGACACATTTTTATAGATTTGTCATTTAGCCTACCTCGATATTCAGATTAATGAAAAGTATCATATTATAAGTTCGATGCTGATTATATTTGAAGCCCTACTCAACTTGAGCAATTTAATCACCCAGAAGTTCTCAACTAGTCTGTTCGACTTTAAACATAACTTACAGCCTCAACACTTTAAGTTGATGTTATGTGTCGATGTTACCGATAGCTTCACCCACTTTCTTTCGAAGCTGTTGAAACTGCGAAGTCTCTATATCAAATTTAAAGGCAAAGTATCTGACAAAGAGCTCATCATAAGCAATAAAGGGTCTGCACTGCTTCCAAGTTTAAGCTACTTTACTATGGTTAAAGAGTCAACCAAATTTAAACGATTGATATGATAACACTCTCTATCTTCAATTGAGTGTAAGAACAAGAAATATGAAGATGATTGATAGTTTTTCAGATACAAATGTCTTAATACTGAAAGAATGTATGAACTAGACTATGTCGTTAGGCAAAGTATCTTATAGATTTGAATATCTGCTAATCGATATATATTTTATTAAAACTTTATAAGTTAAATATGTTTAATCGATTACTAATATTCAAACTTTATCATAAATTCTTTATTATTCTTGCGTCATATGGCGTCTATTTAGATAGGAACATATATTTGTATATTGTCGAAAGTATGGTGAATAAGTGGGCTAAATCCATTTGAAGTTAATATATCAAAGGGCTGATCTTCTAAACCCTAACCTAATATTAAAATCGCTTGAAAATACTACACTAACTGTGCTATCAACTATTTTATAAACCTTAATAAGCTTACTGTGTATTATATACCTTCTGTGCAAAGCTACTTATATCTGCCGTAGTGAATCTAGTCAACTCAACTCATAATGCTTGGCCTATTATAGAGCTGCGTCATAATTGAAAATTTTCAGCTATAAAACCTTTTCTTCAAAAGTAGGCTTGAATGCGAACCAGAAATTTGACTCACCTCTTCCGACTTGGCTACAACACCAAAGCTAACCTATTCAAGATAACCCAAAGCAGCCCCACGGTATACAAACGGTACAAGACGGCATCGGCCAAAGAAAGAGATTCGGTAAAATCAATCCCAACTAGTAAACCTCTACCCATTCTATTCTCCAACAAAAAGGTACCAATGGTGAATAACAAAGTCCAACTTTTAGACAACGAAGCTTTGCTTTGTGCGTTACTATTGGACATCAACCAATTTATATTCGATAGGACTGGTCTGCGCTTAACTTTGCGTTTTGCAGGTGGCTGGGATCCGTGACAAGGTAGTTTTTTAATTTGTATTTTAAATATTAAGCATCTATCAAGCTGTTGGGTTTCCAATCCGACGATATCGATGTAGCCATCGATATTATGACAGGAACTGAGTTTGTAGATCATTTACTCGAGTACCAGAGAAGGAATCCAAAACGTTTCGAAGTTACTGGAGTAGGAAGGATAGCTATCAACCCCGACAAATCTAAACACTTGGAGACTTGTACCACCATCCTGTTCAATTTGAGTATCGACTTTGTCAATTTGAGATCAGAGACTTACGCTGAAGACTCAAGAATCCCCGACGTGACTTTTGGTACCGCAGAGTCGGATGCTCTGAGAAGAGATGCTACCATCAATGCCTTATTCTACAACTTGCATACGGGCCAAGTCGAAGACTTTACAAAGAGGGTAAGTATTTTTAAGTGATCCATATATCTAAACTTTTGATATGTTAAAAGGGGTTGGAAGATTTGAATTTGGGCATTATTCGTACTCCTCTACCACCTAGAGAAACCTTTTTGGACGACCCATTGCGAATTTTAAGACTTGTTAGATTTGCCAACAGATTCAACTTTCGAATTGAGGATGAAGCTTTGAAAGCCATGAGAGATAAGGATATTAAGGTACTGGTAGCTTATTTAACCTATTTTGTTAAAACCATGCTTTTAGGATGCACTTGGTAAGAAAATTAGTAGGGAAAGAGTAGGCCAAGAGTTACTTAAGATCATCAAAGGTACATATAGTATAATGTCTCTTACTAATATTGGATGTATATTTACTAGCTAATCAACAGCTCGTCGCCTTCCAACTCATCTACAACATTGGTATATACAAGGATATATTCTACCCCAACCCATCCTTCCCCCAAGATATTCACCTACTATCTCCCGAAATTGGCATCAACTCAGCCCAGATCATGAACCAATTTTTCACCGGTACGTATCCCAAAGTAACCAACCTCCTCATGCGATTAGTCAATTTGGGGCTGGATACCAGCGCACATGCCAACGGCATGTTGATGTTAGCTAGCTTCTTGGCTCCGTTCCAGAATGTCGAGTACACCGAGAAGAAGTTTAAAAATACCCACGCCCTCGTCTACCTTTGTAGAGAGATCTGTAAGGTAACTATGAACAGTTGTTACCAATGCTAATCTAAGTTGACTTAGCTCCCTCATACTTACTCTTCGTTCATGAAAGAAACCTTTGATATAGCAAAATACATTGATGCCCTCATCTCTGGTGGAGAAGCTAATTGGGGTCGAGGTGAGGTAGGCAAACTTATGTATGGGGCCAACACCAAGTTTTACCCGGCTTTGATCCTTTGGTTGAATCAACACCTTATCCGAAATGGAGGTATCAACAACAATACAGTTGATTTAGGTATGCTCTTTATTTCGCCTTGTTTATATTTTATATTGTTTTACTAAAGACACGGCTACTTACCATTCTTTAGATATCCTTGACAAAGCTACGACATCCCTATCCAATTTAATCAATCGTATTGAGGAACTGGAGCTTAAAGATATTCACCTCCTACCACACATCCTAACCGTAACTTTTGTTATACTGTATAGACATCTAATTTTACTATTATTAATTTAGGGTAAGGATATTAGTGACGCTTTGAAGCTCAAACCTAGCCCTCTGACTGGTATACTTAAATCCAAAGTCCTGATGTGGCAGCTCGAGAACCCTAGTGGGGACAAATCTATGGCGCTCGAATGGCTAACCGTTACTTATGGATCGAAGGAGAAGTTAGAACTGTTGGGAAAGGAAAATGCAAAAGTACAGCGTCGATAACCATCTAGTATTTTTCTATGATGTAGGGTAGCTGCTTCCAGGTTACCAGTTCTGGCTTTAGTTTGCTTTTACTTTATAGACCAACGAAGTTAGATCTCTTTTAATAAAATTTATAATATATTTCTGTGGTGGATTAATAGGTATCGTTTCGTGGATGGATTTGATGATATCTTTACATTTAAACCTTCAACTGATTGTCTTCTATGTTTAAAAATAAGAAACTGTAACCACTTTGATCTCGAGGATCGAACGAAGCTATTATATGATATATTATAATGAACTTGGTATAGCTTAAAATAACTTTCTGAGAAACCCTTCACATATTTTAGATAGCTCTAAGCATTGTGAATAAATATAAGTCTGGAACTTTTGTATATTAGATAGCCTAGCCTGAAATTCGTATTCGTTGAAAGGTATGGAAACTTAATATACATAGGAACTTGAGCCATCTACATTAAAAACTTCCTTTGTAACAGGTAACTGAGACATAGCCTGCATAATCATTACATATAAGTACTTTAGATTTATATATTCTTATAACTACAGTAATATTTATGACGTATATTATTTGAAATTTGCCAGATATTTTTATATCGAATTGGTTGATTTTATTTTCAAGAATGCAATGTTGATCGGAATCTATCACCTAAAAAGTTTTGTAATCATTTCAACTGACAATCACTTCAATCAAGATATAAACTTTTGTCAGCCTATTACTGTAATATTAATATGCAAGTATCAGAAATAGCTGTATATAAATAGAACATATCCAAATGAAGTAGCCTATATTAAAAAAATGAAGTTTGCAAACCTACTAGTACTTTCCTATATATCGCTGGACAGTATCCATTGTCAAGATAAACTTAATGACAAATCCAAGGGCAACGTACTAAACGACCATAAGTTCAAGGGCAAGTTGATCATGCCTGAATTGAGTAAAATCAAAAAGAATGCCTTCTACGCCGCAACCGTTTTATGTACCGACGAGCAGCTAGCAAAGTGGGATTGTAAAGCTTGCAAGGAGGCCGATTTCAACCAGACGCGATTCATCATCAGCTTTGAAGATGACAAGAAGCTTATTAGAGCCACCTTAGCCATAAACGACGCACTTAAGAAGATCATAGTATCCTACTGAGGATCGGTTAACTTTAAAAACATCCTCGCCCATATCAACCTACTAACTTCCCCATACACTGGCTACATCACTGAAGGAAAGGCACGCATCCACAACGGCTTCAGAGACTATGCAGCTGAACTCAACAACATGGTCAAGATCAGCATCAAAACCATTTTGATGCAGCCACAGTTTACAAACTATAAGATTGTGTTGACAGGGCACTCGATGGGTGGGGCATTAGCTACTTTGGGCATCATAAAGTTGAAGGTAGACCTGGGCTTGGACTGGTCCCGAATGGAATTGTTCACTTACAACATGCCCCGCACTGGTAACCGTCAGTTCGCCGAGTGGCTGAGTTCCCAACCCTTGAAAGCATCTCGAACCGTTTACTACAACGACCCAGCATCCCACATAATTGGGGACTTCAAAATCGAAAAGTTTGGCCACTACCAGAACGAAGTGTTTATTCCTGATGAAAACAATAATAGCGTCGTTTACTGCAATAGTGAGTATCTTGAGGATCCATTGTGCTCCAACTCGGTCAACAAGAAGCCATACAATGATACGGCCCACTTGATTGCTTTTACTACTAGATTTGATACTAAGGAGGCTTGTTGAAATGTAGCTCTATATTAAAAGCTACTATACTAATTATGAAGTTATGGTTTTAAGTGTAATTATGTATTATATTTACTGACTCATTTAAGTGAGTTGAGCCGCCAAAGATCCATAGTTCTTATAAACTACACCAATATAAGTGTCATATATATACTATGTATATAAAAATAAACAAAGGCTATAATTTTACACTTGAACAAAACTATTGCCATCATACTGGCGTGCATATTTCATATTAATATGAATGCAAAAAACTATAATCAAGCCTATAAAGACTTCGGGTAAGTTGAGGATATAGGGGTGACACTCAGCTCATCCAATTATGAGCAAAAAGCCGGCAAACTTTAAAATGAGATTTAGTACGTTTCAGAACTGCCACACGAAGAAGAGAATCAAAGAGGTAGCCCAATACCTAAAAAGAAACCCCCTGCGGGACTCGAACCCGCAATCCCAAGATTAGAAGTCTTATGCCTTATCCATTAGGCCAAGAGGGCATGTGTACATATATACATCAGAAGAGTTCCGAAAAATTGTCCTTACTATGTTACCTAAAGCACATATTTATATTTTTAAAACTGCTTAGCAATTGTGTGAACTTTCTAAAAATTTCAAGGCAACTAAGGTCATCTGTTTATCTCAGGCAGAATTTATAAGCTTGATTAGCTTAAGCAAGATATTTTTGAAGGAACCTTCAAAATACTGCAATGATTAATATCTAGAATCCGATCCTTATTATCCAAGAATATTGATGTATGAATGTATTTGAAGTGTATCAACCATGGTTATAAATAACACATGTATATGTTATATTCAGCTAACACGAGTTTAGTTGCGTACAGAAGGTTACTTCAGCTAAACTCAAAGGCAAATAATTTATTTCTTGTAAGAGTTATATGTTTATTAGACTTGCTAAACTATATTAACAATATACATTATATTAGTAAATCAGGTATTAGGTTAGAATAAAATGCCATATTATAAAGGCTATCGAAAACTATGTTCCTTTTATAATAGATGGCATCACTTAACTTATTGAATTTCTAAAGTGATCGGGATATATTGATCTATACTTTCTTGGCTGTATTATGTTTATAGTTAATAAACAGGATGATGCTCATTAGTACAAAAGCCAAATACTCCTTAATACAGAAAATAAAGTTAACTTCTATCCTGAATATTAGTAAGTTACATCTCATTTATCTTACAAATTCGTAAAATTTTCATTTAAATAAAAAGTGAAAATATCAAAATAAAAAGTTGAATGTACTAAATTTAATCAGTTACGAAGTATACTATCCCAACTAATTTAACGGCCCTTGAGAGAATCGAAAGCTTCACGTTCAGCAAACTCACGCTTAACTTCTTCTAGAACTGGGGAAAGGTAAGCTACATCCTAAAAGTAAAAAAAGAAAGCCCATTAGCAAGAGGATTACAAATATTTGTATAGATTACTTCTTCGGCCTTAGTCCATTTCTCCTGAGGTAACTCGGCCTGGCTCAAAGAGAGCTGGAAAGCGGTTCTCAACCGGAAGACTCGGTCGTTGATAACCTTTTCGGGTAATCTACGTAAAGCTTCCTTAGTTTCGGGATTCTCTTCAGAAATAAGGTCGTCGTAGTACAAACCTATAATTCGATAAAATCGATTTCGATAAGTTGGATTTGAGTTGGATAATTAATATTACCTAGACGTCTGTAACCGGATACGTTGGGGTATACATTGGCCAAGGAACCGAAAATTCCCTTCAAGAATGGGGACTTTTTGACGTAGCTAGCTAAACTCATGTCGTATGTAGGTCTTCTCTAAAATAAACTTGGAAGGGCAAACTTTAGATTTCAAAGTTTGTGATTAGATTCAAATCTTTTGATAAGTATCGGGACTTGCGATTGGTTAATTTGGGGAAGGATAGATGCGGGTGCAACAATCTGCAAAAGATGCCATATTGTAGAAATATATTCAATAGCTTGACTTAATTCTAAGCATCACCGGTTATTATTGGACTACTCAAATTATTTATGAGATTTGCGGTCCATCTATAAATTAGCTAAAATAGATAGTTGATGTAGTTCGATTAGCTTTAAGTTAATCGAGCTGGCTTTCTGATCTAGGGTATATCCTAGAAAATATCTATACCTTTAAAGATACATAAATTGCAGCTCGCTTCTATATGGAATGTGGAGATCGAATTATTACTTTTCAAAACTTGAGAAAGCATAAGTTAAATATATTATAGAAGACATACCTTCAAAGTTGAATTACATAATAAGTTTTGAAGATTTATCCATTGCGATATAAATTTTTGGCATAGTAAATTTCAAACTCAAAATTAGTATTTGATGAAATATGTATGAGTATCTTGAAATAGATTCGAATATATATAAATCATATATATATATATGTAGAAATCTGCCTACGCTAAAGTACAGCTTGTAAACTATTAACGCTTCAATTTAGCTATAGAAATCATAAAAATATATAGTAGTAGGTATAATTAAGAATCGTAAATTCATAGTTAGTATAGTAGCTTTTAATATAGAGCTACATTTCAACAAGCCTCCTTAGTATCAAATCTAGTAGTAAAAGCAATCAAGTGGGCCGTATCATTGTATGGCTTCTTGTTGACCGAGTTGGAGCACAATGGATCCTCAAGATATTCATTATTGCAAGTAAACGACACTATTATTGTTTTCATCAGGAATAAACACTTCGTTCTGGTAGTGGCCAAACTTTTCGATTTTGAAGTCCCCAATTATGTGGGATGCTGGGTTGTTGTAGTAAACGGTCTGAGATGCTTTCAAGGGTTGGGAACTCAGCCACTCGGCGAACTGACGGTTACCAGTGCGGGGCATGTTGTAAGTGAACAATTCCATTCGGGACCAGTCCAAGCCCAGGTCTACCTTCAACTTTATGATGCCCAAAGTAGCTAATGCCCCACCCATCGAGTGCCCTGTCAACACAATCTTATAGTTTGTAAACTGTGGCTGCATCAAAATGGTTTTGATGCTGATCTTGACCATGTTGTTGAGTTCAGCTGCATAGTCTCTGAAGCCGTTGTGGATGCGTGCCTTTCCTTCAGTGATGTAGCCAGTGTATGGGGAAGTTAGTAGGCTGATATGGGCGAGGATGTTTTAAAGTTAACCGATCCTCAGTAGGATACTATGATCTTCTTAAGTGCGTCGTTCATGGCTAAAGTGGCTCTAATAAGCTTCTTGTCATCTTCAAAGCTGATGATGAATCGCATCTGGTTGAAATCGGCCTCCTTGCAAGCTTTACAATCCCACTTTTCAAGCTGCTCGTCGGTACATAAAACGGTTACAGCGTAGAAGGTGTTCTTTTTGATTTTACCCAATTCAGGCATGATTAACTTGCCCTTGAGCTTATAGCTGTTAAGAATATTCTGACAGTGAATACCACTAGCGATACATAGAATAGTGCAAATAGGTTTGCAAATTTCATTCAAGGTAAGTTGCCTCACATAGACCTACTTTACCTATGTCAAATTATTTTTTATACATGTGCATCAGTATTATAATAGTATGATGGTATAAAACACTATGTCTATTCATATAATTTGAAATGACTATAAAACTTTTTGGATGGATTTTGATTGACATTGCGCCATTTTTGGACCTAAAAACCAAATCAAGCAATTTAATATAAAGGTAGCTAGCAAATTTTAAATATACATCATAAATATTACTGAAGTTTAGTATTTTACACCCAATTCATAAAATAACTGATCACCCATCACTTTATGGTAAAGTCTATCAAACAACATGCCAAAGTTTAACTATCGACATAAGATATTTATAAGATAAGCTTCAAAACATTTCATTTCATATCAATTTTTATAGTGGCGTAAAATATAGTACTTTATACTAAAGCACATTATCGCTTCTCAGAATATCAGCTACAAAAATATAACTTTAGGCTCTATAGGAGCTTGTTAGTGATTTAGGAACAGTATCATGACTATTATCTCATTGTGTATAAACAATGATGTTTCGAAATATCTTGTAAGTCGCATAGAAGCCTATTGAAATATAGTAAATCTGCAGAAACTTTCAAAAGATATTGAAAATATAATTATATAACAGCATGTACGATAAAAAATGTATATAAAAAGTCACTGTAAGGGATGCAGTTAAATTCTACCTCCTTCGATAGCAAATTCCTCAGTGTACCCAATTCCAATCTAAATTAAACTTTGAAAGATAACCCTTATGAAGGGGGTAGAGGGAAAGTATATAGATAAATAACTACAGCAGCAAAAAGCTAAAGGTCTCGCCGAGGATCGAACTCGGATTAACGGAATCAGAATCCGATGTGATAGCCATTACACTACGAAACCTTATTCTTAGTCTCACTTTTCGATATCTATACCTTTTTTTCAAGTCTAAAATCTTGAAGTAAAATTAAAGCTTAGTGTAATCCAATTAGAAATTAGAAGTTTAATATTGATAAAAGAAATTATTGGTTAACAGATAATTGTATATATATTGTGGGAAAACTCACTCGATTTCTTGATATTCTAATACGAATTGATTATAGTACACATACTTTAGATATCTAGCGTGTCATCAAATACTTGTAGAAATTTTGAAAACTAGCTTTTATGTTGTATATTCAAATAGTATACAATAGCCAATTGATACATTAGATACATACTATTTTTTTACAGAACGAATTGCTATAGGGGAAATGTAATTCAATATACTAGAATGTCAGTTTTATTATCAAACGAACTAAGCTACTGAATCGCCATTTGTTACCTTGGAAAAAACTATTTAAATAGGATTTATGGTTTGTTACAATTATACAACCAAATATATGAGTAGTATCTAATGTAGTTAAAGTAAAATGCAAAGTGTGTACTTTCATTTTAAAAGTCGTTAGAGGATTGGATGACTGTAGCTAAAGAATTCATACCTGCTGCCATCCAATATTGCACTTTGATTTCTCATAATGATATAAATATACTGTTGGTATTTGAAATTGCATTTTGGCTATCGATGAACATGTTCATTGAAAAATTGACATATCAGTAAAAATATTTACAATTATTTCGTTTAAAAATCAAAATAGCTATTAAAATTGTACGGATTTCTAGAGCACACGCTTTTCAAATAATCATAACACTAAGGAAAGCCTACATATGTTATCTCGTATACCTTTTAAAATCAAGAGCAAAGTAATATAGATTTCTTATATAAACATGTAAAGAATCATCAGATATTAGCCTAGGTAAAATATGAAAAGTATCCGGGTAAACGGACAAGAGTAAGCTGCCTTAATGTGGCCTAATTTTTATCCCTCTTTTACCATAGAAGCTTAACTATATATACATATTCTTTCATAGTATTCCCGGGAAATTTATAAGTTTATCCCATGTTTATATACAGATGTGATTGGTTTTTTCCTTTGTTTGGAAGGAGCCTTGCTCAAAAAGAAATGTTTCTAATCATCATAAACATAGCTCTAGTTAACAAAAGTTCAGCCTGTATATCTCAAACGAGGTAGTTTTTAATACCTCTTCAATTAAGCAGATAAATTGATACCCATCTATTTTATTTTATTTGGAGACACTATATAAAGATGATCAATTCAGCTCGTATTTTATTACAACAAACAGCCATCTCTACATCGATTATTCAATCCAATGAAATTCTACACTTTCACTAGCATCAACGTACTACTCCTAGTACTAGTCTCTTCGGTCACTGCCCTGCCTCAGAATGCCTCAGCTAACAAGCCAGAGAGTCCAGTTCGTCCCCTTCCAAAAGCCGCAAGTGATAATTCCGGCATCCAAGTCAACACTGAAGCCGAGCTATTGGCCGCTTTACAGTCTGCAGCATCAAAAGCAAGCGCCTCTACCAATTCAACTTTAAATTTGGTTACGATTGCCTCCAACATCAACCTCTCCAGCACTTTGAAAGTCCCCAGCGGCTTTGTCTTGCAAGGCTCCAACAAGGATATCAAGCTTACCTTCAGCCCCAATGTAGATGGGCTTGAGCTCAGCAAGGACAACTACCTCTCCAATCTAAAGATCAGTGTCAGTCCCAACAAACGTGCTATCTACAACTCCTACGAAGTCGCCGACTTATCCAAGATCCACCTATCCAATTTGGAGACTGTCGGCAGCATCCAAATCTTAGGTAAGGGTAGTGTAAAAGCAGGTGACGTCTGGGTTGACAATGTTAACATCAAGGAGGCTGATCTCTCTCCTTACACGGAGCGTCCTTACTCCTATGGTGTCTACGTACTTCAAGGTGCTTTGACTGTCTGGAATCAAAACAACGATGGTCTACTTACTACCAACATCTACAACGTCAACGCCGGTACCAAAGCCAAACCCATCGTAGGCTGCGGTGTCTTTGTCTTTGGAAAAGTCAAATCCAACCTCATCTACGTCGACACTACCTACTTTGACTCCAAGATCCCAGTCGGTACCGCTGACTTGATTACAGGTGGAACTTTTGTCGGATACGATACCGAAGCCAACCACGTAGTCACCAACTTGGCCATCAGCTATGGTGTCAACGACATGGGTAACGACAACTGGGGTACCGTCAAATCGTGGGTCATCACTGGCAAGACTTTGACTTATGGTACCAGTGCCATCGGCTTCGTCAACTTTGGTACCATGGGTGTTTTGGATGTACAGGACACCATTGAAACTTTCGGCCCTGGTGGTCGTGGATTCAACTCCCTGAACAATGGAATTGGAGCTGCTCTCTTCAAAGATGTCATCACTCATGGTGATGGCTCCATCGGCATCTTGTTTAGAAACACTACCTTGAATGTGTTTGCTGTCAATGGGGGAATTAAGACTTTCGGTGGGGTAGGTTCTGGTCTAGTCCAGGGTGTCATCAAGAACTTGACTGCCAACGGTTTGGTCTTCAACGCTGGAGCTAAAGTCAACCTGGTAGCTGTCAGTAAAGGAGTAACCGTCAACAGCACTCAGGCTAAGCCTATCACCAGATCTGATGGTGTTAAGATCGACTTGTTTATGGTGGACGGCGCTTCCGTTGATTCGGCTAGCTTCCCTCAGGAGTAACTTGGTGACACTTAGAGTCGTCCTTTCGATTGCATAATAAATTTTATCACTTTTACTTTTCGTAACCTTCAAATTTAAATGCTATTTAGGTCAAAATATTTGAAGACCAACAATTTTAAGATGACTTATGACATATAACTCAATAATGACAACGATGGTATTATCAGTATAGTAAAATATTTTTATATAAAGCTATTGAAATTCAAATCATTTACACAAACATCAAATTTTATACAAGTATACGAGTTAATTTTAGTAAATATGTAACGTGATATAGATCTAGAGCTATATAAGCATATATAGTCATTTATAGAGGTTTGATATGTACTCAATGTACTTAGTAGTACCAATAGTGCCTTAAAAGTCGAACTTTTAACTGGCTTTTCCCAAAAAAGCTTGAAAATCAGGTTATGTGGTAAAGTGTAATCAGACTACCACTAGTGTTTCTTTTTAATATATGGCTATTGATCGCTAAGAGAACTTATAGTAAAGCGAATAATGAAGTTAATTGAGATAGATTTTTCAAACTGGGAGGCTTGTTTACTACTATATAGCATGCTTTGCTTGTAAGGAGCGATGTGCTTATTGAATCGCTAGGAAAATTCATTTCAATAGCTTTATGTAGTTTTTCGGATATATATATTCAATTTAACATATATATTTGTCTAATAAAGTGCTATAAAGTAAAGCAAGTAAATTGGAAGTATGAAGAAAGTCCTGAACAAAGCGATGCATATACAATGAAAAGCTTGATCTCCATAAGGCTAAAGTTCGGAGAACTAAAAATTTTTGGATGGTTAAAAGCCTTCATCAAAAGATGTTATGTGGTATATATAGTAAATCACATATGCTTTATAAACTGCATACCTGGAAAAGATTGCTAGGATTCGTGTTATAACAGTAGTCTAAATATATCGCAGTAAGCCTTTTCAAAAGCAATAGTGAATTTGCAAACGATACGAAAGTTATAAAGGAATGAAGCAACTTGAAATTTATTATCATACATCTACTACAGAAATGAAATTTATCGCTTTCATCTCAATTACCAACACTTTATTGACCAGCTTCACCCCTTTGGCCACTTCCAAAAGCTCTATCAAAAATCAGTACATCATCAGCCTCAAAGGTAACAACCGTACCACCTTTGAGGTTCATGTTGCGTCAATCAAGGCGCTCTTCACTGATCGTTTCAATACCAACATCATAAAATACATCTATTCGACCTTAAGCAAGGGTCACATCGCAAAACTCAACAACGACGTCCTGAAGAAGGTTCGCAGCTTATCTGACGTTGCATATATCGAAACTGACAGTATCATCAAAGCCAACGTTGTTCAGGGCAACGTTCCCTAAGGTTTAAACTGAATTTCTTGGCATGCTAAGTTTCCAGCCACCAGATCCTACAAGTACAGCTACAACAATTCCGGTTTTAGTGTAGCCGTTTACGCGATCGATACCGGTATCCTAGTCACTCATCTTGAATTCGAAGGCAGAGCTGTCTATAGTGCCAGCTTTTTCACTGGTGTCGATACTAATCATCATTATCATGATATCCACTGTTTCGGTATCATTGCCTCCAAAAGCTATGATATCGGCAAGTAAGTCTCTTTAATTGATGTCAAAGTCCTTAGCGCTTCAAATTTGAGGTTTTGGTCCGATATCATCGCTAGTATTAACTGGGATACCAACGACATGAATATGTCATTGGACGGTGGTAAATTACAGTCAGTCAATAACACCATCATGGCAGCTACCTCTGATCTCAGTGATGGTTTCATTTAGTAACTGGAGTAGCTGTGTCAGTGTTTTCATATCTAGTATCGCCATTCTCAGTACTTGAAATAATAGAAGCATAAACATAATATTTAGTACCTCAGTGGCCACTCCTCACATGGTTGATCTGCCTGCCTACTATTTGTTTAATGAAAAATTAGCCCCTATCCAGCTCACCGATAAAATCGATAGTAGTACTACCCTTAACGCTATCACCGACTCCGGAACTAATACCCCTAGCCACCTAGTCTTCAACAGCGTTCAATAAGTGCTTCGAAAGTATAAAAGTGGTAATCTAAGTAAACTTGATCCTTCCTTAGTTTATATTGTATACCTGTGCCATATGAAGAAAAAATAAACATCATATTTTGAAGATATTTACAAAGTATTTATTATACTATAAACATTACAGTAATAGCGATGTAAAAATACTCTAAAATATACTATTTGTATAATGGGAGCAATTAAGGACTTGTGCTCTTCAAATTAATTTCAGAACTTGAAAGATCAGCATCGTTGCCATTAACGCTACCATTGAAAGCCATCGATTCCTCAATCCTAGAGCTAACTCTAGAACCTACGATAGCTCCAATAGTATTTGCGTTCCATTTTGAAAGGCATTGAGGGCATCTCTCCAATTCACTTACATTGCCCGATCCATCCTTGATATAGGGTTTCAGGCATAGGACATGAAAAATCTTGTTGCATAGGTTACAACAGTACCCCTATCAACGTTTATAAATAAACAACCAATTTTAATAAATAGCTACCTTAGTTACTATAGCTTGACACCTTGCACAAAAATCCAATGTACCAGGAAACCGTTCCTTAAGCTGAAACTGTAGCTCTGTCAAGATACGTGGTCCTAAGACCAACCCGTTGCAGCTATGATACTTGAGTTTTAAATAACAATAAGGCTTACGAAGGGTAGAAGGACAACCAAAAGTCGGCTACGAACCTATCCCACAGTAGCTGGCCTTCTCTATGGCTGGGTGGAAAATTGCTCTTTATTGATGTTGCCGTTGCTCTTGTTTCAACCTCCTCACCTTCGTCGTCAGCTGTCGTGTCACTATATTCAACTTTAAGTTTGGATACTTCATTCAAGTCTAGCCATAGTTTCTTTTTTCCAGTATTGAGTATAGCTTCTACAATAACCATAAGGTATTGAAACTCCAGCTGAGTATAGTTTTTAAATTGGACATGCTTGAAGCTGGAATCGACTTGTGATAAGTTTATGAGAACATAGATGTTGGTCTCTAAATCTTGATCCACTGAACTTCGCAGCTCTAAATCTAATGGTAGTATCTTTTTGTTTATCATGTTGACTACCGTTACCAATGGGTGTTGGCGACTGTCTAGGTTTAAATTGGTTAGACAAAACTCTCTAAATTTAAATGTATACCAATGGAACATTGTCTACAGAAGTGTTGGTAAAGTTCATTTAATCGGCTGGACTCTATTATTTGCTCATCTAAAATTTGTTGCAGGAGTAGTTGGGTTAGCTTGTCCATAACGCTGCTGTTGGTTTTTTGTACTCAAGCTTGGTAAATATCTACAATTACCAAACAGCTAAAAATATTGAAGCTACAAAAAGCCAACCAATTAAAATACTTAAAGCTCAAGTTTATGACGTTATAACAGTTCGACTCGAAGAACAAGTTGACATCCAACCTTTAAAGTGAAATTTATACCCTTCTCACAAGTCAAAACTACTAAAGAAATGGAAGAAACCAGCATCCCATCGACAACTGCTCAAAGCCAAACGAATTTGGAAACTGGAAATACACAGTTTGATATGGAAGCAATGAACTTAAATGAGAATACCGAAAATAACCAGGGCAATAACGATGCCATTGAAGAAGGTGAAGATATGGTAGAGGAAGAAGGCATAGAAAAGTTAACTTTGCCTATCGCTAAGATACGTAGGATATGCAAGCTGGACCAACATTTCTTAAGTGCAAGTTCAGACGCCTTCCATCTGTTAACGAGAGCTACTGTAAGGACACATATATATTCAATTATAAAGCTTACTATTTCTAGGAACTGTTTGCCATAGCCTTGACCTCCAAAATAAGTTTGGAAACTTTACGGAGCAATAGGGTGCTCATATCCTACAACGACTGTGGTAAGCTAAACTATTTGAAATATTGTTTTCTTAGTCTTATTTTTTAAACTATAGCGTCGGCAGTAGCCCACAATGAAAGTTTAGAGTTTTTAGCCGGTAAGCTATTTTCTAATTGTTGATATATGGATTAAATTTTTATAATAGATGTCGTACCTAAGCAGATACCGCTAGGTTTAGCGGCAAAAAAAGTTGGTAGGAATGCATAGTTTGAAAGTTAACTTAGAATGAGTAAAGCTACCAATATTTGAGTCGGCTCCTTAGAAATAAATTATACAGGTATATCAGCTTCTTTATGCTATTTTTTACATTACTTCAGTTAGAGCTATAAGGTGGTATAATAAAGGTATATACCTAAGTTTTAGAAAATCAACAATTGAAATATATAACTTTTGTATATAGCTATATAGGAAGGAAGGTTTTCAAAAGGAATCGACTATAGCATATTGATAATATTATCTTCTGGATACCAACCAACAGATAATTGGTAAATTAGATTTCTTTTAAACTATAATAAATCTATAATGCATTCAACGCTACACCAAGCTATATGAGCTAGAGAATTATGTATGGAGAACTTTACAAGTCAGATTAACATCTAATACTGAAATCACTCTGATTATAGTAAGTTATGCTTGCGCCTTTATTGCTATCTTATTTCTTATTACTTGGAACCAATTAACGATGAATAGAACTAGTGGTTTTTTATATATAGTAACATTAATATATTTTTCATCTTTATTCAAAGAAAAATGTTCAGATATTTGATAGACTTTAACCTATATATCTCCTTCTTCAAATGTACCAATATCTAATTACTATAGGTATGAGTATCATTAAAATTTTAGCTTTGTACTTTTACAGCCCAAGCTCTGATTTATGATTTGAAAATCATTCCTATTTTCACTCAGCATTGTCTGTAGATGATAGTATAGTAGACATGATGACATCCCTAGAGCATTAACTAACTCCAACAGTTAAAGGTGATATGAAAATTTATCATCCGAAGCATTGAAACTATTTAAAACTATATACTGTAGCGAGGCTAATACAGAGAATTTTTAAAGTAAAGCACTACTTTATAAGATATATATAAAGATAACATCTGATCAAGGTTTGTCATATAAATTAACTGTAACAAATTCCGATATTTTCTAATCCGTAATATCAATAGAGTAGCAGGTATGGATGTAGGTAGTTTATTAAGAAATTGGAAAGAGTTTCTACGGCCACCGTTATTGAAAAGGAGTTGTTTGTTCGATGTCGAGGTTGAACGGGTTGCGGATTAAGGTTTTAGTTGGGTAGAGGTAGGACTAGTGTACTGGCCACCACCTTTTTAATACTCATTATAAATGGTGGCGGTACTACTAGCTGTGCCAGTAAAACCTGAAACTGTATTCATTACATTACCTGAGACTCCTGGTATGCACTTGCCCATCTGAGTTCCAATTATACCTAAAATCTTCATATTAGCTGCCATTTGGATGAAGTTAGGCCAGGTCGATATGCTGGGGTTTAGGATCACAAAGATTTTTACATAGAGATAGAGGAGCTTGATCATTTCTTAATATTGTTGGAATTGAAACCGTATTTTGCCTGTTGGCATAGTTGTATAATTTTTAGATGCTATAAATTGCTATACACCATATATATATATTGAGTTTATTATATTTTGGTCACATAGCTGTTGTAGTTTATTGACAAATGTATTTCTTTACCTTTTATAATTTTTGTTAATCTGAAGGATCAAATACATATATAGCCTTCAATATATTAATTTAGGTAAACTATATTGCTAAAACATGAAAACTGTATCCTTGATAAATTAAAAAGCTTCAACCACCTATACTATAAGATATACTGGTTTCAAATAACTGGAGCTGTAGGCTTGGTAATATATATTTATGAAAATCTAATATTTTCAAAGTTGAAGTAATATGCAATAAAAGCGGTAATGATGTAAAGGAAAAATAAATATAATAGTGTATATTTTGCTGTAGCTGTAAAGCTTCAAAAACGCTGAACAGATCAAATGCATATAGGGCTATTTTCAAATGTATAGTCCAAAACAATACTTCTCGAGCTGCCTCCTAGGATCCTAGAGTAGTCAAATTTGATAGTTAAATATACAGTTCTCTACACAACGTATGTTCGCTAAAACATATATCCACCATTTGCGACTGTAAAGGTAATAGATACAATGGAGCAATATATAGTTTTGCCCTTCGGTAAGAATTTAACTCATATAGTCACCAAGCTTGATTAAAAATTCATTACAATATCCTTCTGTGGTTCCCCAAATCTATTTAGCCCGTTTCTTTTTTACTCTTTCGAGTTGGTATTAACTTAAAAGTTACTTTATGTCGGCATTCTGCTCTAATTTACAAGGTATGGTTAATGGATAAGTCTAGAATAAATCCGTCAACAACTGGAACTCAAAAGTTCAAATTGGTTTCAATATGTAAATAAATATTTTCCCTTAAAGAGATAGCACAGTGTAACTAGTTTATAATTTCCTTACAATTTTCATCTTTCTGATAGCTATGATATGAAAGGTGTGAGGTTTAAATTTCCTGAGACGAACCCCGCCTTCACAGTCAGAGCTGTTACCTAAATGGCTGTAATTCCTAGGGCTGTAGTTATCTCCACTGACAGTATATACCTTCATGCGTATAGTGTTGTTGCAGTTAGAGACTGACACCTAACGAATTGAAAAAACTAGAAGCTTGTTTATCATTCTAATATGAAGGTTAGAGGTTGCATGATATTGATATCACTGTTGTTGAAGCTGCTCTAATTTCTACCAAAATTTCTGCTATTCTCCTACTGAGCATGAGACTTATTACGACGGATGGAACGGTGCTTCCTATAGCAATATTTTTACCACAGTCCTAGGCTGATTTTGAAGATATAGAATTGCCCCTCATATAAACGTATAAGTCACCTTTAAGCTCTCTCCACTATTAAAATAGCACCCTAAAAGAAGTCACCAAAGTACTAGTAGTACAAAGTTCTATACAAGTAGATCTAGCAAATAGATGAACATATATTTTACGCAGATCAAAATATAAGTGGTTATTAAAATTACCAGAGTTGATATTACCAGGGTAAGAGCCAACATGATCTTAAGTAAACAGGTAGCTAACTTGTCAAAAATTATATTTTCCAAAATATGCTTTCAATATTAATGTTATAGATAATGGAAATATCGTGGAGGCAACACTCAAAGCATTTAAGCACTACATCTCAATTAAACCTATACAACTAAATGGTTTATATAAATTTATAGGCTAAAATACAGTGTAGGCTCTAAAAACAGATCATATATCTAAGATCATTTGCTATATCTAGTGTAACGAACGACAACTTTCCAATATATAACATAAACAAGGTAGTGGGTAAAAATGCAGGTAGTTTATTAATAAATTTAAATCGAATTTCTACGACCACCGTTCTTGGGAGGGGGTTGCGTGTTGGGCCTCGGTGGGGCTTGAGGCTGAGGAGGTTGGGGGTTAGGATTTTGGTTGGGTAATGGTAGAACAGGTGCCGCTGCAGCTGCCTTTGCCTCTTTCTTTTTCTTACTCTCATTATGGATGGTGGCGAAGCCACCTGCCGTTGCGGCTAGACCTGAAATCGTACTTAATACGTTACCGGTGGTTCCCGGTATATATTTGCTAACTTGAGTCCCGATTGTACCCAAGATGGTGACACCAGCTGCTGCCTGGGCAAAATTGGGCTTGGGCCAGGCTGATACGTTGGGATTTAGGATTGTAAAAATTGCTATGAATAGGTAAAGGAATTTGGCCATCTTTTACTGCTTATTAGATCTAATTAAATAAATAGATGCCAAGGTCTTCTGTGTAGTATATATAGCTGTTTTGATGTTTTCATGTACACCTCGCATAATTTTTGTAGCTTATTGGCGATGATTTATTTTTATGAATTCTATTATTGTGACGTTCAAGTACACATGTACCCTTAATGTATTAGTATATAAGTAAAATGTATTGTTGGAACACAAAAGGTTGGTTTTCGATAAATTAGAGGGATTCCAAGATTTGTGTTACAAGGTATACTAGTTCCGAATACCTGGAACTATAGACGTGATTCGAATTTTACATGAAAATATTTAATTGTATTCGGAAAAATGAAGTCCTGTCCGATAAAAACAGTAATGGCAAAGAAAACATGTTTAGAATGATATATATAACATTACTTTTTAATTCTGAATATACCGAAAGAATCAAAGACATACGGAATGATGCCGCTTGACTGGCTCTAGTATTTTAGAAGGTAGCTAAGTTCAAATTCAAATTTATGGCTTTATATATCGCGTATTCAATAATATAAATGTCTACCTTTTGAGATTTCAAAGGCAAAAGACCCAATATAACATTATATGAGATTGCCTATTGATAGATAAAGATGTGGGACATTCGTATCAAAGTATTATATTTATAAATTAAAAATTGACATTTTGTTACAATGCATTTTTATGCATCAGAATTTGGATCCAGCTTGCCTTGGATTGCTCCATTTTAGTTGCCTTTCTTTAAGAATATATTATATCGGTATACTATTCTAGCTAGCAAAAAAGTTATCAACAATCCATCTAGAGCACCTTCACTGGCGGCTGGAACTCAAATATTGGAGGTGGGTACAAAGGTATAAAGAAACGGGAACAATCAGAGCCTTAATTATTGTTATTTAAAAGGAAATGACATTAATTGAACTGGTTTATTCTTCCATACAAGATTCATTTTTCCGATAGCTGCAACACAAAAGTCAGAGTTTCAGCTCATCGTCACTTTTAATAGAAGTAAATGGACCTTCAATAAGTAGCTGATGGAATTGATACTTGGAAGTATCAATATACTCTCTATTTAAAATTAAATTGCAGTGTAAGAGACTTTAAACTCTACATAGACCACGAACTATTATTTAAAGCTATTGAACAAGAATCGAACATATCTATATAGGACCATTAACTTTTACAAATATATGCAGTTTTATATTTATGGAACCAAAATTAAATGAATATAGGTGTCTTCGATTATTCCATTCCTTCAAGCAACTAAGTTTCTAAAAAATCTTTAAAGCCATGCAAATAAAAGTCAAATTTCTATGCCGGTCTTTTATTGACCACTTATTGTACTTTACAAAAAATATATACCAGCCTATATTAAAATATATGAATATAAAAAAGGTATGTAATTTAAACTATTTTAGCAGTTGTAGTTTAAACAGTTGATAAGTAATATTACTTGATCTTTCCAATGTAGTTGGATATGCAAAACCTTTATATAGAAAAATTGAACTAAAAGACTATCTAAAATACCAAAGCCAACTAAAATACTAAAATTTACTACATATCGCACTGTTAAAAATCCTTAGATATCCTGATGGTAGACCACTTTGAGATCTTCCAAGATAGCTTGGGAGTTGCTGGGGGGTGGGCAAGGCTCAATATTCCAGATACGTTCGGCGTAGTCCTGGATACTGCGGTCAGCAGAGAACTTGGCCATACCGGCCGTACACAAGATGCTCTTCTTGGCCCACGACTCACGGTCAACGAAGCTTTCAGCGATCTTGGCTTGAGCTTGCAAGTACGACTCAAAGTCGATAGACAATAAGTAAAAGTCGGAGCCTTGGTTCAAGGTGTTGATCAATGGAGCAAAGATGGAGTTGTCACCAAATTCACCAGCATTGATCTTGTCCAAGACGGCGGCAAGTTTGGGATCGACTTGACCTTTACCCATACGGTTGTTGTGGCGGTGGTCCTCAACGTCCTTGGTCAAGCACCCGAAGAAGAAGATGTTGTCCTCACCAATCTCCTCGCCAATCTCGATGTTGGCTCCATCGACCGTACCTAAGATGAGGCCACCGTTGAGGACAAACTTCATGTTGGAGGTACCCGAAGCTTCGGTACCAGCAGTCGAGATATGCTGCGAGATGTCAGAGGCTGGGATGATGACTTCGGCCAAGGAGACATTGTAGTCGGGTAGGAAGACGACCTTCAACTTGTCTTGGATTGTAGTGTCCGTGTTGACCTTGGCACCTACTGCGTTGATCAATTTGATCACCAACTTGGCGATGAAGTAACCGGGGGCGGCTTTACCACCAAAGATTACTACACGAGGCACAACTTCTTTAAGTTGGGCTGGGGTCAGAGCCTTGAGCTCGTAGTAGCGGTGGATGACTGATAAGATGTTCATGAACTGACGCTTGTACTCGTGGATACGTTTAACTTGGATATCGAAAAGGGCTTCCGGGTTGATATCAATATCCAAAGTGTTCTTGATATAGCTAGCCAAACGCACCTTGTTCTGATACTTGACATCCAACCAGGTCTCCTGGAAGTTCTTGTCGGAGGCAAAATCAGCGAGTACACTCAGCTTGGACAGATCTTTAACCCAGCTGTCATCCCCAACCTTGGAGGTGATCAAGTTGCTCAAGTTGGGGTTGGCCTGGTGCAACCAACGCCTGGGAGAGATACCGTTGGTGACGTTAGTGAACTTCTCAGGCCCAAAGTATCTAATGAAGGCTGGGAAAAGTTGGGACTTGACTAGATTGGAGTGGAGCTCGGCTACACCATTAACGGTATGAGAACCAATGACAGCCAGGTTGGCCATACGCAGATATTGGGGGGAACCTTCTTCAACGGCTGAAACCTGGACTAAAAGTTCACGGTCACCGGGGAACATCTTCTCGACTTTCTGTAGGAAGAAGAGGTTGAGGGCGTAGATAATCTCCATGTGACGGGGTAGCAAGTGCTGTACTAAGGGTACAGGCCAGCGCTCTAAAGCTTCAGGTAGGACGGTGTGATTGGTGAAGGCGAAGGTCTTGGTTACAATGGCCCAGGCTGCGTCCCATTCCAAACCTTCCTCATCGACTAAAATACGCTGGAGTTCGGGGATAGCTAAGGTGGGATGGGTGTCATTGAGCTGGATGGCGACTTGATTTGAAAACTCAGACCAATTGTGGTTTTCCTTGGACTTGAAACGGTGGATGATATCCTGCAAGGTGGCACAGACCAGGAAATACTCCTGCTTCAAACGAAGCTCCTTACCAACCATGTGGTTGTCGTTGGGGTAGAGTACAGAGGTGATGTTCTCAGCCGAACGCTTCTCTGATACCGAACGATCATAGTCACCTTCGTTGAAGGAGCTGAGGTCGAAGGTGTGGGTAGGACGCGAGTTCCATAGACGGATGTTACCCATGGTGGTAGTGTTGTAGCCAGGGATAGGTACGTCGTAGGCGACAGCTTGGACGATTTGACCGTTCTCCCATACTCGCTTAGTCTTGCCGGTCTTAGGATCCTTCTCATCGCGTAGGTTACCAAAGAAGCGGACGTTGTAGGCCTTGTCGAGACGGGGCAGTTCCCAGGGATTGACAAAGTTGAGCCAGTAATCGGGCACTTCCTGCTGGTAGCCATCACTTATGCGCTGCTGGAACATGCCGTAGTTGTAACGGAGACCGTAACCCCAACCAGGTAGGTCGCATGAGGCTAAAGAGTCCATGTAGCAGGCGGCTAAACGACCTAAACCACCGTTACCGAGGGCGGCATCGCGCTCCTCATCGATAAGGTCTTCCATGGAGAAGCCGAGCTGCTGGGTAGACTGGGCGTAGGCATCCTTGATACCCAAGGCGTTGACAGCGTTATCTAAAGAACGACCTAACAAGAACTCCATGGAAAGGTAGTAGACCTGCTTAGGGTTCTTGGCTATGTAGTGCTATTACTGTTAGTAAATATTATTTTGTAAATTTACCATCTGCGTGTTGTTCCAGTGGTAGATAAGACGGTCACGCACACTATTTAGATGAATATGCATATAGCGTGAAATAACTTACGAGTGAGATACCGACTGATAGAGGACCAAGGAGTCAATTTTTTCAGGAGTAAAAGCTAAAGTGTTGCTCATATGCTTGATAATAGACTTTTGGATAGACTCCACGTCTTTATAAGTCGTCAGTAAATGCTCTGCAAAATAAGCTAATCAACTTACCGTCATTATCGGTGGCGCGGAATTCGGCCCAACATCTGGCAAACTGAGCGTTTGGGAGTTTGAGTTCGGGGGTGGCTATAGTGTTGATACCACGGGGTACACTTAACCGGCGGGCAATCTTGGGACGCTCCACCACCTTGCTGTCGTTCGTGTTAGTACTGCTATTCTGCTTGGCTCGTTCGATATCTTGGGCTGGGGTGCCGGTGAACGGTAAGACGGGTTGTTTAGTGGTTGGCATAGTAGGATGCAAAACAGATGATGGCTATAAAATTAAAACGTTGTTAGATCCAAGTTTCAATTTCAAAAAGCTATGGTTTGGCTTACGTAGACTTAATAAGAGATGCTTTGGAGAGAAAACTAATCAAAATGGCTTTATCTATGAAACTGGTGCTACTTTTATACTCATTCTGCAAAATAAAGGGACGGTATAAGGGTAAACTTTAAAAGTATGCAACAGGTAAAGGATAAATTTTAATGAACTAATAATTAACCATATTCAACGCTAGGCTCAGCTCTAAAAGGCTGCTACGTCAGTAAAAAGCTATAAATATTCGATTGCGATAACCAATTTCTACTACTAATCGCTAAATTTTATCGGGGATGGGCTAATGTTTGATATTCCGGTATACCTATATAGATGATGAGCTTATCTTTGAGTAAACCGTGAAGATTAAACGTAGGGTTTGTAGAAAATATAGGTCAAAATCGGTTATCTTGAGCCTATTGTATCTTTGACCTCTGACGTATTCCAAAAGTTTTAATCGAATAGGCGGAACATGTTAGTAAGCCATTACTAAATCAAAGATCGAGTTTTTGTGGGTGGTGAATGAAGTTGCCTACATATGCATATGTAGAAACAAACAGGTTACGCTATACAGAGGCCTAGTACATGTTTACTAAAATTTAACTGTAGTCTAGAAGGCAATGTATTGGAGCCATTATATGAATTTAAATTTCGACGAAGCTGTTGGTGGCAAGTGATAAAATAGGCTGTACTAGTTAGACTAACCCTTATTTTAGACAAATTGGATGTGTAATAGTGTGTCGTAGCAGGTAGGTGTGTGTCGTGCTATCCAAAGTAGATAGACAATCCATAGTACCTAACAGGTATGGATATAATCACTTGGTTTTATTACGGCGATCAGTTAGGAATGTTTAGCCTTTTATAATCTTTTACGATTTATAGGAACGTGTTGCAAGGATTGGATATCTGGAAATAGTTTGCAATGGTAGTATGTTAATATAAGCTTGATTAAAACAAATTTGACAACTCATCTTAGCTTTCTTTGAAGCTTCTGTTGTTGGAAATTGAATGCAAATATGTAATGTATTGAATTCTATCCCCTCTATAAATTTTATTGGATGATATCAGTCTAAGTTAAGATATGATGGGAAGAAAGTTTGTTCTATATAATAAACTATACTAAGGTGAATAAACTGCCAGTGATAAGCTTAATATTTATCTGTTAAGCTTTATTATGCTGTGATGTCTACCTTTTTTGATATCCACCAATATATTTCATCTAACAATGAAAGTAATATGTATCTTATGATGGGGATATCGTTTTTGTTGAGTAATATCCAAGTATACATAAATACCTTAACGCTTATAGAGTCTATTATATGGTTAAAGTTTGAGATTTGGATTTTGAATAGATGAAGGATCGAGCTTATTATACTCAGTTATATATATATAAGCACCTTCGAACGATAAAAACTCTTCCTAAAGAAATCGTAGATATCGAGCCAAATTTTCGGATTTAAACTACTGGGATTGGCACAAAGCCAAAAAAGATAACCTTCAAATCTATTAAACTAAGTTTCCTAAAGGTTCCTATTTCTAATAAAAGTACTGATATAGCAGTATATATTCTAATAGCTGATATCGATAATTCAGATAAGATGAAGCCTCTCATTCGCAATAATGCGCTAAAAAATGGTGAGTTCTTCCAGTCCAGAAACTATCAAATTTTCACAACTAAAAGTACTTTGACTATAGTGAAGAGAAGCTTAAATCTGATTCTGCCCCATATTTATTAGAAAATATAGCATTATTTGGTAAATAATAACAGCTATCTTTCATTAATATATCTAGAATATAGCTTAAATCAGTTTAGTGATAAGTGGAGCAAGTTCCTTGAGTGATTTTAATCAAGGATACACTCACTATAGCCCGGTACTAGACTACATTAGCCATAACGATATCAGCTACATGAAATTTGAGTGCGAATTTATTGGAGGTAAACGTAGTTTCGGCCTTGAAGAAAGCCAAATCATCAATTTTCATAAAATCATACTAGACTTTCGGAGCATTTAAAGAGATGTACAAGCCGAATCTAAGAGAAGTTTGTACTGGGGTGATGGTAGTTGATGATATCGAGCACAAAACCTCAAGGTAATCATTAGTTTTATCAATTTAAACAAGGCTGGCATCAAGCTTATTAAATAAATGGGTGTTGAGGATGTCCAGAAGATTATTGCAAAATGTCAACTGTGGAAATGCAATAAGTTCCCTACTCTTCAAAACTGTTCCATTTCTTATACTATACTGGTTTGAGTCGTTCCCCTTTTTAAAGTACTGCTATGACCATGGGCTAGTCGGCCCATTCTGTAAACGAGCCATTGATGAAATCCATGGAAATAAGGATGTATTTACCAACAATGTAGCTAACACTCGGTTCTTGAACAGCTATTTCAACAGTTTCTTGGCTTACATCATTCAAGCAGTACTCGTTATATCTAGAACAATAGAGTAGTATAATGCTGTATTTCTTTTTATTGTACTAAAGTGTTTATATATCGATTCATTAGCAGGTTTATTTACATGCACATTTACAATAAAGTATAGTGAAAGTGATATTTATCAACATATAGAAGCAGTACTCTGATTGTTTAAATCATGATTCAGCTATAGCTTTAATCCAGCCGGATGTGTTACCCAACAAAACTTTAGCATAAATCTATTATAAATTTAAAACATTCTGACCAGAGTAAGAATAAGGATCCCATCCTACCACTAAGATTTTGTTCCGCTTTCAAATATGCCAAGAAATGGCAAAGGTTTAAAAAGCTATAAATTCAAAAATCAAAGCAAAACGTTTTTCAAACTCTTTTATTAGTATTGATAGAAAAAGCAGAAAATTCAAACTTAGAACAACAGCGTAACACTTAAAGCGACAATGGCAACTAAAAACAACTTAGCTTCGGACTGAGGCTGTCCCTTTGAGTTGCTTCCACCATCACTACCACCACTCCCACTTCCGCTTTTGCCGTCAGTAGCGGGTCCTTTATCCTTGTTGGAGTCATTTTTCTCTGAATCTTGTTTAGCTTTATCGGTAATATCGTTTCCAAGCTTGGAGGGCTTGGGGGCGTCTTTCAAATTGGCTGACATTTTAGCACAGTCGCCACTATCCTTGTCAGCCGAACCTTTAGTAGCGAATCCGTTGAAGTCGCACTTGCTTCCCTTCTTGTAGGCGGCGTTGAAGACAATAGAGTTACGTACTTTAGTTGAGCAGAAGGAGTAGTCACCATAAGTACCTTTACTGACATCCATGGAGATGGAGTCACACAGACCAAAGCCACATAGCTCACCGATAGTCTGGCCAACTTTCTTACCGTTATCTATGTCCAAACCCTTGTCGTTAACTTTGCACTCTAAAGTCTTGTAGATGCACTCACAAGCAGCTTCCGACGGGGTCTTGGGCAACTTTTGACCGGCCTTCCAGTTGGAGTTTATAGCTGGACAGCTTGACTTCTTACCGTTGGGGCTGTAGCTGTCTTTCTTGACAGATTTAGGTTTGGACTTGGCCAAATTCTTCTTGACGGTATCGTAGTCAGGTAAAGTCTTGACGGTACCCTTTTCATCGATCTGCACTAAACCGTACTCATTCTTCTCTTCACTGTATTCGTAGATAATACCTCCCGACCATTTTTCACTCATTTCGTCGCTATACAAAGCCAAGGCGTCGCCAAAGGGACGGGGCTTGATCGTGTTGCACCCGTACTCCGAAAGGATGGCCGGGATATTGTAATCTTTTATTTCTTCAGTACGCTTGTCGTAGCCTGATTTCTTAAAGGAGGAGTCGCCACACCATGAGTAGATGTTGATGCCGTAGAAATCGGCTCGTTCGCTGTCATCACCACAGTTGAAGTAGTCCTGAATCTCAACTCTAACGTCGGGGTCGTCGTTGTTGGCGTAACCAACTGGAATGTATCTTGACTTGGTCTTGACGTAAGCCTTCATATCACGTAACAAAGCTTTGATGTGGGCCGAAGCTTCGGTGAACTCCTTGGAATTACTTACCTCATTACCGGCGAAGAAACCTAAAACATTGTCGTACTTGGCAAAGGCGTCGACGTTCTGTTTGTGATGAATGAAGACATCGGTATCGTAGTGGGGTTCCTCACGGTTGATGGATCGGGAGGGTATGGCCAAGTCGAGGATCAAGTAGATACCAGCGTCGCTGAAGGCTTTCATACACTCGTCGTGGTTGTTCCAGGGGTAAGATTCGTAGACACGGATGGTGTTGATACCCAAGTCTTTGAGGTATTTTATGTCACGCTTGCAGTTGTTGGGGATTGCCAAAGGGTCGGAACTGCCACCTAAACGGGGTTGGTAGGCAATACCTTTGATGAAAAACTCATCACCAGTCTTGCTGTCGAAAAATTTGGTACCCTTGATCTCGATGGGGTTGATACTCAAAGCTACCATCGGTAGTAGCAGTAGACTTAGTAGACGTTGGCCGAGCATATTAGTTGGGTTAGTAGTTGATAGAACTTGGTAAAAATTAAAAGACTTCTTGCTGGTTTAAAAAGGTTGGATCCGAAGAAACTTTCAATTTATGAATTCCATCTTGAAATTTTTTAGGCAGGGATCTTTATAACCTTCTTTCGAAATGAACGGTTGAAAATGATTTCACCTACTACATTAGACTCCTTGCAAACCACCAATTTAGTCCAAACTAGTACCCCACCTTTTGCCTTGACGATACTGTGGCAATGAAAACTTTACGCTATGACAGTATAGTTTGTTACCGGTACAACTGACCGGAGTAGAGGCATACAGAAGATGTTGATGATTGTATTTCGCATACCACTTCTGCCTTATTTTTAGAATTTGGAATTCCGGCTCTATTACAATACTGCTTTTACCATAAACGGATCGGAATCAATATCTTTTAATTTAGTTCAAATTTAACCTCATAATCCAACCAATAGTTTGGTGAAATATGTAGGTGTGGGGGATTTCCAATTTCGGAGGATTTATATTGGATTGGGGAAGTCCAAAATGCCAATTTACGATTAGGAAGGTGGTAGTGAAAAAGGCCAGGCGCTAATGATCTATGTTGCAAATATAGCCGATGGATAAACTGCAAAATCGAACAAATATGGAGATATTGGAGTAAACCGAGGACGTCAAAAGTTTGATTCTCACCTCAAAATTTATGTTTATTGGGTCAAGGTGTGAGCTCGTCAACCTAAGCAGATCCTTGGTAGACTTTATATACTACTTTGGCCAACTTTCGAATATTAATTTATTAATTATCTATACAAGCCCTAGTTTAAAACCTTACATATTCTGCCAAAAAAGGTAAGGGACAACTATATCCAGTTGTTTCGATTTTAGAATCGTTATTAAGATCAAGGTGACTAGCTTATATAGGCAAGGATATATGACTTTCTTGGTGCATTTTGTCATTCACATGGATGTTAGGAAAAACAATTAACTAAATTGATGGCAGCAACAAAATGTTATCAAGAGATTGTACAAATAACTAACCAACTACTTTCCCAATATACAAATGAATATATCGTTGATTACCAAAACCGATACTTACGGTATGATCGAGTAAGGGAGGAATGGGGTGGGAGAGATAAGGCAGATGCAAGATAAAATTAAGCATCATAATTAAAGAGAAGACACAGTCAGAATAGAGGAGTTGAAGCTCATGAAATGAATTTGATTTTACAAGGGCATTGGGAATGTCTTTAATGCAGTAGTCAGTTGTAGTCCATACCTGGAATTGAATGAAATTGTATGGTCCAAATCTTTTAGATCAACAGCCTGAGGATTTTCAAGGAGACGTTTGGAAAGTGAATAATCGACCATTAAAGCGATTTAAGCTATTTGAAAAAACATGAACCTAAATATTAAAGCATAAAGTGAAATTCTATCCCAAGACCTTTCAATTCGGGTTTGCTTAAGTTGATCCTAGTGCCATTTAATCACAGCTGAGATATTGCAATGAAAACCTTTTAGCACTCTAACCAAAATACGTTTAAATGGATTCGATTAAAATATGCAACATATACAAAAACATATTGTCAAAACTACTTATCAAGAAAATATAAAAATAAAAGCATTTAAATCACTCGTTCCAAAGCTCAGTAGAAACTAGTTGAAGCCTAGAGGCATCCTTTGGATGATAATTGATCAACTGTGCTTTGGTCAATAGTTTTAAATAGGGGGTCCAATGCTCTTCAAACTCACCATCTGGGTCTTCTTCTTTGTCAAAGGGGAGCTGATAGTAACTGTTCGTCTCACTTAGGGTTACCAGTTCCTATTTAAATTTGAAAATAAATTTAATACTAAAATGAATAGTAAAGCTTACCTCAAGCAAATTTATTAGTTTGGGTGGGTAGTTGGCCTTTTGTGTTAAAGAAGTACTTAATTTCTAAAAAATAGGTGGGTCATTAGGTTGATTGAAGGATTTGAATAGTTTACCGTTTGAATAGATCTAGGTGGGAAAGCATGCTTGACAAACTCTTTCAAGGCATCTCTATAATAGTCGCTAATTTCTTCAGCCTTTTCAATTCCGCTTCTTCAGCAATAATTCAGCGTCGTCAGCTTGGCTTTTTGCTTTTACAAGGTCGATCTTCTTTACTAGGTCTACTTTGATACTCTTCAAGTCGTTGAAGATCTTTACTGGCACATTCTTTCTTGGATTCTATTAATTTTAACTGTAGCTGTAACTCATTTAAAAGTTGCTGGTAGTTAGTCTTGGAGTTGCTTATTGACTGTTCGAAATTTATACTTCGTATTAAAGGGTTCGGTTCTAGATGGATAATTTCGTTGTCTTCTTCCAACCTGTGTATCATCTGTTGTAGCTTTGCCTTTTCGTAGAACAACAAGTCTAACTCCAAATTCCTAGTCTCAGGTGAGTCGAGTGTGCCTTCATCAAACGTCCTTATTTGGTTTTTTAGCTAATGAAAGTAGGTTAAATAAAAGCATTGAAATAAACTTACATCGACTAGCTCTTCCCATTTCTCTTTACACCTTTCCTTTAAATTGGATAACTCCTTAGCTAGTAGCACATTTTCCTCCTTACCTAACCTTTTGGACGGGTAGAAAAAATGATCTTGAACTAGCTTGGTACTCGTCTCGTCTAGTAGCTTGGCTCTATAGACCAGTTGCTCTAAAACTTCAAGGAAACTCATGAGAAGTTTTGGTCACTTTAGGATGGATTGAACTTTGTAAACTTTTGTTTACATCATACTTAATTCTAGAGATTTTGTTTGACAAGATTGGTAGCAACCCTATTTTAATAAACATCAAAGATTCCAGGATATGGACTATATCAAAGCTATTTTTATAGTAGGTAGAGACTAGTTGTATGTTGAAAACGGGCTTATATATCCATTTATCGAAACGCACTTTCCTGAATTTGAGAATACAGAATCAATTATTAATGGCACATAGCCTAAGCCTAAAACGGCATCTATACGAAAACCTAATTGATGTCGTTATAGGTGTAAAACTTGTAAGCTATATTAATCAACATATATATAATACAAACGTTGATACTATCGCTGCTAACCTTTAATTACCTGACTAGAATAGGCCATCTACCCTTGAAACTATCCTTTGCCTTGGTATCTTATATATTCCACACTACAATCTGAAATTCAACCTAGTTGTTGAACTATGGTTTAAAAATACATGTATAAAAGCTTTAGTAGTGTATGATAAGAATTGTTCAAAGAAAAATATAAATATAGGGATAGGTAACATACTCTGATTAGGCTAATTCGATACGCAAGTGTAATATTGAAATTTAGGCTATATACATAATTTTTATCAATATAAATGTTGGGAAAAGTAATCACATATAAATATACGATAAAAATATATGATAAATACATTTAAATATACAAAGTATAAATCTATTATATTTTTGAAGTTTCAGCGAAGTTAGTTTGAAATTTTGGATTTTGATTTGAACTAATCCAAATTCCAAAACACGAAAATAAATTTGAATGTGTAGGCATAGAAACTATAGTAAACATAAAAATTCAAAGGCATGGTGTTACTATAAAATATATTTGTGGTATTTTAGTGTTTTTAAAATTTCAATATTCGAGCTATACATAAGGAAGTAAATGCTGTTATTTTATCGCCATATCAACTATGTGTGTATTTTCAAATGTAAATTAGCAAACCTACTAGATATCATAAAAAAGGCATATTTTACATTAAAGGCGCTATATAGCTATACTTTATTCTATAATAAAAAGAAATATACAGGGTTAGTGACCTGCCTCAGTTGGTCTTTTTAAACTGTTTTTGGATTCTATATTTTAAATATTAAAATTTCATTCACTAATCTGTTCATAGAGACTAATATAAACCTTATCAATAGATATTTGTGGTAGTGATTCAATGTAAAAGTTGGCACCTCATCCACCTGCACTTGCCTTTCTACAAATAAACTATTGGTATTTATATGTGGTAACGAAGCAGAGTCGGCTTCAACTACTATAAACATTTGGCATTACAGCCACTCAGAATATATAAAGCTATAAATTATTGTATATATTTCCATTTATTTTAAACAATAAGTATATTTACGATTGAATATCAGTAGTAAATGGGTGGAGAGGATGAACAGGGAGCAGTTTCAGTTACAGTAACTAAAGTCGAGGTGGTAACAGTCGAAGTAACTGTTACATCCTGGACAACTGGGTCTATAATATTGAGCCAAGGCAGGAGTGATGGTAACCAGTACGAAGGATACAATGGAGGTGAATTTCATTTTTAGGATGCAGGTGATCTCTTTCTTATTCTTGCTTTGTTTTAAGATTTGGAGCGATTTGTAGTCTTTAAATACCTTTTTGGTTGTGATGGTGGTACCAGTGAAAACTTGACGATGGATGTAGAGTAGCTTGGAGAGATAAAAATAGAGCTATTTGTTTTTAGATCACCTATGCTTTTAAAAATAGGCTGATGGGTGGGCTTGTCGGAAATATTTGTAGCTAGATGGCATGACGTTATAGCTTAAAATTGTAGAATATAATATTCGGAATTAATAGGGCGTAATTATACAATATTTGTAAGATAAACTTTGTAGCTTTAATCTCATTAGCCACTATCAATAATGAACAGAAGTTATGCCTAGCAATTTATATGATCCTGCTACCTAGCGTCAGGTATCAATACGTCAGCTACTTGGAAATTTTATTTATTGTGCAGCAATGCATTTTGGCATTTTTCTAAATAACTAACTATATTCACTAGGTTCTATGCTTTTTATAGCGAAATATCAGCTTCAATGGTAGCTGATGTTAAAAATACTTTGAAACTTTAAATATTTACATCCAAAGTGCTAGCTCGTACCGTACATCGGTTTAATATACTATTATAAACCATTATGGTCTTGGATATGATACTACCAAGCACTAAGCCTCACAGTCAAAAGATGGATTTTCATTTAGGAGATAGGATATTGTAGATTACAGAATATTTCCAAGACTTCTTGCGACATCATATACTTTTACCAAGGCGTCTATTGTTATTGAGATGGCCAATGTATAAACCTACAGCGTATAGCCTATAAATAAGTGTTACAGCATCTACATATTGATGTTTAAGACATTCATTAGGCCAAGCAAGACTTTTCTAAGGGGCAAATGTGTTTATTTATGTAACACTATAGGGCAGTATATGTATGCTTTATAACATTGGTTATAAGATATCTATATTAGAAGTAATAGTATTAATCTGGCGCTAAGGCAAAGGTACCCAACGCTTCAATTCAAATTGAAGCTAAAACATCCAAGTAAATGTAGCTTTAAGCATGTAAAAATAGTACAAACCACGAACAAAACTTTGCATATATTTATATTTATAGAATTCTATTAAAGTATTTCTAAAGTAGCGTCTACATCATCTCGAAGTCCTATTAATAAGTTTCGGCTAGATCCTATAGGCGACGTAGCCGTATAAAAAGTTGGAAAGGCATCCTAAAATCTAAAAGTAAAGTGAAATGCAATGAAATATTTACCTAAGGTTATAGTTGTAACATGTCTCGTACTTGCCCTCCAAGCCCAGTACCCTACCGGTCAGAACGGAGATGGTAACTTCGAGGCGAATGACGTGGAAGGGTATCGTCGCCGTTGGTGTAGACCGAATACAATTACACAGACCCAAACTGTAACTTCCACCGACACTATCACCGCCACCATTCCACCTACTAACTGCCCATCCCCATGTTATCCTAACACGGTAACTCAGACTGAAACAGTTACCTCTACCGGTACCATCACAAATGTCGTACAACCCACTGGTTGTCCATCCCCATGTTACCCTAACACGGTAACTCAGACTGAAACCTTTACTTCAACAGGTACCATCACAGCCACCGTCCAGCCCACGAACTGCCCATCTCCATGCTACCCTAGTACTGTAACTCAGGACTGAAACTGTAACTTCCACTGGTACTATTACTGCCACCGTACAGCCCACGAACTGCCCATCCCCATGCTACCCTAGTACCTGTAACTCTGACTAATACAGTCACTTCTACGGGAACTGTCACTGCCTACCGTTCAACCTACTGATTGTCCATCCCCATGCAATCCAAACACAATAACTCAAACCGAGACCGTAACCAATACTGGTACTGTTACCGTTACTGTACAGCCCTACGGTTGTAACTACAGACCCACTTCAAGACGTCCTTACTACTGAGATTTTTTCTAGACAAATAAAGTATAGTTTTAAAGAAATCTAAAGTTTTTATTTATTGATTCTACTGCTTCCAAACGTAGGATGTCCTTTGATATTATCTTTCTAGTCAACTAATATAAAAACTGCGAGTTTGACTGCTTTGAGATTGCTTCACGTCTACTTTGCTGTTACTTACAGGCATCGATAACCTTCTCAAAGTATGAGTATATCCCATTTATTGATTGTCAAAAATGATTTATCAAGCTATCAAAGACCACACACTCATGTTAAATGAAATGATGAGTCGGAACCTTGTAGATTTCTTACTGTAGCTATTGGGAAAATAAAACTTGCGGGGATATAAACTAGCTCAATAAATGTTATTTCCATTCAAAGTAAAATATCTATTGATTGCACCTCTACATCTACTTTGGATAGCTGGGTTCCATTCATCACTTAAAGTTATCCTAGATAGATCTAAAGATGATCAATCGTAAATTAGAATGGAATATTGATGAGGAGTGATTTGAAGTATATACCGATATAAATATAGTAAATGTAGACCAGGATAAATGAATTTACTGTATTGAAAAAGGATACTGCAACGAAATGCCAATTGAATTTTACATTTACCCACCGATGGGTAGTCCTATATGTTATCCCAATGTTCCCTTTCATATACTGTTTACAGTCACGTATAGCAGATATATATTCTACTGTATTTATTGTATGAAGAACCGTAGAATTAAACACTGTATTTACCTTCTCTAGAATGACAAAAGACTGTCAAAGATGTAATGTTTCGGATCTTTTATTCAAAATGGGTTATAAGCTCCTTTAATCCCCTCGGCATTAGTGGAATTTTATAGAGATGTATAAGTGTAGACTATTATACCTATTGTTCCTTTACTATTGCTATTTTTATCGCATAGTACTTTACTTTTTTCAAAAGTATTAAAGTATTTATGAAAATTTACGATCACGTCAAACGGTATAAGCTTTAGGAGCTAGTATACTTTGTAGTAAAAGTAGTTTAGAAGCCTTCTTATTTATCGAAATCGAATCTCGCTGTTCCAGCAACATAATCTATTCAAATTCTAATATATCGAATGGCTATAAGTAGTAAGTGGTAAGACAGTGAGCTATATATAAGGCAAAGGTATGTCTTTGTTAATATACCACAATAATCATGTAGCTAGCACCTAGTAAACTCCAAAAGAACATACGTATATATAGTACATATAAAATCATACTACTTGAAATACCAATTAGTACGAACTCAACTTCAACAATAATATGGTCAAGCTCCTCCACTTTCTCGTAGCAACTCTAGCAACCTTAGGCTCCGATGCCATGAAGTGGCCCAACTTTGCACAAGCGGCAGCTGGGGTGAGCATCTTTGGTACGATTGGAACTCAAGTCAGGCAAGTACTTACCTGGAGCTTGGGGTAGTGCAGTGAGTACAGTTTCTGGTCTCTGTGCCGTTGCTGGTGGCGCCGCCACCATCCACAGTGAGATTAAGAAAAACAAAGAGGCGGCCAACACACCACTTTTACCCCTACATAACACAAATCCTCCTAACCCCAACCCGCAGCCTTCTAGACCTCAAACCCCTTCGACACCGAATATTCAGCCCCCTCCTAAGGCGGTAACTAATAATGGAGGTCGTAGAAACACTTCTTGACTAACAATCAATAAATTTACTAACCGCTGCATATGCTTCTTTGCTACATTTATATGAATAGTTTGTTGTTTATTGTAAAAATTTAATACTGTTAAAGTAAAAGCCAGTTTTATTTCAAAAAAGTTTGAGATGCTACAACACTACATCTAGTAGTAGGGGCGGGAGCATGGGGCAGTCTCAGTTACGATTGAAGTCTTTGTAACCTCGTGAGTTTCAGTCTTGGTCTCGGTTGCAGTAACGGTAGTCGAACTAGTTTCTGTGACGGTGGAAGTAACAGTGGCGCAGCTAGGTTTGTAGTTGGCCAGAGCCGGGGTAGCGGCTACAAGAAGTAAGGATACGATGGAAGTGAATTTCATTTTAGCAGTGTCTGGTTGATATTGCTTTTTGTGTTTGTTAGATGCTATCCAGATTTTGATCCTTTATATATCATTCTTCACGTAGATATTGTTGTTAAAGCTTTCAATGTAACTATTATCTTCAGTTTCACTGTTATAAAAATAAGACTGTCAATATGCCTGGCTCTAAGGCTTTTTAAATAACAGATACCTTGAACTTTTCGAAATTTTGAAATCAACTTGCATAACAAAGTGCCAAATGCCACAAATATGCACCACTAGACGTAGTAACCCATATATTGATATATTTGGAGCATGAATAAGCCATTTAAATGTTTTTATAGTACACTATATAGAAGATGAGAGTTATAGAAAATCAATGCGATGATTTTATTAAAAGATGTTGGATATTTTTGCGGCATACTTAAAAGATGGAGCAAATCGCCTCAGGCTTTGACAAGTCCTTCTTATTTAAAATACTATCACCAACTAAAAAGTTGCTACCACATTTGTCGGAATCTATTGCTCCAAGCTACTAAAAAGTTTAAGCTACTTGAAATTATGGTTTCTAACTAATATACTTTATAAAAATCGATAATTTAGAAGCTCCTGAAGGTCTGCAGAAATACGAAAACCTCGGATCTGGACACACTTATTTACATTATTTGTTGTCTCAAATTGAACTTTGTATTTCATAAAGTATCTATATACCTGGAATTTGAAGTATTCATTTGAATCACCTCAAAGTTTAAAGATATATACAGCAACAAATTCATCTTTGGAGCTACAGTAGTAAACTTCAAATCAAAGGCGTGCATTATAGTTATACTACACATAGTATATTACTATAGCATTATGTCTCTGTGTTTATAGAAGTTTACTATTTATGTAGTCATTCTAAGTAAGGCTTTTTATATTAAATGTGCGTTTCAAAAGCAGTAAGCTTTGTAGACTTGATCAAATAAATATAATTCAATTTAGGTGATTCCAGTAAAAGCCTTATAATTTATATTTGTTCAAGCTTAGATAAATTGACATTTGTATACCAACACTTTTATTTTTAGACATTTATACTATCATGCCAACTGTTTATTATAATATCAAGGACGTTACTCCTTGGTTCAAAAGCCTAGGTGATTTTTTCCAAACTCGATTAAGAAACCTTATCGAATTAATTGAATAGTATAGTACAGATAGGTATATGCTACGGTGCCTATATGAACATAAAGCTTGATCTAAATTGGAGTTAACCAATGTATCGAGACTTTTATATAGTAAACGACGTATACTAGCCTGATGAGCTATAAGGAGATAATTCCGAAAGCCATTTTGTCAACATCCTATAATTAACACCTTTGCTATAAGGCTTTATATTCTAAAAATATATGGAAGTTAGAATTTTATATCCAAATATAATACTTTTCTTCAAATTAAATGAATTAGTTGTACATATATACAGTTTTAGCACGATTGCTCCAGCTATTTTAAACTTTAATAACAGTATTATATTCAGTTGAGGGGCTTGCTGAAGGTGGAAGGTTTTTCCCAAACTGAAGCAGCTTGTCCGGTTTCTAAATGGCATATGCAGCAGATATATCTAATATTCTCTATTATAATTATTGCAGAAATGTTGGCTATTTTCCTTAATATAGCTATGGGCTAAATAACACAGCGTATTAGCATTTGGTAGGCTGCTTTCCCATAAAAACCGCTAGTAAATGGCTTGATATACTTGGAGGTGACTATCTGAGGCACTTATCACCTCGTCATGTCGGCTATTGTCGAAAATTTAGAAAGCCCAAGGTATTCAGCTATTTTTGTAAAGCCTTAAAATTGAGTAGATCAATAGTTGTCTTTATAGCAAAATCAACTCGACAGCTGCGACTATAAGGTAAGCTTAAGTAAAGACAGTTACGTGAAGAATGATATATAAAGGATCAAAATCTGGATAGCATCTAACAAACACAAAAAGCAATATCAACCAGACACTGCTAAAATGAAATTCACTTCCATCGTATCCTTACTTCTTGTAGCCGCTACCCCGGCTCTGGCCAACTACAAACCTAGCTGCGCCACTGTTACTTCCACCGTCACAGAAACTAGTTCGACTACCGTTACTGCAACCGAGACCAAGACTGAAACTCACGAGGTTACAAAGACTTCAATCGTAACTGAGACTGCCCCATGCTCCCGCCCCTACTACTAGATGTAGTGTTGTAGCATCTCAAACTTTTTTGAAATAAAACTGGCTTTTACTTTAACAGTATTAAATTTTTACAATAAACAACAAACTATTCATATAAATGTAGCAAAGAAGCATATGCAGCGGTTAGTAAATTTATTGATTGTTAGTCAAGTGTTTCTACGATCCTTTTCTATCCAACAACTCCTTTAGCTTTAGATCTGGATGAAGTGAGGTAGTATTATTCTATGAAGCTCCTTGATTTAATGGAGGGAAAAATTACTCTTATCTTTTTGGATTGGGAATATGCGATAGCTATGGCATCAGCACTTGTATCTTCAGTTGAAATTGTACGTATGACGAGCTCAGCTGCTCTAGACATATTTTTGCAATTTACAACCATTTGTGTCAAATAGGGTTACGCCTGCTACAACTTGGTCTATGGTTAAGTAGGTTGAGATAATTATATTCATGTTTGCTAGAATCGTCAGGTGAAAGTGGATGAACTTTATTAAATATTTATAAATTATATGTTAATAGATGGCTGGATGGTCCAAGAGTAAATGATTGGAGTTTAATATATATATTTTTAATATTTATTTTAGATTTAAAGCAAAATGTAGTAACTATATAGCTAAAAATAACAGCTTTTATTTCTTATTGTACTAATTGATGCTTTGAAGTATGTACATTTATGTATAGGCTGAAAACTTTGGCCCCAGTTCTTGGTTAGGCAGCTGTATACTGATGCTAGAGTTCAAATATATTCTAGCAAAGGTACGTTAGCTTTGATGGACCAAGCAGCATACTGGTTTACAATTTATTATATTATAGACATCTACAATTATAAATATGACTGGTTTTATACCATACCTATCTATTTAGTAGCTAGGAAAATCTATATAGGTTTTATTGGGGCCATTGGATGTTAGGCCAAGCCCCTGCTTTATTGAAAAGAATTCCATCAATATAGGCAGTGCGACAAATGGTCCATGCAGATCCATCTGTACCTCCTCCATTGGTAAAGCTTCAGGTATATGCCTGCAGAAATGGAGGATGAAAAATCCATAGTGGATGTGCAGATACACATATATAGTTTTCAAATATCCAAAATGATATCCTCCAAATTTCTCAACTATAAAATAGACTAATCGAAAGCTGAAACTATTGCTTCTCAGTTGAATTTGATGAAAAATCGAATTTTTATGGAGGATTAATATGGCGGTATCAATAGCACGCAAATAGACGAAAGTATATATGTAGTAAATACCTTATAAATTTTTGTATTGGGTTTTTCATTCATTTGTATTTATATATACTTCAAAATACATACCTACAGTAGAATTTTCTTTCTAACTTGAGTTAATTGGTTGAAAGCCTACTAAAGAGTAGATATTGCTTAGGAATTAAAATTTTAATATATTGAGGAAGGATAAGGCATGTTGGAAGCTCTAATATATATAGTAATTTGTGTGGCATAAAAGTATATATATTAATAAAACGAACATCATAAAAACTAGGTTTATTTAAAATATCACGAATATCAAATTTAATACTTGGAGGAGCAAGGAGCAGTTTTAGTTACAGTCTTAGTCTTGGTATCGGTCTTAGTTACAGTAGCAGATTTAGTTTCAGTAACGGTCTTGGTCTCGGGTTTGCAGCTAGGTTTGTGGGTAGCTAAGATTGGGGCAACGACTACGAGTAATAAAGATACGATAGAGGTAAACTTCATATTTTCTACGATTGCTGGTTGATTGGTTCATAATATCTTTCAAGAAAGTTTTGGGCCTTTATATACCTAGATTGCTACTGGTGACTTGTAAAGCTTATGGTATTGATGCCATTGGTGAATACAAGTTGTAACAAAGATAATTGTAGGTCGAGTTTTAAGGCTTATTAAAGGTTATGCCAAATATATTAGACCAATGTGTAATATTGAAAGGTAAGAGAATTCTACGATGTGGTATACCTTTTCTAAAAGCCACCAAACGTAATAAATTTCTTGCTGCTGTATGTATCTTGAAGAACGACATCTACTTTGACATATTTCAAAACTGTGTATTCTCGCTATAAGCCCAAGATTACACACTAGCATGTTCAGAATTCAATGAAGCTTTTGATTGAGTTCAACTGCAAAATTGACTCATCCAATAGTGATCAAAGCACTATTAAAGTTTAGAAACTTTTCAACATTAATTTGTATAATTCTAGACGGTAGTATAACCATTTCAAATAGAACAGCCCTGTACCTTGCGGAATTATCTCCACAAGCCACTACAACAATATCTTTTATTCAAAGGATCTGGTAAGATGGCAACTATCAAATCCAATCAAAACTTTAAAATTCTTGACGAAAGCACTTGGCTACATTGTATTACTGTTCTATTCTTTTTGTTGCATCAAATAGGTAGCATGAAATGTAATTAACTAGATGTAAAAATTGGCATTTAGGTGCTACTATGTCTAGGCTTGCTCAATTCTAAACGACTGGGCTTTTCAAAATTACGATTTGAATATACACCGTTGTTTTAAGCCAACTTCATCAATTTACTGCTTTTAAAATGCATTATATTATTTAGGAAATTTATCAAGTTCATATAACTGAACAGTGTTGTATCTTTGAAATGGAAAAGCTTGTCTAAAGTAACACTATATGACATTATATTTCAAACTATCTATTAGACCTAAGTCTGAAAGTGAAAATTATATAGCTTCAGAATATTATAACTTTACTAATGATCTATTGGATAGAATATTTCGATAGATAGTGGTAAAGGTGCAAAACATTGCTACAAAGAAATTGCTTCTATACCTCCAAATATATGCAAGTATTATATTCGTCCTTGCCTTGTGCTTTATATATCGAATTGTAGTAATTAAATTTAGAAATAGAAAGTGATGCACAACAATCTTATAAAAACTTTACATTCCGATAACCAATGTCGTTGTTATTCAATTCTGAGGTCGAAAATGACAGGGTACAACGTCTTTATATATACATTTTAGTTTATAGTACTTTTAAATTAGATATTCGATAAATCAAACTTTTATTTGGAGTTATCAATACAGTCCATCTAAAGAAACTTGAAGTATTGAGCTTTAGAAGTTTACCTAGGAAGAGCAGTACAAATGTAATGGATGATCCCGAGTATTTTAGGTTCAGCTGTTGCTAGATTTTAGTTTTGATGTACAAGTAGCCAAGGTACTAAAACATTGTATATTTAGATGTTTGAATACCTTGAACTGAGAACATAATGGAATAAAATTTACATTATTGTCAAAGTTTAGGTTAGCATATAGTAAATATATGCACCAACCTATACATTTATAAATACAGCGAGCCGCTAGTAGAAAATTGACAGCCACACTACGTCGCAAGGCATACCGTACCTAGTTCAATCCACCTTTGCTTACAATCAATCCCAATAAACTATATAGCGACCTTTGTGAAAGTAGAAAGTACGACATTCGAATTGCAAATCTTTCAGCTTTCAATTGCTCTATAGTTGACGAAATCTAAAGTTTTCAATCTAGCTTTAGAGTTACTACTCGCTGTAGTAAAACTACATTGCTTCACAGCTCCTTTTAGAAAGAATATAATACGATGCTTAAGTGGTTACTAGGAAAGCAATATAACAAAGAATAGGTTGTATATCAACAACAAATATATCGTTGCAAATTTAACTATAGAAATTTACAAAACTTTATTAACCTTGAAAAAGCTCATCTCAAGCTCTATCCAATCTATTCAACTCAAACCTAGTATCCGTAACTGGACACCAAAACTTATTTGTTTCAAAGTCGAACCTATCCGAATACTTGAAAAGTATTTCTGATTTTAGCAAGCTTAAATTGAACTTGCCAAAGGGACTATTTATCAAAGGTAGTGGACTTGGGTGGTAGACTTTTCCAGAATCATAATCGTAAAAAAGTTGGTTGGATAATAGACTATAAGTTAAGTCGCCACCCCACTTCAATTTGCCATCTATAAAAATTGGAATAGAAAAAAGTTAGGATAAAGGTATTGAAATCAAGGAATAAGTTACCTACCAAGTCGGTAAACACTATTGGGGTATCTTGAGCTTCAATGAAGTTTAGTTCAGGACCACATTTACTTATAAACTTAAAGCTGGGGAACTCTTGGAAAGTGTTGGGCTGTACACGTTTGAAGAAGAAATTTAAAAATACTTTGTCGCGGAAGCCTAGTGAAAAATAACAGGTTAGTTTTACTTTGTAGGTTGCTAAAATAGAGATATATTGAAAAATGATACATGAGGTAAAGTTTTTATGCTTGGTCGTATTTAAAAATAGCTGCCCACTACTATCAACAAAGTAGAAGTAGTGTCGGAGTTGAAGTTTGCTTGCCATCTTGTTGTAAAGCTCATCAAAATGATTAGAATTTAGGGAGCTTAGAAACTTAAAGGTTACGTATCATGTGGCATTAGATTAGTAGATAATTGGCTTAATTTATATAGAGTTTTAATTTACACCCATAATTGTTTAAATTTGGTGGTGGTAAATACTTGAAGCTTTTAAATACTAGTAAATATATAGATACACGTATAATTGAGGTGAAATCTATTTTGGCTGATGTAGGTTTTAAGATATTTGTATAAATAGTAAGCTTTGCTACAAAATATGTGATGTTTAGTTGAAAATGAAATTTCAAATTGTCGTTGCAGCCTTGGTATTTGTAGTTTTGGTATTCGTAGATGGTGGTGTCGTAGTCAAAAGGGACGGAAGCTTACATTTGGATGGACCAGATGCTGAATCTGATTTGAAGGAAGCTAGCTATAGAAACTAGGGAACTTTTTGTATTGCTCTCAGATGTGCTAGTAATAAAATATATATTTCTACAGTTTTGATTTTTCTATTTGGATTATCATTCATATAAAAGCATGCTTGATACATCAAATGTATAACTTGAAGAATATACATTCATATGTAAACTTTTGCAGCCATTTTTATGTGAAACTAGTTCTATACCTTTGTAATTTTCATATTTATAGGTCATTCATGCTTAGTTCACTATTAGTTGAACTTTATTTCGGGTGTAAACTTTTACAACCAACAATATCCCTATTTGAGCCCGCCTTATTTACTTGTTCATGGATCTCAACTTCCAATGACTTGGTGTTTAGTTGTTAGATCCACCTAGCAAACGGTTAAACCAATTAGGAAGTTCAAGTTTCAAGGTCAACTCCTTCAACTTTATCAACTTCAACTTCATAACATGGAAGATGCATCGCCAAAGCATTTCAACTCCAAAGCCTTCCCTTTTACGCTAAATCAAAAAATGGAAGTTGCTGAGACCGACCACAAATTCACCAAAAAGCAGCTCAACAAGATACTACCCAACCCCTTACAAGAGTTAGATGACTTGACCATCTACCCCTTGGACACCAATTTACGCAAGATAAAGCCTAAACCCAACTTGCACCAGGAACCTAAATCTACCTTCCAATACGACTCGGAGATAAAGAACTGCCAGTGTTTTGTCGTACCTTGTGACAAAGTTTATGACGACAAGTCGCGACTACGTACTCATATCAAATCAAAACATAACATTCATGAATTAGTTTGGTGCTGCTGTAACAAATGTTCCTATAAGCAGTTGGCTATCCCAATTGAGTTTTATGCTACCCATTTTAAAAAGCATGGTAGGAGGGTATGTAGTTTCAAAGCTTTTAGGTAAATACTTTTATATATATAAGGTACTAAATTTGGAGTTTGTGTAGGAGATTTGTTTTGAGTAAAGAGGGTAAAGGGCAGTAATGGTTTTATGTTTTAGCTTGGAAGGTATGTAGTTTTTATGTGAGATGTACCTTCTTTTCGTAAGCCTCCAGTTTTTACTTTGGGAGTTGTAGTACGATGTTGTAATTATATTAGCTTGTTAAATTATATCTGGACATTTGTTTTATATAGCTTTAGTTAGAGTTAGATACTTTTGCAATGCATATGTATCATTAACTATTAGTTTCGCTACAATGCACTAAATATTTATTTGTCGCCAGCTCAAGCTATTTCTCACCATGACTTTACCTTTCATACAAGTGATTCTTATCTTTAATTTCATTTATAATAGCTTTTAAGCCAATGTAGATTTAAAATTCAAGCTTTTATCCATAGATGTCGTAGTCTTTTGAATCAACTTTTACTAGCTAAACAAAATACAATCTAGGTGCATATATCGAACAGATCTTGTATAGTAGATTAAATAGGAATAGCATACGCTTATTAAGCGCTAGGTTTAGTTTATTTCTTTATACTAGTAAAATTGAGCCTGTTTTTATATCGATAAACTACACTGCTGCTTAAAGAAATGAACTTACAATATAATTGTTACCAAAATTTAATACTACACATGCTAACATATATATACTTTGCAGAGCAATTTATAAACACTTTTACTTGTCCTTCCCCTTCTTATATAAATAGTGAGAAGCGAATAACTTCAACAAAAGATATATTTTAAATTAATACGGATTTCTCAATTCGTCACCTCGCCCTCGCAATTAGAATGGGTGAGCTTTTTACAATCCTAAATTTTAGGATCTTCTAGCATTCTATTGGAGAAGCTTCTTGGTGATAGCCACCACCAACAACTTCAGAGAATTTATAGATCGATCAAACAACTAATTAGCCAAATTCAAAGCCACCCAACTACACGTTTAAGTGGGACCAAAATACCTACCAAAATACACATAAACTCCTTCTTTTAAGACGGTTAATTGTGATAATGGTAATTATATAAACATTAAATTCAAATTTGGTCAAGATTGATACCTACAAATTTTACTATAGTTGAATTTTACCCCATTTTGGTGTATGAATTAATATATTAAAGATTTTTTTGTAGCCATCCAACAAATCTTTCCGCACCAAGCGTATCCTTGGTAAAGCCCAGAAGCAAAACCGTCCCTTACCCAACTGGATCCGTTTACGCACCAACAGTACCATCAAGTAATTCAACATTGCGAAGAGTTATATTAATGTTATAGGTACAATGCCAAGCGCCGTCACTGGAGACGTACGAAGTTGAACATCTAAACTGCTTTCAAGTACTTTAAGTTCGAAATAGGCAGCTATTGGATATCAATTAACTTAAATTTCTAAATAAACGAGAAATGTTCAAGTAAGCCTTTTTTGTGTTTTGATGTCTATCGCTTTCATTTTGATGGGGGATTTTTCATTTTTGTTTCTAAATCTATTGGAAATATATTTGCGCTATTTGATTTGTGTCAATTAGATTTGAAAAGGATGCTTGTTTTTAATGAACTAATTGAATATCTTATCTTAAACAGGCTTTTCTACATCGACTTAATTCTACTTTGCTTTTCAAATTTTAACTTTTCGGCCTGTAGATAGCCTACACTATTTTCAGCTTATCTATTTTTATGTCAAAGGCTACCCAATTCTATCTCTACTTTGCTTGTGCTATATTTCGAAATAGGAAGCTCCTTACCTCAAAGCTATGTTTATATATCATATTGCTGTACCTTTTATTCTACTGTCTTAAACCTACAACGCTATACATATTTGTATCGACAGTAGATTGAATAGTTACTCTGTATTGAGCGGAACATAATCTCGAAAATAGCTCAACTTACTTATAGACAGAGTATAGATAGAACTTGACAGTCGAAGTTTGTTATTCGAAAAGTTTGGAAAGATAACGAAACAATATTTAAGTTGAAGCAAGGGCTATTGAGATATTTCTTCTAGCTAATCTCTTGGGACTGGTAAGCAGACATCAGCTATCATATTGGACGTTTTGAAGTGGGGATTCATTTGCAAGTATAAAATCAATTGGTATGACTAAATTAAGAAATGATAATATTATTTCCCTATTTTTTGAGTATATTTGGTTAACTTAGTACTAAAAAGACACTTTAGCTAGTGCCGATAGATTTATCGCACCTTTAAACCCATTATTTGTTTGGAATTGCATTTTAATATCTATAGGCACAGTTTGATAGGATTTATTGGTAAGGTTATTTAGACGTTCAAGGCAAAACTTAAGTTATGAATGTAATGTATTCCAAACTATTCAATAAAGTAGCAATTTTTATAGTCTAAATTAATCAAAACTCTTGTTATTGACAATTCATTTAATTGATTTCCAGTAAAAATGATTTTTTTAAATACTATAGCAACTTTGATTACTATACTATATATCAAACTATCCAAAATTTATTACAAATAGTAGCACTACCAAAATTTTCTATTACAAACCAAATATCAGAATATATTGGTATATTAATTTCTAAACTGTTTATAAAAAAGGAAGGTTTAAAGAATATAGCTTTTGACAATTTATAGCTTAGAATATTGAAATATAGACTAACCTTTAAAAACATACTTGGAAATATATACTAATTTACAAAGATAGTTCTTTAAGATTTCTTTATATAACCCTTTTAATCCTTTTTAGCCTTACTATTAAAAATACATACTTTTTGATTCTATATACACATTTCCAACTGAATTAGCTTTACATTCAAAACATCGACAGTTGTTATAAACCTTTGTAATTGAAGCTTTTACTTTACATGTGCCAATTTATCACTACACTTCTCCCATTGTAGTTTTAAAGAAATATACCTTAAAATGGAACGCAAAAGGTATTGGAAGCCTATTTTAGTGTGCTGAACTTTATCAAACGTGCCTATTTCACCCTTTCTATAGCTTTGATGGCAGCAAAGATAAGCCAGTGGCGAACTGAACCCTACTTTGTAAACCAAAAGTAACGCTACATATTTATAAAGCACTTCAAACGCCAGCAACTAAACATATATATCAACTCTAGCCAATGCCCAACCAATTCACTACCACTTTCCTCCGATAGAGAAAAGTATGTGACCTGTCTAACGACTTCCGATGTAAGCACCTTTAACAATTTGAATACTGATGTTGTTTGAGTTTAGGTAACTTCGATGGTAGCAGTAGGTGCTGGCTCAAGGAAGAACAATCTCTTCTTAGTTCAAGATGACGGAAGCGAGCTTACCGTAAGTCAATTTTAAGGTTAAATCTAATGCAGCTAGTGGAAATCAACTTTTACGACACCTTCACCAATATACTCTTTGAGCTGGTCAGGGAACTATATACTTTCGGGGCACTGGGAAGGTCTGATATCATTGTTGAAACCACCAATGGACTATTTATTAGCCGATGCAAACAACCCCGAACCCAACTTGGAGACACGACTTTTAATTAAAACTCAATACAAGCATAGGCTGAATAGTGGTGGCTCCCTCAACACCCGAGTAACCAAAGTGGAATTTTCTACCAAACAATATCAGTACCCAAACGTTCCTTCGACCAACCAGTTCAGCTCCTTGTTCAACGATGGTCTGTATGTATGGGATGTTATTAATTCGAAAAGTCCGGTACTATTTGAGAAGAACATTTGCAAGCTGATTGACAGCAGTTGGGAACCTCACATAGCTGAAGACCCAAAACTTATAGCAGTAGTAGATGCTGACAATAAACTCAAGGTCAAAGATATTAGGACTAGTGAGGGCTATGCTTGGGAAGGCATTCACAGTTTAGAAGACAAAGAAGCACTTTCGGCTGTTAAATGGTCTCCATTCATACCTTATTGGGTTGCGACTGCAGGTATATATTTAACTAGCTTCGGATATTTATTATTTAAGATGTTTATGGTACTGTTTATACATGGGACCTACGCTATTCAAAATCTTATCTGGCGCAACTGACTGGGGCAACTGGAGCCATTAATTCTGTAAGTTATCTTAAACTATTTTCCGTATTAAACCTAACAAGATTGATTGGTCTAATACTCATACCGAAACGTTGATGGCAGCATCCGACGAAGGAGGTTGTTATCTCTACAACCTCGCCTATCACAATAGTCGCCTACCAACCAATGATTCACTTTTGACAGCAGATTCATGCCAAGGACTCATATCCAAAGAAAGTCGCCCCTTTTCCTCAGCATTGGCTTCAGTCAAGGCTTCTAATTTGACAAGCACAAGGTTCTACGCAGTTTCCGAAATAGGTGAGATCGCCTATGTAGAAGCCAACAACAGCATATTAAATAGTGTCACTCCTCATAAAGTGGATTCGAGCACACAGCCTGAGCTTTACAAATGTGAGACTGCAGTGTATCAAAGGGACCTCAAAGTAGCTAGCGAACTTATGATTCAGATGCTCAACAACAAAGGTAACGTCGATCAGTACCAAATGGACCAACTTGTTGAATCAATGCTGGGTAGCAACAATGACCCCAAAGTCGACTCACTGAAGAAGTTCTCTCTAAGTAAAGAGATTTGTAATAATGATCTTAAGCTAGCAAAGGAAAGGTTCACTACCGAAGTTTTAACCTTTGCTTACATGGTACCTACCGATTTAACGAAAACTCAACCCAAAGTGGCTACCAAAATGGACGAAAAGCTCAAAAAACTCCACGGCAATACTTTTGCCAAAGTTGTCAAGGATCGCCTCGCTAAAGATGATCTACTGCCTCTGTTAAAGATGGAGGCGTAATTTTCTAAATTAATATATTTACTAACATGTATATCCTGCGTTTATATTTAGTGAGGTTATAAGTTATTTCCTCTCCTCGTTCAATCCATCTGGTGTCTCCTTGATTGTGGTAAATCTTTATTCCTAGGTCCAAATTGCGTACTAACGTTGTTCAGGATATCGTCCGTGCACTATTGCCCAAGTACTGTTCTCCAGCGTTGGAGCTTACCATAAAACTTATTAAAGCCTTGTTTCAAGCCCATGACGACCCCAATTTCAACTTTGAGCCGCTAACTCCTCTGATATACCTGGTATTTTATCCGACCGTATTCGACGCCGACCCTTTCATACTAGCCTCAGCGGGTATGTCTAGGTCGAACAGCGGTAATGGAGGTAGTAGTGGTGGCAACAGTCGTCCAGTTACCCCACCCAGTCGACCTAGTCGCTCAGCATCCCGAAATAAGGGCCCACCACCCACACCGGGCCAGCCCAGGGTCGTGGCCAAGGAACCGGTATCTAGCCCAGCTAGCCCCACCAGTTCCAAATCTAACAATCCTGCCACTGCCCAGCTGAACCTCATCACGCTCATCAAAACAAATCCCAAGTCTATCGTTGATATGATTCAATTGGAAATGTAAGCTTAATTTTCAAAATATTTGCTCATAGATTGCACTTTTAGCGATATTCAGGATATCGCGCTCCGATGTGGCTCAGATAGTGAAAAAGCAGCAGCCGTTATCCTTCATGCCATGACCAAGCGGTTCCATAGCTTTAACCCAGCAAACCCCCAACCTTCTTCGTTTACCGTGTCCTCGGGAGCATTGAAACTGTTTCTCAATGCCATGGTCCAGCTCAAGCGGTATGAGCAATATCTAGAGTTTGCAGCACCACTGTGCCAAGCGTTCCGCGACTGTGACTTGACTAAACTAGTAGTTAGTCAGGCTCATAACATTGTTGTCCCCAAGTTTAAAGCTAAACTAGAAGTTATGTTGCGAGACACTGATGGAGATCTCAACCTCAAGGTAGATCTGTTGGCCTGCTTAGTAACCTTGAAACTTAGGGGTAATTTCCTATCTGACGGTAAATCTGAGCTCAAGCTAGACCTAAGTGAAGCGTTTGTAGCCTGTATAAATTGGTTCAAGGTTGCACTAACTAAGAATACCCAGCTTACCAGTTACCAACTTGCTGACATACTAGCTAGGTTTAGCAACGAGAACCGTAGACGGAAAGTTCCCCTCAAATTCCCTAGCCTTATCGGGCATGACCAGAGAGTCGAGGTGCTTAAGCAGAGCTTAAACGACTTCTTGGACCTGCTGTCCGCATAATTAAATTTATGGTTCCTAACCTTGAATCTTTTACATGTGGCTCAATTGCTTTTTGGGTTTATCATTTATATTCAATGATCCCTATTTATACGATTATTTTTTATTTGAATCTTATTAAATGGTATTCAAATAAACATACTTTTGTACTATGTCTTTTTGATATGGTTTTCCAATTAAGTTTCAATACTACTGGCTATTTAATGTCAAAAATATTTTTCGTTTTCATACATACGTCCTATGTTTTATTTTCAACCACTCTTTGATTCCTAGACTAAAATTTCACTTGCAATATATGATGTCCAGCGTCTTATGTTGGGATTTTGCTTGATATAGGCTAACCTTCACAGTACTAGTAGCCATCAACCATCAACCTAAAACATCAAAGATTTTGATTTTAGTTTGTTGTAAGATGATGAATAGGCTAAGGTTTGGAGCTAACTGTGAAAGGAAAGTAAGGCTTTTTAAATCCATCAAAGACGATACAATTAAGTATAGAGACATATATTCCATCGCTTGTTAATTTATAACTACAACCTAAATCAACGCTCTTTCCATATGCTGACTACTTTTATCCCATATGTTTGAGCTGACTAAAGTTAGCTATCATCCAGTTTAGCCAGGTACTAAAATAGCATTTATGGAAATAACAATTTCGTATAGCACATACACATTTTTTATTTACGATATCCAAGCCCCAATAATTAGAAGGCTATACAGATGTTTTGATGGTACTACTAATTAGCAATCAATCTAATTAGGCTTTCCTCAACATAAAGCTCTATGTATAGTAATTTAAAAGCAAGCTAGAACTTGCCATTTGATTTCGATAAACGATGTGCAATTGTCATCAACTTCAACTGTTCCTAGTGGATCTATCCAAATAAATAAGGTGGAAGGAATGGCAAGAGTTCAGGTTTTAGACTGATAGTCAATTTCAAACTCAAGCTGAAGTTACCTTAAAGAGCCACGGATGGCTTACTCTTAGCTGTAATTCCGAGTATACTGGATATAGCACGGTTTTCAGGAAGTTAAAGTTAATAGTGGGCCAGGTCCCATATTTTGAAAACAAGTTGCCAGTTTTAGCAAAATCTTACCAATATGGATCAAATTGGGTCCTAATCGAGTATGCGCCGAGTTCCCTATAAAGTCAGCTTTCTGATAACCAATTTACGCTTTAAGGAGCCTTTATTACCACATATGTCTACTGAGGGTGTGCCTTTACATGGAAAACCTGCTCAAGCTTGGCTATCCTAAACCGTCTACACAAAGCTTAGAATATATTAGGTTGGCTGGGAACTGATGTTGGTCATAAAGTAAAGTTGTAAGCTTTAATTTAATCTTCAAGGGGTTTTACAAAAAGCTTCATTTGATGCTCAAAAGCCGTTTAGAACTTTACTTACAACAGTCTATGGATAGATATACAACTCTTACCTTTAGTCTAGAAGTAAAGTGATGGCCTATGCAACAACTTTGCTGGATTATCTTGTAAATTTGTGCTTGAAGTAAAGAAATGTAAAAAATGGATGTTTTAATCCATTGTTACTATTGTTCAATAATACTGAAGTTTGAAACGAAATGTAAAATGTACTTGATAAACTAAAAGCTAGTTTTGGGTCTAAAATAGTACTTTAGAATATGAATGTTGAATTTTAATTGAGAGCCCAAGTTTAAATATAGTAAATTTTCTAAGTTTATTCAAAAATTGTAGTCATTCCTATAGCTATAGTCCGTAGCTGATGTCGTTGTAAACTATGTTATTGTAGTCTAAATCGAAGCATTTCATGGGGTGAAAGGTATTGTCATCGTAGCTGCCATATTCATCGTGATTAGAAGTCTTATTGTACTCGTGGAAGGGTACTTGAACTTGGAATTCAGGGCCATTTTCGAAGTTGCCTTCGCTCTGGTTGTTGACGACAATGTAGCCATTGGATAAATTATAATGGGGATGGGGGTTGCTGGTGTCAAAGGATGGATTGTCTAAGTTTAAATAGGTGGGGGTGTTGAGGAGGTAGCTGTTATTATAAAACATGGGATAATGAATACTATTTATAGAATCGGAGAAGTAAGTACGCGATTCAGTCGCGTTAGACTCCAAAAGGAAATACTCATTCATCAAAGTGGGGTTAGTATTGCTATTGCACTCTAAGGAGATGGGGTAAACAGATGGATCCATTAAAGTCGGGACGTGGGTGTTGGGGACTGGTAAGTACTTTTCAGGGTGCTGGTAGTGTCCTTGGAATAGATTCGTATCCTGTATGTAACTTTCAAGTCGAGTAACTGTATCGATCTCGTTCTGGCTAGGGTTCTTAGCCACGGTGTTTGTCAATTTGGCGTAATGAGGTAAGTAGCTTCCAAAGTGTTCAAAAGTCTGGCTCTTGGAGAGGATGTTTATACAGGACTTGCTGCTTCGATCTACATTGGCTGGGTTGTAGGCGTTGAACTTCTTCTTGGCAAGAGGTTTGTTCTTCTTGGGGCAGTACTTGTAGTCTGGGTAGAGCTTAGCGTGCTCGAGCTTACCGACCTCGGCTTTCCGGCGGTAGAACTGCTTGATGGACTCAGGCTCGGAGTTCCAACGTTGGCCGGCAATTTTGGAAATCTCTTTGTTGTTCAACTTGACGTTACCCATCTCTCGTATTATTTCATGCTGTATATCCTGCCTGTAGGTCATGAAGCAGTTCTTGGGTCTTGGGATATGGTTTAAACGGGTCTTCTTTTTGGAAGAAGGGCTAGTGTTGGGTGAGTAGGAGGAAGTGGAGGTTAACTGGTCTTTGATCTTGATAGTAGTCATTCTAATAATTAAATATCATAACAGGGTGGGTAGAATAGTTGTATATGTAAAGTTCGTGAGTTGTGAATATGTAGGTGAACAAAATCGTTGATAACAAAAAGATACGTTGATTCTAAATTATTGGATATTCTTGGTCGGTGGGTCCTATTTATATTACCAATCCAGCAGCTGACAAGTTTCTTTCTCTTTAATAGCCTTATTTTCGAAGGGGTAAAAGTATTTTTATAAGTCAAACATGCTTCGCTTTCTTTGATTCTTTTCATCCTTTGTGTAGCAGGTTATCATTTAGGACTTTTAATCTATTTGGTTTCAGGTTGAGCTGTAGTACAAAACATGCTGAATTCAGATGGTCCATTTCGCTTTAGTAGTATTTGCCAGGTGACCTTCATTTATATTCTCTTTTGGGTTTGTGTTGTCTGGATATACACTATCCTAGCTGAACGCCTGCACTTTAATTTATTCCTCATAGCACTCAGCTCATTGGAAATGGAAATGCCTCAGTGAATAAAATAAGTTCTCGGTACCTTTGCTACATTAGGTACATCATAAGAGTTTTGCTTTATGGGTCAAAGTTGTACCTGTTTAGGTATCCTTGGTTCCAAAAAAACTTACCTGGCTAGACGTTTAGACTTTGGGAGTCGTAGAGCAGTAGGTGCCTCCGGTTGGCCTTGAGATAGATATTTCTTATAAATACAACCTTAATCTATTTATTTAGAATCCATGTCGAAAATTTGCAGGTCTATATACATCTCATCCTTTCTACTAATAAATGTTGATATTTTAATAGATTTTGATACCTTGTGTAGGATATGTTAAAATGAAGGTTATAAATGATATTTCTTGATAGATTCTTTAGTTATTATAAATAGCTCACTTCTTTCTTAAGCGGATATACCTGTTGATTTTCAATATGAAATACCCCCTTCAATATATTGCTATCAAACTACTCGCTGATGTCAAAATACTCTTTATCATAGTTTATATGTACACGAAGGAGCTGCTAATATACATATTCCTACTAGAATCAACACTCAAAGCATAGTACCAACATACATTTAAATGTCTATTTGATTGAAAGCAGCAGAGTTTTGCTCTCAACAGCATCCTTGCAAAATTGTTATTTTCACTTATTGGATAAAGATGCAGCATGAGACAAGTTTATTTTGTGACCATTCGAGTTCAATTTGTGATATACATAAGTTGTTCCCCCATCAAATATTAAAAAACAGTAACCTAATAAATTATATTTTTCGGATAAGTGTTAGTGTCGAAGTGTATTTCAGGTTTTCTAAAGTGGATGGGTAACTTTCAGGATACGAGTCAAACTCTTGAATTTAGAGCCAAAGTACTTAATAACCCCCACTAGACAGGATATTTTGAACAAATAGATATTAAACCTAGACTTCACATCTATATGTAGCTTATCTTTGGATGCGCTTTTTTCCGATCCAAGTTACTTTTTCATTTTGATGATATCCTACTTTATATCATCAATGAGATTTCTAGCCAGGAGATGTATATATATAAAGTTGCGTATAAAAACTATACTAATACTACAAATTGTTAAAATTATATTATATATAGTGCTATGTATTACCTTTTCTCTTATATATATAAGCATTTGATGGATAAAATCTTGTTAAGTTAGCTTAGTTGGTGCAATCCTTTTTTTCGGAATGAGAGACTTAAGCCACTTCTAAGTACATATTTATTGGATACTTTTTACTACAATTTATATCCCAAAAGCTCCCATTAAAGACGAACAATATAGTGGTATTTTAAAAATCTAGCCTTTTGTATTAGAATAAAGAATGAAAGTAAAATACGCTATCACTATAGTTAGTCGCTTCTTACGCTATATTTAATACCTCTTTGACTAATATATCCAACGACACTTGTATTGATATAAACGGCCACTATCAGCTTGATAGTTTATTTGATCCTGGATTCTTAACTTTTATAACTATAACTCAAGTAAGAGCAATCTTACTCTTAAGTTAAATTTAGTAAATATATGTATCATATCCATTAGCTTAATCTATGCAGTTTTAATGTTTCTACAATTTGAAATCTTCGAAATACAAGGATAAATAGTCTTTCATAAACTTATGGATATATTTTATGAAAATAATTGGCACAGATTTATAGATCAGTTTAAAACCTCATTCAACATGACCAATTAGTTTACAAATTAATATGGCTGCTTTTTTCATATCAGCGTTTTACTATTAAATCCAGTTAACGAAGCTTTTAAGGATCTCGAATCCTATCTAGTTTTAAAAGTATTTTAAACTATATTCTTTAATTATTTATTTAGAGCTATACTATTAATTATTTTTTTAGTTTATTTGCCTGTTTTGCTTATAATAGCCCTTTAACCTCCAATACTGCAACATATTTATAACCGTCAAGTACTTTTAGGAGTTAACAAATTAATTTACTGAAACTTCTAGGTTTTAAGTTCTATACCAATATAAATACAAAATACCTATACCTACTTTTCTATATTAGCTACTGATTAGTAGTATATTACAAACAATCATGTAAATTGGAAATTTACATTATATTTAATCTATCAGTAGATGAGATAGCCTTTATATAATCAGATATATAGTGAACTTTTAATCCAGTCACTAATCAAAAGAATCTACACTGACAGAATATTGAGACGAAACTTCAAGTCCACAACATAAATCAAAAACCTGTCAACTGTCACAAATTCTTTTTATAATAAAGTATCATTGGAGGTACAGAGTTTTCACTTTTAAATCGTAATAGCTAGAGAAAATTTCATTGGGCGATAATATGTTTGTAAAGTCTAGTCAGCAAAACTTTTGTTGTGAAATCAGCTTTCCAACTCACCAAATCAAGAACCCTATATAGAATTGAAGACAATGGTTAAACATCAGACGAAGACAGATGCCCACGATCTATTCGATATAGACTTTGAAGATTCATTTGACAAAATTAAAGTTATAGACGCCTCTGAAAACTTGGATTACGACAACTTTGATGACCCTAATGAGTTGTGGGTGATTCGTGTTCCTTCCAAAGTAAAGTAAAATTTATATTTGTACTTATCAAAATTTTGTCTTTAGTTCGATATAAACCAACTAGATGGTAAACAGATAGAACTAGCCTTCTCTAAGACTGGAAAATTGGCTACCAAATCTATACCGCTGAAGCTAAAGGATGGCTCTAACCAAACTACCAACTTCTCCCTCAACTTTGACCACGAAAATGAAGCTAATGAGATTCAGAACTTGGATGTCATGTTACCGGTGGCTTCATTGGAAGGACAAGTTGCCAGATGTAATTATTGAAAGCGTTAGTAATTTCGTATACTTACACAACTTTTGTTTTCTATACTTTAGGTTCAAAGCCTATCAACCAAACAGGTACTATAACTAGAATTGTGGAGTTCGGCATCGATCAGGAAAAATGCAAAAGTTTACGGGATGCCGAATTCATACCTCCAAAGCAACCGGAAAATTTAAATTACGAGTTCTTGCCTAACGGTAGTCACAAAAGTACATTATTCTTTTTATATAGTATACTTAATTTTCATTTTAGGATTCAAAAATTAGCTTGATCTGCTTCAACTGAGAATCTGTCGGTAATGCGCATAAAGTTTAATTTATATAGAATGGAATGGTTTTTTGATCGTATGTCTTATGGCTTTGTAGTGTATGTATAGAAAAAGTATGATCTATAGGCTACATTGTATTTACTTCCTATTTAAACTTTTCAACATATAAATGGTATCTAGGCAAATTTTTTAAACTCAGTTAGTTGTTTGCAGCTTATGTTATATATATAAGTCATCACAGTCGTTGTAATACTATTATCTCTGTAAACAACAGATTTTAAAGCTACACTTTTACATTATTTTTGTTAAATTGCACCCTAACGCCTATAGCTATTAGCTTTTAAGGATCCAGCTTTAGAACTTTTTGTAGCTCTAGGTTAGCTTATTGAGCATATTTATCTTGGAATATGATCCGCCCCTGATCAAATGTAGGTTTAAGTTTGTATTAAAAGTCAAATTATAAAAGCATATATCACAGTACAACCATATCATCCATGGATAAGGTAAAGATAGTATAGTCACATAGAAAACATTAATAATCGAGTTGTCTGTTTTAACATGGGTTTTCTATCCATCCTATAACACCACTAAACAGACTAAAGCTGTTTATTTAGATACGGCTGAGGTGAATTTTGATCACTATTAAGTTTTTGGTAGCCAGAAACGTACTTATGAGCCGCTGTATCAATAAGCATGCTCAAAAGTGTTATTGTCTAGGAGTTTCTAGGTTCAAACCAAGTAATCTGTTATAAAATTCATTGCTATGTCCATGAGGTTAACAATGATATATTACAAAATAACTTGAGATGGGTTCTAAACTTAGCTATACTTACAAAAGCAATTTGAAAACTAGTTTGGTAATTACTGTTGGATATAACTGAGTACCGTTATAATCAACCACAGCAATTAAATTAATGGTAACTCAATTTTAATATAAGAATGAAAACATACGTTTAAAAGATAGAAACTATATAGCTGATTTATTTATGAGGATCGATTTTGGAATTACTTTAGCCTTCTCAACCTAGTGAAAAAGATAGGACCCCAACCGAAGCCCGTATCCGGCAAGACGATCTTACCAAACGTTGTATTTTCAGTCCAACAGCTTTCTTCTATTTCAACATTCGCTTCCTCTCCATCCTTGCTGGTAAAGCTGTCTCCTAGGACCATATCCTCCAAAAAGAGTTCAAACTTACCCGGGAACCTATCGAATAGCTTTTGGATAACCTCGTCGTTTTCAAAACTGTTGATCGAGCAAGTGGAGTAGACAACAATACCACCAACTTTGACCAACTTTAGAGCGTTTACTAGTAGCGAGAACTGAACCTCGTTAATAGAATTCTGGACTTTAAACTTGGGGATCAAAATGGGGTCGTTGAAGACATGCCTTTCCGAGGAACAGGGTACATCTACCAAAACTTTATCGTACTCTTCAACTATGCTTTTTAAAGTAGTTACGTCGCTACCATCCAAATTTACAGTAGTGTTTAAAGGAGGCAACTTGGTACTCTGGTAGTTGTCAGAGATCCTTTGCTTGTTGGTTTTGGTATGTTCGGAACTCAAATAGCTTTTGGTCACCTTTAGCAATCTTAAGTAGCGTTGGCGATCGTACTCATTGCTTACCATTTGACCCCGTGACAAACTTAAATTGGATAAGGTGGGCCGCAATTGGTACAGGATAAAACTGGATATCAAGGTCTTACCTCCTGGGGCTGAACACAAATCTAAAACCTTGTCGGTTGCTGATATATCTAAATTGAGAATTGGCAGTAGAGAGGCTGCATCCAGTAGGTAATGGGTCTGCAAATTGGTTTGAGGGCAAGTCAATGGACTCGGGAAGGGAACTTCGGTATTCTTGCTGGATTTTACGTAGGGCGATAGATATGCTTCCAAATTGTACCTTTCGAGTTGCTTGCACTTGCTGTATCCTTTGACTGTGTTGTAGTTGGGTAGATCTTTCAAGTCGTTCAACCAGCTCTTTATATGCTCTAAGGTTGAATCCTGAGGAAATATTGGGTTGATAACAAGGCAGTAGCGGCTGGGTAGCTTGAAGGACTTTGTCAGCGATTTATATCGTTCTGAACCGTACTGTCCCTTGTAGAACTGATCTATGCCTTTTTGTCCTTTCAGTTCGGGCATCGTTTCCTATTCTCTTGGTACCTTAACTTTCAAAGAAATTGGTGCAAATTTTTTCAATGGATTTGGGATAAATCCTCAGTTCGAAAGGTTTAAACCCCGAATCCACAATTAAAGCCTAAAGTGTTGATTTTCCTATAGCTATCAAATTGAAATGATTATCAAACATGATCTATTGGCTATTTATCCCATACTATTTTACAAACTGGATTGTGCACCCGTAGCTTAACCTATAAACTCTTGGAACTTCCAGATATAAAAATGTCCTATTGATAGAAAGTGGGTATATAAATTTTAATGCACACAAACAAATTATAGATCAGGTAGCGTAACTTCATGTCCGCGCTTGGATAAAGTAATCCTTTGGACTGGGTAACTCTCTTGATGATGAGACTAGTAAGAAGTCCAATATCAAAGCAATTAGTTTTGTATTTGGTTATAGCAGATCTAAAGAAACCGCCAGCTTTTCACCTCCTTTTTTAATATTCAATATCCACGTCATTATCAAAATATTTAAAGCTTCATACCCTTTCATTCTATCTCTCTAAACACCGGGATTATATAGCTATGTTACAGCAGGTGGTCAACTATTACAACAAGTACAAGCGCACCATAATTATAACTGGTGGTATAGTGGCGACTACCTATCTACTCACCAGTTATCTCTCTTCCAAAATAACACAGTTTACCAATGATATGAAGAAAGATCGCCAAGCCAAACAGGATTTGAAGAATAGGTTCTCGCAGAATCAACTCGATGTAAAGAGTTCCATATTGGGTTTCCTACCTATTTTGCAGTTAAAGTTGGACAACTACTATGACATTGACAGTTTAATTTTAAAACTGGAGTCAAAAAATTTGGAAAAGGGTGAGAAGTTGGAGTTGTGGCAACAAGTGAAGGTTAAAAGTATTTATTCATTTATTATTTCTACTAAACATTTATGTTCTTACAAAAATATAGATTTCCAAAAACTATTTCTGTCCGTCTACATACTAAATTTAATTTCGTTATTCACAACTATTCAATTGAATTTGTTAGGTAGACAGTTCTACTTGAAAACTTTAACCTCCCAACTGGAGCAGCTTTCCAACCCTACCACAAACAACGACAACAAAAGTAACTTTGACAAAGATAGTTTGGATACCTACAAACTGTTCTTATCCTTCTCCTACTACATCTTAAATATATCGGTGGAGAAGCTGCACTTGAACTTGCAGAATATCATCGAAACCGAGCTGGACACACCTTTGAATACCAGACTGGATAGAGATGGTTGGTTGAATTTGGTAAATAAGTTGAGGGAAATCTGCGAGAAAGAATTGTTTCAAGATTCTACCATGTAATGCTTTTATATTTATCGATATTTATCTTCCATACTTCTTGTAGTTTACTAGGTTATTGTTTACCTACGACTGAGGTTGAAGAAAAGCAGATGTTGCAACAGGTAAACGGCAATGAGAATGATAACCCCAGCTTACAGTTGAAGACATTGTTGGATGAAACCAAGGACTTTATCGAAAGGTAATCAATTTTACATATTCGCATCCAAATTGACATCTAAATGCTTTTATCCTATAGTCCTGATTTTAAGCAAGTATTAAATTCGGGCTTAGACCAAACCTTCAACTTAATCAACATGCAGCTATTCAACCAATTGTCAATCTGCGCCATCGAGGATGAAGGTTCAAGTGTCAGCTTACCCCTAGTTAAATACCTGCCGAAGCTAACGAACCTGAACAGTACAATTTTGATGACGGAGGATAACATCTATTTGAAGGTAATTTTTCGAATATGTTGATGGGATGTCTACTAAACTTGGACTTAGGAACTCTTTGAGAGTAACATCCTGAAAGGCTTCGCCGCCATCGTATACGCTTCATTTCAAATTTCCGAATAGATTTGAAAGTTAGGTTGATATGCCTAGTTTACCTTTCTATATCAAAAATATATATATGAAATATCGATAAACTATACTTTTTATGACTATATTTTAGACATTCTATTTTTTATCTGCTGAATCAAAGAATTTTCTCAGATATTAATATATATATCAAATGTCTATGTGGAATGACTTATAAAGAAAGATCATTAAACATTTTTATTTTCTTGTATAACTGTGAAACTATGATTTCAAAGTGATAAGTGTAAAGGATTCAAAAGATTTTTTCCGAGCACGATCATCAATATGATTTTAACCAACCCATTTATAAAATAGCAATCGCAAGTTAAGGATGCAAACTCAATCATAATCCAATTTGGCATGGTTGTTTTAACCATGTCAGAGTCAAGAACACAGTAGATACATCCTAACTTAACTTTAAAATATAGGACGATACTATTATGAGTTGAACCGATGATTAACTGGATTATACTGCGGCGTATGGAGGTATATACAGTATCCTTAGGAGTATAACAAGCATATATAACTAAAAGTCGGTGAAAGTAGAAGGTAAAATTAGTGAGGCATGATAGAAACAATACATGTTGCCATCTACTGATAATCAAAGCAATCCTAGATTGCATAATCCAAATATTGATAAAAGTATCAGATATAGGTTCAGATGCTATAGAGAAAAACAAAAAATAAGGTAAATAATGTCAGTGATATCTTTGTGTTTATTTTTTCAATACAGTAAGTTGAAGATGAGATGTAGCTGGATTATTGAGGCTAGAGCTGACTAGCTAATTGCTGGCTTACTGATTAAAATATGTAAATTCAGTGTAGGTTGTTGCCTCGATTTGAAATGCTGATACTATTATGCTTGTGATTGAAAGACCTCAATCGATCCTAATATATTTAGTCTAGAGTTTGCTATCGCAATGCATCAATACTATTGATATAGGAGCTTCAAATACTAAGAATACTAGCAGTTATCTGCCAATTCGCAAAAGATTTTCGAATTACGATATTGGGTATATAAAAACCACCTAAACTCAAACAACATCAGTATTCAAATTGTTAAAGGTGCTTACATCGGAAGTCGTTAGACAGGTCACATACTTTTCTCTATCGGAGGAAAGTGGTAGTGAATTGGTTGGGCATTGGCTAGAGTTGATATATATGTTTAGTTGCTGGCGTTTGAAGTGCTTTATAAATATGTAGCGTTACTTTTGGTTTACAAAGTAGGGTTCAGTTCGCCACTGGCTTATCTTTGCTGCCATCAAAGCTATAGAAAGGGTGAAATAGGCACGTTTGATAAAGTTCAGCACACTAAAATAGGCTTCCAATACCTTTTGCGTTCCATTTTAAGGTATATTTCTTTAAAACTACAATGGGAGAAGTGTAGTGATAAATTGGCACATGTAAAGTAAAAGCTTCAATTACAAAGGTTTATAACAACCGTCGATATTTTGAATGTAAAGATTATTGGTGATAACATTGATTTTGCAAGTCAATTGTTAATAGATAGAAAGCTGAAGTTTATTTGCGCCTTTTGAGAACTACTGTATATATTATGGGAAACAAAATGAAAATCAATGCAAGATAAAGTTATAAATTAAAAACATCTAATAGGTAGAATGGTGTAGCAACTAGCAACTTTGTTCAAATATACCAAGCTGTAAAACTTTTTTGTGATATCTATTAACCCTAATACTAGCAACTATACAGAGTTTAACCTAGGATTATAGTTTCAAAATTCAAGGTATTAACGAAGTACAACAACATTAAACCACTTTAATAGATATATTCCAAACTATTAGTTTGCCAAAATTCCAGCTTCAAAACTCCCAATCCTGAACCCAATAGATGACCTTTTGTTTCTCAACTCGCTCTCCTTCAAAGGTAGGTAGGCCCTCTACAACCTTTATACCTAAACTACCGCATAACCAACTAATAGTTTCAGATAGGTCTGTATTAACTAATATACCATAGTCACTTAAAACTAGCAAAGTTTAAACAGAAGATTAAAATTAAGGGAGAAAGGTCGAATAAAAACTTACTTAAACTTGGTAAATCAGTAAGTGAATCCCCAACGAACATAGTGATTGGATCCCTTCTGATTAAACTTTTGAACTTGATCTTCAGCTCTTCAAAAACTTGGGTTTTCTGGCCACCAACTACCAACTTCTTTTGGAGGCTACCGTCAGTTACTCCATCGATAAAATTCAATTGGTTTGCAAAGTATCCAATATTGGATTGGTTTTGGAGCGTACATTGGATAAACTGGGTACTCCAGTTGACTGAGATAATGTTAACTTGATGTAGCTCGTTTTCATCCTTAATATTGTGTAGATTGAGGGAAAATATTTGGTTAAAGTTGATGGTTTGTTCGTGAGTTGAAGTTTGGTTTAGTTTATCGAAGAATTGTAAGCAGCCTCTACGTAGTTCGACTTTTTGACTGGCTAGTTGCAAATCCTTTAAACGTATACCTTTTAGCAGTTGTGCCTGCTCTACCCTACCTAAGGAGGCTAACTCAATTGTTTTGAAGGTATCGACGTATTGAATTAGTGCATTGAATCTTATTTTACTGGAGCTCATATCATCGATAACCCAAGTTGAACCTAAATCTACTTTACTCTCTCGTAAGGTATCTAAAAATAAGGTTTTGGCTGCAACTTTACAGCTTTGATAGTCCTGTAGATAGGCATCTATACAGCTCTGCCATAAAGCTTGAAACTGGCTGGAAGCACGCTTTGGGTTACTGTTTATTAGAACGTCAAGGGTATCTTGTAAAGTTAAAGTGGAGTCAAAGTCGAGCCCTATCAAATCTATTTTGTGTTGGAATTTGTTGAATTGATTCATAGTTGATGTTTGCAAGTATTTGACTAGGGGTAAAAACGATTGTCGTTGGCGACAATAAGGTAGATTAAATAGAGTGTTTAAACGCAGCCTAAATTTGTAGAGAAGGAAAAGTAGGACTATAGTGTTGGTTAGTAGAAACTTCAAGCGCATTAGGAATGAAACACTTGGGTAATTTTGAATGAGGTGAAAAGCTGATAAGAAAGTTGAAAATAAAAAATAAAGACTATAAAAACAAAAGTACTGTTACTTAAGGAATCGATATTTACCACTTGGAACAGCTAGTGTACTGCTTTAATTGAATTTATAGACCTACATTTTCTTTTACACTTTTCGAAAGATTGGTGTCAAGAAAGCTACAATATTGTAGTATTAAGTTTAGCTTTGTCTTATTTTCTAATTGCCAATTAAATACCCCTAAAGGAATACGGTGGTACATTTAATTTGCTTTGTATCTTTAAATGACAAAGTAGTGTTTCGATGACACAAGCTTTAAATAGTCTACGGTTTACTTATCAGGGCTCGTCTGTCTTTACGATGCTGCCATTTCCGCTATAAGCTTATCTACGAACAGTTGCTATTTTCTACAGACTAGACTTAATCCTTTAAAGATAACAATATAAATCTAAATTTATTAGACAACTCCACCTAACTATCAAGGATGACTAGTATCGGTACATGTAATAGGTAAAGTTGGAATACCATGAAGCTGCTGTTCATTGGATTTAATAGCTGTACTGAAGCCCCTACCTATTTATTTTAGAGATGAAGGAAAGGGTATTGGTATTAAAGAGGATATATTTGGTATAGAATTTTGTATCGTTACTGAAGCATATATGCTAAGGGAATATCACTAAATTAGTAATCTAATAAAAACTTAGGATGTTGAGTTCAAAGGTAAATATATGAGATTATTGAAGAAATCAAATTGAACTAAAAGTTGTAGGATATATATCATAATAAGGTTTTGGGTAAAATTCTTTGTAGTACAGTATCCACTTGGAAATTAGATAAAAAATAACTGTCAAGAAAATTCGAAACATTGATCCAAAACTTTAATAGCGCAAAATATGATTCTAAAATGCCAGAACACCAACAAGGAATAAAGGCAAAAAGCCCATTTTCAAACTTTTACCGGTTCTTACCTGCATTCAATCTCTAAACTCCAGACGATTTCCCTTTGAAATGAAAAATCCAATGGACCTGAAGGGGGAAGAGGAGAGGGTAGGTAGATAAGGAAGGAAGGCAAGGGAACTGTGGAGTTAACTATGAAGTTTACCTACCAATTCGTTGATCTGCTTTCGATACTCGGCTTTCATATCCTTGATATCACCTTGCAATTCCTGTAGCAGTTCTGTCTTCTCACCCAACAGCTCTAAAACCGTATCATGCCTATTTAAAAAGAACAATTAATTACCCACTCTTATCCAAATACTTACTTCGTCTTCAACTCTTCCAACTCTGCTTGCAGACCTTCAACTTTATCGGATTCCACTTGCGCAACTTTAAGCAATGATTCCAACTCAACAATGCGGGTAGCAAATCCCTCCTTCGTCTCTATAGCATTAGTCAACTGCAAGTTCAAACTTCGTATTTGCTTCTCCAAGCCTTTAATACCAAACTCGGAACCATTGGCTGGTGGTGACAGCAAAGTCCCGTTGTTGCTTCCACCGTAGTAGGGGGAGGTGGTTGGATTGGCAATGTCCAAGCTGGACCGATTGGAGGTCTGTTGACTCGCTATGTACCGGTCCAACTGCTCCTAAATTGAAAATTTAGTAAAATTTTAAAAGGTAGGTAGTTACATCAGGGTTGACGTTTGGATTATAGGATTGGGAGGTGGCACGCGACCGCGTCCTCCGTTCCACCGGTTTGGGGCTGATGACCGAATTAGGTCGATTACTAACTTTTACACTGGCGTTGAAGCTTTCGCTCTCGTAGTTGGAGAGAGGGGAGCCGTTGAGTGAGGAGGCACTCTCTTTGATTTCATATAAAGTGCGTAGCTGTTCGATCTCCTGGCCATGCTCCACTTCCAAGTCCTTGATTCTTACGTTCAACTTGGCGATCTGACTTTCCAAGCTGATGATCTGAATCTGCAAAGTTTCGATCTGAGTTAGCAGTTGACTATTGGTAAGTTGAGCCGACTCCAAGTTGGAATTTAGAGTGAGTAAGAGCTGGTCTTTGTTCTTGAGTTCGACTTTTAGTTTCTCCAGTTTACTGTTTGATTCTTTGGTATTTAGGTCGAGTTGATCCTTCAGCTCGGAGATTTTAGCTTCTAATTTCAGGTTGATCTTGTCACTGGAGTCTTTCTGGGCCTGGAGAGTTTGTAACTTGTGGTTGAGGGGCTGGACTGCTTTTAGTATCAACACTTCCAATTGATCGTCTTGAGTAGTATCGGTAGGCCTCTTATTAATGGAATCGATAGTTGGATCATGGACTTTAGCTTGCAGCTCCTGAATTTCAGTTTGGTATTTCTCTTCCAAGGTGTGTAGTTCATCCTGGCTCCGATTGAATTTTCGCTTCAGGTCTTGGATCTAAACAATTTTAGTTAAAGGTGATTAATTACAAATAATGTAGGTACGACTGTGAAGGCCTCCTTTTCATTAATTTCCAGCTGTAATTTGGCAGCCATCAGTTGGTCTGAAAGCAGCTTCTTCTCTTTGGACTTTAAAGGAAATAAATTTGTCATATAATATCAGTATTGACTTTTAGTTTGCAAAATATCACCTCCTTAGACAATGTATCCTGTAGGTTCTCCTTGACGACTTTAGCTAACTCTGACTTCAAGCTTTTGATCTCAGACTGAGCCCGTTCCAAACTGGTCTTGTTTAAACCCTCATTTTCAGAAAACTTTTTGACCTGCAGCTCTAGGTCCCTTAGACTTCGATCCTTACCGGCCTCTTGGCCTTTTAGCAATTTGACTTTGTCGGCAAGTGCCTTTTCGCTGGTTCTAATTGCATTCAGCTGGGTCTTTACACTCGCCAGCTCTTGGATCGAACTCCCTAATTTCGTTTGGCAGGTTTTGAATGCCTTGTCGGTCTCTTGCTCTTTGTTACGTAACTTTTGGATTATGGTCGAGAGTTGCAGCTCCTTTTTGGATAATTTCTGTCCTTATATTATATTTTAGATGGGTAATGGATGTAGTGGAATAAGCATGCGATATTATAGTTACCTTCTAACATCAATCCGTCGATTTGTTCCTGCTTGTCGTTGAGTTGGCTTTGCAAAGTGTTCAGTTTGGCGTTAACTTCAGAATCTTCACTTATATAAATTTCCTAAGCAATCACAACAAAAAACCAATTAAAAATTATATAATAAAATAGCCACTTACTTTGACTTGAGTTCCTTGGTTATTTCCATTACCTAACCTCTCATTTTCCTCTTCTAACTCCTTCAGTCGCTTTTGTAAGTTTTCAATGGTGTCATTTAACGCGGCGTTACCCTGGATAGCGTTAATAAGTTGTACCTCTCTCTGTTCGGCTATCAACTTGAAGTCAGCATCCTTACCTTCGCCAGTGCTTTTCGTGTTCTCAATTGTAACTTCCGGCTGAAGCTCTGTATCCTTTGGTGGCGGGATAGGGCTTAAAGGGTGCTCCCTCAGTAACTGCTTCACCTTCTCTTCGGTAAGAACTGACTTGTTGATACTACTTTCCTCCTTCTTTACTGTTTTGTTCAGGACTGTGGTTTCTACTTCATGTTTTAGTGGGCTAAGCTCCTCGTTGATTGGAGTACTGTCCTTTCGATTGGGAAGAGCAGGTTTGGTATTCGAGTTCAGTTTAGCTTTGTTGTTGACAAGTGGATCCCCTACTTTTGTAGCGGTGTTACTGCTGTTCATCTTTTTGGTGTTTAATGTACGGGCTTTATTTTCCTTTTCTTTGTTTTCTTCCGGAAAATCTAATACTTTGTCAAGGTGGGTTTCGACATTGTTGATGGCCTGCTTGAGGAAACCACTCCAGCTGTTCCCTCCATCGTTCTTGTCGTTGAAGAAACTCATGTTGCTATATTCCTATGTAGTTCTGTTATTTGTTTGTCGTTGGATTGGGAAATAGGAATTTTCTGTTGCTTTGAAGTTGTAAAGTATTTGGGCTAATTTGAGTTTTGGGGTGGATGTTGAATGGTGTCATTAGGTTTCGAGCTTTGACAGAAGTTCTAGGCTGCTAATTACCCGAATAATTAGCATAAATTTACATTTAAAATTAATACAGTTTTATAATTAGCATTGGTATGAATTTGTAACTATACTGTAAAATGTGCTTTTGATGTTTGAGATACGTTGTTTTTACAGCTAACTATATATATATTGAATTACAAAAAAAGTTTATTATATTTACAACAGAGGATTATGTCTTCATATACTAGTTTTTTTTATAAAGTTTACTATGTTCAATTAGTATTGGTGATAAAGTAACAGCTTTAAAAGTGTATATTGAATGGATGAATATATTCTTTAGAATAGTGGCAAGAGCTGATTATGAACTGGATTAAGACCAACAAAATTAGCCTGGGCTAGATATAGTATATTTCGATGCGTAGCTAATAGTATCAATTCTGGCCTAGTTTTTTGAACTAATTCTGCAAAATAAGTCGAGTTTATAAAGAGTAGATCGGATTGATGAAACATAATATAATCGATTATGGATGTTTTTAAACTTTGTTAGCAGCTGTAGTCAAATTAACTAAATTCTAGTTGGCTATGATGGATTTCAAAATACAATTGAGTTTATTGAATTGATGCAAATTATAAATAACATCAGATAGATGAATATGAGTAAGGTTTATTAAAGCTACTTGATGATGTAACAAATTATAAGTTTGTTGAACCTGTAAAAGTACAGGGTGCTAATATCAATTGGCATCCATCAATCTAAACCTTAGTTTACATATCTATTTAAGGTGTATATCAAAAGCTATTTTGATGATCAATGAAAGGTAACTAAGTGTAAAATTTAATTCCATCTAGCAGTAAATAACTTTAGCTTGCATACACTCATATTGTCTATTCTATTTAAAATTTAATTATATTTCTCGATAAAATAGCCATATATTCTACTTTATATGTTACCAGCTTTTCGTACTTTCAAGGATATAAATTGCCAATTTGCCTATGGATTTGAGCAAAACTAATTTTTTTAAATATGCCAATGAGCCACTGTTAACTCTATAAGGTTTAGGCTGATTTTGAAAAGTTGAAGATGAGCTTATTGAAAGCTCAGTCTTTTATAGGTTCTATGAGTCATTCATATACCAGTTAGCCATATGAGAGCCCAGGTAAAAAAGAAAAGGAGGGTGATAAGATGTAGAAACTCACCAAGTGGGATGGTATCCAAGTTTATAACGATTGAATCAGTTGACACGATTCATCCATACAAATTACTTCCATTCATGAGTGGATGTTGTAGCAATTGCTTTTAAAGCATAAGGCAGGAAAGTATGGGTAATTTGTCAAAAAGTACAGTTTGAGGTCAAAGCTAAATCCGCCACCTGGATAAAACTATAAAAATACATGGAAATAGAATGTAATTCTACAACCACTGCCTCCCCTACAGGGAATCGAACCCTGGCCATCGCTGTGAGAGAGCGAGATCCTAACCACTGGACCATAGAGGATTGATGTTCTTCTCAGTAGAATATATTTAAACAGAGTAGTCGGTTTACAAGCATCTTTAATCCAGTCATGACTCATCGATCCAAACCTACCTAGAGCTTTCTTAGCAACTCAATTCCAAGTTTCCATTCAAGCCTCAACTTCTCACCTTTCTATCAACCATTAGCATTCATAAATTTCATGGTAACCTACACTCAACTCCTCAAAAACTCTTCCAAATTCCAACAGCTTGCAAAATATCCAACTTCCGATAACTTGATCGAAAATAACCCGGATATCGACCCCAAACTAATCGAAGATCAAGCCAACAACACACGGATTATAGTTTCCAACAAGGTACTCCAACTATGTCACCAGTTTTTGAAATTGAAGTTGGAACATGGTAATGAAATAGAGTTAAAAGTGTACAAAGGTATGTCGATTGATCAATTTCTAGCAAGGTTGGTGTTGAAACGCCCCCTAGCTTTCCTCAACAAGAACGATATGACTATGTTACGTGACGGTACCAAATTGTTTAATGGGTTCCAAAGTTGGCTAAAGGTAGGCACCCCCCAGCAACTTCCTAACTTACAACTCGAAGACTACTTAAGTTACGAAGAGATGCTAATCTCCGCTCTAATTGGGGTATCCGTCCCTACCAACTTTATCAACGACGGGAATTTACACAACAGTGGCATTAGATCTTCAAGCAATAATTTTATGAAGCAGGGTATCTTTGTCGGGTTAGTAGGCTGTAGATTCGAAAACTTTCAAGTCATGGAGTATCAAACTTTGGCTTGTAGGCCTATGCAGTTCAGCTACGCCGACAAACTTCCTTCCTACCTACAAGAGCTTTGGGCTCAGTTCTATAGCATCGATATTGCTAAATTTAATACGGGCAAGGTAAGAGAAGCTTTGGAGGTAAATCCACTTAGATACGTAGAGTTCGAAGATGGTAGTAAGTCGATATTGGACCTAAAGTTATTTGAGGTGCGAATTAAAGTTAGTTTGGAAACTTATCTGTTGGAAGCCAACTTGAGAGGTAAGGAGGTAAACAAGAAAGTTTATTGTAGGCTGTTAGGCTTAGGCTTGGGAGTTTGGTTAGCAAATTCCAAACAGAAAGTTGTCTTTGTCGATTCGGTTATTGATCTTTTGAAGAAGCTACATCTGCCTTTTATTAATACCGTCGAACTTTTACATATAAAAATGAGCTACAAGGATCAGCTTATTATCGATACAAAATCCACCACCCCGATCCAAGTGAAATTCAGTCAAAAGTTTCCAGCAAGCAAAGTAGACGATTCAAAGTTGTTAGTAACCTGCTACCCGTGGGATTCCAATGCATTCCCCGGTAACGAATACTGGTTGGGATCATTATCAGCTTCGGGAGATCCATCTGCAGCCTGTTGTTCATTTATACCCCAGTTACAGAATCCTTACGTCAACCCCTTCTACGAGAATATATGTGTCGTGGATTCGGAATGAATGCTTTGATGCTGATTTGCTACCTTTTATATTTGATTTAGGTAGGTAGCTTATGCATCTCGATACAAACGGCTTTTTTGAATATAATTGTAATAAATTACATATTTTCTATTTTGCATCGTTTACATTTGGCTATCGAAAGTTAACTTAGAAGGTATAGCAATTCCTTATGCCTTAAAGGTACGGAAATCGTTAAACTAGCCTGTACTGTCCAGTTTCCACACGAGTATCCCTTCAAAAAATGAAATAAAAGGTCTAAAGTACCTTTAACTCTCATCTGAACTTCAATCAAAATCTATATTTATACTGTCCGCTCTACTACCCTCCAAAGATCCTACAACCACCTTGTCGAGCTGTTGATGAACCTAGTCAATATGTGCCTCAAAATAAATTTCTCTAGATAAGTTAATTTATCTTTTTTCGTGGTAACTCTATGGTGAAAATGTTTCCACCCTACTAGTATACTATAAGTAGGAGAATAGTACCGTCTACAGGTAGAGTGGGGTTTTTCTTGCAATTTGAGTCAAAGTTGTGAGAAACTTTACATCACATCATGTCTAACCTATTTTACTCCTTAGGATAAACTAGGACGTGTCTTCCCTCTGAGAGGGATAGTATCATCCGTAGAAAAATAATGTTACCAGAATGTAAATAAATACTAGAAATCGTACCTGCATCAAATTGGAATTAAACTGTCATGTGTTCCAACACATTCACGAAAAGCTACAAGAGTAACGTTGATTACAGTTTAAAATATCTACGATAAAATTTGGTATAGCTGTAGATGGATATTTTATCAGCTCTCTAAAAATTTTTGTATAGATGTAAAGATCATGCTGTAGCAAGCCTTAATTTATAGGTGCTATTTAAACCGTAAGGATGTTACAATTGGAGCGTACATTTTACAGAAAGATTCGCCGACTTTATATAGAACTCAACAATGTATCCAAATTTACAATAATATTTTAATTGTTTGAAGGTAGCTTACATTTGAAAAGACTGGTAGCTTCGTTTTGGTCAAAGTGCTTTATGAAATATCGATATATTTTCGCAACAGCTGATTAGATATGTCTGCACACATTTTTGCTAAATTCACCAATACTTTACGATAATTATCAATTTTTGATAAACGATGGTAGTTAAGCCATAAACGCCTCAAAAACACACTAAAAGCCATATATTATATAGCCAGTTTTACTGGTTTGCTGGAATATAAGAGATATTATAAATTTGTATTGAAATACGTATCAATTTTTAGCCTTTAGCCTTACTGTAAACTATATTCACCTTGCCAATGCTGAGTTGACTAGGTCAAGGTATGAAGCTTTAGGCAAATATTGATTAGATACACTCACAGATAATTAAATATGATAGGTGCAATACCTTGTAAAAACGATTTAGCACACCAAGAAAAAGACTTAAATTGCTGCGTTGGAAATGCCACAAGTCAATATATAAGTGTTGGTGTCTCTTGGTAAAGTCTGAATCCAGTTTTTTCAATATCATCAAAGTTCCAATTTAAGATTATTGAGATATTTGATGGTATCATTTTAAATGCTTAGGTCAAGCTAATGGTGCTATTGAGAATCGTGGATATCCAAACTCTATTAATCAACAAACATGTTTATTTTTTATTGATGAGTCAATCGGAAAGCTTTGAAAGATATTTAAAGTATAGGATGAAATAAATTTATTGCTGGACATATACTGTTTTTTGGCTTGGCATGATCGGTCAACGATCTTAATTCATGATACTCTTTAGCAGCTTTACTGTTGATAACCGGAGTAAAGATTAAGTAGATCAACAATAAATAATCGAAAGAATCTTATTAGCTAAATACAGTCTTAATAAAATGCTAGGTAAGCTAAATTCGTTTATATACTTGTAAAGTAAATTGTCAGTGAATTATGATTTTCATTCCTAATTCAAATCAAAAATTTTCTATCAACTTCATGTTTAGTGGATAGCCAGGTAGATATAGTTCATTCAGATGTCGGTAAAGGTACCTGTTAATATATTATGGAAAGACGTAGTAATGCTAGTCTGGATTTAAATACATTCCATCAAACTTTTTCCACCTTATTATACATTCAAAATTACCACATGAACAGTTGTAGCGTACTGTTAAGATCGTAATTCCTAGGCGATACTTCAACTATAAATACTACAGCTGGAAAGTATAAGCTATATTAAAGTTACTTGATATCTAAATATGCAGTAATATCTCAATGAATTTAAATAAAATATATATGAGAAAAATATTGTGCGTTTGTATTAACCAAAGCACCTTGCGCTTTCAATAGAATATTCACCAACATGTAAATACAGGTATTTGTAGTTATTTTCCAAATTTTTACTACCTTTTCATTATAAATTTAAGTACTATCTGAATCGTATACTATATAATCTGCTTATTAACTTGTCGATATATAAATAAAACTATAGCCACATATAAATATTAGCATCTAACCTTTATTCTTTGTCTTATACTATATTTTATTTAACTACCTATTTCCGAGTCAACTATACTAAAGTATGAAAATACAGATCGAAGTTCGTTAGACATTCCCACAGATAATGGATTTAAAAAAATATAAACAGTACCTCATTAAATTATTTCAGTATACAGATATAAAAAATTGATTTTAAAATTACTATATTTTCATAGATAATATATATATTTCTGGGTAAAGCTTAAATATTCAGCTTCTTAAAAATGCTATTGGAAAGTTGACACATTTTATTAGCAGGTAATTGCTTTACTTGTTAGTTAATATGCTTAACTGCATATATACTATGTACTCATTATAATATTTTACGAGCTAAAATCAATATAAACTAAAGGAGAGTTTTAACCAAATATATTTAATCATACAAAGTTGGATAAAACGCTCAACAACCTTGGCTTTACTTTTTTGTACAGCCTCAGATACCTAGTCTACTCATCAGAATTTTTAATGGTAATGTAACTATCTATGACGCCTACATCTTGGAATCAGCGAAACCCTTGAAGTGTTTTGTGGATCGAGGTGTGATACAATTCATCGTATGGGATAGGAGACTTTCCACTGATTGGAAATTGTGATGCAGCCTGTGCTCTAGAACCTTTAGAAGTAGTTCTAATCCTTCTATTGATATCCTTAGTTGATAGATCCTTTTTTCTTTACCTGACCAAAGTCGGCATTTCAAATGTAGAATTTTATTCGAGGTTGACGCGACACTACATATCGGATTAGTTGGTAAAGTAGTCTTGAGATCATGATTGAAGTCCGAGTTCAAAAGAGTTTTGCTGAAATTAACTGGGTGTTCAGTATTTGGCAGACCATTACTATTTGTCATTAGTCATAAGTTCTTACGTTTAATGGTAATTTTTCCACTTGCTACTAGAGTATAGATCAAGTAGATGGTAGATATCCGAAAACTTTATTTGATTCACATTTAGTGAAGGATTAGGTAGACCAAATCTGTTTATATACTGATAAAATTACTTGTTACCATACTTTCCTTTTCGTTTCTAGCTAAAATCGTATAACTGGAACCAAAAGGCCAGCATATTTTGAACTTCTAATTAAGCTTCTCTTTATCTCGATACATTGATGATAAAAATTGTAGAGAATGATACTGATTTGAATTGAACCATACAGAATAAGCTTTAAAAAGCTGTAGATATACACCTTATTTTATATTAAAAAATAACCTACTGATGCTAGAAACATATTGTAAAGTTGTAATCCTTTGTAATGCCCAAATCATAAGAACAATAGAACTTCCAAGAGAAAAAGCCAAGTAAATTTTCAAAGTCGTAACCCAGACAGTAGGAAATCTGGCTTATAGGTTATTTCATAGATTCTGAATATAGCATGTATTTGAATAAAGTTGTAAGTTCGTTTCAATGAAAGTGTTTACTGGCTATTACAATAGATTTGTTGTAAATTTGAGATGGAAATATTTGCAGATGTTTAGAAACTACTAGCAAGCTTTATTAGCTGAAGCTGTAAAAGTTTTGTATATTTTATAGGCCTATTTTCCACTTTATAAGAGTGTAAAGCTTTATAGTAAGCTTAGGGACTAATATTTGATTTTAGTATTTGATCCCATTATATATTTTATTTTTCATATTGTGATGAAGTAATCATTCTAAAAGATGGAATTCCGGGTCAAAGGTTGTTTGCCACCTCTACTAATAGTTTGGAACAAGATGAAATAGGATATGCCTTTTACTATTCGTAACATCAACCCTTTTCCCTTTCGTACTCCTATTGTTATCCATAGCTCAGATTTCTTGACAGGAACATATGTAGATATGTCGACTTTATCAAAAGATTTCAATAGACGTTTGACATTATACACTTTCTTCACCTCTAATTGGGTAGAGTTTCTTGACATCATTTTGAACTGGAAGTTTTGATCAAGTTGATGCTTATTCAACATTTTATCAAGTTGGTATTTCGAAATTCAATTTAAAGGAAGAGCAAGGCTGTAGGATATGGTGAATATTAGTTATGGCTGTTGATAGTATAATAGTGTAGGTAAAAGCCCAAGAAGGCTTGTGGGTATATTTTTAGAGGCAACTGCTGAATGGCTTTTCAAATTGTTTTCAAGGTAATGCAAGTTTCCCATTTTCAACAGGATACAAAATTTTTGAGCAAATATTCGGTTATTTCTTTGGCTGAATGATAGCTAGTAATATAAATTATATTTTCTTAATCTTAATTGTCGATTTTTCAAAGAATGTTCGGCGTTAACCGCTTTGACATCGGAAGGTTTGTATCTATTCGAATTATTTTGTAAATTTCGTCAACTACCATCTTGGTAAAATATGCCTATGATATTTTTATATAATTTTTCATTAACTCCAGTAAAAATAATTTCTACTCAAGTTATCTACCTTTTATATTTCTATCTATTGGCTCAAATATACCTTTCTATTATGATATATTAAAATTTGTATTATCATTAAAGTATATATTTTTAAAGAGCATAAATGTATATAAAACTTAAAATTAATGTTTATTTGTTAGTTGACAGTTTGAAAAGTACATTTCACTAAAGCTATTTCTTTTTAAACAAGTTGATAACCGAGGGCAGTTTAGGCATCTGAATTTTGGGTAAGGAGTTTTTAGCCTTGTTGAGGAGCCCTTTAAATTTGGTGCTAGAGGCTGGAGTCGCAACCGGAGCTTTAGGTAGAGGTTTAGTGACGTAGGTGATAGGTTTCTTGGCGATTACGGGAGGAGTTTGAGGTAGAGGCTTGAAAAAAGGTTTACCACTACCTAGTATGGAACTACTGCTGCTTTGTAAGGAATTCGTACTACTCTGTCGCGATAAATTAGACTTTTGATTGAGATTAGAGCTAGGTTGAACTATTGGCTTGATATGGTTGGTTTGTTTGATGTCAAAGGGCGAATGTGGTTTAGCCGAGTTTACGGTACTGGTTTTAGGATTGGAATTGGGTGGGCTAATTGAGATTGCAGTATTCATTTTAGAGCTAGGATTTTTGTCTCTCTTTAACCCATCGAATCTAGGCTGGAACGGTCCTTTTTGATCCTTACCTTGATTGATCGGTAGGTGGTTAGTAAACTTGATATCGAAGGCAGATTTGGATCCTAAATTCGGTACTATCTTGTCATGTGAAAATCCATTTCCTCTTTGCTTGTCGTTCCGTTTGAAGTTTAGACTTTGCAACGAGTTTACAACATTTTTTAAGCTACGAGTCACCTTACTATCTACCAGTAAATTACTATTGCGCTTGAAGAGTAAATTAAGTTGCTGTAAGTTGGGTAGTTTGGACCTTGGCTGTTTGGAGGGATTGGAGGCATCAAGTGTATTGGTGGGCATGAATAAATTCAAAAATTCATTCAACATAAGGCAGTTGATGGCTTGGATTACACATAAGAGTACTAAGATGAACTTGATAAAACTGGTAGGTAGCTTCATGTTAGTTGAAATAAATTTAGGTTGAAGGTTACTTTCTACATCAATATATAGTGGAAACTGTCTATGTAACTAATATATTATCGGTTCGCTATTTCTTTCAAGTTGGTATTCCTAATACAGGTTTATAATTAGGAATGCAACTTTTGATTGAATGGGTTAAAAAATTTATATAATCGGAAAACTAGCAATATTGAAATATATTCCAATAGGATAAACTTTATTTTGAATAGTATTAACGGTTTGAACTATAAAAAATATAAGCGTATAAAATAACAGTAGATATTAAAGACGTTTTATGATTTTAATATACTACTGATATACAAAATCCAATATATACAACAAAAAGTTTCTAAAGTTTCCAATAGCAAATAATACAAAGTTTAATAACTTAACCAAAGCGGGTACCGAAGATGTTGTTAGAATCGTTACGGTCACCAGCGAACGAAGTAACTTCCTTGGAGTTGTTGAACTGAACCTGGTGGGAATGAAGGTAGGCACCGGTACTCTCGTGTCTCAATAAGAACTTGTCGTTGGCGTGCCATTCACCACCACTACCATCAGCCTTCTCAACAATCCAGTTATCGTTCTGGTCCGACTGGTTGTCGTTACCGTAGCAGCTGACTTCGTTCTGGCCAGATTGGGGTGATTTGACGTTGTGGGAGTGCAGCCACTTGAAGGTGGCCATATGGTAGATACGTACCTTACTACCGTAAGGGATCCTGTTACCATGAGGAATATCCTGCCCGTAGGGAGACCATACCTGCCACCAATCTTCGTGCTCGGCGTTCTGAGAAGCGGCGTGGACGATCTGTTGGCCAGAACCACCTTGATAGTTCTGGGCAGAAGATCTTATGTAATAGCCGGTTTCCAAATGGCGGAGGCAGATCTTGGATCCGATGTGGACGTAGTGATCGTCTCCGATATGGTTGAATACTGGGAAAGGCATCTTGACTTAGTTGGTAGTTTGTTAAGTTGGGAATTGGTGGAATAAACCGTTTATATATACTTTTGCCTATACGTCACCTACCTAACATGTGGTTCAGTTTCATAACGTTATGTCATCTTTAATCTGATTTGACCTTCCTATAGGATAGGCATAGGGGATGTTAGAGGTTTAGGAAACTGGGCTTACGTCTACAAGTTGTTCCAAAGGGTTGAAAACTCCGTCTCAAATTACTGGCATCAAAGCTTTTGGATTCTATAAACTAGAACCAGCGATTTGAAAGATACAAGCAAGTAATTGGGGACAGGATATTAGCTACAAGGTTTAGGATGACATCAGCAAGTTTTAAAGGATAGCTGGATCATCTGCTAGAGGCTTAATTGGGTGTACATTCCTAAAAGCTTTGGCTGACGACATCGAGAGTACGATGGGAACTTTCTTGGAATAGGTTACACGGGTATAGATATCCACTAAAAAGCAAAGGTTACGTCTAAAAATTTGGCCGCGAAATGCATTTGACTAGATAAGTTTGATGGAAACAGAGCACCCTACTAGGCTTGGATTATATTTTATTTTAGCTTCTTTAATGCTCATTTTACATATATGCGCTAGCACTTACAACTTTGCCATTGATAATAGGTGACTAAAAGTTGAATAAATATTCAATATGTCTATCTTATAACAGCCTTACTACTACAATATACCTACATTATTTATTTTGACATCTAGGATTTAAGAGATATAGGGCTGAGAATCCAAAAGAAAATTACAGATTTCTGTCATAAAAATGCATACTACTATAAATATCTTCAGCTTGAAATTTCAAAAATCAGCTATATGCTACTAAAAGTCTATAAATAAAATACATGCAATATAGAGCAGATATACGTTTTACTATTAAAACAAAAATCTTATTACCAATATATATCCATCACAAAGTCAAAAATATAGGTTTACCGGTGTCTTGATCCGCTTAAATCCTTACTAGCACCACCATTACCTCCAGTACCAGAACCTTGTCGTTCGTTACGGAAACTTTCACTGGTACGGTTCCTGCGTACCGCATTCAATTCCCCGCTACCTCCCCCACTAGTTCCGCCTCTATACTCTCTCCAGTCCCTACTACGTTCCTCACGACTGCTACGTTCCTCCCTAGGTCGAGTACGTTCTTCACGAGTACTTCGGTCTTCACGGGTTCGTGTACGTTCCTCTCTAGTACGTTCCCTACGTTCTCTTGTATCGCCACCACTTCTAGTTTCACTTCGAACTTCTCCTCTTGCTTCGTTTCGAGCCTCACTTCTAGGTTCATTGCGCACCTCGCTTCGGATTTCACTTCGAGAGTCAACACGGCCTTCCGCACGGCTCTCAGTACGCCCTTCGGTACGACGGAGATCAGTATCATACCTTCGTTCCCTAGCCCTTTCCCGTTCTCTATCCCTATCTCTAGACTCCCTACTAATAGTCACGCTACCAGACGAATCATATCTCCGTCTGCTGGTACTACTGCCAGTTAAGCTAGAAACTCTAGGGTCCCTGTCGTAAGACGGGGTCAAGTTGTGAGCTGAATCTGGTTTGGAAGTGGAATAGTCGGATCGCGAGTCCTTGAGGTCGTTGTGGTAGGAGCTGCGCCGCTCTGTGTAGGTGCTGCGTTTTATTATATTGCCGCTGGTGACATTGGGCTAAAAGTAAAGAGTAAGAGTTGAGTTGTACTTGTATACTTACCGGAGAGGCCCGTGCTGATCGTGAGTATAGTTTAGGTTCTACGTGGGCGGGGCTAGCTACCAAGGACCGGTTCAACGAGGAGGAGGTACCTTTAACTGATTGGCGCTCCTCATTGCGTGGCCCGAACCCTGAACTGGGTTTGAAATTGTAGCTTGGTGTGTTTTCCTTTCCCGAACCTGTCGTCCAAAAAGTTTAGCAGAATCCTAATAGAACCAACTACCTGGCCGAGGTGGGTTAGCTGCCGATCCGGGAGGTCGTCTACGTACGCGTTGCAATTGGTCACCTTGCTTACTAGTCGAGTTGGTGGCCGATGTTGAACTTGGAGACTCGTGGTTGGCGTCATGAGGGGAACTTTGCTTCCGGCGGTCGCTAGAATTGGTATCAATCACTCGAGAGGGTACCGACCAGATTTCTTTAGGCTTGGTTTCAACCTTTGCTTCGAACTTGGGTGAGCTCTGGATTGGGGAGGGAACGACAGGTGGATTGGATTTGAAGGCAGTACTGCGTTTAGTTGGCTTTACTGGTAAAGTTTCTGGCTCGATTTGGCGGGTTTTGGGCACTTTGCTAGTCTCTTCCTTGGACATTGGCTGTGACTTGGGAGAGGCTGGACGTTTCTTAACTTGGATATTGGAGACCTCCTTAATATCAGTTAAAGAATCCATCTGCGGTTGTGATGCCGATTTGGTTCGTTCCATTTTTCCACCTTTACTACCTACAACTTCCTGTTTGACCTTGGTTATCTTTTCGGCAGTTGGTTTTGCAGCGGGTACGTTGTTCCGGGTAGATCGTAAACTTCTGGTAAAGGGTGGTGATACATTGGGCTGGGTACCAGTTCCAGCCCTACTTGAATTTATACCCATGCACTTTGCCAGATGTATGGTGAACCGCTGGGCTGTCACCTTCCGTGAACAACGTTGACAGACTACCGAATCTTCAGCTGGACGTCGGGCCACCTTGGTAAGGAAATTGTCTACGGTAGTTGGTTCTCCGCACTCAGTAGTACATATCTCACAGATTTCAATAAAGTCTTGGGCTAGAAGCTGTTCTCCTTCCTCACGTACTACATCTTCAACAATCTCTTGGATCATATCCTTGAAAATGGCTAATGACTTTTAAATTATTAGAAATTTTTAATACACTAAATAGACTTACCAATGAAGCTACCGATGGGACAGCTTTTCCTTCAGCTATATATATGGAACTAATAATTTAATTTGAATTTGTATATTAAAGTTACTTTGTATCCTGCTCTCTTTGATACAACTCGGTTACCATAGCCTCCTTAACTTTGGTAAGCTCTATTTCCTGACGTTCAAGGTGGGCCATAATCTTACTGAACTCGTCAAGCCCTTCTGCTGAGTTTTCGGAAGGGGAGCTGCTGTTAGAATTGTTGTCTTCCATCGTTCTATCTCTTACAAAGATAGCCTTGAATTTTTAAGAAACTGCAGCTTTGAGTTTTGAAGTGATGTCATTTTAATTATTTCCCCGTAAGTACAACAAGCTTTAAAGCTGTAGTTGATATACTTATGTTATACCTGATTCATAGTGCTCATAATTTACATCTAAATTATTAGGCTGCGATAGCATATGTGTCTTTACTTATTCTAATAAACGCAAATGATTGTCTAGGTGCTCAATTATATATCAATATACTTTGCTATAAGTCTTTTTAATTACTTTTCTAAAAAAGATGCTTAAAACAGTTTATTCAAGACAAAGGTATGTATATACATATTGATTTAGAATTACGCCTACTTGGAAAATCTCTAAAATATTTAGGTAGTTTATCGATAAGTTTTATTATCAAGAAATATATATTTAAAGTTGTAGTAGAAAAGGTTCTTGTAAGGTCTAGGAAGGTACCACTAGATCCAACTAATGATGGCATCAAGTTGTGAGCTTATTACATGGTAAGTTAGGAAAGCGAAATTAACACCCACCACAGCATTGATAATAAAGGTGTAACAACTCTAGTTTTTATATATTAATTGATTACATTTTAATTTGGTTAGTTTTAATACTTTGCGAATAGAACATAGCTAAATAAGTTGATAGTTTATAAATATATACTAATTTTTGTTTCTATAATGCAACTTGAAGTTATAGAATAATTTCATTCCACTCTAATAATGCGTGCCAATTTTCTGCAAATTATTCGCTCCATCCCCTTGAAAATTTTGCATAAGGGCTGCCAATCACCTTCAAGTATAGTTTAACCAAATATTTTTAGCTTATATACCACTTCCTTCTAATTTTTTCTCTATATTCATAATCTGTTATAATGCCAGGTACAAGCTCCAATCTATACCACCTAGATCCCAACGAAACTTCGGCCAACTTGACAAGCCCTAATACCCCTATAGAAGATGGTATACGACCCACCGTCTATGACGCGACTACTTCAACAGATGCTCTAGATATGGTTTCCAAATCGTCTATAGAAATCAATGCAAATGAAAGTGGTATAGACTATAAAAGGTTACAACACAACTTCAACGTTATTGACCAACAAAACTTTCGACTTAGCTGTGAGCATAGAAGTAGGAATTTAAGGTTTCGTCCTAGTACCAAAAGTTTCTTACCATTGATAGTTGAGGATAAGATGAAAACCAAATTAATAACCAAACCACAGAGGTAAATTTACCTTTCCTACATTTTTTAAAGATTTCAATTTTAGTAAAGGTAATATCAGCTCCTACCTCTACGAACGTACTTTTACCCCAATCAAATTAAAAAAATCCACCAATTTACTCAACCAAGAACGATTGAAGCAGAAGGTATACTTGTTTTTAAAATTTGTATTTATTGATTTTATTAGAATCAGAAGGTCGACCGTAAGTTGAATACCGAGTATTTAAATTTGTACGCCATCGGTCGGAACCAACCATTATAATTTTATATATACAAATTGTATTTTAGTTTATATGTAAAATAATTTTGTACGTATGGATTTAAGTCTAGTTTTTACTTTTTTAAAATAAAGGTAAGCTTTGTAGTTGGATTTTCTATTCGTTTAGTTAAGGATGTAGTAGCCTCTCATTTTCATATGATGTAAGACCTTTATAGCTTTTACTGTTAACATATATTAATTATTAACTCTATTGTCTTCCTTATATGCAATCCATTTTTAGTTAATTGCTTTAACTCTTTCAATATTGGGAGTTATCTTCTTCACTTATTATTTTTGCCAAGGAGCCTTTTACGATTATAGAAAATGATATATATATGCTTATACACCTAAATACGAATACATACATTTAGTTTGAAGGACATGGCAGGTAAGCTATGTGCGAGGAAACAGGGATAAGAAACAATCGTTCTAAGAATCCTTAATGTAGGCAAATGTGTCTGACTAACTCTGTTTAAGAAGTGTAGACTAGGATGCTGAAGAACAGCTTACCAAGGATCAATCGATTATAGGTAAGCTACCTTTTGCCAATTAGATTAAGTGCTATTATCGACTTGATATACAAAATTTTAAATATATTCAGTTAGAATGTTACACATATAACAATAGTACATTGAGCACTCAACGAAAGGCAAAGCTGGGTTCAAATTGTAAAACTCCTTACATACCTTTCATTTCCTTGTAAATACTTTTAGTAAAAACCTACATCACCCTAAATAGTACTTTAGAAAGTTGATACTTGATCAGATAATCGAGTACCGACATATAAAAGGAAGTGGGGCAGGAGGGAAGTATGTTTCTCCAATCTTGGAAGTTATAAACTTGAATGTCGATATCTATAGCCTGGACAGTATAAATAAATTCCAAAATATATAGTAAAAAAGCGTGGCACTTAAACATTTGAGCAATATAAAGTACAATCAGTATTGAAATTTAAAAAATTCATTTATAAATACATAAAGTCTCTCGCTTTATTTACAACATAACATATTAGCTAACATATACTACTAAATATATAATAAAAATTTTGTTCAGAAAAGGTAGAACGACTTTGGTCGTGATTTGGTACCCACCAACGTATTGTCTAAACCTCTCGACCTCAAATATATAGTTGTGATCTCATTGAACCACGGGTTCCGTAGCACTTGCTCCATAGTGGCTCGTAATTCGGGATTGGGATGCAACATATGTAAAATTAAACCAACTGCCTCTTGGTCAGGAATGATCCTACTGATCCAAGAAGGATCGACTAAGTACTTGGCGTATAAAGGGTCTTCAGGCTTAGCTATATCCCAGGGGAATCGCTTGGTTACAGTCGCTAGATAGATGATACCTAGAGACCATATGTCACACTTCTGACCGTCGTGCGCGTCGAATGGAGATTCAAAGAGTTCAGGGGCCATGTAGGGGTCAGATCCCCACATACCTAGTGAAGGTCGTGGTATAGTTTCGTGGCAGGAACGAATTACAGTAGCGTAGCCAAAGTCTACCAACTTGACTACACCATCGTCGTCGACCATGATATTGTCCAACTTGAGGTCGCGGTGGATAACGCCTTTCCTATGTAAAAATTGCACCGCGTTGACGATCTGGTAAAAGTACCCGTTCAAAGTTTGCTCTGACAGGTCGGAGCCTGTCACCAAGTCAAAGTACTCGTTGGGGATATGCTCCATAACTAGGTGCAGCCGATCGTCCTGAAGGTAGGCTTTGTAAGTTTTTACAATGTTTTCGTGCTCCAAGTTGCAGCTCAAGTAGATTTCGTAGGCGTGGCGCTTTAGATAGTCGGAATCAGACTCGTAACTCTCTCTAGGGAAAAACTTTTTGATGGCTAAGGATGTTTGCTCAGAACCTAGCAAGTTGGATTTCGCCGAGTATACGGTGCCCGAACTCCCTGTCCCTAAGATACCGTCCTCCACTGCGTTAAACTTCTTCATCAGGAAGTTGGTCGACTCGTAAGTTATCATCTTACGTAAAGAATCGACGGTTTCTCCAGAGACGTGGTGGTCGATATAAGGTAGGAGTTTGGAGTACAGGGTACTTTGCTTACCAGGTATCTCAACTGATTCGAGGTTGGGCTTAGGCCTATCGACTAAGCACTCTTGCTCCACGATTGTAGGCTGTAAAGTAGTTTTGGGGTGAAAGGGGTTGAAGAAGGCGCTAAGGTTGGGTGAGGATACTTGCTTGTGGCTTGAACTTAAGGTGGTTGGTCGTAGTTTTGGGTCGTTCTGTTGGTGACGCATCGTTACACAGGACATCTTTTACTAAATATGTCGTAGAATCAAAATCGATGTTGGATAGCGAGCAATTAAACTAAAAGAGGTAGGTTTTTGAAATGAGCCTAAGCAGTTTATAGGAATTGGCAAGATTGATTACCGATAAGAAGCTGCACCTTGATCCTAGCCTGAATTAAAGGGGTCGATAAAAAATTAGCTTCGCAATAAATTAAAACTTTTGCTCTGGAGACAATCAATTTCTTGGAAAGGATGTTGTGACCCAGGTAATTTATACTCGTTTGAGATAAGATTAAGAATTTTTGTATGGACTTGATTCAGTGATAAACGTTGCTTTTGGGTGGTTTGCACTCAGTCGGCTTAGAATGATATCGAATTGTAGGATATAATTGGTTAACCAAAGTTAATTGGAAGGTTCTCTTTGCAATGTGTAAATGGAGAAGTATAGGATCAAACGGCAAAAGACAGTTCAAACTTTGCGAGGCCAGCCATCCGTATTTATAGTTGGAGGTAGTAGGATGGATGGGGTAATGGAAACCACCTACTTTACGGCGAACATTACAATCGTCCAAAGTTTCGATGAAATCATATCCTTTAAACGTAAAGTTCATTTGAAATTACCCGTTCAATATCCTAAGCTTTGGAAATGATGACCGAAATTGGCAATTTCTAATGAACTGCTGGCAGATATTATCACCTTTTATTGGAGCTTTGGTTCACATTTGTCAGTGGAAACTTACCTTATCAATTTCTAGATTTTGAACCTGTTTTCTTCAGCAACGTGGAGGAATGTCAGAAAGCCATTGGCTACTTATTTATATGGTGTTTAGAACTAGGTTTGAGGGTTGTCGACCTACCTGTCAAAAATAGGTTACTGTGAGGTCGCTTTGTCAATCTTTAATTGAAAAGCGGTGTGGGAAAAGGGTCTAAAATCTAATAACGGTATGGAATACCAGATTAAAAGCAACTGCAAATTCATACTACCTTCGGTATGCCTTGTGATGTTAGTTCAATATCATAGCAACTGACCTTATCTTTTACGGTTGATGTAGACGTATCAACATTTTGTAAAGGTGTGGGAAAAAGGTTAATATTTTGCATTGTAGGACTGCTTTTGAATAGAATAGCCGCCCTTTATGACAACTGATTCAATTGGGAACAAGGTTTATTCCGTAATTTATTGAGATGGATTAGGATCGATACCATTTTGCTTTATTTAGGTGGTTCGGTTTTTACATTTCTTGTGTTTTGGAATGGCAAAGTGAAATACTAATTTTAATACTTTTGAAGAAATTGTTGAGGGGTGGTGTTGAAAGCCGATAAAGAGCTATCTGATAAAAATAGATTTTGGTCAAAGTCTTTGAAACTTTCTTCTACTGAGCCTTGCTTTAGGTTTGAATAAGACCGAAAGGACCATATTTTTGGGACAACCTTTCGGTTACTAGTTACTGGAAATATCGATATCTTAAATAATGACCATCATGCTTCATTTTCTCAACTGATTCTCAAGTAAAAAGGGAAGTTGGGTAAGAGGTATATCATATATCCAGTACGTACTACATTTTCGATAGATATTCATAATAATAATGAAACAAGTATAGAAAAAATACTATATGTTTGAAAAGTACCTTCACGCGTATTATTTATATTGCCATATTAACATACTATACATTTCCTATCTGTTTTAAAGATATTGTATTAAATGATTGTATATGCTTTCAAGTATCTGAAATCTTAAATCACCACTTTTAAAGGATATTAATGCATACCATTTCTACTGTACTTAATAACGGCGTGGTACATTAGATATATGGTACTTGATAAAATGAAAAGCTATAAAAGTTATTCATAATAGTATATAGAGTTCTTTATAGCACAGTATCCAAACAACCATCCTAGAATTTTACATCGAACTTTTGATCCCAGATGGCCAAATCGGACGTATCTTTTCAGATTTACTGCCATTTAATCGTCTAAATTTCATATGCCTTCATGTCAGTGTCAACTATCATTTATTCCAAACATTCAAAGGCAGCATTGGGCTATGATTATTCTAGATGTTTTGTAAACACAGAAGTATAGTTTCCGGTTGTTTGAAGTAAAAAGCTGATACACATAAAGTATTATACCAGCACATTTCCTTATTGGACTCAATAAAGAAACTGTACCAAGTGCTACCGTTGTTTCAATCATATATAAAATGTGTTTGAAATGTTGGTAACTTTACATTGGATTATATTATCGATTAGCTGTATCTGTTTAAACATGATAAATTAATTGATTTCATTTCGAATATGACAATAGAGAGCATACTAACGGTACTGATGTTTTATTTTCTAATCTAAATCCGATAAAACTCAGCCTTCTCTTATATTGCATTAAGCCCCACCATATGTTAAAAATATTTCCAGTTGAAATCTAATAGCTTGGAAGTAAAACGAAGTCAAAAGTCAATTAATTTTGATAAAAGTTTACAGTATACATCGGAGATCTTCACATTCCATCAGCCTTCTAATACAAAAGGCCTATCTCAATGATAAATCGGTAGTTATCCCGCATTTGAAGTACTACATCGTTGGGATCCCCACCTTTAATTGAAGTCCATTGTGTTTAGGAAAAGCGACTGTCCCCATATATATCCATACCAGCATAGTTACTAAATTAGGAATTGATTACAGTTTCTTCATTTTAAAAGATAGTGGGGTTGCGAAACAAAGGATGTATTTCATAGAACGTCAGGCCGTTAGAAAAGAATAAAATTTAAGCCGTAATGAGATATGGCTTACTCCAACTTGTATGGTTAGCACCTGTTGTAGGAAGGGATTCCTTATTGAAGGTAATACAAAAAGTAGGTTTGTAAAATTCCAGTACAGGAAGTTCGATATCTTTTAATAGGTTGATTACATTATGATTTTATATATCCCTTACTAGATCAAGTGCTTCTTATCTGAAGCCCCTCACCTATTGAGCAGCTCCTCATAAAGGGGTTTCGTTATATACCTACATTTGGTTTCCAAAAATAAGAATCTAATTAGGGATGAATATGAAATATACTAGCAAATTGCTTTATTAGCCTATAGACGAGCTTGATATACCCAATATTCTAGTAAACATGGATTCAACAAAAAAAGCTTATGAGTATCTATTGAATGCCATGAAAACATTCTCCTGTTGATGAAAAAGCTCCTTGGAATATCAGAGGTTAGAATCAGTAATTGAAAGGGATAATCTACTAAATATAATATGATAAGTTGATACCAGTAAAACTGATTTGTGCTCGATTATAGGTAGTAATATAAAAATCTTTTTAGAGGAAATCTTTTAGTATGCATAGTTAAACTTATATTAAAAAAGCATACAATATAAATGGAGACTCCACATATATTTTAAAAAGTATACAGGAATTTTAAAGTATGGATTTTACTTGAAAGTTCAAGCTAAAGCCAAGGCATCAACATTGAAACCCTAGAGTAAGCCTCAACTCTCTCTTCTAGGTATAGTAGTGTTAGCCTATCTCCTCCAAGGTGCATCAATCCAAGATATGGAACTCCAACAAATTATCGCCTTCAACCAAAAAGTAAGGAAAGTTCAAAGGTATAGCATACACCTTCAGAAATTTAATTAGCACGTTTAGAAATTCATGTCGTTCTAAGATTTAGCAGCATATAGCAGCCAAATATTTCTACAACACATCCCTAATGACTATGCAATTAATTTTATAATATATATTTAAATAAGAGCCAACACTACTCCATATATACTTCGTTATTAATGCGTTTTGGTGGATAGAGGTTTAATGTAATGTTTAAATATATGTATACTGATTCAAAATGTGCAAATTCAAGTAGAAAAAAGAACACTACATTTATAAATATAAAAACTAACTTGATCTACCTTGCTATTAGCTAAACATAAATATAGAAAATAAAATTTTCGGATATCTGTTATTGAACTACTTAATTTTCGTCTTGGTAGCAGGTGAGGAAGTTACCGACAAATGCAAGGGCTCGAAATCAGTGACCGGCAATGATGGTCTACAAACGTTGCATGATCAATTGATTTCAGCAAAGTTCCTTCAAGTTCGGTATTCGAGCGCAACATCAAGGCTATCTTGGAAACAAACGTAGTACGTGCCATTAAACCCATGCTTATTAGAGTTCTACATTACAAGTGATGGCTTCAAAGCAATCCTAGAGGTCCTTATTGGTAAACCGGCATCAAAGGTGATTAGTAAGTCCATGGAAAAGTCACTACCACCTCCACGAACCTTATTCTCAGAGAAGACACAATATTATCAGCTTAATCATCTAAGAAATCAAAATCAAAATCCCTAACCCTATCTTCGAAAAAGCCAAAGATACTATCACGAACTCCACCTCCAATAAATCCAAAGCGAAGCTACGAATTCCACCTTCTAAAAATGGAAAGCGAGGTTATTGAATCTGTCTTTGAAGAAATCAAAAGCAAAGCTAGTAATCTCACTTCAAAAAAGTGCAAAAAAGGAAGCAAGTTTCACCTTCCAAGAACATCAAGTCGAAGTCTTGAATCCTAGCTTAAATAAGCCGATATCAAAGTCAAAGCTATGAACTCTAGTTTCCAAGAATTTAAAGTCTAAGCAACAGGCTTCATTTTTACAAATTTTCAGTTCAAGCTCACAAGCTCAACGTAATCAGCGAGCTCCATCAGAGCCACATTCTTCAGTTTCCCCAAATCAAAGTGTAAAGTCTCTTCACTCACATTTATAAATTTCAAGATCAAATCCATTTTCTCAAATTACCTTGAGATCCACTCCAAAGTCTCTCCAATCTTCTTCACCAACTTCACCATCAACCCCACTACTTCAGCTTACCTAGAAGTTCACATCTGGAACAAAAATTCATTTGCCTCTGGTGAATGAATATCTGAGCAGCATTAATGATGGGAGAATGGCATGGCAGTTTCCCTTATCCCAGATTCAAACCGAAATCTACATGAACTACCCCGGTCATTTATTAACGGCAGTCTTGGATGGATATGCCGCTCACCACTACCTCCCATAAGGCCTACAGATGAAGCTGAGCCATATAATCAAATGACCCTTCCGTCATACTTCCAAGTATCCTAGTCATATACTGGCTCCAGCACGTACTCAAAAAGTAGAGCTTGCACGCCTCGATGGCCTCACTAGTGTACATGCTGTAAGAGCTGAACCTATTAGTCAGCATATGCTTGATAAAAAATAATACTGGTAAATCAAGATACCTCTAATATAATGACCGGAAATTTCTAGAACATTCCAACATCTGTACAAGTATCTAGTCTCTGTATCAGCCCCAAAATTCAAATGGAGGTAGCCAATCTTAGCTGACCTATACTTATATTGCATTGGTTCTCATAAGATAGCACAGAGGTAGTAGATTTAACATAACAATATATAGGATCTATTGATCGTCTTGGAAATTTTTCTATCATCTGTTTTATTTTATGGGTGATATATATTCTACTTAAAATTATTGATTTAAAAAACTTTCATTATATCTCTATTGAAAACACACAGTCTTTTAATAGTGAGTGAACATATTGAGAAATGGCTGTATTAAAAGTCTAGAGTTCAAATTTGGAAATTTATTTGACTGTTCCTACCTAGAATTGATGCCATTCATAAGATTCAAGTAGAATCTAGGAACTATGATTCCTCTACAGTACGTTCTAATTACCCATGTGATGAGCTTTCGAACATATAGTGAGGTGTATGTTTACAATTGTACTAGAATTATTCAAACCACTTTTAAATAGTTTTCTAGCAACATTTTCCTTTGAGTAATAGGAATTCGGTTCAAAGTTCTAAATAGATTGGTGGCTTGATTTTAGGAGTAGAGTTTCAATTAAGAATGAGAAGGCAATGTATTTCAAAGAACTCTATCAGTATATAAGGAAACCTGACCTGCATAGGCTTTCCTTAAACATGAATTTGACAAATAAAGTTTTTGGTTACTTGTTTTTTACCTACTTAATTATCACCTCGGCCGTCGATGGGAGACCTGTAGAAGGAGGCCAGCAGCTAAGAGCGTTTAATGGTGATATCAAACCGTCAAATTCCGTACGCTCAGTTGGTATCGGTGAAGCTCTTTCCAATTCTGTTTTCAGTCGCAATCTCAAGGCTACCTTAGAGACCAACGTAGCACGTAGTATAAAGCCGATTTTGGAAGTAGTGCATTTTAAACGCGGACTCCCAGTCAGCCACAAGAAACCAGTTGTTAGATCGGCCAAAGATTATGCTAGAAAGATCAAAACGAGGCGCGAACCTCGACCCGGAACTCTTAAACATTTTCTACGAAAGGAGGCTGTTCGGGAATCAGGGTATCAAGCAAAATTGGATTACGCACAGCTTCGCCGTGAAAGACGGAATTAACCAACTTGTGCAAGGGTTATACAGATTATACCATAAGTCTTAAAGAACTTGCTTCAAGATTATCGAATAGAATCAAATAAAGTTGTACTTTTATAAATTATCTTAAATGTACTATATGTTTACTTATAGATAATAAGGTTTGATTTTTTTAAGGAAAGTTCTGGCCATAATATACATCTTTCTTTTTGATATATAAAAGTCAATAATAATGAAGATTTATATTTAACTATAGCTTACTATAAATTTACTTTCAAAGAGTACGGCTACTATATATTTTTAGCTTAGTAAACAGTTGAAAAGTTTAATGGATAAAAATGATTTTGTGCAGCATGGGTTATCAAAGAAGCTATATCGTAGTATAAGTTCAATATATTTAAGATGTTATAACGGCCAAAAATGATATAAACCTTAACACCATTATTTTATAGTTGACACTTAGTATACGATTTTAAACAGTAGCCCTAAATTTTACGATCTGGTACTGATTTCGGTCAAAACCAAGCTTAAACTATCAGTCATAGTAAATTTATACATTGAAGGATATCGGATGCTGTATAAATTAAATATGCATCTGGCTATTGTCCATTGGTATTACAACAAGTAAATTCAACTTGATGAAAAGCATATCATTACCTCCTAATGTAATCTCCATCACTATAAAATATACTTCAAATTAACTGAGTTTTATATTTTTACTTGCATGACTACTAATCTGACGAAGAGTATCCAACTAGAAATTTAAAAGTTACACCCAAGACACATTTAACAAAGATAGTACCCTCATTTAGCACTATATTTAGCCTTTATGGAATGATTGACTAAATTTATAAGTTTTTATAGTACTTTAATCTCATCAATTTGAAGTATTGATGGCAAAAGCACAGTTGACATAGCACCTATCTGATGGTCTTGAAAAGGAATGATTACAAGATAGCTCTATGTTGGTTAGTACAGGAGATTCACTAGTGCTGTCAATTTGAATAACTATACTACTACCTGATTCCTTGCATAAACTTTTACCGATTTTCAAAGTATAGGAAATATATAACATCTTAAGTCTTTGGAATTCTGGTAGATGCTAAATAAATGAAAGCCGTACATAAACTATGATGGTTGTGAGTGAGAGTGAAGAACTTTCAAATATGAATAATGTAAGTGGCAAGCTTATAGCAACTATCAATGTGATCTAAAAGATAGGGATATATCCAAGTACACTTGCTATATAGCTGTAAAAGTTTGAATAGCAATGCCAAACTACTGTTTACTAAAAGTATCGCTTGGATTTACCTTAGTCTTTAGTAGTTCATCCTTTCAGCACATGGTAACTTTATACAGAATTATATTACCAATTCAAATTATAAAGATATTCTTATGGCTACATTACATTTGATACCTTGATATGCTTGAAGTATATAAACCTACCATACTTGTATCAAAGATCCTATATTATACTTTACCCATTCAAGAAAAGGCACGCATTTATCTAGAGATTACATAAATAACTAGTTAAAGATATACAATTTGCTAGCTTTAGCAAATATAAGATAAAGGCATGTATTTAGTATGATAGACAACAAAAATATAAAGGCAACTAAAGATATCCTACTAAAGAGTAAGAATTTTTGGAATGAATCTCATTTAAATTTGAATAAGGCTGGCTGTTAAGTGTTGAAGTTTTCAGTTACGCTAAATACACTAAACGATATTAGCTATGAAGTAGTTACTCAAAATAAATGCCACTTAACTTAGTCAACTAATAACTAGAGTACCACTTGAAAAGGTATTCTAAACATGCCAAATTTTAAAGCATAATTTAATATCGGGCACTCAAAAGCAATAAATGTAAAAGTCAAGGTAGTTAAAGGCTACCGCCACCGATCTGTTCGATCATAACGTCAATAGAATCTCCATCTTCCATCTCCAACTAAACCAAGTTACTAAATGTATTTAATGAAAATTTACCTCATTGGGGGTGTTAGTAGGCATAACTCTTGAACCGTCGTAAAGGAACCGAACAGCATTGACTGATTTACCTTGACGGGCACAGTAGGCATCCATAAGTTTCTTCAACTGAGCATGCTTCTTGATCTTGAAGGTGACTTCGCCAGTGTCCTGCAAAATATAAATCAATAATCCCAAACTTTAAAAAATGCCTACATTAGATACTACTCTAATACTGATAACTTCATCAGAATGTTCACTCTTCTCAGTTTTTTCGACCATTCGGTTTAAATCGGGAGTGTCATTTCCGTTCTGATCTTGGTTACTTGCTTCCGGGTAGGTCACTCATGTTACAGTTTTGAGATGGGGATGGAATAAGTGCTGAAGTTAGGTTGGCTTTGCAGTTGGACTTCAAAGTTCTCAATAATTGGTGATCAAAAATTTAGGTTACATAGATTGTAGATGATTGGCTCAATCTGTCTAAAATATTTGCTGAGAGTACGGGGAAATTTTTAGCAAATAGTATACCGGGAAGTTTCAGCTGCTATGACGAATGATTTAAGAGTGTGAAATATTTTGATCAATTATATGCATTAGTTGTTGAAAGTGACACATTAGTGACGCAATAGTTTACTAAGCAATTGTAGTTAGCAATAAATAAAGTATATCTATTGGGAAACGTCCATAAGGAACGCTCACCAGCTGGAATTAGCCAAGAGGCAACGGTAGCTAGGACTCCATAAAGGCTAAGAATGTTGACTATAAGGTTATATAAGGAGGAGGCTCGTGCTTGTAGCTTAATCCAGAGACAGTGGGCGGATGGGAATACTCTAAGGGTAGCCATCAAGCTAAGGAGCACAGTTGGGTTTATTAGTTCAGGAGGATTCTAGGGTTTAGTTCAGATTGAGTCAGTTCAGTTCTATGGCTTGGTTCAAGTCAGGGCAGCTCTCTACTGTAAAAAGATGTCGATTATCAGTTCTACGTTATACTATGCAGGGAGTCTATACTATGCCAATAGCAGAAGAAGCATCAAATGATTCAATACGTTTATTTAACAATTACTTAACCTACTACTAAGTTCATCATGGGCCTTTATATAGGTGACTTGTCTTTAGTAGTTGATACTTTGAATACTGGTAATTGCCGTTTTCCCTAATCCATCAGTACCACTATTTCTATTGTTTTTTTGAGCAATTGTCAATAACCTAAGGAATGCAAAGGTTGATTTAGGAAAAGTCAATGCTAAATAAATTATTTAATTCATGCTAAAGAGAAAAGAACTTCTAGCATTGCTAGGATCGATGCCGAACTGGTAATCTATGAGTTCAGAATGTAAAACTGAATTCTAGTTATTGAGTGAAGCTACAGTTGATTAGAAAGATTTCCTTACATATATACTTAAAAACCAAAAATTAAATATATAATAAATAATCAAGCTTTTATAAGTATTCAGTTAGAGATTCTTCTTATATAGCTTTATATTGTTAATTTAAGCTGATTAAAGGACTAACTTAATCTACATTCAAGGCTTAAAGAATACCTTACTCAACTAAATTGCTGAGAAAGACATTTAAACTTAGTTCAAATATGCTAAAATCTAAACCTAAGAGATATTTGACTAAGAAGTAGCTGACTGAATAGTATAGTAGTTTTTAAGCATATATACTTGAAGTAGTTTTAAGGCATTCAATTTGGGTTGCTACGATAAGGATTTAAATTTAGATTCAACTATACTACGACTTCTTTGAACATGGATAACTTTACACAAGTATCAATCATTCCAGCAAAGAAATATATTGTAGTGCCTAATCCTGTAGCAAATATATCGGGTTTTTGAATGGCTTGGAAATATATTGCTGGATGCTAATAGGGTTATTACTTTATGTGCACCTGATCCAGTTAACGAAATAGAAGTTTCTACATACATGAGATTGATACAATTGCCATGAACATATGCACCTTATTCAGTAGATTTTTGGTTTAAATCCCAAACTGTACCGTGCTGGCTGTATGAGATTAATTGAAAGGCTTATAGTGCCAGTACGCAATATATTTCCTCCAAACTTATATTCGGGACCTACCCTAAAGTTAACAGCCGCTGACTTGTAATAAGAAATTTCAAATGCTATAAAGTAATCTAACTACCCAAAAAGTCACAGATTCTTGTAGTCGGAATTCGTTTCCTTCAACAACACCAGTTGCGATTACTAAATATGGAGGGCAAGTTACCATTCCATAATACTTCTATGAGCTTTCGAGTCGATTTCGATGTATAAATTAGCTTTAGAAAACCTTAGATCAAATCCCTAGTTTATTATATATAGCATCGATTAGTAAGCTAAACGACAACTTGTTCTTAAGAATTCTTTTACTGCTTCAATAGGAACTAGGACGAGATCATGTATCGAAAGTGACATTTAGAGCGAAGCTGCTAAATCAACTATCTGAGTTTGGAAGCAATATATGTGGTTAGTATACCTTATATTGCTGGACTACCACTAATCGGTATTTGCAATGCTATACGATGTATATTGAATTTCAGAGTTCTACTTCTATATCGAGGGAGCAAAGATCCGAAAATATATTTGACGCGCTAAACCTTCATTCCATTTACTATAGTATCATGTAAGCAACACCTATACCCATATATTCTAAAATGCAAATATAAACTAGTTCGCTTCAGTTCAATATATAAAAGAGGCCTAAATGCCCCAAGTCAACAACAATAAAGCATCAATCCAACAAGCAGCAAATTCTTAAAGTACAATGGTTAAACTCAACTACATCCCCTATCTAATCCTACTTCTAACAAGCAACGTCTATGCCATAAAGAAGGCTAACGTAGCCTCGTTAGGAACGACCGTAGCTGGTGCTGGGGCCGTATTAGCAGGTACCGTAGTCAACAACCCGGCTGTAGCATCCAACTTGAATCGAGCCGGCAGTGCCGCTCTCGCCTTAGGTGCTGCTGGTTCCTTTATCAATAAGCTGGCCGAAAACAGGAAGAAGAAGCAGGAAGCTAAAAATACACCGCTGCTTCCCATCTCAAATCCCAACGCTGGACCACCGAACCCAAGTATTCAACGTCCTGCAGCCGCTCACCTCAAGACTGATAAACCTTTACCACCCCCTCCCAAGCGTCAAGCTGGTCCTTCGAAACAGAATTCTTTATCTACAGCCGCCAATACCCCATTACCTCCTGCTCGTAAAGGTTCCATTTAAGAGCAGCAGTTCAAAGATATGTGCCAACCTGATGAGTTTAGTTTACTTAATTATGTTCAGAAAATAAAATACTTAGTGTCTTTAAATGCTGAGAAGGTTTACTCTATTATTTACATTTTAATCTTTTCGAAGAAAGTGCAGTATACTTTTTTCGAAAATGTTAGCATGTTTTTATGTAGAAATTTTCAGATTCACTTGACTAATTTCCGACAAACACTAACGAAATATGCCAGAAATAGCTTGAAAAATGAAATTAGATGATCAATATTGTTTAAACTGGGGGCTTATTGTAACGTCACATCGGTATCTCCGAAGAGATGTAGAAATTTTCGTTTCAACTAGGCTGGAAGTTAACGAAAAGAATTTCGAGACAAGTGCTAAATTTTAGTACTTTTGAATCTACGATTCATACCTTGATAGATCTGTTGCAGCAACACCTTTGCCAAGACTGAAAATTAAGATCCTTTTATCAAAAACATTAGCAAAAATGAAATCTAAGACTAGACAGGTTTGATCCAGCCCAAAGTAATTATTTCTATTGGAAAGGTTTCAAAAGCCTATATAAAGGCTTATCTATAGTCCTTGGAACTCTAGCTTTATCATACTTAAATGGATATATTTACAACCTGCCAATCTCTGTAGAAGATCTCGTACATTTTTCTTGATATAAAGTATAGAGGTGAGATCGATAAATATAATAAATCGAATAACCGATTCATCAAAGGACACAACAATAACTCGTAAAAGTACTGCCATAGAAAGTTCAAGTTGTCCGGTAAATAGGCACACAGACATAAACTACATTCTGGCCTAAGCCTTTAATTTGATAAACTGAGCACACACTTAGTTGGTATGGAATTTCGATGCTATTAGATCGTGGGTATTTATAGAGTGTAAAGTACTAGCGGTGAGATCTAGCTTTACATACCTATAGAAACGTCTGCAGGGTGATGGATTTAAGTTAAATTGATTCCATTCCAAAAGATGTTTGGTCTATTTACTACCACATCGTGATTTTATATAAAATTGATAAAGTGTATATTTCTAATCAACTTTGACAAGAAAAAATTTTTAACTAAGAGATACATTTACAATAAATCACAGTAATAAGATAACGTATACAAGTAGAATAGGGTAACTATATTTTTACTTGTAAAATCGAACTATCAGGTGGTAGGTGAATATTTTTGGCAATATATACTATCAGAACAGGGTTTCCTAAGCTTTTTAGAAATTTACCCATAGATTCAATTTCAATCAATTAAACGTTAGTATTATTTTATTTCTTAATAGAGCTGTTTTCACTTTACCCATCACTGAAAGTCTGCTCTAGATAGATGAAAATCAAATGACAGAAAGGGGGTGAAGATGGAAATGAAGTTGCTTTCTGCATATTTACTACGATCTTCGTTCCTACAGTACGCTCTATCTTCAAATGAAATATTGAAGTTGCACTATAAAGGCGAGTTATATAGTATCAAATTCATCAAAAACTTATAATATTTGAAGATTACAGTCATAAAGTTAGCTTAAGGCTATAGAAACTAATGTTTGACATATAGCTAATCGAAAATTTCAGCGGCCCAGCAAACCTTTTATAAAATCGCAGCATATGAAATTTATAGAATATTTATGCCTAGGAAAGTTTATCTATGCAACTAGCTACATATTAAAATCGATGTATAAATGATGGTATTGCTATGGGTCACGCTTGAGCCAGGAATTTTACCCAAAGTTCGAAAGGTGTATACCCAAGTTTGCCCCAAGCTACACTTTATATCGTTAATTATATCAACTATTGTAAAGTTGAATATTTTGATGTTTGAATAATGTCACTTGAAAACTTGAGGCTTGTGCATACTTTGAAAAGCATCGTTTTCTTTATACAGATGTAAAAGGAGTTATGAGGATATTATTTTTAAGCCATAGACAAGCTCCTATAAAGTGAAGGTTAGTCTAACAAGCAGCTCTAGAAGCAAATCTGCACTTTGAATAGTGAACTAAATTAGAGATACTCGTACGAAGGCAAGAAAAGCAAATAATTGTGGTATCAGAAGGGTTTTTACATCTAGTAACCTGGCTCCTTTCCACCTTAGTTACAAGGTATATAGGTTTATATATTTGAAATTGACAAAGCTGTTGAGATATAATATATTATAACTTACTATATAGATACATCGCTTGGAAAAAGTAAGCATATATATTAGAATAATGTCCTTTATGTATAATATACTGATTAATACGTCTTTAGTATCAGTTTAAATTAGCAGATATCATTTTAAATCTAATAGTAATAGAAATAGTACACACCTATTTATATTCAAAATTTTTGTTTGAAAAATTCAACTATATTCTAAATATAAATAAATGTAGAGAATGGTAGAGATCATTACAAATGTATAGGTAGAATATTAGATAGAAACGATGAACTAAACTACAAAACCAATTCGAGACTTTGTAGATCAAGTGTCTTCCAAGTGACGAAACATTTAATAGTATTATATACCCTGTGATAGAAAGCTGTAGTCTATACTATCAATAGATGTTTACTTTTAGATGTATCTTAAAGCTTCAGTTCGTTAATATATAAATTGGTTGGAACAGATGTATTTGCAGAGTAATTTCCAATGCATACAATAAGTGGAGTTTGTGGAACAAATCTATGAAAATAGCTGTATGATAAATTTCAACGTGACAGACACCCCATGAAAGAAGGTTCCAAACTGTAATACCATACAATATTAACAGGGATAAAGATGACAGGCTTCGACAATTTATTATAACTTCATATTTGTAATTTGGTATGGCTGGCTTGAGTAAATGAAGGTTGGTCATTAAGTATATGACGGACTCGAAATGATATTCATGTTTCTATAGTGGTTGTTATTTAGTAAAAGCATCCGTATGACAAGTTTTACCATATATTTAACTTTGTATTTGAAATTTGATATTGCTGGCTTAAGTATACGAAGTTTGATCACTATATATGTGTGGACTTTAAATGGTATTCGTATTCTTGCAGTAGTTACTGGATGGTAAACTCATCTGTACAACGAACCTTCAGGTTAACTCAGGTCTCCTCATTGATAGTATATAAAGGATCCTGGTTTCGTAAGTGAATAGCTATATCAAATTTCAACTACTCAGATAAATACAATGGTCAAATTCCTCAACATCTCCATCCTAATCCTAGCTCTAGCTGGTAGCGCTCTTGCTGGCGGAAAGCCATCTAAAGGAGATAAGCCAGTTATTTCCGGTCCGACCCCAGCACAACCTGAATCTCAACCCAAACGTCGAGACTCTACGGCCAGTGTAGAACCAGTCTCACTCAACCCTCCACCCCGTACTCCAACCCAGAAAGCTGGTTCTGGTGGTTCAGGATCCAAAAAAATGATGGAACGTACCTCCTCCCAAGGTACTTTTGGCACTAATAGAAGACGATCCCTCTTCAAAGCTATCTTAAACCATCTTAGAAGATAAAGTGGAACCTAGTTCTTTTTCTTTCTATTACATCTGAATATACTAGCCAAGAGCTATTTCAATAAACCTAATACCCTTTATATTCTATTAAATTTCTATATATCATATAGTGATTTCGTATTAAGTTATAGTATATAGCATGACATCTTTAAGTGAAATATTGAATTCTTCAAAGTTTTTCGCCTACCTGTACCATTGACGGCAATTTTTGTTGAATAATATCCAAATTTTAGCTATAATTTAGCACCAAACTGAAAAATCCTATTCAAGGATATAAGATGAAAATTTTCAACTATTGCACAATAGGTTCCAATATCAAGTTAGTGATAATATTCTTGATACTTCAAGACAATCCTAAACTATAAAAGGCAAAGGTAATCAATCTACTAATGACATCATAAACTTTAATTTCATAGATAATATAAAGAGCTTATTCTTGTGATTTGAAAAGAAAGGTTGGACTGTGTTTGCCGAAATTAACATCACATGGATTGCCAATAGTTAGATATCTTGATTACTGTTAAAATAGAAAACATAAAAGTATGAATTTTTTCCATAGGGTAAATGAGAGTTTATAATAGCTTTATATCTCATGACACTAAGCAATTTTACAATAAACTATGTTTATAAACGGGCTTAATGACAATGAAAATGAGGTTTGCTAAATATATTTGTCTTCATCTAGATCCAAAAGATAAAAAGGGACTTTCTTAATTAAATATCTTAGCTGAAAGTGTAGAGGCCGATGTTTACAGCGAGCTATTAGATTTCTGGAGCAGCAGATGAATATTCTACTTATATTACTTTTCATCGTAGGCAGATTTATCAAAGCTATCGTCAAAGTAAAAGACCCTTTAATAGCTACAATGATTGGTAACAACATCTTAAACTTTAACTTTCAAAATAATTGAAGATGCTGAAATTTGTAGCATATGTAATATACAGCTCTTTCTTGCTGATTTGAATAAAATGGCTGGACAAGGGTCTCTACTTAGTTGTAACAAATTGGAATTTAGAAATCGTAGATTTTAGATAGCATCATTCCTGGTACCTATAGGTAAATTCAATGCCCTGCTAGATAGTTGAAATTCCAAGTGGTTTGGTTTAGATGGAAATATCAGCTGTAGGTTCCAACATTAGAGACTTCTACAAATACGTTTGTAAAAGGTTCTTATTTTCCGATGGGATGCTAGTTAACTTGAATAGTGTTGATAACCGTAAGCTTTAACCTTTTTAGCATCATATAGTGGGCTGAAGGTTTTTTAGTTTGGTTTTTAGGTTATAAGTTGAGGCTAGCAGGTATAAGAAAGCTAATCACAACTGAACTAGGTAAGCCTTGCAACTGTCTAAACTCAAAAGCCTTGGACCAAACTTTAAGTTAAGTTGAAAATTCGGCTTAAGTTAAAACATACCCATCGAATAGATCTTGGCGAATAGCTGGAGTTTTGTATATCAAATTAAGGTGAAGTGCAAGTTTTACAATTAGATTTTATTGGGAAGCAGATGACCGAAAACTACCATGGAGAAGTAGATAGAACACCACCTCTATCTTTTTTAAATATCATAGTAGTTCTATATAGAATATCGAGGTTGAACTATAGAGCAGTAGTCTTCAATTTTATGCGCCCGACTCATACAATTGCACAAAGCTCATTAAGATATGCCCATAGTTTAAAGTTTTTCATAAAAGAGTGGGAAACTCCAAAAGGCTGAAGACCACTGCTGTACAATTAAAGTAGTTCAAAGCTTCCTTTGGAGCTGTATATTTTACTAGATAACTTATGATTGATTCACTATTTTGATGGTTTAAAATATTTTAGAAGGCTGTATGTAATCTAAAACCATTTTATATTTAGATGTGCAAAGGGCTCTTATCGGAATTTCAAAAGTAAATACTAGACAATCTCAAACTACATTTTATATAATCAATTTCATTACTTGCTTTTTATTTATATATGTATAGTTTAGAAAAAATATACAAACAGTATTTTGAAAGAATATATTTTGTCAAATACACCGATTGGCACATCTTTAGTATAGATTCTGGCACTAGATCCATTTTAAACAAAATGTGAATCTGTTAATTGCACATATATTTAACATTTAAAATTTTCAAGTGCTAAGTTCATTATATTATAACCATAAGTGTTTTTAGGGGAGGGTAGGTATCATTATAAGTATATGATAGGATATCGAATATGAGCAATGAACCATACTACAAAAATCTTCTAGGCTTTTCTGATGAAGTGCCTTTTAAGTGATGGAGCCTCTAATAGCGACATATATCCTGAGATAAAAAGCTATAAATTATAACTATTAGAATTACCAATTTTTAGAGGTATCCTAAGAGTTTAATTACTTTGTTTCTTTATAAATGTTATTAGCGATAGTTAAACCTGCAGCTTAATTCCTGGCCAAGTAAAAGGTAAGATAAGACTTGGTCAATTTTAAACCTCTTTATTTTCTAATAATTTTTGGTACACAGTATTTATTTTTTGAAGGCTTCATTGTGGCAGAACAGTTTCCAACATCGATTTGAAATAAGTTGAGTGAATTTAATTCTATCGATCTATTAATAAAGTAACAAGCTGCAAATATTTGAATATATTTTGCAGGTTTCCATGCTATTTATGTCAGTTCAATATGCAAGTAACAAATAAAGTAAGATTTTGATATTCTTATAGTGGATTTTATTTAATAGATGGGAGTAAAGAGGGTATGGGAAAAATATTCACAAAGTAACTATTAACCCTAAATAGCTTCTATTCTAAAGTTAAGATCTAAATTTTGGCTTGATAGTATCGTAACAAAGATGCATATATGTACATCTTTGATAATGGTTAAAATTATTGCCATTGAGTTAAAAGTATAGAAAACAGTTAGATGTTTTTATATTTTTATACCATCACATATACAAATAATAAATTATATAGTAGTTGTCAGCTATAATATTAAACGTTATTAACTTCAATGTTGAAGTGAAAAATATTATATAAAAAACTATATAAAGTAATGTGAAAACTAATGTATAAATTGATATATAAATGAAACATTAAGAAGATACTTAAGCAAATCTAGTGTAGTTTTAGTTTACTTAGAACTACCTTCAGTTTTATCATTTTTAGTCTTGCTACCTTTGCCTTTAACTCACCTTTAACTTTAGGACGCTTCATGGGCTTACTTGCATAACTTCATTTTGGAAGGCCTCATCAAGCTCCTCTGTAATACTAACATTGGTACTAACGACCTTTAGTGATTGCATAAGGTTCAGAAATGGGGCCTATCAAGTATGAGGCATAGGCAAGTACAGTTCTCCAAATGGACTTCGAAATCACGTTCAAGTTCAGCTGCAATATAGGGTCGAATACTTGCACTGCAGGTATCAAACCTTTCAATTAATCTACTTAAATGGTTAGTATCCTCACAGATCGATTCATCGCTTAAGAAATCACCAATCCAGCGAAGTGCAATATCTGTTGGAAGTAACATTTCTAGACTAACAAACTTTCTGACGGCCATTAGATGCGAGCAGAGGAGATTGATCTGAATTTGGTAGTAACAAGTACAATGTACTTTATCCTCTCTTAAATCAACAACATATTCTTGGCTATGAGGATCCGAAACACCCTGAATACGATATACCTTATTTTCTTGGTCGATCTTCCAACGCTTATGAGCAGCCTTAAAGTATTTCAGGATATCCAAATTGATAGGCTTCGAAAGTTTATCCTTCATCTCTTTGTAGAAGGAGACAGGTAATTTTTTGACAATGTTGATTACACTCTTTCGGTTGATACCATTAAATTTATATATAATTGTCGCGACATAGTTGTTGGTAACTTGGACTAACTGGTCAATTGAAAGGCATTGTCCATTTCTGCCAGTCTTAATATACTTAATAACATTTTTGATGGATTCTGAAGCTGAGGATGCATTCCACTCATGGCTGAATACAGACTTGGTGTAGCAGGAGGCAAACTTTTTATCCTCGTCAAATATATTGTTAAAGGTTGATAAGTTCTCATCAAAACAGGCAAGTATCTTTTCCTTGGTTTATTCTTAAACATCTTTATCCTTAAGGTAAAAAACCTTTTTGAATAATTGATATTTTTTGCTAAACTCACTCATCTTTTTAGCTGCTTTAGATATATTTGAGGTGTTGGACACAAGGATAGTTTTACTAGCATTAAGTAGATCACTTAGAACTAATAGTTTTCCACTATAACCAGATTTAATTGACTTGAGGTCGGTCCGAACATTGTTGAGTTTGTATCACATAAACAATAGGTGATTAACTTCAGAGAAAACATACGCAATTGCATCATGAAGTTGACAGTCCCCATCAGTAAGAATCGTTTGTAATTTGACATTGGTTTTGAGCTCGGCTATATCTAAAAAGTTTTTAGTAGCTTAAGCACTGTAATATAAGTCTCCTTCGACTCATCTGACAAGATGGCATGGGCAATAGGTACTATATTTTTACTCTTGGTCCTAACAGTCATATTGAGAACAAGAAATCGACATTTCAAAATCTGATAGGTGCAGTCAATAGAAATTACATAACAAATTCCGCCCAGAGCAGGTTGTTGTTGCTTGTTTGCCTAAAAAGCAGCTGTGATCCCTTTCAAGTTGAAATCGATACCCTTTGTCATCATTTTAAAGTACTTTTGGTCATCAAGCAAATTTCTAAAAATGCCATTTATCTCCCCCAATATTGATGTGTCCCTTGCCTTTAGCTTTTTTTTATAACAGAGGTTTTCTAACCATGTTTTGCTAGTTGAAAATTCAATCCCCTTGATCATATTCATCAATTCAACTATAATTAAAGCATGATCAACAGTCTTGAAAGTAGTGCCATTAGCAAATTTACTATATATTTAAATGATAAGCAAGAATTTATATATTAAAAGTACCTTTCTATAACCTCTGCAGTTAAATGATATTTGGCTAAAATATAGGACACTTTAGGTAAGATAATTTAGTTGGCTTCAGGTAAGCTATCTTTTAACAAGTTTGCTTCATCATCTCCTTCAAGTCATTCAAAAGAAAAAGTTGGTAAAGTTTCAAGTTCATTGTTTAGTTCTACGTCGTCCTCTAATGACTGGAGTGAGTCTTTCAAAGTTACTTCAACTTTCGTTCCAGGGTTCAGCAGCGAATGCTTTATAAGGTGACATAACTCTATAGGGAGTAAGAGCTTTGAGTATTCCAAATACAAATTGACAAGGGGTAGTGAGTTGGACATAGCATTATCATTAAACATCTTTGCTTGCTCTAATACCTGTAGATGCTCAATTAATTTCCCCTTGAGTGTATTGGCCGGGATAAGCATTTTGAACAACTTTCTATATAAATATAACGCAGCTTTAGTATGTATTTTTGAATTCTATTATACTTAAACTTTGAAAAATATAGTTTCTTTGTATGGAACTTCTTTCAATTATCTTCGATTCCAAACAATAGCATGACTAAGGCATACTCTAGTTAGTTACAATAGGATACTATTTCGTAAACGAACAGATTTTGAACCCTCTTTTCTCTATAGCTAGTAAATAATAAATCGTCATCATATGTAAACCCATTATTTCATTAATTGGCTATTGTACTATAAAATACTAAAAATAAATATATCCAACATGCAAAAGCTGGTAAATATCGATTGCCCTGCTAATTTTATTTATAAATTGAGATTAGTTATAATTATGTGCAAGCTATTCTCTGCGAAATATTGTTAAAAATGAGGGATCTTGAAAATAACTTTGCATGAAAAATTTCAATTTAATGGAGTACTTTACAAAGAACATTCCAGGTTGTATTATATAATGGCACTAATAAATATATAAACGACAAGTTTTGACAATTAATTTCTACTACATTTCAAACTTGTCATTGCTACCTTGAGTAAACGAAGATTAAATATATATATATAGAAGGCCCGAAATGGATTTATATTTCCAGAATGTTGCTGAGTAGTAGGTACTTGGTGTATATCATACCTCTAGCTTAACCTAAGTCCCCTCCCCAAAAAGTATATAAAGGGCCATATTTTTATCACAGCACTACTATACTCAGACTCCAACTCCCAACTAGAATAAATCCAAATGGTCAAAATACTCAACCTCTATGTCCTGATCCTGGCCCTAGCCAGCGACATCATGGCAGGCCCAGAGCAGAAATTAACGATAGGTTCAGTCGCAACCGGAGTTGTCAGTGGTGGTGCATACGTACTTTCCTCACAAGCAGCAAGCCCAGTAATTTCAGATATCGCTAACAAAGTCGGCGCTGCCACTACTCTCGGTAGTGCTAGTTTAGGAGCAGCTGCTCTCGCTGCCCATTATATTGCAAAGCGTAAGGCCAAAAAAGCCGACAGTGGCCCAATTCTACCATTGGCTAATCCAGCCTTCCGGTGCAGGCTGCCCAACCTCAAGCCCCGTCCCAGCCCAAACCATTGCCAGCCAATTTAAACAAGGAACTACCTCCGCCCCCAAAAGCATTAACACGTTCTAACTCCGTAGCTGTAGCCGGCTCCAGCTCCCAATCTGCTCCATCCAAACAGGCACTTTCACGACAGGCTTCTACCAACTCCAATACCTCTACTGGCACCTTCGGTCAAAAGAAAACCGGTTCTAAAAATCGTAGGAGATAAATTGAGGCCTTTTCATTTACATCTAGATGCTGCCTTACTAGTGTTTTTAATAAACTAATATTTCAATTTTCAACTAGCTTTACTATTGCACTGTACAAAATCTATTCATCTTAAATATAGTTTATAATAATATTAACTTTGGACAAAGTACTTGGCTTTCAAATATAAAATCTTTGCCTACTCGTACTATGAGTTGCAATTTCTTGCTAAATCAGTACTGAAGTTTTCAAATCGCTTTAACCTTGAAACATGTCATTCATTCAGATATGGAGGGACAAAGTTTTCGATTACACCACATTAAGCTCCAAGATGAATTTGATGCAATATCTTTTCTACTTTAAGCCAGCTCTAGAATATAAAAGGTAGCGGTGGCCGATCCACCGGTATCACCACAAACTTTGATTTTATAAGTGGTATAAACCGAACATCCTTATGGTTCGAATATGAAGATTGTAAGGCTTAATTTCAGTTGCATTTGCCAATTTTAGCAATTGCAGTGCTTTAAAAGATATATTGGGAATATTTGCTTCGTTGGTTCCGAATTAATTTTTGTGATAGACTTTGTAGGGCTGTTTAGGCTTATAGAAAATAGAGCACACCTTTTGGTCAGTCTTTGCTACCAGGCTTAATAGTATACTCTAAAATTGCACAAAAAATACCAGTTCCAAGACAATTATTTCTAAAACACATGTATATCAGCTTACTTTTGCATATGCGTTGTAACAATATTCATCCAATAAGTATATCTAGTATAAGAATCATTTGAATGGCTAGTATTACGCCACTGACAAATATCCAATATATTACATGCTGGCTATCTGATTTGCTCTCTCTAATACTAAGAACTAAAGCAGCCCACCTACGACATTTGGTTATCTCGCCATCCTTGGGATATGTTATTAAATTCCAAGTCCGAATTATGACCTTATAAGACTCAATCGCTGCTCTAACGGCACTTGGGCTGGAGTCTACTTTGATTATAGATTGAAGATAATTTGTTCTGGCTATTTTATATTTGGCAAATTCAATTACCAATACCCATAAAAATAGAACAGGCTTTGGTGCAATACTCATCCCTAATATATACTAGTCATTAATTTAGTTTCGGATGAATTAGATCTTAAAGATGGTAATGACAGATTTCGACTAGATTTATACGGCACAGGACTTGGTACACTTCCCATTAAGTAAATACGATATGCAATTAACTTCGGTCTATCATAAAGTCTGCTCTAAAAAGATTCACTCAAAATTCCAAATTAATTTCATTATATAATGGTCAAGTAATTAGTAATATTACAATTTATTCGGAACGAATTGGCCATATCTTTTGATAAAGATCTTATTTCATTTAGATATCAAAAATTGTGATATGATTTCTAGAAATCTATAAATAATAGGTGCTGTATATGTTTGTTCCCACAATACATACATGTTTACTTGGTGACTATAGCTTTAGACCTATAGTGATATTGAGGTTACAAATTACTTTACTATAGGAACTTGATAAGCTTATAGCTTGGTTTCCATTTTGAAATTATAGCATAGAAAACATACTCAAGTGGAACTTTAAAGTGACAGATATATTATATACACCACATCGAAATCTATTAAATTTAAAACCAGAACATCAAAGACAAACGTCAATATATTTAAAGAAAAGCTTCATTGGTAACCTCTGCGTTGGAACATCCGATATAAAGTATAATATGCAATGGATAGGAGGAACATAGTACATAAAAACATCCACTTCAACTATTCATAGAGCATCTGAATCCATATATAAAGACCGTTGACTTCTTCTCTCCTAAGAGCAGAGTTCAACAATCCAACCGCCATCCCATATATACTACCATGGTCAAATTCATCAACTTTTTCACGATAACTCTTTCCTTCGCCAGCGTAGCCATGGCTGGTAATCAAATCGGTAAAATATCTGCTGGTGTAGTAGCGGCCGGTGCCATTGGTGCTGGTGCCGGTCAATTCTTAGAAGGTACACCAGCTTCCATCGTTAACAAGGTATCGGGTGTAGCAGTAGCTGCTGGTTCGGTAGGTGCTGCCGCCGACTACTTCATCAAGAAAAAGGGCAAGAAGCCGTTGCTCCCAACGCCTAATAACGCCCCTACTCGACCAGCTACTCCTCCTCCAGTTGTCAACTCACCACCTCGTGCCAACAGCGTAGTTAGTTCACCACCCAAGGCTCAAAAGACTTCCGCCCGTAGGAACAGTTTACCTAAGGTCACTATCCCTAAGAAGAACCGTCCTATGGGTCCTAAAAGAAGAAACTCCATATAGGCTTGTTTGTCTTAATGTTTTTATTACTCTAATTAAAAATTTTCTAGTTCAGTTGATAAACTAATATTATAAAATATTTTTCGGATAACTATTGCATCGAAGGCGTTTAAGTAACTCACTATATGTGGTGTAAATGTTAAATTTTATATACGGTCGATAATTTAATTATTCACTATATAAAACCACTGCTTTATCATAGTAAAGTAATGTATCTTAGTGAAAGTTCATCTAATATTCTAAACCTTTTAAATTTACATATTGATGTACTCCTACTTTAACTGAAGATAGCATTTCATCTAAATTAATTTCACTATATTCAAACTAAGTTTTCAATTAAAATGAACAACTAAATTGGATTTACAGTAAGTATTATTCAGTAAAAATTTTTATATCCCTATTTCTTTCCGAGGTCTAAATAAGACAATTTTATTACAAATATTAGTAGCTTAGTCTGATTTATCTTTCAAAAGTGTTTTAATTTGAACCCTGAAGGAAAACTTTAGCTCAAATAGCACAAGTTTCAAATTTCAATAGGCACTATAACAGCCCTGATCGTTGCAATATCTATCATTAGGTCATAGATCTGCTTCTTTTCTTTGCATCACCTTTTTCTAACAACTTTTTGCCTCCCAATTTCATAATCATTTTTGGCTACAAACCTGTCCTATCTACCAAAATTTCTTGATTATCTTCCTTCTTTGACTCTGATAATAGCCTAGGAACTCTAACTATCAACAGCACAGTGTAGAGAAGTTTCCAGAAAGATGTAGGGTTAGATTTGAGGTAGGTAGGTGTAATAGTGGTTACACTAATGAAGCTAAATAAACTTAGTCATCTCTTAACAGCCGATGTCTTAATTGCAATCTGGACTCATAGGCGGTTTATGAAAACAAATGAATTAGTAATCGTGATGAAGTTGAATAGGGCAGTAATATCCACCAAAGTTCGAAGTTCTGATTCTAATCTAAGCCAGATTCTAAAGAGTGTCAGAAAGTGTGCTGATGGAAGTTGCAGAGTAATCAATACATTTAAATCTAATTCTATTATTGGTGATTATAAAATAAAGAATCTATAGCTTTATTGTGGAACAATCACTTGTCAAAAAGTTACATAAATAAAGCATTTATATAGAGTAAGAAGCAGAAGTAGATGGGAGATGAAGATAGCGACAAAGAATATATCATTGAAAATATAACAACCCTAGTCGTTTCAATCTCTTGTTATGAGATCATAGACCTATTATCTTATTTGCCTCCGTTTCTTTTCTTGCTATTTCCATTTTATCAACTTTTAATTTTCAATCTGCAATTCATAACTATTTTTAGTTTTGAATCGGCCCTATGAGACATTTTTTTCACCTTTATTCTTTTTCTTAGTTCCGATGACCATCTAGGAATCTCCACTACTAGCAGCAGAGCATTGGATACTAAAGCTTTGGCAATAGTAAATTCACCAGTAGTAGTTCGGATTAGTAGGGACTTTTCTGGCGAAATTTGGCAAAACCTTAATTAGCCTATAGAGTAGTTAATTACAAATGGAAACCTAATCCTCCTGTTATAACTATTGCCAAGATACCAAAGGGATATTTAAGCCCTCTTTCGTCGCTACCCAAAGGGGGCATCTTGACAACGTTCCATCTCGCTATTTTCATAGCTGTTACCCACCCCAATTCCTAGTCACAGTTGTTGCGACAACCTGATTTCGTTTCTTAGTTTTGAATAAAATCTTGTCTCTTTCCTCATCTCCCTGTTTCAGCATAGTGTTCCTATGTAATCTAATCCCCCTGACCTTCCTACCTCTTATTACCTGTTAACAATCCTTGCTACCCTTGGATCTCACCTCCTTTGGGCGATTAATATTACTAATACGACCAACCCCTTCAAGCCAACACTGGCCTACCAGCCAACCCCAACCTTTGATTCCAATACGGTAGCACCGGCTGTTGCTCAACCCTCGCCTGATAGGCCTCCCCCAGTCCAGCCCCAGTCTGTACCTAAGCCTTCATATGTTTCCTCTATCCCCTCCTGGAACTGGGACATGACTATCATTGTGTGGGCACTCCTTATGGTGTGCCTCCTTCATCTGGCTATTCAACCTACCCTCCGGAGAATCCAGGCCTTCATCACTAACGCAGTGGTGGGTGTTAGTTTTGCTTTCCTCACCCACCACGTCATTAGCTGGATCCAGTGACACCTCCCTGGACCTTACAAAAAACAATTTATATCGATCATATCTTGAGAGTACATCAGGATAATACATCCATGAGGTTTTGCAACTCATAAGCTAGTCAGTATTCATAGTAGAGGTGACGATTGAGTAAAATAGGTGCTGCTCCACCAAGGAATCAAAGGGGAAGGAGGATCGATAGATTGATTTGAGTTGCGTCTCAGTTTGGGATTTTATAGCTATATTAAGAATATACCTTTCTAAAGCTGATTTCTATACGACTGGAACCTAATTAATTGCTAGGTCGAAATATATCGATCTAGCTTAAGCTACTTGTCAAAGTAGCAATTTGTGAAATGCAGAAAATAGAGCAACTAGATTTCGAATTCTAAATTATAAAGCAATGCCAAACTCAACTCATGCTACTAATCGCTACATACCTTGGTACTAGAGTTTAACAAGCTAGGAAGATCGTCAGGCTGATTTTCTGGAAGAGCCTTCAAAGATTTTATTACAATTCAAGCTATAAAGTATGTAGGAAAGCAATGTATACATCACAGTTTAGCTAATTTTATCGTATGCACTTTATAAAAAATGAACCTATAAATTTGGTTTTATCCGAAATATAGTACTTTCATTATAAGGTTTTGGAAGAACCTTTGCCAATTATAATTCGAAATTATCATCACATCATATCAAAGGCAGTAGTGACTAGTTCCATAAGAACTGGTATTGAAAAAATTCTTGGATAGTGCCTCGCTCCACTTGCAATTAAGTTTCAAGGTTAATAATAGCTACCTGTTCGGTTGAGGCAGCTGTCAGTTTATAAAAAAGAAACAGGAATCTCTACTATCTCAACTTAGCAATATCCCATCCACCCAGCTATCTCATTTCCATCGCCAATTCACTACTTCATACTTTTAGCTTTATTATTTCTCCATCTAAAGTTAAGCAAGCTTTAGCTTATAAGAGCAGTTTACCTAAAGGTACTATCCTCGAGTGAAGGAACTCCAGAGTTATAAATTCGGAATTTTTCACGGTTTTAATTAAAGTTTCTGATTTTGTTTAGTTGATTCTATGTTATTTTAAAATATAGTTTCATTTGATGATACTGTAGTCAAGGCTTTTGAACAGAATGATGCTATTTTCAATAAATCTAAACATTTTGCATGTAAATTTTACCTATTGCTCAACTCAGACCATCACTTGGAGCCAACTACAAAATCTCACCATTCAAATTAGGGTCAAAGCTTGAGGCCAAGCAAATGTAAGAATAGATCCAATCACTGTGACCTGTAACTTTGTTTACAAGTTGGTCTAAATTCTTGGTGGCAGGTTAGCTTCAAACCTTGGACTTTATCCCAAAAATAGGTTATACTAAATTCTTCAAAGTAAAATCCCAAAATGCAGATTGCAGTATCATATAAATATATGAAGCAGGCAGTCAAAGGATCGACAAATTTCCTATTTGGTTAGTATAAACGATACAACAGTATATTTGAAGGGAATATGGAATTGCCTCTGTAGTTTACACTAATATATAAATACTCCAATATTCGGAGATAACTTACATATCAAGCTTTCAAATGATTTCTTATAGAATATTCAAATATACATAAAAGTCTACCCAAATTCAACCCTCAAGAAACCATTTACAATTTACCTTCACTACCATAATCAAACTTATCAACGTTTTCATATCATTAGTCATCTTACAAAACCAATGTTATTAAAATCAAGAAGCCTTTGGAGAGAAATATGTTGAGCAAATTGTAAGATCCCCGATTTCACCAAAACCTCAGCTACTGATACAAGGCCCATCTCCAAGGCCGAAAATAGTATTCCAGCTAGAATTTCTGGCAACAAAACTTATTCGTAACTCCACTATGCAACATTCTTAAAGTTAAGCAAATACAACTTGAGCTTCTAAACATAAAAGTATATGTAAAGTTGAAGATTAAATTCCAACTTTATTAAGGCTTTATTTTAGAATGTAGTTTGTAGTATTGATAAATATCAGTACTATAAACACCTTCAATTTAACCTATAAATTTGATGTTAACTTTTTCAACGTATGTACTATGATTGAAAATTTTACTATATATACGTAAATTAAACAGGCTCAATATTAATAATTTAGTTATCCGACACCCGTAAAGTGGAAGAGATATTTTCCATTCAATTTAATCTATGTAATAGGCTGCAAGATGAGTCCTATAGTGGCTTATCCTTATTAAAAACTTGGACATATGTGACCGTAAATTACATACGGAGTAGTAAATGTTAATGATATTAGCTCAATAATTAAGCAACTGCTTAGATCGGTTCATATATTACTTTTTTATAAACCTTCTATGATAATTGCTAGTTTACTTTAGAAAAGTCGTCTATTTGTAAAAAGCAAGGTAAGAAGTGACTTAAGGAGGTGTTTAGCTGTAGAATTAATGCAGGCTAACTAATAAGCTGCAGGTAGCTCTAGCAACAAGCTATTTCTTTGGATATTACTCCCTAACTCCGATATTCCTCATTCGCTCCAAAATTAACTAGACCACTTTGGGACTTACTCCGAAATCCCTTTAGTTTTTGAATCGGAGCTAAAACTTGAAGCCAATCAAATTGAGAACAAATACTTGAACTGGCTTGGGTATGACCTGTCCAAGCATTTCTCCAAGTGTCGGACTAGGTCCCAAAATGGGTTAGTCCTAAATTCCGGTTCGGATTAAGTACTAAAATGTATATCGCAACAATGTATAAATAAATAGATATATAATTAAATGCCAAGAGTGGTCGACAACTTCCCATTTAGTTGAAATCGACGACAATTCAATGTATTGGAGTGAAAGGTGCTATTACCTTCGTAGCTTGCAGCAGGAAGGTATAAATAACCCCAACGTGCTAAGAGAAAGACATTAAAATCAAGCTTTCAAACGATTACCTACTTAGTATTCAAACCTAAATCTCAGGTCCATCCAAATTAGTCCTTAAAACTCGTATACAATCTAACACCCTCCAAGCCTACTACCATGGTCAAGTTCATTAACGTTTTTACACTACTGGTCACTTTGCTCACTGTAACTGAAGCCATCAGCCTCAAAAATCTCTTTAAGAGAAATTTGCCAACTCGAGGAAAAGACTTCACCAAACCCCCACCGAAAGATTCTAAGCCCATTGCTGAAATCAAAGATGGTATGCCGATTAATGCTCCTGGAGCTCCTGGTTATGTCCAGGGTGGCAAGTCGAGAAATTGATGGTTCTATACCTAAATAGGATCCACCTACTCCTTGATATAACTAAGTATTATATGAAATTGGATATTTCAACCCTTAATACTCTAATTAAAGTCTATATTTTAAAATGTGGTTTTAGTTTTTGTGAATATTTTTAATGGATTGGTGAAGTTGCACTGCCTATACTTCCTTATATCTGCACTCCATAGCTTATTTCTATATTTATTTAGCCGATTTCCTATAATTATGAAGCGGCATCCTATATGGATGTGCAAACCATGCTTCTCAAATTTAAGTAAATCCAAGGCTGTAAAAGAGCTACCTTATTTTTATTTCGACAGGAGATTATATCACCCAATTTTACCTTTCTAAAGCTAACTTTCTATGAAACAAAAATAAGTTGAGCACCACAAGTTTCTATCAATGAAAACGAAAATCTAATGGCACTAACTTCCTGTTTGGATTGGTATCAAGTGGTATATGGTAATCTTATACTTCAAAAGCTAATTTGGAGGCGATAAATAATGCCAAATTGAATGGATTGAATCTAATATTGTTCTTGACACTAGTTCTTAAATTGTATTTAGGTCGTTAACTGTAGATATGATTGTGCCCAATACTTAGTTTAGGTACAAACAGGCTATCGAAATGTTAAGCTGATGAAAGTGGCCACAATCCAGATGAAACTCAAACTTCGGATGGATGGGTTGATATAAAAACCAAAAATTGGTAGTCCTTTAAGCGCTTGACTTCATTAGATAGTGAAGGTTGTATATCCAATACCATAGACTGCTATTCTAAATCAAACTTTGAAAATATATAGACATAAAATATACCCCTCGAAACTTTATTCCTTTAGATCTCCGGTGGTGCGACAATCAACTTGTAGTCCTTGATCGTTCCCTCAAACTTAGTCACAGTATTCTTATCACAGATCCACAAATTATTGGCGACCGAGTTAATGAACCGTTCATCGTGGGATACAATGACGACACCCCCCGTAAAGTTGTTAACGGCCTGAATCAAGGCATCCATAGACTCCATATCCAAGTGATTGGTAGGTTCATCTAGGATAAGGATGTGAGGGTTGAGGAGACCCATGCAGGCAAAGGCGACACGGGACTTCTGACCTCCCGACAGTGTGGAGATCTTCTGCAGACCTACCATACCAGTGATACCAAAGTGACCTAGTTGACGACGGTACTCCTCCTCCGACTTACCGGGGAATGCTACTGACATATAGCCGACGGCTGTGTTGTTGAGATCGAGTTGATCGACGTGGTGCTGAGTGAAGAAGGCAAATCTTAATCTTCCATGGCGCGTAACTATTCCCTTACTGGGTTCCAGCTTGCCAGTCAACAGCTTAAGCAATGTAGTCTTACCGGCACCAGTTAGGACCGATGACGGCAATTCGGGAATCCATCTGCATGTCCAAATCAACCTTGGTAAGTTGAATCTTGTCCTTGGAGTATCCAAAGGTAACATCCGACATCTGTAGGATAGGGGGACCTAGATGCTCGGCGTCGGGGAACCTAAAGGTGACTTCTTTGTCGTCGATGGGTCGCTCCAACTCGGGTAGCTTCTCCAACTGCTTGATCTTCATCTGAGCCTGGGCAGCTCTGTTGGCGTTATACCTCCATTTGTCAATGAAATCTTGCAAATGCTTACGGACCATCATCTGAGCTTCGTATTCACGCAACTGATTCTTACGACGCTCCTCCCTAGTAGCGTAGAAGAAGGTGAAGTTACCCTTGTAGGCGTCCAATTTCTCAGAATGTTGATGTAAAATGTCGGTGGCTACGTCGTCCAAAAATTCACGATCGTGAGATACTACCAGTAAGGTGGACTCCCAAGTTTTTAGATAGTTCTCTAACCAAATGACGGCAGGGATATCCAACATGTTGGTCGGTTCATCGAGGAGTAATAGATCGGGCTTGCAGAAGAGAGCACGGGCCAACGCGAGACGCATACGCCAACCTCCTGAGAAAGTCGAGGTTGCGTTACGTAGCTTATCTTGGGTGAAACCAAGACCTCGCAAAATAGAAGCGGCTCTAAAATTGAATTAATTAAAGCTTTAAAAAGGTAAAGGTTACTTGGCTTCAGCCTTGTCCGATTCGATATCTGTAAGCTTGGAATATACCTCTCTCAACTTGGTATCTAATTCGTTACGTTCTTTATCTAGAGGTTCTTTCTCCTCCTCGGTAGTTTCCGGTTTAGCCATTATATCGTCCAACTCTTGGATCTGTCGTGCCAGCTCCTTTTCCTCGCTTAACAAGTGCATACGGAACAAATCGGCTGAAAGTACCGAATCTATGGCGGGGGTATCATCCCCAGCAATCTAAAGGAGTTACATGTTAAAAAGAACATTTTGGTAAATAAAAATCACCTCCTGCTCTACGTGAAGAATAGAAATATGGTCAGGGATATCTATCTCACGTCTGGAGAGCGTACGCAATAAGGTAGATTTACCGATACCATTCCTACCGATTAAGCCATATCTTCTTCCGTAAGCCAAGGTCAAGGATGCGTCTGTCAAGATGCGCTTACCCGCAAACGAAATATCAAACTTGTCAACCTTGATGTCCTTAGACTTACCTTTACTCAACGTATAATCCAAGATGGGGTTGACGGCCAGGATATCCAAGTTCGTACTCTGGTTCAGCAACTTGGAGGCTTCGTACAACGTACGACGTTCACGCTTTTGAATCTTTTCTGCAATCTTACGTTCAGCCTTCTCCAACTTCTTGGCATCTACTTGGGAAGCGACCTTACGTTTGTTGATAGATTCTATATCGGTAGTGGTAGGATCGAATTTCAAAGTTGAGGACATGGCCTGTTGACTACGCATGTAGATGGGTACGTCTAACTGACGTAACTTCTTACCGTCGATGGCACTGCCGTCGTCCGAAAACTTCTGAGAGTCGAATAGATTCTTGAGCTGGAGGCATAATGCGTCTATGGATTTCTCCTCTACAGTGTAGGAAAGTAGTGGTCGAATGAATTCCTTAATAAAAGTATCCCCTTCGTCACTAAAGGAGGTTACATCGCCAAGGTATCCTTTTATATAGTCTAGGATAACAGTGTCGATCTCTGGAACCAACTTCTTTACCTGCTGGATTACCAACTCGTTCTCGGGATTCTTGCTTATCGCCATTTTCAAAGTTCGCTCTTGATGAAATGAAAGATTATGCTTTCTGGCTGTGATCAAGTTTTTATCCAAACCAGGCCTGAATCGCAGCATCAAGTTGAATTTCGATTGGCTATAGAATGTCTAATATTAGATGGAAGAAGTAAGCAAAAGACCAAATAGGCAAAAGAATGAAGGTTTAGGCATTTACTACGCTTTGAATAGTAGATATAATACATACTTACCATCAATCGCAATATATAGTTTGTAGAAATAGCAATTTAAAAGGCTAAAGTTTAATCTATTGATAGATGTACTAAGTATGCATTTTGCTCAATTTATCAAAATTTAACTTGGTATAATTGTAAGCTACATCTTTAGCTCTGATTAAAAACTGTTGCATCAAGTTTAATATACTCCGTATGAATATACAAAAAGCCAATTTAAAAGCATAGAAAGCACATATACTTTATTGTAATTTTATTCCATTCTACTTGCTCTTCACCTTTTCGGAAGGTGCTGTTACTAAGGACTAAGCTAAAAATCTACCTGTAGTTTCCATTTGAGTTGTCTACACTAACTTTGCTCTCAAACTCTTAACCAAGGGCTTACAGTAGGGACCACTCTAGCCAATAAGTTTACCTACTGGGAGCTACTTGCCCCTATATGTCCATTTCCATCCTATTTCTAAGTTGCATACTGCCATCTCTACCCCTAGCTTGTTTGTTCTTATTTTCACTAGCATCTATACCCCGGTCTCTATCACCATCACCATCATTGTAATTCCTCAAACTTCTGGAACCTAGAGGTCGATTACAAAATCTATGATATATATATTGACAAGCCTCTTTCTTACATCTATTGAATGAACCTTTGTGATCAGCAGTGTAGATAATCAGCCATTTCCTATGTTTATATCTCCTGCCACACATCTTGTTCAAGATTCTTAGAAGTTTATTTTCACTGTCTTATCAAATGTTTTATCTTAGCTTCCTTACACTTTTAGTTTTACAGTTGGTGCACTAAAGTAGATAGTCGTTGTAATCATGAGCGATACAAACTTTTATACATTTACAGTGGATGTAGTGTACTCGTTGAGCACGTATCTTGGGATTGACACCATGCCTTGCACGGTAAAATAAATTGGTGCTGATGCATCTGAGATTTAAGTAGAATCGGAATAGATTTGCAGGTTGATCTTCGAGCCTGTATTGCTCATAGTGAATTTCTACGTTCCTAATGCAGTATCTGAAGCAATCGACATTCGGATCTAATCCTTTGAATAGCTTACTTTTAATGGAGGAATATACTTTAATCTTGAAGCTGCTTTTAGAATTTCCTATAATGCATTAGTAGAGAATTGGAACTGTATATTTGAACAAAGGCTACAATCAAATTTGAATTGGTCGATTCCAAGTTATCCATACATTTACAATTGAGGTAACTGATGTTTGTGTAGTTTTATTTCACATTTAATCAATTTTTATTTTATATGTCTATTTGAAAGTGTATGGAAGATGGATGCGAACTAAACTTTGGAAAACAGTATTTTAATGCTCCCTGTTCTGAAATATCTTGCAAAATAGAATATGATTTATCATTGAAAATTCTGGTAGTATTTAGAAACAGAGTACTTGAAAATTCTCCGTAGTTTATATCTATCATAATAGTAAGAAGTAATACTTTATATGGACAAAATAATGCATATAGTATATCCAAATATCAGAATATTTTGTAATAGCTATCCATATTTAGTGCAATGTATACATTTCTTCCATCTTCCTAAGATGTAAGTTTTCAGAATATATTGCTTCAATTTATTGGAAGTTAATCTAAATTCAACTGTAGTGTCAAAAAGCTCTATAGAAATATGGATTGACTCTAGTCCAACATCAACCATCCTAAAGTTAAATTTAATACAAGCTTATACTTTTTAGCATTTAAAATGGTTTCTACGTCGCAAGTAAATTCCTTTATAATCAAAGCAATGAAAATCAAGGATGAATGTTGGCTTGAAGGTATAATGAACATCTAAGTAGGATGTACTATATTTCATATAAATTGACAAAATTCAGTTCAAAGGTATGTCTGTATTTGGCTTACTTTTAGATAAAGCTGGGCTTATCTTAAAGTACTATAAAATATACGACCTAAGTACCATCGGTCACGATGTATAGTTCATAAAAGTAGCTTATAGAAAGTTTACTACAAAAGGCGCTCCAAACAATAAGCTAAAATGATAAGTTTAATAGAGTGGTAGCCATATTGCGTTTAAAAGTAAATGTGTTAATCATTCAGCTATATCTGGCTTCAGCCTAAAACCATTTTTAATATGAAAGTATAATATTTCGATCTAATTACTTTATATATAAACTAATAATCTCATTGCTTTATTTCTCTCACCTCTTTTGGATGGAAACTGATATTGAGTCTTGAATAAAGACTTGATCTTTAACACATATTTCAATGCAGGGATCGCATACTTTTTAGATGAGGAAGCTGATGGGAATAATAATTTGAGTGCAGCTTTAGAGGGAGGTTTAACTTTAAACATATGGTTTGAGGAAACATTAGTCTTGAGAAGTGCTTTCGATAGAATATGGACTTTCGATGCAAATGAAACTGAGTAATATTCTGTGCAACTTCTCGGCTCATCTTTCCGTATGGTTCTGATCTGGAGATTTCTACACTTTAATTGCTGTATCCAGAAACTAGTTGAGCTGTTGTGGTTTGCTTGAGATGTCAAGCAATCATCACTCCAATTTCCGTGGTAAAGCATGCAACATTTGTTAAAGTGAAGGTTTAAGATTTTGATGAGCAACTCTTACTTTTGAACCTGGTGATGAAAAGAGCTAGTACTCTCGATACCTCATCATTCTGAACTCTATAAAATCTTGATATATTTAATTGGATGGTACTTACTGTTGTGAAATACCATCATCTTCTATCCATACAATTTCCGACTGCATTTTGGCGATAAGTGCTGTAGTGTATCACATCGATGCCACAATTGTCATCTGTGCATTGATGAATCTTCTGTCTTGCAAAAATATGGAAAGAATATGATTCAAATAGGTTGGAGATATATTTATCGCTTCTATTTTCAATTAATTCAGTACCTTTGGATCTTTATTTAAGTTGGTCTCTGGGTTGCTGACATCAAAATTCTATCCAAGTTTCCTTGGACTATGTCCAAATCCTAATATGCGAAGGTTATAGGCACAAATAAAATGCAGAAATATTAAAGATAACTTGTTTTTATTTGTACTTGTCTTTTTTTACAACTTTCATTGTTCCTTCTAAATACTACTTGGCCAATTTACTGTAATAGATTAGAGCCACACCTTTCGCCAAGATTTATCAACATGAATTTAATGCTTCCTAATTCCAAGATACCACTATTTTTCCAACTGATGTTAGTACTAAATATTTCTTAGTAAAATATCGCTATTATAGTTAGCTATCCCTTCAATAATGGATTGGAATTATACCATCTATCGAATTTATCTACATGAGCCTCAAAATTTTTGATTTTGATTTATATATATTAGTAATGTTCTAAGTACATACATAACAATGTAGTTTAGTCTTTTATTGTTGAAAAGTAGCTAATATTTATATAATAACTGTCATGTAAGATCGCTTCGAATTTGGATAGCAAAGCTTAAAGTATTTAGAGCAGTTCGTCATATGCAAAATATTATACTATTTGAATAAATTAATTAGTTAAAAGCTGGTCATTTCAGTATACTTTCATAAATTACACAATATATCTGAATTTTTTGGATCAGCTAGAGATATTACTTATAGGATATTTTATAAGTTAGTTTGCAAAGGTATATAACTGTTCAGAAGTAATAAGTTAATGAATTAATAATGGCAAATCTAGCAAGAGTACAACTATATACTTGGTTACTTATATTCAAAGCAAATTTTAATCAAACCAACATAGATATTAGGATAAGAATAGAACATCATCATAGCAATCCCAGCTACTTGCTTGACCAAAAAACTTTTGATAGTATTGTAGTTCTACATCATCTAAGCTGGATTCTTGTCGATGGTTTAAAACTCTACTTTATAACCGTAAATTTAAAAACTAGACGATGGTATAGCTTTCAAGAACGTTAGGGAATACTCTTGGATCGTATATTCCATGATGCAATACTATTCTAGCAATGAGATAAAGTATCTACACTCGTACTGTTTTAAATTAAAAAATTCAATATATCAGTTGTTATAAAACTTATTAATCTACACTTTATGCTTCCAGGGTTTATTTATCATAGTTACCAACATACGTTCCAAAGCTATGTTCTAGATGTATGATATACAAAGAATGGATATCGACACCCAGCCCAAAACAACTTTAAACATTAATTAAATATTGCTAACTAAAAAGTAGTAATTAAAGTATGATGGTCGTTGCAATACCAACGGTTTAAACAAGGAGTGTAGGTATGGCATTGATGATATGTATGCTAAATATATACCCTAAATGTATTCCTTTGTAAATTAGGTAATTTATTTCCCAACTCCTAGAAATCCAACTGGGCTGGCAGTTAAATTGACGTAAATTGGCCAAGCAAAACTTCGCCTTTTCCGTTACAAGTTGAAACGTAGAGACAATAAAGAGCTTCCAAATGAAGTTATGGGTGAAAGCAGTTCGACCACAAAGCTCGAGATAGGGAAATGAGAGTTTCAAACTTTTAATTCAAAGCAACCGAAGCGCTGCCACAAAGTTCTGTTGGACGCTTTCGAAACAGCAGCTTAAAAAGTTTAAGGACTCGAAATCAATAGTTTCTGCTTCATCTTTGTAATTTAACTAATCCAGATGCCTCATTCCATACTTACCCATTACAGGTTACCTAGCCACCCTACAACCGCCATCAACAAGGTATCTACCTTGAAAGGTGGCAAGTTGGTAGATACTTACAGCAACGAAACGGTGACCCCCAAGAAGCTGGACAAGTTCGGTAGGGATCTGGCCGATGCCATACTCAGCGACGACAGCTTCAACTTGGTACGTCAGCTATTGGAAGTTGACTTTGAGTTCAGCTACCACTTTATACTGCAGTTTAAATATGCCAACGACACCAACCGGTTCCACCATCAACCCGAGTATATGTTCGATGCCAAAGGTCTGCTTGGGGAAACTATAAAATCCCTCAACCTACTGCACATGGCACTAGTTAGTGGCGATGAAGAGGTAGCCAACTACCTTATCAACTTTCTGGTTGACAACAGCTTCGACAACGAAAGCCTGAACCAGTTTCTGAACCAGCGGTGTGGAAATGACAACACGGCTCTACATCTGGCTGCCTTCTTCGGGATGGCTAGTACGGTCAATATCCTGTTGGAGCTGGGAGCTAACTGCAACGCTCGTAACAAGTTGAAGTACAAACCAGTGGATTGTGCCGATTCGCAGGAGACGAGATCTCTTTTCCAAAATTTGCAATTGACGCACCGGTATCGACCCATGCAACTGAACATGAAGCTGTTTGACCAAGAGCTTCTGAATCAAGTTGTTGATCAAATCAAGTCGACACCTAGTCACAAGATCCCAATAAAAAACAAGTCGGAAGCTACTCTATCGCTCATTGACAACAACGGTTTGGAATCCATGTACCTCCCCAATAAGTACCTAGATGGTCTAACGTTAGCATCCTCCAGTGAATCCTTGCCAGCAACCCCAGAGCTAGTACAGCGGTCCTACACCTCCTCTCCATCTTCCATGTCCTCAACAGAACTGAAAGAGCCTCTACACACTACTCGCAAGCTCATTTCATGCCTGTCCAAGAACAAAAGCCTAAGAAGACTGAGACTTCAAGGGAACCGAGTCAAATTTGACCCTATAACTGTCCTCAACTACGCGACTAAAGTCGGTGACAAGCAACTTGCCCAAGCTACCTTGGAACGGTGCGGTGGTGAAGAAGATCTAATCAACTACCGCATGGTACGTAAAGGGTGGAACTGGTTACACGTAGCGGCCAAAGCTCGACAGAATACCATGTTGGAATTCTGGTTGGAGTATGGGGTTGAAATCCAAACTACTGATGACGATGGCAAAACTTGCTTGCATGTAGCCTGTATGGAGAACGACATTACTAGTGTAGATACGCTGTTGGAGTTCGCAGGCCGGAACTTGGATTTGAACTACGCTATAAACGGGTATAGTTACTGGGACTTTACTGAGGACAATAGAATAATCCACCGGCTCCACCAAGCCTACTTGAAGAATCGAGTACCTATCAAGCCTTTGAACGACAATTTGCGCATGTTCCGACAGACTAAAGTTCGAAGCTACGACGTTGCTACTGTTCGTAAGAAGTTCGAGCCTGCTTCCATTTTAACTAACAGCCCAACTGTATCAAAGAAACCACTGCCTCCTTTGCCAATTCGGTACAAGGTCTGAAAACTTTGGTTTGGTGGCACAGTATTTGGATACAATCTAATTTAACTCAACTCTCTCATGGTACATTCTCTATATATGTATATTTCTATCTACTTCAATAATCAGCGAACAATTGAATCTAATGTAAAATAAAAATTCACTTTCAATTTTGATGGTTGATAAAGTATATTTCAGTAGGTGAGATTCGAATTATTTAGTCTTTATTACAGGTGATACATTTCTTCCAAGTCTACTTTATAATTTGAATACAAGTGATGATGGCTATATCAAATTTAGGAATCATTATCAAAGCTTTAGGGTATGAATACTTTTGTTATAAATATTTTATACCATACATTTTAAGTATCAAATTTAGATATGAATCAAATTTCATATGTAAAAATATAATAATAAATACAATTTTAATTCAAATAGCTTAAGCGTACTATAGACTGGGTATTGAGAAATAGCCAGCATGGAGCAAACTATAATGACTAATCAGTTACAAATACGTAGAATGCCGTCCATACCACTTAAATACGCATAAATACACATCATCAGCTACACCTTTATAAGCTACTGGGTGTAATACTTGCACTTTTTACCATCACTGATAGATTTCGCCTTTTTAGGTATATAAGAAACAGGGAGTGTTGATCAAGCAAGTTCTCAAATTAGAGTTCTACTTTCAGCTTTCGCAACTTGAACTGAAAATTTATGGTCGTGTTAATGGTATCAAATTTGGTACTAACTGTTTTAAACTGCCTTGCTGTTGAGTAATCAGGACCGCTTTGCGGTCCAACATAAATAAGTTTAAGCTTTAGTTAATATTGGAGAAGATCAGCTCGATGTTAGAAGTTGCTTGAATTGATGGACTTGAGGATAGAGCTAGTTGTCGAGTACCCGGCTCAGCCATCACTGTGGATAGCAGCTTGGTGCAATGAGTAGTCTGATCGAATTTTACACTTGTACTTCAGGAATATATAGACGCAGTTGTAAATCGCTTCGACAAATTTAATGTTGAGCTCGTCTTCGCTGTGTCAAGGCCTTCCCGAAATACCATTTGGGGATTGAGATCGAATAATATGTAGTGCCTCTGATGTATGTATTTCATATTTTGGAACCTCTTTATTATGTTTTCTTGTTTTAAGATTTTGATATTCTTCCTACAGCTTGTAAAGGTAACTTGGAAGTTTTGATAGACCTTTTCTATATACCTTTAAAAGCCGAGCCTAAATAAGAATACTATAGGCTATCTTTGTCACAAGTTGCTTCTACAATACTATACACCAGTATACTATCTGAAAATAAACTTCTGTGGCTAAAATTAAATGTTTAATCCAGTAGAATATAAACTGGCTGTAAATAAATCAAACCGAATGCTTCATCAGGCACATGCTACTCTCGTCTGACAAGCATCACCAAATTTTTTCGGAATACTATTGGCGAGAAGTAAAGCATCCATCAAAGTTCCCATTTCTTGATTTAACTCAGAAAGATTTACCGTATCGGTGCTGTATTATACTTTCTTCATTATCAATTTTGCAATTTGATCGAGTTCATTACCAATAAGGGCCTGCTGGAAATGGTTTAATTCTTAATCTGTTATATAAGTACAATTGAGTATAGATTGACAAGATCTAAAAACGGCTCGTTTACCATCCTTCCTTTTTATATACCTCGTAGATAATATAAAGTCTTTGCTAGGTTCTATGATTTTAGTTTAAAATTATTGAGTTTACTATATGCAGCTATATTTGACCTTCAGTCTTAGCTGAGATATTGAAAACGAATACTAGGTTATTAGGCCTGCTTTCCAAATGCTGGTCTTCCAGCAAACTTTGCATAGTTTAGACTTTAGACTGTCTATTTAATCTTAAAATTAGGTAAGCATTGCACAAACTAAAATAGTTTGCTAGAATCCAGTATCCAAAAAGAGGAATCATTGCTTGTCAAAGAAAAGGAGGCGTTGAAATATAGATATGTAAATGCTTTTTTCAATAACTCAGCTCCAATTTCATGACTGCAAATGCATGGATACAATGTATTGAGATAACATGAAACTGCTTTTACAACTGGATTACTTGATAAAAAACAAAACATCAAACAGTTGTAAATGCTTGAAAACGTAAAGATTACTGAGGTCCAGTGTACTAATAGATGTAAGAAAGGATATAAGAGTCAAGATTCTAGGAGTCTTTGAAAGCTTTTAAAATGAAAATATAAGGAACAGCTCTAACTTCTAGGTTCGGCGATTCGTCGTTACTTATGTAGAGCTTTAAATAAATAAACAATACCAAGACCAAAGGCAAAACCTAGTAGTATAAATGAAATAGCAAGTTTCATTAGAATAAGCTGTAGTTGTAGATTACACAATTACTTCTGCTTGTATAGTTCTTATAAAAAGGCTAATTTCAAACATTTGATTATACATCAGATGTAAAGAAAGTCGAAATTTAGTGCCACAACTAGAAATTTCAAATGTATAGTTATTAAACCTAAAAGATAGCCTTACAACATCTAAATATAAAGCACTTTAATGCACTCTCTCAAAATTCTCTTCATTTAGTATTCAAAATCATCATCAGCATATCTAACTTTCTTATTCGATACATCCTCCTTGCTGGCATTAGCGATGATTTGCTGTTCCATATACATCTTCTTCAACTAAAAAAGCATATAAACAAAAGAAAATCACAAGAAATATGTACCTGATCGCAGTCAGTAGCAGTTTCTCCCTTCTTGTCCTCCCGAATCCTTATGAACCTAGGGAACCGTAAAGAGATACCTTTACCAGCCTCGATGCTGCTAAAACTTGCCTTGTAGATGGGTGATAACGAGAAGTCGGCAGCTTTCACTTCAAAGACCTAAAATATCGAAATGGTATTAGATACGAAGATAGGTTTAAATTTACCATATCCGGCTTGAACCAAACATCGGGTAAGATTTTGGTATCGGGTAGTTTGTAATCGGTCCTAGGTGCTGAGATGATGAGATCCTTGAAGTCTTCGAAATGAGTCTTCAAATCCAATTCCGAGAACCCAGTTCCGATCTATGTAACTTTAGGCCCAAATTCATCTTTAAAAATATTTACCTTGCAGGTGGCCTGAAACTGTTCCAACTGAGGGTCGTAGCAGCCCAACAAGTACTTGCCGTAAGTTCCTGTCCGTTTCCCTGTACCAAAGTAAGCTCCCAAGACGACTAGATCCAACGAATCCCCCAACTGGTCCAGATAATCCTTCTTCACCTTCAACCAGTTTCGGGAGCGTTTGCTTGGTTCGTAACTCGATTCCATACCTTCCAACACTTTGATCATAAGCCCTTCACAGTTGTCCGTTATCGAGCTATCGAGGAAGACTTGGATATCGTCCACCTGGTCGGTGATCTCACTCTTTGCGAAGCTGAATACACCGCTGACTTCTTGGAAGGAGGACTGTAGTAACTGACGGCGTTCTTGTAACGGAGTACGGAGGAGGGATTGCCCGTTGAGGTAAAGGAGATCAAAGGCGAAGAGTACAACTTTGACCTTGATATCTGCTTCTTGGACATCTTTCCGCTTCCTAGTAGATAGTATTTGGAAAGGTAAAAGTTTTTTGGCATTGGCATCCCAGGCTACTGCCTCACAATCTAGGACAAACGATTCGGTCTCTTTGTTCAAGAACTATTTTCATTAACGAAACGCTTTGCAAAATAATTTACTTGGGGGATAGAGTTGATAAGATCGGGATACTTGGAAGTCATTTCTTCCAAATTTCGAGAGTATATTTTCGTTGAACCGTTGGGAAGTCGATGTAACTAATAGATTAAATATAAGCTTGAATTATAAACTATTCAACTTACTTGAACCCGTTCTCCATCGTACTTATATTCACAAGTGAATTTAACTTTCTCGAACCGATCCAAAACTTCCACAATAGACTTGGTAGGGTGGGCCAACATAGGCTTTATTGGGATGCCTAAATTATTAGGTTAGTTATTTTCCCAAGTCAAAGCAATTAAAGCGTGTAAAAACTTTACCAGGTGTAAGTTTACAGTACAAACTTAAATCCGAAATACCAAACTCCAGCAACTTGGGTACGACCAATTCATAGTTGGGAAGTTCTGAGTAAGCAGTTTTGATAATCTCAACCGCCTCCTTACATTTCTCCTCCATAGTCTCTTTTGGAAGTTTCTTTTTAGCTATTATTGTGTAAAAAGAAGGTTAATGGCTAAATATTTTGAAATAGGCTACTTTTGAACTCCAATACAGCATGGGCCAAAGCTGCCAGTACGGTCTGTTCAGCTAAACCAATACGTAGCTTCCCTTCCAGCGAACTACAAATTGAAATTAAAAACTTCAGTCGACAAAACAATACTTAAAGACTTACCGGATTAAAAAGCGAACTTCGTTATCAGCACAGGATATCAGCATCTTCCTTATAGTATCCACTTTAAATTTCTGGGCCTAGATAAGCCAAATAAAAGTTAATAAATAAATTCTATTGGTATAAAATTGACAACTTACCGAGTTACCCTTGGTTTTGGCAATCAATCTCAAATTTTCAAATACTTTGTTCAAAGTTAAAGGCTTAGGTTTATGTAGACTCATTTGGGTGCCCATATTTTGCTAAAACAGCCTTTAAATTCATTGTTTTAAACATTAAAAAATACACACCTGAGCAACTCTACCCAAATCTCCCAACTGTTGCATCGCTACCTTCAGTCGATCTTTTGATATAGGTGAAGCGGACAACACTGCCTTGACTAACAAACTTTCCCCTAAACCCAGTTCTAAGCCTTCGTATTCAGGCGCTACCTAAAGTTTTTATACATGTTTAAAACCTATTTGGAAGAAGGATGTAAAAGGATACCTTATTGAGACACAAGTAGATGCTTATCCATAATTGTTGAGCTTGATTGGGTTCATTATCGAACTTCTTCAACAACCTCAAAAAGAAATTCTTCAATATCGATATCTTTTCTAACCTAGAGTTCAATACCTTAATCCATGTTGCCATACAAAATATGAATTACCTTTTAGGTGTGTTTTCAATCTTGTCGAAAGTTTGACAAAGGTCACTGTACATCAAGCTAATTCCAATAAAGTTAGTATTAAAGGAATAAAATATGTGGCTATTACTCGGTTGAGCTATCGTCCTTTTTATCGGCATTTAATTCAGCTAAAGCTTGCTTTTCCTCTAATTCTTTTTTCAGCAACGTACTTAAAGGCTGACCGGGTAATAACTTTTCCTCCTGCTTACTACATCAAAAAGTCAATAATAGTAAATAAAAAGTATGTACGGATTTTTAACATTGCCAAACATGGGGTGGATAGCTTTTGGTTTGTTTGCCTTGATGTCGGATTCAGATTCCACTTTAATTTCTTCATTTTGTTCGACTTCCGGTTTATCTTCGATGTCACTTTTAGAGGAAAAAGAAAAGTAAGACTAAGATAAAATAATTTAAAGCTTACTTAACAGTAGGTGGACTTGTATTTTCTGACTCAGTTTCCTCGGCTTTAACATCTATTTTTATATCGTTTAAACTTTCGTCAAGTTTATCAATCTCTTCATTATTTACAGCTACTTCATCTTTGGTAGGCTCAACTTTCTTGGCCTTATTATTAAAAAAATCACTATTAAATATATAAAAATCTGTAGTCTTAGTATTTAAAATAATAAGCTTCAAGATATACCTTATTTTAGGTTGGCTCTTATTGATGGGTGTACCTTTATTACTTCGTTTCATCTTGGAATAAAAGTTGACTTGCACCACTCCTGATTTATAGTTTAAGAGCAAGCTTCTACCAAATAAATAAGTCGGTATCCTATTCGAAAGGACTTGGGTTGAGAGTTTGTTGAAAGACGTCTTTGAAAATCCTATTTCCTCTATAAGGAAACAAAGGTTGTAAATTATACAAAATCGATGCTGAGTTCTTTCAAAAACTTTGCAATTTTGGAACCCGCAGCAAAGCGACTTCAACTGTCCTCAGAACAATAATCCAAGTGTACTTTGCACTTTATTTCAGGCAAAGTTTTCAAAAACGGATCAAAGCTCTGCTGTTTTCGTAATTAATGAGCAAAAAATCAAACTATCAAATATAAAACAGTACTATCAGTTAAATGTAAAGTTTATATTGGAATAACTATTGAAGTAAATGTCTATAAGAATAAAATTTACACAATAAAAATTCTACGAAAGCTTGATTTCTTTTTTAGCAACATTTGTACTCATTTTATAGTAAGGAAAATATTTTTGATGATACCTTAAGGTACTATTTACCATCTTGCATTGAACTTTACTGTACCACGATAATATTCTGCAATACAATTGATCGCTATAATATTTAAGTATATAGTAGTGTACTCTAACTTTAACTATGCTTCATCATAAATGGCACATCTGTTCAATGTAAATCTAAAAGTACAGGTACTAGAGTTTTGTGTAAGTGGTACAAAATTTGGCACCAGTTGGAAGATAGAATGCAAAATTGAATAGATATGGCATCGATTTTTTATTTCCCTGTACATCTACATACATATAATATAGGTTTTCAAATCTTTAGAAAACCACACTATTATATTTAAGTAATAACCATTTTATCAGCATCCATATAGTGTTAGGAATAGTGTTGTGAAGTATCGATTTCAGCTTTCAGTCAACGTTTTTAGTCCCAATTCACAGCCACACCCTGTTGAAGGGATATCTAAATCAATGGATAGGGCTATGGAATAAATAAACCTATGAGTTATAAGACTAGCGACTTACAGTTAATAAATTCAAAACCAATATACTTCAGTCTTTTTTCAAATGTAGTTACAATTTTCTGCTAATGTATTGAAGAAATCGTAGATAATTGAAAAAATATTAGAATGTGAATATAAATAAGTAGGAGCTGCCTTGGATGTAAAAGTTAAAATGAAACCCTTCACTTTACTCATGTACTTTATTTCTATCTTTGGCTTTCACTATTAGGTAGTGGATATAATCTAAAGGAACTTAGATCCAATTTCAATATTAGCAACCCAGAAGCTGATGTCTTAAACAAACGATCAAAGGTACCAAACTAGTTGGAATCCGAAATCCTAAGTATATTTCTAACCAATCCAATATTGGTTTTTTTAAACGTATCCTCTCTGGGCTTTTTCTAAGGAGATTCAGATCTATTCTTAAATGCAAGACACAGTAGTGCAAAGATAAAGTTAGATATTACAATAATAGCTATTCAGGTACCATTATTGACTGTGAAGATGGAAGGGTTTATATAAAGTATTTCACCATAGTGGTTATAGGCTAGATAAGTTCACTGAGAAAATGAAGGAAAAATGGGTGTAATGAAGAACAAGAAAGAAAAAGAGTGAAAAAGGTATGGGCTGAAATTATTGATAAAATCTAACAGGTATATAGATAAGAGTTGAAAAAGCTAGGTTTGAAAGGGTTGAAAAAGTTGAGGTCATCAATTGCTGTTGAAGTAACTGTACAAATCACTAATTAAAATTCACTTAGTTCCACGCCAACAACCACCTCAGAAAATATAGTGGCAATTAACCACCATCCCATTTGCACTGCAGCAGCAAAGTCAAGCACCAGGTACCAGTAGATCATCATGCTCCAGGTGCCAACCGACAACATGAAAGTCAAAGATTAAACAAAGGAAGTACACAAAAAATTGCAAGTCAAAGCTTCGAATTGGCATATTTCAGTCTCACAAAGATCGTTTATAATTCTATCGAAATCACCATCTAAAACCTTACCCAAAACTTAATCTGTTATTAACTCTCCATCAAAGGCACTACTCAAGGCTAGCACTCACTTAAAAGCACAACTCGATAGTAATATTCAATCAAGGCCCCAGTCTAATACTAAACCTTCGCCTTCAGCACTTGCTTGATCCTTGGTATCGTCCAAGAAAATAAGTAAATGAAATAAAGCAATGGTAAGGCTATCTTTAAATTTATATTAAATATAGCAGAAACTATAAATACATATTAAATTGTATATATGAAAATACTAGTGTAATAAAAGCTTGTGAATAAAGGAGGACCTGTTTTTAAGTAGGTGGCAATAGATGTCACTATGTATCGTTCAATATAAACTATATATATTCCAAAATAAACCTTTAATTAGCTTTACAGTTGTACTAAAATGATATTAATTGAACTATATACTCGATACACTTCCTTCATATAAGCCTTCGTATTTATAAATCACAATAACTTTGATACTAAGCTACGTTTAGTTTTAATCATACTTCCTTGCTTTTAAAATCAGTATACAGTCAATTTAGTAACTATATAACTATAAATCAAAGTATCCTAATAAGGTAGCTACAACTAAATTTCTTCACATATAGCAAAGGAATACTATTGAAATAAAGCAAATAGCTGCTCTTGCAAAGTGGTATATTCTATATAATTAGTTTAGAAGGATATCCAGCAGAAGTATTAGTATTGATATCATTTTAAGATTAACCTTAAAGACTTATCACCTCAACTTATATGTTACTTATAAACCTACTGTTGAAAATTATCGTTCTTTGTCAACGTTAGCATCTCTAGGCAAATATTGGGTAAAGCATCTTGATATTTTTCAATTGGACTTGGCGTTTGTCTTCAAATTTGGATTTCCTTATAGCTATCTAAACAATATTCAAATCCAATCTACAAAAACTATCCAATTAAATGTACCTTTAGTTATGAGAAGACTGTATTCATTGAGTACTCCAAATAGCTTTCCACTAAATTTAAGTTTCAAGTTGAAATTTCAAACGTAAGAGAAATTCGAAAACTGATTTCAACACAAAGAGCAGTAGTTTCGAAGAGTTTAAAGATGAACATACTTATGAAACGTAATACATATACCAATAAAAAGCTACTATGAGTAATACCCAAGTTTGAAGTATAACTGTAAATACTAATAAACAAGGTAAGCCTCTAATTTAGATTGATTTCAGAATTATTCTACTTTAAAATTTTATTAGTCATTTTCAAACATAGTTTAATTTTCAAGCTCAGATACTTATACACAAATAGATGAGACTAATATATATGCTAGTGCTTTTAACAAAATTGAAATGTATATTAGGTGCTGATACCTTAGTTCGAGATGAACACTACGTAGAGGAAGTGGAATTTAATGAAAAGAACGAACCCGTCAAATTGAACCTAACAGAGATTGACGGCGTTAACAAATTGGAGCACAAACCCAACTTGGTTATCGAAGTAGTTACTACTACAACTACTTTAATAAACTCGAATGTCGCTAAACTTCAACAACAACAGACGTCATCCCCACCGAAACCATCGCAAGCTGCGTCATCCGCCTCACCTCCACCTGCACCTGCACCCACTCCCTCAAGTAGTAGTAGTAATAGTAACCAACCAGATGCATCGAAAGCTACCCTCAACTTGATAAACTTAACTTCTAAGCCTAGCAAGAGCAACACCAGCAGTACAACCAGTTTAAATTTGTTTGTAACCGATAGCAGCTTACCCACCCCAAATGGTTCGATTAATAAGGTGGAAAGTTCAAGTACTACGACATCATCTACAAGTTCAAGTTCAAGCTCAAGCTCTAGTTCAACTTTGACAGCCATGAATCTTCCACCTCAAAACCAAGGTAACTATCTTTATTTTGTACCACTCGTTAATTATATCTTTACATTGTATATATTTAGGTAATGTAAATATCAACATCAGCAACAACCAAGTCAATGTACAGCCAACTACTGCACCAACAACATCAATATCAAAATCTACGATAACTCTGACAAAGACGCTGTCTACTAGCATCAATAGCAACGGGACTAGCGTCCGAACTACCAAATCGATACCCTACATTATCTACGATACCTCCAACTCAAAAGTCAACTCAAGTTTCAATTACCTTACCTTTACCTTTCTAATCATTTGGAGCCTGATACAGTGGTGAATTTAGTTAAGGCTTGTTCTTTTGAAGGCGATCATATGGTATAAAATACGTATCTTACATTTAGTATTTTAGCTAATAAACTTTCATTTAAGTATCGATGTATTATATGTCGCTTAAGTGATATATCTTGTAATATTCTAAAAAGCTAAACTGAGAAAAGATGTATAATATAGTAGTTTGAAACTATATAGCATATAAAGAGATCGAATGTAATTAACCTTGTATAGTTTGGTTTTTGAAAGAGAAACCTATTTTGATAAATATATAGCACTAGTTGGATTACTAGAATTGAGACACTATTAATTGTAGTAGATTTACAGATTTTTTGACTGGAAGACTAAACGGATCAGCTATTGTATTGTTGCGAAGGATGAAGTTGAACAGAGTCTGTAATGAAATTGAGTTGCTCTACTGGGAATAAGCTTTTATATGAACGCATGTTATCCAAGCATTGAAAGGAGAACATAAAGAAATTTATATCCTGCTATTGTGAGTAATTCGCAAGTATTTCATTGCACTTGATTTTTGTCTCTTGCTCTACGGATTGCATTATTAGTAGGCTTTGCTTGGGGAGCTATAAAGGAAGATATTGTAGCATATTTGAAAAAGGTCAGTGTTTAAATATTCTACTTATAAGGAAATTTTATCCAGTTAAAACTATTTAATGGAGATCTATAAATGTACACGTTTACTCAAGGAAAAGAAAATTTTCAAATCCTATTTTAAGAGCATATAAAAGAATAGAAATCCAAGTACTCAATTTAAATCCCTATACATCTACTGATTCTCATCAGCAAACCTATGCAAGAAGGCGACCAATTTTCCAACCGGATCATCCTCCCTAAATAAGGTAGCGTTGTAGAGGGAAATGCGAATCCCACCTACCGAACGATGACCTTTGACGTTGATAAAACCTTCACTAGCAGTGGCTTCTAAAAACTTGGCTTCGATGCTTTCATCTCTCAACTCAAAGACTACGTTAGTTAGAGATCTCGCCTTGACATCCTTAACTACGACTTTGTAGAGACTAGGATACTTGTCCAAGGCGTCATACAGTAGAGCAGCTTTATCTCGAGCCACCTGTTCGATAAACTTGACGCCACCTTTGTCGGCAGTTAACTTGGTATAGTACTGTAGCGAGAACAGCAAACTTTGGATAGCAAAGGTAGGTGGTGTATTGTGAGCTGAACTGTGCAAGTCAACTATCTTGTAATCCATTACACTAGGTAAAAATACACTGTGGTCTTCTTGACGATCCAAGATATCTTGACGTACTATAGCTAACGTGATCCCCGATGGCCCTAAATTCTTCTGGGCACCGGCAAATATGATGGCGAACTTGGATACGTCGATCTTCCTACCTAAAATATTGGAGGACATGTCACAGATGATATCTACTTGTTTCAACTTGGGAGGTAAATTTTCCAAATCAAAGATCTCGATGCCGTTTACTGTTTCGTTTGCACAGTAGTAGAGGTAGGCCAAATCGTCACAATCTTGTAAATTCCATTTGTCGGTAGAGGGTACAGTATCGAACTTGGTGCAAAGCTTCTTGGTATTGAAGATTTCAATTGGGTTTAGGTTCAACTTTTTGGCTTCATTGTAGGCGGCTAGCGACCAAGTTCCTGACACCAAGTAGCCACCCCTCGCTTTGTTGGGATAGTGATGGGCTAATAAATTGAGAGGAGCTGAAGCGAACTGTCCGGTACCTCCTCCTTGCATAAATAGGACGCGGTAGTTGGTAGGCACCTCCAATAAATTACGTATGTGGTGCTCAGTATCTTGCAGGATCTTTTTGAAGGTTGATGAGCGATGACTTACTTCCAAGATGGATTCTCCTGAATTCAAGTTGGGGATCTGTAAGACGTTTTTTGCAGATTTTACTAGAACTTCTGAAGGTAGGTAGGAGGGTCCTGCACCAAAATTTATTTTTTTGCTGGGATCGACGGCTAATTGCTCTAAATTCATATCTTGAAATTTTGTCTACTTTGGCTTGGGCTGAAGGTTGTAGTGGCTTTGATCGAACTCTTGATGATGAAAAGCTTCTCAAATAGCAGTAATTGGAATTTATAGGATGATGAAAATTTTTTGATGGTGAGTCATGCAACGTCCCTTTTAGCTAGGGTTGTGATAAAGTCAAAATTATTGCTATGTTGCCTTGAATCATCCCGATAGCCATAGGTTCACAATTCTATCAATATCGTAAGGATGTATATATAGTATAATTTTTTGACCATTCAATATATCTCTTAGATAGTTTATATTGAAAATTGAGTAAAGCTTTTAGTTAAATAGAAACCTTTGAATCTTAGCACTATACATATTACTAGGGCCTAATCTTTCCAACTATATATAGTATAGGTGCTATGTACACGACTTAAGGTTGAAGCCACGCTATTAGACATTCCGATTTATGGCTTCAACTCTTTTGAAAAGCTTATCATCGTCAATGTTGAAATTGCCTGCCACTTTTCTGCATTTTATGAAAGTTTTCAGTTCATATCATTGTAGATATACGTTTACTTGATTAGCACATACCTACTTACATGGGATGGACTATCTATTAGACAAACATTGTACTATGGAAAAAGGCAATCGAATATGTTCCAGATTTTATATCTAAAGCTAAACATGTTGGTATATTCTTTAGATAGGCCATTTTATAAATAAACATCGGTATGCATTGATAATAAAGTATTGTTTTAAGAATTGATGGATATGTTGCATTCTCACTTGTTTCCAAACTTTACAACTAAAAATATGTACGTCTTGAGAAGGAATGCAAACGCTGCTTCCATGAATCTAAGATCACAAAGTTAGGAAAGGACCTCGTGATGTAGTCTCGTTGCAGAATAGGCCTTTAATTACTACTTCTCCTTTTTGGACCAGGTAAGGCAAAAGTCAAGATAAATACTCCGCGCAAGTATCCACCATAAAGCTGAGCTCCAATAACACTATCTAAATACCGCTTTAAAAGCTCTTGATTGGATATAGCACTAACACTTGACTTCAAACAAATGTGGGGTGATCCATCCAGAACTTTTTGGTAGATGCTCAAAACGGTAAATATCGACGAATCAAATTTGCAACTCATATTCAAAAGCTTGTTTTATTGCAGAAGCAAGCCTTCAACCTTGCATCATCGTTTCAACTCAAACCTAGAATCTACATCCAAAGCAACAATTTAAAAAGGCGCACTACTTTTATACAGCTAAGTTTTTGAAATATGAACGGACAGTACGGTCAAGGTGGATACAACCAGCAAGGTTATGGTCAACAGGGTGGAAACAGCTACAACCACCAACGCACCGGAAGTTACAATCAAAATATGGGTGGAAACTACCAACAGCAAGGCTACAATCAATCGGGGTACCCGCCCCAATCTAACCCCAACAGCCAACAGTCACAACTGTACAATTGGTTCAAAGCGGTAGATTCTGACAACAACGGTCAGCTTACTGCTGAAGAGTTACAACAAGCCCTAGTTAACGGTAAAAAAATTTTAACTTTTATTTTTTAAAATAAATTTAGGCGACTGGTCCCCTTTCAACTACGAGACGGTACGCCTAATGGTCAGCATGTTTGATAGGGACCACAACGGAACTATTGGGTTCAACGAGTTCGCTGGTCTATGGAAATATATTGAGGATTGGAAGAAATGCTTTCAAGGTTTTGATACCGACAAATCCGGCACTATTGACCAGCAGGAGTTACAGTCGGCATTGCGTGCTTTTGGGTATAATTTAACAGATAGGTTTGTTGCCCTACTGGTCACCAAATTTGACAAGCATGGTAATTTTATTTGCTCTGTCTTTGTAAATTTAATACTTTTGTGGTATTAGGGCGTAGGGATATCACCTTTGACAATTTCATCCAAGTTTGTGTCACCATTAACATGCTTACCAGCTCCTTCCGCAAGTTTGATACCGATGGCGATGGGTGGATCCAGATCAAGTACGAAGATGTAAGCTTGCTTTTGACTCCAATTTTATTGAATTGTTTATATTTAGTTCTTGGAATTGGTCATCACCTCCAAATAGATTTTTTATCACTTTTGGAGATGTCGTAAGTGAGATAGGATGCCTGCCTCTTTGATTCAATTATAGGTAGGTAAATGTAGTTTTTGTACCTGAACTTACGATTTATAGCTATTGCTACCTATCACTTGTTCATATATATTTATCCTACGCTTTTGATTTTATTTTTCAGTGATTGTTAAGATACTTGGATTTTAGTATTCTTCAATTATATAGTTATAGTCTTTTATTACAATGGTGTATAGTGATCGTTGTCTGCTTATGTTTAGCCAAGTGATCGAGACTTTAATAGTTTATCAAGCTATACAACTTTACATTTAGCTTATGCCTTCCGTCATTGTACTATATATTTCATTTATGTATTTAATCTATAGAATGTTGAATTACAATACCATATTTGATCGTTACATTTTTCTGTTGTACTAATACCAGCAAGCTTTCCTACTATAGTCGATAGGATTATATAATTTAATAGCCATCTACTCTTTAAGTTCTTTTGCAATTAGCAATAAAATCCAAAAGTATACATATCCAACTTTATCGAACAACTATACCATCACTTATTTATTGGCAGTTACTGTTAACCATTTATATATATATATCGTCTATGATATTTTCGAGCAAAATACTTTTTTCTATGGGTATACTTTCTTGGCTATGTTGAGATTGAAACTTAATGATGAATACTAAACCAAGTTAGGTTCCCATTCCAATTTTCGATACATAGATCAAGGATGTGCTATATATTGCACGAAAGTACTTCCATTCAGCATTTAGGTAGTGAATGTAAGGGTATGATTGGATTAACTTACCTAACGATACTAAAATATAGGCCCTTTTCAAAACACAATAGTAGTGGCAATTAAAACCAAACTACATATATTTAAACATTACTAATCTATTGTAATGACTTGAAAGAATTGAGAATATAAATGGAAATATTGTTACAGCTACACTTAATCTCCACTTTTAGTAGCCAAAGGATTGAAGCATAGAAGCCATTTTCTTAGTTGAAGATCAATGCTACTACATCTCATATTTCAAGTCAACATCCAAAAACGTACAAGCTCCAATATAAAGGCATTTCTAAACTTTCTCTAAAAAGCTCTAGGAATACTATACAAGTTGTTTCTATTCATCCAACAAAGTTCAATCTCTTTATGATCATATATATATAATTATTTGATACTGAAGTTCAACGTAGAATTCGGGACTAGGATGGAAGAACATTACGCTGGATCGTATGCATTCTATTCTAAACTCAAATATTTTACCCATTCAGTATACAGACTTCAAAAGATTAGCTTAGCTTACCAATGTATATTAGTTATGTACTATATCTGGTATAGTGGTCGGTCAAGGTTTATGGAATCAGAAAAGGACTTGGAAAATTTTAGGCTGATTGTTCTAGAACTGAAGATGAAACCTGTCTCCTTTATCACATTAGCACCCTACCTCATATGCTAACTACCTTTCTAAAGGACACGACTTTATTGGGGAATATAGCCTTCTAATCACACATCTCCATTGTTCTCACAGGAGATGTACAGTTTAGATCAGTTGGTAAATTTTAGAAATATATTTTTAGCTTAAAGGGATGACATAATATCGATGATGGAAGTGAGGCTTGTAAGCTTAGAAAAGTTGAGTTGCGTTTCACTATAAATTGGACTGCGTTTTAACTTCCCCTTTCAAAAACAAATATTTTAACAACAAATAAACTTCTCTCAGAAACGAACCATCGACATGCTATTACTAAATTACCTACTATTCCTTTACTCAGTACTCGCCCTAACTTCAAGTGAATTTGGAACTACAGAGAACCTACCAATCCCAATAGACGCTCAATCCATCTACTGCAAGACAAACTTTGCCCAAAAGCTGAGACAGTGTAAAAGTGTACAAGACTTCAACGACCTTGAGAGAGAAATAAGCACATATGTAGATTATACTAACCAAAGCTCGGTTCAAGAGTTCGATTACTTGAAAAGTAGAGAAAGGTACCATAAGAACGAGTTTATAAAGAGTCAATTGGATCAGGATTATTCAAGGAAGGAGTACATCGCTTTGGAACTGTCAATCGATTCTAAAGTTAGCTGTAGTGTTGATGAGAAGTTGACTATTGATCAGGTCTTTAAAAATCTTTGAGTTACTTATTTATTACTATTCTCCCTTTTATATAACTCATGATTCGATATCTACTTGTAAATAAACCTTTTATTTCTAGAGTTTTGATTTTGATTTATATACTATTTAAAGATCCTCGTATTTCATTTCACTTTTGAATTACAATTTTAAATCATATAGCTGTTATTGAAATAGCGATTTATTTACTTTTGATAGTATACAGAAGGTACTGTAGACACAAGATTACTTAACTATACATTCTTTTGAGTTCTAAAACCAAGCTAGCATTTGACTTTCATATCTATACAGAATAGCAAAACTATAGTTTTAAATAACATACCTTGTCAACATTCTATACTAATTTTGGCAATAGTTTCCATTGTCTAGATGCTGAGTTCAATTTTATATATCTCGAAAAAGTATTATCGAAAGCAGCAAGCTTAAATTGTATAATTATATATGTAATATAGCGTCAGCTTAATATTTAAAATAATTTAATTATCCTATATAAACATGTGCTATTTTCTAAAGAGATGTGCCTTAGCTACTTTAACAATTCGAAATTCATCCTCAAATCTAGAATGTCGAGTAGACCTGACTTTTATAAAGCCACCATTTAAAGATGAAGACCTTAAATATATAAGGTAATAGCTACCACCATCGCTGTAGCGCCAAATTACTAGGCATAAGAAGATACTTTCAAAGCCCTTAACGTAACACTACAGACTTCTTCCATAAAAACGACATTAGTAAACAAGAGGTATGCAAACTGGAGAAATTTGGATATTGCCGCCTCGATTATACGACAATGCCTGATAAAGTTTGGAAGGGATTATAAATAAAAGTATAAACTGTTTAGCGAAGGCGAAACTAAAACGGAGTAAATTGAAAAGAATATATAAAATGGAATTCGTAAACAAACAAGAAGCTTTATACATTTTTACATATCCTTATTTTATCTTAAGCAAGCAACACAAGACACAATGAAGGTTCAAACCATATTTTTAAGTTTACTCAGTGTAACCTCGATAGCTACCTTCTCTTTAAACAAGGCTGAGCTCGCCAAACTTATAGCCCAGCCCAACAGCGCAAACTTGAAATCCTACTCCAAGCTCGTCACTGATGAAGTAACTAAAAGAGAAGTCAGTTCAGCTCTGAAACAGCTCAAAGCCAAGGCTATTGAGCTTCTAAACGAAGATTCTGATGAAGATGAAGCTAGCTCGAATCAAGGCACCGAAGACGATTCAGAGCAGACCTCTACAAATGAAGACTTGAACACTCGTAACGTATTTACCGACTGGTTCAACCAAGCCGGCAAGGACCTTAAGAAGTTTGGCGAGGAGGTAGCTGATAAGACTACCAACTTCTTCGATGACCTCGTCAACCCCAACAAGAAGAAGGAGGAGGTTAAGAAGGATGACACCCCTAAAGATGATAAGCAGGACTCACCTGTCACCACTAGAAACGTAGTTCGCAACGTCTTTACCGAATGGTTCGAACAAGCTGGCAAAGACATCAAGAAATTCGGCGAGGGAGTAGGTGACAAGACTAAGAACTTCTTCAACGACCTTGTTAATCCAAAGAAAAATACTAGAGATAACAACAAGGAGCCAGTCAACGTAAGAAACGTAGTCCGCAACGTAGTAACTGACTGGTTTGACCAAGCTGGTAAGGACATCAAGAAGTTTGGCGAGGATGCTGTCACCAAAACGGGTGATTTCTTCACTAACCTGTTCAACCCCAACAAGAAAAAGGAGCAAGAGGAGAAAAAGAAGGAAGAGGAAGCTAAGAAGGAAGTCAAGGATAACGTTCGAAGACACTTAAAATCCTTGGTCAAGAACTTCATTTTGGCTTAATTGGCCCAATTCAAGTTTAAAGTGGATGGTGTAGATATTCTATAGTGTATAATAAAACGAATTTATATAAACTCCTTTTAGCAATATATATATACTTTTATATTTACTCGATTTTTAATTAGGATGCTACATACGCATATACATAAAAAGAAAATAGCCTCACTTACTCAACTTACCAGAACTACCGCTTCCAACATTTGTTCCGTTACTAGGCAGTATTACATTAGTTAAACTTGGCCCTATACCATTGGTACTTTGACTGGCCAACAAGAAATTTTGCTTGGAGAGGTTGACCTTTTCCTTCAAGATTTGTAACTCCAAGCTCAAAATAATAGCTAACTTAGGATTCAAGCCGATCAACTCCTGATACCCCGAATTTAACTTGGCTATTAATTTGTCATAGTCTTCGATAGACTGACTCTTCTTCAATTCTTCGTCTACCTTGATGTAATCGGCTATTATAGTTGAAGAAGGATATTGCACTACAACCTTTGGAGTTTGGATTTGATTGGAATTAGGATTTTGGATATTGGTTGGGTTAATGTTCAGGTTGGAAGTACCTTTGTTACTCAAGTCCGAATTGTCGGGTACCTTGTATTGGGCTGTAGTACGACCAGTATCGATCAAGTTTATGGAGAGGTAGGCTCGTTGGGCGTGGTGGATTCGGTTGAGGTTGATACTTTGGGGGGTCTGGTTGCCCGCCGTCCAACATAGGTACAAGCTAATGTTGAGGCAGCATAGCAAATGTATTATTCTATCGATTAGCCTCATATTTTAATAAATAAGTTTGGAGAGATAGATATATAAATTATACTTCAAAAGTGTACTTTTCTACTTTCTAATAAATGTCGTTTCATATTGCGACTGTCGTTTGAAATATTTATAGATATATTTCTCTAATGTTTGAAGTTTGTCGATTTAACTTTCAAGTTTAACAGCAACCATTATGACAGAACCTATGAATATAGGGAAGCTTACCAGTGTATGTAACAGATAAAGACAGTAATGTCAAAAGACTTGTATGAGTAATCCTATAAAGTGTATGAAGGTAAAAACGTGTATACCAATAAAAGTATTTCAAGTTTCGACTTGTCTTTAGATGAAAGAGCTCTAGTTCTATAGCCGGAAGGCCAGATTCCTAAATCACAATTTAACTGCCTCTTAACTAGGGGCTTTTTCTATATTATAGTGCAATTAGTTTGGAATGCAAGAAAGCTAGCTTTCAAACAGCCATTTCAATAATTCTTCAATGATACTAAAACTAGTTTTATCGATACTTGAAACCATTGTAAACATAATGAACTTTGAGTTATTCTCTCTAACTCACCGTATCTTTAAGACAACCCTCCTAATTACAGCAAAGCTTTCAATTTCTATATAACTAAGAAAACATTAGCAGATTGTTCAAGGATTCAATAAGATAGCGGCATATTTTTCATTTTGTTCTTGGCACGAATCGCTGAATTTCAAAACTTACCGTTCTAAAGATTTTCCTTGAAGTTGAATTTCTAAGGAACGGAGCTATTGTAAGTGCTCATTTCCCTTTGATTTTAGTAATTTGTAAAAAGCTGACCTATATAGATATTTATTAATTCTTTCGATAGTATTAAAGTAAAAGAATACAAATCCTCATAAAGGAAGTTAATTAATTAGAATATAAGCTTTAGTAAACGTAAGATTGACAAACTAACATTTAGTATGTCTTTGTTGATAGAAAAGTTTTATTAAATCGGAATATTGTAAAGCTAATAGATACGCTTACATATAGTTCCAAAGTAGCTTTATATCACTACAATATAGTATACATTGTTTGTTTACCATATTGAAGTTGAGTTATATTTAACTTGAAGGTAGGTTTGTTAAATCGAAAGTAGATAACCCAAGTTTTATTGGAATATAAAACATGCAATTAACTGATATATAGACCAAAAAATTAAGGATAGATTGAAACTTTGCTTAAATATAAAGGTAAAATTTTAAAACATGATTCAATGAAAACTACTTTACCTCGAATAATTTTATGAATCTAATTTACCACTATCAAAACGGGGCTATTTAATAAAGCTAGGTACTATGCCCACGCATACCTCTACCTCCTATTTACTCTAAATGACCTTCCACCTTTCCCCTTTCATATTATAACTTTTTAAACCATAAAAGATTGCCCACATCCACACGCCTCTTTGATATTGGGGTTGTAAAAGATAAATTGACTCGATAGTTTCTCATTGACGTAATCCATCTGGGAACCAAGTATCGTCAATAGTGCTCGGTTGTCGATCAAAAGCTTGATACCTTTAGTGTATAAAAGAAAAAACATCAGTAATAGAAGCAAATGCTGAATTTACCATCTTGATTGACCTCCTCATCAAATTTGGCTTTGTTATTGACGAAATCTAGAGTGTAGGATAGTCCTGAACAACCTTTTGTCCTCACGCCAATTTTTAATAACTTATCAGCATCTCCATTGTAGATCTCCTTTAACCTTTCGATAGCCGCTGGTGTCTATCAATAGATAAGAGTAAATAGATGAAAATCAAATAATAAAAGTACCAGAGTTAAGGCAGCCTTACTGAGCTTTAAACTAGGTTTACTCTGCTTGACTGCTATAGAGAAGTTGAACAGTATTCGGCTTACAAACATTTGAATTGGCAGATGAGTTAGTTGGGCTACTGAAAAACTGAGTTTGTATGTTGAGCTTAGACTTTGGAGTTGTAGATTTTGGGTTTAGATCAAGATTTAATCAGTTAGAAATTCAAGCGAGTAATCTTTCGATGGAACGATGCTTTATTGGTAGAAATTTATGGTATCGTTTTGATCTGTCAAATCGGAATGGATTGGTAAGAAAAGCCACTCAGTTTGTGCACAAGTTAGGATAGCTATTGTAAAGATGGGTCTAGGTTCATAGTGAAAGTAACCAATAAAGTTAGTAATGATAAGAAATGGTTTGTAGAATCTGATGAGTAATATACAGCCAGTTGGAAAGATTGCAAATAAGTTTTACATTTGCAGCATCGGATATTCAATAGAGAAAAGGGAGTTGTAAGTGGAGAAAGTTTAAGGCGCTTTGAAATACATTGTAAGTACGACAGCTACAGCCATTCAAATCGGTGATGTTTTCATAGAGTTTGCCATAAAGTAATGGCACTTGAAAAGCTTTGACCTATATGTATATATGTATATAATATCCGACAACCTAAGTTGGTTTACAAGCTCATACCTTAAAGTATCAATACTTTTTGATTAATATATCGTAAAGACTCTTATACTTTAAAATGATATATAAAAGTTCATGAGTCTATGTGATGGCTCAAACGATGTCCAAAAAGGCATAAAGACTTGGTTTTAATAAAGTAGATAGCGTAGTACTATGGCGGAAGTAACCTAAAGTTATAAAGCCTTTGGGATATAAAGATAAACTAAAGAGAGTATTAAAATAGAGTGCCAAGGTTATAGTTACTTTGGAAATATAAAGAGCCATTACTCGTACACATTCTTTAAAAATACTTTCTTACTTATCACCGTTTTATATTAAATCAAATTATACTAGCTTCATCAATTTTCAACTATATAACGATATTTTATAGTCTAAGCAACTCTAGCACCATATTCTCTCCTTTTTTAAATTATTACTTGACTTATTCTTCTATCTGCTGTACCACCATCAATAATGATGTACTCGGGCGTCCGCTCATTTAAACATTTTACTTATCAATTGATAGTCAACAACATTTACTTTGACTAACTCACTTGATATTTGCTGAGATAATCATGATATATTGATGAGAACAACCCCTGTTAAGTGTAAAGCCATCGATCGATACGCTAATACGCAACCATACTTAATATTCGTTGATGTACGCCGTAGGATATTTCTTCAGACTATTTACTATACTCTAAATCTAGATGTGCAAGAACAAGAGTTGGAAAGGCAGATTTAGCTCTTCAACCAAGTATAAATCAACTGTAAAAGAAACTTCTGTAAGTACGCTAAAAGACTAAAAAGAAATAACAAAGCAGTAAACTGAGCAACTAAAAATTAACAAAACTTATAAAAACAAATATATATTTTTAACTTAAACGGTAGCCAGTTGTGGGCCCATCGCTTTAGGTGCCTAGGTATGTATGCGAACGAAGTATTGGCTTTACAATAAAATAAGAAAAAAATGAATCGACCATTAATTTTGTAGGGTTAGGTAAAAGCAAGAACTTGAGGAATGAAAGGCAACCTGATAGGTTAAGGTGCGTGTAGCTCACGTAAGAAGACGGTATCCGACTCGTTGGTACGTTTACGTAGACCTTCGGTTGAAGATGACAACTTGTTGCGGAATTTGTTGGTCGGCTAGATAAAAAAGATTAGTATGTGCAACATAGAGATAAAATAAAATGATAATGAAGGATAATTACCGAGAATTTCCATTTACGCAATATGAAAATACCAATTAGTGCTATAGCAACAACTACGCCAATACCGATGCCCGCTTTAATCAAAGTCGCAATGGAGGGGTCCATAGGGGCTGAAATGGTATTTCCGGCGCTATCTACAAATCTGGTTGAAGTTACATAAAGGATCAGCGGGTCGTCAGTTGGTTGTGGGTCCTCGTCCTCGAATGAAGTTTGGAAAACAGTGACTGTTTCATCTTTGGCTACCGCTTTAGCTAACGGTGATGGTTTCCCTTGGACTTGGGCTAAACCACTACCTAGCCCAACTACGGTAGGGGTTGGAGTTGGAGTGAGGCTTGATACGTTGGCAATCGATACCAGGATCAAGTAAAGTATAATAAATCCCCTTGATAGGTAGTGCATCATTTACTAATTAGGATGTTTAGGTAAAGTTGTCTATGTTGATGTATTATTCGGGGCGGTATCGCTCTTTTACGTCGAAGTGGTGAGGTACGATTAGAGGGCAATAGAGAGTTACTTTCTACAAATCTCCCCAAAAAGTGGATACCAGTTTGGAAAATGTTGTCAACTCAACAGGTTGGTGAGAGGTAGAATTCTCAGCCAATAAAGCTACGATGCACCCAATCAAATGGGCATCCTTTATCACCTAGACAAGTTAATCCGTACTTTTTAATTAACTCAAAGTTCAACCTTTCAATTCCCCAAGGTGGCAACCGTTTTGGTAAAAATGTTGATGCTTTCTAGTTAAAACTGTTGCTCATTGCCTATTTTTAACACAGTTCAAGTATATCGCTAAAAATAATATTAGACTACAAGCTTCAATATATCTTCCATACACCTATTGGTAAGTTCCCATTATTCTCCTTTATAACTTGGCGCATATCCTATACCTTACTACAAATTTTATACTAATAAGTGAATTTTGAATTTACTATCTTTCGTAAATTTACGCTTGGAACACAAACTCTATTAATATCACTTGAAAGAGGTATTGGTCATTAATTAGATGGTGTATTTATATACATTTATATTTATATATTTCTTGGCTTTTTGAACCAAAAGCTATTATTATATTCATCCAAAGCTGCTTTTATATCGAAGCTTTAGTTTATAGTAGTATGGCATGTAGTAGATATATATCTGGGTATGGGATAGAGAGGCGGCCGATTATATTCCAATTTGTAGCATCTAGGAAGCGGTCAAATTTATCCTCAAATCAATTTGGAATTTGGATCTTGTGTCAATTTTCCAAACGATAAATAGTAGACCAGGGGTTCGCACGCCATCACTACTAGTGGTTGTGATACTTCTTGTTTCAATATGCTTGGAAAGTATCGAAATTTAGAACTCGTCGGTAGATGCTTCTAGATACTATCAAAGGATGGTTGGAATACTTCTATACCAACCCATACCTTAGTACAGTTGACTTTCAAAACCTATTTGCTCGATTTGGAATAGATGGCAAGGGAAGTTAATTAAATACAAACAAGGGATGCCATCATATTTTTATAAGATTAGGCTAAAACTTTATAAACAACTGCTTAATTAGTAGTATATGATCGGAAATTTTGATATATAAATATAAATTTTATAGTTTATAAGTGCTTTTGTCTCAAAATCAACCTATCCAACATCTTGGGAAATAAATGTTGTAAATTGGACATAAAGGTGTTCAAGACATCGTCAGTATTTTTATATACCCAGGATGGTATGATGAAGTTGGCCTTGTGGTAGTATTAGGTAAAGCTGTTAACTTCAAAAGGGTAGTATTGAGTTTTGAAAATAATACCATAAAAAGGCTGTCAACTTAATTAGAGTGCAATTGATATTTGAACCTACAAGCTGAAAACAGAAGCAGGAGATCGAGAAGGAACAGGAGGTAGAGTCTTGCAGCTCACACAAGCTCAATGACAGAAAAGCAGCGCCCCACTACCTAAGCACAAGGGTATATAATCTGATAAACCTTTTATTTACTAAATTTATCGAGTTTTGCGGTATAGCTAAACTAGTTTTCATATTTGTATCGCTCAAAGTAATCCTATGGAAGGTACGATTTTCAATTTTATTATAACGAAGATTTATATCCATGTATTTTAAGAGGACATTCATTACGATTCTTCAGTCGAATCAACCGTGATTGTACCTCAAAATTACAAATATATGATTTCCAACAATAAAGTGACTGTTTGTACATCAGTTTGTTGATGACTTTCTATTAAACCACTATATTTTGCCAGTTTATAACTTTTCATCGGTATGAAGTTCACTTTCATCATCTACTTTTTCATTAAATTTATCTATTAGAATTAGAATGGTAAGTGAAGCATCAGCTATATAGCTGTCCTCATAACCAGTTTTTATCACAAAGCAGTTGAATAGATAGAGTTAGACAATCCCCCCGAAAGATTAACTTCGATCCAGGTAGTATCAGATGTAGTAAAAGCTAGGCTGCTATGATGCTTGTGTAAACTACTGAGATGTTGTATGAATACCTTTTGTATAATAGTTGCCAATAGATTATCGATCACGAAGTTGATGAATACCGCTGTATTATATGTGCATAATCTCATATATATGATAAAGAATGTTTAATATTTAGAATATACCCAAGAAATATTTGTCTGAGCTCAACAAGATTGTTATTAGGATAAAAAGATTGAGGTAAGTGAATCAACCTTGACTGCCATTTTAAATAAAAAGTACCCAATGCTTGAGATTAAAATATATTGAAAGATATCGTCTATGTAGCGGTCGAGTATAGGTCTTGCGAAAGTGAAATTGAACTTGGTTATTGAAACTTTTCAGACCAATGGTACATCGATAATGACTCTATTATAGCATAATACACTTGGTGTTTATATGTAGGTATTGATATTGTAGCAAGGCAGTATGAGGTCTAAAACTATAGTGAGGGTTAAATCCACTAGAAGTCTTTAATATGGATATTATTACAATTGTTAAGAGCAAAGTTGAGATTAGGAGCGATAGTTTATAACTAAAGCGAATACGTGACTATATTTATCAGATAGATTAGTTTGCTTCTGTTCGAAGCTATTTAAATCAGCTTGAAATTTCTCTACTATTTTTAATCAGGTATTTATCAAAATATTTTCAATTGAATTGCTTCCTTTATTATTCAAATCTGGTAGAATAATATCCTCACATACGAAGTATTTACTGTAAATGTAGACAGATACTCCGATATATGTATTCTTCCCTAACTAAGATTATTAAAAACTTTCATAGCTAAAATTAAAAGTTATCGACTACTAATTGAATTTTGTGTTAGTTCTACTTATAGGTACAAGCCAATTCTATATTAAAAAGTAAGCTAAATGTAATTTCGAATTAGAGATCTGGAGATATGAAAAATGTAGAAGACTCGCTTCTAAACTATAAAATTTAGAATATAGACATTTATGAAAAATATTTAATGACTAACTTCGACTTATTTGACTTTACTATTGGGCTGTAGGTAGAATATCTATCTTTGTTCAAATTCTAATCATAGTAGGATGTCAATACTTCAAATGTTAATATATCGATCTCAATTAATAGCAAATTTGGTTTTAAGAAAACTTTAAGGGTAAGCTGTTTATGTAGAACGATATTATGGTTGTAGGATTTTTACTTGTTTGACTTGTTCCTATTCCTGGCCATTTCTAATCTTTTTATGTCTACTTTGACTTTTCTCGGAATATTAAATTAGGTTATATCTGCCTTTTATATATAGGCACTATATGTCAAGTAGCTTAGTCCATAAATCACCTTCTGTTAGTCAACATATACAGTATCTTTACTCTAAAGAAGATATCCACTATTGTTCTTCCACCTTTCGCAGTAGCTTGACAACCTACCATCAAATTTTTAGCCAATCATCTCTTATAAATGGCGAGGTAAAGTTTCAAGAATGGTGTTGAACGAAAATAAGATTTTGGATAAAGTTCATCTTTCAAACCTCAGTAGTTATCAACTTTCGTATCAATATGGACCCCAAATTGAGAGGAGATTTCGAACATGTACTCAGTAACAGCAGTCTCAACGACAATGGCAAAAAGATAATGGAGAAAGTTTACAATAGCACCACCCCAATTGAACTTAATGACCTGGTAGAAAAGTTGGATACTACATTGGATGTCATAATTCAAATTGTTAATGAGCTTTCCTCCAAAAATTTGTTGGCGTTTTCAACTGAGGATGGTAGTATGTTTGTGAGGAAGTATTCAGTACGTTTCATTAGGAAGTAAGTAGTTTATTTTATTTTATTTAACTTGTTTAATCTTAGTCGCGAAATTTTTTCACCAGATGATGTATTAGTATATCACGAAGTAGAGACTGCTGGAAACGAAGGTAACTTTATATATTTTGTATTTGGACTTAATTTTTTGAAGGTATATGGCTAAAGTCCATCGCCTCCAACTCCGGCTTGCCTATACTGGCAGTGCAGAAGAGTATCAAAGTCTTGGAGCAGCGAAACGTTGTCAAGCTGTTCAATAACACCAAGTCCCCCCACAAGAAGTTTTACATGTTATTTGATCTCAGCCCCCCAACTGACATATCAGGCGGGCCATGGTACACCGAGAACGAGATTGACACCCAGTTCGTCAAAGCTATCTACGATTGCGTTTACAATTTCTTGGTCGAGAAGTGCAGGGTCCAGTCCGACCATCCTCTACACGAGTCGGCCATCCATAGTGCCGACTGGAACGGATACCCTACCTCAACTATGGTCCTCGACTTCATTAACTCAACTGGTGTCTCCCACGAGCCGTTGACCTTTTCCAATATCAACCAAATCTTGAACCTGCTCGTTCTAGATGGCAAGGCCATCCGCATGCTCAACGGTAAAGTCTTTGACAGCAAGACGAGCGACATCGACGTCATCAGTACCTCGGTTGACTTCCAATTTAAAGTGCGTAGGACCTACTCTGAAGCCTTTAGCTTGGAGACTTGCCTTGCCGATACACCTTGCGCCACCTGCGCTATGAACTTGACCAAACCTACCGATGAGGGTTCGAGGTGTGAATATTATAACCGGTGGTTCATGTACTAGCTTATAGAGTCAATAAAATTTTGTACTTTTATGTGGTGCAGGTAAAGGCATTTTTCTTATGCCTGATGGATCATCTGGTTAGGATTTTGAATTAATCACCGGGTGATATCCGAGATATATCCCTTACCTGATCATTCGAAAATATGAGGTATAAAATTTATTTTGTTTGGATATATAACTAAAACCATTAAGTTTTTCAACACATCTATTGATTTTCAGAATATAACGCTATTATATACTTTACCATTCATTATCTATTTTTCTACATATAGTATTAATTCTTCCGTTTCAAGTTACAAAATCAATTAATTTGGAAGGCGAGTATAAAAAGTAAGCATGTAATTTATCAGTTACAATGGAAGGATTAAGTTTTTTTCGAATGTCTATGATAGTAATATAGTCAACTTTTGTCTATAACTTTGATAATCTTGCTGCACTGGTTTATAAATTTATTCCTATAGATTTAACTTAAAAGCAAATAGAAGGCTACCGACTTACCTAGATCTATTTCAGAAGAGTGGAGACGGTAATTTTAGCTTAGAATACTACTTTAAATTATATACTTTGTATTTCCTTTCAATAGACAGTTTAGAGCTGTAACATGTCTTGTAGGCTCAGTAGCTTTATAGATATGTTGGATTTAGTTACCATTCTCATTAAAAAGCTAAGATCCTCTTAGTATATATAAAATATTAAAATTATTTATCAATACAAATGTTTACGTGGGGAACTCTTTCTATACACTGATGCATTAACATATCGGTAATAAACTATAGTCTCATTTGATTATACATTTTCAATATTGGTACCGGTCCATCTTGTTTTAAAATTTATGAAAAAAGCCATAGTTTCTTAAAAACATATATATATATTATAAAAAGATTTATATATGTTAAAGCAGTATAACTTTGATATAGTCATTCGAAATTCTATTGTTTACGAAATCAACTTTAATAACCATATAAATAATAGTTTAAAAAACTCTTTTAGAAAAAACACTCAAATATAAAATATTACATTTTAATAAACCTGATGACCTTAAAGACTGTATGGTTTCTACATTAATTATGGTTTAAATAGATTACTTAAAAACTATATTAAAATGTCGAATAAGTTCATCTGATAATACTTACCAAAACATAGTGCAAGACTCTTCTCAGGCTGACCTTTCAAGCGAAATCTCTCCCAATATTATTCAATAACTACACCTCCTCTTATTTAGTTGCCTTTAAGTATGTATTTCAATTCATGTCTCGTACTAAATAAAAGCTAAAATTTTGAACCTTTGGAACTTTAGTTTTCGCTTCTACACTTCACTTGCCCTTTGAAAGGTGCGCTTGCGTCATTCTAAATGACGTATTATTTTATACTTGTTCATAGATGCTGAAAATTACAAAGCTCATATACCTATGTAGAAATTAAATATAGAGTAAGTCGAGAATCCAGAAATATAGAATATATCAGTGTGTATAAATTTAGACGACATGTATATTAGGAGGATAGTGAATGCATTTTCAAGTACATTTATAAAGACTGCATATTGAATGCTGTATGTTTATGAAAAATATGTCAAAGGCTGCATACTGACTAAAGGCATTTAGTTTCGGATTTAAGGGCGCCTACATTGAGTATATCCGATAGATATTCAAGGCTCAATATACAATGGAGCTACCCGCTAATTTATTGAAGGTGAACATTTATAAATATAATTTTCAATGGGCATACCTGTAGTTATCGCACAAACTCGATATTCCATATAGTTTTTAGAAATGATATTTATCTCGTCAAAATAACCCCAGCGTTGATTTTTAACAACTTTTTTACAGATAGCTTTAGGATGAAGTGAGATAAGAGCTTATCTGAAAGAAACCTTATTTAGCTAATTTCAAACCAACCGGCCATCAACCGGTTTCATAGATAGATATTCGAGGGAGACCCCAGCCTTTCATTTGGGACAGACACCTCACTACAAAACCTATCAAATAAATGAAATTGATAAGGGACTTTTATAGAAGGTAATAGTGTGTACGATCAGTCGTTTTAAGCAGCTCCCTTCAATTAATTAGACATGCTTATCACGCTAAAGGTTCTACAAACATTATAGCTTCATCTAATGTGTCTGGCTTATCTGCAGTTAAACCTCGATTGCTCAATTTAATAAGCAATTCAGCTTTACCTGCCATTAAGGTCAGTTGTTCTATGTTGATAGCAATAGTAGGCATCCCTTCCAAATGTGATGTCTGTAAAAAACTTGCTAGGTCTCCTGGCTTAAAATAGTTTATGATTTACCAAAATTTACTATTCCAAGCTAATCTAGCAATCCTCTCAGTAGGTTTCGGCACCAACTTTAACGCCTTTGGTTTTGCATTTTAACGTACTGTATACAATGTGTGAATTTCCAACCAACACTAAAAGGTGTTAAACCAACTTTGTCTATTTGAATCGAATTGAGTTGTAAGTTTACACTAACCTATCAAGCTGATAGAGATGATGAAAATGGAAATGGAAATGGAGGGTAAGAATTGGATGGCTGCAAATGGCTTTACAGATTCTGGTTAGTGATGTCCCAGTTGCTTGAATCTGCTGCATTTCAAATACATTTCTAGAATTATATGGCATTGCAAGAAATTAATCCAATTTATAGAAGCCAAGCAATATGGATAAAGAGTTGGTATATGCATTAGATATGAGGGCTAGAATAGGTATTTATAAATAAAACTACAGAGACCCTATATTTTTAACAATGTGAGACCGAAAAAGGTCGAGTACGGTGGGAACGTGGAAGCGAAGATCAAGGAGAAGGGTCAACTGGTTAAAAGAATCTAGCCAATGAACGGTTCATACTTGCTAAAATTAGAAGAGTGACCAAAAGCAGGGGTAAGGCAGTTTAAGGAGCATTTAGAGAATAACTTACGAGTTATAAATTGCAACCCCAATCAACATTAGGCAGGTGGGAAAATTTTAAAACAGTAAACCCAGTTCCAATTGGTAACTTTCTGCCGGTTAAAACGTACGTTAAAGGTAAATTCCCACCCCAAACTCAAGCCCGTTAATCCAAAGAATTGAGTTAAATTGTGGATATTATCCCAGCTATCGGAAAGATTCGGAGATAACGGGATGCATTGCAATGAGGGAGATCTCTTTGTAGACACGGTAATTAACTACTTGCCAGCCTCACCTAACTTTAGGGAGCTTAACCTGGCTACTGATAGCTTCTTCTGGTGTTGAACCTGCAAAGATTGCACATCGTTAAAGTTTAATCAAACTGGAAGGGTCATGTGTCCGAATCAGTAAACGGCTAAAGCCATCTACCCCCAAACAGCAGGCTTAAACTAACAATGTAAACCTACGTTTAGACCCTTTATTAAGGGGTGGGAAATTCACATTGGTCCAAATTACCTAATAACAAACTAGTTCAAGCAAATTTATTAACGGATTCCAACCCTAGCCAATGAAAAGCAAGGCAGCTTAGCTGGATTTGAAGGTTGACGAAACAAAGGGTTTTACAAAACTTAGAGTGGACTAATAAGGTATAATCCAATAGGCTTTAGCCAATCCCGCATCATCTAACTCCCCTATGGCGAGCTGATATGAACCCAGTTTTAAACTTATGGTTACCTCGACTGCAGACTGGTGAACCCATTGCAAAGCTATAAGACTAAACTTCCAAATGCAGTTGAAATGCAAATTTATCCCCACCATTCCCACACTCGTCTGAATCAGCAGATTATAAGGGATATTGTTTCCAGTACAAATCAGGCAACGAATGGACATTTGAGTCAATCAGAGTTGCTGCAGCGATCAAATTAAGGGTCGATAAGCATCGCAATAGATTGGGTTATTCTTATCGCAAAGCCGTTCAAGACAATGGATTTAACTAAATTGCAGTACAGGCAAGGCTGATTGGTTAGCTGTGTTTCATTGACTAGCCTTATCAGAAGCTGAGGGCCTATAAATAGGGTGATAGACGCTATCTAAAGTCCAAACCATTTATTTACCTTTTTGACTTGCCGTTAAAGTTTACTATAAAACGACCAGGATAACTCTTTCCAAAAGCTTTAGTTGTACATTAGGTTCAATATCTTAACCTAGACGACACTATCAACCTGCATCCGCTATAAACGACTTACCTAAACCAAAAATTCGCCAAAATTTAGTCTATACAAGATAACGCCAATACTTCCTCAACCCCGCTCCCAGCTCTAGTTTTAAACTGCCCAACCATGCTCTTAGCAACTCCCTTCAACCCAACTCCCGTATCTGACGACTGCTTCACCAACCCTCCCGGTCAAGTGGACTTTGTCCCAACGAATTGCGGTTGGGAAGTCCTACTGACCAGTGCCGGTGAGCTGAGTCCTCAGTTGGAAGCCACGAACCACATGTGTGTCGACTACCTCACCCACGAGTGGGAGGACGACATCGAATTGGCCAAGTCTTGGAGGACGGTGTCTAAGCATCGTGACTTGAGCATCAACTGCCAGCGATTGGAGAACGCCTCTTGGAGGTGTTGGGCCAAGCAACGCAGTAATATACCTACCCTCAACCCAGCTGCCATTAACTGGCACAAGGACAACGATACCACCTGGTTATATGGGCCCCTCATCACAAAGAAACCTAAAGTGACCTCGGCCCCCATCTCCAAATCCAGCTCCTTTGTACACGGCTTACCTCTTACTTTGAAACCAGCCTTGAAACGAACGTCGCTGCAGAATTTGAGGTACCAACCCCAGCTCTCTACACCTAAACCTAAGCTACGGTTTAACCACCATGTCGAGCAGTGTATGGCTGTAGAGACGAGCCCCAAGCAGAAACGACGTAGCTCCATTGTTCGCATCGCCCCTACTACCATCAAGGCTGAAGCCCACCCTTACTCACAGGGCCACTTTGCCTACCGTAACCCACCCCAGTACCAGAGGGATGTCTACAATTTGGATACTGATGACTACGACGACTTGTCGGATCTTCCACCCCCAAGACCTAGGCCCATATGTAAACGCACCGTTGGCCATCGGGGTCAACCTTACCAAATCGAGCCTTCTGTAGATATGGATCAGAACTTACCTTTAGTTCAACGCTGTTACCAGGTTGTCAACACCACCTTCGAGGTAGTAACCTGGTGCCGCAATTTACTGTTCTAGATGACAGCATACCTTCTCCCAAAATTCTAATTTATTTGCAGTATCCAATGTTTTTGTACCTTTAATAAAACGTCTAGCTTCCATCTATACATCTTTTGTTTACAGCTGATAGTTTTTACCTATAAGTTTCTTGGCCAGCTTGTTTTAGGTTTTACTCAGCTTTTTGCTTGGAGAATAGTTTTTTGTACTTTTGCCTCAGTTGCGCTTGCTATTGCGCTTTCTACTGCAACTAAGCCACTAAAGTTCCATCTAATTTCTTTGCTACCTTGGATGAATTGGGCATAACTATAAATATTTCCATAAAACCTATACCTTCAATGAAGATTAAAGCACCAAGTTTACTGTAATGAGGGTTTCAGTAAGATAGTATTGCTATCGAGCCTAATATATTAATTCAACGCTATCGTTTCAAAATGATAAAGCTCAAACTTAATATCAAAATTTTTGTCAATCCCATCTATTACCATCAAACCTAAGCTTATTGTAGATGGAAGCTGGGCGGAAAAATCTTTACAACCTATCTCAGTCCTTATCTTGCTTATAAGCCATTTCAAGTATACCCCTTGAAAACTCATATATTGATATTTGAAGCTGTATAATGTCATTCGATATCAAGAATTCTTATGGATATTGAGTCAGAGTTCTAGATTACAAATGCAACCCGGCATCTATATCTGTTTTTATCGACCATTATATAACAAATACTTATATATAGTTATAACTTAGGAATATATGTCAAAACTATCTATCTGATGAGTACTTTTCTATAAGTTATTATTAGCAAAGTTTTGTCATCACCAATTCCTATTTTACCCTATTCCTCAATCAAAATAAATAGTAAGGGATTTGGTGACATTTTCAGAATAACTTATATAAGTATCCTACAAGAATAGGTAAAATTTCCTTTATAAATTTCGGAATGGGATAACTTCAATGCCAAAGTACTTGTAAAACTTTATCGAGGCGGATGATGCCCATAAAAAATATATGGGTTTGTGGACAAAGTTACCGACGACACAAAGCCGTTGACTATCATGAAATTAGAACACTGAAACTTGAAAGGGAATGTCTTTAATTCTTTAAAATGGCGTATAATATAGGCTTAAACCTAAAGGTGAAGGGTACTGGTACCTCTATACCCTTTAGTTTAGCAAATTGTTTATATTTCAAAGGAAAGCTCCTATATGCTGGTTTTGGTATGCTGAAAAGCCTCTAAATCAAAACTCCAACCTTTAACTTCAACATGTATATAGACAGGCATGTCTATTGACGAATTAAATCTGTGGAAGAGTAGGCGTGATATAATATCTATCTAAAGTGGATATCGACCACCACTATATGGGCTAGAAACGAAGATGTAGGTTCTCAAATAAGAGGTGGATACTAGATTGCTTATAAAATACTTGGATGATACACATTTCAGGGACGAACTAAGGGGGAGTACATAGTGTAAAATTTTAACGATAGACCTTGCATGCATGAGAACTTTTAGTAGTGTTTTTGTTTCTAATTAGTAGGATGAAATTAACAAAGAAATATGGATTTTAATTGTAAAGTCGTGTAAATTAGCATATACTAATTCGGAACTTGATATTGACCAGTATAAATAGCTGATATGAAATATAAGTTGGAGTAAATATTGTAGCGACTTATCTCCTATCTTTTTAATGAAAAGTGTACCTTTGGTGTGGAAATTGAATAGTTTATTTGATAAGAGTGGTATTTTAGTAGAAGATATGGTGTGAATATTTTAGTTTATTAATGTACATCTCAAAGTAAATGTCAAAGTATAATTGTAAATGTAATCAACAATTATAAGCAGCCGCTCATATAAAATTTAAACTACATCACTTTATAATTTTGGAATGCTAAATCGTATAACGAAATTAGCATAGTAAATAACGCAAGCTTGATGGAAGCTGTACTAATATTTGGCAAAAGTTGAACAACAGCCAGTTACTACAAATAAATTTAGACCTATAGGTTGGAGCTAAGCTGATGTGATGAAGGTATTTTAGCCTTGATTTAAAATGATGGGGAAAAGGTGTGCAATTGGGTTACCTGAACCTAAACTTGAACGGTTATGGTGCCATACCACGCATCCCATGTACGAAATCAGATGTATTGATATCTTGCCTGCACTTACTGATTTGAGCGTGGGAAATTAGTTAAAAGTGATATAGAGTTGGGGAAATTTTTATTGTGGCCACATGGTTAAGATCTGGAGTTTAGCCAAGATATAACGGTTTACATATTACAAGCCGTGCCAACGTCTCCTTCCATACCTAAAGTAGGGGAGTTTGCAGTTTGAAGCTGAGTACTTTTAGTGAAGTAGAGACCTTTTAGCTTGAGAAGTTTCGTTGTGACTTATTGGGAAAAGTTATATGTTGCTTTCTATAAATTAAGTTGTCTGGGAACTTTAAAAAAAGCAGGTGATAGATGTATAAGATGCAGTTTGTTGATGCGTATAGTAGTTTGGGCATCATGAATTGCATTGGAAATATATTTATCAATTTAATATAGAAATTTTATTGCTATGGAATATATATTTAAAAGTTACGATATACTAAACCTGAGATAGAGATAATAATATCAATTTTTAAATGGAACAAAATTTAAGTAAAACTTAGCATGGTTTTATTTACATAGTCTATTTTAAGTTTATTATAAATTTGCAAACATTCGTGACTTGCAGGACAAATCTTTTAATGGGGCTCACAGTTGAGAAGTATAAGAACCTTGATGTCAAGTAACATAAAACCCTTCCAAGCGCATCAACCCCTACACCGTCAATCTAGATTGGTCTGCATGATACGCTTTAATGAGATGTAGTTAAACCGATTATATCGGACCTTCGGAGCTTTTGGTTCTCCTACAACCATCATAATCGATAAATGGCAAATAAATAATTTGGAGATGCATAGGAAGACCTAAATTAAAATATATGTGATAAACCCAAGCCATCCCGATATGTTTAACTATCGGTTCAACTAAAATTTACCTAAATCTGTGTCCATCCATTTCAAAATAAATACTATGCCTATCATCTTTGTCCTTGACGTTCACTTACTTTCTAGAAAATCAATATATTAACCTGTCAATATGTTTACTTAACAAATGGGCTATTTGGATGAGTTCCGTACGAATAAAAAAATTTATCTAAAAACTTATACATCTCAAATTTTAGTGGAAAGCTGAGGTATCACCAAATGAATACTAGTATATATACAGTAAAGTGTATTAATACCTTGACTGCAAGCTTGGTTATAAAGTTCTTTATTTGCATACATGTATACTTTAACTACTGAAGCTCTATAATAAATCAGTTTCATCAATCTAAATATATTAGAAAATATATAAAAGTTAATTAATATGGCAGCTTTTTTAAAACTTAAGATCGTTTGCCCTTTATAATACATAGAAATTGTAAGGTTACCTCTACATTTTATCAAACCTATACTGTTACCATTGCAAATTTGAGATATTTGTCCCATCCTAACTTTCATAATTTTAGTCATTTCATAATCCATACATTTTCGGATAAAAATTTCGCAAAAGGGATTTAATAACAATAAAGAGTGATCCTTCAAGTAGATGTTGCATTCTAATTAGAATGAATGCGTAAAGATGAAGATATGTTCCCTAACTAAACCATAACTAACGAACTAAATAAACGATTTTTACCGTCAAAATTTATAAAATATACCTGAGCCTTAATGGATGTCGGAGTTAATCTGAATTCAATATGAGAAATGTTGACTCTTCCTCGTATGTAGGAAAGGGAATGACAGTGAAGCATCGGTTGAGTTTATATGAGAAAGTGCATTATGGTAGGTCAAGATTGTATAGATATTGATGGGTATCAATATGATACTCCTCTTCTAGTATAAGCTGGCTTTGAACTACAGCTACCGGCAGCCTATCGAAATTATGGTTTAATTTTACTGAGCTATTGATGTGAACTTCTTTCCTATGGAACTTGCCAATAAACGCTATAGGTTTACTATCTGTCTGAAGGAGGTACCTAAAAAAGTGGAAGATCTATGATCAACAGCTAAAAGTTGACTGAATAATCATAAATCTACACTAAAAATATCAGGCGATAAATTGGTCAATTTTGTATCGGATCCCTTAGACTTTAGTTACAACTACCATCACTTTAATTTCCGGCTTTGAAAGTAAACCTTCCAGCTAAGAAGGGGTAAGTAACACCCAGCTACTTTGACTGCCTAGGTAGATTGGGTAGATTCTTTTGCAAGCTATGGATTATTACTCCTGATCATGATTTACAATTTTGTTAAAGTAGGACATGGATAGTAATTTCAATTATTTCTCTAGATCTGCTACTGATCGGAATAAATACGTCTATAGCTTAGCGAAAGCTCAAGGATTTTGACCGCCTTTCAAAGTTGCAAGCTATACTTAATTTATATGTAACAAGTATATGGCCAACAAGTGTACTTTTAGTTTATTGCGATTTAGATCGAAAGAATTGTTCAAATAGTATTATAGCAAGCTCTCATTAAATTTAAGATAACTTTATTATATCGACACTTATAGAATATCGTCCCAATACCTAAAGCGAATATAGGCTTTCATCATTTCCATTTTAAATAGATTCATTTTTTCTCCAAGAATACATAGATTCTTTTAAATTAGCGTATGCTTAACTAATATTAGGTTTCAGTAATCCAACATTTACTATTTTGAGCCATCTCTTTACAAGTAAAATTCGACTGCATCAAAAACTAAAGTGAGTCTTTAGTTGAAGGTAAACGACATTTAAAGTTACTATACATGATAAGAGTTAAATATATTAAAATAGCTTAATTCAAAAAAACTTGAAATGAAAAGCTTTGTAGAATTACATCTCTAGCTTTTGGAATTGATTTCATATACCATATAATTAAAACGAAGGATTATATACTCAGTCTTCAAAGCAATAAAGCTTGTAAATAAATAGCAATTGAATGTATAAGTATCAAATATAGTTTAGTTAGCATTTAAATATTGTCAAAGAGTTATGTCGAGAGTAACAATTTTTTAATCCTATATTGCCAACTTATTGAATAAATTCTCTGGATACACCTCACGTACTTGAAATGGTATTCAGATAAATTGATAGATTGATAAAGTAGCTCTCAAAATACTACCTTGCATCCGATGAATCTTTATCGATTAGCAAGTTACCAACCACCTCAAAAATTCACTGTTAAAGGAACCTATCAGTCAAACTATCAACTTCCTCAAATTCAATAAAATTTTGGACGGATGTATCCGCTATAGAACCTGGACTTTTAGAATTGGAACAACAGTTTAGTACAAAGTTGGTAAGTCCATATAATGGATTTATCTTTCAAAATGTCAAAACAAAAAAAATAGTAAATGTATTAATTCATTGGTTTATTGGAGCTTTGTGCCCTTTCGCATATCCAAATAGCTTTCTGGCAGATGCTCCTCATCCTCTTTGGCTATTTCCACTCCAAAATACTTGCTATACACCTCTAAACGTTCTTCTTTTGTCTCCATAAACTTTTTTATGATAATTAAATTGTTTTCATCGTCCAACTTATCGGCCATAAATTTGATTTGGTTGTCAAATGTTGACAACATACCACCTCCCAGCTTCTTTACATCAAAGGTTGGGTCGTCTAAAATAAAGGGACATTCGTCAACTACCTTTTTTAAAAAGATATGTTGGTTGTAGTGGTTATTCAAACTCAAAACTGTGTTGCTGTTGAGTTGCTGAATATCTTTCAGATAGAAGGGGCTTAGCGTAAAGCAGAACAAGAGGCACCAATCCTCATATTTTTGATTTTTGGCCGTTACCTTAACTTTCGAGATTTTTGTTATATGTTGATAAGCTCTCAGGAAAAACAAGGGTTCGTACAACTCGTTGCTGTCTTCATCGTTTTCGACGTACCTACGTACCACTTGTAACTTAGTACCATCTTTAAATTCTACTAGAGGACAATCGGAATCGTTATGGCTCGAAATGTTGATTTGCAGAGGTAAGAAACTGGAGGTGCCAGCAAATCCTACATCTACTAGGTAGATATTGGGATCTTGGTTCTGCACCTTTACTATCAACGCCGTATGTCGCATCCCCATGACATCTATCTTCTTATCGATCAGGCTGTAGTTTTCTCTATCTACCGAGCGTGCCAGCACTGAAAAGACTTTGTAGCCTAGACGTAGAAGTATATTCTTGAACAGTAGGTTGTGCTCAAAACAATACCCATCTCTATTCTGTAGAACTAACTTGCTGAATATATCGATTAGGATCTAACGAGACTCCTTTAGTAGTAGTTGGATCGTTGGGGTGAGTAGGTTGATTAGTCTTCAATTTAGAAATCGAATGGTAGTAGTGGTAGCTTAAGTTTCCATAAGGTATTGCTTTGATATGTAAGTCCATCATCATACTTAGGTTTTCGAAGGTTGGTGGAGGTAGCTCTTCTCCATCGTTAAGTTGAAATTGAATTTTGGTTAGGTACTGTAGTACCTGCTCTCGGCTGTAAGTTTGTGATTTAGTTCCTTCGACCATATTTGTGATTTGTTTATACTGTAAGCTAAAAAGTATAGCAATGGGTCGGGTGTTTACTTTATATACAGTTTGAACTTTTATGGATTTTGTAGTGAGTCATATCAGTTAATATTGAATTACTTCCTCATACAAGAAGACTTGAAAAAGCGGCTGAACTTCAGATTCTTATTATAAGCAGTTCCAGCCAAATTGACATCCAATCATTGGAAAAGAGATTGGTTTGTAAAAGGTTATTTTTGAAAAGCTAGTCACTTGCAGAAAAGATTTCTGTACAAGCCTATACGAAATTATTCAGTGCTTAATAGAGTAATAGTAAAAATCTATTTAAGCGACACTTTTTGATTACTATCAAAATATATGCCTAATTTCTATAAGTAAACTTTTCGCTTTTATAGATTTGAGTAATCTTCTATGATGGTTAATAAAGATTGCTTTATAAAAGGCTCAGGTAATAGGATAGATGGACAGTTTTTTGAAACAAGTTGGAAAATAGTATCCTAGCTGAAATGAAGAGTTGGATTGGTATTTTATACTTCAATTGAAAGGTCCCTTACCAATCTATGAAGAGCTCTTCTAACCAATTGATCTAGGATCGCAAGTTTTCTGTACTTGAGAAAGCCCTTTTTGTAGTCGCCAATTTATTTTAAAATTTTCATACAGATTGTTGTATATCAAGCATCTTTAAAAGGCAATGTCTTATAATTTAGTATTAGCACCTATGAACCAATACTAAAGTTATTACATAGTTGCAGTTGTTTTCTACAATGAAGTTTAAAATAAAGTTAGTAACTATTGAAGAAAATAATTATCATGAAAAGATTAAATTACCCATCCAAATTTGAAAGTAAAATGATGGCCTACTATATATTACTTTTATCTATAATGTGTTAATACTATGGTTAAAATAAGGCCATTACCTTTAGCTGTATAGTGCCTAGTATGATATATTCGATTTTAAAGGATTGTAAAATTTACCAAGTTGATAACAACGGTTTGAGCTAGCTGTTACATTGCTTTTCAGCATAGTGAAGGTAAATGTTTATTAAAAACTAACAATTTGAAGTCGAAGTTAACTACAGATTAGAGTCTAGTCTGATGAATGTATTGGGGTTTAGACCTATATTTTTGGCTTTTAATAAGTACCTATTTGAATTAGTTGGATATCCCAAAAACTAAACCTTAGGTCAAATCGCTTCTACTACCCTGCTTCTTGGTAACTGCATCGGTGACCTTCTGAATTTAGCCTTTGAAATTTTCTGAAACAACTTGAAAGGTACATAGCACTGGTAGACAATTTCGCTATTTGTAACAACCCTGGTCGTCACAATCCCGATTATTAGGTCATAGATCTATTCTTTTCTTAGATTCCCTTCCTCTTGCTAATTCTTACTAATTTTCAATTCTTTTTTTCTGTTCCCCAATTCATAACTAAGTTACGAATCCACCTCACATATCAATTATTTCGATTACCTTTATTATTTTCTTAAACTTGGCCATAACCTGGGAACTTCAACTATTAGTAGCATACTAGCTGATCCACACCTTCCAACAATGGAAAATACATCAGTAGTAGTTAAGATAATTACTGGCCTTTTGGATAAACTTGGTAAACACTCAATTAATCTATAGAGTAGTGGATTGCCGCAGGGGAATCCAACCCCGCTAACTTCACTACATCCAAGGTACCAAAAGGATATTTAAACCCCTTGGTGACTATCAAAAGCCAGCATCTTGACAACGTTCCACCTCGCTATTTTCTAAATAGCTGTTACTCACCCCCTGTCCCTAGCCATAGCTGTTCCCAGCAGCCTGATCTCGCCCTTTGTCCCTAAATAAACTTATCCTTTACCCGTACTTTTACTTTCAGCATAGTAATACTATGTGGTCTAGTCTTCCCGTCCTTCCAGCCTCCTACTACCTTTTGACGATCTTCGCTACCCTCGGATCTCATCTTCTTTGGACAATTAATGTTACTAATACCGTCTACCCCTTTGAACCAACGTTGACCTATCAACCAACCCCTACTTTTGATCCTAACACTGTAGCACCGGTGGTTGCACAACCACCACCTAGCCGGCCCCCTTTAGTTCAGCACCACTCCACTTCCCAGTCCCAACCCGTCTCTTTAGTTCCCTCCTGGAACTGGGACTTGACTACCATTGTATGGGCACTCCTTATGTTGTACCTCCTTCACCTGGCTGTCCGGCCTGCTCTCCGGAGAATTCAAGCCTTTGTCACCAATGCAGTAGTGGGCCTTAGTTCCGTTTTCCTGACCTACCACGTCATGAGTTCCCAATATGATGCCATCATTGACTGGATCCAGCGATACCTCCCTGGACCTTACACTATTGACCTTTTATATAAAAATAGGTACATGGTGTGACTTTTAAGGCTTTTAGCTTGAGTGATGATGCCAATTAGAGCTTTAGTTTTGGATCTGACACTAAGTTCAACGATAATGAGTGAGTTGAGGGTAGCAGTATCAGTTAAGTCTTTATTGATATACTCAAAGGCCTCCCTAAGCTAGTTTATTGGTTTTGGCACCATCATCATCAAATTTCTTCTTGATAATGTAGAACTGGCCACAGAATTGAGTCTTCCAGAGCAATGAAATAATCAAAATTTCAAGATCCTTACCTACAGTCCTCAACTTAGCTTCCAGCACATTTTTTATCAATTTTCTTAACTTCTGCAACTTGACCTGAGATTGATCAATGGATTTAGAAATTTTATTGACTTCTTTATCAGTAAATGTGGTGATATGTCGTACTTCAACTATTGTAATCTCCTCTGCAATGAAGAAGTTGTTGATAGTAGTAGTTGTTCAGGTTTCGGGAAAAATTGTCCTGGAAGATGGCTGATACGAAGGAACTGGTGTATATGATACAAACCAAGTCAGAGTAGATTTCACTGAAGACGATATGTAGCCAATAGCTCTGCTTGGTGATGTTGAGGAATATTTCTGAGGTATCGACCTTGAGATCATCTTTGATCTACTCTTAACATTTGGTTTTGATGGCATCTAACTTTTGAATAGTAGCGATATTCTAAAAATATAAAAATTAATAAACCTATGGAATAGAACTGTGTATTATTTTGCAGCTGATATCGAATTTCAATTTCTTAACAACTAAAATCATTTAATTAATGGACCCGTTTTATACTATAGCTAGTTTAAAATTCTTTACATCTTTTTATCAGCTGCAAATATAGTAAACATATAAAAATTAGCCAATATAAAGTATGAACACAAGCTATTTAAATAATATATATATTGTTTATTTATAGTATTATGATGCATAATAGTACAAAGTGTAGCGTAGATGTTTAAGATAGCGAGAGGATATCGCCTGTAATAACTTTGCGCTGAGTACAATCCTTATAGAATGACTTTGCCTTATTAACCCAGTCGATACAGTTTTTAGGATTTGCATTTTTATCAAATCCATCAACAATAGCATGGTACATTTCTTTTCGATTTTTAAACTCTGCTGCTTTAATATGTAGCTTTACAGTATTGAACAGATATTCAATTGGATTTAGGAACGGAGAAAAAGGAGGTAAAAACTTTACCATAACATTTTTACTTCTTAGCGCCGTTTGTAACTCTTTATGTAGTTCTTTACCTTGGTCTTCAAATGCTGAACGATGATAAGATGCATTATCAAGGAAAATAACTCCGTCTTCAAAGAACTCAATGTATTTTATAAGGTAGTGACAGATTTCTGCTGCTGTTATTGAGGTAACTAGCTCATTGCCAAATTTATTTAGATAGTCAATACGCTTTTCACCTGATTGGGATATTGCTGCTATAACAGTTTATTGGATTCAATTCCATTAAATTTCATAACTTCAAGCCTTTTTACCCGCTAACCTCCATCTACGTTGTGTTGTTAAACTCATGTTGAAGGCAGATTCGTCCAAGTAAAACTCATTGCGTCCAAACCAATTGAACTGTGAAGCTACAAAGTCATACCTGGCATTGCGTTTGTCCTCTGTATTCCATGCAGCAGGAATTTTTGAAGTAACTTTCCAGATATAGTCACGTCGATTCAACGTATTTGTGATGGTTTTATCTGTTATATCTGTCCCAAATATATTCTGCAAGTCAACATTAAGTTGACTAACCGTTTTCCCATGCTCATGATCTAAAATCCAAAGCAACGTAGCTACCTCATCTTAATTAAGCGAACTGTGGCCTTCCTCGCCTACCCTTCCTAAGTGAGCTGTCTTTCTTACTTGGTGTATCGTGGGTCCTATTGTAAATCGTTTTGCGGCACTTGTTATATCTCTCGCAAAGGTCGTTTTTAGAAAATATATTGCTAGCATCATCTTGTTTAAGTAGATTGACTTCCTCTTCTGTTAAATGCTTTCCTCGTTTTGAACGGGTGCCTTTAGGTTTAGCTTTAGGCCTTTCCTTGCTTTTTTCAGTAATTTTCCATACCAGAGGATATATTGTGAAGGCTTTCTATCTCTTTCTGAAGCTCCTCTTGCTCTTTGTAAATTTTACTTATGTTTGTGTTGTTATACTCGAATTGTCGATTTAGCTTGTCTAGATGCTCTTTGACAGCATCCTCATTTACATCTTTTAAATTGAGATCAAAAGTTGATTTTATATTTGGAGTTTCAGTATTACTATTAGAACCGTTCTTTGGAAGAGGTCCATTACCAGTTTCTAGTAAACGATCTACATTCATTTTAACTATAAGATATGTTGAAATTAGTTTAGTATATTCTAATAGCGAAATTAAATGAAATCCTATATGCTTTATTTTATGTCGACTTAAATTTACCTTTAGCTTTTGGATTAAGTTTGTTTAGTTTAAAAGTACTAATTATTTCACGATGAGTAACTATTATTTCACCGAAGAATTGGGTCTCGGAAAATTTCCTTTTTTATCCTAGATGTTGTCAAATTTTCTGATGTTATTTTGGATGGATAATTTAATTTTTTCATAATAAATAATTATTTTCTTCAATAGTTACACTAAGTTTTAGGAGTATAGAATAAAATGTAATATTTATCACCAGTGAACAAGCTGGATTCTATATCTGCACCAACTTGACTTTGATTTAATCAATCTTACCTTATAAGCTTCTGTAGAGTAGAAATAAGATGCAAATAGTGTACTAAATTTTAAAGTACAGCATCCTTGCAACAGGAGGCAAAGTAAGAATGCCCTAAAGTTGAATAGAAAATAGTCACCAAGCGCAACATTTTTGAATTCTACAACATTTTAAAAAGAGTTTATATTTCAGAAACAAATTGAACTGCGGTGATTGAAAATACTCATGCCTAGTATTCTTTCAAGGTATAATCATACATAGACCATGAAAACGAAAATTTATCAGCATTTAAAATGTATATAGGTATATCTTTTTTGAAAGGTTTAGCAAGTGAGGTGTATTCAGGTGCATTGGGTTATTAGGCTACTTAGGTCCTGGTTCGAATCCAGGTGCTTGCGATTAAAATTATACTTTTACATTTTTATATGGCGATGAAGAATTATACTTTTTGGCTATGAAGACCCAACTGCATTCCAGCATAGGTTTTTGGATCCTATTTTTAAGAATAGCATCTAGCTTTTTAGTTTGTTACCTACCACTTTTTTAAGTTGATATAATACGAAATTTTATTGTTGATAAAATTACAGAAGAGGAGAGAGCAGGATACATACTTTCCTAAATTTCCTTCAGCTAACCAAATTGTACTTGAATAGATACCTATCAACTCTTTAACCAGTTGGATTGTTGAAGTTATCCAATTCAAAAGCAATAGGTATTGAGGGGATTTTCAGCCTTCAATGCATTTGGTTTATAGAAGGATGGCCTAAGGTGAATATATGATCTAAAAAATAAATCATCAATTTTACCTTCAAACTATTTAAAAGTAGCTGTACCATGGATATATGTACAACTCACTTCAAGCTTCATTAGTTAAGGATTTTGCTCGTAAAGTAGAATGATATACTATTTTTACTTGAAATATATAATTTAAACTAACGGTAATGTTCAGTAATCTTCGAATTGTACACTTCAGCTGTTGATATTTAACCCATCTAATATACATTTGTAACAGACAACTGACAGACGTATAGCTATAAATATAAAAATAGCTCCAAAATAAAAGTAGCGATATCTATCCTTTACCGAGGCTTCCTTAACTTTAATACTATTCCTCCTACTGTCTCCATTACTCTGATTTATCCAAGTAGGTAACAGGTAAATGTTCAACATCTAGTTCGTGTAAGTTGATTCCAAACCAGTCCTTATAAACGTCCAACCTAGACTTTAAATCCTTTACGTAGAATCTTCGGGTCACCAACCTTTCGTTGGTATCCAACTTGTCGGCAACAAATTTGACTTGGTTGTCAAACATACCTAAAGTACCTTTCCCTTCATTGCCGTCACTGAAAGGACACGCTTCTACTGTCTTCTTCAAAAAGATATGTTGGTGAAAGTCATTGTTCTTCTGGAACACCAGCATCTGGTTCAACTGGTTGATATCTTTCCAACAGCAAGGTTGCAATCTAAAGTAGAATAGAGGGCACCATTCATCCTTAAACTCGCTCTTATACTTTGAAAACTTTTCAGTATTCTGGTAGCCACGTACGTGGTACATAGGTTCATAAAGTGGACTCTCGTAGTTGGGCAGGTACCTACGTACGACTTGGAGCTGTGTACCGTCCTTTAACTTTACCTTTTCACAGTCATCGTCATTTAAGGTTTTGGTATTAATTTTGATAGGTAAGAAGCTAGTAGTGCCTACGTATCCTACATCAACTAAATATTTGTCAGTTGAATCAGGTAATTGTAAGATCAAAGCCAAGTGCTCGATGCCATCGACTTCGACCTTACGTCCCTCCGAACCAAAAAGTTGGCGGTTGACACAATTGGCCAAGGTTTTGTAGACCAAATAACCTAGGGATAGGAGTACATTGTAGAACAATAGGTTGTGCTCAAAGCAATACCCATCTCTACCCTGAATTACTAACTTGTTGAATATATCTAACGAATCTATAGATACCCCACGTGTGCTTGCCTTGTCGTTGAGATCGGTTGGTAAGCTGGTGTTAGAAGTTTCCGTTTTATGGTAGTAGTGATAACTCAAATTGCCGTAAGGTATATACTGGATATGTAACTGCATCAACTTTGTCAAATTCTCATAGGTGGGCTGAGGTAACTGTGATACATCTTTAGCTCCGTTCGTTAGACTTGGATTGAAAAAGTGGATCTTGTTGAGATACTCCAAAACTTGGGCTTGACTGAGGTGAGAAGTTAGCATCTTGGGGTTGAACTCTCTTTCATAACAAAGAAAGGTCGAGTTGGCTTGCGTTTTTTATCATTTTAAACCGCGAATCTAGGGATTGGACCACCTGACTCGGTACATAAGCTATAAATAGACGGGACGAAATTCTTTCAACAAAGATCGGTAAAAATTACTAATGCCAAATGCACATTAGAAGGGTACTCTAGGTAGGATGATGAGAAGGAGGTAACAAGTGTTTTTATATGTATGGCTCCCTTTTGTACAGTTTAAGACAGGAAAAGTGGCAAAGAACCACTTAATTTCCAACTAAATCCGATAGAGGTGACCTGGCCATCAGAGGCTAGAAGGTAAAGGTATATGGTATGATGTAAAGGATTTAATATCTGAGATATTCCCCCTTAATCGATATAGTCCCAGGATACATAGCCTGCCTACATCGGCACCGTTACCAACTTTTGAAATATCTAGGTTTGATGAGTAGTTGCCCTGGCTTTGATTATTATATTTTCAATTAGGTAGATGTTAGTTTTATTCTGTCAATATATAGCAATTATATCCAAGAAATTGGATGTAAACTAAAGCCATATTAATTTCACAAGATACAAACGCGATACATAAAACTATAATAAGTAGTTAAACATCTTTAGCAACATTCAAACCGTATCGCTTAAATAAGCATGTGTCATTCCTTCATCTATGAAGCTTCATACAAATCTATACAAAATCTCCTCAAAGTTTCTTGTCAGTGGTTAAATTCTTGTAAGGCAGCCCATCACAAGCCAGTTTCTTACCTTGCCGATTGGATATCGAGTGGCTAGAATAGGCTTATATCGAGAATATGGAGCTTACTTTAGTTATCGCAAACCCGCTTGTTGGGGAATGTACTTGTATTAGCCTATATGACTCACTACAATGGAGGCTAAATATAAACTATTTATAGAATGATTCTCTACAAGCCGATCTCTACAAAAGTTAATTGGATAGCAATGTATTGAGTTCAGTTTATAACGAAAAATAAGCAAAGTTAGCTTATCTGAAATCCGCTTCTAGGAGAAATGACCGTTTATTAACCGGTAGTATTAACTTTTTTTGAAAAGCTAAACTGTATATAAAGCAGCATTTGACTCATCACAATGTTTTCCAAAGTACAGCACCAAGAATTAGTTGCAAGTATGCTAGGAGAAACACAATCACAAACCTACAGCCAAGAGCAAATATCGCAATATCTAATCAAAATTAAATTCCAACTTAACGATGGAGAAGAGCTACCTCCACCAACCTTCGAAAACCTAAGTATGATGATGGACTTACATATCAAAGCAATACCTTATGGAAACTTAAGCTACCACTACTACCATTCGATTTCTAAATTGAAGACTAACCAACCTACTCACCCCAACGATCTAACTACTACTAAAGGAGTCTCGTTAGATCCAATCGATATATTCAGCAAGTTAGTTCTACAGAATAGAGATGGGTATTGTTTTGAGCACAACCTACTGTTCAAGAATATACTTCTACGTCTAGGCTACAAAGTCTTTTCAGTGCTGGCACGCTCAGGTAGATAGAGAAAACTACAGCCTGATCGATAAGAAGATAGATGTCATGGGGATGCGACATACGGCGTTGATAGTAAAGGTGCAGAACCAAGATCCCAATCTCTACCTAGTAGATGTAGGGTATGTTGGCACTTCCAGCTTCCTACCCATCAAAATCAATACTTCGAGCCTTAGCGACAACGATTGTGAGAAAGTAGAGTTGAAGGACGGTACTAAATTACAGGTAATACGTAGATACATCGACAACAATGAGGATAGTAAAGAGTTGTTCGATCCATTGTTCCTAGTTCGAGCTTACCAGCATGTAACTAAAATCACTAAACTTAAGGTTACAGACAAGGATCACAAGTTCGAGGATTGGCTTCCTCTATTCTACTTTACGTTGAGTCCTTTTTATATGAGAGACATCCAGCAACTCAATAGTAATACGGTGTTAAATTTGAACAGCCATTACCACCAGCATATATTTTTGAAGAAGGTAGTCGATGTATGTCCATTCGATTTGGATAATTTCGATACGAAGGATTTAGGAGGCGGTATGCTATCCCTTTTCGACAACCAAGTCAAATTTATCGCCGATAAGTTAGATTTTAGCAACAACCTGGTTGTCGTTAAGAAGTTTATGGTAACAAAGGAGGAGCGCTACGAAGCTTATTGGAAGTACTTTGGTGTGGAGATAGCTAAAGAGGACGAGGAGCATTTACCGGAAATGTACCTCAACATGAAGGATGGTAGTAGATTCAGCAAATAAATTTATAGCGCACTACTTTTCGTGCAAGTTATATTTCTATTTATATATACTGATGCTTTAAATAATAAGGTATAAATATTTTAGGTGAGTTTGGAAGCTTTGTTCAATTGTACAGTTACTACTCAAAATGATTCCAGAGGCCTTCTTCTCGAAATATACAGCTGTAAACCTTTTTACAAAATGTGGAAATGCTAGTACCGGTTTGTGGGTTCCTTTCTATAGAGTATGCTTAAGATATCCTCATTTGTAGCAAGCCAATAGCCATTACAATAATTGATAATGTGCCAACCTGTGGAGGTTGATCGATTACAGATAAGTAGTTGGGGGATTGAACATCAGCTGCAAAGGAAAAAACGACACAGTTACTGATATATTTTAAAGGATGGAGTAGTTGAGGAAATGCTGATGCTCCCTTCCATAGTACCATTAATCATGGACCTATCTGACGATATACAGTTGGCTGAAGTTTTAAACTTTTCTAAATCTTTATTATAAATATTAACAATTAGTCATGATATACAAGTTAACCAATGTCAAGGTACCTTCAAAATCCTACAAAATGTACCTTTTTCCATATCGCAATTATACAAAACTGCCTATCACTAAAATCTACTAGTAATTCCTAGCACATTTATAAACATACCAATTAAATTGTAACCTAATTTACTAATAAATAAACTACCGCAATTTCTAGCTCTTTTAGACTGGTTTATATTCTGTTGAAACTATTGTATTGTACAGAGACATAATTTCAAGGTTGGGATGATCAGTGATTTACCTAGCTGTGCAGGAGGTTACTTGATGTCGGAGTTGGTGCTGAACAACAATTTAAATATAAGTACAGTCCATCAGTATCTTGATACTACCAAATTACTGAACCAACAGATAGATTCTGTAGAAAATGCGGGGGTAGTGGCATAAGAATTTAGCAGCTGAGTATACGCGTTAAAATGTATATGAAAGGATAATTACCTTACAGGTGGATTATCAGATTAATAGTGGATGTATTTTACAAGTCGCTTTTTATACGTTTAAGATCATTTTAGGATTTAAGCTTGTTGGTAGTTGGCGTGTCCATCATTAACTCTGAAAGTCAAATTTGCAAAATTCCGAGTATAGATGCAGTTGAGCTGCAAACTTTTTAATTTTCCGGTGTCCTAAAAAACGTTCAAGTCCAAGTAGTGGGTGCTGAGGTTAGATTATTTTGTAAGTATACTTACGTACTTAGTTTGCTCCTATATTGAGCGCATTTTAGCTGCCAAGAAATTATTTACAGTGGAAGGACTTGGGAATCTAGTTTCATCTGTATGAATCTGTAACTTTTCAAAAATGCAATCATCATACTACATCGAAAAAAAGCAGCAATTAACGAAGATCAACCCCAACATTATTTTCATAGCATAATTTATAGGTGTATCACATTGTATCCTTGTTTGTAGCGATTGTTCAGAATATTGCAAATGTGCTCCCCGCATCTTTAAATTTTCTAATAGAAATATATGTGATACAAGATTGCCCAAAACTGTAGCTCTTAAAATTCAAAATTCTAATTAATTAACTTCCGCAATTGGATTCTATATAGCACGAAAATTTTCACTTTCTCATTAAAATTATTCATTAAAAACGATGGCTCGATGTATGCTTGAATCCAACTTGACCTATCTGCAGGTCATCAAATACTTGAAGAAGGTTAAGTTCCTTACCTCGGCCGAAGTCATAGGTGGAGTGGATATAAAGCTACCACAGCCTACCTATGAAAACTTATGCAAATTGATGCAATTGCACATCCAATTTATACCTTACGGGAATCTAAGCTATCACTACTACCATTTCAATACCCAGCCTCAAACTAACATTCCAACAGACTCAAACGATACGACCAGTACTAGAGGCGTATCTGTAGGACTCCATCGACATCTTCAACAAGTTAGTTGTACAAGGTAGGGACGGCTACTGCTTCGAACATAACTCCTTATTTTACGATGTATTAACGTACTTGGGGTATAAGTCATACAAAGTCTTAGGAAACCCAGTAGATCGAAAGTTATTCGCCGAAGTAGGTCGTAAGGTAGAGGTAGAAGGAATACGGCACCTTACTTTGATACTACAGCTTGCCAATTCTCCAGATAAATACTTGGTGGATGTAGGATACCTAGGCTCCTCCAGTTTCCTACCCATAAAAATTAACACCCAAACCTTTGACGATGCCAGCTGCCAAAAGGTAGAGTTGAAGGACGGTACCAAACTCCAGATCGTACGTAGGTACCTACCCGACAATGAAAGCGACCTGTTCGAACCCATGTACCTAGTCCGAGGTCTACAGCTCAGTGCCAAGTTTTCTAAATACCCAAGTGATCTCAAGTTTGAGTGGTGTCCTTTGTTCTATTTCAACTTGACTCCATGCTGCTGGAAGGATTGCAATCAACTCAATCAACTTATAGTATTACAAAAGAGCAATATGTTCCACCAACATGTCTTTTTAAAGAAGATGGTAGAGACTTGTCCCTTTGAGGTTGGCTTAGATAAAGGTACCCTATCCATGTTCGATAGTCAAATCAAATTTGTAGCCGATGAGTTAGATAAGGATGATAGGCTGGTGGTTCGTAAACTGTTTCTCAACAGCTTGGAACAAAGGTTGGAGGCCTACAGGTGTTGGTTTGGTATCAACTTACATGCCGAGGATATCGAATATTTACCTCCGACTTATTTAAATCAGCCTGCTTGATAAATTTAAGCTCGAGCTAACCTTATTTAGTATTTTAAATGATAATTAAAGTATTTATATTAGATTTAAGTATTGTATAGCTGTGTGCAGCACATTTTGAATTTACCTGAAATGTATTTGAATATACTCAATGCTTCATACTTACGATATTTTTTGAGGATAGTCCAATTCATTATAAATTGAATAGAAATGGGGTGAGACTCTTCCGATCAAAAGTTTACTTTAGTCTTTGAGACAGCCGAAATCCACCCGGAGAGGAATTGCCTAAAATGGCAAATATTGAATCAGAACCTAAGTTGGCTTAAATGTAAAGAATACAAAGGAATTTAGGTAGCTTTGGAGACGAAGGTGAGATTTCTTGAAAAATAGGACCAATAAAAGTATGTACTCCTTGACAAGCGCCTGTATAATATTCTATGAGTGTTGATATAGAAAAGGTAAACAGTTCATTAAAGACTTATAATAGCATTATATCTACAACTATTTCCATTTAGATCTCAGCAACATCAAAAATAATTTGCTGTTTTAACTATAAGCATTGTAAATTAATAGAACTATAAGCTTATTGATTTTCGCTGCCCATTTAGTAGGCTATATACAGTAGTAAACGAGGTACACTTGGAGAAATCAATAATATTGTAACGCAGTGACAACACCTCTTTCATTTAAAATTAAGTTAACCCTATCTTTTCGAATATCCATAGCCTTGAAGTTAGTTAGGTCTAAGGATTCGGAACTCTATACCTTTTACGAAATCTTTCTCACTAACCTAACAAAAATTTAACAAGATAGACAAAGGACTTACTTGATAACAGTATTTGGTCTCGATGTCGACAAAGATCCTTCCAACAAATCGGTTGTATAATTTTTTTCCCTATGATGTCCAGTTAAAATAGGGTTTCCATATTTATCGTAAGCCAAGGTGATTTCATCTTGTCTTTTGAAGCAACTGAATATCGGGAAGTTGGTCTTAAATATCAACATTGCTGTCACAGTGAAAACTATAGCTAGATAGATTACCTTTATAAAACTTATTAAAGGCAATAAATATAATAAATATACCTGTTTATAGGTTAGCATCGCTATATTTACCGAATTTAAAGAGGTAAGACTATTTACGATAGTTTGTCCTTTTGTAGCTTATATACACTTTTTATGACTTGATTTATTATATCTAGTTTATTTATACTATCCTATAAAGCCTTCTCTACTATCGTGCTTCAGATTCATAAAAGTTAATATAGGACGTATAAAAATAAAATATAGACAAATGATTATATATAATAGGGTGATTTGCAAATTTCTAAAAGCAGTTTTAAAGGCTAGAATAGGTTAATAAAATTAACAAAGCATCCTGTATTGGAGTAGTTTAAGTGCATCTGAAATAGCTTACTGTAAATGTATGCTAATTATATATAAAGTAAAACTTCAAGCATTCTTGAAATTGATGCACAAAGAAACCCAGAACTAATGAAAATCAACAAATTCATTATGTTTACAAACTCCATACTACTCTGCTCATAAAAGCTGCCTATTCTTTACAACTAAACTTATAAATAGCTACACAACTTTGCTAAATAGAATAGCACGAAAATTGAACAAATAGCTTAGTTTAAAATACATAATGAACACCAATGATTGAATAAAAGCTAGTACGAGAAATGTCGAGACTTGAAGTAGGATTTAAGTTTATATCACCCACACCTATTTTTTCTATTACATTTTTCATAAAGATCAAATTAAAAGGGTAGCATATACCTTTTATGATACTCCTATTAGAATAGATGGATATAAAAGGGTAGTTATCAATTAAGTTTTTGTAAGGCACATTTTCGGATTGGTAGCTTGAAGTCCCTATTTTCTTAATAAATCAATATATAAAGGAATTACTAAAAGTTTTATAACTATTAATATTTGCATATATAGCTACGATTCGAGTGTTATAGATATTAAAGCTATTGAATAGTAGTGGATAGTAGTGGTATAAGTGTCTGTGACAATTGCAGAAACAGCCAAAGAAAATGTAGCAATGTGAATTTAGAGTACAAGCCATATAGAAAACTTAATGTTGAGTGTACGTACATATACTTTTCGATAAACGACAGTTGTTCAAGCTGCAGGTGTTGAAAGAAGCCCTGTAGTAAAGGAAAATTGACCTGTATATTATATGAGAAGATATTCAATACATTTACCTGCTCCCTCAGATAAAAGCTTCGAAATCATCAGATATTAGAGAAATAACTCTGCTCTAGAACGATTAACATGTAAAGAAGCCGAGTGGTATATTGAATTTGAAAATAAATACCGCCATAATAGTAAGCTTAAGCCCAATCAACAGTAAAAAACACATATATATTTTATATATGAGAGTTCAAATAATTGAATGAATAGAAGCGCAATGAGAGCTTATTCGATCATTAGCTTTTGGTATCTATATATTTATTAAAGGTTCGTAGTTTGAGTATAAGTAGCAAAGCTAGTATTGTGTGTAAGGAGTGTTTCTACCTCATCAAAGCAATAGTGAGTCATTTATTTATTAGTCAAAAATATTCAATTTAGAGAATAGTATATAGTAAATCATTTAGTAGATACATTCTATTTTTATACTGGTTCCTTTTATCTGATAGTTCCAAAACTCTGTTTGACATATCTTTTGTTGAAGCTTTCAATCTCCAACAGCATTTGACTACTCTTCCACTCAATATACCTGCTAACATCCATCAATTTTGAATCGCTAGCTATTAAGCGAGATACTGAAGAACGAGTTTTCCTATCGCATTTCAAATATATATAAGCTTTGCTATATGAAGGCGAGCTTCCCTTCACACCTATCGAATATGATTTTATATTTTACCAACAAGGCTGGATTTAACCACTCACACTGTTCCAGCAATTCTATTACTCACAGGAGGTACGGTTCACCTTCTTCGAAGCTTATTTGAGATGTCCGAAACTCAGTACTGTCATCAACAATATACATATCCAAAATTACTACATCCTAAGCATTTGCGATGTTATTCTCTTTATTCCAAAAAGTACAGCGTGAGGATATACGGGTACTATAAATTTGAAAGTTTGTCTTGCATAGATCCTTCGATCTGAACCTGCCTAAAGCTTAGTGACTACCCCTAAGCTTAAAGTCAACCACAATCAACTTTGCACTTTTCAAAGTACTTTGTTTTCAGCACTATCTTTGTATTCAAAGTGCAGGTGCTGAAGTTGCGCTTCCTTACGCTTAAGAACTCAAGTCCACTACCTACTACTGCCACTTTGTACTTTAAACTCCTTGACAAAGTAAAGATTGAAAAGTAAAATGTTCAAAGAAATTTACGCAGGCACCTTTATCGGTAGAGCTATGCCTCTGAACGTAATCCATTTAAAGGTGCCTATCGATTCTTGGTATCTCACATCATTGTATACTCCATGATACTATATCGATGTTTATGAGCCTTTCCTAGATAATAAAAGCAGTTTGGACCTTATCAGCTTACGATTTTCCAGTGGATAAGATACCTTTTACCACTTTCATAAATTTGAGTTACTAGTTGAAATTTACAATAGCTGTAATTATGGTAGCAAAGATTATAGTTCAAAATCAGAGCTACTTTATGCATACCGATATCTATATAAAGTGCTTTGTCATCTTTTCCCACGTGAACTCCCTCAACTTGGCTATCTAATGACTAGTCTCTTAAAAGGGGAGTATCAATTTTAGCAACTTTAATAGGCTACAAATAGAGCTTAATTGATATAATGTACATGTATAGAGTGCAATGGTTGTCACTCAATTTCATCTTGAGTGCTGTCAAATAAATGAACTGTCAATATAGTTAAATTGTAGTTGAAAATAGTGAACAATACAAATTTTACTGATATAGCAGAAGATTTAATAAGAAGCATTGTTTCCTTTAAAATTTTGTATTTAATAGAATGGCCTCAGTTCACTTTAAATAAACTTAAGTTAGACTAAGCTTGAATACAAAAATCAAAAAGAATAGTAGTTTCTCCATGCCACATAGAAACAGACGATCAAAAAACTCATTATCAAATGTTACCCACTCGAAGAGTTCTCTACTTGGTCCATTAAAAGCTGATATAAAATCCTTGCTACATCAGCTGAAACACATAGCTATCAAGGGGTCGACTTGATGAACATCAAATTGATTCCTCTTAAACCCAGGTCATTGGTCTAATCCATTCACAATGGTATCATCCTTCCTAAGACCAAAGTAGCCAGGCAGAACCCTGACATATCCCCAAGATGCCTTGCCTGCTTTGAACAGAAAGAAACAGCCAATCATTTGTTCTTCCGATATCAACAATCAAGAGGTCTCCGACACTACGTTTTTATGGCAATTGGCATCTCTATATTTGACGCTATTAACGATGTAAGTGAAGATGTACCTAAATTTATGTGTCTTTAACCACAGCATTCTCCACATCCAAATGGCAGCCACGGCGTTATGGACACTACGCCATCACTACACAGTATCTTCAACCAATAACACTCTGCAGCTCCTCGTAAAATCTTGAGTAGAACATGGGCCTTCCTTAGGAGAGCCCCGAAAAGTGCTGAACTGGCAAACGAGCTCACCGATTGCTCTGCTCTTATTTTGATCGAAGCCAGCAGGTTCCCTAGCTAAGCCCAATAAAACATGTTGGCTATTAAAAAGAATTACATTTACCTAGCCATCAAACAGTTTCAATTCCATAATATAAGTTCGCATTACCTAATTTCTCTTGCCATTGATTGTATTTATTTATCTTCAAATATATTTCACTTGATGACTAATTCAATAGCTTTGGGCAATTCGTCCTCATGAAACAAAGAATCCTAAATTGGAAACAGTAGCTGACTAGAATAGAAACTCGACTTTTGAGAACGAAAGCTTTTTGAATAGGATAAAGCTGGATAGGTAACTTTTATATGTGCAGTACCAGTATTAAATAGGAACGTATACAAAAAGACAACTAGCAGATTGCACTTTTCAACAGTTTACACAGATACTCGTAAACGAACGAGTTTATACTAAACCAGTAATTCAACAAACGGTAAATTGGCATGGGTGCCTGCGACAACTGCCGGACCCACCGAAAAAGATGTAGTAGGATGGACTTAGAATGTGAGCAGTGCAAGAGCCTTAATATCGAATGCACGTATGTCTACTTTTATCGAAAAGCTAGCTGTCTAAGCTGTAGGCGATGGAAGAAGCCCTGCAGCAAAACCAAACCGACCTGTACCTTGTGCCAGAGTAAAGGAATACGATGCACCTACCCCAACCCAAAATTCAACACTTCGCAGGAGTTGGACGCTATAAGGAAGGCTTTGTTACCCGAGAACCAGTGTAAGAAGTTATCATGTATACTACCAAATTTAGAGGCCAACACCGCTATAATAGTTACTTCAAGCTCAACGAGTAGTGGGAAATGCTTCATTAAGTACTTTGATAAGAGTTCTAACACTTGGATCGACAGCAATACGAGAGAGAGTTATCCAGCCGTCAACTTTATAGTTTCGGTCGATCTGTTAAGAATGCACAGCTTGGGGTTTGGAAGCAAGCGAGGACCAGCAGTGGAGGAGCATGTCTACCTTACAAAGGCGGTGGTGCAGCACCTAATAAACATATACTACTTCAACGTCGGTTCGTTTTACCCAGTGGTTCCGAAGCCTTACTTGAATTACCTTCTATTGAAGTTTCCAACTTCCAACAGCACTCGGTTACTCCTCTATTCCATCTGCTTGCTAGCATCCATCAACTTTGAGTCGCTGCAGCTGAGTAAGGTACTCAAAGATGATTTTTCCTGTCGAATTTCGGGGCTGTACAAACTTTGTTATATGGAGACGAGCCTCCCTTTACTCTTATCGAATGTCATTTTATCTTTTGCAAACAAGCTTGACTTTGATCACCCACTTATACTTCCGCAGCGATTCTACCACTCACAGGCAGTACGACTCGCCTTCCTCCTCGGCGTGCATCTGAGATGCTCCAAATTGACTACCATTACCAACGAGATGCGCATTCGAAATTACTATACCCTAAGTGTCTGCGACATCATCCTCTTTGTACCCAAAGGTAAATACGACGTGTGGATGTACGAGTACTGTGAGTTTCATGAGCTTATTATCCACAATTCTATCGACCTGGATCTGCCCAAAAGCCTGGCGACGGCTCCCGAGCTTAAAGTCAGCCACAGCCAACCAGTGTATTTTTTGAGGTACTATGTCTTCAGTACCATCTTTGTATTCAAAATTCACGCCTTGAAGTTGCGCTTCCTCACATTCAAGAACTCAAGCCCACCATCGATTACCATTGTCCCACACCTTAGACTACTTAACGAAGCAAGAAGGCTAGAGAGGGAGCTTTTCAACGAAGTCTACGTAAGTAACTTTACCTACGGACCTATGCCACTAAGTTTAATTTACTTGGAAGTGCCAACTGACCCTTGGCTGCCCCATATCCTCGTACATGCACTACTTATGTCCATAGATATCTATGAGTACTTCCTGGACCTAAAAGGTAATTGGAGCCTCATCGTAAACTACAATTTCCCGACCGATCGCATAGCTCTGGATACATTCAAGGGTTTGAAATACGAATTGAAATTCGTGTATAACGGTGATCGTTATGGCTAAGTCAGTGATACGGCACCAGGAGTACTTCATGAACGCTGATATCTACATAAAATGCTTTATCATCCTCTCTATGATGAGCCATCTTAACTCGGCAATCCAGCAGTTGGCTGCCTTCGAGGTGGAGGTACCCATTTTACCGACTTTACGAAATTATAAGAAGAGCTTGATCGACATCCTGCACAAGTACAAGGTACGGTGGCCATCACTCAACTCCATATTGAAAGTTGTCAGTTAGCTTAATGCTTCATTCAGGTGAAAATTGAATTTCAAGGATAAAATTTAGCTTTGGCTCACAAAGATCAAATGAGTGTTCAGCCTACTGACAATTGTCACTCCCCTTTAAAAGTTTTAGCTTTAGTACTATACCACAAAGTGCTAAGTTTATACTAACTCCCTTTATCTATTTATTTTGTAGGAATACCGGTAAGTTCTTTTATATTTCTATGTAGATCGAAGATTTTTTACCAAGCTGTTGGTATCCTGCTTGAATCTTAAAGCCAAATCGATAGTAATAAAGATGTAGGTTGAAGAACAGCAGCTAAAACTTTATAAGTTGGTTAGAGTAATGACTCCAATCCAACTTCCTTTATCACTTTAAACTTTTAGTGGCTAAGTAAGATCCAATCCTTTTCTCTAAATATGCATATTTGATAGTATCCTTACCAACTTTTAAGAGCCTTATATCTATCCTTTCACTTCAACTTATATTGAGATTTATAGTTCTTTGGCTTAAAATTCCAGCTTCGCTTTTTGACAAAGTTTTGGTAAAAGGATATACTGATGTAGTCTTGTCTCGGTAATCCTTTATCGATTCAATCTTTTACAAATTATTTTCAAAATTTTCAGAACGGCGAGTATTTTTATGTTATTTAGTCTATTTTACATGTAAAAACAACAAATCTACCAATAGGTAAAGTCTGTATCGTCGTCGACACTACTTGCTTTGGATTCAATAGCTTTAAAGTCTTTTCAGTAGCAAGTACTCATTATCAAAACTAACTGAGAAGCAAAATTTGAACCTCAATTAGTATAATCCCTAATATCTGCCTTCAATATTTATACTTTATATAAAATCATGTTAACTAAAGAGAGCTTAAAGGTAGAGATAGATGTATCTCAGCTACCCTTATATTATTAGCTGTTAAGTTTTAAATATATAAAAGGCAAAGTAAATTGAATAATTTCTTGATGTATTCTTTAAAATGCAAATTCATATAGTACCTAAAATTCAGTGAGTATTCACATGTATAAATTAGTGTTCTGCAAAATGAATCATGGTTCGTTTTGCAGAACACTAATACAGACTACATACTCCGTATATCCTTAACAAAACTCTTTAAAAGCTTAGTGCTCAATACTACCAACCTCAAAATACAAAAAACAAACCCTTATTTATTTCATTTCGAGACTTTGAGCGCCTCATCGACGAACTCCTTACATTCTTCCACTTTTTTGAAATAGGCCACAAACATAACTAGACCCTTCTCCATAAGGACGTAGAAGGTAGCCGATTTGACACCCTCCTTCTCCGATTTGAGGACTTTGTGGAAGTGGGCGTTTAGCAGCATGCTTCCCGACCCCTCAGCCCTACAGATGACGCGCACACTCTTGGAAGTCATGTTCTGGTTGAGCTTGAAGATGCCTACACCAACATCGACGTACTCCTTGACATCTTTATTGTATCGTTTCAACTTGATACGGTGGGATACTAAAGTGGTCTCATCTTCTTCACCAGCCCCCGAGTGGATGAGATGATCGTTGCTGCGACCGGCTTGGAACCCTTCCTCGAGGACACTGCCGTCCTCGTCCAAAATTACTTGAACAGCTGGGGCAGCTGGTGTGGGAATCGTGGGTTTGGTGACCGTGGCTGTTACTGGTGGAGTGAGAGTTGTAGTAATGACAGATTTTAATGGTGTCGGATTGGAAATTGGGAGACTACCAAATGAGATACCAGCAGTCGTACTCAAAACGGTTGGAGGAGTCGATGCAATGGGTCGTTTTGCCTCGACCTGATCCCAAATAGAAGGACCTAAATGTTCAAAGTTAATTCTTCGTACTAAATTTAAAAGACTTACGTTTTGGGGACGGCTGTCGTAACGAACTCTTTGGACACAAGTTTATACTTCGTTTTGCCTTTTTTCTTTTGGGGAAGTCCGCCTCAAATTCCTTTCTCAATTTCCGGATTGCCAATCTTAGGAGTCCTTCCTCCAAGTCAGGATCTCCCCTCTGGATGGAATGGGTCTTGGCGATGTACTTACGCATCCCCTTGTGAACAGTGGAAGTAGAAGTTGGGTTCTGGTTCAGGATTTGTTGGTACTTATCGACTAAGGATTTACGTTCAGAGAGATAACTTTGGAACTCCGAATCAACCCGATACATGGCTTGCTGCCTTAGATTGGCTTCAAACTGAGCGATTTGCTGGAGGTCTTGGGGTTCAATCTCGGCCTCGGAGGAGGCATCGGGTTCTGCTTCCTCTTCCTCAACTTGGGTTTCAACTTCGGCTTCTAATGCTTGTGCTGTCTCGGAAAGTTCGGCTCTGCCATTGGATTTTGTGGTCAGGTTGACACTTGCTAATGCTTGGGATTCAATAGGCTTAAACAACAAAGATACATCACTGTTATTTTTACCTATAAAATTGAAGGTGGTTAGAGACCATATATAGATTGAAATTTACCGTTGGTGAATCCATCATTAGCAACCGGTAACTTTTGACTAAAAAGGGATGTATTAGCCAGAGCTCCTTCACTTGGAGCGCTTGAATTGGCGCCAAAAATGCTGTTCGAGCCTAAATTGAATGTTTAAATAAAATGTCAAATCTTAATAGAGATACCTAAAGTAGTGGCGGAGTAAGCTCCTTTAAAGAGATCCTTGCTACTCTCGCTCCCAATACCAGCATCCTTATTGGGTTGAGTAGTCGCATTAGAATTTCCAAAGTTAACCGGAAAGCTAATAGGCTTGGCAACCTCCTTCTCTATCTGAGAAGTAGTAGTGACCGGAACCCCAAAATTGAACGTAAAGGGCTTGGATGTGAGAGTTGAGGTCGTGGAAGTAGTCACTGTTGGTGGATTGAATAATGACGGTTTAGTTGAAGTCGCTGTAATCTTAGGAGGTATTTCAAACAATGAGGGCTTATCCTGTGCTGAATCGTTTGCAGCCTTCGGTTTAGCCGCATACTTAGCAAATAAACTAGTCGATTGTTCAATTTTATCATCGTCGCCAGGCTTCTCCATCACCTGAGCTGTCTCCGTCTTATCCTCCTTTCCTTCTTTTTCAGACTTACCAGGGAGTTTAGCGAGAGAACTGCTGTTTGGTAAGTTGATGGGAGAGTTGACATTCTCCAATTCTCCAAACGCAATATAATCCTTAGATCTGGGAGTGGAAACAAGGCTTGAGTCGACAGGTGGAAGGGCGGTGTTAGGAGGGGTAGTCGTGCTAGAAGGGGGCGAGGTTACGTTGAGTGGAGCGCCGGCATTCGTAGAACCAAAGCCGAACCCAGCGGGCGTGAACTTGCCGGTGATCTGGCTACTGCCAGATATGGACAACCGTTTAGCATGCAGCTTGTTAGGAGTTGGAGTCTCGCTAACATTCGTCGAATTCACTTCCGAGGAGTCGGTACCACGTTTTGTACTAGTATGTGGAGTTTCAGATTCGATGGAGGAGATTTGCGCAGGTGGCTTTGGATTCGACTCGGTAGCTAAAGTGGATTCATAACTATCCTTGTTCAGGAGACTTCCACGACGCTTATTTCTAGTGGAAGCAGCCTGCGAGGTGGTTGTAGCTTGAACTGGAGGAATAATGTTCGTTGCAGTGGTCCGAGGTGCAAAGATGCTTTGAGCTGCTGGTGCAGGCATAGCTTCCGACGCGGCTGTGACTTGTATTAAAGGTACAGCGCTCGAAGTAGTACTTTGTGGCGCAAAAATACTGAGAGTGGGAGCTGCCGAGATGGATGTAGGCATAAGTACCGGTATGGTGTCGGTTGTCGGCTTTGAAGTTACAGAGTGATTGAAAACATTCGATAATCCCTTTTCCTGGGAAGTGAAATTAGAACTAGTGCTAGCACCAACAGTTGAAATAGCAGTATCTGGATTACTTTCAGTCGATTTTCCAACAACATCCACAATTGTAGCTTGTTGGATCGATGTAATCGAAGCTGTGGGCACGATATCAATACTGGAACTTTGATTTTCAGCCGATTTAGGTAACAGTTCAGATGTAGTGACTGGGGTCTGGATAGGTAGACCGAGAGATGGCAAAGTAATTGGGTTTTGGAAGGGGTTGATAGTTGCTGTTGTACCTATTTTCTGAATTCCTTGACCGGTAGTAGCAGCTGTATCTTCTTTTTCACTCGGTAAAAGGCTCCAGCTCACAGTCTTCTCTTTCCCCTTTTGCTCCTTAGCTCCACCATCGATGTCAGAACTGAGAACATTACCACTGCCCAGACCTTTCTTTTGCCCAAACTGTCTCAGTTTGAAACCGGCATTCACAGGGACCTTACGATGTGACTCAAGGGAGTCATCTTCCTCATCCTCCTCTTGCTTCTCTTCCAATGTAATTTCCGTCCGCAACTTGGAACTGAAAGTTACGTCCGACTGGCTACGTACATTCGTCGAGAGATTTGATGTGCCAAAGGTGGGATTAAAGCCAGATTTTTCAACTCCCAACGGAGTGGATAGTTCTCTAGCGTTTCCAAATGGCGAAGGTCTAGTGATGGATGCTGAAGAATTGAACCCAATGTTGGAAGTGCCAAAAGGTGAGTTTCCAAATGCGTTTTTGTTGTCTCCAAAGCTGGAAGTAGGCTTCGTGATACTAGTAGTGCCGAAAGGTGAGTTTCCACCAGCAGTAGTACTCCCGAAGTTGGGTGAAAAGGTGATAGCAGGTTTCAACTCTATCTGCTTAACGGAATCGAAGTTCAGCTTGGTTGGTTGGGGCGAAAATACCGGTGCCTTACTTGGATCCTCCCGGTTTATATTGTTAAAGTTGCCAAATCCAGATCCAAGCTGGTTGATACCTCGTTGACTTTCCGATAAATTTGAATTTTGTTTCGAACCAAAAGTGGGTTGGTTGAACGGAGAGTTGGGTTGTGGAGTTCCGGAAGTGCTATTGGCGTTGAATCCGAAGTTAGATTGGGGTTGAGATAAAGGTGCTGGTGAATTGAAGCCTCCAAAATTACTGTTGAGCTGCTTGGCGCCAAAGCCAGAGTTCTTGACCGCCTCCAAGTTGGTGCTAAACCCACCGGTCGGGAAGTTACCAGCAAGTGAGTTGGTGTTTCCGAAGGACGGTTGAGTTCCGAACCCGGAGTTACCGGGGTTCATTTTTTGAGGAGTACCGAAAGCGTTGCCATCCAGACCTCCAATGCTCAACTTTAACCCTTTGGATCTGGGTGTTGCATTTTGGAATTTGCTAGCCAATGACGACTGTTCCTTACTTTATATATAATTAAAAGTTAGTGGTTAGTTTTATGTTGATTTGATGCTGAGATTACCTTCCATTATTTGTATTGCTGGGCGTGTTCATTTGGCTACTGTATGATAAATAAATAAATATTCATAGATAATGTATAGGCTTACTTATTCATACCAAAACCCTATTATATGTTAAAAAGCGAATGGAAATAATTGATTACCTGGTTCGACTGGTTAAATCGGTTGGGACGATTACTAAATGGATCTTGCTGCTGTTGTTGACCAAACGGATTTTGCTGTTGACCAAACCCAGTGGGCTGTTGCGACTGGTTGAAGCCAATTGGTTGCTGTTGGCCAAAGCCAGCTGGTTGTTGCTGTTGACCGAATGGATTTTGCTGAGGTTGCTGACCGAAATTGTTTGGTTGTTGGCCAAATGGGTTTTGTTGTTGACTGAAACCAGATGGTTGTTGCTGGCCGAAAGGGTTTTGTTGTGGTGGTTGGCCAAAACCAGTTGCTTGCTGTTGGCCGAAATTGCTTGATTGTTGGCCAAATGCGTTTTGCTGTTGCTGTTGACCGAAACCAGATGGCTGTTGCTGCAAATTGAATGGGTTTTGCATTTGCTGTCCAAATGAACCTTGCTGGGGTTGTTGGTTAAATGGATTGTTCTGCTGCTGGCCAAAAGGGGTTTGTGGTTGACCAAATGTGTTCGTAGGCTGTTGTTGCTGCTGTTGAGTATTGAACGGGTTGTTTTGGTTTTGATTCTGATTGGAGTTGAAACCAAACCCGCCTTGGTTGTTGTTGTTGCCGAAGGGGTTATTCATAGTTTATAACAGTAGTAGAAGAAAAAACCTAGGTTCTAAGTGTTCAACTAATGTATCGAAAATTTAATAAGCTAGTTGTTGATTGAAATCAATTGAGCGTCTATAATTCTACCTGAGTTTTATCTGCAAAAAATTTTGGGAATTTGGAATTACGTAAAATTTCAGTTCTATTGCACTGAATTACCAATTTTGAAGATACATTATCTGTGAAAAGCTAAATGTCACTTTAGAACTGGTATAAATTCCTTCAAAAGAATATTCCAATTTAGTTTATAAATCAGTGCTTCAATTTATACTAGTCTTTAATTTCCTATAGGATATTTGATTCTATATCGAGTTAAATACTGGATACATACCGCCCTAACAGTCTATATATATTGAGCCCATTCAACCCAACCTTTATCTTCCAAATAAAAGAAACTTCAAAACATATATTTAGTCCATTCATTTTATCATCTGTCAGTTTCTTTACAACTTGTGAGAAATGGGCTATTGTCATCAGATACACAATAAAACCCCATACCAATAAATTAGACCATTCAGGATTTCTATTGGCTATTGTGTTGAAGTATCATAAGACTAGAATTTACAAGCTTATAATTACATCATCAAATTTAGCAGAAATTCCTTTATATTTTATCATCTAATAGTAAACCTAATGGTCTATGTTCCATAAAGATATATATATATAGTCAAATATACTATTAGTAAAATGCCATATTTAAAAGATCAGAAAAGGTATACTCCAATTCCTATGCCAACTCAATTGGGTTGAAAGTTTCCATTCAAGTTTGACTTATCACGAGAACCCAAACCTAAATTTACTTAGCCTGGCTCTATAGAAAAGTATAAAAAGGTCTACGCAACTCCAAATTTACTAAAATCTACAACTTTCTTTCCAGAACAAATCGATACAATGCCGACTTTCAAACAAGTAAAGCTTTTGGTTCCAAAATAACCTAACTCAATCATACTAGATCTTCTGCCTATCCACTTTACTAGTATTAACCTCCGGCTCTATAATCCAACCTAACGTCGGTATCATCAATCATATCACCGATATCTACAGCAAACAGCTTAGTTTAATGAGCAGTAAGAACAAAGATGCCAACGTTGAGTTAACCGATAGTTTGAAGGAGGAATTAAAAAATAAATTTGTTGGAAAAACTTTTACTTTGAACAAGGACAAAGCTAAAGGTCAAGATCAAGTAAGCTAGTTTGTATGTTAACTTTATTTACTTTTTGTGGTAGATAAACGAGGATGACTTTGTCAAAGGGTTGGTTTTTAGAGTTTTGAAGAAGGATAGCTTCGTCACCATGGATTACCGTCACGATAGAGTCAACTTGATCTTGGATGACAATTCGGTTGTTACTGAAGTACGTTACTACTGATGGGCATCGTAACTTGAAGATAGGCTCCCATGAAAAATGGCTGTCCTACATCATTAAAATCCTTGCCTTTTAATTATATTTATGTAGCTGTTTTTATATCTTTGGTTTACAAAAAGAACCTATATTTAGTTGTATTGACATTCTAATGGATACATATATACTTTTTAGTATATTTAAGAACCTGTGTTCTAAAACAAGATTTGTCAGGTTTTAGTGGACATTATAAACCTTTAGTCTTCAGCATATGATAAATCAATTGATGTTTAATTTATTTTGATGCTTAAGCTTGCAGTATGTTGGATACATATCAGGCTTGTAGAAGACACCAATAGTAACACTTCTGCTTTAAAGTTTGTAACTGGACTCTTCATCCGAAAAACCAACAAATTTGAACTGTTGCGTCATAACCTCAATCCTATACGAATCCAAGAGCCAAGAACCAAAAATCAACCTGCTTTCTTCAAAGAACGAAACAGAACAGGAACATAAATATGATAGTAGTAGGACTGACAGGCGGTATAGCAACTGGTAAACCTAAACTTCAAATAATTTCTACAATCCATTTAATGTTTATAACCAAATAAATTGTTAGGTAAAAGTACGGTATCAAGATATGTCCAAAGTTTAGGCTACACAGTTGTTGATGCCGACCAAATTGCTCGTAAGGTAGTAGAACCAGGAACTTTAGGGTATCGCAGAGTAGTCAAGCAGTTCCACCACCCTAACCAGGATGGCGGTGGTATATTAGCAAATGACGGTACTATTGACAGAGCCAAATTGGGTAAAATAGTCTTTGTCGATGAGTTGGCTCGTAAAAAGTTGAATTCCATCCTACATCCACTTATTAGGTTGAGACTTCTATACCAAACATTCGTTGCCTACATTACTTTAAAATCAATTGTCATCTTAGACATCCCACTGTTGTTTGAGTCAAAGTTGGATAGGTTTGTTTCCAAGTCAGTGCTCGTCTACTGGTAATTTAATTTTGCACTTTTTTATTTAGTATTGAATTTTTGCACGTTAGCCCAGCTGAAGTACAGCTAGAAAGGTTGATGGCACGAGATAGTTCTGATATACAAGCAGCCCAGTCACGTATTGACAGTCAACTACCTATTGGAAGTAAAGTTAGTATGGCCGACTTTATCATCGATAACTCCAAAGATGTAGAGGCTACCCAGGAACAGGTGGATCACCTTTTAAAAAAGTTGGAACCTAGCTTCTTGGTCAACCTGTTGCAACTTGTAGTTCCAGTTGGTGCATTTACGTTTGGGTTGGGGTATTTGGTAAAATTGTTGCTAGGCTTTTAAAAGTACTGCTACAGATATGATTGAGGAAGAGAGAACAGTATTTTTTGTTTCGATTAAATATATATAGGTGTTTTGAGCATATTTTTGAAATTTATAGTATTGGGAGGCAAACACTTTCAATTATAGCTAGAGGCTTGGAGCTTATAAACTCAAATGACAATATATAATAGTAAAATACAGTTCTTTGTTGGCGTTTTTTAACTATTGTTATTTAATCATCCATTTCCAAAGACAATGTATATAGCCACCTAAGCACTGCTGAATCATTAGACTTTGACATGTAAATTAAAATATACGTTGGTATATAAACATCAAATATACATGTATATAGGTATAAAACAAACACCTAAATTAGAAAGGAAGATATTTAATGTTGCTTAGCACCATTGAAAGGTTAAAAGTTATAATACTTTGCAAGGTGTTGGTAGTGGTGGCTGAATCGCCTATACGTATTGAAAATTTAGATATAGATAATAGCGTCAAAACCAATCGATAGTTGTCCAAAAGGTGTTTGAAAGCTACCATAAAATCAAAAATAAATGTAAAATGAGACAATATAGGTAGGTTGGATTTAGGGCATCATAAAATAAAATACCAATGGAAGCTCATACTGTCAACGTTTCAAGTTGATGAGGTTGTAGTTCAAAGGACACCAATGGTGACGATGGTGACCACAAGTAGGCAGATTCTCCGACGATATAGTGAAGAGGAACTCCTTGAGGTAAGCCTGTGGCATGATGACCTCCAGATATCCAGAACTTAAAAACCAGAGGTGAGCCGTAGTATTGGCGCTTATGTTGATACTTCGCAAGTAATCCTTGATATCCTTGAGCGGCTGGTTGGGAACCCCACCTAAGATGACAGCAGCTAGCTTCCAAGGTTTGGCGTTGTAAGCGTCGCGTGGAGCTGACGCCAACTTGTAACGGGCTTGACGAGCTCGTTTAAGAAGTGCGGCGTCAGTGATATCGAGGTCGACGAACTGGGAAGCTTCGGTGCAGAATTCGAAATAGAAGCCGGGCTCGAAATCCAGCTGAATAAAAGTTACCGTGTTGGTTACCTCATGACTTTGGACACTTTCATCTTCTAGGCTAAGCTCGGTACTAGGTGTTGCTGTGCCACTTACAACATCCAAGCCGTTGGAGCTTGCAGGTAAACCTTCCAATTCCGAATCTGAATCGGACTCTTCATTCTCCGATATATGTAAATTGGAAATGTCAATGCTCGGTATAGGCCTTTGGTTAGGTGAAGCAGTTGAAGAGGATCCATCCAAGGTCGATAGGTCGGAATCAATCAAGCTTCCCATCTGAATGGTAGTTGGTGGGCTTGGTTGGTAGGGTGGTAAAGATGGAACGTTGTTGGTACAGTAAGTACTTAGGATATCTTCGATCCGAAGCATCCTAGCTGCTAACGTATCACTAGAGCTTTGAACCTGATCCAATTTTTCGCAAACTTGAGTCGCAAATGAATTGGAAACCTCTGTAGCTGTTGCCTGACTTCCACTCTCATTGTTGGATTGCTCAGAATCGGAACTTTCATCAGAGTATTGCAAATCGGATCGGAATCGATTATTGCTGCTACTTCTAGCTCTTACGTTGCTGAACTCATTTTCAGAATCGGAGTCAGATAGGATGGTATTAAGGCGTTCCTTTGAGTTATAGACAACTGAATCCTGAGTCAACGACAGGCCTTGGTTAATGGCCAAAGCAAAAAAGTTGAGCGGGGAGATAGCGTCGTGCTCCACACGTACATCCCCACTGCAGATAAAAGTCAAGTTGTCTTTAGTTGTGTAGACATGGTAGCTGCCCCGGTGGCTACAGAACGGGCAAAGAAACTCTTCCAATATGGGCTTGAAAAACTTTTCAAACTGGTGGTTGATGGCCGATTTGTAAGCTACCTTTGAAAATCGATCTGGACGTCTCAAAATACCAGACAAGTTGAAATAAAGCCCTAGTTCTCCTTGCTTGAAAACGAATGGGCCTTCATCCTCAGTTTCTTCTTTGGTCGAACATGGTACGTTCTTAAAGTTGGTAAATTCGGTTGCTTCGCTTCGTGTTTTGCTTTTACGTGTCATCAGCTTCGATTAGTTTATAAGGCGTACATATGAGTCTACTTCTTTTAGGTATAAAGGTGAAGAAAATGAGTTGCGCCTTGAGTCCTTGGCTTCTGAAATGTAAAATGGGATCAAATTACAAAACGTCATTTTATCAGCTCCATTAAAGTTTACTGAATTCCAGCTTTAATTGGCCAGTAGCTATGCTCCTTGGAAACCATGTACAAATTACTACTACTTCATTGGCTCGCATTTCTGGAAGGGATGGGGTGCTTGACAGACGGAGAAGCTTATTGAAGAAGCTTAGTTGACTAATATTGAGTTTTGAATTCAATTTACCCAGTCAATAAGCGGATGAGATGGAAAATAAAGGGATGTATGAGGAGCTTGAAATGTTAACTTGAAATAAATCAGAGTAGTTTCTAAAGAAATATAACTACAAGAAAGTCTAAATAAACAAGAGATGGATAAGTACAAAATTTACATCAAAAGCCTGAATATGATTTCCAAGACTAGTCAAGCCAATATTCGATGAAAGCTGAATACTACACTTGTATTCTTTATATGATCAGATTTATCCAAACAAAAACACTGGAATTAGACCATGAAGGTCAAAGTGGTTTCGATTGATCAGTTATATATAGCAACCAAAATGTATTGGAAAATAGAATCTAAAATCTCTTGTAAAGCATTCAAGTATAACGATACTTGTTGGAGTATATTCACCAGCTTGTAGCTATAACATCCAGGTACAACGGTAAAATACAAAAAGAATAAAGCGACTATGTCCATACATATCCCATCTCTAGCAAATTTCTACCTGAAAATCTTAGGTATGGGGTATCCAATCCTTTATCGTGAGGTCAGATGTATTGATTTTGATGAATCACCATGATTAGGATTACTAATAAGATATATAATATTGATATCAAAGGTGTATTTAATTTATAACCAATAGAGCATAAGTACTTTGCACTAATTTGGCCATAGAATTTACCACCTACTGTTTCCAATATTGGACAAAGTTTAAAAATAATAAGATAAAAATACGCCATTGATAAAGGAATTCAACCCCAAGATTGACTAGAATTTAGTGCAAAATCAATCTCATAAGCCTTAGATTAGATTTAGATTGATAGTAAAAGTATATAAGCACCAATTCTTATTCTTTCAAAAAAGCAAGAATAACAATACGAAATGTCATTGAGTAACGGATTGAAGCTTATAGATCTAGACGATTATTTAGCACCCTCGCAAGCATGTATCAAACCTGTAGAAAGTTTACCAGCTAAAAAGCTTAAAGATGACAACAAAAATTCAATTGACTTTAAAAACATTGACGATATCGAGTACAAAGTGGAATTGGATACCGGAAATGCCGAAGAAAACACAGCTTTGAAGAAGGCAGAAATTTCTCTAACCGACTGTTTAGCTTGTAGGTAAATGAATTATTTATATATGTGTATATTTTATTTACATTACTTTTTTATTTTTAGTGGTTGTATAACTTCAGCTGAGACGGTGCTTGTCCAACTCCAATCCCATTTAGAAGTTGAGAGAGTTTTGAAAGAGAATAGTGAAGCTAAAGTTAGAGGCGATACCGAAAATGTCAAAGTTATAGCCGTTACTTTGGCACCTCAAACTTTAGCTTCCATGGCAACTAAATTTAAATTATCGACAGCTGTAGTAGCTCAGAAGATTGTCCATTTTTTCAAATCTACTTTAGAAGTTGATTTAGTATTTGATTTGGGCATAGCTAAGGATATAGCGCTGTTGGAGGGAGCTTATGAGTTCATCAATACTTTGCAGTGTAATAAGTCAGAAAGTTTCCCTTTGCTAGCATCGGCTTGCCCAGGTATTTGTTTATATGATTTAGTTTTATTTAATATTTAACTTTAGGCTGGATTTGTTATGCCGAAAAGAAACATAGTAAAGTCTTACCTCTACTTTCAAAGGTAAAGTCACCTCAACAGATCATGGGTTCTTTGGTAAAAAGTTTCTTTTCGAATCGTAATGGCATTAGGTATGTATTATTTTTACTTTAATCTAAGACTATTTTTATTATAAGCCCCGATAAAATTTACCATGTAACTGTCATGCCCTGCTATGATAAAAAGCTAGAGGCTTCCCGCCAAGATTTCTTTGATGAAGTTTACCGGACTCGAGATGTAGATTGCGTAATTACAAGTACTGAACTTGAGCAACTTTTACAACAGCATAATAGCGACCTTCCAGCCCTTCCAGAGAGTCCAATGGATTGCCTATTTGCCTTGTTGAACTCCGATTCCAACTATGATCAACTAGTAGCGACGACTTTACAAGAGTTTGAGGACAGTCAACTGGAGATTTGGAAGGAATATGGGAGAAACCCAAGTCACTACCAGTTTTCACTATCTTCATCGGGTGGTTATTTGGAGTTTTTCATCCTTTCTGTGGCACAGCAACTTCACTCTCTATGTTTAACGAACGACGAACTTAGTGACCCATTGTCTAAAATTACTACTATGTCCCACCCCTCGAAACAAAACTTTGCGATAGATAGTTCGGATGGTAGTTCAGTTCAATTAATGATTCAGACGGTTAGAAATTCGGATAAGAGAGAAGTTATTTTAATTGTAATGCATATGGTCGATGAAATTTCTAACCATATTCAATTTTAGGATAGGGATGGTAACCAACTTTTAAAGTGCCTATCTGCATACGGATTCCGCAACATCCAAAACGTCATCAAGAGTACCAAAATCAAATCCAAGGCAAACTTTTACCATTACGTTGAAGTTATGGCTTGCCCTTCAGGTATCTTTATCTTATCGACTATTATTTAACCATCATTTTCAAACTTAGGCTGTATCAACGGCGGAGGCCAGCTAAAACCAGAAGACTCGACAGTTTCGTTGAAAGATTGGCTGTCCGATATGAAAACGAGCTACACTCGCATAAATCAAACTTTCGACATCTATCAAAAGAACCTGCTTCCACAGAACAATATCTGGCTACACTATCTTTATAACACTTGGCTCGGCATTAAAGCCGAAGCGAATGATCTTTTGAAGCGGGTAGACGATGGTAGAGACGAAGAGATATATTTAAAGTCGATAATGACTCAGTACCATGCTGTAGAAGAAAATATTCCCAACGTTACGACTGGACTTGGAAGTAACTGGTGAGTTGTCTTTACGATGTGTCATTTAGTTGGTATTTATAAAATGTAAGTGTAGCTTCTCTTATCGCTTTTGATTATTGCTATTTGTTTAGGTTGTCTTCATAGGTCTATTTTTATATTTGTATTTATACATACTTATAAAAGGTATAAAAGTAACTGATTTCATCGGTGTTTAGCTATACTATTGAATAATTAGTTTAAATATAAAATTGAATTTAAAGCAAATAAATTTAAAAGTATATAATATAGCTTCATGTGAACATTTTCTGATATCTGCAAAGTGTATCTTTAGAGCGCCTTTAACGATACTTTTCTCCTTAGTATGTATATGTTTCTTTGTCATTATTAGAAACTATACACATTGTTATAAGTTAGAGTAGAAATATTTGGAATAGATCCTTAGTTTTGATTAAACTTCTATGCCAACAGCTGTCTAATATATATAAGCTTGAAACTTTTCAATTTAGAAAAGTAAATAGTACCTGTCATCGTTAGAAATAGTTTTCAATCTAAAATAACATGTTTACAATTTTCATTATATTGATAAATAGTTTACCCACCAACAATATATTGAAATTATTAGTGTCAAGATATATATTTTAAAAGTATAGAATCAGAAATAACAAAATTTTCAAAGCAAACATCTGAGTTTATAGTGAAAGCAATTTAAAAGCGCTGAGCGACATTAGTAAGGCAATACCCGTTACTAGTGTTGGAAATACATATGCATTTGTATCATCTATGTTTCCTGGCAGATAGATTGGTTAGTTCTTTTTAATTGTTCAACCTCCTCATACTCTAGTTTATTTCTATCTCAATTCGAGCTTCATATTGGGAGATTTTGCCCTACTACCTTCAAGAAATCGAAGCCAGAAGGAGCTCTATATGGTATATATATAGTTTTCAGGGTTCTTTGGCAAAATATCGATGGGCCTCAATATATTTGTAATAAACTTAAAAGGGTATATTTTATTGCGTTTATTAATTGAATAAGGATTTTTGAGGAATAATCTTATTTCCATAGGTTGGCAATCGATTTATCTTTAAATAATCTCCGAATGTTCCCTATTCTAGTGTTGCCTAAGGGATCTTAAGTTGCTTATTATATATACAATGTAGTGATGGTCGTAGTAGATACTCAGCTATCGAGTAGAATTTGGATATTTGATTTGAAACTGACAGTTAAAAGGATAGGCGTACAGCTAAATATTCGGAAAATTAAATATTTCTTAAACTGTTGTATATCAAGCTTGATTTATTGGTAAAAGCCTATATTATAGAATAGTAGGCTGTTTGCCATTATAGTAAACGCTAATAAAAGTAATGAATGGCAAAAATTAAAATAAGATTATTATTGTGTTGAAGATGCTGCAGTATTGGCCTACAATACGATGCAAATTGCATTTATAGCGTTCCCAAAGTTATGGATAGGTTAGAAGTCAAAGAAACTATTTCTTGGATCGGTTGACAAAGGAGGTCCAGGATCCTAGTAACAGTTGATTGATATGCTCATAGATGGGGCGTAAGGAATCGGGGTGGGTCGACAACGTCAACTTCTTGAGACACTGGTCCCGCATTTTACCAGGAACATTCAACTCCAACGAGGAAGCGGGGTCCAAGAACAATCTTACTGCCATATCGATCTCCTCGTTGAAGGGGTGGGTGCTAGGACACACAAAGTCAAGCTTAGGTTTGTTCTTCTTCAACGAAAATAAGGACTTGGTCCATTTGGTCTCGCCAGCCATAAGTTTGTGCAGATGCATAGGTATCTCCAAAAATATATCATAGCCATCTCTAGATCGATTTTCCAAGCTCAACAAATTGACTACTGGGGGTGGCTTGAGAGGTTGGAACCCGGGAGGCCCACCGCCGTGTACAGTGAAGAACCGCTTCTCGTAGTTGGTGAACCAAAGTTGGAACTCCAAGTTTTCCAAGCTGTGCTCGATTTTAGATAAAAACTTTCGAAATTGCTCGAACTTGCTGTTGAAGATAGGGTTGCCACTCAAAACATCTTGTAGGGTTAGGTTGGTCGAGCCACTCAAAACATCTTGTAAGGATACGGCTGTTGAATCTAGGTTGGAGATGGCTGGACCTACAGAAGGAGTAGTTAGTTCGAGCATAGTAAAGGTAGGAAGTGTTGACAATAACTAAAAAATAAGGAATGTAGGCGACTTACTGCCTTTTAGCATTTTTGATGACAAAGTAATAGAGTAGGGTAAATTGAAAGGCTGGCTTCTTTTCTTATGATCTACTTACTGCCTGAGTAAGCTTGGTTTTGTAGAGTGGGAAATTTGCAGGATTACGAACAAATAAGTTCCAATTAAAGGATGCTGTTTGTAGAGTAATAAATTATGAGCGGGTACCTGAAGCTATTAAAAGTTCTACTCAAGAGTCAACTCTCAAGAATATTGTTGTTACAGAAAATCTGGGTGTTTATATATATATAGTTATACTGCTAAATAGCTTTAAATTAAAAGCTGGAGTAAAGTTCTGAAATAGTAGATGTTGGTGGGGGAGCTAATTTCTGACTTGGGTAGAGTTCGGTAAGCTTTGAAAACATCGAAAGCTTAGGAGACATCTTTCCAATCGATCTTGAAATGAGATTTAGAAATGGGTTTCTCGGATTCTTCCAAATATATCCTTAAGCATACTCTATGGACTGGTGTTTAGCGATGATGTGTAGTTATAGGTGCCTGGGGAAAATTGAAATGATCGACTCGTCGAATTTTGGAATAGGTCTAAGGATATTGAATAAGAGATCGCTATATATAGGATTTTAATGAATACATTTAGGTATATTTGCTAATTAACTTTTACTGGTATAACACATTGCAATATTTATTTTGTATGTGCGGTAAACGGTTTAATTGGCCCAGCTAAATATGGTATAGGCAATTGAAATAGCCAGATATGTACAGGCTATATATTGGTTGGCAGGTATATTTCAAGGATCCAAGTTCAATTTTATATAAGCAGTGCTACTTCCTATAAGGTAAAAGCATAGCTGTTGGAAGAAGTAAAAATAATTCTACACACCTTGGATCATTCTTTTTAACAGTGATCTAGAAGCAAAGTGTAAATAGATGTGCACCGACAATTTAATACGTTTGTATACACCTGTACCTTCTAAATGAACAAGGAATGCTACTTTTAAAAGTTATTTCTCAAAGAATATTGGCACGTTTTATAGCTAAATTTGGCTCGGTTTTAAAGCAAATGTGATCACTTTTAAATAGCTATTATAAAGGTTCTTATATAGTTAACCCCAATGCAGATATATATCAAATATGATTTTTATATATTGAAGTACAATTATTGCGTTCGTTAAATTTGACTATCCACAAGAACAATGTCAAATCACTTGTCATAGAACTCCTTAATATAAACGACAAAGCACTAAAAGCTATATCAGTGTAGAAATTAGTTTCAAGCTACAATATAAACCAAGTTAAAGCTGCTTCAGGTATACAGCTATATAAAGATAGTGTAGATTAAAAGTAGTATACTAAAGTCACTAGGAAATATCTAGTTGAATTAGATTCCAAAGAAAACAATTAGACACAGTTTCATAATAGGTTATATAATGGAATTTGCACATTAATAATATTCACAAACCAACATTTATTATTTGAACGTTAGCAGTGCACAATAGAGATTGTAGGTATTCGGATAAATAAATCAAAATAGCATCTCAAAATATATAGTTAAATACTAAGGTAGTTAGAGGTAGCTTCAGGAAAGTAAATATATTTGAAGTATGAACAAAGTTCACTTTATAAGAACTACCATCAATGGTCTTTATTCAGCCACTACACTTTTGTCTATCGGATAAAACTATCCGTAAAATTTCCCATTCCAATTTTCTTGGCATAACTGTTCTAAAAATAAGATACTGCTTTGTTCATAAAAATTATATATTCAGTCATAAGTTTAGTTGTAAATAACTGCCCTTTTTTCTGAACGAATAGTACTTTGACTGAAAAATCTATCCAATTACTAATGGCTTCCAAATTGACCAGCCTATCGGTGATATCACCAAAATATACTAAGCTTAGAACTCGGCTAAACATTTGACACCAAAAGATCATTCAAATAAAAGGTAGGGTCGAAAACATTTTTCAGTTAGCACCATGTCAGGCCGATACTTCAACCTCGATGACAAGCAGACCAGCACCCTAAAAGAGTTCTACGCCAGCTACTTCAAATTTTTAGATGAAATAAGTAAAGAGAAGAAGCAGGATACGTTGAACGTCACGAAAGAGAAGTCCAAAGACAAGTCACCAAGTCTAGGCTTCGCTTCCTTGCGCAACAAACTGTCCAAAGGTCTCAACAAGAAGAATGGTGATGAAAATGTCGAGCTAGATCCAACTTCCTTGAGTTACGAAGTTTTCAGTAAGCAAGTTTTCAGCACCATCCAGTACGACCACCCTGACGACGTAGTTTTGCGATTTTTGAGAGCACGAAAATGGGATGTTGAAGAGGGGTTGAAAATGTTTACCAAAGCGATAACTTGGTTCCATACGAACGATGTCAACAAAATAAAAAAGGTTGGCGAAGAACAAACAAATATGGAGCCTTCCAAAAAGGGGGAAGTACGATTCCAAGGAATTGACTTGGAGAACCGACCAGTTTGGTAAGCTTTATATTTCAATATTAGCTTACCTTTGTAGTTATATCGTATCCAGCCTCCACGACCCTAACGAAATAAACTTGGACGAGCTACAGACCTTTATGATCCTCCTTATGGAGTCGGCACGACTACTGTTCGTATCCCCAGTCGATACCGTTACCTTGGTGTTCGATCTGACAGGATTCACCACCGCCAACATGGTAATCAAGAGTCTCTAGGTTTAAACTAATGTTTTTAGGATTACTCTTCCTTGAAGTTCATGATCACTTGCCTCGAACGCTACTACCCCGAATCTTTAGGACGTATTTTGGTTTTGAACGCCCCTTGGTTCTTTTCAGGTAATACACAAACATATTTCGAATTCTATAGACTGGAAATTGACTTGTAATCTAGGTATTTTCAAAGTGATATCGGGTATGTTGGACCCAGTCGTCTCGGCCAAGATCAAGTTTGTCTCCAACGAAGAGCTGACTCAGTACATTGCCCCCAACCAGATCCGTAAAGAACTGGGGGGAACCGGTGAGCTAGATTACTCTTACTTGCCCCCCTTCGGGCAGGAAAACGAAATAATGAAAGATGCGGCTGTCTATGAAGCGGCCCTCAATCACCACCGGGACCTCAGCGTCCAGTTCGAAACTTTGACTCGAAAGTGGGCGTCGGCTCCTGCCGAGGATACCCAGATTGCTTTGCAACGCAACGAGCTTGCCAAGCAGTTGGCTGAAGCTTACAAGAAGTTGGACCCCTATATTAGAGCTCGTACCATATACCACCGCTTAGGTATACTTAAGGAAGGTGGTGAAGTAGACTGGTCGGCGTTGATTAATAAAGTTTAAAATAATTTCGGCGATTGCTGAATTAATTAGACGTGTATGGCATATAATGCTGTTGATAATTGTGTTAATGCTTTTAAGCAAGGATATGGTGGATTATATGAACCATTCAAATATTCTTACATATATCTAAATAATTGTTAAAATAAGCATTGGTTTCATGGTACAACTAAATTATATTCAAATTCAATACAGTGAAATAAAATACTTTTTACTTATAAAAAATCTAGTCTATTAAGGAAATACGCTTCTACCGATGTTAAATATGTAACTTAGTTTTGACCTTTTTCCAGGCCGATTTCTTCTCCCGCAAATAAAGTGGGGCACCAACTGAAATGTATCTCCTATACTTCTCCCATAGCTTTTCTTCGTTCAACAATCTATCCAAGAATATCCTCCACTCATTCAATGTCAACGAATTCAGTCCGTACGCTGACCAGGTATCGTACTCAACTTTGTACTCCAATTTCCCCTTCAAATTGGCCTCGGTTATGTTGGCGTAGTACTGGTAATAACCAAGCAGGTTGAAACTAGTAGTGTCATAGTAGTATTGCCTTACAGCAGGATGGTGTACCGGTGTAATCGAAGGACCGGTCGTCATGACAGAGACGATTTTGTTTTCTTTGAAGTCCATAGTAGGCTGGGTATCACCAACCATAGTGTAGAACTCGTAGGTATCGTTCCTGATGCTCTTTTGCATACTCTTGGTAATAAACGACACTACATCCGTATTGGTATGGCCCCAAAATTGTGCCATAATTATGTTGGAGTACCTCCCTGTTATATCTAAAAATTGGTCATAGCACGCCGGCAAAAGAATCTTTGCCCCTAACTCGTCCTTAGGCGGTATGTGGCCCATGACGTAAGCCTTCAATCTAGCAGATTGCAGTTCCTTTAAAGTCTTTTCGTACCACACTAACATAGTCCTACCCAAAGATCCAGCCAAGTTACAGTCTTTTGCGCGATCATTTGCTACGTAGAAGAACATTGAGTTTAAATTTACTACCTTCACTTTGTCGGTTGATGGCAACGATTGCAACCAGTATCCTCCCTTCAAAAATGATAGTTGAGCCGGAGAGTCTTTCACCAAAATATCTAGTCCTTTAAATTTCGACCAAATCTCTATTAACGAATTATACACAGGTTCGCTTTTACCTTCGCCAATTCGATTATGATAGAGTGCATCGTTGTTTCCAATAGTCGGTATTACTAAAGTTTTATCCAGGTTGAAGAAATCATTAAAGTATTTGGTAACTAAAATATGGTCATCGAGTGTGTTCTGACCAGTCCGTACCTTCTTGAGATCTCGGTCATGCCTAGCACTGTCCCCAGTATAGATAATAAAATCTACCTGTTTGAAGTTGGTAGCCATGAACTGGAAGGACTCATCAACGAGTTTAATGGGTGAATCGCATCGGGTTCCTAAAGTTCCAAATTCTCCGGCAATATTGAATTTAGTATTGGAACTTGGGCGGTGGCATAATTCAGAAGGGGCGGTTAAAGGTAAGTAGCTCGGGTCAATATGAATGTCGGTTATATGTAAAAAAGTTCCATTGAGGTTGAGGTTGGAAGGTACACTGCGCGACTCACACCCTAGGTAAGAGGCTGCCAAGCTCGAAGCCAACCCTAAATACAAAGCAAAAAACAGTAGCATGCTAAATCCCTATCTAGACTCTTCAAATCTAAAGATGGTCAATTTGGTTATCAGCGATTTTTAAATTATCCAATTTAATAAAGTCTTTCATCCAATTACATTTCCTCAAAGGGTGATGATGACTAAATCTCCTTTAGAAATTTAGTCCGACTCCAAGCTAATCTAAGTCCAAGGCTTGGAAACTCAGTTTCGTTCCAAAACTAACAACAAACCTCAATATCCAAGTGAAGAAAGAAGCTCAAAACTCTTTAGCTTTTCAATCATTATCAACATTTAAAAGTAGCTACTATACACTATGTTTTCTGCAATTTTCGGGAGTTCACAAGTAGACGAATTTATCGGTAAATTGGCTTTAAATTCACACATTGACCTTGGATTAATTTAAAATGTACCTCAAAAATTAGATAGGGCAACCGCTGAAACTCTGCCGGTTGGTCAAGAAGATATCGGCTTGAATTTAGAGATTAGTGACTATATCCGTAGTAAGAAATTTCCGGCAAAGGAAGTGACTACCGCTTTACGAAGACGGTTGCGACATACCAATCCCATCGTGCAGCTACTTACTCTATCGGTAAGATTTATCCATTTATCCATTTTAATTTCGTTTAACAATAGCTGACTGATACCTGTGTTAAAAATGGTGGAAATCACTTTTTGGTTGAGATAGCTTCTCGTGAATTTATGGATGACTTGGTTTCGATACTTAAAGCTCCGGTAATTTATGGAAAAGCATATAATTTATTTATACTTAACTTAGACTTCTCCCAACTTAGAGGTGCAGAACAAGATGTTGGAACATATACAAAACTGGGCAGAGGCATTCAAAACAAAACCAGAATTGGCCTATACCAGCCAAGTGTATGGCGCTTTGAAGGCGCAAGGGTATAACTTCCCTCAGAAATCAACATTAAGTTCAGCTTTAATTGATACCAAAACTGTAAATGTATAAAATAGGCCTATGCTAATATCTTTTAGGCTCCAGAATGGACCGATAGTGAAGTTTGTATGCGATGCCGTAACTATTTTACTATGACTAATCGCAAGGTACCACTACACCGAAGGTTTATGTGTACTAAATTTACCCTAGCATCATTGCCGTAATTGTGGCTTGGTTTTTTGCCATACCTGTTCAACTAATAACCTACCCCTACCCCACTTTGGTATCAATGAACCGGTACGAGTATGTATTGGATGTTATCTAAAGCTCAAGAAAGTGTCTTCAGAGTAAGTTAACCTTATAGATATATGCTAATAGCTTTAGTTCTAAACCAATATCGCTTTCCGAGTTTATCGCCACAGAACCTAAGCCCGACTTGGCTGCTCCAAATCTTACATCAACTACCAATTTGATCGACTGACGATGCAGACTTGCAAAAAGCGATACAACTGTCGTTACAGGAGGCAAAACAATCCGCCCCTGTTAAATCGGTAAAATTTTCCGATAACACTACCACCATCCCACCCAATAATTCAGCTTCTGAGGATGCTGATTTGGCAGCAGCTATTGCCGCTTCTTTGGAAGAGATGAGAATAAACGAATCAAAGTTCACCGTAAACACCTATCCGGAGCTTTATCAATCTTCTAATGCCCAGGTAATCCAAAATCTAAATGTAAACTAACTTTCTTAGGATTCGGACAATGCTCCAATAGTATCTAGCCATACGTTATCTGAACGGGAATCTGCCAAAGTTTCACAGTTTTCCAAACTTGTAGAACCGGTTCAGAATGGGATTCGTCAGGATTTCGATCCCTTAGCCCATTCTCTATATTCGGAAATCTGCACCATCGCTCCAAAGTTGGCGCTTAGCCTTCAAGACGCTAATTATAAACACTCTACCTTTATAGAGCTCCACAACAAGCTATCTAACGCTGTCAAGCTCTACGATAATCTATTGGAACGTAGCTTAAGTGCCAATCCCTACGCCGGGCTATCTACTCCGTCCTATGAGCCTTACTCCCCATCTATATCTCGCCAAAGTAGCTTGCACAGTAGCTTACCTATCTCTTCGGCCCCTACCATTCCCTATGATGGAAATAGTGATCCTTATCAGCAGAACCGTGCTCCTTCACATCAATACGGGGATATGATTTCAAATCAGTCACACTCATCCCAGCATTCTACCCCTGCACAGCTCTACGGAATTCCTAGCTGACGGTCCAGTTACTCTCGGTTACCATGCAGCCCACGCACCACCGGCTCAATCCTACGAGGTTCTATCCCCTAATTCCTATCCCAGCCATGCTCCACCAGCTCAACATTACGAGACCTACGTCGAACCCATCCCTTCTGATCCAAACTCCAGCCACCCTCCGGCTGGTTCATACTACCCCAGCTACACTGAGAGCTCCCAGTCGGTTACTAACTATCCTTCCCAGCCCCAAAACTACTACGTCGAGCCGGCTGCCGCTCCCGCTGCTGCTCCTCAACCCGCTCACGATTACTACGCTTATCAGTATCAATCTACTCATCCACCATCCCAAAACTACTACAGTACCCCAAATGCACCTACCTACCCTCAGCATTCAGCTCAACCCTACCAAGCTAACTTACCTCATAGCCAAGCTGCTCCTGCCACTTCCACGCCGGCTAGCGAGGTACCTTTGATTGACCTGTAAATTTTGCGACTTGGTATAAGAGCACTTTGGCTAAAATTGCTCACCTACTTTATAAATGGAACGGTTGAAGGTTCAGTTGTAGATGGTATACTTTCTTGGATTGGATATATTTAGTATTAAAGTTTTTAATGGTGATATTCACTTGTTTTAACACTACAGTTCAAAAGGATATTTCAAAGCCAATTATTTTAACAAATACATTTTTATTTACAAGCAGAAGTCATGGAAAAATAGTAAAGTTTATATATTACAAAGACTTATTACTCCCAAGAGTTTTGTAAAGCTTGGCAAGGTGGCCTTCCAATTGAATCTCAAGGTTTCAAGAAAACTACTATATTGGTCGTGTTGTCGTCGATCCTCTTCTTATCCAAATACTTTAGTGACTTGTTGGCCAGCTGCTTGGACGCGGTGGGGGCGTCAGGTTGACTGGCTATTAGGTGGATAACTTTACTGTTACTTAGGGCGTCCCATACACCATCGGTTGCTAGGACCAATCGCAAGTCGATGGGACCGAGTTGATGGATAGTAACTTCCGGTTCACTGATGACGCCTACCAGTCGAGCTTTTATAGTGGAAAATAGAAAAGAGAGGGTAAGTAATTTGGAACTTAGTGATGTAAAAGATACCAGAGGAATCGCCGAAGGTGCGGGTCATTACTAACCTAATGTTTTAGAAAATTCAGTCAATGGGTGGTACTTGAGGATATTGTAGAGTTTATATAGAAAATTCAAAAACTTACCCAGGGTAAGGTAACGATCCTTTATATATCCGAAGTGGGGCTGCAGAGTAGTCAGTTAAGTTTTAGTATGCTATCGCCAAGAGTAGAGCAAACAACTGCAAAAAGTTACCATCTTCGGCCTCCTCACCATGCGACTTGGCCACCCTGGCACCTAGCGCTTCGATGCGAACCCTCTCATCGTTATCGGCACAGGTATGGTCCCTAAAAATGTCAACAATTAGTTTCAAAAACTCTAGCGACATTAAATAGAAGCTATATGAACGTACTTGGTTAGAGCCAACGGTTTCATAGTTTGAGTCGTACTATCGGGCTTTGATACTGCACCCTGACCCAAGACGACCCTACAGTCTCCCAAGTTGGCAACGACTATCTGTGACTTTTCCAAGTCGATGACAGCTATTGCAGCCGTTGTACCTGATAAATAGACGTCAAAGTTGACGTCCTCGTCAATAAGTTCGGCTACATCCTTGAATAGATCGATTAGGGTGGTGGTAGGGTCCGATTTAAATTGCTTGTGACGTCTAGGAAACATATCGGAGATGAGACGTTTGGCTGCATTCGATACCTTGTCCCCCTAACATTTTAAAAAAGTTGTTAGGATAGGGATACCTTTAAGATGGAGTGATAAATTTTACATGGTCCCCGTGACCGTCGAATACCCCGTACAGAAAGTACTTTCCGTCTTTGAACACATCTTCGATTATTAGAAATTCATCTTGCTAAAAATAACTATAAGTTGATTGAAGTAGCTGATGCATTATTTGAAGTATGGTTGGATGGGATATACCGTTTAAGAAATAGTAAACATGCACAATATCAACTAGTTATAAAAATTACCTGGGTTGCACGCCTTCCTATCAGGCTGGATACCCCGTAGGCAATAGGTTTGTCCAGCTCCATACTTTTATCCTCCCTTCAATGCAAATTTACAAACTTTTCAAAGTCGGCTGTAAATATCAATGTACACGTATATCTAATGTATATAAAACTACTGGAACAAAAAATCTGTGTTTCTAAAAGTATCTCTAGGCCGATTAATTAAGCATATATTGGTGTCGGTATAGCTAGCTGGTCTAATTTTTCTATTTTCTCTTGAAAGAAAGTTCGTTTAGCTTTGGAATTTCCTTTGATGGGTGTTCAAGCCTAACTTAGTTCCTATGTTTAAAATTCAATTTATGAAGTAGTTTAGTTAATTTTTGACTGCAAAGGGAAAGTCCCGATACTCGAACTTTTTGGCCAGGAATTGAGAGGGTAGATGTTCGTGTTTAGGATGGGTTTGTTTCTTGGAGAGTAGTCGATAGGGAGGAAAGTGTCCACCTTTCAGCTTGATGGTTTTTATATTGATAAAAGGCAGAGATTTATAAAAGTACCTCCATCAGGACGGCGAAGTCAGATGGAGAGTTTAGAACGAATTTTCGATAGTGCCAGTCACTTTATTATCCCAACTACTTTTACTTTATTCTTTAGTTGAAAAGGTATTCCAATAAAACAGATGAATCCGTTAGAAAAAGAACGTAAGGGGATATGGCCTTTATAGACATCAGCCATTATGGAGAAGGTTTGTAACTGAAAGACGATTTCTGATTTCAATACTACCGTACAAACCAACTAATAGAAAGGAATGTCCGCCTTTACATTGACTATAAAAATATGTGTTAAATCAGTGCTTCACACTAGATGGTATGTATTCTAAAAGACTACACCATGCTATTAGTAGTAATAAAGCTATATTAGTGAATTATCAGTCGACCTTCATATTAGGATGTATTTAATTCATAAGGTAGCCTACTGAAGCATTTGGACAAATATAACTAGTAGTTATGCTTTCCATCTACCTTTCTATTTAAAGAGTATCTACCCAATCCAAAGAATCGATCTGCCATCAAATATATCGTATCCTTACCATTAGAGTTCCTTATCACATAAGGTAGGAGGTATAGGAAAAAATATTCACTTTCAAAATTTAAACTTGGTAGTTTTTACTAGATAAAGTTATAAACTATAGCACTAGTTCCATCTAATCCAATATAAAATTGATATAACCATCTTTATAAAAATGTGCCATTTACTAAAGCTTATTAAAATCTAGTTCTCTACCGCTAGACCAAGGTTTACAAGTTATATCCCTTTTCACCAACCTATCTACAAGTCCGTATTTTCTTCCAAAGGCTTTGCCATCCTAACCCCAGATACCATTCCTAGGTACAAGTATGGAGCTGCATGGGGAAGAGGAATATCGTTTATTTGCATAATTACTAAATGGGGGTGGTTGCACATCTATTAATTAGTTTAAGACTTGTGGTTTACATATAACTCACAATTTCCAACATTTCCAAACTTTTAGTTTTGATGAGAGGTAGATAGATATGGATACGTTACCTACACTAGTTATCGAAGAATTACTCCAATACCTAGACGATGCCAGGGGATTCAAAAATTTAAATAAAGCGTTTCGACAATCGATGTTACCAACCTTATTATCCAGCTGTAGCAGTGATGTGGAACTAGTTTTGAAAAATGGATGGGAAGAATTTGTCAAGCGCATAGAGCTGAATAGCTCCAACGACAGTGAAGTTCGCATATTAGAGTTGGCCAACGTGAGCACCATCCAAGTACGTGGAAAATTAAACTGTACTACGATTTTAGTACAACTTTTCAACAGTAACAGGATCCGTAAATTCGAAATCGAAGAACCGTTCCGCAACGACACGTTCGTAGCACTGCAACCCAAGTTCAAAGATTTAAGGAGCTTGAAATTGACAAACCAGTCTATACAGCCTACCAGTTTCATCAATTTGTTAAGCAGCTTGAACAGTAGGTCGTTAGCCGAGCTTAAAGTCGTTGCTAATTTGTTTTTAAATTTCCAAAGTATCCAAGTTCTCCAACAAAACTTTACCAACTTGAAGGTTCTAGAGTTAGGTGGCTACCATAAGATCGAGATCATCAACTTATTGTTTTCCTCAAAGTTTAGCTTCACCAACCTGTTAAAGTTAACATTAAAGTTCTATAATTTGACCGACGACGAGGACCTCACTTTGGATTCAATCAACCTACCCAAGCTTAGATGCTTCAACTTCCATCTGATTGAACCGTTGGCGTTGAAACTGATAGGCAAATTTAGTAGGCTCAAGGAAATGCAAGGAAACTTCAACTTGGAGAACTTTACTTACAACCTACAAAGCTTTGACCAAGTTGAAGAGCTTACCTTTACCAACCTTTATTTCACCAACTTTCAATCTTCCTTAATAGCTACCGCAATCCACAACTTGAAGCATTTAAAGAAGATGGACTGTAGCATCGATTTGTTTGATTCTACCTTCAACTTCAAAGTCCCGCTCTACATCCTTGATACCTTTGAGAGTTCGGAAGGGTACACTAGTTTGAGATATCTGAATTTGAACGTGCATCTATCTCAGGACTACTACTTTTTGATGTTTCTGTTGAGGTTGAAGAATTTAACCCATCTCAAATTAAAGCTTCAACTCTTTGACAAAAAGTTCGACTACAATTTCGATGAGGTAGTTGAAGAGGGTCAGAGGTTGGATAGATTGTTGACATACGAGTATCATGAGTTACTACATTGCAAGGCTTTCAATATGTGGATTCTGGGGCTGGCACCTAACTTGACCAAGGTCGATAATTTCAAATAAATATAGTTTTATTTTTGCAATTATTTTAATATATATTGTTTTTGAAGCCAATCTTGATATTAAGGTAAATGCTAATCAACTTTTTTCAAATACCAAACCCGATTTCATAAGCTATAGGTTTATCGATATCTTGAACCTGTCGCGTTAAGTTTTGATAGACAAAGTTCTTGCCAATATGAGGTATAAATCAGAATCGATTAGCATCATGTACATCCTTCTTTAAATTGATTCAGAGTCCATCTACTTATACTACTGTGATGCCAAGCTCCGTAGCCATAGCTCAAGAGCACTAAGCACTCTCCTATACTCCATGTTTAGAGGTGGTAAGGAGATTGTAAGTATGTTTTAATTATGTAAAGAAACTGCAAAGCTTAAATAATTTTATTTATTCATACTATAGATTTAAAACATAAATTTCTTTATTGGCATGTCTTTATTCCCCTCCCATAAAAATTCATACTAGAAGATGATTCACAATTGGCTGCGCTCATTTGCTCCACAGCCAACTATGAACTCCATTTCTATTTGGACTGTAACTTTCAAAGAAAGCTTCAGTACTTTCATCCCTTTGAGAAATAGAGTTTAGAAAGCTCAAAACATAAGTTGAAAAAGTCATGAAATAGCCCATATGTATCTAAACAAAGAATGTATAATTTATGCTAAATATATGTACAACCATTACTACAACTTAATAGTAGTTGAATATGCATCCTGTTTTTTACAATGCTCAAATTACAGTAGTTTTAAAGCATAATATCTTGATTTGAAAACATAATACATTACTAGCTGTAACAGCGCCTACCTTTTTAAATGGTAAACCAAATACAGGGCTATCTTACATATATTTGAATCATTCTTTCCTCTTCACGATAGAATAGTTTCCAACAGTTGGGTTAAATGTCCAGGCTAATTTTATTAAGACTAGTTGCCCGTTTGACTATTTCTATAAATAAGAATAGTATCAAAAATTTTAGCTACCAAATAGCTGGAACGCTTCGATAGGAACAGTTTCCAAATAGACTAAAGCAGCCATCATGTCTGCGGCTTTTGGCCAAAAGTGGATTAAGGCCAAAGGCAATTGCAAGGGATAGTTTATAACTCAGCATGAGAGATAACTGCCATAGTATTCCTATACCTTCAGCTCGTTTGTTCCCTCTACTTACTCAGCCATAAACATATTCTTAATGAGTTCTGATTCAACCTTAGTCCCGGCAGCTTAGAAGCTATCAATTTGAGCATGCAATCCTAGACTTACAACTTTGAATTTCGAGGCAAAACCAAGAGTAAGGACGTTCACAAGCAGAGATTCCTATCAAGATATGGACCCTAATAGGAAGGATCCTCAATTAAGATGTGGCCACATTGAAAAGAAACTAAAACCCTTCGATATCTGTAATGATGTACCTTGTAAAGGAAGAAAAAAGGTACACAGGGACGAGCACAAAAAATTATATTCCAAGTGCATTGAGATCATATGTGAAGATAAACTCGAAATACATAATCCCAACCATGGTCCAGAAGTGAAACTTAAGCTTTATATTGGTAGAATATAAAGAACTAAAGAGTGGATGCGCGAAGAAACAAGGAAATATAAGAAGGAGAGAAAATGACAACTCAAGAAAGTTGGACAGTTGAATAAGGAGCTTAGTTTGAATTAAAAGAAAAGTTGTTGGAAAAAACATTCCAAAAATTAACCCAAAGAAATCAGTTCTAAGTCCTTTCGTAAACTATTATTATTATTAAACTAAAGGATGCTGGTATACTATTTCTTGATTTTACATTATATTGTATATATTTACAGATCCGATAGGTAGTGATTTATCGAAGATTTAATTGATACTACCGGTCTATTCATAATGATACAGGCCAATCAATTGGGTCATCTTGATATTTAACAAGACCGTAGTCAACCTAAGTAAAATAGAAGCCCATTAGACATCTGCTATACCTTATAAGTCACTGTATGACATTTTCGGGCATGTAAAGTACGTGATATTTCTACTAAAAGAGTAAGTGTATTCATCTAACTTAGCTAAATATCGCACTGCACTTGGAAACTAATCTAATAATAGATAGGGTGGCAGGACATACTTGTCATCTTTACTTTAGCAACATTACTAATGCTATCAACAAAATTCAAATCAAAATGGATTCATATTTGTTTTCAATTCAGATGAAATTGTAGTTTATTGATTTGGTAGTGATCAGTATCAGTAAAAACTGCACCTTAATCCACATCTATATTATCAAATAGAAGGACTTTAATCGTTGCTTCAAGTTACAAGCAGAAGAATATAGAAAGTCCAACTGCTATCTTGGATTAACACTTCTAAATATCATCCGATGTAGTTTATTTCTAACATGATTTACATCACTATACCTCAGCACTTCACCATAATAGAAACTCAATTCTAGCTAACTCCATTGGTTACTGTTGATGGCTCTAAATCTCCATTTTGGGTATCTATTTATCGGCTAAGGAAGCTCATCCAAATTACATTTATATATGCTATGTCCTTTAAATCAGAATAGCATATTCTCCTAGTTTTGAGTTGATTTAACTTTGCAAATTTTAATGCAGCTTCAAAGCTGTTGGTTCTATAGCGATTTTATATTCAAGTTAAAAACTAATAGTTGTGAAGCGTAGCATCCCAATAGGAAAACTCAATATGTTGTGAGTTGTAGTGACATTACTTTTTAGATGCTAGGTCGAATACAATATCCGTATTGTGATTGAGATACGCTAACGCCATTATAAATACATGTTAAAATAAGTGAAATCGGCACACCTAGTTCAAATAAAGATATATAGTTCTATATTTCCTCGGGATGGTGTTGATTTTCACTACAGAACAATTTCATTTCAAGCCAAATTAGGATAAGTCGTCCTAGTCTGATTAGATTTTGTTAATGACTATGTAGAATCAAAAGCTTTATTGGCTATTGAGGCATCGAGACGCTTCAATAGAAAAGGCATCCAAATGGTTTATCTCGTCTATTACATTGCGTTTGTAGCTCAAGGCAAAGGTAAACTTAGCTCATCTACCATCTTGAGAGATTGGTGTATATAGTTAAATTGTAGATAAAATTGCAAGTCCAGATAGACAAGCCTTTCCAAAAAAGTAGGTATGATTTACTACTAATCTATTTCAGATTAGAAATTGAAAAGGTAACAAAATCTTGATCTAGGAGGGTATAAAAGATGGTCTATATGGGTTTAACTTTTAGAAGCTTTAATGCAAGCTTTAGTTTTTGTAACCTTATATCCCACCTTTGCCTACAGCATCGGGCTGCTAGATTTCGGACGTAAACCAAAGGCCAACAACTTGGACTTGAAACTTCTACTCTCAAACCCACTTGTTCAAAGTGTAAATAAAGATTGCAAAAAATCAAAAACTTATAAGCCAAGCATAAAAGTCTATTGAAACCTATTGTAGCGAAAAAGTAAAGAACCATAATCAAAAGAGGTTTGAAAAGAAAGTTGTGTTAGCTGATATAAAGAGAATAAGGAATGGGATAAAGTTGCCTTGGAGAACAATTTAAAGACAAGGTTCAACTAAAAGATGATCTGTTAGCCCAAAGAGCTCAAGCTTTGCTTACCATAAAGTTTCAAATCCTCTCAGAACTTATATATAGAGTAAAGACACTATACTACATCTCTTTTATGTATATTTTAAATTTGTTGATAGCTCTGCAAATATTATTGGTTGGGTAATTGACAGCAGCTTCGTATTGAGCTTGCTAGAAAAATAAGTACTTTGTACAGCATATAATTAGGCTATTTATCCTTCCTAAACAACATAGATTCATTAGCCAAGACACCTTTACTATGCAATTAGATGGTAGTCAACCAAAATGGAAATAAAACCTACATAACATATTCTGCACCTATAAATTACTACTTTAAAACTGTCAAATTAATATGGTGCGTGGTGACCTGCTGAGGGTTTAGAACAGTTTCTTCAATCTCTACAAACACTTGCTGCACTTAAGAGCAGGTCACAGTGCCTATGAAGGCAGTTGAGAAGCATGCTGCCTTTATTTTAGAGTATTGAAGGTTTGACTAAACCCATATCCAAATGAAAGAATAGAATCAATTTATAATACGATGCCTCAACTGAACTTGCACTTGAGTAGCTTACGTGACCGTCGGTATCGGTAGGAACAACACCTTTGTTGAGCTCCGAATCCGCTAAGTCAGTTTGACGATAGATTTTGATGTTCGTTGTATCAAGTCAGTGATCAAAAAGTTTGAGAGTTGCTATAATGAATTGTAAATATTCCTATATAGTAAGATTACCGATTTAGAAGATTTGAATTGAAAATAGGAAATCAAGTAGGTAAGTATAATTTTTGCCTGTGCTATCAGTACCTAGCATTATTTCGTAATAAACTAGTAAATAGTGCTTTTTATTAGCATTACATTGATGTACAGCTTTTGCAAGGCATTTCTGTCAATTGTAAACTGTAAATAAAGCTACCTTTGAAAGTAGCATGCTTAAAAAACCACATTAATATTTTTGGAATATAATATAAATAGATTGTCAAGAACCTTTTATTTATACTTATATCAGTTGAGTATAAATCTGGATAATGAAGTTACTCACTTATATACTTCATTGCATACATACCACCCTTGTGGAAACATAAATCAATATGGCAAAGCAAGAGAGCATTCTCTTGGAACTAACAAGTGACGATGGGATTGTATATAACGTAACGGAAAGCAGATTTGAAAAGTGACGTTCTGATATACACCATACATACTAATTGTTGTAAAATGGAAGCACCTCCATAAACAATCGAAGAAACGTATGAATGGTTTCTTTACATCCTTGATCCCATGTATTGTAAACCGCTTCAAGTTGATGCTTATATATATATCGTTTAGCCTCAGCATTTAAAAGCTGAATAAGCTGCTAAAGATGACCGTTACATAGCAAACCATCCTTGGATAAGGCACCGTTATAGTTAAGAGTTTGAAGGTAAAGTAGGTAACTAGACTATGGAAATTGATGTTTCTGGTGATGTTCAAGCTGAAGTGGGTAATAATAGCCCAATGATCCTTGAAGAAAGTCTCCTTCATTTCGCTATAGTCCTTGGAACCTTAAGTTCAAATCGGGCTAGGTTATAGAGCCTGAGGAAAGAATCTAGGAACCTCACTGCAACATCGAAGAAGGAAGGTAAAGTCTAGACATTAAACTTTTTGGATCAATCTCAAGTTCAAATAGGTGTATTCGAAACCCAGATCATAATCAAAGTAGTTTATCAGAAATCTGAGTTTTTTCAAGGTCAGTAGGTTCACATTTAACTTTTGGAAATTTTGGATATCTATATAGTTAGTTGAAATTTAATTGAATTAAATTTAGAAGCTTTTGAGGCTAGCATCCAACTCAATGCAAGGTGCTACCACCGCGATGAAAGGTCAAGCTTTGCAAGTGGAAAAACTTCGACAATAGAGCATTGACGTTGAAATGGAGTGAAAAAGTTAGTAACTTTATATTTGGGAAGCTTGAAGAGCTTGATAGCTTCGCACTATATTATATCGTCAAAGTGCTTCCAGATCGTGACAAAATCCAGATAGCGGTTGAGGCTGTTGAATATGACAAAATAGGTGCCATACATATAGCAGAAAGATAGAACTGCGTCCCTGATGAACTTATATTTTGCTGCTAGCTTCTTCAAATATTTTCAAGTCAGGGGTACCTTTTGAATATTCTATATCGTTAGTATGGTTCTTATTGAATCTTTTTCTCTATTGTAACAAAGTCATCCTTACAAAATATTAGGTTGCAATATGGCTAAGATATCAGTTTAGTAATAAGATGTATATCTCCTCTAGGTCAAAGAATTCTATTACCTTTTTGATGATTAATTGAGGTGGGAATTAAACATCATTCTGTATATAACTCACCTATGACCTGCTATTTCTGAACTTCATCTTTGGATGTTTTCCATTCAATATCGCTTTTCTACTTACTAAAGATAAGTGAGTCTAAATATAATATCGCTTACATCTATAGGCGCTTTTATTTTACATAATATCTGACTACATACTCCTATCTAGATACGTATGCTAATATCTTTAAATTTGGCTAATTTTCTACGAGGTGATTGCTGTCCTTGATATTTCCTATGATGGCTGAGTTAGAACCCATTTTCACACAAATACAAAGGATATCTATCTACAACACTATATTTTATATTGAAAATATAGTTGAGTCGCAAGCTCTTTTCAATGAGCTATACATTAAATTTATACAGTAAAGGGATGGATTTTCTACAATAGTTACAATAATAAATATTTAACATATATGTATATATCACATTCGAATGTTAAAATTATGGTTCATTGTAATGGTTTATAAAACTAAGGTAATTTTATTCTTAAGAACACAGCTAAGCATACAATTTACTATATGGTATTCAGTTAAGTATACGATATATGTCAAGTGCTGGGATGTGGAAGTAGTACAGCATTGTAAATGAGCACATACACCTATTTAAAATTAACTTGAGATGAAAATACTATTGAATCCATCATAAAATTATATACACAAACTTGATACTTATTCCAAAAGTTGACAAGTCGTTAGTTTGGAGGTTTAGACATTTAGCAATGCTAAAATAAAGAAAATAGCTATATACTTTCGCTAGGACGTAGTAGTATCTTATAAGGGCTCTTCAGTTGAAACTTGGGTAAAACTTTGATGAGACATTCGTAGGCGCATGCTGCTTCTACAATAGATTGCTCACGAAAAGTTATATTTTCCAAACCAGTTACAAGAGTTTGGGCCTTGCCAAGGTAACTAGGGTATTGCCACTGAGGAACTGCCTCCTGGATTATTGTGTTCAGGTAGGTGTAGATGGCTGGTAGCATATCAGAGAAGGTGATGAGCTGGATAGTGGACGGGTGATCGGCAGCTAGGAACTGGTCGATGAAGGCGACAAAGTAGTCATACAACAGGTCGGCAGCCCTTAGCGCTTGGGTCCAAGCCTTACAGTTGACAAGCTGTTGGGGTTTAGGGTCGAACAGGACCAGGGGATAATACAGTGAGATCTTGCAGGCTAGGAGCCCGTTGTATGCCATGGCGACCATGAAAGGTTGTTCGAAGTTGAAGGATTTGAGCATCATTTGATTGCACAGGAAGAACTCGGGTACGACGGTGGGGGTCCTAAATTTAACTGGGGTAGCTTCAATGGAGTCGTCTATCCCTTTCTCTATAACTTTAAACTCCTGTGTGGACATATTGAGGTAATGGTTTTCGATGGGTTTGGAGCTGTTGAAAACTTCCGACTGGATGTTCATCAGCACCTGGCATTGTACTGTTGCTTGCTTCAAACCGTTCCTCAAGTAATCTCTAACTTCATACAGAGTCGCTTTGTCGTACCTTACCTTGACAATTGGTATGGAATTAAGGTTTCTACAACCCTTTCCCCGATCAAGGTCTTTGGCAGCCATATCCTTGAGGCAGCGGATCGACGTAGGAGAGCAAAATGCAGAGGAGGAAAGGTGGTCGAAGGTTATCTTAGATTTTGTGTGGGCTAGTGGTGGTCCAGGCAACACTGCGAATATACTGTTATGAGCAAATATTAGTATTTGCCACAGTTGTGATTTCCAAGGTTCCTTATCTCTAGCATCGATGGAAGCAGTAGTATCTTGATGATCTGGATTCAAACCGAGAATATCGGCCATCCGGAAGGCATGGCTTAAGTACATCTTCGACTTATTGTAGTTATGCTTCCAGCCTTCTTCCAAACAAAGGAGCATCAAAGCCACCAGACTTTCCCTGCTTGGGTTGTTGAAGCAGTTGGGTAGTAACGTCTCAACCGAGGCAGTTTCATTCAAATATTGGTATTTGGGTCCGTATTTGGATAAGGCAAGGTGCTTGAAGAAGGTATCAAAAAGGAGATGTTTGAGCAACGATTTTTGAGGCTTGGTGATCACATTGGTTAGAAAGGTACGGTCGAGCCAAAACTCATCAGAGTCGAGATGGTTGCAATAGAGTTCAATCCCTTCCTTTAAAATGTCAGATACCTTAAAGCCATCGGTTTCCATGGGTCCTAAATATTTACAAGCTTTAGCAACGTTACCTTTTGTAAAAAGAAGTCTTGGTGTCACATTTGATCGCAACTGCAACATTTTATTCAAATAGTAGGTCTGTTGATCCACCTCCAAGTCGATTTTCTGAAGGTACTCAAGCTGGACCTTTTTTTCTGCTTCTCTACTCCTCTTGCTACCTTTCATCTTCTGTACCATTATTTGAAAATTCTTTGACCTTGCCTTGACCCACCTTAAATACCTTGCCAGCGCTATTCGAGTTGACCCTATGTGAACTTTCTCGCCATTGTTGACATTCAAATCGTCCTCAACAAACTTCAAATATTTCTCAAGGATCGTCAGCTTCTCTATCAAAGAATTTTCCAAGCTTTTGATGCGTGCTGTTGCCTTTTCTTTATACGACCTTGAACTCCTAGAAACTACAAGCTGTAAAACTAAGTCGGTTTCGCAACTGTCTGTAAGCTGGAAGTTTGGTTGAAATGGTGAATTGGATGATGTAGAGTACATAATCCAACGTTATCTATAAAAAGCAAATTAAGTTATTATACAGAAGGGTACTACTTTAGTTGTTTGGAATGAGATTAGTTGCTCTACAGCTCTATGTATGTATAGTCTCCAAGGCTCGTATATAAAGGAAAGTTATTTAATTTGGGATAAAGTTTTAAATAAGCTTGATAAAATGCTGAATCTATTTGAAAAGTTTATTTGTGGTTGATGCCTTGGCTTGTCTTTGAAATCTGATTTTCATAAGAGCAATTTTATACAATTCTTGGCTCAAAGTTTAGCTTTATTGAACAAATTTATATCTAAAATTACATGAGTTTCTATAGTTTGCGGGGGTATTATTTCAATAATGGATCCAAGGTAAAATTCACATAAATGATAAAATACCTTAACATACCCGATGCAATAGTATATAAACCCCAAATAAGCATATAGAATAAGACATACTACAAAAATTAATAAACTGTACTAGTTCAAAAGGCTATATAATTAGTGGTATTAAAAATAAATAATATGTTTATATACTTTGACTAGGACGCAGTAGTATCTTGTAAGGATCCTCAAGTTGAAAGTTGGGCAAAGCCTCAGTAAGACGATCATAGGCACATTTAGTTTCAACAATCGTCCGATCCGAAAAAAGTACCTGCTCCATGCCGTTAACCAAGGTCTGGACTTTACCGACATAGTTGGGGTACTGCCAGGGGGCAACCGCTTTCTGAATGATGGCGTTGAGGTAGGTGTAGATGGCCGGTAGTAGGTCGGTGAAGTTGATGAGTTGAATGGTGGAAGGGTTGGTAATTGTCAGGTACTGGCGGATAAAGGCCAAAAAGTAATCGTTGAGCAGGTCTGCAGCCTTAAGAACTCGGATCCAGGCATTTTTATCAGTCAGTGATTGCGGTTTAGGGTCGATGAGGGCTAGTGGGTAGTATAGCGATATCCTGCAGACCAGCATTCCGTTGTACGCTAGACCGCCCATATACATTTGCTCGAAGTTGAAGTTTTTGCGTAACATACGGTTGCACAGGTAGAATTCTGGAATGACAATGGGGACTTTAAATCGCCTGGGGGTAGCCTCGATGATGTCGTCAATTTCTCTTTCCAGGTTTTGGAACTCCTCATCAGATAGAATCCGACGATAACTTTCCGTGGGGTTCAGTTCATCGTACCCTTCGGCTTGGAGGTTCATTAGGATCTGACACTGCACCATACTCTGTTCCAAGCCGTTCCTCAAGTACCTCTTTATCTCATAGGGAGTAGCCTGATCCATATCCTTTACTTCGACTAGCGGTATGGAACTGGGCTTGTTTCCCTCCCTTCGGCTATATTCCATATCAGCCATATCTCTAAGACAACGGATAGACGAAGGGAAGCAGAAGGCGGAGGCAGAGAGGTGCTCGAAAGTTACCTTGGACTTGATGCGAACTAATGGCGGTCCTGGTATTGCCTCAAAAACGCTATTGTGGGCAAATACCAGTATCTGCCACATCTGGGACTTCCAGGGTTCCGTATCTCTAGTATTTGTAGAAAAAGTACTGCCTGGGTGGTCCGGGTTTAAGCCGAGCATATTAGCCATTTGAAAAGCATGTCCGAGATATACCTTCGTCTTGACGTAGTTGTACTTCCAGCCTTCTTCCAAGCAAAGCAACATCAAAGCAACCAAACCTTCCCTACTAGGGTTGCTAAAACAGTGAGGGAGTAGTGTCTCAATCGAGGTTGTGTCATTCAGGTATTGATATTTGGCCCCATGTTTGGATACGGCAAGATGTTTGAAGAAGGTGTCGAATAGGAGGTGCTTCAATAAAGATTTTCCAGGGCGGTTTAACACATCGGTTAGGAAGGTGCGGTCGAGCCAAAAGCCATCGGTATCGAGGTGGTTGCAATAGAGTTCAACCCCTTCCTTCAAAATGTCGGATACTTTAAAACCATCGGTTTCCATGGGTCCTAAGTATTTACAAGCTTTAACAACATTACCCTCGGTATATAGAAGTTTTGGAGCTTCATTTGATCGTGACTGAACTATCCTATTCAAATAGTAGGTTTGATGATCCACCTCCAAATCAATGTTCTGAAGGTACTCGAGCTGGGCCTTCTTTTCTGCTTCTCTACTCCTCTTGCTACCTTTCATCTTCTGTACCATTATTTGAAAATTCTTTGACCTTGCCTTGACCCACTTTAAGTATCTCACCAGTGCTACCCGGGTTGGTCCTATGTGAACTCTCTCGCTATCGCTAACATTCAAATCACTTTCGACGAACTTCAAATACTCCTCAAAGATCGACAGCTTCTTTATCAACGAATTCTCCAAACTTTGGATACGTGCTGCGGCCTTATCTTTATATGATCTTGGCGCTCTAGAAACTACTAGTTGTAAAGATATGTCAGTGTCGCTGCTATCTTTAATTTGGAAGTTGGATTGGAGTGACAAAATGGAGGGTGTAGAGTACATAAGTAGGTGTAGTTTATTGAAACTATAGTAAAATTATATTGCGAGAAGATATCGCTTTCGTCGTTTAGGATAGCTCTAATTGCTCTCCAGTTCTATGTATTTATATTTACAAGGTGTCTAAAGTTAATTTATCTAACAAATTTAGAAAGGGTTTTAGGTAAACTTAATTCTCGTTGGGTCTATTTATAATCCCATTAGGCTTGAGGTGTCAGGCCAGTATGTGTGAAAATGTGTTACCACTGAAAATGAATAATCCATGGAATTCATTTGTGAGCTGGAAGAATCCGGAAGTACAACTTGAGTGGGCTTGAACCTGAATATTCCGCAACTTTAGTAGTCCCGAACCCCCAGAAAACTTTACGGAAGAAGCCGTGTTTGACATGCAACTCCACTATACTCAAGTTAATGGAAGGAGACGTAGCAAAATAAGATGAGTCACGACAGGTAAAGTGCAAGTACTCTTTAATCTAAGATATAAAAGGATAATTTGTGAACATAAAAGCTTCCTCAATTTATACCAAATCAAGGTAACTAGACGTTTAAAGTTTAATAGAAAGCCCATTCCTACTCTATCTAAATCGAAACCCTTTTAAAACTTTTACTTACTTCCTCAGGAATCAACCCGTTCATCATATCAAACGAGTTACCATCCGGTACCAGCTTCAGGATCTTGTAACTTAACGGGTTGACCTGGTTGGTCTTAGGATCCAACGTAATACATTCCAAGGACCCGGTATCCAAACTTATGGACAGTATTTTTACCTTTAGATCTCCCAATTCCTTTAACTTTACGATCTGACCACTGCCGTATTCAAAATATTAATACTAATATAAAAAGAAAAAGAAAGAATTACCTATGTAACCAAAACTTATAGTAATCGTTTGCAAATGGTTCGAATCCCTTGGTAAATGAAGTTAGGAACGTCTTTAACATCTGAGAGAAGGTATTCAAGGTGGCGGCCTAGGATCTGCTCTTTAGTTAAAGGAGGTAGGGTAGGGGTAGCAGGATCCTTCTTCAAGTTTCGTAAATTGAGTTGTCGGATGAGGTCGTTGACACATAGGGTGGGTTGGGAGTTGGTTACGTTTATACCACATCCTAAAAAATTAGTAGCTGGCTTCAACATGTAGAATTTACCTATAACTATATCAAACATGTTGTTAGAGAAGGACGAGTTGACCAAAATTCCACCCAGTTTCTTCAGCTCGAACTTCTTTACCCCTCCTGTTTCACTACCAAACAGGTTGGTATCATCAAATTCAATCCCGTTGTCAAAGTCATCCAAACCATAGATGTCGTTCGGCCACTTCAATCGCAACTTCAAAGCTTCGTAACCCTTTATATTCGTTATACTTTGAACTACACTCAGCCCAAACAAGTACTGCAACATAGCGACTGGGAAAGGCTCTTTCAAGCTGTAAGGTACCCGCAATAAGAAGGAAAACTGAAGGCAGCCACTCGACGAGACCCAAGTGTTTTGCCCACGACCCTTACCACTTATCTGCTGGTTAGCTACCAGTACTGATCCCGATGGTAGCGTCTGTTGGAACTTGTAGTTCTTCTCAAGGATGGTTTGTGTGGAGGTAAGCACCGATCCAAATAACAGTGGTAAGCCTATGGTTGATGTAGGGGACAGCCAGCTAGAGTAGATTTGGAAATCAAAGGGGAGCTGCTCCTTAATTTCGTCACTGTAGTTTATTAAAGGGATGCCGAGGACCTTACTATCACTGGAATTTAAAATAAAGGCATCTAATACATCTTCCAAAACACCCTTACTTTTACCTTCTGGGTTCATTTGCTCCTTAAACTTTTCCAGCAGAATCTTCCTACGTTCTCCTTCGAATATGCATATGGGAGAAACACTCAACTCCTTACCGTCAAATGCTTTATTCAATTTCAAGCTAAAACTCCCTAGTAGCAGCTTGTTAAATTCAATGTTGACCTCCTTGTAGTTGCTCAGCTCTTCAAAAACATGTTTTGCTCTCTGTCGTTGAAATTCTGGTATTCAAATTCGAAGTGAACACCTGACAGGATTACCTTACCACCTTTATCTCCACAGTTTATTAGTATTATAGCATTCCTATCTGCCTCATCTACCACGGTACCTTCCCCATCCGCATACCTTGCCAAAACTTTAACTTTATCCAAATCTCTCTTACTCAAGTTCTCTAACAAAAAACTACCGCCACCGTTCAGATAAAGCTTGGTGTCCAACTGTTTATCCTTTGAAAAATTAACCTTGATACTCATCAATCTAGCACCCTCTTCACTATCGTACTGGAAGCTTTTGATCAGTGGACCTTTACATACACCTTTAAAGAACTTCAAAAGTCGGTCGCCTTTAACTTCTAGTGGTCCACCTTCGTCGAATAGGCAATAGTCACTGGCGAAATAACTACCGGCACATATACCCAAGTAGTTTCCTCCTTTTGCTACGTAGTCCTTTATCAGCGTACAACCATCCTTACCTATACTTGACATGTAAGGTAGATCCCTACCGCCAGGCATCACCAACAGACTGCAGGCTTCGTACCAAGGTTCCTTCAAGAGCATAGTTGGAGTTAACGTTTGGATACTGTAGTTTTCAGATAGGAAGTGTTGAAGGTAGGATCGAGTTGCCACTAGGTAGTTGCTGGAGACACCGGGTCCGTCGTATATAAGTATGTTCATTGTGTTGAATCTTAGGTTGAACTTTAATTTTAGTGTTAATCTAATTGTATCTTCGGACCTGGTTGGATGCTAAGGGAAGTTGAGTTACTGGATTGCTCTTATTAGGCCTTGAAATTTCGATGAGCTAGAACTTTCTAATTAATCTCTCAAGTTCTATCAATTGATTGGCCTTAAAAAGCTAGAGCCAATTGAAACTAAACAGTAGATTCACTTAAGACAGTTGAGTTGTTTGAAATTGGCAAAGTTTTATGAAATTGATAAGATTGCTTTTAAAGAAATTTTTAGCACTGCTAAAAGTTAAAGGCTGATAGATTTCTATGAATAAAAAGTATTCTTTATGGAATCAATGCTAAAGAAAAAATATGTGCAAGATGATATAGTTGAAATCCCAATGAAAGCTTAGTTATATCAATAAAAACAACAAAAAGTTTTAATGCTGATGCATTCGTATATTCACTTATCTAGTACCAATGGAAAAGTTCAGTATTAGAACTGCATACAAATCCGTCCAACGTGCGATAGAAATTCCTCCACCATCTGCAAGCGCTCTTATAGCTTCGACTTCAAATACACCTTCTAACTTGCTTTCTGATTTTAAACGTTGATGAAGCTTTTCAAAATCTATCGATACCACTATCTGAAAAATAGTTTCTACTACTTGGATTTTCATCACCATTTTCATTTTGCCTTGGAGCGACCGCTAGGGATCCATTCGTCCTAACCGGTTCAAGCCATGCCTTAGGCTGCTTAAAGATAGGACCAAGGAGCTCCGGTAGAGGTTTACCGTAAACTGTAGCTGGGTCAATGTTGCTCTGTTCTAGTAACAGATTTTTAATAGCTTCAGTAGGAAGCTTAATCCGTTTAGTCGTTCTAAAGTCGGTTAATTTACAAGAATCAGATGTCAAATGCAAATTGAATTCCTAGGCAATGAAATTAACTAAAATATTATACTAAGTATTAAATACCTTGTCCTTGGGTATATTGCTTTGTGGTGCAATTGTACCTTTATCCATAGTAAAAGAACCTTCTAAAGCAAGTTGGTTATGTATCCTTTTAGAGACATCTGTCAGTGAGGGGATGTCGTCGACGGAAGATTTTGATGAGGGACCTTCCCAACTCAGATTTGCGGGGATACCGACATTCGAAAGTGCACCTTTGGACTCCAAAAGTGGTTTGATGTCTTCCTTTGCAGGACCAAATTCCAGTGGACAATTAACAGTACTGTCGGGAGAGCTACTTCTATCGAGAAACGAATAGTCTGAAGAGTCATCCATGTATTCGATGAATGGACTTCCAGCTACCGGTTGGTCATCGCTAGCATCCAGTTGATTTAATTCGGCATGCATATCTGCTGTATAATCGTGGTCAGGTAGGAAATGTGGAGGTCGGTTAGTTCGGTTCCTAGTAACTTCAACCTCTCGAACGCAGAAATCCGGACTACTTCTTATCTCATTTTTATTGTCGGTTATGTTAAAAGTAAATTCATTCATACTGAGACTCATAAGTCCGAGAGCGAAGGAGGGTTCGGTAGCAGGAGGTAAATCTTCCTTAGGTGAGGACACTTTCTGTGATGTGCTGCTGCTGGAATAAAATTTGAAATCTATCACGCTTGAATCAAGCTCATCCTCCATAAGGTCAGTTGGGATTTCATGATCGCTCGTCAGGTCAATTACAATTCTTGAAGGCTTGTCAGGATGGTCGAAATCGAACTTTATGGGGGTTTTAGAACTGGGCTCGGAATTAGTTACTAGTCTCCTGCCATCTTTGGCAGTAATAGAGTGTTTGCGCGTGATTTCGATTGGAAAGGGGTTAGAACTCATCGAAACCAAAGCTGAAAGTTTCTGTTCATCTTGAAGCATAGAAATTTCCCTCTCACTGCTATCAATAATTGAGTTTGATTCCTCATCACTTTGGGTTGGATTACTGACCATTATATCGCTATTTAAAAAGGTTAGAAAAAGAGGTAAAAATAAGACATTTACATATCGAAATGCGATATTAAATCTTGGTTATAACGCTCCAAAACTTTGGAAAAGGTATATATATCTTGATTTATCAAATCTGGATGTATTTGTGATAACTCCAACTTCTCCTTTGAACCTCCAAGTTGATTTGCAAACTGATTAACAAATGAACATATCTTATCGACTAGCTGGAACCTTTTTGCAAATTCACTGTCGTAACTCATCTTTCTACTGCTATCGTATATTGTTTATGGAGAAAGTACACTGAGTTTTCTTTATTGCAAGTGAAGATATGGTTCTAGAAAAGGGGCGAGGACCTTAGAATTTACCCTAATTGGAATCAATCCAAAAGATTTTGGATCTTCCAATTCTTTCCAAAATCACTATGATTCTATTGGCTCTGTGCTATATTAGTGTACCATCACAAGACTAAAGTTCAAAATTGTCAAATAAAGATATTAATGAGATAGTATAAAACTCAATATATACATACATATACTTGCAAAATTTATAAATTCAGATTATCACATTCAGTATCCAAAGAAAAATACAAGATACAAACTATTTATACAAACTCATCTACCCTACATAGAAACTTATTATAGCATCAGTAACAACCCTACAATTCCATCCTCAAAATGTCCTTTTTACCTGCTTATCGACTTTAAAAATTGATGGTGCTTTTTTACCAGTATCACCATCACCATCTGAAAAGTAGTTTTTGTAACTCAGGTCTATACCTCCAGTCTCTTCCAACTTTAGAGCGTTTTCTTGGAATACACTGCTTCTAACTGGTTCCAACCATGCTTTAGGTTGCTTGAAAATGGGACCAAGGAGCTCCGGTAGAGCTTTACCGTAGGCTAAAACTGGGTCGATATCGCTTTGTCCTAGTAGCAGATTTCCAACGGTTTCAGTAGGGAATCTGATCCGCTTGGTCGTCCGATATTCAATTAATTTACTAGGGCTGGATACCGAGTTTGACTTGGATGTCTAAGTAATAAAAGTTAGCTAAAATATTACATATACTGCTAGGTACCTTATTCTTATATATATTGCTTTGCAATGCGATCATATCCTTATCCGGGGTAGAAGAGCCTTCTATATCAGGCAAGTTACGCTTCCTTTTAGAGCTGCTCACCGGTGGAAGGATCATATTGTCGGAACAATTCGATAGGGAACCTTCTAAACTCAAATCCGAGAAGGCATCAACATTTGAAAGCTCAAGGTTGGATTTCAAAGGAAGCCGGCTATCCTCTCCTATAAGGCCCAATTCCGGTGGACATTTAGTGGTTTTGGCAGGGGAATCGCTCCTATCGAGCCAGGAAAAGTCCAAAGAATCGTCTATATACTCGACGAAAGGACTTACTGGTTTTTGCTCATCAATTTTAGTATCGATTTGAGAAATACTGGCAGAGGCAGAACCGATCCTATCGAACCAAGAAAAGTCGGGAGGGTCTTCTACGTACTCAACTAATGAAAACCTAGCCATCTGCTGGTCAACGTTCGTATCTAGTTGGTTTAAGATAGCTAGTATATTTGCTGCCGGATCAGATTCGGATTCAGGTTGGAGTATCGGGGGTAAAGTAGGTTGGTCTTTAGCTATCTCAATTTCCAAAGGATAAAAGTTTGGACTACTTTTTACCTCATTTTTAGAATCAACTACGTGGAATGTGAATTCGTTGGAGCTGAGACTCATAAGTCCGAGGCTGAAGGAGAGTTCGTTAGATAAGGATAGGTTCTCTTTTTGGGGAGACACTTTTTTTGATAGGTCGTCGCTGGAGTAAAATTTGAAGTCTATCACACTTGAGTCAACTTCATCTTCCAAAGAATTAATTGAGGTTTCTTGATCGTTCGTAAGGTCGATTACAATGTTTATAGGCTTGCCGAGATGATCGAGATCGAGGTTTGTAGGGGCTTTAGGATTTAATTCAGGAGTGACAGTTAATAGTCCTTTGCCATCCTTGGGGGCCATAGGGTTCTTGAGTGTGGTTTCAATTGATATATGCTTGGGAATATTCTATAAGCAAATACATATTAGATTTATGATGATATAAATGCCAAAACTTACTTCAACCGACGGCGAAAGCTCACGTTCATCTTGGAATAAAAGAATCTCTTTCCTACTTGCTATCAGAAACCAGATTTAATCCCTTGCTAAATTGAGGTGACTTATCAACCTCTATATCGCTATTTTAGAAAGTTAGAAATACATATAATTGAAAAGTTGGCTACCTATTAAAATTGGGCCTTAAATCTTGGGTATAATGCTCCAAAGTTTTAGAAAATTTGTCTATTTCCTGGTTAATTATATCCTGTTGTATTTGAGAATTTTGCGACTTTTCCTTTGAGTTTCGAAGTTGGCTTGCAAATTGATTTACAAACGAGCATATCTTGTCGATTAGTTGGAGCCTTCTTGCAACTTCGCTGTCGTAGCTCATTCTTCTACTGCTAATGTATCTTTTTGCGAGGAAGGTGAGTTTTTTGTGTTTTTGTTATCTTTATTGAGAAAGTAGAAAAGGAGTTCAATCTTGGAATTTACCCTAATCCCGAATTAGCCCATTAGATTTTTTTCATGTTAAAGCCATCGGCTTTGCAAATCTATTGGTCCAATGCTCGTCATAGTATTGAGCATTTCACCATATTAATTTACTTGTATTAGATATATGATCTACTATAGCTGCTTAGACTTTGTGACAAAGTTATTGATGTTCAGCTGCTTTTCATTGATAATTATTCTTTCACTATCATAACTTTACTGGGGCTATTTCTTTCAAAACAATAGATGTAGTTGTTGAAGTATATAATAGTGAATGTTTTGTTAAGTTAGATAATATTAGCTAATTATACGAGTACTTCATTTTATTGTGGATTTGGTTGGGATATTATGAATTTTCTACACCAATCTCCCAAGCCATATAACTTAATATAACTTTGAAGATATTAAAAGAATGAGCGACTAATCACTATATAGGTATTCAATACACTAACGAAATTAAAACAACAAAAGGAATCCTATTACAGCAACATGTTGTTTCATTTATATATCCAAGGTCATGGAAAATTAATTAATAACACCTTTGTCCAGAACATAAAGTATCTAACGAAGTATTTTGATGTACTTATCTATAAAGTAGTAATTAATTCAAATAAATAGTTAGATAAATTTAAATGCCGTATATATTAAGTATAAAGACATGTGCTTATTTAAATTCATATATATATACTAAGTTTCATGTATTTGAAACTAATGAACGAATAGAGTTTACCTCTAAACTAGCTTGAAAAATCCGGCTTGACGTTGTAAAGTTCGATTCTCACAATATAGGGTAACTCTGCACAGTTAAAGGATCTAACCTGGTGTAAAAACCGGCTGATTTCCTATGTGTGTACTTAATAATGAAACTAAAATCTGCAACTCCGGTAAGCAAATCAGCAGTCACCTAGCGAAGGTAACGGTGATATCCTTCAAGCAAAGATGTAAAAGTGGTGTAGATGCATCGCAGGCTTGAACTTTTTAAATAGGGAGTGAGTAGTGGGTCCGATGATCTCCAACGTAAGCAAGTTCTCGAAATAGTACGTCAAGGCTTCAGAAGTATATACATTCAATTCAAAAGAATATATGGTAAGATTTATTACAAAATTTAGGTAGCCTTCAGCGATGCAATTCAGCAGCTGTGCGCTAAGTTGGATCTTCTTAAGCCCAGGTCAACTAAGAAACCTAGCAATAATACCCGTCAATCCAGTACACTGATAGATGGAATGATGTTCTAGGTTGAACCTCCTCAATTCCAGGAAAACTTGCTTAATATTCAAAACTAAGGCATAAGAATCGAAATTGGTGATTAGCTCCAGGTGCTCGAGGTTTTAGATGAGTACGATCTTAATTTTTTAAAAGAGCAAAATGCCCTTCAGTGCAAGTACCTTTAGACTGAGGAACAATTCATAAATGGTTTCTAACTGCTAGTCATTGTAAAAGTTATACCTATATACCAATCAGATGAATAGTGGATTGTGTAGGTTATTAAATGTATTCACTCCAGAAGCTTCAATGTTCGCCAACCTTCAGTTCCTTAGCCTTGAGAAAGCATAGATCTAACATTGATCCCATACGCCTCAAAATCACAAGTGAAACTCAAGTATAGATTTAGGATTGTATTGATTAGTCGAATAGGCCTAGCCACAGCCAAAGGGTCGTATCTATTCAAGTTGTATTTCAATCTTGAGGTTGGAACTATTGAAGTTTGAAAGTTCCTCAACTGACTCAGCTGTAAAACCTTTTAAAAGACAGGCTTTCTTCAGGACTACATCCTCCGCTCCTTGGTTGTCTCGGTGGTTGGTACAGTATGCATATTTCCCAGTCCATCAGCTTTAACGTATTTGGAAAGTACCTGGAACTTGAATAGCTTGGAAGTGACAATGTATTTCAAGTAGTAGTTGCTCCAACATCTTCAATACAAATGCTCAAAAGTTGATTGTTGGTTGTGTCCCTTGGTTTTGGTTCTTCGAAAAATAGATCAAAACTGACTGTTTTATTGTACGTCATTCCATTCCAACTAATCTGAATCAGATCTGTAGTTTGGTTAGCCTAGGAAATTTACCCCATATGGGAAAAAATATTTTCCAGATAATTGATGAGTTTATTTGTTGTAGATGCACTTATCTCCAGCTTTTCAATTCTCATCCCAAGGGTAAACTATTCTAGATGATAATTGGTTTAGTTTTAGCTTTCAAAGCCAAATACATTTACGGGTAAATAGGTGAGACTTGAAATGGATGGCTTACGAAACTGAAATCGAAACTGCACTTCTCAACCAAAAACCAAAATGATTAAAACCGGAGGAGACAAGCCTGAAAGCCACAACGGTAAGCCTGTAATCCTCAAAGATCGAGCTCCAGCTTTAGCTAACTATCCACATGCCCGTCGTTACAACGGACTTATTCACATCTCGGGAGTATCCTCCCGTCAGTTAGATGGCAGTTACAAAGGGGTAGAAGAATTGAGTGATGGTACCTTCAAGTTGGACATTGCGAAGCAGACACAAGGTGTAATCGAAAACATCAAAGCTATTCTCGAGCACTGCCATGCCAACTTGAGCCATGTCTTAGACTTGACGGTATTTTTAGTCAATATGGACGACTACAAGATCTTCAACGAAACTTACAACAAGTACTTCAAAGATGCCAAGACCGGTCCTAGTCGTACTACTGTTGCCGTACACCAGTTACCTAGCCCTAAGTTACTTATTGAAATCAAGGCAGTTGCTGTTGACCCTGGGCTTCAAGGCCATAAACTTTTAGCTTAAACGAAAGCTGGGATATTCACCTTCTCTGAGAAAGTAAGTCGAATGAAATAAAATATGAAGTTTTGTTTTAATTGAAATTCGATAATATCTGCCTATCCTTTTACCTTATCATTTTCATTTATCTCTTCAAATTTAGTCTTAGGTAGATGTTGAAATAAATATACAGTCAAGGTAGCCATATAGACAAATTTTAGTCTAGTAGCTACTGATGGTGGCTTTTAATGTATAATACTACAAAGTAGAATCCTAAAGAGAATGCATCAAACTTTCAACTACGCTATACCTCGTTACGATTGCTAGCTAATCTACCCAAACAAAACTTAAAAGCCAATATCAAATCTGCTTCTAAAAGAATGGATACCTGACTCGGCTCATCCTTTTTCATCACCAACTCTCAACTATTTCTCAAAAAGTTTAGATTTAACTTCACTTACTGACCTCGTTCTCAATGCAATTTTTAAGGCATCTTTACACCAGCTTTTAATACCTGCCTCAAAACTTTCCATCTACTTTTTAATTTTTTAGCAACTGAATGCAGTTATATCCATATCTACAATATTTTCTTGTATCTACTTCTTTTATTACAAAAATGGCTTACAATGTCTTCTGGCTCAATAAATTGAAGCAGGACCAATATATAAAGTAAAAAGCTACCTTTAACGTATACTAAATTAGAGCTTATATAGCTAAACACATTACTACTTTAACTACAATTAACAAGTTTTAAATGATATTATGTTAGTTCTTGACGTTTAAAAAATGAAAATTTAATGTACTTTTCATAGCAGTATATCAAAAATTGAACACTAGCAGAAAAGTACTTCATATCAAGCATACATAGAATTCAATAGAACATACGAAATTTACATTAAAGAGAGAACGTACCTGTATTTATTAGTTCTAGTTCTAAATATAAACTTTTATATAGCCTCCCCATCATAAATAAATGTACTCTCAGACATTGAAACCCAACTTACGCATACAACTGATGTGGTTCATTATCTCTTGCTTGCAGCCTTCCTCTCCCTTTTCAAAGACACAGCCATCTCTCAAATTCCTCGTCTCGGGGCATGCACAGCAGGGCTTCAACTTGGTCTCTTGAGTGGAGCTGGTTGGGATGGGGGTTTGAATTGGGGCGCTGAAGTTCGATTGGGCCGATGTATCCATTTAGTGTTGTCGTTAAAAATCAAAGAGTTTGTAAAGATGTTTCTTGATGATTTTGTCTTTTAAACTTTTCTAGCTTGAAAAATTTCTAATCCGATTTTATACCTTACCTAAGCCGAATTGGAACTTTTATCCAATCGCAATGAATGAAGCTTTGGATATTACTAATCAAATTAGGACGATTGATTCCTTTAGAACTCGGTATCCGATTCGCTAGATCAAGATCTTTATGAAAACGTTTCGAGTTTGCATCACTTTTTTTCATCAAAGAAATTTATATCTCAGCCAACTTTTCTCCAGCTTACACGATACGATGTCCCTATTGCGTGCTTATCGACTCGTCAAGCCTACTTTAACTATCCAACCTTGTGTCACCAGCTTACTCAGCTCCAGTAGAAGTATTAGATGTTACACTACCGAACCCACTTCGAAAGTTTCCCAAACTGAAACCGACACTAAGGAGGTCATGACTTGGGACCAGTATTTCCAACACAAGAAGGCAAGACGTATACGCGACCAAGTGTTGTCGGTACCGGCTGGTATTCTAGGTGGAGGTTTTACCTTCAGTTACCTTATGACTACTGTAGTTTTGGACCCCTCAACCTAATGGTCTTATCTATGGATTCGATCCATTTTTAGTATTTATTTTATCGTCAGCTTTGTCGGGAACTTTATGTTTCCTAGGCACCCCACTTTTAGGCTCCTTAATCTACAGAACTATTAAACCTAAGACCTATCAGCAGATTACCGAGGTAAATTTTTAGTTTTTATTGAGATTCTAATTGGGCTTAATATTTTCATTTAATTTAGAAAGATGCCGACTTCTATAAGCGGGTAGCCAAGTACCGAGTCAACATGTCTTTACAGCCTAGATCGGTAGCTGCCCCACCCGATTACTATGGTGAAAAGGTGCTGTCCAAGAAGGATTACCGCCATTGGTTGCGACGCCAGTTCGATTACAAGCGTCAGATCTCGATTTGAGTTAATAAAAGAACTTCTCCGTAATCTAGTAGATTTTTTGCATATTTTTGAAGCCGATGTATATCCTACTCAGCTAATTTAAAACATATTCCTTTTTATTAAATATTTCAAAAGTTTAGTATTGTTGGATATAGTTCACAATACATCTTATAACGACATCCATATCATATAATAAAACACATACCCTTACAAAAACTTTTATTGCTATTTTTAAAATAAAGTACTAGCACCTTGGAACCAAATTCTACACCTTTTACAAAATACTATCGCAGCTGCCAAAGCACCTGGTGTGCTTTAGAAAACTTGGCAAAGTTGGATTTGGCTATTACCAAAGGTACATCTTTACCCATGAGGTAGATCCGATTCCTAAAATTTTGTCGGGCACTGCCCCCATCCGATAAGGTGGTTAGTCGTTGTAACGCCGCTAACGTCGAACTGGCTTTGACAGGCTGTTCAGCACTTGGGTTGTGTTCTTCTATACTGAGATCGAGTCGCGTGTTGGGATTGGGGTAGTGGATCATGTGAACAAAGGTGTACCCGGTCATGAATGAGTCGTAGCACGCCGAGTGATACGAGTACCTATCGAACCAGAGCTGGGGTTGGTGGGCATCGATGAAAGTGGAGCGGGCTAGCTGCAGAATTTGCTTGTAGACGTCGTAGGGTTGCAAGCCGTACATGTAGTCGAAGAGGAAGGGAGGTGGTTCGAGCCTGGATGGTAAATTGGTCTTGCGTTTTTCAAGGGCGGTGTAGCCCTTGCAAGCCAAAACTAGTGAGACGTCGAGGTACGTGGGTAGGTCGTGGCATTTGGTACATACGTTGGTATCGGCTATATCTTTTGCAGTAGGCTGATGCTGGGGGCGCAAACTGCAGTATCCATGATGCATGTAAGGGAGGCAAAAGTCGTCCTTTAATAGGTTCTTTTGGTAAGTCGGATCGAAAACCTTTGTCAAGAATTCAGAGTTGGTAAGGCTGTTTTCTTTCTGGCTGTCTTTACTTTTGGCTTCTTGAGGTTTAGTAGTGGGCGGAATCTGGATTTGAGGTTGAACAGTAATCTCAAAGTGTCGCAAATCGAGGCCCAGGTCCGTCTCTAACAGTTTTTGGACGACAGCCTGTTCACGGAACGCTTTGTTGAACAGGAAGGATAGGTAGGAGGCAGGTTCACCATTGCAGTACTCGGCTAGAAGTTTTGTATCGTAGATCCCGGTACAACCTTTGGCCCAGTCCGATACATCAGCTAAAAAGGTATCCAAGGTAGTAGGCAGATCGGCGTAGAAGCTGTTGTAGATGTACATCAGGTCCAGTAGCCCGTTGTGGACCACTTTACTCCCTCTACTGGACCACAAGTCCAACATTAGGTCTCGTAGCACCTGGTTGTATTTGACTAACTCATCTTGCACTTGTACATTTCTTATACCCTACAAATGTTAAACCATCATGCTTATACTTCAGTTACCTTTAATGAAGAAGACTCAGTGATACCTAAAGATTCCCGAGCTCTCACACTTAAACCGTCATTACCGGGTAGGTAGGGAATACCATTTTTGACCAGTTCGTTGAGGTCGAATCCATTCTTAACAAGAAACGCTAGACTTGCCGGCGACACGATGTAGTCTTTCTAAAATTAGAGTTTTAAATGACAAATAAATCAAATAAAGTTACCTGGCAAGCTAATAGGAATTCAAAGTTCGATACTTTATATGTTGAGTTTATGTCTCCAACCTCTAAATGACTATCTTTATCCAACTTGACCTTTTTAACTGGCTCTCTTCCATTCGATCTGCCTTCGACACTACTACTTTTGCCATCCAATTTTGTAAAGAGAGTTATACCTAAAGATACTACACTGTGCTCCATAACGACCTTGCGTAACTCCTGGTACCGAAGCGCAATATCCTTAGATAATTGTTTGGGGGACTTGCCCAATCCGGTAAACTCAGTGTCGATAGCTATGACGTCACTACGGTGTATTAGTTGGCGTAGGATCATACTCAGCTGAATGAGGTTATTGCGGTCTACTCTAGTTGTATTCAACGATATCGTGTTTAAATTGAGATTCTGTGCCATCTTCACCTTGCTCTTTTGAAAATGTTTTCTTGAGAATCGAACTCCAGTCACTTTAGCACTTTAGATGGATGTATTATCCAACTGCTTTCTATACTCTTATTTTATTGGCTATAAAATCTCTAATTTTTAAGATTAATATTGGGTTTTCGGTTTAATTATGCGCTGATTGACATGTTTTTACGCAGCCTATCTTTAGCATTTTTAAATCCTTACAAGATTTACAACCAGCAGAACTATGAGCAATCTAGTAAAATGAAATAGCAACATTGAAATATTAAAAAGAATACATATGAGTCCACCATCGGCATTTTAAAATGTATATCCATTTAATTTTAATAATATGTAATTGAGCATTTGTACTTTATTAAAATCTTCATTAAATGTAAATGTATATGCTAGCATGTCACTTAACAAACTCTTACCATGTCTAGACAAATACTTTTTGAATATATGGCAAGCTTATGCTATGGGAATAGCTTTGCATTAGAATAGATACAATAAAGTAATGTAGCTTTGTTTTGATGAGCACTTTATAATAATTTGATAAACTTTCCATTTGGTTCGAAACCTAATGGTAAACTATGTTGCTCCTATTTTATATCAACGGTTGTAGTTATAGAAAACTAATCAATTTGTAGTTTCTACATCTTAAAAGCTACCACGTTTTCTTATAAAATCCATATTTGATTTTTGTAACTACTTCAACTTTATATAATATACTCTACGCTCATAGTTTATTGATCAATACTTACTACCATTCATTTTAAAACTAGTTGAGCTTATGATCTGTCTATAGTCTGTAAGTGTAACTTAAAGGTACAGTCCTTAAAGTTGAGACATCCTAATCTGAGATAACCATTGATTTTAGTCGATCATCTGAGTTTAAAATTGTTTACATGAATTTCTCTAATAATACATAAAGGTATATCCCATGTACCTGTTTAACTACATTGTTAATTTTGAAACGAGTTGCACCATGTTGTAACTTCCAAAGTCAAAAGTATGAAAGTGATAGACTATTGTATATAAAGACATAGGCTTCATACCACCCACATCAACTTTTCAACTGATCAAGTTATCGGGAACGTCGACGTATCTTGAGTTTATATTCCAATTGTGCTGATTTGGTATAGTACTACCATCCTTAATCTCAGCTCCAGAAGCCCTAAACTTTAAACTAAACCATCATCCTTTCCAACTTTACCATCAATAACCTAAGAATCCAAGTCCCACTACATTCTTATTAAAATCAACTTAGACGTCGTCGTTGTGAATTAAAAAGATATACTTGGTGTTTTGAGGTCCGATTATTCATTTAATTTAGCTGCCTTGGACTAGTACTCATGTCCCTCCAATTAAACTGATAAAATTGGACTCAGCTTTTTGATGATGATGATGGAAGGCATCTTCTCAATCGATACTATACAGTCTGTTGCTATTGAATGATAAAGTGACACTGATTTCAAAGCTATAAAGAGGATTTATGTACAGGCGTGATAGAGTTGTATTGATACTCATGAGGTTGTATAAAGCTAACTGAACTGATGAGATCGCAATTGTAGGTGAATATCGAACAGGTTGCAGGGCAGTGAACCAAGTCTCCAAACAACAGATTAGTTTCCAATTTAAACTCTTGATCTAAGTCAAGGGACTACAAAAGTGGTTTGAAAAGTCAACAAATTTTTAAAGTGACATTCAAACTACCTTTCTATCAGAGTATAATTATCATACTATAAAAAATCCTAGCTGTAGATTTTGCTAACGTTTAGCCAAAAAGCTATCCTATGGAGTATATTTGTAAGGCTACTTATAGATCTGATATATCTTTCCAATTAGGCAAAAAATATATGTACGGTGACTCAACCAACATAACCATCCCCGTCTATCAGATATTAAAGTTGTAGGTAGCGGTTACACTTGGCTCCACCACCTTCCAACTACATATCAAATTGATACGGACCCAATTCGGATAAGCGCTATAGAAGCTCTTCAATTAAAATTGGAATTTAACGGGTTTATCGTAATGTCTCATAGGCTAATGAAAACGATTCGAAAATGTGCAGGTTCATGTTAAACCATCCATATGATAAGCTAGGTTCTATACTAATGCGAACATGGGTTTCACTATGCCAGCACATAAAACTTTAGTAAAGAAATTAAAAGCTGAAGGGATGCTATATAAGTGGAATATGCCCTACTTCAACCCAACTTTTTCAAAAGTTGTGCAATACAGAATTGGCTTCATCACTTACATCTCCCAATCCAAAGTTCCCCATCATCATCAAAACTGAGGAGTCATCCCAAGGTTAATTTTTTGCAATAGCAGTCACGAGTTCCATTTTGGGTATAATTTTTGGCAAGTTGTAAGGTTCAAGCTCTTGCTTCAATTCAGCTTAGGCCGACAAACTATCTACAGCCTATAAAAGTTCAACTGAATCAGGTGTAGTAAGGGATATAAACGACACACTACACGGATCCTTGACTAAATTTAACTTTAACTTTCAAATTAAACTGAACAATAGTGATATCAACAAAAGGCGGGGCAAGCTACAAACTAACTTTTTCAAATTCCATCCAACTCAACCTTTGTACAGAACAATCAAAACGAGTAGACGACAAGGCGCTCAAACTACTTAATTAGAAGCTAACCTCCAACCCATTTCAAATTCGATATATAGATATGATACTGCAAACCTTATTCCACTGGATCCACTACTGCCTAACTACAGCTCTCACCCTATTCTACATACTATTCCCCATGTTCATACTACCTATAGTTCTCATCAAGTTGGTCTACAACCTATTCAAAGTAATCGTTTCGCCTACCAACAACTTCAACAAGAAAGGGTCGCTGGACATTGAGTACTTCCTAAACCACTGTTCCATATGCTTCGACCGCAAGCAGGAGCTATGCTTGAATCTGTGTAGGGATCAGTTCTGCCTGGACTGTTTCGATAGGTACGTCAAGGAGGTTGTCAAAAATTCGTGGGGATTAGGTGTTGCCAAAGTAAGTTGTCCCGTATGCCAAGATAATATACCAATGGCCGAGTGGTCCAAAGTAAGTTTTACTTTAAATATGTATTTTAACTTTTTATTAAGTACGTAGATAAAGAAACAGTACGCTTGTACAAGCACTACAACCAACCCTACCGATCGATTCAGCGCTGCTGCAGTAAGTGTAATGAACTTGTCTTTGAAGTTAAAGCGGAACGCAAGTTAAATCTATTGGATCGGAAAAAGTACTCTATCTATATTTCCGCCTCTTATTAACAACGTTTTTTAATTCTATCAAAGGTTTATGGATGAACTAGTTGAATCCTGTAAAGTTATAGTCGCACCTTTTATTGTTGGTGCGGAAGTTGAGTTAATATGTAGAGATTTACGCTTTGACTACCAGTACTTTTTGCAAGGGAAGGTATCGGGAGGCCTAGGAATCTACCCCAAGTTTATGGATCGTATATTAACTACTTTGAAGTCCAAGTAACTAACTTTATTTGAACTATTATCTAAGTATTGCTTTAGGTTTCCAGTCCACTTACCTTTAGATATTATGGAACAGCTCTCCAACCTCTCGTTGAAGCTTATCTCCATCGAGTTGCAAGCCTGATTTGTGGAAGGAGTTGCAGTTTTTACATATAAAGCGGTTCCAATTTACTACATGGTACTTTTAGAATAGGCTGAATAATTTTCTAATAGCTTTTAATAACTAGTAACTCCTGCCAACTGCCTTCTTGTTTGTTGTGTGGAGCTAACGAGTACCACTTCAACTTGACCTGCTCCCAGTATTTAGAGAAAAGGGTGCAAACCAGTACTAGTGATATGGAAACGGCCCGTTGGACTTTGAAGAACAGGTAAACTTGCTGCATATACATTAAAACCTTAACATTGCTATTTATAAAAGTAAACCTTGCCCCCACTGTCATATCCTTATCAATAGAGACGAAGGTTGTAACAAGGTAGATTGCCTCTTCTGCGGGCATAGGTTCTGTTGGATCTGCCTCAACCAGTGGTCAGAGGTATTTTTGAACTTTATAACTAAAATACTGATGCTTGTATAGCGATGTGGCTTTTACCAGTGCCAAAGCCTCGACACTAGTTTAAGGGCAACTTATGAAAGTAACACATCAACCGACTGGAGTGGGAATGCGGCTCCCGAGTTAGGCATCCCCGATGTACGGTTTATCGAAGCTAAACTGACTTAGAGTTTCTTCCTATATTGAAAGGTGGATTCTACGATATAATTGAGTGGTGGTAGTTGTATATAGGTGAGTGTTCACTATTATCTCTACTAGAACTTGAGAGCTTCCATCCACTTTTACGCGACCCTGACATCGAAATTTTTACTATCTATTGCTACATAAAAGAAACCTGCATATATTCTATTTAATGGATTGATATAGGTCGTTTATAATTTTAGATTTTAATTGTAATAAGTTATAATTTTCAATGGAACTATATATATTTCAAGATATATATGTTAATACATTGGATGGGATAAAATAGTATTTTAAACTTTTGAAAATTTGTTAGGAAAGCAGCCACTTGGGAAATAAGAGATCTAGTGATTAGGTAACTATTTGGTAGGGCTTGTCAGGATTTTTCTCTATAGAAGCAGATGGGAGAACTTTGATAAAAGGTGGATACTTATATGGTGTAAACAATTGAACCAAGCAATAGCTACAAAAGAAGGTTGGATAAGATGATCAAAACCAAACTTCCAAGAACTGTGAACATAGTAAGTATTCAATTTGGAAATGTTGCCACCAATTGTCTCAGCAAACTACCCAATCCATCTAAAACTTGTATCAGAAAAGTGAACTTATAAATCCAATTTTATTGTTCCGAAAAACTTGGAAAAGTTTATTATTAAAATTGAAGTAAAAGCTCTAATTTTTTGAACACCAGTGGGAACTGGGAATGGGCTTGCTACTCTAGTTCGAAATAACCGTCCCATATTCGTACAGAAATTGGATTTATAAAGCACCCATTGCTGACTGGAGCAATGAGTTTGAATTTATAACTACCTCTGTCGGAAATCGATGTTCTTCCCAACTCATAGAATATCATCAGTTTGGTGATGGTAGCTCAAATTGTGACGTGGTACATTACAAAGTGATCCGGATAAACTTAATTAGTCTCTAAATTGGATAGGTAAACAATATATGTATAAGTATCATACGTACCTAAGGGGCCTAAAGATCGACCGAGGAACCGAATTACTTACTAAGATACGGGCTTTGTGCTCAATTTCAGTAATTTGTTGAGTGCTTTCTTTCTATATAAAGAAGGAGTAAACTAAAACTACCCTTGAAGTTAAGCATGGGATGGTCTACTGCTTTTTGGAAGGGGTAAACTTGGACTTATTAGGTTAATGGCTATTTGTTCTAGCTTCCTTTTAAACGATAGTTTCGAGAGTAAAGAACTAGATCTAGTGATTTGATACGGGTGCATCTACAAGACACCTCCTATTTGAACGAAGGACGACTTTTAGGGATGCAGATGTTGGGAGTTTAAGTGGGAAAGGGGTACTGCTACCTAAATGCTGAGCCCAACCTTTTTATAAAACATGTACTTTCCCCTTTTAACGTGACCAGCTTTAGCATCCACCTTCAATAGGCCCGCCTACATCTCAATTTTCAAAGCCACTGCCTAGAGGCAGAAATTAATCACCTCTTAGCTTGTGCAAGAAGCCTGATTTATATCTACATCTTATGATCAAAAAGGGTAAACAACTATGAAATCCCAGCTTACAAAAGTTCTTTAACTTGATACTTGTATGCACGACTACAACAAGGAGCTGATGAAGCGGCGGCTTTCACCTATAAATGCTGATTTTGGACTGATGGTAATGAAATAACGTTTGAATAATAGGAGCATTCTATGTAAGAATGAGCAGCTAAGCAAAGTAGTCTTTCAATTAAAGAATAAAAATACTCACATATATAAACTGCAAAAGATCCAACATAGCAGCGTTTTAGTTTAACGAACGAGCAATATGAATGATCTACCAACACTAGTTATCGAAGAGTTGTTAAGCTATCTGGATGATCCAACAAGCTTAGCCAACCTAAATGTACTTTTTAGGCAGCTGATAACACCAAAGTTGCTATACACCTGTAAAGATACCACCGATATCGATCGAATTGTAAGGGATGGAAGATCCGGATATGTAAAGCAATTGGAAGCTAAGCGATTCGAACGACAGTGAGATCCGAATTTTGAAGTTGATGCATATAAACGATATTAAAGTAGTTGGTAAGTTAAAAAATGCCAATATTTTAATCCAACTCTTCAATACCAATCGGATTCTTAGATTTGAAGTTGAGGAGCCGTTCCCAAACGACACGCTTACAGCTCTATGCTCAAAGTTCAAAGATTTACGAAGCTTGAAACTGACGAACCAAACCATAACCCCCAGCCGCTTCATCAATATCGTGAGTAGTTTGAACGGTAGGTCCTTAGTCGAACTTAAAATAGTGGCAAATGGGTTCCTAAACCATCTAAGCGTCATTTACCTTCAAAGAAACTTTGGCAATTTGAAGGTCTTGGAGCTAAGTGGTAACCACGACGTAGAAACTGTCAGCCAATTGTTCTCATCAAAGTATAGCTTTCAAAACCTTGCCAAGCTAACTTTGAGGCTCTTTAACTTTGCTAACGATTGCAACCTAACGTTACCATCCAGCCATCTACCCAAGCTTGAGAGTCTTACCTTCTACCTGGACGAACCCTTGAACTTAAATCTAGTAGGAAGGTATGACAACCTGAAAGAGTTGGCGGGGAACTTTAGCTTGGAAACTTTTACTGCCAACTTGGTTAGTTTTCAAAAGGTACAACAACTTACCCTACTCAACGAATACTACTCCAACTTCGATAAGCTGACAGCAGAGAAATGCTTGCAAACTCTACCCAACTTGACAAAGCTGCACTCTCCTATAGATCTGTTTGACTCCACCTTTGACTTTCAATTTCAACTAGATCCTTCTACCAGCGCCATTGACAATATTGTTTTAAGTTCAAAGCTGAAATGTTTAGATTTAAACGTACATCTGTCCCAGCACCATCACTTTGTAAAGTTCTTGATACAGTTGCACGGTTTAACTTGGCTGAAGTTGAAGGTACAATTCTTGGATCGTGGCACCATATATGACTTTGATTCGGTTACTGTGAGAAGGAAAGATACTTGTTTAACCAACCTGCTGACGTTCCAATACCACCACAAGCTGCATTCCAAAGCTTTTAATGCATGGATCTGTAAGTTGGCTCTCAACTTGTCCAAGATCGAGAGTTTCTAAATAAAGGTTTAATAGTTTTTACTTTTTGTATATTTGAGTACTTTATGTCTACTGATATATATATATTTATTAAATATTCAACTAAATACATTTATCTTAGGGTTATTGATTAGATTCAGCCGATACCTCCCTAGTGAAAAGAGGAGGGTAGTTTTGAACTTAAATTTCGTTGGAATTAAAACTAAATAGCTATGGCATGCTCCCAGTAGTATAACAACAGATAGTTGGATATCCTGCAAGAAGATAGCAAACCGGTTAAAAGTGTACATGAAGGACTTTCCAAAGGTAAGTTGATACTTTTATAAAAATCTATTACAGCGCTATATTGCATTCTAAGGTTCTGATGTGATAGCTTTCGAACATTTAGTATTTTGTATCTATCTTTTCAGGCTGACTTTCATATATTCCATTTTACTTTCTAACTTTTACTCAATAAACCTTAATAAACTAAGGAAATAATCAAGTTCTATTTGCTACTTTAAATCGATTTCATGATAGGCAACTCGTCATAGAAATCAGAGCACCAAGTATTTCTAGCTAATTTGTAAGCAAACTAATCTATTTTTCGAAGAATCAAGAGCAAGAGACGCAACCAGCAATCAACTTTTGAGCATTTGTATTGAAGATGTTGGAGCAACTACTACTTGAAATACATTGTCACTTCCAAGCTATTCAAGTTCCAGCTACTTTACAAATACGTTAAAGTGATGACTGGGAAATATGCATACTGTACCAACCACCGAGACAACCAAGGAGCGGAGGATGTAGTTCTGAAGAAAGCCTGTCTTTTAAAAGGTTTTACAGCTGAGTCAGTTGAGGAACTTTCAAACTTCAATAGTTCCAACCTCAAGATTGAAATACAACTTGAATAGATACGACCCTTTGGCTGTGGCTAGGCCTATTCGACTAATCAATACAATCCTAAATCTATACTTGAGTTTCACTTGTGATTTTGAGGCGTATGGATCAATGTTAGATCTATGCTTTTTCAAGGCTAAGGAACTGAAGGTTGGCGACATTGAAGCTTCTGGAGTGAATACATTTAATAACCTGCACAATCCACTATTCATCTGATTGGTATATAGGTATAACTTTTACAATGACTAGCAGTTAGAAACCATTTATGAATTGTTCCTCAGTCTAAAGGTACTTGCATTGAAGACCCATGTATTTCCTAAAGAGATCTAAATTATGCTCACCTTTCCAAAGCCTAAACATCTGAAAATATGCACTAGTATCAGATTTCTTTTCGTAGTTCTCAACAATAGACAGGTCCTCCCAAAGTTAAGAAGCTTCAACTTTAAATTCTATAGCTGGCCCGAGCTTACAAAAGTCCAATTTCCTAACCTACCTCTAAACTACATCACCGAGGGCTGCTTTGACTTTATAACCAACCTAACTGTAGCTTCTTTCAGCTTTGATGGATATGTACCTAGAGTCCTCAAACAACTCTTTAGGTACTTGCTTAGGTTTAATATATCCGTATATGTCTCCAGCCTACTATTTGAATACATTGATCAACTAATGGATGTAATAATTTCTTTTGTAAAGTAGGTACTAACTCATCTTCCAGAGCTGAACATCCAATTAAGAAATTAACTAGCTGGTACACTAAGTTGGATCATACAGTTGTCAAGTTACCGAGCCTTATAAAGACCCTCCTATACAACGTCGGATCCGACTTTTCCTATTGATTTCAAGCCTTAAAAGCCAAGCACACATATATATAAATTGATTAATCATCTTTTTATATCTGATTTATACATATTTGAATTATTAAGTTTTTTATGTGAAAGAACTGTTACTCTTGATATAAACAGTTGTTAGAATGTCCATGTCTTGTGGTTACTGGATTGGAGTAATAGCATTGAAATCATCGTACTCACTCCCTTTGGGCACAAACTTTGATGAAAGTGAAACTCTTATACCGATCACCAGTGAAGCTGATAAATGGTGGCTGCTATTGAGTCAATGTGATACAAACAACTTTAGTACCCACAATTATATTCGAATTTGACTGATGACTTTCAACAATTTAATGAGGGTAAAGGTTGTATGTATATATAACTACTTTTGCTATGCTAGAATTGACTCCTAGACGCAGTATCGTACAATGATGGGTTAGAAAAGGTAGTCATACCTTTGACGAAAATAGTATTTATTTGATACATTGGAAAATGATTAAATCCAGGTTTAAAGTAAATTGAATACCAAGTGAACTTTAACTCTACCTCAGATTGGCCACCACCCATTTAAACAGAATTGATGCACCAGTCTTTTAATTTATGTCGTCTAGGAAGCATCTTTGACACCAGCTTGATTTCAGATGGATATCAAGTTAAATGTGACGCTGCTATCAGTCATCCAATCCTTAATAATAACCAAAATAAATACTTTATAAATTTAAAATCAAAAAAGTAATGTAGTATTCATTTAATTCTATATAATTGCAATTAAGGGCTAGATTTAGGACTACTATATGCAACAGCCAACGCTTGTTTCCTCAACTTAAACTTTGATAACGCCCTTTTTGAATGGAGATGGCTTCCTCTAACATTTGGTTAGACTTCCGTTTCTCCCTCTGCTCTTTGAATATATTAACTTTAGTTTTTCCACACCAAGTCGCTCAGGATTGTGTTCTACTATGTAAAACTTGAGTATGTTTGCATATATGAACTGTACTTAATAATCAACTTGCCTAAATGTTCTCTTTCGTGATACACTACAATTGATTTACATTGCTCATTAGTATAGCTGCTGATGAATCTCTTAGTTTTGTGAGAAATATTAGGCCGAGTGCTATTTCTATATAGGTCTTGAAATAGAGCGAGTTGAGAAATTATAGGTTTTGATTCAAGTTGTCAGCCTTGAATTTGTTGTTGTCAGGGAAAGATCTAAGTTCCTTTGGGTGGTGTCCAAGTCTTGACAGGTGGAAGTTACAAATGAGAGCGAGATACAGAGATATCAAAGCTGAGATTTTCATTTATTCTGCGTAGCTACCAATCTCTACCTTTTATATAGGCTCAAATATTTGTACATGGGTCGAAACCTGCTGTAGAGCTTTAAATCAACTTTGATTTGAATATCTAAAAATCCAAAAATTATAGGATATGTATTCTTTTTAGCTTACATATGTTGAACTTGCGCAATCTGCTTTAGTGAAAACATTAAATAGAAATGCTCCACAAGGTTTTAGACTATATACCCACTGCTTACTATAGCTTTCACTATCTCTTCCTGATACCTTTTGAGCAAAATATTATGGTGGATTGCAATCCATTTTAAACAAAGCTTACTTACAACAATCTTTAAATTTTGATTCGGATTCAACACTATATACCAATCTCACGATAACAAATGGACTAAGGCCATTTTTGGCAAAAGTTATGAGCGCTTTGACGGGCCAAGTTTATTTTAACCTATATGCGATAAAACTTGAAGTTTTTTAGATTCAAGAAGAAAAACTCTTCTTTGATATAGGTACAAATTCATGAGAGATTTAGCCATCAAGTGTTGATAGTTTAAACCTTTGGTCTTTAAGAAACTGTGGCCTATTATTCTAGGAACAGCAGGCAACTGAATCAACTTATATGTAAGTTTTTAAACTGTCTTTTGATGCTCTAATAACTGCAAAAGCTTTGTTCTATGTGATTGGTATAGAGTATAGCTGGATTAAGCCAGTATTTCATAGTATGGCGCAGTTAGTTTTGGTATTTGATACAGCTGCATCTCCACAGATAGGCGATGCTAATCTTCTGTAGTTCTCTAAACATAGTCACTTTTAGTGAATGTGATGTAAGGTAGAGAGGTCATCATCCGATAATAAGCACTTGGAATGTGCTATAAAATTATTTGAGAGGTCTATCCTCGAACTTATCTGTTGTTGTCTTTAGCTGAAGTTAATAAGGGTTTTAAATTATGGATATATAGTGTATTTACATTTCGAATGAAGCTACAATATTGATATACTATATTTAACAGACATTTGATTTTATAACTGTAATTTAGTAGCCAAGTATAGTCATATATAAAAATGACCATGATATAACAATCAAATTTTTGTAGATATAAGCAGATAACTTTAGAATTAAATAGCATATTTTATTTATCAAAAACAAATTTCCATGTGGAACTAGATAATTATTCATCATCTTCAGGCTTCTTCTTGGTGACCTTGGCATCAGCCTTCTTGTTGGCGGTCTCGAGGAATTTCTTTAACTTCTCGGTCTTGTCAGCCAACAGCTTGACGACCTTAGGGTTGGACTTGTACTTGGCCAAGAACTTGACCAAACGGGGCTCGACCTTTTTCAACCATTTGTCAAAACGAGACTCGGGAGCTTCCTTGACGCTATCCTTGGTGGAGAGGTAGTTGGTCTTCTTGACGGCAGGTTTGGCATCGGGCTTGACAGCGGGCTTAGGCTCCTCCTTGACTTCTTCAGAACGGAGCTGAAGACCTTCGGCACGGTGGTGGAAAGAGAAGGCGCTGGCGGTGGCAGCAGCGACGGCTAAAGTGAAGATGGAGGTGAACTTCATTTTATTACGATTAGGTGTTAGTTGGAATTAATTAAAGTGTAAAGTTTATTGAGGGACTTGATGTTCTATTTATACTGTTTAGCCTATGGTTTAGGTTGGTGTTCTCTTTCATAAATAGTTTTCTGATCTTACCACATTTGCCAATTGTGAAGAACCAAAATTAGATTGGGAATGGATTGTTATGTTCGCAATCTATTATGGCAACTTTTATTGATTGAATTGGACTTAAATTTCAAAAGTAATTAATTGGGCCACATTTACTTTGTGGAAAAATAACTATCCAAGGCAACCAATTACTAAATCAAGGAATAGAAGTTTTCAGATATATATTTTATACTTTCCTTTAGAAAAAGTACTGCTAGGATACTACAATGGAAGTGGATTTAGCACACGTATAGGCATATGCATATCCAAATAATAATTATATTTCTCTATATTTTCAAATGTATGGACACATGGTTTCCTAACTTTGACTGTTTTACAAGTCCAATTCATTATAGGCAGAATATTTACTCTATTAAGCAACTTCACGAATCCAGTTATTCTCTGTAAATACCCTATATTTTCAAAAATCGGCGTAATGCTGTATAGTCAATTTAAGTACAAATCGCACGAAGCTAAATGATATTACATGTATATAAGATGTTATTCTGCCTGTTATAGGTATCTGGAATTTATAGATCAATCCTCTTTCAAATAAGCATCTATAGCTTTTGATTATAGTTATATATAGCCTGGCAATAAAAAATTACAATCTTCAGATTATCTCTAAGTTTATAATCAACACACTAATCCAAATGAAAGGCAATAGCAATTGTTGTAGCTATAAATTCATATGATGATTGTAAAACTCTAAACTCAAAGAAATACACTGTATACCTGGTATTTTAGTTTTAACATTATAGGTGAATACTAAACGAAAACTATAATGCACATTTCAAATAATCTTATCCAAGCTCTTGAAAGTCGGACCTAACTAAGGCCGGATGCTATTCATATTAATAATTAAGATGTTAGAAAAGTTAGAATATTGGCTGGCTGGTTGCTAATAAAAACTGGGAGAGATGATGGTACTAAACCAGATACTTGCCGCCTTTTCAACTAACCTTTAGAAATAGATTTGTTACCTCATCCAAACTCTGGAAGCATTGGATGTGCTTTAGTGTAGTATTTCAATTTCACTTGCAAAAGCATGCCATAAGAAGAAAATCGTATCGAAGTAGTTTTAAAAATGCGTCTAATATACATTGAAGCTAATACTGCCAGTCCCAAGCTTACTATACAAACTTCGAAAATATATTCTAGTTGTAGTTTTAAAGAAGAGCATTACTTACCCTTGTTTACCATGATCAACTAGCATGTAGTTTAGTATATCAATTGGAATACTCCTCCATGAAGACATAGCTCGTCATCTATTTCATTAAACTTCCACAAGCATTTCTAAATTATTCATTTGAATATTTTCCAATTACTTTAAACGAAATAGATCCTACTCAACCCTAAAAATATATGATGGAGTTTCTACCTACGATTTAAGAACCATATTTTACTATGCCAATAGCTTAGTGTCGATTTTAGAAGATATAGTATAGATAATCTTCCAACATTTTAGATTTGATGAAATTGATAAACTAGTTTGTTTGGCTTAGTAATTTTAACTTGATAGAAGGTGAATGAATGCTTAGTAAGAAGATTAGTTGAAAGAATTGGATATTACAAGTGTGCTTTTTTATTTTGTTTATATACGTATTTTATTGCACTCTAATTTTAATGGTGATGATGTATTACAGCATATTTTACATAGTTCATTTACATGTCTTACAGTGAAGTGTAGGTTGGATTCGATTGTCTGTAGAAATATCTATCGCTTTTATGAAAAAGAAGAAAATTGTATGGCTTATATTATGAACAAATCGCTACCAATTTATTAAAGCCACTAATAAGGTGTTCACTATAGGTGTATTAACTCGATAGTAGCCATTCCTATGCTATAGCAACAAAAGCAAAAGTATCCAACTGCAGTTTCTAATACTATTTGAACAATACTATACTTTAAATAAACGTAAAAGAAAAATATTTACTTTTATGCTCTCTAATACTTCCAAACGAGCTTAAAAGGGCAAAGAGGGTGCTGAGTTTACACTATGTAATTTTAAGGATGATTAATTATGGATCTAGATGGCGTTAAACACGTTGATCTAACTGAGGTAGTCTGAAAGGGTGTTACCTTGCTTACTATGCTCCACTATAGTTTCAAGTGGGATACCAAAGTAGGTGGACAGTATGTTAGCACCGAGGGTACAGTTGCTGGAGTTGATATCCATGACGTAAGGCGCCGTATTCCAAGCTAAGTCGAAGAAAGTCTGGGCGAAGGGGAACAAGGTTGGGTCGCTGGGATCGGAGTTAGCGGCGGCGGCACACATGCAGTAGATTAGGAACTTAACCGACAAGTCGTGCTCGATCAGATGCAATTGGGCTTGAACCAAGCTAAAAGGGATGATGGGGAAGTTGGGATGGACATTATCGTAGTACTTGTGCAGCAGTATCGTCTCTTTACTCGTCAACTGCGATACATGTGAAGGGTCGTTGGGAAAGGCATTGATTGGGCTCAAGGAGGTGGTAGGGTCCACTGCTATGTCCTGGAAGGACTGTAGCAAACTGTCGAGGGTGGGATTGTAGGTCAAGCTAGGGTTCAAAGCCTGGTTACCTAACAAAAAGCTTTCGTCGATGCCATCTAAGCTCTGGACCATGTAATCGGAGGGCACAAACGACGGTGAGTTGGAGTACGAGTGGTCGCTCTGGAACAGGTTCAAGCTTGAGCTCGGCGAAGTGTTTGACGATACAACCCACTGGTTGGTAGATAAGTTGGAGAGTACACTCTCGCTGGGGCTGAAGTTACCACTTGCGAAATCGAAGCCTTGGTTGTAGTTGGTAAAGTCGTTAAAATCGTTTATTGGGTCTTCGGCAAATGAAATTTGAATTGGGATCGGTAACGTCTTGTCATCGGTTTCAAAGTGGTCTATGGGCTCGTTGTTGATATTGGTGTCCTCATTTTCACCTTCGTTCTTCTTGGGCATCTTGGGCTTAGGGCCTCGTTTCCGAACCGGGTCCAAGTACGAGCAGACCTTATTTCGGCGGTCGCAGGTAGCGCATTGCGGCTTCTTGAAGTCGCACCTTATCTTGCGCTTCCTACACTGGTCGCAGGAGCGTTGTATCGACGTGTTGGATTCGGGCGAAAGTTCGTTCATGGGGGTGGTTAACATATCTCAACTACTAGCTATCTAAATTCTTCGTTCTAAATTAACAAAAGTTGGTACTGTGGTCTCCCCTATCCTTTTAAAGCTTCAATTTCAATTCAATTCAAACAATTTGTAGAGCAGGAATGGTTTATACTCCGTAAGCACTCTATGATTGGCTGCATTCTTTTGTTCCTTAATCGTCAAAGTGGAATTTAGGGAAAACTGCACTTGCCCAAGTTTGTTCTGGCCAGCTAATTTGTCTGTTCAAAATTTTGAATTGGTTCGACTTTGTCTCGACTTTTACATCAGTCAGATGGCCAAGTAACCTAAATCAATTTTCCTAATCCAGTTTATCAATAAGGATATCTAATTTATGAGTTCAGAGATTAGAACTTTTATATATGGTTGCCAAATCTGTGTACTCTATCGTATGCGAACTTCGCTGTGCGTATAGTGCCTGGATGTGTACATACAATCTTAAAATGGAATACCTCACCAAACCTCCTAATGTTTCTAGAACTTTAATTACTGCTGGTACTCTTAACTAAAAGGAGTATGATGTATCAAGTTCAGTATAGTTTAGGTAAAGCAATTCCTAAGCTGTAAACTAACTATAGTTCACAGCTTTCCACATACCTGAAGCCACGAAGCCGTCTATATTTTTGGTTGCGGAAAATAGCTATAAGTTCGGATAGTAGTATCATTCCAACATTATTCGGGAGAAAACCTCTTTCTATTAGAAAAGTTTTACAATGCAAAGGCATATGCTAACTATGTATAGAACATGGCTGTTCAAAATAACATGAAACTAAATGGTGCTGGGGATTGCACATTTATGAATGGCTCAAAACTGGAATAGGTTTGCAAATACTTGCCCAAGTGCGATTGAATATGAAATTGGTAATATTTCCTAAAGCCACTTGGCATTGCATAAGTCGTAGTTTGATATACTTTACAAACCAATACTCACTATATTTAGCAAATTAAAAGCATAAAAAGGTAGTTACATATGGTTATAAATAAATTTTACCTATTTTTATGATAGTACGATGGTGTAATTTCAGAGATGGTAAACAACAGTTACATTTCAATTAGCACTGTAGCCAATTCAACTTTATTTCGCCTATCCGATGAAGCTCATGAATGTCTAAAGGACACAAAGTTTATCTACTCTCACAATTTCCTAGAATTAAATACGGTAGGCTGCTTCTGATCATATATATATGAACTACTGGTCCCTGTATATTATATTAGATTGCCATTTTAAAATTAACCCCACATATAGTCTTTTAAAACACCATATTTATAAAAAGAACGTACTCTTATAAGCATATATTTATCGTAAATATATTGAACTTTCTTTAAAGGAGGCTTGGTTGTTGAGGATGTTTACTAAGTATCTCCAAAAAATTACTAATTGCCACCAAACAAACGACCACTGTAATCAATTAAATTAAAAGTAGATATAATTATGAGGGTATGTAGTCAAGTGCAGCATATATATACCCATTATGCCATTCCAATATATATATTTAGTATGGATTGTATTATAGTTTGTATTGCTTCCCACTCAAATAAATGGAGAACGTGACTATGGTTTGGATGATGAAAGCAAAACTGGAAATTTTCAAATGGAAGACGCTTGATTATGACAATTTCTGTTTTTAAGCTTTCCATTCTACATAAACTTCAGACCAAAGTCCAAGCAAACAAACTTTAGAACTTTGACGCAAACTACCCGACACAGTTGTACAGATACTAACTCGGCGGATATCAAGCTTATAAGTGCCAATAGAATTGGTAATCAGTATTTGAAAAGGAGGTAAATGCACTTTGTTTAACTTTCTTTAACATAGTTTTTGGCATTTCTAGTATATCTAACTTGGAAATTTAAGCTTAATTAAGAGTAGATATACGATAGAAGCAGCCCAGCTAATTTGAATTTTAGATCTATTGAAAGTAAAATGAACGACCAATTTAAACTTCCCAAGTACTTGGCGGGTACATCCTTTGAAACCTGGATCTTGGACAACGAGAAAAAGCGTGGTGAAGGTATGTTACCTGAGATCTACCTTCCAAGTTCATGGAACCCGAAAGATAAAAACCCCCACCTCGAACTTGGCAACCAAAATTTAAGGGTTAGTTACATAGGTTTGGTTAACACTTTAAACTATATATTAATATAGTGTAGGTCCTGGTAAGAACGATGAGGATGTAGGTGCTATTAGAGCTAACCACCATATACCCCCACAATGTGGGCTCTACTACTTTGAAATTGAGATCAAGTCAAAGGGGCGCGAAGGGTAAGGCTTCATATATGAATATAACATCTAATGTGTCTGCTATGATATAGTCTTATTGGAATTGGGTTCTGTGGGAAGAATGTCAAGTTAAACCGACAACCAGGTAATATATTTTATTGAATAAGGCATGTTAAATTTATTAATTTAGGCTGGGAGTTGAATTCGTGGGGGTTCCATGGGGATGACGGTCATTCATTTTGCTGCTCAGGAAATGGAAGCCCATATGGACCAACCTTTACGACGAATGATGTCATTGGATGTGGTATAAACTTTCGTACCAACACTGCCTTTTATACCAAAAATGGGATGAATCTAGGTAAATAGAATTCCATTTTCAGTATTTGTAAACTTTTGTCTTTAATCTTTAGGAACCGCATTCCGTGATATCAAAGGAGAGCTGTTCCCATGTATTGGATTAAGGACAAAGGACGAAAAGGTGGAAACCAACTTCGGCCAAGAGCCTTTCCACTTTGATATAGCCCATTACATGAAGGTACCTTAAAGTCTCCTACTCCACTCTTATTTTTGTTTTTTGCTATTTTCAGGAAGAGAAACTGGATCTCTGGAATGAAGTCAATTCGGAGGACCTGTGCATCACGGTCCCGGCTCCCATGCGGGCCAGGTTCTCTCAGTCGGATCTACAGAATAAGGACCAGACCCGAAACGTCATGAACCTACTTATCACCTCCTACCTCGTCCACCACGGCTACACCCAGACCGCCAAGATGTTCGCCCAGAATGCTATCGGCTTCAACCCCGAAAAGTCCAGTATGGAGGAAGAGGTAGACGGTGTCGATCTCAAAACATTGTTCGAAAACCGGATCCGAGATGAGCTGGATTCCGATAAAGAGGCTGATATCCGGAATCGTAAACGTAATCTATCTTTTTTAATTTGTACTTGTCCAATTTACTCAACTTCTATTTGTTTTTTCTCTCCATACCACTAGAAATCCGAGACTATGTTATCGAAGGCCGAATCGACGAAGCCATCGAGGCCACTGAAGAGTTCTTTGAGAACGTGCTGGAGAGTAGCTACGATGTGCAGTTCCAACTACACTGCCAAAAGTTTGTCGAGTTAGTACGCAAATTAGAGCAGACGACCAACTCGGACCCCCAAGCTTCTGTTGACGCAATCACCTCCCCCAAGTCCAACGGGGCTGGAGACTTGGCCGAGAAGCGGAAACGGACCCCTGACAACGACCGAAACGCCTACTTGGACTGCCTCACCGACGACGTATTGCAGTATGGTAAGTTGCTCTACGACCTGTACGGCGCTTCCGAGAACCTTGAGATCCAGAGGGGCTTAGAGGTAAATTATTTACAACCCACCTAGTTTATAAAGATACATTTTGTCTAAACTTTGTAATTTAGACCACCCTTGCACTTACCGCCTACCCCGATATATCGCAATCGACTTTGGCCTACCTGCTGGACCCGGCCCGACGGGAACCTCTCGCCAACCAGTTGAACTCGGCTATCTTGACTTCCCAAGGTCGACCTTCAGCCCCTGGTTTGGACGTTATATTCCGACAATCCTGCTGTGTCACTAAACACATGGTAGATAACGCCATCGGAGATGGTGCCTTCATTGACGTACACTCCGACTGCTTACTCTAAGGATCATAGTTCTAGCTATTTTACTGGCCTCCACTTTCATCTACTCGATACTTTTAATCCCTTTGACTTGCCAAAAAGAATTTCTAGCTAAACCTTTGATGTACTCTCCCTCTTTCAAACTTTCTTTACATTTTCTTCAGCTAGAAGTTGTAAGGTACAATTGCTCTTTATATTCATGTATCGATTTTTTGTTATTTATATAAGTCTGTAAGTACAAATGAACCTATTAAACCCATACCGTTTCGCTTTTTATTAATGGTGTAGTTGTAGCTCTAATAGAAAGTATAATTGCCTTTAAGATTTTGAAATTAAGTGAAATTTGATATAGGGGTTAATAAATAAGGTAAACTAGGATGGTTGAATGGGTGTTCTAAGGTGGAAAAGGAGTGGAAATAGGCAAAAATTATTTAGAAAGTAAAATTAATGTGAAGCGATAAGATATAGGAAAGTGTAATTTAAGTCTTTGAAAAGTAAATGAAATTCTATGAAAACTATAAAGTATGTCTATACTTTGATTCAAAAATGTAGTCTAAACTAAATTAGTATAGAACTCAAAGTTCAAATATCGTATATAAAATCAAGTACTAAACTTGATTTCAACGATATATAGTATATATTTAATAAATAAAGTTCCCTACCACTTACTATCTACGTAAGTAGATAGGGTAGTAATATAAGTAAATAGACAATAACTTGGCCAAGGACAACTGAGATACCCAGATACTTCATCTTGTTTGCAAAGTACTTGATCGCTACCAGTTCGCTCTAAAATATAAATAAAAATACAGCTATCAAAAAAGACTTACTATAAAAGTCGATATTGTCGACAGACATCCACAGAACCCCTCGCCAACACCAACCAACCACAACAAGGTAACTTGATCAAAGGAAAATTTGTCTTGTTTTAAAGTTAGATAGGTAGTTACCGCTAAAATGGCAGTGGCCGATAGGTTGGCTATCAAAGTACCAACTGGTATTGTTCGGTTTCGATTCAACCTACTTAACAGATATCTCACATTAGCCCCCAAAGGTGCCAACGTTAAACCTATTAGGTATCGGCTGGGGAATATTAGACTTAGGCATAGGAAAAGAATAAAGTTGCAAATTGCAGCGACAAAGTAGATTAAAGTTGAAGGTTTTAGCGCATTCGATAGTAAAGCTTGCAGTTGTAAAGGCTGTAAATCAATAATAACTTGCTCAAAGTTCTCCACCTTGAGTTTTAATATGACGAACTTTGTCAATAGGATAGTGTTGCCTAGGTAGATACCGAACTGGTAAGCGCTAAAACTAACCGTCAAGGTAATAACTAGTTCGGTAAAGCAGTTTAAAATGTTTGATAGGATAAAGTTGGTGTCATTGTTGGGGTTGTCGTTGATAGAAAGTTGTAGTATCGGATAAAATACTTCAACCATAAAGGTGGAGAAGGTTGTAATTGAACCGCATAACCCACTTGACAGACTGGTAAATAAGGTTGGACTCTTGTACCTATAAACGGTTAATAAAGCTCATAAGATATACCATTACTTTTTCAAAATCTCTACCTTCCAACTGGTCAATAGACCCAATATAAAGCAGCCCAAAAGTTGAGGGTAGATGGTTGAGAAGACTAGTTTGGAAGCGTAGGTAAACAACAGTATTAAGCCTAGACGGATTAAGTAGCCCACTTGGCTTGTCAAAGTTATTAGAGATAGGGTTGGTATCAACTCTTCGTAAAGCAATAGTCGGCTGGACATAGCTTGGTAAAGTTCAAAATAAAATAGAAATGAGAAGGAAATGAAATGAAAATTTTAGGAGCTGAGAAGTTGATTCTGACGTAATAGTTGGAAATGTCGAAGGGTGGGAACTAACTACATTTGGAGAAGTTTATAATTTGAAGTTTGGGTAGATTCATAATAGAGGTAGTGCCAGTTTTAATGGCTTTTGCACTTTGGTAGCTTATTCTAGCAGCATATAGAGAAAGGTAGGGTTAAAATTGATGTCAAAAATATATTGCTGAGAAGATCCAGCATATGTCTTCAATTAATTGAAAATATAATTGGAGCCATTAAAGTAGACAGTGTAGGGATGTCTACTAAGGGATGTCGGGCTAGATTCAAGATAAGCCAACGTAATGGTGATCACACCAATAGAGCTAAAGAAACTCAAAGCCATGGCTTTAACAGCTGATACTTTAGTTGCAATCTAAACCTAGAGTCGATTCATAAAGACAAAGGAGGCCTACAGTTGTGACGAGGCCAAGAAGTGGGGTAATGTCCATTGAGGCTCTATTGATCCTCAGTTTTCTAATCAGCTCTAATTCTAAGCTAATCTAAGCTGGCAATATTCTTATTCTACTCCTGGCTATTCAACGGTTACAAGAAGTCGGTGCTAAAAGGTGTGCAATGATTATAACACAAAGGAAGCGAAATCTTTATTATAGGATAATCACTTATCCAAAAGCTACACAAGTGAGGGGGTTTATATAGAGTAAAGAGTAGCGATATGTAGAAAAATGAAGATAATGGTTAGCAAACTTATTAAAGAAACAGTTTGTATTTATCCTACCTTGAAGACCGATTGCATAATTCATTTGTAAAACGTTTCTACTCTCCAACACGATCAAGATTCACTGTAGAGATCGATAGATTGACTCAGATTGTAACGAGGTTAGAAGTTGTTGTGGCTATACTAAAGGTCCGCTAGTTAAATCAGCTTGAGGGTAGAGTTCGGCCAGTTAGGATGATTGTCAAGCTGATTCTCTACAGAAGCCTTCTAAGATTTCGTTACAGATAGTACTAGTTGGTGAACTTTGAGTGCTTGTACTCAATGTTGTTTATTTCGACTAGAGTTTTTGATGAAAACTATTAATTACATCACCGTATTTCTGTGAAAATTAGTATTGTAAACATCTATTAATGTAATTTTGGACTTTTGTATCAGTTCAAAGGTATTTGGTTCCAATTTTGCTACTTTTGTGATAATTTGAACATTTAATTGATAGTTTTAGGATGGTTTTCGTAGCTACTTTGGAGAGTTAGATAAGTTCCTTGCTGAGAAAGGAAACCAAATATACTTACGTTTATTAGATGTAGTTGAGCTGCCAAGCTGAATATCTATTTTGTGTAAGGCTATTTAATGAGATAAGATATTATACATTTGGTAATGTATTTAAAGCCTCTCTATATCCCAGCTTTCCTTCATCTTGTGACATATGTGATAACCAATTGGTTTACTTCCATATCGATTAGATCTTGTACTGGAATACGCTATGGCATCTTTTTAAGAATATAACTTTAGTTCAATTACGTTGCAAGCTATCTTAGCATGAATTATTTTTAGAAGAGACAGCAGGTTCGTTTTGGTCTTTATTGAAAGTTACCCGTACTTGTAAGGTTTCACGTGCAAGATACTTTACTATATTTATAATGCTATAAAAACAATCCCTCCACTCCAAAGTATCGACTTTTAATACGATAGCTGAAAATGATCTCGGCAAAGGTATTTGTAGATGGACATGAAGCTAAAATAAGTAGGCCGTACATTCAATTTTATCTAAGTAAATTTTAATTTAGAGCCTGAGTCTATGGCCGATTACAACCAAAACTCGAGCTACCAACATCTATCCAACGGGTCCTATATACAGGTCGCTTACAATCAAGGTATTTTTATTAGTTTTCACTTTATTTATTTTGGTTAGGATTGTTTGGCAAGCTAAGTCAAATAAAAAACTCCCAAATTACTATTGCTGATTATGGGTGTAGCCATGGGCTCAACGCCATCGCCTATATAAAAGAGATGTTAAAGTTTGTCAAAGACATACCCAAAGGTAGAAGTTTCTATGTCTACCTCAACGATCTAGCTACCAACGATTTCAACGAGGTTTCCAAGTGCCTACAAAATCCAAATATCTCCTATAACTTTCTAGAGCGGTTTGTGAAAGATGGTAAGGATACCGTCGATACCTTTATGAGTGGCAAGTCATTCTACGAAAAGGTTTTGCCTGCCAACACCTTGGACTTTGGAATTTCGTTGTTCACTTTACATTGGATGCCTCAGACTATACCTTTGAAAAATAGCTTGACGACTACTTCACTCCATTTGACCCAAGAAGAGCATTTGAAGTTGAAGACTATTGCCCATGAAGCTTTGGTAAGTTTCTTGAAGGTTCGTGCTATGGAATTGAAAGAGGATGGCATCCTCATGTTCAACATCAAGTCCATCTCCCAAAGTTTAGACTTCCTCGATCACAAATGGCAAGAGTACCTTACCCAATTGAATTTGACGAACGTTGGGTTTGAAAACATTGTCGTCCCCGTATGCGCTCGATCGGACGCCGAAGTCCAATTAGCGGTCAATGAGGTAAGTGATGAGTTTGAAGTTTTGTTTAAGGAGCCTATGGCCTCGCAACGCGGTTTCGAGTTGAAAGAATTACGCTCAGTTAGCTATAAGAGTGTTTTGAGTAATGTAGTAAAATCCAGCTACTTTGGAACGGAGGTGGAGGCTCAGAAATTTACAAATGGATTCTACGATTTTATGGAGCAGGGCTTTACCAGCTTGAACGATACTTGGATTTTAGTTATATTAAAGCGTAAATGAAGGACTTCATAAATATTTTAAAGCTAATTATAATGCAAGCGAGTTTTTTAATGGTGTCAAAACTTATACAAGTCTTATATTTATATCACTTTGCCTTGCAAATTTTGCTTTGCACCGTGTTCCTAAAGTGGAATCCTCAAAATATGACGTAAGCTAAATTTATAAATCCTATCAAGCTCTCATAAGCCTTTTCAATCTCAACAACAAACAAGATGGAGAGCTTGATTAATGAATTGAAGGCCCGACCCGTATCCGAAGTGACGGTAAATACGACTACTGAATTCGACCAAATCTACAAGGAGCGTCTCCAAGAGTCTATAAAAGCTGAAGCAAATGTAAGTACTTTGCCTCGCTTGATAGTCGACCTATTTAACTACATAGCAACTACTGAATTTATTTTCGATTGTCGGTTCTGGCTACTTTCACTACTCAAGCTTACCATTGAAGTTATGTTCAGCGATAAAGTTGGGGATGACAGCGAATTGCTACGAACCAACTTGAATAGGCTTTTGGAGGAAATTAAGATCAAGTTAGAATCTCGCTCCACCTACTTTCAACAAATTTTAGTCAAAAGTGCCAAAGCTCAAGCCGATATCTATGAGGTTGAGCAGGAGTGGTTGAAAGCTACCAACATCTTGGCTAGGTTACCGTTGGATAAAGATTCCAAGTAAGCTATTGTTTTTATATGTTTTTAAAATATACTAATGCATTTGTGATAGGGTGTTGACCAGAGAGGAGAAGTTGGAAATCCTCATTAAGCTTATGCGTCTGTGTTTCGAGGACAAGGATATGGTTCGCGCCAGCTCCTTCATCAACAAGGCTACTGCCATTATAGATACCAAGGTCGACATCCAAGCTAGCGTCCAACTCAAGTTCTGCCAGGCTCGTATCCTGGACTCCAACTGCTCATTCTTGCAAGCTTCACGCAAGTACTTTGAACTGAGCTGTATCCAACTTATCAGTGATGATGAACGCCTGGAAACTTTGTACTGCAATTTATTTTTATAATGTGACTCATGTACAATTTAGGGCTCAGGCTTTGAAATGTATCGTTTTGGCTGAAGCCAGCCCTCAACGCTCTAGGTTCTTGGCAACCTTGTTCAAGGACGAACGCTGCGTCAAGGTAACCCCTAAAGTAGTTTACACTGTCTTTGAATCCATTTACACGAGTCGTATGATCGACTCGATTACGCAGCAGCAACTAGCCGACTGCTTGGACGAACACCACCTCGCTAAACTTTCAGACGGGTCGACGCTGCTCGATCGCGCTGTTACTGAGCACAATTTACGTACCTGCCACCACTTCTACTCTAGTGTTAAGTTGGAACGCTTGGCTACCATCTTGGGTACGCCCGAGGATATCGTTGAGCGTACCTTGTGCAACATGGTATCTGAAGGCAACCTGTCAGCCACCGTCGATCAAGTAAATAGGTACGTGCAATTCTACGAGATTCCGGGGCAAGAGCTCAAAGCAGCTGGTACCGAAGCGGTCAAGGATCAGAAAGAGGAAGATGTTGAAGCTGAAGATATGGGGAATTCATTGTTCAAAAGACCGAGGGATGATAATACCACTATCTTGGCCAAGCAGTGGGATGAAAACGTGGCCCGTATCTGTAGGGAGGTGGAGAATGTAGTTGAGCTCATTACACAAAAACACCCCGAATTTGTTGCTAATCGTATGGCTTGATGAGTACTGGATTTGAAGTGTTTTGGACTTGAGTATAGTTGAATAAATGGATTTCTAAGGCTACGAGCCTTTTTTGTTTTTGATAACTCTTTTATAGGTTTCGTATTTGAAACAATAAGTCTATAGTTGTATAGTAAATATTTGATATATATTTATTTATTAGTATTTGGTAGTGAAGGAAGGTGTAAAGCTTTTAGATATATTTATTTTCACAAAGAATGTTTTGGAGTGCATCCTAGCTATAAATATATTTCAAATTGAAAGACTATTCCACCTACTCTATTTTGCTAGGTTGAGGAATATCCTTTATCGAAATTTGCAGGCTATCTATTACCTACAGAGCTTTAAATGGAAGCCAGACTACTAAATTGCTGATTCAATGGTTATCAAAAATTGATTCAAGTTCTACCATAATTTATTTATACATTTTCATTAGATGGCTTATAATTGTTTGAAATACATTTAAGAGAAAATATAAAGCAGCAGTTTCTAGAAATATCTGAAATGGAAAATTGTCAGTTGCAACTACACATTCAAATATAGTTGTAAACTATGAAGGGTAGGTTGAATGGAGTTCAATAAGTTGGAATTAAGCTGGGCTAAAGATGATATATAAACAATCTACCATATAAGGCTGCTATTGAAAATCAGTAACTATTAGGAATATTTAAAAAGTGCTAATAAGAATATTGTATGTCAACTTAGCTCTCTGGTTAAATTGGGTGTTGAACATTGGAATATTTTTTATTTTTCCGTAGGTAATCTACAGTTTGGTTACCACTCGACAGTGTACTTTGGGCTATATGGCTACTTATCCGTTTTCTATATTTTAAAACGCTTACTATTTATTAGTCATTATTCTAATCAATGGTCAGGTTGCTTGACTTGCCTAAGACCGATTTTCTATTAAGGATGCAGGCTTGGTTTAGATACAATGTCGGATTCTCCGATTAGTGTCCTCCAGAGAAAGTGAGTCCAAAATGTGGAGATGGACAGCAGTAACTGAGATACGGACTCTCCGATTCATTGGAAAAAGGGCTTACTTACAAGTCTCCAAGTTATGCCTTATTTCGGAGCTACAGTATATATAGCGAAGCTGAGAGAAGGAAGAGAAAAACAGGAAAAAAACCACAAAAGCGAGAACGAAGAGAACAAAAAGGACAAAGGAAGAACAAGAGAGAAGGAAAAAGGGTTTCTGGATCACTTTCATCAATAGAGGAAAAGAGAGTTTCTGAGTCGTTTTATCGGAGTTGTTTGAGGCCTTTCTTTTGAGTTTGCTCTAATCGTAGATTTAAGCTTGGGTTAGTTTGATTAAATGTTTTAAGGATTCCTAGCTGGAAGTGTTGCAGGAATTGAGTTTTTATAAAATATTTGGCTGTAAGGTAGCCGCCATATCTATATTAGTCAGCCCACAATACAATACATATATCACGTCCCATGCCGAAAGACTCACCAAGTTCGACCGAACCCACTCGACTGGAAGTCCAAGCCAGTGGTCAAATACTTAGCAAAGGCGATCAGCCAGCACTGTATAAAATTTATAGCTCATTCAAGTTTTATTGTGACAGCCCATATACATATAAAAGTATCAAGAGCTAAAATAAATTCAAGTCTAAAGTTCATCTACTCCAACTTCAAAAACATGTGGAGGATCGGTTTAGCAATCTCCTTCTTATCACTACCCTTTACAAACTGCTTTTTGTAAGCATCCAATTCTTCCTCGGCTTCATCGTCAAAATTACTTAAAATAGGTACTTTGTCATTCCAACGTACCTTGGTGTTGGGAATGACGTCTGGTTCAAAGTGATTATCGGAGTTTAAAAGGCCTGGTTGATCCGAGTACACTGAAACTGCTAGTACAGGATGTTGGCCCCGCGTATCTACATAGAAGCTGCCAAACTTGACGTTGCCATGTCTGTAGTAGAGGACGGTAGGGTCATACTCAGTCAAGGAGACGGTGTCATTGGATGGGAGCTTGGGCTCCCACTTGTAGACACGAACAGGGCCGTAGAACTGATTGATGGGGCTGAACGAAAACTCTAAAAAGTTGTAGGGCAGTTTAGCAATGGCTACTTCGTGACGATCCTAAACAAAGCCAAGTTAATTCAATCTGGATTCAATAGTCAGTTACCCCAGTTAAAAAGAACAAATTTTTGGTACCGCTAAGTCGCTTTAAAAAGTAGTTGCGTTCGGTCTGGAAACCACGCCAAGTATCTTCGACCGACTCAAAGAGATCCCAGTTGATAGTTAACGGTACCGAGCTGGCAATGAACTTGACTTTGCTGTCATCTGTCTTGGCCCAGTTAATGACTTCTTCCAACTGTTCCTTACCCAACATCGTTTTGGAATTGTTGTCAACCAACCTACCATTGGACCTGTAGCGCCTGGTATCCAAGATGAAAAAGGAGACATTTCCGTGTTTGAAGCTGAAGTAAGATTTGGGTAAGGTGATTGGTAATTGAGTGGTGTCGAGAAGGTGGGGACCAGCTCCCTGGTAGTTCATGAAGGCTGTTATAGCATTGACGAAGGGGAACATTAGCTTGGAGGACCAGTTGTTTTCGATCTCGTGGTCGTCGTACAAGTGTAGCATGGGAGTTGCCTGACTCATAGCGTTGATAGAGGGGTCGGAGTAGAGCTGTCGATAGAACTTGAGATAGGTGGTCTTAGCGCTACCGTAATAGTAAGGCACATCTACATTTATATAATTGTAAGAAAGCTAAGAATATAGGTCAAATAGTTACCCGAGTAGATGAAATCCCCTAAAAAGATGATAAGGTCGAAGGGTTTGAAGTTGGTGTTATTGTAGAACTTTTCATAGATAGCCTGCATACCACGAACCCTGTTGTTAGCTTTATAGAGGGCCGGGAAGTTGTAGGGGAAGTTGGGCTTGATACAGGAGCCCGATAGGAAGAATAGTGGTCGGTGGGAACTGGTGGATAGTGGGCTGGTTGTAAAAGTCAGATCCTTTAGAATTACTTTTTCATTGCCATCAGCTTCGATGACGTTGTAGGTGTATTCAGTGTCACTCTTCAGATTCTGCAACTTGACTATGGCGGTAAAGTCATCATTATTTTCCAGACTCAGCGTATCGGTGAAGGTGATGGAAGTTTTGAATTTCAAGTCGGATTTCAATTGGTAACTCAATTTGACAGGCATCGACGTTGGTACTCTAACAAAGATGTTGGCCGAGTTGGAATCGATGTAAGTAACCCTGCTAAAAGTCAGAGCCCGTTCCGGGTACAGGAACCGGTGGCTGAACGTGAAATCTATACTCATCCAAAATACCAAACTTAAACCTATGAAGTTGAGGCAAAGCAGCTGGGCTATCCGAGTCTTATTCTTGTACGTCGTCCGCTTGCTGGGAAGTTTGGTAGAGACTTGGTTGACTACTCTGGTTTTACGTTGACGAGCTCCTTCGTAGCCGCCCTTCCTGTATTCGAAGTTGGTTTTGGTAGTCTTTGTGCTGTTTGCTGCTGAGTCGGTATCAGAGTTGGAGTCATTGGGCTTCTCGCGAAGTTTCAAGTCGTAGGTCGGTTCAATAGCCTTTACGGAAGGCTCATTTAGTATGCGTTGGCGTAAGATAAATGTCAAAAACAATAGCACTACATAGCATCCCAGTATACCATCAAAGATGATTCGCCCTGGTATCCTATTTACTAATGTAAGTACACAATTTTTAAAATATGTAATACCATCTCAAATAGAACCAGCCTCCAAAGTAGAATATTGCTGAAAGGACATAAACCACCGGTAGGTTAACTATATACTCACTGTTAAACATCGAAGCAAAAAGGAACAAAGAAATTTGATCGAAATCGAACAATGGGGCTTTAGTTTTTCCAGTTCGTGCTACCAAGCCGAAGCATAAGTTGAGATTTCATTATCAGTCTAATTATAGCCATTTTTGAATTAACGTCAGCTATTGAGATGACGAAGCTAGAAGACTTTTCTGGACAGAAACATCCGATAAAAGGATATTGGAAGAAAATATTTCAAATTTTGGGTGATAGGTGCCTATAGCAAAAATAACTATATTTTAGATATATATTTTAGTAGAAGGCCTTTAGTAAGCTTTGGTAGTGGACTTATACTTCAATATAGAAGTGGCTAAAAAGTAATAGGACCCAAACTGATTACTCTGACACTTACAACTGAATAAGCGCCTAATAAGTAAAAGGGTATCAATGAATATATATATGAGTAGGTGCTTCTAAATCGAACTATATATCCTTTCATTATACATATACATTTTTAACCCATTTAGAATGCCTCTAATATTTTAGACTTTGAATGGAAGATAATATAATCTACATTAAAAGTCTTATATTTAAACCTCATTTGGCATTATAGATATCTTTGCTAATTTATACTTTAATTAAATGTAGCTATATAGTGATATTTTGCATATATTGATATATTCATTGATATTGAAAATAATGAGTTTAATTTTGATAAGAAATATAATTCCGATCCAATTTATAACTCTGTGTCGATTCTACTATTCTACTGTTAAGCAGAACGCAAAATATAACATCAGTAATAGATTTCAAAGCATATAGTCCAAGTGACATACCAACAGGTAAATATTAGTTAATGCCTTCAAAATTCTATTTCATATAATATATAGAAAGTATCTCATTAGCATATTTCAATATTTCGAATTTATTGCAAACATGTTCAAAGCGGTAAACTGATATCGATTTCAATAAGAGATAAACCATACAACTTTAGATAATACAGGTGCAGCTTAGTGACGATTCATAACCACTCAAAAAGAGTATATAACGTAAGTACTTGTACTTTAGAGTCTCAATTGACCTCATTTGTAGGTTACTTTCTATTTGACATCGTCGAGAATCTTAAGAACAAAAGGTTTTTAATCAAAACAGATGGTGAAATCGCAAATCCAAACGATGGCTTGGAGTTTGATCAAAGCAGCATCTCCCTTGAGAATCCAATAGTCTGAGGTGGATATGTCACCATCCTTTGCGACTTTAGTCTTATAGATAAGGTGGCTTATATAATAATGATAGCTTACAAAATGGTTACTTTCGACTCGAACGAGAGCTTTATAAGCATTATAAAAGTCTAAGAGATCAGTTTGGAGAGTCTTAAAACACTTATCTATCTCTTATATATAGGTAAATTAGACATCGAATTTATCAGGACATAGATAGTCAACAATATCATGTGAATTTATAGCAGGATTAATGAGTGGGATGTTTTTTATTACAACGAAATGCTCGAGAATGTCATCGTAGTTGTAGATAACTTTGATAACGGCTTAAAACTTTGGCTCTGATTTGATTTTAAGGCTTCCGACAACCTCTATAGGCGTATTTGTTTCAGTTTGAAAGTAGCTGGAAGATAAACAAGGGGAACGAGTTAAAGGAAATGCTCAAAGGGTATCCAGCCAGCAATTTTGTAAACTTTTGCAATATTCTTATAGACAAAACTAAATAAAGCTAGTTATTACCTCGATTTTTTATTAATTGGATGCCTAATAACATATAATTTCAAGCAGCATGATTGCATTCCCACATATATTTAGGCCAACACAAATCTTCGTATAACTTGTTCTCCCATCTAAAGTTGGATGAAAATACGCAATCCTTCGAAACTGAAGCAGCTAGGAATATATTGAAGAACCATCCCTAAGTACTAGCCGCTTGCTTATATAAAATTAGAAGCCAAATATACTTTAGATTTCTATGATTAATATCAAAGTTTGGTTAAAATAAGAATGTACTCGATTTTTTGAAGCCGGTCTTGACTAAGAACAGAACACAAAATTTGCCATGCCCTCTTTGAAAACGAACATAAAAAGATAAATATATGTTCGACACTGCTAATATGATTTAAGTTGTCATTAAATAGTGCTTTAATATATATACTAGGTATTTCCTTTGACAGTATATAAGGCAGCTCAACTTTTTACAGATATATCCACTATTATTAGAAAAGTTATTTACGATCAACTTATAAAGCATATTTCTGATCTAATTCATAAATTTGTGCCAATATTGAAATTTCAAATAAATTTAAACCATAACATTCATTTATAGGTCTTTAAAGATATAGTTGAGCTTATTAATGCATACTCAATAACTAGAAGCACCAAGTAAATCTCAACAAAGTTATAAAGAGGATTTGCTTTTACAATACATTCGATCTCATCCATCGAAAATAGATATAATATCAAGTCTGATACAGTAATATCCAAAGTAATCAAAACTGATATTGACTTTGACAACGGAGATAAGCGTACAGCTTTAGCAAAACCAAGTGTAGCTCAAAGAAAATCCATATTTATTCAAAAAGTTCGATGGACAAAGGAAAGGCCGAAGTGATGCATATCAAAAAAGCTATACTGATATTAGTACCAAACTGTTTCAAGCAGATGCTTAGTTGTAGATATGAAGGGAAGTTTAACTGGAACTATCAAATTCGAGAATATCAGGTTAAAAAGCCTCAAGGAGCTCATTTACATCCTATGTATCAACAAGCTAAGTTCTGAGTTTATATAAATGGGAAAGGTTGAAGACGCTGTCAAGATCTATACTAAACTCAGCGGATAGAACACTGTTGATTTCAACATGATACTCAAGAACGCTATCGTAATTATAGATGTCTTTAAAGATAGCTTTATCCTTTTAAAGTTTTTTTCAATTTTAAGATCAGACGAATATTTTATAGCTACCTTGTCATCTGAAAGGAAACGGGAAGAGATGAACAAGGAAACCAATCTGAAGGAGCTGCTCAAAAGCTATTCTAGTGACTTTATTGATCTGTGCAACATCCTTATGAGGAAGTAGAAATAAAGTTAACTGGCTTATTTAGATTGTAGTATAGCTGTTAGTAGTAGCATAGGGTGCAAAGTATAATATTTCTATCAACATATTTTAGATTTAAAATGTAAAGTCCCGAACAAACTTAGGTACATTTTCAAACATACCAGTATAGTAGAACTAAAGTACCGCTTATGTTTAATCTAGTCTGATTTTAATTGCGAGCAATAAAATTCAGCTATATTAAGTATCTATAGGTAATGGATGATGCTTTTTGTTTCGTATCTACAATCCAACAGTTTATATACTGAATATAAATTATCTATCGATAGTTTTATTAGTACTGTAAAGAATGTTTTTCTAACCTTCTAAATAGTAAGCATATACAAATATATTCTGGAGGAAATCCAATCATGTATAAAGTTCTACAATAAGGGCATCTATTTGCAATTAACTATATATAAGCTTTATGGGAATGCTCTTAAATAAAAGATATAGTTCGCAATTTCAATGTTACTATTAAACACATGTACGTCTGTATAACCTATGTATTTTAAAAGTGTAGTTTACACTTCAACCTCCAAGTCAATATCTTATTGAACCATTGTTTTCTATCTTCCTATACAGGCTTTCAAGAATTCCTACTGAGTCTTGTGATTCATCAACCAAGTTCAGGTTTCTGTAGCCAAACCTCGACGTCATTTACTCAATGAATGCTACTACTCTTGACCAATACTTCCATCAAATGGTCTCAATGGTTGGCTATGCTTAATTGGATAATATGAAATCCGATTTTCGGTCTTACAGAATCCCCATCAGTTTTCATAACTTTCCAATGCAAAAGGACAGATTCTATTCAGGTCGATAAAGCCCTCAAGGAGTTTCAGTTCTATCCAGCTTACTCCCAACCAACTTCAGTTCGCCACCTTATTAAATAAAGTATACAGCATCAACTTTTGCAGAATATAAAAAGCGTAGGTAGTATGATAAGTAGCAGTGCCTTTGTAAATTTGCCAACAATCTCTGCTGTTTCCTTTGTCCATTACTTTGTAACATGGTTCTATCTGAGATGGTAATATAACTTTTAAAGCAGTTTTTTACAGTTGCAAACTTTTATTAGGATACCTGAAAACGAATTTCTCAATGCTACTTTAGCAACTTTTATCGTTTTAACCTTCATGACCTACTCTATAAGGCAATGTATCTTAATGAAAGACCAGCACCAACAGCCATTCAACAATTCCCTATTGAAAGATGAGTTGAGGGCAAAGTCTATACTGAGTAGTAAAACTAAAGAGCCTGGCTTGCCCAATATGAATAGCCCCTATCAGCTGAATGACAGTAAAGGCGTAAGGTTACGAAAGAGTAAGTCCAACAGCCCAATCTCCAAAAAACTCTTCAACCGCAATTCAAATTTCAAAGCCAACTCGTTAATAGTACGCCTTTTAACTTTAAACTGGATAGGTTCAGCTGTAGCTTTATTTCTAAGTTTAGATTTCACCTTCAGCCATAGGTTCCTATACCCGGAGCGAGATCTAACCTTCAGTAGGATAACTTATGTAGATACGACTACTGCCAATTTGTTTTTAAGGGTTCCTTTTGAAACGGAATTAAAAGTACAGTACCGGCCTAAACTGGAAGGCGCCTTTGATCAGTTTTTAACTTATAAAGAAAAGATAGCCCTAAATGCAGTCGACGATTTTACAATGATTATCAAGCTGGAAGATTTGAAAAGTGATACCGAGTATCAATATCAAGTAATCGACGTTGAAACTTCGGAAGTGATATTGAAGGACCTGGCGTTTAAAACCTTCCCAATCCAAGGTAGCCAGCCCCTCTTCTTTTTATCCGGTTCCTGTATAAAGCCCAACTTCCCATACCAGTTCCCCGCCTTTAAGAAATCTACCAACCAAGTTAGGGGTATGGAGGCCATCTACCATAAGTTTTTCAAAGATTCCAAGTTCCAGCCTTTGGATTTCATATTATTCTTAGGTGACTTTATTTATTCTGGTAACGCTTTACTTTTTATTTTGGAATACCAATTGCTTTTGTTGATTATATTTATATAGATGTGCCTTACTACTACGGCTCAGCCAAATCGGTCTACTTGAAGTTTTATCGGCAGATCTACGCTGACCCATTCATCCGAAAGATCATCCAACTGATCCCCATATTCAACCTGTACGATGACCATGAGATATTGAACAACTGGTCCAACAACCTCACCTTCCCCTTCCAAAACGCTATCAGTGCCTTCATCAACTACCAAGGCTCTGGCCCAATCTTCTACCCGAACCTACAGATAAAAGCCAACCTTTTGAGCCCGAACTTCCCAAATCCTACTTCAATTTTACCCACGGCAATGTCTCTTTCTTCGTTTTAGATACAAGGAGGTATCGATCCAATTCTTATTTACCGGACGACCGATTTAAAACTATGCTGGGTAAAGATCAGTTAACAGAAGTTATTGATTGGGCTAAATTGGATGAAGGTAAGGTCAAGTTCATTGTCAGCTCAGTACCTTTAACGATCAACTGGGATTGGCCCGAATCTTTGGAGGATACTTGGAGGGGATACCAAACTGAACGTCATTACCTTCTACAACAGATCAAGGATGTTAAGAATCTTTTCTTTTTATCGGGGGTAAGGCTAACTATTGTAAAGTTTATTTAATTAACATGTATGTAGGATCGACATGAGGTTGCCATCACCAAGCTTCCATTTGGATTCTTGGACTTTTCATTTTCACCTATCAACCAGTTCTACGCACCATTACGAGTCTTTAAATGGGAGCCAAAGTCAAAAGTATCTACCGAACCTTTTCAACCCTCTTATACCGAGTTCGACCCCACCTTACTTTACTATCGACAAGGAAATATAAAGTTTGGTACCTTTTACGTAGATACATCTAATCAACAGCCGATAATGGTAGTTTCAGTTTATACTAATTTACCCGATCAGTTGGATGCTGGCAACTATTTCGAACCGGAAGTTTTGAAGGATTTGAACGGCATCAATAGTAAAGTGCAAATCATTTTGATGGATACAACACCTGTAGTTACCAACTTTGACTATGCGAAGGAGGAAGGGATAGTCGATTATTTGAAGAATTTCGTTGAAGTTGAGAAGGATTCTGATGTTCAACCCATCCTTCATATGATTTGGAAGCTGGTATAAGGGTTTAGCTATTAAGGTTGTATTATTAATGCTTTGTAATATATGATAATTTATTGATGCTATTTTATAGTATTTGTGTTTTTGTTCGTTTATAAATAGTATACTAGAGTTTATGATAATTGTTTGCTATTGAGTATTATTTTGTTATGCTAATATCACCCCATTATCAAAAAGGTAATGTGACTTATCTATCTAACTTTCAAGCTTATATAAGTAAAGAGATGGTATTTTAAGATCTATCTCAATTTCAAAGAAACTGAAAACTTATGTTCACTTGTAGGTGCGAACAAAAACAATTGAAATTTAGTTTTAATATGTAAAGACCTACCGGAATGTAAAAATTATTTAGCATTATAGACAATTGCCAAGATATATGTTAAAAAAGAGACACAAAATAGGTTTATTGTTATTTCTTTCAAAGGATGTTGCACAGGTCCATGAAAAAGTCGCTAGAATAGTCTGAGTAGTTCCTTCAAATTCCTTTTTCCACTTATTTCTCTCCAGCTCTCCTTCAAATAACCATTGAGATAGCTGCAAAATGTGTTCATTATCTTAAAATTGATACAGAACTTGAAAAGCTTAAAACTATCGTCAAAGTTGTCCATAATCAGGATTGCCTGTTCAAATATAAACTTAAAGTGGTGATGTCCCACTCGTTAAACTTAGCAGATCCTCATGATATCGCTCACTTTTCGATTTCTTATAAATTTAAAAATTAGTCTACTGGTATATAGAAAATAGATCATCCCCTTCAACTTCTAGGACTTTAGCCAAATTTTTGTCTTATTGACCGTGAACATCTACTTGTAACGCTAACGTAGTTTTGTTGCTATGTACCAACTTTATTTTCCTTTTATCTAAACTTCTCTTGCTGCTATTGCTTTAACTGACCTGTAAGACTACGTCGTCAAAAACACTGTCCTTATATAACTTTTCGAAGCTAAATCCAATGGTGTATGAGTTTACTGAATTATCTTTTACAAAATAATGAATATATACATCCTTTTTATCTCCTTATAACTAAAATTAGACCAAACTTTTAGTTTATATAAATCAGTACTTTTTACAAATTAATAATTTACTAAATAAATCATAGTCCTTAAGAATGATAACATACCTGTCTGTTAACTTTGGGCTTTTAAGCAACAAATTGCTCTGATTTAATTCAACTATATCGGTTGTCAGAAAATATTTCTTGAATCTTAATAAAAATTGTTCGTTATTGAGATTTTCAACATTGAAAAGAATTTAGCCTTCAAAATATGCTAATACAGCTTATTGAGTATATATATCTTTGATTTTGACTTTTTTAAATAGGTATAGATAATAACTGAGCTACATTTGTGCTCGCTAAAGTTGTGTGCTCTATCTTCGTTGTCGAAAATAATCTTTACATGGGCTGTTTTGAATATTTTCATATATCTTTATATGTTTCTTTTTTTGTTTTTAGGTGCTGTTGTTGGATAGCTTTAAATGGATATGGTGAAATTGGTTGTTTGGCAATATTACTTGAGAAGCTAACTTTGAACTGCTTCACTACTTTGAAATGCTTTCCAAGATCTAAAGGAAATTCTGATTATAAACAACTAAACTTGATCTTATTTGAAGCTATTGAATATAATTGTTTGCTTTAAAAGTTAAACAAAGGGAGCCTAAAGTTTAAAAGTATGATGATAACTGTTTCTTCAAAGCAGTAGAAAGCGAAACTTTGGAAATATAAAAAAATGTTACTATATAAGCACTTTTAATATTATCTAAGCTATACAAACTTTCATAATAATTTTAAGCTTCACCAATATAACGTTTTATAAACAAGCTTTTACAAATTTCAACATATCGATTAATGAATCAATTGAACTCTATAGAGAAGCTAATGAACAGCAGTTCGATATCAGATAATCAGAAGAGCGAAAGATTAGAAATATTAAACCCAATTTCGAAATTATAATAGTAAAGAGCCTAGGCTTAAATTTGTATAGAATTTGATATCCAACTTATCTTCCGTATTGTTTATAAGTATGGAGTTTTAGTTAGCAAAGCCACAGCAAATTTAACCCAACTTTACTTTATTTCCAATAAAAATCACTAAATAAGGTATCTTCTATATACATATCGGCAGTATTCAACTTGCTAGCTTCAGTACATTTCAATTGGAAAATATACTTTTTCGAACCAGAGTTTTTGGTCAAGTAGGTTAGAGTTCAACACAGAGTTTAAAAGTTGATGTAGGGGTCTATTTATCGGGATTATAAGTCCAAATTTGTAATATAGGATATACTATTGTTAGTTTTTCATATTTATTTTATTTCAAAGATATTATTGGTTTTAGGCTACTTGTATAACATTTATAAACAAAACTTAGTAATAATATTTCGATTATTTGGAAATACAAGTAACCAAAATCTCACATCTTTATTAAATAAACCCAGGAATGGAAGTATAGCTAATTTTACTAAGCTTTCTTCCTAATAATATTACATAAATCTATGAAAAAGTCGCTAGAGTAGCCTTTGAGCAGCTCCTTCAAGTTGTTTCCTCGGTTCAATTCCTCCCAGCTCTCCCTCAGGTAGTACCTTAGGTAGTTATATAGACTGCCTTTGATTTTAAAGTCCATACAAAACTTTAAAAGCTTAAAACAGTCTTCCAAGCTGTCCATCATCAAAATGGCTCGCTCCAGCATCGTGTCAAAGTTGGTTATATCCCATTCGTCGAGCTTGGTATGTATCTCTATAACATCGTCAACCTTTCGATTCCTTATAAAGTCGGTGCTAAGTTTGCTGGTATACAGGAGGTGGACTAGTTCTTTGAGATTTTCAAAGCTGATACCTTGGATTTCTACAATCCCGGTTGAATTTTCCTTCAAACTTGTTGTAAACATTCGTTTAAAGTAAGTTGACCGCAGTGCTAATATAGTTTTGTTGACATATACTTTTTCGACTTCCCCTTCCTCCAATTTACCATCATTGTTATTAGCTTGATCGATTTGAAAGATCATGTCATTAAAAGTGCCATCCCTATAAAAACTTTCGAATCCGGTACCAAAACACTGTGGATTCAGCTCCTTGTCTCTCAAAAAGTAATGGATATACAAGTCGAACTTCAAATCTCTATCTTCAAGATTGCTAAACGCTTTAAAGTAGACAAATTAGTACAATTGTTATATAGAAAGCTTACAAAAAAGGTCGAAATCGCGAAGGATAGTAACATATCCATCTGCTAGTTTTGGATTTTTAAGGGAAGTGTTGCTTTGGTTCAACTCCAATATGTCGTTCGAAAAGGTAAAGTTTTTTTGGGTCTCGACAAGGAATCTCTCATCTTTAGGGTTTTCAATAACATCAAAGAGGATATAGCCTGTAAAATATATTAATATGACTTGCTAAGTGAAAATACCTTTGCTTTTCAACCTTTTGGTATATATGTGAATCGTAGCTGAACTGCATTTGCATTCGGTAAAGTTGAACGTCCTTTCTTTGTTATCGAGGTCAATCTCCACTTTTGTTATTTTGGATGTTGTTGTGTTCATCTTTTGATATTTCATATTAAATTAAAGAGATTTGTGTTGGATAGGTTGGTGGAAATATAGTCTTGATATTTGCAGTGAGATATATCAGCTTCGAACCACTTCCCCAGTTTATAATATATCTCAATGCCGAAAACATACGATAAAACTTTCGACTGCGCGGCCAATTATGTTCTCATATTGAACAAATTAGTACTAATCTGGTCCTAAACTTTTGCACGTTGCAATATCTTGCTTTTAAGGTAGTGTTGCAATATATTAGGACTAAAGCAGATGTTTTTGTATATTTTGCCTAGTAAAGAAAACTTGAGGCTTTGAAAAGATGAACAATGTTTCTTCAAAATAGAAGTAGAAGGAACAAATTTAATGTAGACATTTTCAATTAAACGATATAAAATTTAACAATAGTAAATGTAATCTCTTTATTATTTAGCTTAATATATATATTTCGATTTTATAGCCACCCTTCCTAAATTTCAACAAGCTAGTTTTCAAGCCAATTGAATTTCAAGAATAAGCTAACAGATGATTCACTCAAAAAGAAGGTAGTAGTAAGAAATTAGATAAGGTCTTTTGGAAAATAAGAACCAACATTGAAGAAAGACAAGGTTTTGTCCAGGTATATTATTAATAAAAGTTTTCTGAATAAGATCTATCATTTTTACTTTTGAATAGCTAGATGCATTTAATTAACGAACCTGCAGCTTATTTAACCTTACGATACTTTACTTTCAACAAAAAACGTCAAATTTAGTATCTTATGGGTGCCGATGGTCTCCAGCTTATAATTGTAGCTTTAGTTTATTCTATTTCATCAAATCAGTTAGATAAGGATAACCATTCCAAATTGAAATTTCAAGGGTTTGGAGGCTGAAGTTCCAATTTTTTATCAGATACGATACCTATAGTTATTAGCCCTTTGAATAAAGAATGGATATCAAGCTATTTGAAAAGCCTTATTGACGGTAGTCGGAAAGAGAGTTCAATTATATAGCTTATTTCGCGTGTGATTTAGGAACTATCGTAGGAATTCAAGTATATAGTTATGAATATTGGTATCGTATGTTCAAAACTTTGGACTATTACAAACTAGTAAAGTTTGTTTATGGTATCTTCAGGCACGTATATTTTTAGCTAACCTATATATATACATATATAATATAGTAAAGATAATGTAGCTATAGATTTATAGGTGGTATATTAATACCCTGGTACTATTACATTCCAGGCTAATAAAACGGTGATGGTATATAAAGCTTTTATTTTTTATCCAGATTCTTTTAAGCACAACTTTCATAGTACTATCGATGTATAATGTTTAGAAGCTAATGCAAGTCTAGCTTTCAAGTTTATAGGTAAATCAATGGTGTTTAGAAACATATACTTTGTATATTTTAATGTTTATATTCATTTCAATTAAGCTTTATTTCGTTTGATTTAAATCGTTGCCAGCCTTTAAAATATACTACGATACCAAATGTATATACTAGTACCACCTCATTTAGCAAAAAGATAAGAGCAACGTAATTTTATTTAGTTTCGTCCATAAGAATGGTACATAGATTGATAGCGTAGTCATTGGGATAGTCCTTTAACATTTCTTTCACGTAGCTTCCCTTATTCAACTCCTTTCAATTAATTTTCAATTGATTCTCAAGTGATAAAAAATATATTTGTAGAGAGTATTAGTGGTGTTAAAGTCGATACAGAACTTCAAAAATTTGAAACTGTCCTTAAAGTTACCCATAACCACCATAGCCCACTCAAGCATCATATTGAAATTAATGATGTCCTATTCCTTAGGCTTGGTATATATCTCCATAGCGTCATCGACCTTCCTGATCTTTATAAACTCAATACACAGTTTGTCCAGTTCAATGAAGAATCGCTTATTCTTGAGATTTTCAACTAGGACTAGAAGGAAATATCCTTTGAATATGTTAATATGGTTCATTATATATCTTTGTTTTTAATCTTTTATTGTAAATATAGATCAATGCTAAGCCATATTTGCACTCACTAAAGGTAAACACACTCTCCCCGTTATCAAAGTTGCCTTTCATTTTACTTGTTTTGAGCATTTGGATATCAATCTCACAATGTTATACATTTTGCATTTACTGGTTGAATAGACTTGGTGTGCTTTATCTAACGAGGGCTCTCTGGTAGTAGCTCTTTAAAATTTGTTGATAGGTTGCTTGATCAATAGAAAAGCCTATTACAAACGTTTCTCTTGATGATGAGATATTTTGGCACAAAGCTCTATGTTGAATTGGAAATTAGATTTGTATAAAGGTTGATTTTGAATCGTATTCTTGGCATTGATAATTAATTCATGGAGGGAGACAAACTAGGCTATATAGCAATAGATTTAAAGATTTAATACAGTGTTTTGGTAAGTTAAAGGCTAAGGCTATAGTACTTGCAAAATTGATAATTAATGCTTGCTATCGATTCAGCTATAACTTTTATAATTGATGATATTGCCATACATAATCTAAAATACTTGAAAAAACTCGACTCTGGTGATTACTATAGTTTTCAAATGCTGCAGACATTTTTATATTTCTATATATCCAGCCGATAGCAGTAAAAACATAATACATTCGCTGTAACTTGATAAGTTAGATCTAATAGATATTTCTTTTACATCCTTCCGTTTAATTATCAGATGCAATAGCTAAAAATATTACTAAAGTACGTTAGTGTAGCTATTGTACACCTGCAGGGATATAAAATAAAGATATATATCAAAAAATCCAATATATTCTAGCATCCAAATAAATTTACTATAAAACAACACAAGTAAAATGAAATCAAATATGTACCTAAACCAATAGGTCCTAGGTCCGGAAGCATCGACATAGCGCCTTACAAACTATCATGCAAAGTAGTGTAGAGTAGCCAGTAACCAGATCAAGTAGATCTGGTCCTAAACTGCACCCAAGTAGAATGTGACTAACCCCTAGTTACGCTGCGACTTCTTGGTAAGTTTAGCGAAGCCATCTTCATCGTCATCCTCATCGTCAGAGTAGTCGACTAACTTGCGCTTGGGGGGTAGATTCGCGCTAGGTGGTGACAAAGTGGGCTCTTCCGATACCTCATCTTGAGCCTGAGTGGAAGTTTGAATCGCTTCATTGTCCTCCTCATCCGTCTCGAAATACTGTTCGGTGATGCCATCTAAAGTCGAAGTACCCCAGGCCCCCTGTCGTTCGGAAGATAATGGGGCGACAAGGCTGGCTGACGTATCCTCTTCTAGAACCGGAGTGTCGGCATTAGCCAAAACATTTTGTTCGTGGCGCTCTAGCAAAGCTTCAAACATGGTAGTGCCCTCAACATCTCTCGTCTCCATGGCTAGGTCCTCGCAGATGTGGATAATGAGGTCGTGCAAGTTATGGGTACGAATGAACTCCAGGAATTCCAAAACGGCCGAGTTCAACATGTTGCGGCTGGTGACGGTCTGCTTGTAGGCGAGAATCAGATCTTTGAGTACGTCGTGCTCGATGAGCTTGGTAAGTAGGAAGGGACGCTTGGAGCCCAGCATGGTCCTGAAAACGCGCACGGCCGACAGCTGGAAGTGGCCTTGCGGCGAGAATATAAGGAACTTGAGATGGGACATCAAGGTGTCGAGGTTAGGTAGCTCCTGCACAAAGTCGGGGTGCGACCGTAGGAAGGCCACCAAAAGCTCACACAAAGTGAAGCAAGTCAACGATAGATCCTCAGGCAAATAATATATTTTTTTGTTGTCAAAGGTCGTGGTGAAGTTGGTCTCTTCCAAGTTTACGATCGGGGCGAACATGGTGTTGGCAAAGTTGGCATAAAAGTGCTCGACGAAGGGTCGCAAATCGTTGTCTTTAAAGTTGGTGAAGTTGACTTGGTTGTTGGGTGGTGCTCGGGTATAGGTCAGTGAGTTGTGATGGACGAGTAGTGCCTTGAGGAACTCGGCGTACTCCTGGGCGATTGATTCCTTGGGATCGACCGTGATAGCTTCGATGAGGAAGGAGACAATGTTCTCCTCATCGACCATATCCTCCTTGATAGTGCGGCGCGCCAGTCCTGGGTCCAGTTCAACTACAGTTAGCATTATCTCGCATAGCATCTCCTGGGAAGTTTCATCGTCATCTTCGCGGCAGAACCTGAACATGGCCTTGATACCCGTTCCAACGAGGAACTCTAGTATTGGCCTTCGCTTATCGCTCTGCTTGTTCAGTCGACATAGCTGCTGGATGAACTTGATCACATTGCGCTTGGTGTCGTTAGTCAGGTCGGGATTCTCCAACATCTCCCTCAATTTGGACAGGTGGTCCGACTCTTCGTTGTGGAAGTGGGAGACGATGATATTGTTCTTGTTGGCAATCATCTGGCCTAGTAGCTGGTCCAACTGTCCGTCCTGCACACGACAGCATACGGTATCTCTCAGGTAGCCTAAACGAAATGCGGTGTGGATGGCTCGCAGCAAATCACTGCTGGTTAAATTAAGGAGCTTGTGGAAGTGGTTGGGATCCTCAATATAGGCTCGGTACCCGGGTTGGAGGTCGGGGTACAGAGGGTCATGCTCGAGCATTCCCATAGTAGCACCTACCACGTCGTCAAAGAGCAAGTCTTCCAAGATTCCGACGTCGTATAGCTTGATTAGGGCCATTACTATCTTGAAAAGCTTCTGTAGGGTACTGGTGTCGCCTTTTTCATCGGCTTCTAGGTACAGATTCTTCAATCGTCCCGCAAAATTTACCTGTCTAAGTTGGGAAACGAGTTCCTGCTTCTGGTTGGCTATGGTGGCTTTCCTAACTATTAATTCTTCCAAGGCAGTCAAGTTGTCCGTTGTAGGTAGCAGGTGGGCGTAGGCTACTTCGCTGGGCTCGGGGGAGCTGGGTGGGGTGAGTTCGGCTTGAAGATCGGTAATTATAGCGACGCATCGATCTCGATTCACTGACTCCAAAAAACTGATACAGACGTCGGGCCCAGACAACCCTTCAGACCATAGCATCAAAGAGTTGTGTTCGACATGGTACTCGCCTATATTCTTTACATGGGAAGCTAAGATTAGTCTATCATCGTTGGTCTTAACTAACAACCGCGTCTTGTCGCTAATGCGTTCATCTTTTTCAAAGGTCAGGTAGCCAGTCGTAACGTCTGCCCAAGACTGTTCGTATTGGATAAATAGCTTAACTCTTTCCTTGAAATTCATAACAGCTACTGGTCAAAATATATGCAGTGTTGAAGTGGCGTTCTTGCGGAACGAGTTAGAGATGGGTTAATTCAGTTTGGAAGGGTTTTCTAAAATCTCATTTGCCTTCATCGAATTAAAACGCATAATTCAAGCAATCAGATTAGGTTGATGGTTTTTAGATCAAGATAAGTGGATCCTATTGAACCAAACTTGAGGAAATTGACAAATGCTTCAAGTGAAGCTTGGGCCTCAGAAGCAAATGGCAACTCACAACAGGCATTCAAGTATCGTGGGTAGCAGTCAGAAAGGGAATAAATTAGCCTGTATACTTTACAACAATAAACTTGATGGCAACAACATTGATGTTCAAGATATCCTTATATAATTTAGCTACTTAATATGGCTAAATTGACGGTAGTATACCCAAACTTAAATGCAACCAGTATATATATAGATAAGTGCACCTTATCTAGTAGTATATTGGATTGCTTTGAACTTTTCCTAATTAGAGCTATAAAAACATGTCCTTTACAGTCACAATTAACCTTTTAGTCAATACAGCTATCTATCCAACTGGACTTGATATAAGTACAATCAGTTATAAATTTATACTATGCGCTTCCAATAAACTACATCTTTGCAAGTAAAAAGCAGACATAGTTTTCACGTTTACTATAACAGCTGTATAAGAAAGTTGATGTTCTCAAAATTTAAGGCTATAGAAAGAATTTGAGGTGATCTGGTAAAGGCTAAAATATTTCTCCGTCCCATTATTTCAGCTGGATTGAAATCAGCAATTTCCCAAAAGCCAAAGCTTGCAAATTATCCCTTCTAACCGACTTTCAAGTACCTAAGCTTTTAGAGAATCAGCATGGCCCCAACCAAGAACAGTAGTGGATTTCGACCCAACACCTTCGACGCTTACTTGATAGTAAGCCAAATTGTTGCCTTCCAATCCATAAACTACGTCATTTTAACCTTACTCTTGGTAATAACCGACCTGATGACGGAAGCTAGCCATCTAAGTTTAGCTCCTATCTTCGACTATACTCTGCTAACTTTCGACCAATCCAATGCTTACATCTACTGCTTACTGTTTACTATCCAATCGATGTTGAGGTAAATTTTATTTCAAATTTATTGATTTTGATATTTGATATTTTTGTTTTTATAGTACTTTAGTTTTAGTTTACGTAGTAGAAAGGGCAAAACTATGCTTAGATTTCGTTTTAACGTACCATGGCTTCCACCTCTTCTTTGTTATTTTGTACAACAAAAGTTTTCCAACTACACTTATGTGGTGGTGCCTTGCCTTATTTTTAATTTTGGTGACTACCCTACTATCGGAGTATTTGTGCATGCAGTTTGAGTTGCGACCTATTGAGTTAATAGGGAACACAGAGTACGCCCAGGTTGCCTCAGAAAGTGAAGAGGATATCAAGCATAGGGGAAATAGAAGGGAGTCGGCTGAATTTGAAGATTAAGGATTTTGTAATTGCTTTTGACCATATTGAAGCATGTCGAGATTGAGTTTGCAATCTAAAGAAACGAAGCCTTTAATCTTTTTCAGTTAGTTTTCCGATAGCTGTATAGGATATACAGTAAATGGCTAGCACTTTAGTTGTATTTTCCAGGTAGTTTTTAATTCATCTTGTTTTATGATTTTTATTTTGAGGTCTCTTTACGGTGAACTATTATCCTTAATCAAATATACCCTATACTAGACAATTAATTTATGTAGGTTACTTACACCGAATATATTAATAATTGTTACTGTTCTCAAATGTGTCTGTATTGTAAATTAGTATACTGTTTTTTATACCTATATCAGAGAACACAATAAAAGCACCTCCGTTTTGATCGAGTTTTAGATTGATAGATGGTAATGATAAGCACTATCTATACTTTTTAAAATTAGCAACTCTACAGTGTAACTAACACCCACATCCTACCATGAAGCAGTCTGTAGGCAGATCAGCCCTTTTCAATCAATTCTAACAAGACGCACAATCGGCACTTCAAGGCATTCCATTAAAGCTTTGGTAACTTTTCTTTTTGAATTAGACTTACTAGTATAAGTTTGAATCCCATCATTCCTAATAATATCAAGATATATTTCGTAAACTCACTTGCCAGTATTTAGAAAACTGATAAACGAGGTAGCTAGTAGTTTATGCCAAAACAAAGCTCACCAGGTTGAAAACTCTTGCTAGTCTTTAAATACTCCCCGATTTACTAAGCTATCTCCTACACCTGTATACTTTTACTAAGCTTCCCAGTATTTAAACGCTTATTTTTATTGCCATTTGAACTTGATTAAAGTAAGTATGATTTTTATTTGGTTAATTTAGAATACGAATCTCTCAAACGTATCTGTCAACTCTAATTTATTGTTGATTTGGATATGTTTTCACCTATTTGATTATGTCTTTATTATTGAATAGGTTTATTTCACCAGTAGGATAGTGGTTTTCAAAGGATAATTTTAAGCATACATCAATACTCTTGATTTGAACTATAATTTCTACGTTTATGTAAAGATATATACCATTTCGAACCAAAGTATAGCATACTATCTCTAATTAAAATGCACTTATTTAGCCAAGTCAACTTATTTATATATAACATTTTTGTAAACTTAGATTCACTGAGCATTGTTTTTTTCTTATTACACTTAAATAGTATGGTACTATTGCTCAGTGATACCTTGATCTATTCACTAGTCATTACCTACATATATAATGAAATTTGATATCTATTTAAACTAATATGAATTCGTTATTGACTGCCTTATACTAGAATATAGCTTCCAATAAAACTAGACGTCTTCCCTCCTTTTTGAACCATTGGTTACTATTTGTTCCGTTAACCTTTATTCTGATAAGGTTGTACTTTGAACATCCACTCTACATATAATTTCCACAATTTACTGCTAAGCAGTAATAAAAATTCCCAACAGCCACACTTTGGTATTCGACTTTAGGCCTAATACTTTTAATTCGTGATGTATATAAAAGGTCAAGGCCTACTATTCTCCTAACATTAGAAATCAACATCGCAATCAGATAATATTGACCAACCACTCATCCTGATCATTATCTAAAGTAGAAGCGAGGATTTGAAATTTTCATTTGCCCAGCATCTCGGAACTTTACTTTTTTCCAAAGGACTAATAACCGATTGGATTTGCAAAAAGTGTGGAGGTATTTCAAGTTTATTTTAGGAAGTTTGAGGGTTTGGCAATGGGCGGTATTATACTATGGATACCTGCTTATAAATTTTAGGGAATACCAGCTTATCTACCGCTTTTACACTTAGAATTATACTTTTGGAACTTCATCTACTTGCAGGAGGCTTCGACAGTCAACATTACTTTTTAACTCAACTTATTTAATTATTGCACCAATATCGACATGACCGAAGCAGCATTGATAGCCTCTTCATTAGCAGCCATAGTGAGCCGGACCGTTATGCATCCAAGTAAGCTTTCCATATGTAGTTTAGTAATTTATTTTGTTCAATAGTGGATACGTTGCGACTCAGGTTACAGGTCGGAGACCAGCTTATCAAGAACAAAAGTGTAGGCTTGACGACCATCAATTCGCTGTACTCGGGGTTTTCAGTTGCGATGCTATTTACTATACCAGGCATGGCTTTATTCTTAACTTCATACGACGTCTCTAAGTCCATAATCGCCGACGTTGCCAAGCTCCCTCAAACCGACTTTCGCAACCACTGCTTATCCGGCTTCGTAGCGCAAGGGTTAGCCGGCATGGTATTTACTCCAATGGAAGTGGTGAAATCCTTCTATCAAACTGGAGGCAACGATGTCAAAGTTTCTACATTACTTAGACAGATCTACAAGAACCAAGGGGTAACTGGGTACTTTAGAGGGTACTGGCTGTCGGTAGCAGTCTTTGGCCCCCACAACATCATCTACTTTTCCAGCTACGAAAAGATAAAGGATTTGATAAGCCAAAGGTTAGCTAAAGACCAACACCTACAGCTGCAACACTATATACTTGCATCATCAGCGGCAACCCTACTAGGCTGTGTTACCACTCACCCCATCGATGTAGTTCGAGCTCGGTATACTGTACTTTCCACTCAGAACAGTGCTAATTCTACGACTGCCAAAGTCACCAGTGCAACCGTCATCAAAGATCTGTTGAAGCGGGAAGGTATCAAAGGCTTCTATCGTGGTATAGCGTTTAGATCGGCTTACTTTGTACCTAATACGGCCCTCTCCATGGCACTTTTCGAGACTTTCAAAGCTTACTTTGTAGATGTCCTAAGAGTTGGGTCTCCATTAGTTTAAAGTTATAGTATCATTTAATTGAATTACACATAATAATAAATAGCCATATATTAACTGAATAGTAATCGATGCAGTTTGTTATAGCGTTTTTGGTCTAATCTTTAAGAGATTTACTTTGACTATAATTCTAGTTGGCCTCCTTCTAGAGAGTGGATATAGATACACTTTATTGAATTTATTTTTGTATGTTTTCTATCATATTTACTTTGAAAACAACAATCAAATAATAGCTTTATTTATTGTTGCAGCCTTATTGGCTGTTTCCACAAGCCAAGTATAGCTGACTTCACTTTATGAGTGCTTACCTCATCGCTTTCCAGTTTTCGTTTAAGCCTAGTTTACTTTTACAAGCTTAGCCATGGAAGCATTACTGAACAGGAAGACTACTATTGAAAACGAACTAGTTGAACTGGAAACCCAACTCAAAAAGGTAATTTTTAGTAAACTACTATGTATATTTATGAACATTTAGCATCCTATAGGGCTTAACGACCCATTAGTAGATCCGGAAGGGTTCCCTTTAGCTAACATTGACGTTTCAACAGTTCGAAATCTTCGAGTTAAACTTATTAGTAACTTTTATTTGATTTTTGGGTTTATTAAATTTTATTTTGTAAAAGGGCTTCAAAACGATTTAAAGGCTTGTATGCAGGAGATTGAAGTTGGACTTATTGAATTACATGGTAAAAAAGAGAAAGTTGAAACTCAAAAGGAAGGGGTGAATAGTTTACCGTAAGCTTCTATTTAAATTTATGGTTATTTTAAGTTGAGTTTTAGTCCTTTTGCTGTTATCGATAGGGTAACTGTCGATTCACCTGCCTATAATTCGGTAAACTAACCTATTACTTTTATAATTGACTAAAGTATATGATTAGGGGTTGAGGCAGAACGATAGATTGCTCAAGTTTGCCAATCTAACTCACATCCCCGCCAAATCTTTGAAGTTGCTAGCAGATACGGTTAAGGAAAATTTAGACGTAAAATTGGCTACCATATTGTATTTACTAAATGTATTCTTTTGTTTTAAATGTTAGAAAACGATTGAAGTAAAGGTGTTGCGCAACAATCAAGTGATAACGCTGGAGTTGACGCCTACCTATACTTGGTCTCAGGGCACGGTTGGTCCTTCCCCTTTAGGGTACCTTTTTTTTAAATGTTGCTATTAACCTTTCTAAATTTATACAGATGCCATATACTCCCTGTATCTAATTAAATATTGAAAATCCGTTTAGATGGCTGACATATGCTATTATCAGTATTTAACCCATTAAAATACATTTGTATTTCAAGCTTTATCATATATTTAATCGGTCCCATGTCTAATATATATGATAGACATGAAATGAATACTACTGATAAGATGGATTAAAGAATTTTATTACAATATATATAGTGACTCAGTACATAATTTCTATGGTATCATTTGAGTTTGTGCTTATATAAATTACGCAACTTTTAACGTCAATTGGTTTCAAAGCTCTAAACTTGCCAAAAGCTGCATCAATTTTTTGAAATTACAACTCTATCTCAACAAATCGAAAGTAGGCATCTATTGAAGTTAGACGACAGAAGCATGGACAAGAATCTAAGTGAATTAAGTTTTTATGAACGCAGTACTATTATCGTAAAGCAGTCGTTGATGGCCGGTAAATTTGATGTTTTCTATTTAATACCTATATTTTTGTAGGTGCCCTAGGCCTAACTTTGGGAACTTCGTACCGAGTCCTACGCGTCCAACCCAATGCACTGAGGTCAGGATTTATTATGGGTACCAACTGGACGGTATGTGGCTTGTTCTTTTTTGGTATTTTGAATAAATTCCATATACTCTTTAACATTCTTTTTTAGGTGTACGAAACAACATACTTATGCAACAAAGCAAAAGGAACTTAGAGTTAGGATTCAGCAAAGGCTTTACTCGGGATTCCGACTCCTTGTTTGCTTCAACTGCTTCCGGTGTTCTAACCGGTGGCATCTTATCTGGTTTGATATGTACATTTTTATTTGTTCAATGCAGCCTTAACGTATTTCCCTAGATGGTCCTAGTAAAATAGTAGCAGGCATGTTCTACTTTGGTATAGGTGGGTGTGGTGGTCAACTGGCCTACACTTACTTTTACCGCTTACGTCAACAAAAGATCTTGGCGACTACTGATGCTTCGACCCCTGAAGAGATTAAGATGACTGATTACTCGGTCAATGGGGTCCTAGATGCAGTTGTTGCTTCACTACCGAGCTGGATACCTATTCGTAAAGTTAGTGATGAAGAGTACTTGGGTAAGTTGAGCGATAGGCTACTGGAATACCAAATCCAGCTGGATGAAGTTTTGAAGGAGCTGGAGAATACCGATAGAAAATTGATTGAGGCTATCAAATTGAGACCGAAGGAGTAAATGTAAGGATATAGCTATTTATATTTCTGGAGCTTCTTTTCTATAATGTAACACCTTTACTACTTTTTTCAATCAGAATTTTCGTTTTAAATATATGTCTTATGGGACTATTTTAATATTAACTAAACATCACAACTGCTACTATGTATGCTATACATGAAAACTTTATTTATTTAGGGATGATAATTCCATCAGGTTTACTACATATCGAAAATAGATGTTTTGTTATTTTGTGTACCAATATTTAGTTCTATATATCAGTTCAAATTTGTATCAACGCCTCCAATGTTCATAAGGTATTTTTGAACCATTTATACTATAAGTTTTCCTCAAAAGGCTTATCCCTTTACAGCACTTCTGTAAGCTAAGAGGTAGTGTCTATGATAACTATTTGACTGTGAAATTAGCCTATGATTTACTTTATAGACTTTAATTCGAATTATATTTTTACTTTTCGTAGCTAGTAATAAAGATGACGCCTTATACTTCAACTTGAGCAGCATTTACTTAAGCTTCCCTATGATTTCAAAGAACTTTTAGTTGTATTGATCAAATTGATCTACCTTATAAGCTCCTCCTTTGTATATATTGAAGACCTTATATTTGATAGATAGGTTTGTACATTATACACATACAAGCTAAAAAGAGTACGTTTATTCTTATCTGAGTTATATAGTGGTGCAAATAAAAATAATGTTGAACCCACTTTTGAACATCAGCTCATCAATAAACAAATTCAAATCCATTAACAGATCCCAAGGTTATAAATATGGTTATATAACTTTAGCTATAAATCTCTACTAATAAAGCATTAAAGCTATATGCTAATACAATTTATTTTAACAATTCAATTGAAGTATATGATAGAAAAACACTATATTCAAGTAAGGAAACCAGCACTCAATTCAAAACAATGTTAAATTAAAACTTATTGTTCAACAAAGGAAGTTATAGATAGATTAAATCACATTAGATATATATATATATAAACTGAAATACTAATTATTAATTTCAAAGTAGGGTGCAAATATAGGATCTTGAGACAAGGCAGGGTGGTCCAACAAAGCGTAGTAAGAGTGTAAGACGAGGTAGGGAAACCTTGACAAAAAATGATTCAAGAACCCTTCCGGTAATTCACCGTAAGCCTGTCTGATATGGGAAGGTAAATCGTAGAAGTGGTGTTTCTTGGTTCGAATCACCATTAACAGATCCTTGATTTTAGTGCCATCACATCTTTCCAAACTGTCAAGGCTACTGAGGACCCTTACATCCATCCTCTTCAACCAGTTATCACCGATGACTTGATTAGCTCCTATCTCTATCCTGGAAGTCAAAGGCTCATTGTGGAACATAATTTGAGTTCCAATCTCCAGCTGATTGGAGATGTCTTGCAGGAAATTGAGCTTTTTTTCGCAATTCCAAAAATAGGGATGCAGTAATACGGCTTGGCTCTTTGGACGCTTCATTGGATCCGAGTCTATCATATGCTTGATAAGGTCGTAAGCTTCAAATCTACATTCTATGCTGGGGTCTTCGAGGATCTGGATCAAGCTATGCTTTTTATCGACAATCCTGCTATCACAGATAGAGGTGGAACCAAAGGGATACTTACCCGACGTCAAAATGTAGAAGATCAGGAAGCCGATTGAGAAGATGTCAGAGGAAGAGGTTATACCATCTTTGATGAATCCTACTTGTGAAGTGGACGTAGTTTCAGCAATGTGGATGGATGCTTGGCACTCTGATGGGTTCAGCAGTTCGGGGGCTTGCCAGTCCATAATACTTATAGCTTTTCTCAAGAAGTGGGTATTGCTGAAGGAGCTTTGATTTCTTTCAAGGTGTTTACGAAGACCAAAATCGGAAAGAAGCACCCGTGTCTCCCCAAGCTGTCCGAATTGGCCCTTGTCATTGGTTATTAAAATGTTGTGGGGTTTGATATCACCGTGTACGAGGCCGAGCTGGTGAAGGTAGTGAATACCACTGATAATTTGGTAGCATAGCGACGGTGGCGAAATAGTAACTGTCAGATTGAGATGTTTTGAGCTTACAAAGTCGTGTAACGAACCTTGGCATAACTCTTGAGCGATATACAAAAAATTGCTACATTTTTCAATAGCCAAGTAGCGTATAACGTTGGGGTGGCCATTTGAATTTTTGAGAGTAATAATTTCGTGCTTAGCAACGTTGACAAAGTCCTTGACCATTCGCTTGACAGCAACGTCTCTGTTACGATACTTTCCCTTAAATACGATGGTACCATAGCTTCCGTAACCGAGGATTTTGGAAGATACAACGATGGAATTAATTTTTGTACTGTCGTCGTCCAAAATTGCTTCATCAAATAACTGACTAACCTTTAGTGCACCCTTCTCCTGTACTTTTTCATCGTCCCATCTTTCTTGCTTACATTTTCTCTCTTCGGTAATCAGTTCGATAAGCCTGTGGTTTTCCACTTCCTGGAAACCACAGAGTATAACTAGAGTTGCAGCCAGGAGCCACAGCCAACGTCGGAAGTTGAAGAATCGTTTGGATTCTATAACCTTGTGCAAATCTTCGTTGGGACTGTTATCGATCTGCTTGGTTGTGTACATTGGCGATTCGGTAAGGGTATAGGGCAGCTCGTTGTTAGAACCAGAGCTAAATTTGGACGAAGAGACGTATGGATAGTTCTCGGGTGAGAGGGCAAAGTAGGATCCATTCAGATCACCAATGAATACTTTGTCGTGCAGATCCTCAAGCTTTTGGGGATGGACGCTCGTAACCAATTCAAGGGGAATGGAGGCCGTAACTAGGGAACCATGGGCCTTCTGACCAACCCGCTGTTCTCTTAATACACCAAAGACATGCACTAAAGGTGAAGCGAATTTCTCAAGCGGTATAGTTAGAAAAGAGGTGTGGAAGTTGGATGGACAGGTAAGGTCATAATGTTGATTTGAGGTATTTGGGAAGTAATTTCGTAGTGAAATCTTCCACAGTAAAGCTTCGGTATCTTCATCATAGACTTTTATATCGTAATCTATGTATCTTAAAATAATGCCTTTGTAAAATTCAGAAAAAGGATTAGACTTAGCAAGTATTGAAAAGCCGTCGCGGAATGGAATTTTACTATTCACTAAATCAGATGCTCTTAGGAGTTTTCCCAGTTATTGGAATCTAGCAGCACAAAGTTGGACTTGCGGTTGGCCAGGTAGACCCGTTTATTCAGTTTAAAGGGTGCCTTGGCAATCAGGGCATTGATGGATAGTGGGAACTTTCGTAGTCCACCCTGGTATCGAATGTAGAGGCTTTCCGTATTCCCAGGCTCGGGGATGAATAGCAGCTCTTCTAGATCTGGTGCAGGTTTGTGCTTGTCTTCCGAATGTTCATAGTAGTCAAGTTCGTTCAAGTTGTCTTCTGCCTTTTCATTTAAAGACTCGAGGTAATCATGCTGGGAAGACACGAGAGGCGCCTTAAGCTCTGCTTGTGACCATTTAATCTCACCATTGCTCTTGTCGATACCATGTATAATACCATCAACTGTGATAGCTAGTATGAGGTCGGTGCTGATGAAAGTAGTGGCAGTGTTATCGTCGATATCTCTATATCTTGATTCAGAAATCATGGATTTGATTGCAAAGTTGGTCGCACCTAACCCCCTTATCAAACTCTGAGCCGTACTTAACTTCAGCCTTTTGAGCCGCAGATGAAGCTACACATTTCCGCGATATATCGGCAATCATGAAAGGGAAGACTAGCCAAATAGTAACTGATGTTCTAAAATATTAAAATATTAACTCTAGCCGTTCATATAAAAGCTTACAATTTTTTGATAACCATAGTATTGTAACAGGTATAATAAAGATGCAACCAGAGTTGAACTCTAAAGCTGCTTGTATGCTCATGTCTAGAATTCCAAGTAAATCTATTTAGTTACTAGGATTCTAATATTTTTACACGTAGCATTATTTTCATATCGAATTATGTTGCAGAAAATTGATAGGTAGTAGAACTTTTCATTGAACAATTACTTCACCCTTGAAGAAATTGCTGTAAAAGGAATAAATGAGTTTGAAAGTTATTTTTCAGGAATCCATCTAAACGAAACAACACTCTTTACCTAAAAATTAAGGAATATGTTACGAAAGGAATTTATACTACCAATTCTTAAGCTTTTTATTAACAATTTTTATCGATATTCAACTCTTTAGCGATGCTATATGGACCTACTCTACTTTGAACAAAAGTACAGATGACCTAAATGGCTAGCCATTTGAAATCTTAACTATTAAGTTATCCCTATAGTTTGATATCAAAAAAGTTCAAATTTCATGCAACTATTAGTAAATAATCGACCATAACAATTGGAAATGGCTTTAACAAGAAAAGTTAATGGCTACTCCAACAAGACTGCTTCAAGTCAAAAATCGTTAAAGGTAGACCATCTTGACCAAAAATAGCTATGAGAGTAATGATACATTGCACTATATATCTAAACTTCATCATTTAATAAAGTAGACTCCAAACATAGTTTAAGCTGGTACGCCACACATCTATCTTATACTGGGTGAGCTTTTTCAAACAATAGTTAGCTTTTAATCTCTCACAAGTTAATGAATTCAATTTAGTTCTACAATCACTTTATATATCTCTAAACTTTCATATAAAATACTATTTTCTAGCCTATAATAGTTCATCAAACTCAAATAAACATATATATCATACTGCTTAACTGAAATGGACAATACTCCTAGCCTTTACTTTGCTTAGCTTGTGCATATTTCAGTGCAATCTTGTTGATCTTTTAGTACCTTTCGAACTGAATACTAGATCTATTACGAAGCAAAGCAGCTAAATTTGGAATCTTACAGTTGATAAACTATAAGGATACCTATCCTTTCTAGTAGATAAACTAACAAGTAACATTATTGTATATATATTAGAGTTTTGTTACTCCTTCATGATTAAATCGTTTCCCACTGTCAAGACTGAATATCCACCACTTTTTTATAGTAAACTGAATTTTATATATACTTGGAATGCTGCTACTCTTTCATAATAGAGCTATTAGCAATTGTTACGATTAGATGCTGCAATTGATTTTTCTAAATTGAGAAAAGCTGTCTCATTTTAATTAGATTTTATCAATGAAAGTCAAAGGCACAACTTTGGCCATCAAATACTGGGAAATTTTGATGTGAAAATTCTCAGATATAATCTATATATTTTATTTGTAAAATTCAACTAAAAATGAGGTAGCACTGTTATTTTAGTGAAAAGTTGCTATATGATATCGAACTCAATCAAAATTTTGAAACTTACTAAGATAAGCCTTGCCAAAAATGTAGTTCTAGTTTATATCAATGTGCTATTTAATCCAGCTTAGACTGAATGTGTTGATTTCATAATAAACTCATGTTAAAATTGATGCATCCGATCTAACTAAAGTTAAAGTACATTTGCAGAGTAGCAAAATCATAGCAGGTAAACCATATAAATAGTGGTTGCAGCCAGCTAGGAGTTTTAAAATTTAAGATCCAGAAAACTGACAGAACCTTTCTAATGGTAGAGATTCGAGATGAAAGTAGCCGCTGTAGTATCCCTACATCTCCCACTTACAAGCACCCTCTACTTATCCAGTTACAGATACGTCTCCAACGAACCCTTATCCAACTCAGTACCGACAATCTAGGAATCTTTAATTTTGCAGCTCCTTGTATTTCGAGGCAAAGATAAGGGCAGGGATCCCAGTAAGCAGATTTCTCAGTCAAGCATTAACCATACCAACAAGAACCCACAACTAGGATCTGGCCCCATTAATGAGAAAATAAAGGTCAAATCCAACGGTTGCAAGAACTGTAAAAAAAGAATGTATTGCTTCAAAATCAGTAGCAAAAATACGCTATACCTCAAATGCCAGGATTTTGGCCGTAAAACTAGATTTCAATATGACAGCTATATATAGAATAGAATGAATAAGATTGGATCTAATATAGCTGGGGACGGCAAAGGTGAATCAAAGGAAGTTAAACAGTTAGAAGTACTCAAGTGTCGGTTTAAAATGATAACCGTCTTAAATCCTGTCAAAACTACTGTTATGTTGAATTAAAGGATATTATACTACAATTTTTTGAGATTTAAATTGAATTGGTTAATATATTTTGTTTGTGATTTCTACATTTTGGATTGATAGTAGTGCTATTGAAGATCCAGCTGATGGCATCGATTCGTTTTAAACAATAAGCCTGCCTATTTAGATACTTCAGTTGCTTAGCTGGTCTGTAGTAGACTTGGAAAGTGGAATTAATCACCCTTCATTTACCTTTCAATCACCTTCCTAAATTTTCCAGATAGGCTGAGTAATGTTACTTTTCTAGGAATGTAGTGTCCCCCATTTCACTTATATGTATGGTGCTAAGCTTAGAAGTAAGGTGTACATGCAGTAAAAGTAGTTTAATAAACAAACTACTTTCGCTATAGTGGAAATTTTGAAGGTACCGGTGCAATTCAAGTCCAAGGACTTCAAGATTGATCCCTATGATAGCTCAACTAAATCCATAATTCAACTACTTTGATGATCATCAGTATAAGACCTTTCCTTCTGTTCAACTCTGTACCCGAGGAAATTAAGATAATAGATTACTCGTTGACGGTTCCTTGAATATAGTTGTAAATTCACCATCAAGTTGAACGCTCGTTAGCAAGCTTAGTTATGAAGAGTACTTGGGAGGATGAACAGTTGGTTGTTGGAGTATCAGATCTAGCTGGGTATAATTTGAGGGAATTTAAGACTATCGATCTAAAGCTGATCAAAGCCATCAAGTTGAAGCAGAAATAGCATATATAGGAATAGATTTTGCTACTTTACTGAAAGGCTTTCTTTATAGAATACTACCACATACCACTCTTTTAATTGAAATTCTTTGGTTCAAGTACATCAATAAAGATTAATCACATAGCATAGTCATTGCTAGGCAACTATGTATAATAGTGATTTAATTGGATATAAATGATTCAAACAACTTTACTATATGTAGAAAATAGATGGTTTTTTATTGCCATTATCAATTTTTAATTCACTGTAATAATTGAATATTATGCTATTGATTCCAATGCTCAAAAGCAAAAGGCTTAAATGCATATTTAAACTATAATGGTTTACGAATTTTTCATGGAAAAGCTTTTACTTTACAACACTTTTGTATGCTAAAAAGCGATATCTACGTGCGCTTATTTGACTGTAAATTTGGCTTGTTTTTATTTATAGATATCAATCTGTACTATACTGGTGCAACTTCGTAGCTAATAATAAATGAGTGCCACATACTTTTATTTGATCAAAAATATCTTAAGCTTTTGATACTATTTTTGAAGATTAAAATTACATCGATCAAATTGGCCTATCTTATAAGTGATATGTTGATAAAAACTCTACAATTTCATATTTAATTAATGAAATTACTTGATAGAAAAGATGCACATGCTTAAACTTTAACATATTCCCTATTTGAATTACAGGAACTTGCGAACAAAGGTAGCTTTGGGTCTACTTTTGGATATCAGTTAAACAGTAACTAGTAGTCAAAACTTGAACTTACTAATAAGAAATAACATCCTAAAGTTTATGTAGGTAACATGATCATCGACTTTGGTTTATAAACTATTGATATTAGTGATTGGTACGTGGTATAGGCATTGCTACATTGGAGAAGCTAGTAAAAGGAAGATGCTTTTTCAAAGCTAAATTTAAGGCTGATACAGCAAGTATGGTAGCGTACCTCCATTGAGAAAGTGTAACATAAACAAACACCTAAAGTATTGCCCATTTACGGATACCTTAGTTTCATCTAGCTTAAACCTTGTATTGAAATTAAAAGAAGAAGCGATAAGAATTTGAGAGTAGATTGTAAAACCCTAAGGCCAAAGTTCGAATATTTAAGTAGTATGTATGCAGTAGGATGGGCAAAATTAATAGTCCGAGGCACCAGCTACAAGATGGCTTCGCCTTTTGGTTGAAAATAAACTTATCCACCAAACCGACCTGATAATTTGTAATTTAAAGTCCCGTGGGAGTAGCTTTCGCTAGAGTTGCAGTCTAAATTTTGAACGGTTGGTAGAGGTTCAAGAATAGGGAAAGAAAAGTTGATAGGAAAGTATTGTAGGTATTCTATGCGTAAAGGATAAGAGATACTGCAGCTATTAGTATATTGGAGAAGTTGATATCTACTGTCGTTTTTGCAGCTAAAAATATTAAACAACAAAAAGTAATATAGAAAGGATAAACTTCCTGACTAAAACAATAAACGTAAAAAACAAACTGGTTTATCTAAACCAATTAACTTTAACACCCACTTATTTTTTAAATCTACTTTTCTCATTTTACTTTGCACTGGCCTTCTCTCCTTTAGCTTGCTGTGTCAACTTGAAGTTGATAATTTCGACCAGCACTATTTTATAAAAAAATGTTTCAATAAAGAGTATACTAAAAATAAAAGGAAGAATTAACTTACTGTTCAAGTTGTTTTGCTTCTGACTCAAGTTGTTTTGGATGTTGGTCAAATTTTGTTGGATAGCTTTCACCCTACCTTCGTAATAGACTTTGGCACTAGCTACTGACTATAAGAAAGGGAGAAGAAGGTAGAGTAAGAAAAAGCAAGGTTAAAATTTAAAATGCCTACCTTTTCTACGTAGTACCCAGTACCTACATCAACTAAAACTTTTTTGATGTCGCGGAATTTAGCTGGGACGTACAAAGAGCTGGTCAGCGGTATCAACAGGTCGTTATCTTTTTATATTTTAAAAAGTTTAAAAAAATATTTGAATGTTTAGAATTTTACCTTGATTCTTCTCGTTCAGCTCCTTCAAGTTGTTTTTGCATTCTGAAAAAGTGTTCTGGGCCTGCTTCAGTTGGTTGAAACTTACGCTTAGATGGTTAATGTCCTAAACCTCTGCTTTAAGCTTTTTGTCTTTGATTTCTTTAAAAAAGATGTTACCTCTTCAAATTGGGACTTGACTTGCTGTAGCTGGGGCAGAGGCAACTCGGCTAAACTGATCAACTCGTCCTTGGATTTGGAATTGGCACTCATTTAGATTGAAAACTTTGGAAGTTGGATTGTTTTGTTTTCAAGCTTTCAATTAAATTTTAGATTTGGCAAGTTAGTAAAAGTGATTGATAGAAACTCCGATTCTCTGCAACCAATGGGAAGGAAAGTATATTTTACAACAACCCAGATAAAGGTTGGATGGTAATGTGCCAATTGGATGGAGCGTAAATAGATGCTTGTTGCAGAGCTTCTACTGGGTTTCGATCTTAGTGCTTGTTTTTATGACATCGTGAACTTAATAAGTTGATAGTATGACCCAGGCAACCCAACCTTCGGCAAGATGTAAGTCATTTTACTTGCTTTGAAAACTTCTAAAGTTCAAAATGGCTATTTGAACAAATCTAAATATTTAGACTGCCTGCTTTACAATGTGATAGAGCTTTAATATTGCTTTGCATTTGACACGTACAACTATATGGTACAGTCAAAGCTATAGACCTTGTAGATCCATTTTATCAGTCAAAAGTTTTGTAAGGCTGGTATTACCTTTTGAAATCATACAAACTAAAGGTAAAGTAACAGGACTATATATACTAATGTTTATAAAGCAAACATATACATATAGCCACGCTGATAAGAGGAATCCAATTATTAACGTGTGGATGTGATCATAGCTAGCTCAATAAAAATAGCAACTAGTGTTCTTAGTGTTAAAGTCTATATACATATTCTAATCTATAAAGATACATATAGTGTTATAAAGACCTGTAAGTTATATATATCAATTGGCTTTAATGAAAGTATACGCGTATGTTAAATTAAACTATAAACTAAAGTGTTCTAAAAAGAATTGCTAAATTACAGAAATTGGAAGGAATTGACTTTCACTTGATAAAGTACTCAACAAATTTAAAACATATCGAAAGTAGTTTGTCCAAAATAAAAGACAAACGTTTATTAACTGGAGAAGTGGCCTTTATTGCATTTAAATGGCATCTAATATTATGTAAGAACATTGCTATTTTAAAATATGTACCAGTTAAAGCTTTGTTGATCTTGGAGACCTTGGAGGAGACAGATAAGTCAATGGTCTTGTCACCAAATTCGATGATGAGACCACCGAGGATGGCAGGCTTAACCTATTGGAAACATGATGAGTTTTAAAAAGAAACTTAAACAAGATACCTGGTTACGGATGGTAACCGACTTGGAGTCAGCGGCCAACTTGGACTTGGACAAAGTATCCTTGAGCTGCTTCAAGGTGTCGTTATCCAAGGGCTAATTTGAAGTAAGTAAAGAGATAAACTATTGAATAATACCTGAGCCGAAGTAACCAAAAGTTCGAGTTCACCACGGTGGGCGGCCATAAGCGAGTTGAAAGCATTAGCAATCTTGGAGGTCTCGGCCAACCTACGGTTCTCAATAAGCAACTCGAACAAGTTCTTGGTGGTGTCACTGGCCTTGAAGAAGTTGAGGAGAGCAGCTACGTTCTTCTTCTTGTCGTCACGGTTGACGGTTGGATCCTCCAACAGGAACTTGAGCTTTTCACTCTTCTCAATGGTGCTCTGGATCTTCTTGAAGTCGGCTTCAACGGCATCCAGAGTCTTGTTCTTGAAGGCGGCAGTGTAGAGGGCGGTAGCGTAACGGCCTTCAATTCCGTGTAAGGTCAAAGGAACTTGGACCGACTTGGTACCGGCGGTGGCGTAGGTGCGGGTGAAGTTTAAGATCTTGGACATCTTGTAATGGAAGGTGCTCGAATTTTAAAAAATTTTGAAGGCAAGCTAAGGGAAATCGGGTGTTCAGTTCGATGAATTCAGCCAACTGTCCAATCACATTCAAATGATTTTGGTTGTGGAAGTTTGAATTTCGTTTTATCTGATTTGAGTGAGCTAGCGTCATTTGATTGGTCCTAAATGGTGTTGCTGCTCCAAGCTCCGTATTAAGTATGATTAGGCAACAGTCATCCGAAAGGGCTCTTTGATTAGAACTACAAACGATATATTGACGGAATCCTCATTGTTTAAAAGACTGCTCTTTAGATCGAGTACTCTATTTGCTTTTAATAGACTTAAATAAGATTATTTATAAGTATAGTTCGTCCCATAAAGGCGTCTTCGATATGTTCTGAACCAATCACACTACAACCAGTTAGCTTGGCTAATAGTACACCTAATTTGGAAATTTGTTAGCACCTTGAGATTGGTCTTAGTTACACTATATTGCCTTTTAATCATTAATAAAGCTATATATCATGAAGTTCTAACCAGACTATAGTAAAAAATGCTATACTTATAGTATACATCGATAGATTATGATTCACATTCCTATATACAATGTATATCTGAATGTAGCCTTGTAAAAATGACTGAATATTCTTTGCCATACTTTATCAACTTCAGATTAGATTGATGTATGAAAAGGAATATCTTGACTATAAATTTTCAAAATAAGCACTAAAACTGATAATAAACCACTGTATATCTACTTTAATATTTTTATACTATGCAACTGTTTATACAATATATCACTTTATACTAACTTAAATTAGTAAAATTATCCTATAAAACTGTTGCCTATTGAAAATACTTCTCAATTCACAATCTACAAATCCTATTAAAATACTTTTATAGAAACAGGAATATCAAATGCACATTGGACTTTAACTGTACTGTTATATTTAAGGAATCTGGATGTGCTGTAAATCCCTATGGAGGATAGATATATATTAAAATATCCCATTAGAATTGCTATTGAACGAAGATAGTAGTAGCCTAGGTAGCTTACCTTAATGATTATTCCCTCTTTGGAACTTGTCGTAATCGGACTGGGGTTTGGTACGGAGGGGGGCTTCAGCATATCGAGAACTAGACGAATGGAGCTCAGGGTTGGGGGAATATTTTTCGTTGCCGCTGGTGGGGATAGGGTGGTGATAGGGGTGGTATCGGGGACTTTGTGGGCCAGGACCTCGCGGCGCGTGGAAACTACGACTATGGTCGTACAGATCTGTATGGCGGCTAGGGGGTGCAGGTCGATAATGGCCGGGCAACAGTGAACCGTAGGTGAGTTGACTACCGTGTGATCGCGTCTCATCGGAGTAGCGGTGGTGGCCGACTTCGTCGGTTCGCTTGATCCTAAAGGATATTAAAATTCATTCAAAGTAAACTACAAACTTTTCGTAGAAAACTTCACCACCCGGATATGGGTAAGGGACAGTGTGGACGGGTGGGTACTCTTTGGCTCTGTAGTGGTGACTTTGGCTGTAGATACCTTCCTCCCTCGGGTAGTGCTTTTCGCCACGGCTGTAGACATCGCTCTCTTTGTAGACGTAACTGGGGGGTTGGTAGTTAGGTGGGAACCTGCTTGGTTCGGCTCGATACTGCTGGTGATAGGTAGTAGGGTACTTGTGGAAATCCTCTTCGGGCTTGTAATCGTACTTTTCAGCTCGGATACTAGCCCTATGGCTCTCCTCAGCATACGCTGAACGGGTTGTCTGTTGGATGTTTGGTGATATATAGGGTGATGTATACTGGGCAGTAACTTTTTCTTGCCTGATAGGTTCAATTTCCTTATACTCCGGTTCGTATCGGTGGGTCGAATGGATTGGTTTAGTCTCGGCTTCCAAAGGTGAAGCAGGCTCCTTTATTGGCGCGGGGTTTTGTTCGTTTCCAGGGTAAATGGAAGAGATTTCAAAGAGCTCTTGCTGTATTTCCTTTTTGGCGGATTTGTAGTTCGCTAAAGAAGCGTCGAGCTCTTCTTCTTCAGCATTCATCTGATTGGCAATTGATTCAGGCTCGTCCGAAGACAAATCTGGGTTGTATTTGGGCTCTGCATCTATTATCGCATTAATCAGGACACTAAAAATAAGCTTTTAATAATCTATAAGGGGACATTAACTTTGAAAGTATATACTTTTAAATAGATGTAGAGTATTTATTTGAAATCCACGGGAAAAAATTAATGAATAACAAAACCTTACCTAATTTCTGTTTTAATTTCTTTAATCTCTATCGAAGTTTCTTCGAATTTATCCTTAAGAGAATCGTTATCCTAATATATGGTTAGAAATTTTTAGAGCAAAGAATTACTTTGATGAGATCTTGATACTGTGCCTTTAGCTTCAAATACTTTTCTTTATACGACATTTAAAGGTATACTTGGCTCACGTAGCAAAATTTTAAAATAGATACTGATGGATTCCTAAATAATGCAGTAACCAATCGGTCCTCTTTAGAGATTAAATTTATTGATCTAGAAAGATGACACTATCTGCTGCATTTTGATTTTACAGTTAATGGAGATCTGGTCCACTTTGGAATGTAAGGCGGAATGGAATTACCTTCACAGACTGATGGATAAGATCATCAAGCAGAACACGTCTATAGAAGTGCTCACCATCATATATCTTAAAAGAATTAAACATCTTGAAGTATAAATTATAAACTTTGCAGATTTAAACCATCACAATTCGTGAATACCAGATCTTTTTCTCAGGAGTTTATAAGTTTAAAGTGACAATCATTCCCGAATGGAATGGGGTAAAGCGTTAAAGGAAAGTAAGTTGTCTTTGAAAGAAGATACATCAAAGTAACTGATGCCTAGATGAAAAGATTGGACATATTCTTGTAAACTTTCGGGCATCATGGCTATTTAAAAACATGCTATGTTATGGTAGTTCTTTCTGGAATATATCCAGAGAAATCAACTATGCTGTAGTCCAGAAAAGGCTGGATGAGTAATATTGTCAATTGTTTGAAGATACTAAATAAACCTGGCTTAGTAAGACCAAAGTCCACCAATCATGGTTGAAATCGCAACTCTATTTTTCCATTTACGGCGACTTCTTTAGGGATGGAATAAATCCAATGAGAAGTCCATAGCTAAATAGCTTTACTTGAACTCTCGACCTGACAAACAAATAATTTTATAACTTAACCCACCACTACACCTTTATGATACTTGTCTATAAAAATATCATTATCAAAATATTGTAAGTTATTATGGAACTATTGACATTGATATTTCTTTTTGCACTTTAGAATGCCGGTAACTATTTGGCTGTTCTTTTTCGCCTTCATAGCCACCGATTTATCATGGAAGTGTTTAGCTTCATTTACAACCCAAAAGCCGGAGTCAAGAGCACTCATCCATATTCCAAACAACCCTGATGACGAAGCTAGGTACGTTCCAGAATTCGACAAAAGAGCAGGTGCAACTAACTTAGCAGTTAACTCTGCTCTGCGCGAATTAAGCCGCAGAGGCTTTGAGGATGACACTGTGGATACTTTCATCAGCACCGACCTCATACTAGCTATCACAGTTGATGGTATTATACATGGTATCGACAAGAGCAATGGTGAGATTAAATGGTCACAAGCAGAGCTTAAGGCGCCTCTCGTGTCTTCCCAGCATGATTACCTCGAGTCTTTAAATGAAAAGGCAGAAGACAACTTGAACGAACTTGACTACTATGAACATTCGGAAGACAAGCACAAACCTGCACCAGATCTAGAAGAGCTGCTATTCATCCCCGAGCCTGGGAATACGGAAAGCCTCTACATTCGATACCAGGGTGGGCTACGAAAGTTCCCACTATCCATCAATGCCCTGATTGCCAAGGCACCCTTTAAACTGAATAAACGGGTCTACCTGGCCAACCGCAAGTCCAACTTTGTGCTGCTAGATCCAATAACTGGGAAAATCCTAAGAGCATCTGGTCTAGTGAATAGCAAAACTCCATTCCGCGACGACTTTTCCATACTTGGCAAGTCTAATCCTTTTTCTGGATTTTCCAGAGGCATTCTTTTAGGATATGTAGATTATGATATACAAGTCTACGACGAAGATACCGAAGCTTTACTGTGGAAGATTTCACTGCGAGACTACGTCCCAGATACCTCGAACCAGCATTCCGACCCTGCTTCTCTATTCGATTCTTTTACTTCTTTTTCATCCATCCCCCTTGAGGAGTTCGCTTCACCCTTAGTACATGTCTTTGGTGTATTAAGAGAACAGCGGGTTGGTCAGAAGGCCCATGGTTCCCTAGTTACGGCCTCCATTCCCCTTGAATTGGTTACGAGCGTCCATCCCCAAAAGCTTGAGGATCTGCACGACAAAGTATTCATTGGTGATCTGAATGGATCCTACTTTGCCCTCTCACCCGAGAACTATCCATACGTCTCTTCGTCCAAATTTAGCTCTGGTTCTAACAACGAGCTGCCCTATACCCTTACCGAATCGCCAATGTACACAACCAAGCAGATCGATAACAGTCCCAACGAAGATTTGCACAAGGTTATAGAATCCAAACGATTCTTCAACTTCCGACGTTGGCTGTGGCTCCTGGCTGCAACTCTAGTTATACTCTGTGGTTTCCAGGAAGTGGAAAACCACAAGCTGCTCAAATTCGTTACTGAGGCCAACACCAAGAAGGGGAAACGTAAGCAGAAGGAATCAGACGATGGCCAGATGCAGAAGAAAGGCTCCCTCAAGATCAACCAAGTATCTGGTGTGGTAATGTTGGAGGATGGAAGTACAAAAATCAACTCCATCATCGTAACTCCCATCATCCTCGGCTACGGAAGTCACGGCACCATCGTCTACAAGGGACAGTATCGCAACCGTGATGTCGCCGTTAAGCGCATGTTGAAGGATCTCGTCGACGTTGCCGAGCACGAAGTTACTACCCTTGAAGACTCGGATGACCACCCAAATGTCATTAGATACTTTGCCATGGAGAAATGTAGCCAATTTTTGTACCTGGCACTCGAACTATGCCCTGGCTCACTACACAATCTCATAGACTCAAAGCGCTCCGATCTAACTGTTACGATTTCACCTTCGCTGATATGCTACCAAATCATGAGTGGTATCCACCATCTTCACAAACTTAAACTCGTACATCGTGATATCAAGCCCCAAAACATTCTTATAGCCAACAACAAGGATCGATTTGGCCAGCCAAAGGAAACGAGGGTCCTCATCTCCGACTTTGGTTTGTGCAAGCGCCTAGAAGAAGATCAGAGCTCCTTCCATCATACCCACCTTTCGGGAGGTGCCGCTGGTACTATGGGCTGGAGGGCTCCTGAATGTTTGAACCCGTCGGAATACCAGGCTTTTGTCAACCATACTGGCACTACATCTTCTTCATCGGAAAATGAGCAATCTTCGGACTCGTTCTTTGCCATACCCCGCCAAGCCGAATCGGTAACTCCTAGTAAAGGTCGCATGACCCGTTCCATCGATATCTTCTCGACTGGTTGCGTGTTTTTCTATGTGTTGACATTGGGGAATCACCCGTTCGGTCCCCGATTCACTAGAGAGAATATGATCATGGACGGAAAGCACGATTTGACCCAGATCCTGGATGACCCCAGCATAGAATTTAGATTCGAGGCCCACGACCTCATCAAACGTATGATAGACTCTAACCCCAGCAACCGCCCCGATAGCCAGGCCGTCTTGTTGCATCCCTATTTTTGGGACCACAACAAGAAGCTCAACTTCCTGCAGGATATCTCTGACCAGCTGGAGGCCGAGACACGCACCGGATTCAAAGGTGAACCATTGACCCCCAAGATAGAAGTTGGGGCCAACCATATCATCAGCGAGGACTGGCTCAAGAAGATGGATGGCAGAGTTCTCAGCGACCTGCACAAGTTTAGGGGATACGATGGCACCAAAATCAAAGATCTGCTTAGGGTAGTCCGCAACAAGAAGCATCACTTCTCCGATTTACCACCCCACGTCAAACGGGCTTACGGTGCCTTACCAGAAGGATTCCTAAACTACTTCCTATCTCGGTTCCCCTACCTCGTCCTACACGCCTACTACGCACTACTAGACCACCCCACTTTGGCCCGCGATCCTATATTTAGACCCTATTTCAAGATCGATCCTAAATAATTTTTGTAGTCTACATATACTTGGCACCAGTATCTATTTGATGCTCTGCTCTAGGCCCAAACTCCTCTTACTGACCTTGCCTCCTCCCTGATCTTTACTCCACCTGTAACTTATTTCCTTTGTTGAGCAATAAACTTCGATTTAGTCTTGTTTTCGGTTTAGTGGTATCTTTTTGAATAGCAACCTTGCTTTACTATATACTTTTGTATAACCAGTGTACTTTGTATCGACATATAATTTTAATAGTTTAAGCATAAATGTCGGTAGACGATGCTATGTATACACATTTGGTAATGTTGGAATCTATTGAAGGATACCAAATTCCTTATGTAATTACAATCCAACTTTGCTTCAAGTTGAAATTAGGCTACCAAAAAGTTGTGCTCGGCATATTTCCTTACAAATTGAAGGATAGTATATACTCTAAGCCCATATCTATTTTAATTGAATAGTATACCATTTTCTAAAACATATGTAAAGTCCTTTATTGAAAGGTGTCAATATTCTTGTAAAGAATCCAAACTACCTTCCAGACCAATCCAACATAAAAATAATAAAATTAGCCTAGCTTTCATTATATACCCATTGAATATATATATCTGTCTATCAATTTACAAAAGTAGCAACCATATACAAAATATGAAGTTAAAACTCCAATCAAATTTATTGCAAACCATCCCCTAAAATATACTTTTACTTTATCGAACTTTATAGCTCCACTATCAAATCGTCTCCTCTCAATAAGTTCTACTATTTTAACGAAAAAGAAAGTACCCTAATACTCGTCATCTAAATTCCCTTCCAGTTCGGTATCGACTCCTTGGAAATTTTCGTACTCTTCCAACTGGACTGGTACGGGTCCATCAATGTAATCCTCTTCCAAGTCGTAATCGTATTGAGCTACTGGGGCGTATCCTTGGTTGCGGTGGTAGTTCTGGCGTAGGCGTTGCCATAAACCTTCCCCATCACGGTCCCCAATGACTAAAGAGTAGAGGTGCGAAGGTACAAAGCAGAGGTAGGGAATTATCATCTTCAACCAACGGTCCCTAGAATTGAAAAAGTTAGTAAGAGTAAATAAATGAAACTAAATTACCAAGGTATAGGACGACGGTTATCTCTTCTTACGACGACGTAGAGTAAAAAGGCCAAGCCTGATACTGGCACTACTACCAAGAAGAATACAGCCCAGCCCGACATGCCACGACCCGGACACCACATCTCATCTTTCTTGTCCAGCTGCAACCCACCGACGCAACTCGATATGGGTATTTTACGGTATCCTGTTGAGATCGTAAAGCTAGCTTCGCCGTTGTCGCAGCTTGTTTTGAGTGGGGTCAATCCATCAGCTAATACGCAGTCTCCACTCGGGTTACGAATAAAGTTGAAGTCACACTCGAAGTCGGCTTTGGTACAGGTACAGTTGGTGACTTGCTTTACGGGGTCCATGTATTTCTTACCTACAAAGCATTGAGTCGTACGCTTGCGCCTAAAGTACTCAACCTCTCGGCCAAAGAAGCACTTTTCATTGCGCGTCGAACCCGGGTTCCATTTCTCGAAGTCGCTCTTGTCCAAGTGGTCAGTATCCAGGACACACTGCTTGGTATGTAGCCCTGAGAAGTCGAGGTAGATTACAGTAAACCTAGGCTTCGTTTCGTCGGTCATACCTAGGATCAAGAACTTGCGCGACGTAGATTGGGGTTCGATGGAGGTCTCCCGAACCTTGACTTTCCTGACCTGGGAGCCAAAGTGTAACGTCTGGAAGGTGGAACCCATATCGGTAGAGTACTTGATCGAGTCGATGGCCTCCAAGTCCTTGGCCAAAAGAACTATACCCCCACTGTCTCCAAACTCGTGGCGGTGGGGACCTTTCTGGATCTGGATCCAAGTGCTGCCACCGTCATTAGTGAGGTAGGTATCTGAAGTGCGGTACTCTTCCAAAGCTTTACCGTAGTTACCGACTCCCACCATGAGACCAACGGCAGCCGGTATAGAAAATATGTTCTCGGGATCTGAGCGCTCGGTAAAGCTGTGCAGGTGCAATGCACACTCTGATCCCGAACAGGGGAATGCCTTGCCATCAACTTGCTTACCGCTGATCCTCAGTGGATTCCAGGTACCCCCGTTGTCAAAAGTGATCTTGGTTTGAATCTGCTTGGGTTTACCCAGTTGAACCGAACCCATATTGGTGACCTGGTTGGCCATGGCAATACCTTCCACTCCAGCCATCTTCTCAAAATCAACGAATCCTAACTCGTTGCGGTTGAGGCTTTCCAATGCTAGGTTGAAGTACGTACCATTGGAGTTGGAGATGAGCAATGGCCCCAATTCCTGGTTGAGCTTGGAGTTTGTAGTCACGTGTAGGAATAAAGCATGAGTATTCGATTCGAGGACTGTAAATCCGTCGTGGGAAATGCCTACATTGTTGGGGTAGTGGGCTTTGGCGAAGTTGGATCCATCCTTGGAAATCTGCAACGTGATACCACTTCCATCTGAACTGGGGGTAGCTACTACCATAAACTCGTAGAACAAAGAGTATCCGTTTATGGATGGGAACAATACTTTGGACGACTTGAACTCGTCGTCGGAGTAGTCCAAGCTAAACTCGACGTTGACGAACGAGGTTTGGGAGCCCGACGTCCTTGTATACTTTTGGCAGTAGATGCGATCTTTGGGTACGGCGGTGAACTTGTCGGTCCGGGCAAAGGTACAACCCTTCACATACTCGGCCAATTTGGTCCAATTGGCACCGTTGTCTTTACTCAGGTAGGCGATGGCTTTGCAGTCTACATTATAGGCTGGTTCGCAGTTGGTAGCACCGACAAAAATTATCCAGCCTACCTCTTCAGGATGGAAGGTGAATGGAGCTATGTCAAAGGGATTGGGTTTGGTAGGGGTCTGGAAGGTAATTAGGGTGCGCCCCTCATTGTGGGTCAGGTACTGTGTCTGCGAGTTGGTGACAAAGTAGGCCGAGTCATCAACGTAGGGGTGGTGGATCATATTTACGACTTCAGTGTGCTTCTCTGGTAGCAGCTTGTGGAAACTTAAACCTTCGTTAGGGCTGATCCACACCTCACCCGTCTCATCTAGCAATAGCAGAGTCAGTGACTGTCTGAAATAGAAATTCTGCTTGACATCGTGGTCGAATATCGTCTGCTGGACGTCTACGCCATTGATTTCTAGGCATTCTTTATCGATTTTCGTTGCCAAATCGACACCACCCTTGCACATACTTGCTGAAATTTTGCGGTAGCCAGATTGGGCCTGATACTTTGTGCCAACCTTGCATTCTTTTGGTCGGTCGGGGTCTTTCCCATATAAGACACATTTACCATGACTCAACTCCGAACGCCAGAAGTTGAATTCACACTCATAGTCGAGTTCGGTACACGAACAGGGCTCCATCTCGATACGGTGAGACATTGAATCCTTACCGACGTAGCAGTTGGCCTGAGGCTTCTTACGCCACAACGTGACGGTCTTGCCTAGCAGACACTCGGTCTTGTTTCGACCGTTGAATCCATCTAGTATCGTTGTGGGGCGCTTGGGATGCCATTTCTCAAAATCCATGTCCTTGGATTTGGCATCAAAGGTACATTTCTTACTGAACAGACCAGAAAAATCAACGCTGATAATCTCGCTGGTGTGCTTACCGGAGCTGAGAGGGCTGTTGTGGCTGGCACTGAAACCGATGATGAGGAACCGAGTTGAAGTACCGTCGGTAGGTGTAAGTAAATCAGTAGCTCGGATCGGATCGGTGGCAAAGGTGTACTTTTTCCAGCTATTTCCACCGTCCAAACTGTACTGCAATACGTTGCTTGGTAGCTCATCATCGACTAAAACTATCAAGTTGCCTGAATCACCGATGGCATATAAGGTTTCGGAACCGGCAACCTCCTTCCAGGTCAGGCCAGCATCCTGGGATGCGTAGGTCTTGCAGTCTTCGTAGGAGTTCAAGCTTGTTCCAACATTACCAACCGCAAGTAATCGTCCAGCCCCCTGGCTTGCACCTAATCTATTACCACGTTTCTTTGTAAAGTAGGTGTGTAGGTGCAAATTACACTTCCGACAGCGCAATCAGTAGGATTTACCGTCAATATCAGCCTTAGGGGGTGCTAAAGTGTTCCATGAAGCTCCGTTGTCGAAGGATATCGAAGATTTAGATACTGGACTGCCGTTCATGTCGATAGAGGTAACCTGATTAGCGAGTACTATGCCACTTACACCGCCGATCGCTTCTAGGTCGACCCTCAAATTGCGATCGACATGGACATCGGGTAAGGAAAGACTGAACTGGGTACCATTGGAGTCAGATACGAAGTAGGACCCCAAAGGCAGCTGGCTCGATCCGAAGGTGGGGGCAGTCGTGTTTTCGAAAGTTACCTTTTCAAGTGTCAGGTAGATGGAGTCTCCTTCGACGTTTTCGAAGTCGTGGACGGCAAAGGCTTCTTTCACCAGCTGCAGGTCGGGTGGGAAGATAGCTTTGGCAAAGCTGGTTCCATCTTTACTTATCTGGATATTAACGTTGCCATCTGCAAACTGCTGAACGATGAGGTAGGATCCTGTAATGTGGAACTGGCCAACGTCCATCATGAGCACTTTGACTTCCTTACCATTTTCATCGAACAGAACCAGGTCCAATGCGTTGGCAGGGTCGCTGACATGCTCCATAGCTTTACGTTGATCGAAATCCTTGGCAGGAGTGCGGTATCGGCTGCAGAGTATACCAGGGGTCTTGAGATTGAATTGCGACGTCTTTCCGAATATGCATTGGCTGACGTACTTAGATAGCGAAGTCCATTTCTTACCATGATCCTTGGTCAGGAAGGCTTCAAAGTGGCAGCCGGGGCATTCGGTTGAACCTATAAAGATGAAGGTGTCGGTTCGGTTGGGGTAGAACGACATCTGGTTGGGGCTGGGTAAGGTTGTAATCGGTAGTGGGAGGCTGAATGTGTCAAAGGACTTACCCAAGTCGGTGGTGAAGGCGAGTTTGTTGTCATCCAGAGCAAGGTAGACCTGATTGGTATCAAAAGGATTGGTGAAGGCTCGGTAGATTTTCTTATCCAGCTTCTTCTTCCAGCTGCCACCGGCATCAGATGAGGTCCATAGCTCACCATCCAAGGTCCAGAGCAGGATTGACTCCGAATCAGGGAAAAGATAGTAGTCTTTGACTGTACTGCCGAACTCTTTACGCTGGTGGTGAATTGACTTGTTGTCTATAGGAGCAGAAACTGAGGTACCGTTGCAATCTTTCTTGATAGGCTCATCCAACTTCTTTGATTCCTTTTTATCCACCTCGCAGGTGTTTCCAGGGATCAACCGGTAGCCAGAACTGGCCAAATAGGTCTTACTGCCCTTGGTACAGGCCCCTTTGGGGAGGACTTCCTTACCCTCGAGTTTGCACTTACCACTCTTGTCCTTGATGAAGCCATAGTCGCACTCAAAGTCATGCTCCTGGCAGGCACAGTTCTCCACATCAACTTCAGGTAATTTGAATTTCTCACCAATGTAGCACTCAACTTCGGGTTTGCGTCGGTAGTAGCTGGTTTTGTGGCCCATAATGCACAGGTCGGAGTTTTCCTTGCCATCTTTGGTCGGCCTTCGGGGCTGCCACTTTTCAAAATCCTTGGATTTTTCTGGGTGCTTGGGGTCCAAGTCACATTTACGGCTGTGGAACTTGGAGAAGTCGAGGTAGTAGGCAGCAAACTTACCACCTTTCTTCTCACCAAATACAAGAGCAACCTGTGTAGTCGAACTCTTCTCACTGGTTATGTAGAGAGGACGGATGGGTTCGGGTAGATCAGCTTCATTCCAGTGGGTGCCTTGGTCGTAGCTGTAGACGATCTTTGAAACTTTGTCAGCCTCCTTGGCTAAAACCAGTAGAGCTCCCATGTCTCCTAACGTGTACTTGTGAGGTCCAGGCTGGGCACAGGTCCAGCTCAGACCACCATCTCTTGACAAAAATGTATCGCCTTCTTCATGATCCTTTAAGTCAGATCCTACATTACCGACTCCAATCAGAAACCCTGGTGTGGACACTCTCGAGAACAGGGGACCGATGTTGTGAGGGCTGCTTACCGAGTGGAGATGTAGTGAGCACTCATCGGCCTTAGCTTTGGATTCGACACACTTGTAAGCCTTACCACTGCAGTCCTTGGTTGGCGGAGGTAGGAAATCCCAATCTGCCCCGTTGGAGTAGGAAATCTGAGTCTGCAGTTGCTTTGCTGCCAGTGCACCGTCCTTTTGCACATCCTTCCAGTTCTTGACGACGTTGCTGATCAACACATGCTCCATCCCTTTGACTCTTTCGAAATCGATGATGCCAAAATGATCACGGTTGGTGTAGGGTAGCGATTTAGTAAAGTAGGTTCCGTTGGAATTGGATACGTATAGGGTACCAAACTTGTCGGTGGTCGTAAATACGACATCCAGAGCCAGGGAATGGGACATCGAATCGAGGATGGTAAACGCCTAAATTTTGTGAGATATTTCAAACAAAGTAGATTTACATTATGCTTTAAGCTTTGGTGTTCGGGGATGCTAGTCTAATCAAATTAAGTATATGTTTAAATAAAAAAACTTACCTCAGCCCAAACTTTACCTTCAAGAGACACAAACAGACTCAGTTCTTCAGAGCCCAGGTCGCGTTTCTATTAAATACAACCCATTAGCAAATTTTCAAAATCAACTCACTTACGACTGCCGCAATCATAAACTTCTCGGTAATTGTAAATCCGATGACACCACCATCTGGTTTACCGTCAAAGTCAAAGTCAACAAAATTCTTGTCGTCGAAGAAATTTTCACTCCAGACTAACTTGGATTCCTTGATCGTCTTGGCGACATCGGAGGACTGTCCCTCCGTCTTGATACAGAATATGATCTGATTAGGCACACTGGTGAGTGCTGGTGTTGATCTACCCCAACTACAACTCTTTACATTGTCCAACAGCTGCTTGGGGGCTGATTTGAAGAAATCTTTGGTGTAGTAGGACTTTTCCTGGCACTTGTCGGTAGCAGAACTAGCCAAACAGGTTGAGGCTACAAAAAGTACAAAGCTGGGGTTCTGGGCGTGGAACGAAAAGACAAAACTTTGTTGATTGGGTGGATTCTCCGTTTCAAATTTGGACCAAGGTCTTGCCTCGGTCCGAGGTAACAAATTGCTTCTTGCTGGAAGTTGTTACTATGGCCTTTAAACAGGAAATTAGGAAAGGCTAAAATATATTGGTTACCTTTTCGTTGTCATACGGATGCATATACAACCCGTCGACTGACTCTTTAGAAATTTCATCATTCTTCTTCCAAGTCTTGCCTTCATCGTCGGAAGTAAATAAAGCTTTCGATTTGGATTCCAATAACAAAATGTTCTAAACATAAATATTAGCATGAAAGAGAATATAAATTTACATTGGAATTTTCAAAGTAGTAAAGTTTGTTTATAGGATTGGCAAATTCAGTTGTCTTGATCTCTATCTTATCGGTACCTTTCCCGTCCACTTGAAATATAAACAGACATAGTACCAACGCTGACAGCATGAAGTTGAATGAAATCGAACTTTTCGATCGGCAACCTCTTATAGGCATGAATTTAGGCCGCCTTCTAATGGAAGCTATAGTCCCCATCTTGTAGTTTCTTCTAATTCAAAGCTAAAGTGTAGTTTAGTAATCTTTGCTACTAATCCAGAAGCTGACAACTCACCATTTCCAAGCTTTGAATGACATCATAGCTACTAATCAAACCTAAAACGTAGGCAAATTTAAGCGAGGGGTAGATGGCTGAGCATTGGGTTTGGAAAATCATGTAAAGGATGTAGGTTCCAGTACATATAACTATTGAGTATGCTATATTTTTATGGCACATACTATTTGTGTGCTATAATGTAGATATGTAGGCTGTAGAAAGAATGTTAATAACTATATATTAATTTAGAAAGCAGACGTACATACCTTGTAAATAGGATATGCTTACGAGCACCTTTGCAATAAGTAGAAACGGATAGCTATCAAATTTTCTATGTATATCGATGCAGAAGTAAAACATGCACACTTTTTGATTTATTAATAAAGAACAATATAAAGAGGATGGCAAATTTGAAGGGAGAGCCTAATATATTTATCTCTACATGTGAATTAGAATAGAAAACTAGCCTACTACTTTTCTAATAAGCTTATTAAACTATATTAATCATTATATATTCTAGCTAATGAAAATACTATAAAACTGAAAACCATATAATAAACACTTCAACTTCTGCAACTTAAAATATTGAAATCCCTACAGAATTTATATTAAAATCTTCAACGTACCGGGATCTAATTTTTTACCACTTAGCATCAACTATCTGCAACTGACAAAAGATACTTTTCTCCTGAGCCTCAATCAGTAACTAGCTCCATAATTCAACTTGGGCTTCCAATCCATGGGATGAGTCTCTTCAGTAGCATCTTCATCCTCCTACACAAGATGGATTAGTTTTCAAATTAACTAAAAACTAGAATTTACCTTCCAAATCTTGATGGACTTGTCAGCTTCACCAGTGATGAGACGTAGCCCCGATTTATCGAAGGCGCTACAGAAGACTCCTGCTTCTGAATCCAACGAACCTGGTTGCACTTTACTAGCTTCCGAATGGAAGTTGTACCCCGACTTCCAGTCCCAGAACTTCAACGTACCGTCGTCACCTAAAAAACCATTAAGATTAAGAATAATAATAAAAGCTACCTCCTGAAACCATAATGTTATCGGCATTAATACTTAGAGTATTGACAATAGAGTCATGACCTTTGTAGTTTTGAACAAAGGTACCTTCAGGACACTTGAACTGCTTGATGTTGTCAGGTGAACCGGACGCGAAGCTAAATTCCTTGGGATGCAAAGCTAATGCTCTGACAGCCTTCTTGTGATGGGTCAATGTCTTCATTGTCTTGCCTGCTGCCAAGTCGAAGAACTTGACAGTAGAATCCTCAGAACTGGAAATAATTTGGGGATCGGCTTCCTGACACTTGACGTCGTAGACGGTACCAGTATGGCTAGTCAAGGTGTGGATGCCAGTTTTAGTACGCATGTCCCAAACTCGAACGGTGGCATCACGTCCTGCCGTCACTAAAAGATCCAAGGTAGGGTGCAGACTGCAGGTGTAAACACCAGATAAATGGCCGTGGTAGTGTCGAATTACTTTGTTGTGCTCCAGGTCCCAGCACTTGACCATCTTATCTTCACCGCATGAGAAGAGGTAGGGGTGTCGTTTAGATATTGCTAAGCCGCGTACCGAGGCGATATGCCCCGTCAAGGACAGCTTCAAAGTTCCAGAAGCTAGGTCGAAAATCTAAAACAGATTAATTTTAAAGAATTTTGGAAAATACCTTGATGGTACGGTCTCCTGAACCGGTAGCGAACCACTCGTTGCCAGGTTCGACGTCAACGCACCTTACCCAACCCAAGTGCCCACTGATAACCTAAAGTTTGAATGCTACATTTAGAATCTAGGTAAACAAGTAGGTGGTACCCGCATAAGCTTCCAAGGTGCGTGCCACTCTGGCTTCACCATGTGAGTCTGCTTACGTCTTATTAAGCTTGAGCCTTCGTTCATATAGTTGTTGTCCGAACGCTTGACCAAAATACCAGCTAAGGGGTCGGTATCCCTACAACATCAGTTTAGTATATAAAAATAAGGGAGAATAATATTACTTTTCTTGGTTGATAGGAAGATTGTCGATCAATTGACTTGCACTACTAGCTACTTCCTTAGCATTTGAAACATCGTCTTCATTTGCGTTGGAATTGACTGGCAAGTTCTTTTTCAGACTTTTGGGTAATTCTTTTACTGCCAAATACTCATCTCTTATTTTTATGGATAGCTTCATCCTCTGGCTAAATTGGAAGCATATTTAATGTTAAAAGTAAAAATGAAAAGTACCTAGCTGGTATAGCATCCTTGTCGTTGTTGGTATCAACTGTGTTGATAGTCTCATTAGTCTCACTGAATAGTTTTTTGCATCGTTTTAAACTTTTATCTACCCTGTTCTTTAAACTCTCATTAGTTGTTTCGATATCAGCCATCTTGAACTTGAAGTGAACTGGATTTGGAGGCTAATGTTTTTGAGTTTGGAGGCTTGACTTTGATTTCTTTGATGATGGGTTTGATCCAATAACCTGCAAGGATTTGAAATTTTTCAAGTTTGCTTTGGACAAATTTGCACTAATTTTTGAATTGAAGGTGCAGAATTTGTAAATACAAATTTGGGCAGTTTTGTTGAAACTTCAATACTATCGATTGAAAGTTTGATATTGGAAACTACATCTTTAGCTTATAGCTGTACAAATAGGTTAAATTGCAACCCTATGCTTCAGTTTAAACCAACTGAAAGGTTACTATGCCAATTTTTGGTAGCTGATAACTCTAGTCGCATTTTTAAATCCATTTATACTGGATAGCTCTATCAAAAGGAAACGTAGTTGTGTATTGTTTAAAGATTCCAAATTACACTTACAGATACTTTTACTATAAAAACTGTTAGTATCTATATAGTTGAAGTGAAAAACTAGCTTAAAGGGTAGAAAGTATAATAAAAGTATATAACGTAAATTAGTTATTTGGTAGACTTTTAACAAAGTTTACAGTAGATGAATTTGAATAGGATTGTGTTTGTTGATGTATTCGAATCATTTAGAAATTTTATCAAATAGCTGATAAAGTTAAACCTGTACACTATCTTTTAAACTTTTATGTTGGTATGGTTATAAGTTTTATAGGATCAAAAGTATTACTTACTACAATAGATTGCAAGCTTTAGTTACGAATCCTAAGATTGAGTAAGCTTAAAAGTTTATCAGGTTGGCAGACACAAGTTGAGGTGGCTATAAATTTTTGGTATTGCATCGGTATTCTAGCTGATCCAAAGTTTTGCTGAGATACCTTCCCTTTCATAATATCACTGGGCAAGTAAACGCGTAGAAATGATACGCCATCGATGGATTTGCAGCTGATATCTAAAAACAAAGGATCAATCTACAACTACTGCCACTTTTCTATTTTACTTTATAAACTACCTTGGACAGAAGCAGTATAAGTTGTAGAATGATTGTAAATGGAAGTAGTGTAAAATTACATTGCCATACTTGTAAGTCATGTAAACCAAATGCTTATTAACTTAAAGTTGATACCAAATCACACTTAAAAATATTGCTAATTCATTTCAAAATAGTATGCCAAATGTTTCTAAGGTTAACTAAACAAGAGTTTGAAAGGATGGAATTTGCTATAGCTGCTATATACTTCTAAGTGAGTTTTTGCTAGTAACTTTGCTAATAGATTTATCCTATTAATGATTTGTTATACTTAACTCGAAAACTAGTATAGAAAATATACAAGTAGGATGATGCAATATAATATTGGTAGCAATTATAGATATGGATCGTAAACCGATAATAGACTTTTAGGGAAGTACAATGCCAACTCCGTTTTTGAAGGTATCCATATGCATCCCTTAAGAACATTGCAATTTACATTTTACGGGTACATCAATTTTACAACATTAAAATAAAATGCTGGCAGGAGTGGTATCTTTCAAATTAGAAATAAATGAATAATAAGCTTACTAAGGGTGTAACAAAGCAACCATAAATCAAAACCAGGGAGACAATAAAACCTACCTTTCGTATACATACCATTAGTTTACCAGCTATGCATCGATATTAAAAAAGTAGCTTTTGCAAGCCCCGCAAAATGGCCAAAAGATGCTTGACTTTGTTAGTTATATTAAAAGCAAAGCTCGACTCAACTTTCACGATCAAATATTTAATTTCCTTTAATTTCACCAACTTAGCACCACCGTGCTTAAGTTTCAAGTTTAAATCTATGGTTTATTTACCATACATTATTAGGTTAGGCACCACTCTAAATGTCTATTTTGAATAGTAAAGCCAAGGTGATCTCATATCGCCTTTTAATTTTGAAGCCAAATCCTTAGTGCGAAGCCTATTCTCAAGAAATGATGTCAGTTATTCTAACTTTTGGACTGAAGTTGCAAGAAAAGGTTTCGTCACCATTTTGGAAGGGCTGAGCATCTTGGGCTTTGACTACGGAGTTTCAAAAGTTGGTTTATGGTTTTTACTAGCCCGACAAAAAAGTTTGGAATTGGAACTCTATTCCGTTATTAACACATAAGACTTACTTGGCACTTGAAGACAAGGACTATGTCTATACATGGTAACGGCAAGTCGTCTTTTTAAGGAAGCTATTAAACCCAATAAATTCTTGAAGGATTGATGATAGCTTAGGAACAACTTTAGATAACCTTAGTGAACCTTCACTACAAATACGATTGCCTATCAGCTTAAACTTTAGCAAAAGCTTTAAATACAAAATAGTTGGAAATAATTAGCAGACACATTAGATATCCTACCATAGCTATATTAGTTATAAACAACCTTTATTACCAAGAGTATGGACACAAGGTCAATGTTGCAAATCTAGATTTTAAAGTAGGCACAGGCACTTTACCATCGAAATATTAATTGGATGTCATATTTAGGCCTTTATATATACAACCATAAAGGTTTCACTATATTGGCAGAAAATAGGTATATGGTAGTTAGGCCTTCACCTCCAAGCCACAAGTTTCAAAACATCAACTTTGGTGCCGCAGTCCCATACTTCCGGAACAAGTCCCAATCGGTAAAAGATACTTGTCGGCAAATAGATTGTAGACGACATCCTATTGTAAATTTAGACTAATTATTTCAATATTCTCAGCTTTCTATTGGCCTATTTAGGCTAAATTTATAATGCTAAATTTAGCCGTAAGCTCCGTCCTAAAAAGCTGGTCAAACTCCTGCAAATCCAGCTATAGAGGATTATCCACAACACCAGAACAGACCAACCTCTAATTATAAATCCAAGTACTTTGATCATTTGCTATTTATAAGCATTTCCAATTTGACGTCATAAAGTTTACCGGCTCAACAAATACAAGCTTATCACATCTCCGACATTGGTGGCAACTAAGTTTTGAGGTTTCAAATACAATTTGAAGGTAAAGGTGTTTTGTAAGGTGTTTAAAGGCAACGGTCAATTCCATTTTCTAATTCCAATTTCCTTTTTCAACCATATCAATTTTTTCAAGACAAGCCTTTATATAAAGCGCAAAGCACAAGTCCAAGTTTCCAACTTATTTCAGTTTGATCCAAATTTTTTTATAGATACAACACAACAAGCACAAAGCAAATCCAACTTTAAACAAAGCCTAGCTATAAGCGAAACTACCAACTCAACACTATATATACTAGCACCTACTCAAGTTTAATTCAACTAAACCAATTTACTCCAACTTTACTACCACCAATTCAACTATGTTGATGATACCATTCAAACAGAAGTGCAACCTCAACCTAAGTCTACACAGTGGAGCGGCCAGTGGCAACTTAGGTCTAGTCAAATTCGCCTTGGATATGGGCCAACCTATCGATTCCTTAGTAGGTGGCGTTTTACCTATCCACCTAGCTAGTGGTAACGGGCACCTCCTTGTAGTCAAATACCTCATCGAGCGAGGATGTTCAGTCGACGCTCGTAAGCTACCACGACGTATAAGTGACACTTTACTAGTACGCGAAAGTGGTAATGGTTCAACTGCCTTACACTTTGCCGCTGCCAACGGACACCTTAGCGTCGTCAAGTTGTTACTGGACCATGGTGCCCGCCCCAATCTGACCGACAAGTTCGGCACGACCCCTTTCGAAGTCGCCGTTGCCAAAAGACACTTTGATGCCGCTTTACTTATTTTAACTGCTAGTTATCAGTACGGTATTGAGAAGACGAGGTCCAATAGGAATTCGATACATCTACAGACTTCAAATGAGGATGTCAAAAATGGCTTAGAGGATGTCAAATCGGAAACCTCCAGTATAACCAAGTACAAAGTTAAATCTACCCTCAACTTCAAGAAGATGTTCAAGAGGAACGAGAGGGAGGACAACTTGGGTATAGCTACCTGCCATCCTACTATACATTTGACCCAACCACCGCCTTCACCTGCCTTATGTTGATACTTTTATTTTTACTACCGTACCTTTTGTAAATAGTGCCGTTTGTTCAGTTTATTTATATAGTGTAACTTAGAATGTACTGTTTATATGTATCCCCTGTATTAAGCTTATCCCATCCTATTCCATCCTACCCCATCCAAAATATATTTTGGAGTACCACCATCTGTAAATATATCACTATCCAATATCAAGACGTAAATAAAAGTTTTGTATAAAGTTTAGTGTACCTTGTTATTTCACTATTTAATTTTTGCCACCCTTTGTCATAATGAAAGTAAAATAATTTTGAAGGTTGAAACGGTTGAAATATGGTTTCAATCACTTACAACCGCCTTGAATTGAATGCGAAGGGCCGTGTAATTCTAAACCATACGGCTCATCCTCACAGCAATACCTATTGCTTCAATTTACCCTCATCAACACAGCTTATAGCAATTTTAACTTTAGCTTTTAGCCTTTTCAATGCAAAGATGTCGGCTTTACATCGCATCTACAAAGATGACTAATCTTCAGATTAATAATAAATTATGGTGTCGATAGGCGTCCATACCATGATGTCATCCTCGCCTTTTCCCAAATTTTGAGGTTGGGATCAGCTTTGGAAGTTGACGAAAGTTGTAAAGTTTGTTTTGGTCAAGCTAATTTTGAAACGCAAAGTTATAATAATAGATATGATCGGATTAGGTTGGAATAAACATTAGGACACAAGTATCTAGTTGATTTGGCGATCTTTCCTTATTTCCATTTGGAGTTATATTCTATTGTAAGCATGGGCTAATAGATTGGAAATTTAGATTTATCTACAGTTAAAGTTGGATAGGATGGTAAGTATAGGCCTTTGATGGTAATATTGCAATACTTTAAATGTATTAAATATATCAGTTTATGTTTATATTTCAACCAAGCTTTATTGACTATCATCAACTTTTGACATTTAAGGATAGATATACTTATTTCAAAATTAATAGTAGCACAGCACTAGATTTGCAATTAATTTGGCAAAGAAATAACTACCCTATTTGGAAGAATAATTGGCAACGGAGGTGCAGTCCTATAACCACTCGAACCTACCAATTGACGGTATTTGGAGTTGAAGGGATTTAGGTATGGCTAGTTTGCGACAACTCCGTCTTGGCAAAATTTTGAAAAAGTTTGGACCTGCAGTCTCAAAGCTCTATCGGTATAAGGCCGCATTTAGCTTAATTGCAAGGCCAACAAGTGGTAAATATTTTCGTTTTACTTTTCCATGTTTACATCACCTATACTAAAGATCTAAAAATATGTGGTCCATTGTATATTTTTAGCGTAAACTAACGGAGATGTATATTTTTAGAAATCGGCTTCATGACTACTTGCTCCGCTTTGGTATTCATAATCGCTTTGTAGTGTGTCAGGAATAGACCTGTAAAGAAAACTCGGTACTTTGTTTGGATAGATACGGTAGTCAGGTCCTACTGATGAGATAGTAGGTTGGATAAAAGAATTGGCCTACACCTTTTGTGCAAATTATAGGATAGGTTAACGATTCAGAACAGCATGGTTTTATTGATGATGTTTAAAATAATTTATATAGTATCAAATGTGCTTCTGTGTGCCTTTTAAATGGATACTTTCTGAGACGTCTTACAGATCCATAGGAAGGTTTAGCTTGGTTATTTTTATAATCTACATTGTAAACTCGTACTAAGCGAAAGGTTGATTTTAGATAAGGTAGCTTGGATATCGTCTCAACATATCCATTTATTTGTTGATATCCACAAGGGTAGGGTGAGACAGCATCTACTTGTAATAGTTGAAGGAATTGTTGTAAAATCGTACCATCATATTAAATAGCTCGCTATTAATTGAGTGTTTAAAATAATATACATTTTGCTTTTAGGGCTGGCCACTATTTGAGAAAATTTACATAGTTAAATGGATGCATATTACCAAGCCCTTCTGTGTGAAAATGCAATTTATTCCCAATACACCATCTATATATCAAGCTTAATCCCCTTTGGAAACTTCCCCAAAATTTTTAATTTCATCTAACTAGTATACTAAAATCTCCTATACTCGAATTCCAAATTGTATAAAATTGGATTCGGTTTCGATTAATCGATTTAATAACTTCCTTGATTGAAATTGTATCCATTTTGACTTTTATAAAAAAATATGGGGAAATTTGTAGTATAGTTGTTATTGAAGATTTTCCACTTAAGTAGGAGTGGGATGGGATTAACTGCAACGACTATTCGGTTAGGAAGAAGTTAACTCAATTCAAACTGAATAACTTTGAAAAAGCTGATATATAAATTGAGGATGCTACCTTTAACGATAACTTTATTCATTTTGACATCTACCTAAAACACCATTTAAATTGCATTTTTCAACTCTAATACTTATCAAAAGCAATGAAGTACGTCCTACCCACCCTCCTTCTCCTCACCCCTTTGCTAAGCTACGAACTCAGTATCAATAACCCGTGGGCTCAAACCGTTTGGAAAGCTGGGCAAGACGCCACCGTCAACTACAGCTTGAAGACTGATACTAATGAAAACCGAGATATACGCATTACTATTGATCTCATGGCCGGGAACCCTGACGATGGCTTACACCTCGACAACATAGCTACTGATGTCGATCCTAAAGTAAAACGCAACTGTACTTGGAAGGTACCTGACTATCCAGCTGGTAAGGACTACTTTGTTCGAATTGGTAATGGTGAACGCTGGTATTTTTCCCATTACTTTGAGTTGCAGGGCACCGGCAAACAACCACTACCATTGAAGTCTACGTCGCAAGGTAAATTTCATGGCTTTATAGTTTTTAATCATTTTATTTTTAGGTAGTCCCATGTATAAGGATAGTAAGGTCAAGGTAGATAACTCAACCTCGGGTGCTAAGACTTCGGATGGTGCTGTCAATAACTACAACTTGGGCTTGGCATTGGTAGGCATCGTTGTCTCGAGATTCCTATGACTTTGACTTTGAATTTACATTTCCTATCTAAAATCCAATATCCATAATACTCTACATTCCTGTACTAACTATTACATATCACATAGAACTTCATCATACTACAATAAAATTAGAATTACTAATGTTTATATTTAACTGCATACTTTTACTATAGTACGCTGAAATTTTGTTGTAAGGTATCTCTACAGTGCCTATAGGCAGAACAAGAATTTTCAATATGAAGGAACAAGATCAGGCTAAAGTTAACAGATATTTCATATTTTAGATGAAGTCACAGAGTAGTCCATCGGCCACTTCATATCTCACAAGTCCGGCTAGAATTACTTTAATGGTTATAAAAGTAGAACTCCTAAGACAACGGCAACTTTTCAACTTCCCTCCATCCAAAGTGATGACAATACTGGAGATACTCAAGTGCAAAAAGTTTAAATTCATTATCAAAGTTAAGATGAAGGTATCAAGGAAAGTAAGGACAAGGATCGTAGCAATATGACCAAGAAAGGATGTAAGAAGTATATTCCTTTACTTTTATCGGTTTTCATATTTAAGTAAACCTCAAAGAACTTCCCATATATACCCTCCTATCCTATCCACCATTTATCTCTATCTCTACCTTCACATCCTATGTTATGATATACCTTACGTTGTTTCATGTATACCAACTATTTATATATTAAATTTACTTACTGATCTACTTATTAAACTACCTGTCTCTCCGCTATTATTCCTATATCTATGTTTACATTTATATTTCAGTTCTAGTTCAGGATTAGGCTTAGGTCAAAATCGATGGTTACTTTTATTATCACTATCATCCAAGTTATCCTTTAAATATCTTGCTAACTACAATGAAATTATGAATGTTTCTCAAAAATAATTTGTATATATTTTTAGGCTATATTATAGTTTGATGCTATTTGGATGCTTTTTGTATCTTTTGGTAAGTATATAGATTAAATGTGTTAATAGAATAGTATAATAAAATATCGACAATTTCAATGCTTTAATCTATATAAGAAATATCAAGATATTCGGTACATAAAACTTAGCTGCATCTATACAAATATATATACTTTCATAGCAACCTAATAATACCAAAGTAATGTGGTAAAAATTTTAATATAAAGAAAACAATAGCAAGATTAGGCTGGTCAAATAGCCTTCAGTTTTTATAATTTTAGCAAAGCAATGTTCAGAATTGAGCCAGTCTAAGAGCTTATATAATCTTATTAGTGGGATAGTGCCTTGCTAGGAAAAAATAATTGATGCCTTTGTGCTGAAGTGAGAGAAATATGAAGTTAAAAGGTAAGGCTGGAACGATGATAAAGGATTTAGTATAGCCACTGTGGCGTTTACGAACATATAGTAGGATTTAGACGATAGTTCAATGCCACCTTTTGATGTGGGTTTCATCTATGCTCCTGCTTGCGTTTGATATTTTATAAAATTATTGAAAGATGTAGTTTTTAATTGAAATGGTTTTACTTTGAAACATTAGTTACTACCGACCTTCATAGCTCATCGACTCTAAAGATCTTGTTCGATTTAAGATGTCTTAAAGAATATGTATCAGGCACTTTCAATGAAATGATGGTTTTGAAATCGAAACTTGGATATAACTTTTTCAGCTTTATACCTATTCGTTAAAAGGATGATGACTTGAGTAGGGTAGGGAGATGGACAATTAGATTTTTTGAAGCTTTTATAGGTATGTGTGCGTTCACTGCTCTGCGATTTAAAAATAGATATTTAGGGAGGCTGAGATTTTGTGAAAGGTTTACTTGATTACGTTGTAATTTTTTATATCTGTTGGGAAGGTGATAAAGGGTAGGATAGACTGAACGTTTAGAATATGTATTGGTAGGTACTATTTAGGCCTAGGTATAGAAGGGATGTGTCTTGGAGAAATTATGGGCTATGGCAGTTAATTCTCCTAAAGGCTAACCTATTTAACATGGAGTATATTAAATTTATCGACCTTATTTGGGCTCTTAGGTTGATAGCTAACGTAGTATCAAAGTTGATCGCTGTGGCAGTAGCTTGGTTAATTCTTGGACAGGCTTATGGAGGGAATCTAAATGTAACTTGGTAGATATGGCAAGTGTTTATTAACAATATAGTTGAAATTTTATGATCGAATTATTGAAACACGTGTGGTAAAATTAGTTGCTCTATGGTGAAAGCAAATTTTACTTTCAGGCATTATACCAAGGCTAATGTAAAAGCAATTGGACTTGAGTAGCTACAGAGCTTCTCAGGTATAGTACAGCTTAAGTTCTACCTCTAGAGTTTAAACTTAGTGACATGCAATCTTCAGGTAAAAGTCTAGGTGATTGAGGATTTCGCCCTATCCATACTCCTTATACACCCAAAATAAAATAGAATTCTCTATATCTCTTCGTACGACTTCCAACGAGGCGTATTCAAGACTATATATTTTTCTAAACAAGCTTTCAAGAACTTTCTCAACCTTGTCAACAGCTTACCAAAGATAAAGTACTCGGTTTAAAAGCAGGTTTCCAATTTGGATTCTAAGGAAAGGTACCCTTTTGGTAAAGTTCGTTTTGGAATTTAGCCGGGAAAATAGGTAATGCAATGAAAACTAAATATATATCCATATTTGGTTAGTCCCATACTGTGACAACTTAATTTATATTTTGCGCGATCCCAAAAGATATGGGTAAATTTGGGTCGGAGTAAGCCTCCATAGGTTATTTCAAAAAGTTCTATGTTTTGATTAGGTAAACGTATTTGGTTAGGTTGCTGGGAAGTTGACAAAAAGGTATCTAAGTTTAGACTTTATGAGGCGAAGTGTTCTTGAAATTTTAGTAGATGTTATGTGTAGAGCGCTTCAATGCTTGCATAAATGCAAGCTTCTATTGGGAACAGGTACTTGACCTATTGATCGTGGTTCCCGTACTGCTGGTAGTTCCCGAATTCACGTTGGAACCTTTTTGTTACATGGGGTTTGTAGATACTTGCCTATGTTTTGGGGTCTGAGCAGGCCCAATACTGGATAGAAAGTAGAAGGAATGTAGGGAGGCTTCTATATTGAATCTCGAAAGATATTTTTGATAGTTGGCTGTGGCTGTATTCCATATGAAATAGAAGACTTATTTAGTTACTGGGTAGTGAAGCTAGCACCAGTTGTATATACTTTGCTAATTGAATCTTTCAATCGAATTATCGAAAAATAAAAGTATAGTGGATTAGCAACTGTATATTATATTTCATTAATAAGTATCTAAGTTGACTATCGTCAGAAAACGAATATCTACTGTATTAAGCTATTCTTCTAAAAAGGCACATTATTCTTTAAAAATTGATTTAGCATCAAATATATAAAGATAGTATGGATACGAACATATAGACATGAGTAGAAGGTCGTAATATCGACTATATTTTCACCTCTTGGATTGGTATTAACTGGATATTGGTACTATTAATCATCAAAATATGTCTTTAAGGACGAGAGCAAGGAAATGAAGAATAGATGTATTTGTAAAGTTGCAATAAGTGCAATAAATGCAATATATTTGTGTTATTTTAGTTGGGCGAAATAGGAACTGATTCATATATATATTTAATTCCCTATCCCTGGCCTTTCATTATATTTAAAAGATAGCCCTATATATGTAAAATTAATTGAAAAATATATGAAGTATAATAATTGGATAACAAAAAGTTCCTATAAAAAGACTATATTAATTTGATCTAAAGGCTTATCACCCTAAACTAGAACCTTTCAAAAATAGTATATGTATTCCAAAGGCTTGCTAGCCAGATCTTGTGTCCTACAACTGACAGCTAAAGTGGAGCCTTTTCAAGTAATTACATTTGCTACTACCTTATCGATCCTTATAACAATTTCAAATAATAGTCTATTTTATCAATGAGTGTATCTTACGTAAGCTTTTAAAAGTAGGCATATATTGAAAAGCATAATAAAAGACAATAAACATATTTTATAGTATATAACATTATTTTAGCTATATATATTGGGTAGAGGATTATAGCATCAAAGCTCTGCTCTTACATCTCATGTATCCCTTTGGTTATTTATACTTGCCATTTTCTTATTGAGCCTTTGATCATTATTAGTTGCTTTTGGCATTTGTCAACTCATTGATAACAGTCATTATACTGGGACAAAATCTTGCGTAAATTGATTTGGTTGCTGTAATATGTATTCCGATAAAACTTTGTACATCTCAAAAATGCCTTATAAAAGCACTATTCCCAATTCGCAGCGTACTAACCTTCCCTCTCTAGTTGAATCAAAGTTAAACTAGTATCGACCTCTTCTTCGTCAGTAGGTCGATTTGACAGAATCAAAGCACCCATCCCCTTTAGATACCGCTCTATCCTCCTCCAAAACTTTGTCGATGAATACGTAGCCTACCTTTGCAAAAGAAAAAGCCGGACTTGGGCCAAGCTTGTATAGAGAAGATGCTTATAAAGCAGTTGAGTCTCCTTAATGTTTTGAAATAATGGCAGGGTATGAAAAGGGCCCATTTTACCTTCACTTTCAATAGGAATTTTTTTTCCTTTAAACGATTAGTTTTTTGCATAAAAGTCATTCCTGCAGCAAGATGCTTTGTCAGGGTGTAATAGTATAGGAATTAATCTTTAAATGTATACATCGATACAAAGGAGTAAACAGCCTTCACCGATTTGAATCAAAAGTTCTAGATTTAAAATAGAGGCCAAATAGGAAGATATACAGTTAGGCAAATGCGACCAAACCTATATAGATCTAATCCGCCTACATCTTTACAATCCAGTCCAACAACCCTGGCTTTGGGAATAAAATTTTCTGTTGCTGCTTAGCTTTGATAATCGGAATTAGTTCAAGGACCAAGTCCAAGCTGGTTTATACACTTGGCAAAGAATAGCAAACGATTGACCCCTGAGAATTTTACACTTCTATTTATAAAACTTGAAGGACAGCTAGTTAGATGGTATGCCGACTTTGAATTGAGTGTCAATTAGTATAGCCGATACCGATCCATTATAAACCTATTTGATGAGTAATATGTCTTTTGATGTAGGCAAATGTACCGTACTCATGAGAGATAAAAAGATATAAATATTTGGCATTAATAATGGGTGGCTGTAAGTGGACTCCGAAATCCACCTCCTTCAAGTAAGCAAATAGCATCTTATAAACAGGCTCTAAAGCTCTAATTCAAAGCTATAGATACGACAGGCCTAAATTCTCTACTTATCTCAGGCTAAATAAGATGTAGCAACAGCCTTCATTACAGCTTCCGGACCGATTTTCTACGACCTTTATATAGCACCTTTAAATTCAGTTAGAGGAACTTCTATGGCTAAAAGTGAAACTTGGCTGTCTACCAACTTTCAACAATCTAACTGAAACCAATATATTTAAAAGCAGAGGTACAACCCCAACTAGCAAATTTATTACTCATAAAAATATACGTTCACTGTGGAACCAATACCCTATCTACATGAACGTTTTCCAGTCTATAATTTTTCAATATTAAATGTGTGGTTACTTCCATCAACACCTACTTAAAGTTATATAAATGCTTGGATATTGGCATTTTAATGATGGGCAGGTCCTTGGTTAACAACCATCCATTTTCGGGAATGGGGGTATATCGAATTAAACAAATATATGCCAACTGAGAGGGTTCTACTCTAAATTGACTCATATATATGCATATGTATTACCTTTTTAATGAGTTAAAGTGGAAATTGAACTTTTTGAAAGGTATACCGTAGATAACCATAACCTATAGCATTTTTTAGAATAGTCTTTTTCATACATCGTATATATCTTTTGATAACTTTAAAATTTTGGGTGGATACCCGGACTTGTAGGTAAAATAGAAAAGCAGCGAGACGGATGAAATGTGGTTTTAAAATAGCTTGGCTATTTATAATATAGTAGATTGGTGGACTATTATACAAAATAAGTAAAGTTGTAATATCTACAGCCGTACAAAAACAACACACAACTGCCAACATCCCATTCCCTCGACCTATATTTTCAATCAACACCATGTAGGTGGTAAATTAAATAGTGATGAAGGTCGAGGGCAACATTCATTGGTTGACACAAATCCTTGGGCTGGAAAGCTTAAACTCTAAAGCCAAAGTACAGCCTAGCCTCCAAGCTCGAAAAAGCTAAAAATATCTCCTTCATATCATTTGCAGATTTGTAAAGGAATTACCAAGCTTTTCAAAAAGAAAATAATAAAGCGAGCGAGTAGAACTCTGCATTGACATTAGTTTATTCGCACCCAAACTGTAGAAGTTGTGGTAACCCAACTCAAAGGCATCTGTATGGAGATGTTGCCATTGGTGTCATTTGGACGGTGCTGAGGTTTAAAAATCTCCACCCTCCAAAATTTAATTACTTGCCAATACAGTTTTACATGAACACCTTTGAGGTGGTGGTACAGATGGATATACCTTTGCAACTTTAGCAGCAGTAAAGGAACAAGTACATAAATAGAAAACTTCCATTGGCCACAATCGGCACTTAATAAACCTATAGGCTGCAAAGATGACATCATCTGCAAAAGCTAAAAATATACAGATAGGTAGTGAAGGTGCTAATTTAAGTAATTAGCTTATTGGCTTAGACGATTACCAAGAACAACTTGCGCTCATAAAAAGAACTTATTCCCTGATCTAGTTTGGATTAGATCACAAATATCTTTAAATATGGAAACCCAGTTTTTGGCGATAATTTTTCCGCCAGCCAAAAAGTATATAATGGAGGTGAAAGGACCCAACTCAAACCGAGCTTAAAAATTATTTAGAGTCGTATTCAACTAATTTAGAGATAACATATATAAATTATTTAAGTAATTCGAAAGCCAAAGCCAAACAACTTTAACTGCGAACCATACAAAACAACATTAGAACTTCTTTCAATACCTGGTGAATTCAAAGAACCCTACAACAACATAAAATGACTTCGCGTTACCCAGCCATAACTCCACTAGCCCCCAATTCCCTCTTCAAGCTGGAGTCGGATATGGACCCCTACACCGACTACATGGCCTGTCAGAACCTTAACAGCAACGTTGATTATTCCGGTAATACCGACTTGATGCTGTCAAGCCACTTCACCAATGACATGTTCAGCCCATGCCCCTTCCCCAACTTGGACCAGGACTTTTACAATCTACCTAGCTTCACTGTACCTTCCAACACCAACGCCTACTCCCCTTCCCTAGTCTCTAGTGATTTCTACCTAAGTAGTACGCATAGCCCCGGTGTCAGCATCAAGAACCACAACTCTAGCCCTACTGCCTTTGACTTCCATCCCATCGACTGCAGTAACTCGCCCCCTCAGTTCCTACCTGAGTCGCAATATTTGCCAGAGACTCCCTTCACCGAGACTCCTTTTGTCAACTTGACACAGCCGGAGCCGGAGCTGCCTCTAATTACGACAAAGCCTACCCCTAGGGCATTGAAGGCTAGAAGGTGCCCTACCAACAAATGCAGTTGTGGTGGCAAGAAGAACTGTGCCAACCCATTATGTGCCAAGGCGGTCGGCTGCTTCACCTGCCCGGTTTGCGGTATCGAGTTCTCACGCAAGAACTCGATGCGACGCCACGTCCTCACTCACATCAACCTACGACCCTACGAGTGTAGAGAGTGTAACAAGTCGTTCTATCGCTCCGACATCTACAAGCGTCACCTACTATCCAAGCGGTGTAAGCGAAATGTCGCCAACCACTCTAGCGTCACACCTATCTAGGCTGAGTTTTAACTTGCCCCTGTTCTTTTGTTGTGGCTTTACTTTTAGATGCGAGTTTTTATTGAAGTTTTGGTACCTTCCTGGTGATTGTGCTGCAGCGACTTTAGGAACTCTTTTTGAAGGCAAAGTTGCGACTACCCTTTAGTTTTGTTATTCTGTTAGTCTTCTTCCCTTCCCCTTTAAAACATCTTTATTTCATTTTATCACCCTGTATATTTTCTTCCCAAAATTCCGCCTCAACTTCTAAATAATAAAACTGATTTTTTTTAATTATATGTGCCCTATCTATTTTGCTACGTTTAAGTGTATACAAGTATACTTGGATATATTGGATAGGCCTATCCCTATCTATTTTACTAAAATAGATATCGATGCGATATTAGATCCATTGATGTTCTCAACGCTTATAGGAACTTAGATTTGATTCTTTCAATTTTACAAGTGTTCTTTCATTTTGAATCAAACAATAAAGAACTTAGAACTATAATATATTTGTAGTTCCATAAGCCTTCTACAGCAAGGGACTTTTCAATCCATCATCGAGGGTTAAAACCTTAACTTCATATACAGATTCCTGTCGAGTTTAGTTCTCTATCAAATACCAGTATTTAGACAGCTACAGGCTAAAGTTGAGCTAAACCCGAGCACTCAACTTTCAAAAGTTTGTAGCCGTCCCCCCTTTGCCCAACAAAATGTTCAAATTTAAAGTCCAAATCAAGACATTACAATAACAAAACTAATTTGTGCTCACTGTGACTGGTATCGATTTGGTTCTCAAATCTACCTAAACAGTAACTTACAAATGTTAGTTTAAGTTGGATTTGAACTTCAGGTGTCCAAAGCCAGAGTTGGGTGTGACCGCCTTTAACTGCAGTTGCAGCTTCATACAAATTCATTAGCTTGTTGAACTCGGTATATGGGAGCTTCCTATTGGAAATCCTTATCAGCTGAACTTCATTATCAACCTGCTTTATAAATAGACAAAATTTAGCCAATAGTATTGGCTTAACTAATTGGCAATTAGGCCGACATTGGTCACAATATTTTATACTTTAGCACTTAATTTATACTTGGATGTAATCTGGAATGAATTGCCTTATTCCAACCCAATTTCCTTTTCGAAACTTGGATAGAAAGATGTAGCAAAGCGCACCTAACCTTACTTTTTTAACCCAAATCCCGAGAGTAAGTTACTTGAGATGCACCTACCTTTATTTTTAGCAGGAACTTGCAGGTAAACTAACTTATACCCAATATCGGAACCCTGTCCTATTACTTAGACTATACTCCATTTTCTACTACACACCAGGTCAAGACTTTGATGTTTGGGGTTGGCATTGTGTTCATATAAACTAGCTTGTTTTATATATGCTCAACTGCAAACTCTAACTAGCTTATCGGTTCAGAGTATAGGGCAGCAGTAGTGGGCCTACTTGTCAGATGAAATCGTAAATTTTGCGTTGATGGGTGCTGGTCCTCCGGACAAAATTTATTGGAAATTGAGTCTGGTGGATGCTGACTCTGACGTTGGCTTGGCTTGTTTTAGTTTAGTGGACCCAGACCCACTACAGGGCGATACCTATTATTGTTGGTACTCATACTGTCAGAATATGATATTAAAGCTACTTTCACTTTGGATAAGTACGGAAGTTCGAAGTTCCAAAAGTAGTCTTATACATCTCGACAAAACTGGTTTGCTCATTAATTTTTTGTTCAAATAGTTGGCTCCATAAAACTATATTTAGCCTTTTCTCTTATTTCATCAGCATATTGAAGATAGGAGGCAACCTAAAAGCCTAGCGCTTGTTCCATAGCGCCTAAGCGTTTTATCTCTCTAAGCAAAGGTAAAAGTGAAATCGGACCATAGAAGTGGGACGACTATTGGTAACATCTACTTAGACTGGTATATCCAAAGTTTACATTTTATAAAACTTTCGTTAATACAAAATGGAGTTGGGTTAATTTGAGATACTACGACCTTTTAATATATTTCAGATAGAATAATAAGTTAAGTTGGTGGCTTTCATATCTATATACAATACGTTTATTTATTTGCACTATACTTTTTTGGTACACATGCTTTTATCAACTTAGGTAGGATGCGCCTACTTCAAAATTACCATTACTTTAAATGTACTTGAAATGCCTACTACCTAGCCTGCTAGCTTTTAACGAAAGTGATTTTTAAGCATCTGCAGCTGCCCTATCGATACCTATGTCAACTCCAATTACTTTTAAAGGAATCGTATATTTTTGTAAATTGGCACATTTACGCATGCTGATATATGGGTTCATATACTAAATAGGCATTGGTATTTGAATAGTGTTAAATTGGTATAGGGATCGATAAGGTAGTTGCACCTGTAACTTATTGAAAAAGTATCACTGCAACCATTAGCTGTGGGACATCAAGCCAACTGGCAAGCGTTTCAAATAGATATATCTGTAGAAGATTTACATAAAGTTGTGACTGGTTAAATGTTTAAATAATAAAAACCGTTAACCTCTAATCTAAACCTATAAATCAAAATTTTCAATCAACTACAGATCATCAACTAAGCTAGGGCTAAGGTTTATAGGGATATCAAAGTCAATTGCTGATACAACTATATGTTGAAGTTATCAACTTTCCTTCTATAGAACTTTTTCAACTAAGTGTTATCCTTCATATATTGAAAAGTCTATCAAATTTCTATTTTTATACATATATAGATTTGGTTGTTAGATTGAAAGAAATATGTAAAACTAGGGGAGGAAATGTAAGTACAAATCGGTATTTTCTTGCACTGTCGCTAAAACTTGTATACCTTAAAAGCAGTTTCAATATTACAAATATATCTATTCCTTAAATTCAAGCTCCTATTCTTGTAAAAGGGATGGCGATGATTAATAATATGGATATCTAGTTAGTAATTTTGAAATCTTAAGGGATGGTTTAATTACGCTAGTTTATACGCGTATATATTTTAATTGTAGAGTTTTAACCTTATACCGCTTTATAATACTTGGCTATAGGTTGGTTTATAAATGCTGGAGTGTAGTATGTGACTGTTACTCTGATAGAGATATGAGTTATATTTTTGATGCTTCAATGGACAGAGTCGTTTATCACTACAGGATATTATATATAGTGATAGTTTCAGCATCCATTAGAGTTTCTTAAATACTATATGAACTACAACTGCTACTTTCATGAAATATCTTTGTAACTAGTGTATACGTCTATACATCCTTTTTACCGTCTTTTGTTTGAGATAAAACAACTAGAGCTTGAGCATAGATAGCATCTACAAACCTCCGTGCAGTAAGAAGGTTCCATAACTTAAATTCAGAACCATGAATGGTAGGCCTAGTACACATCCTCAATTAAATAGGTATGGTGGCATAAACATGACTTTCACGTGTCCATTCTTAACGAAATTCAAGAACACTTGTACTTAAAGTTCATTTTGGTGGATGTTCGCTTAGTGGGGCATCGGATCGGTTATACAATTTAATATCCAAGTCAATGTTGGATAGAGTTGGTATGCTTGAAATAACTCCATGACCTAAATATCCATCTTAATGCTAGAAATTTCTTATTAGGGGCTAGATAATATATTCCAAAATCCATAATTAAGGAATATCCAAAACTGAAAGGCTTAGTGTTCGCCAATCTTTGCCAAAAAAGTTCTCGAATTCCTGCCCGATTCCTAAGCTGAGTTTATTGACAAAACTTTATTCCTTGGCAAAGTCGAGATACTTTGACTTGATTTTAAAAGGTGATTTGACCATACAAACTTAAATTGTTGTATACGTTATATGGTGGCTTGGTGTTTGGTTTTTAGTATATTTTTAGAGCTTTTGGCATCTGTTTCCGAAAGTTAAGCTAAAGATCAGCCTGTCTTCCTTCACTAGACTTTTAAAATGTAAAGTTTCTATCAGTCAGCTTTAGTAAATGTTCAACAAAGATGCTGGGGAATATAAATTCATCCTTGTAGAATTTTCGACAAAGTGATAGTTTTTTGAACCCAAGCAACATGGTTGATTTAACTGATCGATTTATATATTTGCCTTTGAAGGAGTATCTACTTATTGAAACTTGAGTACAAATGTATAAAGGATAGCCAAAGGTTTAATTATTATTTAAAATTATTCCTGTAACTTAGCTATTAATAACATTTTCTATAGATATAGAAGCTTTCCTACAGCTCCAACTTAAATTAAGCTTTACAAAATTAGTATTACTTTGTTTCGATAAACTAGGTACCTTTTTACAAATTTATATGCACAAACTACAAAAAAGGTATGTATAGGTACTTTTGTTATAGCTAATGTGAAGTTGAACTCCATTTGTACAAAAGGCACAGCTTGAGCATCTTGTTCCAATAGTGCTAAAAACACTAGATTTGATTTCCAGTGAGAAATTTTAAAGTATGATTTGTTTTGCTAAAGTTGAATACATCTAAAAGTTTGAATTCAAATTAAATTAGTGTTCTAGAAAATTTAAAGAATACTTCACATATTTAAAGTAGAAACTTTCACAATACTTTGGAACGGTTAATTTAGCTTATTATCTGAAGCAAGATAGTGAATGGGTGTTGGGAAACCACCGTTCAATAGTTATATGGCTACTTTTAAATATACTTTTAATCTTTTTATGTTAAAGATATTATAAATTTATTTAATATATACATAAGATACTGTAGTTTTTATATTACAGCAAACTACTTTAAAATATCTATATATAAACTTCAGTATAAATCTATGAAGGATTTGCAATTTTGTAATTAGAATGTAGGTTGGCTTTATAGTAATTTCTTTACATAACTAGCATCTTTAAATCAAAGAGATCGTTTTCGAATGTATTCGGTATCTAAATCAAATTAAATAGACTTGATAGTGTTAGTTTATATAAAAGTGGCAGGAAATTGTCTTCAAAAATGGATATATATTTTATATCATAAGACTTTGTTATTAACCTCGCAAATAGAGTCCCTATTTTAGGTCCTTGTTTATAGATATTTATTATACGGTGCTAGAGTTGCCTATAGGTTTGGGGTGAGTACATCTTTAATAAATAAAGGTATTTATCCCAGTACAAAATTGTGATATTAACAAAAAGTTTGATTAAAATTATAGTCAATAGATTTCAAATTGTATATCTACAATCAAGAATCTCATCACTTTAAAAGAAACGAAGCTAAAAGAAATTCGATAATTATATATCTATAAAAGCGTAGAAAACTCAAATGTAACATTAATATCCAATACTAAGCAGTTAAGTTGGATGCAACAAAGAATATAAAAGCAAAACTATAAAATATATACCCACATTCTTCGAACTACAAATAGCCCATTCTCAAAAAATAGAAGAGCTTTGACAAATTTAATAACTTAACGTGTACTAAATACATTCACTCTTACTAATATCTATTGGACCCGATTATAGAAAAAACCGAGCTGACAGTTTTAAAGTAGTCTTTAAACTTATTGTAAAGGTTCAGGTTGCTGGGTCATCAACAAATTGAGACGCTTCTTCAAAGTGACTCTATGTCTAGAAAATTTGTCGTCAGGGCTGAAGCGGGCTGTTTAAAACAAAATACAAATATAAAAGGATTAGTATTATCAATATAATAGGGTGGAGTTACCGGGATGAGCAGTCATGGTAGGTTCACCACTGGGAGAAACTTTCTATTAATAAAAGGGAAAAGTAAGTCTCAAATGGAATATGTTTTGGTGATGTATAGTTACCTTCAAAGTGTAGACACGCTTGCCATTGGAACCGATGTAGTACATAAGATGCATCTTGATAAAATTTTTATTATAGTTGGAAAATTGGTAAAAGTTTTTCAAAGTGAAGCTTAAGCTGTAATGAGTTGAAAAAATTTTCCAAAGCCAATTTAGATTGCATATTTTTTCTATTGAAGTTTGCAAAGTTGGCTTTTAATATTCAAATGGAAGGAATTACCAACCAAAAGTTTTTAAAGATAAGGCTATTGGTTCCAAATTGATGCTATCTAATCCAAACTTTCGTAGATAGGAGCTATGGTTTGGGAATGGAAAGGGTTTATTGACTAATATATTTATCTTTAGATTGAAATGTACCTATAAAGATGGGATATTTGAAACAAAAATACAAAAAAATCAATGTAGCTTAGATATAGTATAGATTGAAGTAGCATATTGTCAAGTTAAACTTTCAAATGGGCTTCGACTTATAAAGTGGTAGGAGTTGTTACGGCATATTCTTTGAATAAAAGCCTTTCCTTTCCAATTCAAAAGGATAGAAATTAAACCAAATCGTTAAAATGGAATAGTGCTGCTACATAATTGATATATATAAAATAGGAATATCAACAGACATTCTTTACAGTCATTATTATGAAGCAAATATATCAACTTAAATTACTAAAGCTTTTATACAAACTTTAATGAGTGTCAAATTACATTCAAACTAAATTTATTTATTTGAATCTATCAATCTAAAGATCTCAATACATTCTATATTAACTTTGCTACCCCTATCGTCCTCAATCCCACGTAAATATCGAAATCTTTCATCCAATCCTTATCCGAACAGACGCAGCCCCTTGGTATCATCCAATCGGATGATGTTCTCCTCATCCTCCGCAACCTCTTTATCCTTACTTTGGTGACCTCCACTTCCACTGAACAAATTGGCATACAACTCATCAACCATCTCCAATTGCCACGACTCACGATCCTGAGGTGCCATAAAAGCCACCAGCTTGTCGTGAACGTGGTACCGAATCTTACGCCCTTTACTTGCCCTTAATTCGACAACCTTGTTGCTGCTGGATTTACCTTGTTTAGTGACAGCCCATCGCGTAGTCGTTGTGGTGGCATCGTCTAACGGTAAAAAAGTTAGTTATAGTGAATATTGCAAAATTTTCGACATACTGGAGTCAACCATTCTAGATTCGATGAATTCGCGGAGCAGCTGTTGGTAGAAGTCGTCGTCGTTGTAAATTTCTACATCATATTCCTCACCTTCCTTAACTTCCTCAACATCATCCTTTAGCTCCTCTTGCTTCTAGATAAAAATATAAATGAACATTCATCAAAAAATTAAAAAACCTACCCCGACTACTTCGATTTTACTACGCTTCAACTGACTTCTTTTTACGAGACGTTCTTTATCGGCCAAAACTTGGTTGACTTGCGTAGTTATAGATTGGTCTAGAGCTTTGAACTTCTTGCTGTTGGTTAGTAAATTCTCACTCAACTTGACGCGCTGATTCCACTTTTCTAAGGTTTGCAAAGTGTAGGGGTGGAAGGAGTCGTAGACTTTGCTAATATCGTTCCACAATGATGTCAAGTCGGGAGAATTTAAATCAGAAGGTGAAGAGCGTTTGCTGGGCAGTTTGGGGATTTGAGGGATGTTGTCAGCACTTGCATCTCCATCATGTTTGGGCCACATTTTCTATAGGTATGAAAATGAGCGAAAAGTTTGAGAATGATAGCTTACCAGTTGTGTATCCAAAAAGGTGTCAACTAATTCTTTCAATCCTTGTTCCGCTGTATCGTAAATAACTTTCGAGGCTTCTTTTCCTTCGTCACTCTCACCTTCTTCGATTTCACTCAAATCCATTGCTTGCAATGCTGTTTTGAATCTACTGTCTTTCTAATAATAAAATGGTAAATATAGGATTTAAAATAGGAAAAATACTTGGGGGAGTTGGTGAGCAAGACCCATCAGCTTCTGGATGCGGATCCGAAGTTCCAGGCTTGACTCCCAAAATGCCTAAAGTTTTGGTAAAAGTGTTAGTAGCTACTTTTTCAAAGGAAAGTATGTACCAGTTGGTTTTTAAGATGACGGCCTTTGACGGCATCGGATACAGTCTTTTTGGCTAAATTAGTGTGGAACTGTTGCTCCTCGAGTTCAGCTTGCTTCAATTCATTAGCGAGCTGAGCTTCCAAGTCATCGTCATCTTCCCCTTTATCTTCTATATCTTCATGGGATACCTCACTTTCCATTTCTGATAAGTCTTCATCGTCACCATTAGCTAAAAAGTCTTCTGAATCGTCGGAGATATCTTCTTCGTCAGACTCAGTTATAACATCGTCTGCATCGTTATAGTCTTTGTTCATAAGGTCTTCTGAGTCGTCGCTCATACTAAAGTTGGAACCTTCTTCTGATAAATCGTTTTCACCATCTACCTCGTTGACTTCCATATTTTCGTCATCTGAAACTTCAGCGCTTTCAAGAGCTTCGTCTATTTCATCTGAATCTTCGACTATAGCTTCTTCGTCATCATCATCACTTTCACTGTCGTTAAAAATTCTACTCCTATCAGTTGATTTTCCTTTGTAGATAGGGTTGTCAGCAACCGGTAGCTGCAAATTTTTACGGAGTTGTCCAGCTCTAAATAATAGCTTATTAAAAATGATATAAATAGCTTTAATTTACCCAACTTCTAAATAATGTTCACGTCCTAAATCTGAATTTTGACTTTCGTTGTCACTGTCATCAGCTTCATTACCAGCACCATCTTTCAGCCCAATGTTTTCGATATCAAAGTCTATTTAAAAAAAATTAGTGCTCTATAAGAATTAGTAAAATATAAGTACCTTTGGGAGCTGAAGTTTGCAATACTGACTGCAGTCGCTTGGCTAAACTTTTGGGTAGCTTGGGTTCCTTTATAGGCTTCTTCATCTCTATCTTTTAAATGCTTTGTAAAGCTGGGTTCTTGACGAAAAGTTGTGCTTGTAAAAATTTTCGAATTTTGAACTTGCAGTTCAAACTTTCTAAAGTTTTGCAACTTTGAATGAAGGATTTGAGTTCAAGCAAATTTTGGTAACCAAATGGTCCACCAAAAGTCATTACTTATAGAAACTTTAAATAATTTGTTTGGATAGCAATGTATAGATAGAGATGCCGGTAAACTAAAGTCAATCATAGCATTTTTAGCTTTCTGGTTATAGTTCATTTATTATAGGTATTTATCGAAAACTATTTTAGTAGTCCAAAATATGGTAAAGTACAACTCAATCCAATTAAACTTTGTCTCTAGCTAAAAGATTATGTATTAAATATAAATCAACTTCTAATTTATAATTGTTATTATATCAATATATTTAGTATTGCTGGTGTTTTTTTACTTTTGAAATATGATCTTATGTAATCAAAGTACTAAATCACCAATATCATCATGTATCATCCATAACTTCCTTTATGATCAAAAATACAACTGTAAAACTAAAATAAACCCACAACCCAACCAAATCAAAAGCCTTTCATATTATTTTAATGACGTTAGTTCCTTAAATAGTTTGCATTCATTGGTTGATGGAATGGACGACTAAACTTTCAAGTCCAGTGTCCATTTTTTAGAGGTTGAGTACAAGTGTTCTACTTCAGGCTCACTTTTATACATTGATCGAAAATTTATTTTTGCAATGAATCTATAGCTATTGGTAACATAGTACATGAAGGGCTTCATCCGGCTTTTGTATAAAAAGTTGGATGTTTAGTAGCAATTTGTGCCTCCATATTCCAAACATACCTTTATAATAAAAATTCCATGGACAGTAATAGGAAAGGTATGGGATATACTGACTCTGTTTTAAACTACCAATTTGTTAATGTTGGTTATTGTCAGCTTGGTAATTGCTTGCTTATCCTTTTGAAGCCCAGCGCAACAATTGAATTTAAGAGATTTTACAGTGGTGTATTTGATATGCTACTCCATACATTTGGTATAATTAAGGAACTCTATATCCATAGTAGGCTTGTTTTATAAGGTTCACCGACTATACCTTTTTCCATTGTAGTATCCTAGAATGCTCATTACTCTCTCCACCGAACTTGTAGGATAAAAATATTATTCCTTCACTACTTGCTCTTAAGATGTATTGATATATATTTCATTGGGCTTTAGATTAATCTGATGTTTGCATATCTGTATCAATGTTTTTGTAGCAAATAGAATATAGTATTATTTCTACTTGATCTGTCTACTTTGATTGAATTCTATTTTTAGGAAAAGGAAATCAGATTTAAAATATAGTGCGATGAAAATTTAAAATCACTCACTGGACCACCCAATCCTTATGTTTAGAAATAGAATTCACCACTATATACTTTATGAAGATGTCAAAAGTAGATTTAGAAGGTAGAGTTTTCGACCAACGCTGTGACCAATGTGCAAAAGGGAAACGCAAGTGTGATATGAAGTTTCCATGCCAAAGATGCTCCACCCTAAACAAAGAATGTAACTACTCACGCCAAATCAAAAAACGACCTATGCTATCAAAGCAGGTTTCAATCTACCTATCTACATTTAACTCCAAATCAGATACTGAAATGCAGACTGTACTTGTAGATGATAATCGAGGTACTATAATAATCTATCATTATTTTAATTTTTTGATTTAGCATATCATCTGGCTTGTATAAGTTTAATTCAAAAGATGGGTATAATGAGTATCTTAAAGGACATGAATTTCTCTAAAATTAACCCCAACTCTATCAACTTTGAAGTGGCCTATGAGATACTTCAGCTTTGTAGTGCATCTTATTGGTATGATACGCTATTCAGTAAACCAGATGAAATAGTGACAACATTGCATACTGCTACTTTCCAAAGCGTATGCTCAACTTACTTCAGCTATGCTAATATATTTTACCCAGTTACGATTAGCTCTATGTTTTCGAATTCAAGTAGATCTATGTTCTTAGTTCGAGCCATTTGGATGGTAGGTTTGACAATCGAAATGAAGGATGAAAGCAGGTTGAAGCAATTGGTTGATCGGATACGTGATGATATAAAGGTGAGTAATCTTATCCCGACACTAGATACAGTGCAAGGTCTGCTGGTGATATTTTCACATCTGTCCCAATATTGCCAAGTCAATATAAGCTACCTGTACGTTATGGCACTTAAAATGGCTTATCTGTTAGGACTCGACAAGATAAAGCCGGATCTCAGCTCGAAGAACCCATATACTTTGGAAGCTTTTCTGACCTACAATACGCTGTTGTACTGCGGTTATACTTTACTTAATATCAACTGTGCTCAACTGCCATCAATTTTAACCAACTTAGATATTCGATTCAGAATTAAGATCTTGGACCGAATGCTAAGACAAAATCCCCATTTGAGTGAACTCGATCGTATAACGCTGGAATATCAAAAGCAGCAGCTCTATCTCACATTCTATATAGACAAATTCTTAACATTGAGCAAATTGGCTATGAGCGAGACAGAGTCGAACGCAGTTATCGAAGCCAAAGTCGAAACTCTCCTCCTATCCTTCACCAAAAACCTTATACCCATCCTTTCCAACTACTACCAACTCTATCAGCTTCAACCTTCCAACCTGTTGGAAAATATGATCAACCTGACCAGCCACCAGATCTACTGGTACCAATGTAAACTATCGTCCATCTATTTCTACCACTCATACCTCGAATACCAGAAAGATCAGCTCATTGAGACCAACATGTCCCCCCTATTTAAAACTAAAGTGAGCCGTACCATGTACTTTGCCATGTGTTGCCTCGACTTCAGCAGGAAGTTGGACTTGAAATACACCTTCTATGGCCATCACTGCAACATATACGATGTTTTACTTTTCATTGCCTTGCCTCTGAATACACAGCTCGTAGACTACGAATTACGGATGCGGATCAATAATTGCATCGACAACACTCTTACCTACTGTAGATACATCCATCAATCAAACCATCATTTCACTTTTGCCAACTTCGAAGTAGCTCTTGTATCGAAAGTTAAATCGATGTTAGAGCATAAAAGAGTGGGTTGTTAGTAGTATCGAATGTAGGCATATTTCTTGATCTTGTTTTAAATTGATTGAATTTTGATAGTATATGTTAAAAATATAGTTATTAATCAGTCATATATAGTTTTTATTTATGCCCTCACAGTTGAAATTTTAAATCTAATTAGGTGTTATAAAGTCATTTCAAAAAATAGTAATTCTGACTAGTTGAAGAAGCCTAGGTATCAGCTCGAAAGGATACCTTTTACACCAAACTTTAAACTGGATCTTCACCAGGTCACATAAAGTTGAGTATTTTTTATTTAAACTTGAGCTGAATGAAGAAAGTAAAGGAGTAGGTTTATATACAACTGCTGGTGCTTCCACACCACCTTTAGCAACCTATTCAAAAACCAATATGTCAATTTACAACAAAACAACCAATATGTAAATAGGATGAAGCAAATGCGTTTAAATTTTAGCATATATATATGATTTAGAATCATTTTGAATCATCATGATTGATAAAACATAACTTAATAGAATTGGTCTGCTTCACATCGGATTCCCTTGACTTTAATATTTTTCTTTTAATGCTGGTAGCTGCTTCATTTTTATTCCACAAATATAAAATGCTGAGACAACAAATAAAACGATTAATGATAGATCATCTTTGCTGAAAAGCTAACGATATAACAAACTTGGTCTTAGCTAAGCTTTTTTGCATGCTGTTGCTAAAAGTAGTGGACAAAAAAAGCTACAATATTCCAACTGCTGTGTACTGAATAATATCAAATAACTATTCCATGGCGAGGATCCTTCTTAGAAGTATCATTAGTATGTAAAATGAATTAATGAAGCCGTCTTATAATGCTTGGTACATCCACGAACTACCAATAGCTTAAATTTGATGGTAAATTTAATATCTCAAATAAAAATGGTAAAAATTAAAATAAATTGTTACTAAGTATTATAAATTATATAGGTTTTTCATCAACATCAAGCTTTGTTTTTGGATTAGCTCAATAGTACTCATTTATAGATTTGTACACAAATATATTTATTAGGATTTCAGGGGTTGACAAGGATAGCTCGACTGACAGATAAATGTAACTTGGCATTATCAACGATATATTGGATTTCTTCATCAAAGTAAACTTGCTTACTTTGAGATGGAATTAGATACCGGGGATATAAATTCCCTTGAAAGAATATTCGAGTAGCTATAAACTGGTAAAGTAATATTATATCTTAATATGTTTAGATCTCTTTATTACAAAGCTATTTTTATGTACTCAAGGCTAATATTATTTACTGGTAGTCAAAAGATACCATCTAAAATAAATTTCATATCAACTATTATGAACATTTCATTATAGCTATTCATCTTTTAAGAATTGTAGTGCTGTAAATAGGCATTTAATGAAATTTATATCTATCCATAAAATCATTTTATCAATACTTTAGCTATATGGCAATATGTATTCCACCATACGGATTTTCGAAAGGTTGATTTTAGTATATACAATCGGATTGTATAAAGTATCATAGCTATCAAAATAAAGACAGCACGAAAAGTCAGAAATCCTAGAAGGTTCATTATACTTTTCATTTATTAGAAACGTACATCAAAGTCTGAATAAGTTTTTACTATATTGATATATATGTATAGTTGATTCCTTTCAAAATATAAAACCAAACTAAATTTAAAAGTTCAAAATATTGAGATATCTGTAAGTACGATCACTTTTAACTAAATCTATATAAAAGCATACCTTGCCTAAAATTTAAATCCTTAAAACACAAGATACAGGCATTTTCACTTAACTTTATATATCCATTATCAAAATGAAAGCCATAAATTTCAATATTAATTAATGCAAGCCTACTAAAACCAATTACAACACATTAGCTGGATTTTATTTTTAAATTTCGCTTCGTTGAACTAGGCTGGTCTATTCCCCAGGTTGAGGGGCACGAACTGAAGATCTCCCGGCACGCAACATCTCATCGCACAACAATAGATTGCTCGAGATGACAGAGCTACCATATAATTAGAAAAATCAAAACAAAAAATAATTACAAGGAGTGGATCTGGTGACGTAAAACACGGTAATTGTCCCAGATGCCTTGAGTGGCAGGATCCAAGGCTTCACCAGTGGTGAGGTCAATACCTACAACGTGACCGTCGGCATGGTCTTCCTATTACAGTTAAGTATAAACCTTTATAATATATTTACCTGTAACATAACTAGGACATCCTGGGCATCAAAACCACCGTTACGGGCAAGGGTTTTGGGGATGACGAGTAAAGCGTCAGCGAAAGCCTGGACTCCCATCTTAACACGGCCCTTGACTGAATCCTTGAATTTGATGAGGCGGGCCGAGCAGGCGACCTGGAAGGCACCAGCTCCGGGGATGACCGACTTATCTTCGATGGCGTTCTTGACGGCACGGAGACCATCGCGAACAGCATCAGTAATCTGGACAATAGTATGGGCGTTAGGTCCTAATAAGGCAAGTTAGGAGAAACTATAAGCAAAAAATGTTTTTGGATAAGTTACTTACCAGTTACTAGGAGGGTGACGGATTTGGGGTTCTGAGCCTCTTCGACGAAGGTGAACTTCTCCTCACCGATGGTATGCTCGTAGATGTGCCCAGCGAAACCGAGAACTTCGGGAGTAAGGTCGTCGACCGAGTTCTGAGCAGTTCCACCACATACCAACTGCAGCCTATAACAGTTAAGACGAATCAATAATGTTAAAGTTACCTCTCCATGTTACGGCGCTTGGCACGACGCAAAGCTAGGATACCATTCTTGGCGAGGACGTCGAGAGACAGAGGATCAATGCCTTTCTGGTTGATGATAACGAAACCTTTGCCGCTGTTACCGCAGACAGTGTGCTTGAGCTCAACGATCTTCTTCAGACGTTCGTCGATAAACCGACGTTCCGATTCAACAAGCTTTTCACGCTGCTCGGCGCTCGAGTAGAAGAAACCAGAGTTGACCTCGCTAAATGTAGTTAGTAAAGGAAAAATAAAAGTACGCACGTCTTCTCATACTCCAAGGAAACGTTCAAAGTCAAAACGAAGGCATCCTTTACTTTCTTGGGCATGTCGGGGTGACGAGCACCGTGGTCGAGGACGAGTCCTCTAACCAAACGGGTATCCTTGGCCGAGCGATGCTGCATCTTCATAATCTCGACCATGTGTAAATCGATGGGAGAATCTTCAGCGTGGATGGCAAGGACAGCATCTACTACGGCCTCAGTCAAAGTGTCGGCTAGAGCTTCGTTGACTTTGGTGCGTAGGGCGGTACGGGCTACCGAAAGCAAAGTTTCTCGGTCCATAGTCTTTTTAATTTGGAATTCCTCCAAGAACTAACAGAGTTTTAAGTTAAGCCTGGCTAAAAAACCAACTAATTTACCTTTAAAGCCTCCTTCTTGGCCAACTCAAAACCTTCAGTCAAAACTCTAGGATGTAAACCTTCGTTTATGTAACGTTCAGACTGGCTGAGTAATTCTCCAACTAACAGGACAACCGAAGTTGTGCCATCACCAGTAATCTCATCTTGAGCAGTAGCGGCTCTAGCAATCATGGAGGCGGTTGGGTGTTGAATTTGCTAATGAAAGATCAGTCTTAAAAATTATGTCTTTTTACCATCTCATTCAACAGAACCTTTCCATCCTTGGTAATCTTGATAGCTCCGGCACCATCAACCAACCTTATACAATTAATAAAAGCCATATACAAATCACATACATCTTAATTGTACCTTTAGGTCCCAAGTTTGACTTCAAAACATCCTGTAAGCCTACGGCAGCTGAGATGTTGATACCTAAAGCTTGACCACGACGGGCTACTTCGGAGTTGGGATTGATACGTTGAACAGCTGCGGACGCCCTGAATCAATGGTTAACATATGGTATCTATCTTTGATTTCGTATTGCGCTTCTTTACTTACATGTTTAATTTTATGAAATTGAACTTCGACTGCCGATTTCCAAGCTCATTTTTTTACTTATTTGACTTAAATTTTGTTTTACTATTGCTGTCCAATCAAAATCTGCTTGCAATACAACTTATTTTGATCCAAATTAATAGACACATAGCTTTACTTTTTATTTAGGGATGCCTAGCTAATAATCACGATCATTGCAGTAGAGTGTTTGCAGTGATGTAAACTTCAAGGCAAGCAAATTTACCTAGTTTTCAAGGTTATTCCCAAGAGAAGCAGATTGAAAAATATGAGCTACCGCCAGCCAAGACCTAAAGAGGAGGGTAGATACGACATACAACGTAGGAAAACTGAAAACGAAAATGGACTACTCGGTACTGCTATCGAACTTAAAGAGCGTGAACGGTTCGACGATGGCAAGTTTGTACCTCAATGGAAGCAGGAGGTAGAGGTTTCTATTTGTAGTTGTTAAAAGCATTTCAGGCTAGAGATGAGCGTGGTAGGCGTCGATTTCATGGGGCTTTTACTGGAGGTTTCTCGGCTGGATACTTTAATAGTGTTGGTACCAAAGAAGGTAGCTATTTTCTTGTTTTAGTTTTTAAAAATTTACGGCTAGGCTGGGCACCGAGTACGGTGACCGATGTCAAGCAGCTGAAGAACCAGATGCGCCGCCCCGAAGATTATATGGATGAAGAGGACCTTATGGTACTTTTTATATTTGGCAAGTGCTTACCTGCTTAGGATATTAAAAACAACCAAGAGGCGGTAGCTATTGAAAGTGGCGGCTACGACAACGAAATTAATAGCCGTCGACAAGCACTGAGAAACTTACCAAAGTAATTATTTTAGCATGGAAGTTAGCTTAAATATCTTAAAGTCCAATTGGAGGAACTACCGATTCTTTGATGGATCTATTTCTTGACCCACCCAAAGAGAAAATTGGTAAGCAGCATGAATATATGAAATGTAGCTTACTTTAATTAGGTGCAAAGATCCTTAAATCTATGGGATGGAAGCCTGGTCAAGGAATTGGCCCTGCTCAACGAGCTACTAAACTACAAGGTATATCATATAATACTGGAATGCAACTGACTTTCTGAGCTAGATGCATATGGAGGCAGTGACAGTTCCGTACATTACCTCGGAAGCCGGACTTTACTGTTGCCGGTCAAAGATGTTCCACTTGTGACTTATTCTGCCAAAACCGATACTAAGGGCCTTAATCTAGTCCCTGATACTTCTGATCAACTTCAAACCCAAGCTAAGCACCTGATGGATTCTTATACTCTTCAGCCAACTGGTAGGTGCTCTGTAAGCGTTAGGTACTAATTCATTTCAGTGGGGACTGATAGCTGGGCTGATGCAGAGTACGATCCGTATGCGGATACGATCAGCAAAGCACGTTACTCCACTACCGTTATCGATGATGATGAAGATGATGAAGATCGCATTATTGTCAAGAAAAAGAAGCGTCGTCCTCCACCACCCTCCCAACCCAAAGTTTCCAATTCAAGTAGCTCAATTCCCAGTCTCACTTTCAAAGTAATAACTTTAGCAGTATTTTTATAAACCTTTGTTTAAGCGTGATACTTGCCATGACGGTCGACCCCCGCTGAAAGGATTCGTTTTGGTAGTAGCACCTTTCTTGGAAAGCTGGTAACCGAATAGGCTCTAATCTGCAATAAAGTTGATATTTTACAATTTAGGACTGATCCACCGAGTGTTCCTGCTGACTTCGTACCTAACCCCAAATTTGAAGATGAATTTGATGTCAGTCGCACCAACAAGCCTCATCAACTGACACCAGCTATAGTAACTCGACTACAGGTTGACGATCTACTAACTTCTTGTAGCGCGGTAACATGGTGGGTGAAACTGGATCCGGATCCAAGTCAGTTTTTGAATATCTGACAACCCAAGCCAAACAGCGGCTCGAAACATTCGCAAAGTTCAAAGGACAACCGCAGCTCCGGGCCGACCCTGAGGATGTGAGCTTAGTCCTCGGCCATACGATGCTGGATCAGATATCGGCTAGAGCCGCATTGGAAGGGTTTATTCCGTTCAAAGATGATCTGGGGAAGCGACAGCGGTACTTACAGTTCCTCAACTTCTTCGCCAAGGTGTCTCAGCTACCACCGGCTTGGCCCAAGGTAATTATTTTTGAAGCTTCAAATTAGTTTATACTTCTATTAGGGAACTGCTGATGAGAACAAGGTCAACGAGTTACGGGAATTCCAGCAGGCAGCCCAGATGTTCCGTCCCCTCTCCAACCTCATGGCCAACCGATTCGTAGCCGCCAATCCCAGCTTGGAAAACAAAACGGTAAGCAATTTTTACAAAATTTGAGCTTACATCAGATGTAGGAAGAAGATGAATTTGGTCCCGAGATCTTTGGACTCCTCAACCGACAGGTCGAGCCCTTCAAGCCGGCACGACTACTATGTCGTCGGTTCGGCTTGAGTGAACCCAAAGTTGAGGAAGGCGATATCGGTCTAGGTAACTACCAACGTACGACCCAACTTGGTGCGCGTCAGCCGTTGGATCCCAAAAGTTACCAAGTCCAGGTTCCAGAGACGACGACTCATGGAGGAAGTAAAGAAAGTGAAGATGAAAGTACCAAAGTATCAGAGTTTAAACCGCTGGTCCAACGTCCCGACGATACGTTATTCAAAGCTATATTTGGCGATGAAGAAGATTTGCTGGGGAGGTACTAGATCTCGTCAATAAAGTTTTGAAAATAGCTTTTTATTTTGAAAAACTTGGTATCAATGCCACCTTTTCTTTCCATATTTTTGCAATAATTAAAGTGGTGAGGATATTGTTTGAGTAAATATGGTTGTAGTAGTGGATTTAGTATCTAAAATTTTGCTCTTATCTATTAATATAGATATACCAATATATAAAGACATTTGTCCTATCCTCCAATGGTTAGAATCTCTTTGTATATACGTGCTGATCTGCCATCCTAGATACTATTTCAATCCAAACTACAATACGTCTGTTTTCGCCAAGATTTGGTAAGGTGATATCTATGAATACAACTAAAGTTGCCAACTTTTTATCCCTGAATGTCCTAACATAAGAAAGTGCAGTGTGCTACACACTCACTGTTTTCAAAAGCAAAATTTAAATATATCCTCCTACATCCAATCTTCAACTTTCCCATTATTTTAGACAAAACTTCTAAGTAAAGGATATGCCAAAGGATTATCAATAAACTTTTAAAGAGGCTAGTGTAAATATATATCCATACATTTATCTTTAAAACCCAGAGCAATCGAACTACTTCAATGCTTTTCATTTTTTATTACACCTTTGAAGAAAAATAGGAGCAATAAAGAAACCGAAATTAGTTGAGAAATTCAATTTCTTTAATAAACTAGATTGTTCAAACGAAAATAAAGCTGAAAACATTTAAAAATTACGATTTTATTGAAAAGTTTATATCTAAAGTTGGCTTACCTACACGAAGTTCAAGCCAAACCAAGCCAAGCGCGTCAAGACATCCACCCAAAGTTGAATATTAATTAGAGATTGGTGGTTAAAGTTAGTTGTTCATGGTGTCTTTCTTGTACTGATTGCGTAATAAAATGAGGCGTCGGTTATACCGTAACCCACATGCGTTGCACAGGCTAAACCAAAGTTAGTATCTTTACAAAGGAAGTAAACTTACTCGCGCTTGCCAGATGGAGATTTACGCCATTCAGGACTCTCGGAAGTGCAGCACAGGATACACACTCGTAAATTCTCTTCATCGTTGGAGTTGTAAATGAAGACTTCGTTGCCATCACCAATTTGGACCAAAGTCCTAGTTATTCGGGGATCAGAATTGGTAGGTACTTGGCCAGGATTGCGGCTAGTGCTCTTCCGCATAGCAATGGCGCTGTTGTAGAACGCTTGGGTAGTCAGCATGATCTCTTCGGGTGGGGAACCAGGCGGGAAGTTGATGCCATTATTGGTATTCGGGCTAGGTAAAAGGTTGATGCCACTACTAGTGCCCGTGCTGGAGTGGAAGTTAATACCGAGATTGGTATTCGTACTGGGAGGGTTGCTGCTGCTGGATCCTCGGTTGAAGATACGGGGGACCTGGGTGAACCGCTGCATAATCGACTTCTTGCTGGAGCCTGGGTTACTGGGGGCACGGTCCTAGGTACAAGTTAGAAGGAGACTTTGTAGCTTAATTACCGAAAGAGAGGAAGCCGACAGAGTCTTCTTCGCTAGGGAGCCGTAGGGGGGTGGTGAACATATAGAGCCATTGGACCTGGAGTGATTTGTGCGGGACATACCAGCTGCATTCCCATTGAGATTCAACCCCTCAAACCGCTGCAGGTAACGGGGTGAAGTCGGGCTGATGGCCTGTTCAGAAGATTGCATGGACGGCGAGATCGTCCTATTAACATCCAATGATAACCCGAGCTAAAAACAGTAAGTCATCTGCAGCCGCCAAAAGCTTTACATGGTTCATCGATCTAGCTTGATGCACACTCTGATGGCTGCTAGGTAGGGGGATCGGTACAGCCTGTCTGGGCTCAGGCTCAGAGCCTAGCGAGTCATAAACCTGGGCTGCTGCCAAAGTGACATTGCCTAGGATAATGATGTTCTGTTCAATCTTTTGGCCGTTGATGTTCTTGAGCCTAGATCTAAATCTGAATATCAGGTGCCGACGACCATTGTTTAAGGCTCGGTCCACTTCCGAAAAGATACGGGAGTAGTCCTCAGCTTGAAACAAACGCCCCACTTCTGGTAGCTGAAGTATAGGTGTAGGTAATTTGCACATGCGGGCAAAATTATCGCGTGGCCAAGCCATCAAAAGTCTTGGCGACGAGGAATCGTAGAGTAGGATGTTTCGGGTGGGGTTGAATTCCTGATGAAAATTTCGATAAGTAGTTCCCGTCCAACTGGTCATCAAAGAGCTATCAGATAAAGATTTATTGACATTTTGAGCAAATGATCGGTAGGCTTCATCTAAACAGTACTCCAGGAAGTCAATTTCCTTCAATTGTAAAGTAGTTAGTAAAACTCATAAGTATGCTATAAATCAATATACCTGCCGATCAATATGATGAAAACAGTTTATTCGCTTCGTATTGGGTACAGGTACGCAAATTTCACATACATGGAAGAAAACAACAGCTGAGTTGGATGTAATCGATTGAAGAGTAACGTTATAAAGTGCATATTTAAGACCAGGTATTTGAATTTCAGGAGTAGGGACCGGTATGCGTTTGTAACTTTCTACTGAATTCAGCCCAGCTGCATTGTTCCCTTCAAATAAATTTCTATTTGGGAAAGCGTAGTTGTTATTCTTAAATTGATTATGAACGTTGTAATTGAAGGATGCAAAGTTGTAAGCTGAAACCCTAGGAGTTATGTTTAGAAAATAGCAAGCAAGCTTTCGAAAACCAAAAGAAGGAAGTAGATATACTTACCTAGCTCGCAATTCCTTGAAGTTGGAATAATCAGTGTGGTTTATCAAGTCGTTTTTGAAATTGAACAAATTTTCAGGATCGATGATGCTGAACAGTGAAGCCCCGATGAAATTTAAACCTAGGTCGAACTCAAGCGTCCTAACGTTCTTGGATATGTATATGAAATCGAAGTTCTTTAGGGACACCACACCCCAGTAGCAGCTGTATTCTTCCATCTACCTTTAATCACCAACTGGTAAAACAAAATGAGAAAAGAAAAATGCTTAATTTTGCTTTTAATCCGAAACTGCAAAATTAGGTTCAGCCCAGCCATTCAACAAGCTAAGGAATATAACCTAATGACGAGTTAGTCGATCAAATAAGCTCGTTAGATACCTTGATCGAAGAGGTGCCTTACCATATTCAATACAAAGCCGCATCGAATAGTTTAGATCTCGGTACAATCTATATAAACTTTTTGGAGTTGCAAATCCCAAATTAGCAATTATAAACTGGGAAGTAGGAACTGGTTGGGAGCATTACATCTTTGTAAGGGAGGATGCCGGATAGGAAGGTTGATATAGGCATCCGCCATAAGGTATGTATCTGTAGAGTAGATAGCTATGCTTGTGAAGAACCTGAAATTCGTCCATTTGATAAGAATATCCATCCACGCTAATTATATTTCTCAGCCTATATGTTATAGGATGCTTCGGATGCTTAATAATAGGACTAGTTTATTCTCGGCGAAATAGCTATAAAAGATGATATTCTAAGAGAAGGATAAAACCAGGTTGGAGCTATTACTATTTAATCCGGGATTTGAAGTAAAATATATAGAGCAACGTGTCCTTTGCATGCTAATGTTTAGGAAGAACATTACACCTGCTCCAAAAGCTTACTTCAATACAATCCAATAGATTGGGTATATACTCTTATCTATCTATCCTTCTCTAAATAAGTCCTGTCCACTACAACTGTAGAAAACTCTACTATTTTCAATGCTTTTGAACAAAGTAAAATATGCAAGCCTTCGCTGCTAAAGAGCGACTATACAGATATTTAAGCAGATAAGAAGGCAAGGGTACTTGCATCGAAAAATACTTAGATATCTCGCCCAATTTCATCTGAAAGTATTTTTAGTATAGAACGATCGATTGCTTTCATCACCAATTACATTCAATAACGTACAAGGGATTGACTTTCCATTTTCAAGATTTAAAGTATTTTAGCTGCAGCATAGCTTATAGTTTACTAAAGTTTGCTTCCAAAAGCGGATTCGTTCTTTGTTCGACGTTTTGGGAACAAATGTGAACCGGGTACTTCGAATGCTTTCTTCCCTCACTTCAACTTCTTCCAATTATCCGTCCAAAAATCTGGTTCAACTATGAGTCTATAGACAAATAATTCGGAACAATGGGTAGCAAAGTTAGAAAATATTGGCGCTTTAACACCATATTTGACGAGGTCAGAGTATGGTGTCCTACGGTTTCCGATATCCTATGAGGCTGCAGTCATGTGTATGTTTGGTTGGAGAGAACCGGTTGAGGTGAGGCAGCCATCTCCGAACTATTCCCAAATTTCAATTTTAGTCAAAGTATACCGGCTTTATATGATTAGATAAGGCCCAGCAGGCAATTTTCCAGCTATACCTAATAAATTGTCAAAATTCCGCCTAAAAAGCAAGCTTTATATATACTCGATTGTCAAATATTATAAAGTTGAGGCCTAAGATAGTTTTTCTATTTGAAATGGTTGTATGCTTACCATTCCACCTGGTACCTCAATCGAAGCTTCCTATCACATAAAGGTGTTGCACATTTGAAATCGGAATTAGTATCTCTAGCTTATAAATGGAGGCAGTGCATCCCGATTTGAATACTTTTCCAGAACCATGTATATATCTCTACGCCTTAAGTCTCTTTAGTTTTATGGTATGCCGATTATCCGATTAACTATTGTATAAGTAACCTAAAAGTTAATGAAGGCTTAATGTAGGAACTACAGATATCTATTGGAGAACCAAAAGGTTCAGAGCACATCACATTTATAATCCATATACCCAATATATCCTTAGTCCCACACTACCTCTGGTCAGATTTATTCTACATCTCCATCCAATAAACTCTTAAGAAAAGATGTAGAGTAAATACAGAGTAAATACATTATTGACATATCTTTAAGAAAAATTCCTTACCAATATTTTTGAGATATAGTTTTTAGGCTTTCAACGTCAATTGAACACTATTCTGGGATTTAGCCCAAGTACAATTGTAATTATATTTACAACGGAGTATCCTTTTGTACTAATTAAATTTTACGATTGCTATATTTATGTATTCAAAAATAAATTCCATTAAAGTTTTTTAAAAGGTGTGCTGCTTCAACATATACAGTAGATATATAATATGCTATCCTTATATCTCATGTATGGTTCAGTTGCTCTAAATAAAAATATAAAATCCGACAATATAAGGAGAGAAAGGAATACTATACTTTAGAAAGAGGTTTTAATTTTAAATAGTATGCTTATATGTACAGTAATGAAATATCACCCACAATAGCAATTGTTCAAGTTTTAACAGTACGTATTTTTACTGAATTGAAGAACTCTTACCTATATAGATATGTCAGTTCCGTCTTTCAATACCATTTTGAGAGCATATATTCTCTTCTATAGCCTGTTTGGCTGAACTAAAAGTTTTAACTATAGTGGATAAAGAAATCTACGTTCACACCGTCTACAGTCGAACTAAATCAGAACATAATATTATCCTTCTCTTAGTTTAAGACATCCTTCTATATCCAGATAAATCCTCTGAAATAGAGTTGGGAAACATCTATCAAATATAATAAAACACTATAGATCATATACAAAGAGTTTAAAGTAGATATTCTAGTCCAAAAGACAAATATAACATCGCACTTGATAATATAAAAAATCAAGTTACATTTAATTTTAGTTTATTGACATGGTCCATTGGAAATGACATCCTACTATCAAAAACCAGAGTATCCAAACGAAGGCAAGAAATGTCTCTGATATGCCTGCCACACGTTAAACTATTGGAATTGGTGTCTCATCAGTTCTTCCTACATCCCCAAATCAGAAAGCTTTAGGATTTATGGTTCAAATGTAATTTCAGTAGCTATAAAAGCATCGCTACCTAGTATGGGTTCTACAGTCATAGACCACTTTTAGTACTTACAACAGGATAGAGTTTAGAATAGCGTACATATTCTAGTAGTATTCGTTATTCTGTGACTCCTGCTCTATATGTTTCCCCAACAACTCTCCTTAGTTTTCTTTTACATACTAGGCGAAATTCTGAGCTATTTTATTATGTCAGTAGATTTCTTATATTCTGGTTCCCTTTGAAAGGCCTTCAGAAAGTTTAAAGCAAAGTAACTGACCTATTGTACTCTCAACTTTATCTTTGTCTTGAAAATTTTGGCTTCATTGTAAGCCAATAAAATGGATATACAAAGAACAATGTTGGTAGAAATTGAAATATAAAAGTTGATGCAAAAACAAGATATGCATTTATACAATTTTAACCAACATATATCCATTTAAAAGCTTCAGTAAATATATCGAATAGCAGGGCGTAATACTCTTTCCACTTCAAATTGGAGCTATGAAGTCTCTTATTTAGAAAGAAAAAAGATTTATACCGATTGCTATAAAAAGCAAAAGGTATACTGTTGGGGCATGAATATAAAATGTCATTTACATAAAGAGAAATAACTGTCAGTTAGATATAGTTAGTATCAACCTGACAAATGAAACTAAAATCCAAATTACCTGATAAAAGAACAATACTATATCTCAATGATCCAAGTTTTGACAGCTTAAAGTATATTTACTACCTAAAAGTCAAGTTTAAAAGTTTGTAAATGGAAGTAGGATTTACCGACAGTTTTATTAGTACTTGAATTGGGTTATGGTAAGCTAGCTATGGAGATTGGAAATTTTGGTGTGGGCTAACCTATTCTCTAGTTGGAATACCTCGAGATCCAACGTGTTGAGTTCGCACCGAGCGTCAGTGAGGCGAGTGTGGTTCTTAAGGAACTTCGTGCTCTGCTCGAGGAGTTCGATACGTCGGGCCGAAAAGTCGGATTCTAATTTCAGTGGCCAGGGGTGGGGATATAAATCGGACTCGTACTGCACCAGAAACTCCGGCTTGAGTACCGGTAGTGACGTCGAAGCATGTACTTTTGGTTCGCCATAGCTGGTAGGGTTGGTAAATTTGTTGGGTGCTAGCGGGTTGCCTTGGAAGTAGGAGTGGGCAGTTTCGTGGTTGGATTCTACTTTGGAAGGACAGGGTGGTGATACATGGAGATTGGGCGAGTAGAACGGCTTGGGTGGGAAGTTCTGTCGTATTTGGGGCGGTGTATCCCTGTATCCAATAGTAGGAGCCTTTGGAGGGTAAGAAGCCTTCGGCGTTGCATAAGGGTATGTTGGGTTCCTTAGTGGGTAGTTAGTAGGGTATCTGGGATTTGAGATAGCGGAACTGTGGTACAAAGGTCGGTTAAATTGAGGGTTATTTTGAGTGTACTGGTTCGGGCTACATAGGCCAGATGAGTCGTAAGTGCGTTTTTGAGTAGTGCCATTTTCTGCTGAGGTGTAGCTTATCGGAGATCTAATATCCACATTGTTTGGTTTACTCTGATTGGAGGAACTCTGAGATGCTTGACGTGAGAGTTGGTGAGTAGGGTTCTTAGGACTCGGGTTAAAGTTTACACTCTCTTGCTTGTAATCTGGAGGGCAAGATCGGTCGTTAGGTATCGTAGGTGTTATGGGTGTCATAGTGGTACCTTTGGTGGGCTCGAAGGTTGATGTAATTTCATTAGAATCGGCAGACTCTCGACTTAATCCAGGACTCAGTGTAGGGGCTTTATGACCATTCGATAGATTCGGCTCTGGGTTAATACGTTTAGCTATAGTTGAGTCGATGCATTCGATTGGACTTATTGGTGGATTGGACTTCACTGTACATATAAAGGGGCAAACTCTGTCAGGTGAGTTGGAAGTAGCTTTCAGGCTGATACTTTCATGCTCAGGGATAACTTGGCTTTCGGGCAAAGGTGGTTCGTTGTTAGTATTGACGAGCATGCTTGGCGAGTCTCTAGCCTTTTCAGTAGTACTTAATGCTTTGGTTTCTACAGATAAACCCTTGTCGGGGTAGTTAGATTCATCAGTAATTTTTATTCCAGCCCCCGGGTTCAGTTTATTAGGCTCATAGTCGTCTGGATTAGACCTGTCAGATTGGTTAGATATAGATTTCCTGCGAGGCACAGGCAAGCCCCAGCTACTGCCAACAGGACGCGGCCTTTCTCGCTGTTCCGAATATCGCCTATAAGGGTCCATCCTAGGAGGACTGACATCGTAAGGGTCCCTGCTAGGATAGTAAGGTCTATCGTAATAGCTAGGTGGTGGGTATCGAGGCCTATTTGGGGGATAATCTACCTCTCTAGCGTAGCGGGAAGCGTACATTCTTTGCGAATAGTGTAGGTTTCTACTGTAATCAATTCGGCCTCTTCGTGAGTAGCCTTCGGTATATGGGTGTTGGTAACTCCTTTCATCTATCCAGTCACGGCGTTCAGGTTCCCAGTCTCTGCTAGTACGATACTTCTCTCTTTCGCGTGAAGGGGAACGATGTTGATACGGAAAAGCTCTTGGATGACTTAAGCCGGGTTGATGGGCAATAGGGCTAGGCGAGCGACTTGGGCTGCGGCTACGTGACCTCCTGTAGCCATGCATATTTCGTGGGTAGTAATCATAGGAGTCGTCGTAATAGGGGTCTCTATAAAGCATAGCGTCCCTTGGGTTGTTTTCCAAATACCTTGGTGCACTTTCCCTCCTCGGAATCCTGAAATTACCGCGTTCTCTTTCGGGCGAAATTGACCTGGATCTAGACCTAGATCTCGAGCGTGAATTAGAACGTGAATAGTATCCTCCTCTCCTATCTCCCCTATAGCCTGCGATAGGATACTCCATGCCTTCTCTATGCATTGTGTTGTAGGGTGGACTATTTAAATGCCTTTCTCTATCGTTGTAACTTTCTCGTGGCATCCTTAACCTAGTTTAGCTTATTAATAAAGATACATAGTCACGATTAACAAAGAAGAGATAAACCAAATTCTCCTGAAGAATCGAGCATTAACTATATAGATACTACACTTCAAAGTAAATTGGCTTGCAATTTATTGTATACGCTCGTAAAATATAGCTAATCTGGGCCTAAATTCTTCAAGTTTGTAGGTGAAAATTGATATTAAAAGCGTGTAGTATGTTTAGAAGGTATATAGCAATTACCGTAATCAGATTACTGTTATGAAGATGTATGAAAAGTCCAATAGTGAAGTTAGAAAAACACTTGAGAAATAGAAACATCAAGTATTTTGAAGTGGCAAGAAGCTGTTGAGATTCAGCTACTGATTGGCCACAGCTTATTACTTTTCCTAAGCAATTCGGTCTATCCAATGGAAGGTGGTTTGTCTGATGGTTGCTCAAATAGCAAAATGAACAGGAGATTTACTTGTTTTGTTTTGTTTGGATTTACTTGCCATTTTTATCTAAAGTAATTATTAGAAAGTGTATATTAAAACCGAACATATATATATTGTGGTTCAAGCCTAAATTTGCAACAGCAACCAGCAAAATATTTGCCACTTTATGCTTAACAATCCCAAAACATGCAATTTAATAAGCCTATAGGCTTATTAAATAATGAATCAGCGCTGGTTGCTAGGAAATATGAACAGAAGCTAGACTTATATCTGTTGCTATAAGCTACATATGTACTTATTTGGAGTCACTCCTATTTAAATCTAAAAATCAATCAAGCCAATTCTACAACCTCTACTCTTTCCGAAATATGATGACTCATCCCTATAGTTGAGCTTAACAAACAGTCCATCTAATTATGAACGGGGTGATGGAAATAAAATTTTGACTTCGGGCCAATGGTTAGCCCCTGTATTCTTGAACGACAATCCCTATTGAGCTTAGAAATTTATTTCCGAGCCAGTTCCCTAATTGAAGAACTGTCTAACATTCAACACCTATAAGAGAAATTACGGTTTGTACCGCCTCGTTTGTATGTTTTCACCCAAATAAACACAATGGCATTCAACTTCAACTGGAAAGAATTTGATGAATCGGTTTACGAAGCCACAAGAAAGGCACTCACTTCGGCGCTGAACCGTGGCCAGAGACCAGATGTCGTTTGTGATAGAATAGATGTCCATGAGCTCCATTTTGGAACCATTGTAGGATTTAAACTTATGGTTTATATTATAGCATCACTTTATTTTTTATTTTGAACCCAACTATCCTCAAGTATAATTTTACTAATACTCGTAACTTTACTTTTCTAAACTAATAGGCACCTGAACTTGAGTTGTTGGAAATAGGCGAGTTAGGCGAAGACAAATTTAAGGGCATGTTAAAACTCAACTACAGTGGAGATGCGTACCTCGTGCTAAAGACCAAAGTTCAAGTCAATCCAGTGAAAATTAAATCGGAAATCAGTATCCAAGCGAGCCGCGGCATGCTTGCAGCCCATCAGCCCCTTGTCGTACCTATGCTTTTAAGATTAAGTCAGCTTCGGCTGCGAGGCATCATTTCCCTATCGGTGTCAAAGAACAATGGGGTTACGTTCGTCTTCAAGAACGACCCCTTCCAAGGTGTCGACGTCAGCTCGTCATTCGACGGGTTTGGGAGTGTCAAAACCTTTTTACAGTCGCAGATAGAAGACAAATTGCGAAATTTGTTCCAAGATGATCTCCCCATACTTATTCATTCGTTTTCGCACAAGTTTTTGAAACCTTCAACTTCGTCAAGTAACCTCAAATCGACTTCCCAATCGATGCCAGTCTCCCCTACCGACCCCCAGCCCTCCAATTTCAACAAATACAGTTCACGCTCCATTGACCCCTACGTGTCGGCTCGTCTGGAAACTTTATCTCTGCCCGATATGCCCACCTCACAACCTCCCTTTGCACTTCGAGCCGGATCCGACTACTACTGCCCCAAAACGTCACCACAAGGATCCAATTCCCCGCGTGACGACATACGTAGTCCCAACCCAGTTCGACCTAGGGCAACTAGCAACGCATCCCAATCGTCACCAGTAGGCCAGTTCAGTCCCATGACGCGAAGGAACTTTTCGCTAGACCACCTCCCATCTTTAGATGGCATCTTTGCAGCCAGTGGACCTCTAGGTACCTGCCACCACGGACTTGTTCGATCACCTCAGCCCATGAGTCCACCCAACGAACCGTGCCCCCCACCACCAACTTCACCTCAAGCTTGGCATCGGGTCGGCCCCATCCAGCTGTCGAGTCAGTTTATAAAATCGCCACCCAGTACTGGGCTCAAAATCCTCCTCCAAGACCAGCCATTATCACCACCTTTTAGACCAAACTTGGCTTTCGCTAACAAGTTTTAAAATTCTAACCATTAAAAGCATAGTTGTTCGATTATAGATTAATAAAAGATGCAAAAGTATAATTTTGCTTTTGGATCCAAATTCCATATACATCTTGTTATGCTGTGGGATTTAACTAATACATTTGAATAGTATATAAGTTAAGCATTCCTTTGATCTTTAAGATAGTAAACTTTATTAGTAAATTTGACAAAGATATACGGCTGTAGCATTTATTTCGTTTCGTTAGAAGCTAATATATATAAGTGAAAGTTAATTTTCAATAAAGCAACTATATAATATATATGCCTATCTTTATTTTTGAGTCAAATAGTTTCAAGTTCTGTACATAGTTTACCCTGAACTACTATCTAACTAAATAGTTTATTGAGTTATAAAAGTCATCTCAAAACTATATATTTCAACTAAATTTTACAAATAAGGGTTTAATGGATTCTCTATTACTAAAACTTAACTAATATATAAAACAATAGAACTAAAGTATATTTAAAAGGTTCATATCAAAACTACAATAGTCAATCTCTAATCAATAGATGAGATAGATGACAAGCCTCTTGAAATTCTTAAAAACGACCGTATAGATATGGATTAGATAGTTAGCGTTGAATCATAGATATCATTATAATTTAATACTAACTTATCGAAGCTTATAAAGCTTATCGCTAATAGGAAATATAAAGTATTCATAGGGTAATAAATATATCATAATAGCCTACCAACAAAAAATTCAACTGAAATAGATACTTTGGTTGTAGATAAGAACTACAGCCACAGTAAAATTATATATAAAGCCATATATTCCTATTATGCAAGTAAAATATTATTATACTATTTAATGTGATAGGATATCTATTATTTTGAGGAAATGGTTTAACAGACTGCATAAATAAGTTAAAGACGCTAATGTACAACTTTACCTTGGCAAAGGCAGATCGCAATAGTGAATTGGTAGACATGGCTCAACATGCAGGAGGATAAAATGTACAGACCGGATTGGTGATGGATAACTTGGTATCGATTTAATTATCGATACGTCTTAAGCTACAATATTGCTTTAAAACATGCGCCTCGTTTATACCATGATATATTGACAAATGTTGAACGTAAGCCTCAATGAGAGGCGTAATCAATGTTTCTAAAGATTAAAGTTACAGTACTGGTTTGAACAGGAACTCTTTGGAAAAAGTTAGCCAAGACAAAAGTTTAAAGTTTTACCTGTGCATCGATCCTGGAAACAGTCGGAGCACTCCATCGTAGAGAGGTGGCACCCACAGCCAGCAGGTACGGATGCCATTACGGTCGGTGTACTCGATCCTCCCCGAATTGGAATTGGGACTGCAGCACTGGCAGCTGGAGTCGCATTTGCCGGCGCACCCTGTACATCCGAATTTGCCGCTGGCTACCATAGGCGAGTTGAACGGGGTGGCGACTGGTTGAGATCGACAACAGGAGGGTGCCGGTTGCAACAAGTTAACCGAGTTGTAGAGGGCGTCGACTTGTTCAGTAGTAGCTGGAAATTGGGACACGTTCCCAAAATTCGAATTAAGGTTGGGACCGTAGTCTAATTTAGGCGAAGCTAGCTGATAAGTTAGGCTAAGCCTTCCTGATCTGATTCCGATGTTGATGGGTTTTTTACTGGATCTTTGGACGAGCAGCACTTACTTTTGGTTTTTATAACCGGTTCGAAGCTCTGGATTTCAAGACTGGGCTTCGATTGGGGGTGGCAACAGATGCAGGTCTTACCATTGGCGCAGCAGTCGCACGGGTTCAACAAATCGGTCAGCGAAAGTTTGGAAAATGGTTTTATAGGAACTACTGTCGTACACCCGCAACCGCAAAAGGATTTTATCTCTTTCTGACCGTCGTTAACTTTGACTATTTTTTTGGACTGGCAACACCCACCTTGAGGCGTATTCTTTAAAGTCAAGTCAACTGGTGATGGTTGAGTATGAGACAATATCGATGCGTTGATTGGAGCTATAAAGTTGGGTTCGACAGCTGTAGGTATAATGTTATTGTCCTTCATAATGTTGGAAACTATGCTTTTAGCAAAGTTTTGCTCCGGTTGTACAGTATTCGGCTTTCCACAGCAGTTGGGTACTGGAATCTCAACTTGGGGTGGTGGAGCTTGTAAAGTGCTTGAATTGGGCTTAGGCCTACAGAACTTTGTAGAAGGTGTATCACAAATTAGATCGCAACATTGGCAATGGCTTGATTTCGAACAGTCGCATGGATTGAGGAGATCGGAAACTATAAATGGGTAAGTATAAAAAACATTAAAATCAAACCTTTTAAACCTCCTCCCAGAGTACGCTTGTTAGGTGGTCCGCATGAAGGATGTGCACTTTTGCCTAAAAAATTAGCCATTTAAAATATCAATAAACTACCTGCTAATGCTCTTTCGGCACAAACACATTTGATATGGAGTTTCTTGGTCTTTCGAAGTTCTCTACAATGGGCGCATTGGGTTATAGGCCTCCCCTTCCTCTTTATTTCTATCTGAGGTCTGTCAGTGTGGTTACATCCGCTTGCCCTATGCCCTTTGATACAAGTAGCGCACGAGTACTTCTTTCCGTCGATAACGACCATCTTAAAATTGTAAAGTTCTGAATAAAAGTTTTAGCTACAGGTTGTCCGGTTAAAAAGACGGTTGCATTCAGGAATCAAGAAGCTGATGCACCCGATTAAATTTAAAGGTAGCGTGAACTTCAGTGCTTTAGCTTTCATTTGTTCTAATCTAAAAATAGATTGCTTTTTATAGGCTGGAAATCAAATGGATTGTCGCTAGTTCTATCTCAAAGTGCTGAGAACTGATGAAATCGTAGCAATAATCAAAGTTGATTGTATGGGCTACCTCACCACTGCTGATAGATACAGACTTTTACCATTTTAGGGTCTATAAACCTTAGCTATTTATGCGGTATACTGGAAATTAATATATTTTTAACATTTTAGCCTAAACATCTTTGTCTCGCCTTGCTCTCAAATGAATTTGTTTGACATGAAAACATAGAAGGCTGTCTGGTGATATAAAGGGCAGCAATATATTTGCAAGTGGTTCTTCATCTTTGTTAAAGTATATTGCTTTTTTGAAATGCTCGATCAAATGTCTAGTAAATGTGTATCCCAATCCTAAACTACTTGATGTTGTTTAAATACTAACCTTATGCACTTCCTTGCGTTGAGATCTACATAACAATTAGAAAGAACACCAAAATAGGTTACCTATAGTTTAAAGTTTGCAATTTCATTTTGGATAACACACTCCAGCACTAGTTTGAAGCGTTGATAGCTCATGGACTTTCAAGAGCTATATATCGTACCCACCAACTCTTTTTGTGCAAAAACGATACTCTCAATAGAAATTCTTGTCATGGGAAGGTTGTTTTTATTGAATGTACATAAGTTTCTATAATATTCTCTAATACATAATAGTTGAGATGCTTGTAGCTCTTTGCTTATCCATTTTACTTTGACAACAGCATACAAATAACTTTATTAAGTTTCAAGTGTGTTGTACTGTCCTTATTATCTCGTTTGCTATATTTACATTGATAGTTGTCAGCAAAATCGTGATATCCTACTGCTATATCAGCATCTTCCTGTATTTGTAGGACAGATGGGAAGTGACTACCAACATTCAAAGGTCAAGGCAAATCGAAGGGATCCGATAGGGAGTAAGCTGGCCCATTAAATCAAGCCCCATCGGCCTTGATTATCTGAAATAGCTTTAAATCAAGTTTACAGATACTAAGCCTCAAATATATCTGCTTCATTATATCTATAGCTTGGTTATCTTACTGTGGATTACTACGCTACTTTTTGAACTGACGGCTCAAACAAAGCAGAGATACCTATAATTGCGAAAAGATTTTTACCTCTTCCTTTCATTAAATGTGCATCTGAATTCAATACTATTCATAGCTTTACACAATCTGACAAAGACCCAGCTTGTAAAGTTTAGTATAGATATGTGTTTCTTTTGAGCTGGTATTCAGATCTCTCCAACTAGTCAAGGCCACTATCTTTTTTGAAATATATTCATATCAATCAATTGATCTTTAAAATTTTATAACAGTAATAAATATTAAATCTAAAATTAATGTATACGTTTAAATTTATTAAAGTTGCTATTATATGAATAGCAATGGTATATATCAGCAGTCAATGTCGATAGTTAAATAGTGCAAAAAATATACACTATCATTGAAATGTGAGCTATACTAAACAGTACCGGGAAATATATCTACATTCGGTACTAATCGCATCCTATTCTTTTGCTTTCTAGCATCGATTTAATTTTCGATACAAGAGCCACCTCGAATTTGGCAAAGATAAAGTGATGATTGGACTCGTGGATCTGTCTACAGTAAGTTAAAGTATCATCAATACACCGGCTGACCCGTACCTTCAGTGTGGAGTCTATGAGTTGCGTGTTCAATAGCATGGCGACAAAGAGTAACGTTTTGTATATGTCACAGTGATGGCCGTAGAAGGTGTACTTCAAGTCCAACTTCCTACTAAAGTCAAGGCAACACATGGCAAAGTATATGGTACGGTTGACCTTGGCCTTAAATAGAGGGGACATGTTAGTTTCAACAAGCTGATCCTTTTGGTATTCGAGGTATGAGTGATAAAAGTATATGGAAGTTAGTCTGTACTGGTACCAGTAAATCTGGTGGCTGGTCAGGTTAATCATAGTTTCCAAAAGATTGGAAGGTTGAAGTAGGTAGAGCAGGAAGTAGTTAGAGAGGATCGGCGTAAGATCTTTAGAAAAGGATTGAAGGAGAGCTTCGACTTTGGATTCGATAGTCGTATCTGGCTCAGTTTTACTCATAGCCAATTCGCTCAACGCTAAACATCTACTCATATAGAATGTGAAAAGGAGCTGCTGCCTCTGGTACATCAACGTTGTACGGTCCAATTCACTTAGATGAGGATTCTGCCTTAACACTTGGTCCAGGATCCCAATTCTGAATTTGACATTCGATTTGGATAGAGTTGGTGATAGCTGAGTACAGTTGCTACTAATTAAACTGTAGCCACAATAAAGCAATGTGTTGTAAGTCATAAAAGCTTCCAAAGCATATGCACTATTTGAATTAAGGCCTGGTTTCGTTTTATCGAGTCCTAACATACAGGCTATTCTAAGTGCCATGGCATACAGGTAGCTTGTACTAACTTTGCAATACTGGGACAGGTGGGAAATTATGATCAGTAAACCTTGTACCGTACCTAACGTTGGGGTAAGGTTATTTATTTTTATATCCTCTCTCATCTGATTAACTAGCTGTTTTAATCCACCTCCACCCTTCATCTCAATCGTCAGATCTACTATCCAAATGGTTCGCATTAAAAATAGAGATCTATTCAAACTCAAAAACATAGAGCTAATCGTAACTGGATAAAATATATTAGCATAGTTGAAGTAGCTCAAAAATACGCTTTGGAAAGTGCTAGTATGTAGCGCAAGCTCTGCTGTTTCTTGTTTACCGAATAATGTATCGAGCCAATACGTCGCGTTGAAAAGTTGAAGCATCTCATAAGCTACTTTAAAGTTGACAGAGTTGGGATTAAGCTTAGGGTAGCTCAAGCTGTCCAAGATGTTTGCTATTGAGCTATCACGAAGTAGCCTTATGTAAGATAGATGGTAAAATGCTAAATTAGAAATTAAAATAACGATAGATGAATGTAGTACCTCGGTTATTATCTACAAATACAGTTTGTATATTGGTACCTAACTTGGAGTCGAATGTGGATAGGTGGGTTGAAACTTGTTTTGATAGTGTTGGTCGTTTTTTGACTTGGCGTAAATAACTACATTCCTTGTTTAAAGTGGTGCACCTTTGACATGGGTGCTTCATATCGCACTTGCGTTTGCCTTTTGTACATTGATCGCAGCGTTGTTCGAAAACTCTATCTTTTAAATCTACTTTTGCCATCTTGATAAGCTGTAAGGCAGTAAGCTTTAGATTCAAACATAAAGGTTGGGTGATTCATGAAGTGATTTTAAATTTCCAGCTTTTAGATGTTTCTGATTTCCATTTTCATTGTTAAGCATAAAATTCAATCACATTGATATTCCAAGTTGAAAATTTCTACCGATTTACTAACCCTACTCTACAAATAGTAGTACCCAATGGTGCACGTATATAATCTATACCAAAAAGATGCACCCAATAAGTTTTGAATTAACTGCATCACAGTTAGCTGTTTGAATAAACCATTATATAGTTAATTCGGGATCTTTTTAGAACTTGTTCAAATTTTAATGACCTATTCCTATATTGCATTTTTAGACCAAACTGACAAACATGTAGACTCATTGGCAAAAATAGTCAATTAATTTGGAAATAATGGTAGGTCAATGTGGCAAAGTTTGCTAATAGATTGGCCAAATTGCCAATTAAAATTGAATTTTGACTTTGAACAAGCAAAGCTATGAAAATTCAAAGTATATGTTACTTGAGAATAGCTTTATATAAATGTATTTAAACTAGCCAAGTATATCAAAACAAAAGGAATCCTATAAATATAAATGTTTATTTAACTATCAAAAGTGACATTTTCTTCCTTTAAACAGCTGGTGATGTTTTGATGCAATGCTTTACCACCTTTACAACCATTAAACTTGATCGTATTATGTGCTTCTTTAATTAGAGTGGGGATATCTTTACTCTTTTGTGGACTTCTAACGAATTTTTTAAGTTTACTAAACATTGTTTCAATTGGGTTGAGCATTGGAGAGTATGCTGGTAAAAAGTGGCAAGTATGAATTGAATTGTTGAAAAGCTTTTGGAAACCTTCGCTATGATGGAGTTTAGCATTATCCACAACTACATAAACTCGCCTATTATACTTACGATCCAAATTTCTATCAACTTTTCAATAAACTCAGCAAACAAATATATATATATACTTTTGGTATCTCAACATCTTTTGAGCTAATGACAGCAGCAATGGTAATGTTTTTGGCATGTTTAGTTTTAGTTAAAATGTGTGCCTTTTCCCTTTCTTGGACCTTGCTCTACCTGGGACTATACAGGCGTGGAAACCAAATTCATCTACAAAAATACAACTATCTACATAGCTGTACTCCATTGGGTTGCAAATCTTCAGTATTTTAGTCGGTCATGTTGAGTTTTACTAGATTCTTGGTCTATTTCAACTGGTGAAGCTTGCTTTAGAGTTAAACATAGCTTATTATTGACATAGCTGCATGCTGCTGATAAACTAACAGAAGTATCTTGTGGAAAGTCGTCTGCAAACTCCAACAATAGCTTATCCTTCAAATCCTCTAAAGTTAGAACACTTCATCTTCATCGTTGATAGCATCCCTTAAAAATTTGCCATGATGGTCCTTGATCTTTACCTTCCATGCTTCCTCTCTAGATTTATAGTGCACTGTTTGGTGCTCGCCAAAGTAATCCAATACGCTTTTAACAATTCGATCAGCCAATATATATTCTGAGCTAATCTCCTTGGTACTTTTGAACCTTACAATATGGTCGTCAACTATCTGCTTTCTAAGTTTCTCAGTTGTTTTTATTCTAAGGTCACGAAGTTTATGTATAGCAATCATTTATATTCAAGTGTAGAGGTTTAAAATATGGTATAGGATTTGAAAGAATTCAAATCGTTCTTATATGTAATGTGTAAACCACTGTACCTACTAAAAGATGTATGTCATAAAGCTCAAGTTATCGTATTGCTACATATTCATTTTAATGAGTGATATAAAATTGACTTTAGATCGACTTTTTGCTATCAAAATTATCATTTTTGCAGATTTGATCCAGCATTTTTATCAACTAGTCTGCAATTTTCCAGTTTGGTTTAAAAATGCGATATATAGTTTAACTGCTACTTTATTATAAAACCTAATATTTGACTTTTATATCAAAATGTCAGTATAATCTATAAAATTTAAAATGTAACATTACGATATTTATTTGGGTAATACATTAGAAGAAAATAAAAATCATTATCATTAAACTCACAAACCACTTTCAACTATGCGATTTCCTACGAGTTAATCATGTTTTCTGGCTTCAATAAATATTTTCTAAAGTAACACTTATTGCTATCAAGCAATTATTAATTGCCAACAGTCGTTCTCAATCGTTAATGCTACAACAATAACACTGAACAACATTGTTGGATAATACTATTTAATATGTTAGACTGCTTAATCTCAATATTGAAGCTACACCAAATAAGAAACCAAACCATTAACACAGAGCCGGATTAGTACAATAAAAAGCAGCTTTGCAGGTTTGGAATTGGTTTGCACTTGTACCAATTGGGTAAATATTTCATTAATGAAACCCTTTTAATTTACCGCGAAGGATTGGCATAGAGGTCCTAGAGTTTTCAAAAGGTATAAAAGCAAGCACTCAGAAGTCGAAAAATTTATCAAAACAACTTCAACAAATATGACCAACGAAATACCAGTCTTCACCAAGACTATCGATAAAATAATCAAATATCTGACCATAGCTCTCTTCATCCCTATACTACTCAGTATCATTTTCCTGATCGTACTAAGTAGTAATGTCCAAATTTCTGATCCATTATACTGGGTTCACGTAGCAAGAGTAGTATTAACTACCTCAGTAACTATAATTTACCTCATTTCGCAACCTCAATCCTTGATGATGACTTATGCAGCCTTACAACTTATTACTAACGAATATCAACCTGAGCCTAATTGTGATACTGATAAAAGTAAACCTAGTCTGAAGACTTTGAATGGATGCTACCGCTTCCTCCACATCCACTACCCTTGGATTGACTTTTTCGGATCCAAGTACGTACACCGTAGGATTATTGTGAGATTCTCCAGCTCGGTGTTTGGTGTTTTTATCATTGGTGTAGTGCAAGAATTGTCTATTATATGATACACAACTTTTGCCGTCACTGTTGTTTGCCAGGTCCCTAACTGATTTAGCACTAAATGACTCCATTGCAATCGATTCTTTGAATTACATATTGCTTTGCGGATTATATTGAGTGTTCTTAATAGGCAGCATAAGGCTTATATGAAAAGCCAGAACAACATTAACTCCGAGGAAATCGCCTAAGTTGAAGTGGTTTGTGAGTTTAAATGATAATGATTTTTCTTTTTTCTAATGTACTATACCATAAATATCCTATTAATTGTACATTTAAAATTTTTAGATAACATATGAAATTTTATTATACAGATCTTATATATGTGATTTAATCAAGTCAGATAAACTACTATATCACATTTTAAACCAAACTGGAAAAATTGCAGACTAGTTGATAAAAATGCTGGATCAAATCTGCAAAAATGATAATTTTGATAGCAAAAAGTCGATCTAAAGTCAATTTTATATCACTCATTAAAATGAATATGTAGCAATACGATAACTTGAGCTTTATGACATGCATCTTTTAGTAGGTACAGTGGTTTACACATTACATATAAGAACGATTTGAATTCTTTCAAATCCTATACCATATTTTAAACCTCTACACTTGAATATAAATGATTGCTATACATAAACTTCGTGACCTTAGAATAAAAACAACTGAGAAACTTAGAAAGCAGATAGTTGACGACCATATTGTAAGGTTCAAAAGTACCAAGGAGATTAGCTCAGAATATATATTGGCTGATCGAATTGTTAAAAGCGTATTGGATTACTTTGGCGAGCACCAAACAGTGCACTATAAATCTAGAGAGGAAGCATGGAAGGTAAAGATCAAGGACCATCATGGCAAATTTTTAAGGGATGCTATCAACGATGAAGATGAAGTGTTCTAACTTTAGAGGATTTGAAGGATAAGCTATTGTTGGAGTTTGCAGACGACTTTCCACAAGATACTTCTGTTAGTTTATCAGCAGCATGCAGCTATGTCAATAATAAGCTATGTTTAACTCTAAAGCAAGCTTCACCAGTTGAAATAGACCAAGAATCTAGTAAAACTCAACATGACCGACTAAAATACTGAAGATTTGCAACCCAATGGAGACAGCTATGTAGATAGTTGTATTTTTGTAGATGAATTTGGTTTCCACGCCTGTATAGTCCCAGGTAGAGCAAGGTCCAAGAAAGGGAAAAGGCACACATTTTAACTAAAACTAAACATGCCAAAAACATTACCATTGCTGCTGTCATTAGCTCAAAAGATGTTGAGATACCAAAAGTATATATATATATTTGTTTGCTGAGTTTATTGAAAAGTTGATAGAAATTTGGATCGTAAGTATAATAGGCGAGTTTATGTAGTTGTGGATAATGCTAAACTCCATCATAGCGAAGGTTTCCAAAAGCTTTTCAACAATTCAATTCATACTTGCCACTTTTTACCAGCATACTCTCCAATGCTCAACCCAATTGAAACAATGTTTAGTAAACTTGAAAAATTCGTTAGAAGTCCACAAAAGAGTAAAGATATCCCCACTCTAATTAAAGAAGCACATAATACGATCAAGTTTAATGGTTGTAAAGGTGGTAAAGCATTGCATCAAAACATCACCAGCTGTTTAAAGGAAGAAAATGTCACTTTTGATAGTTAAATAAACATTTATATTTATAGGATTCCTTTTGTTTTGATATACTTGGCTAGTTTAAATACATTTATATAAAGCTATTCTCAAGTAACATATACTTTGAATTTTCATAGCTTTGCTTGTTCAAAGTCAAAATTCAATTTTAATTGGCAATTTGGCCAATCTATTAGCAAACTTTGCCACATTGACCTACCATTATTTCCAAATTAATTGACTATTTTTGCCAATGAGTCTACATGTTTGTCAGTTTGGTCTAAAAATGCAATATAGGAATAGGTCTTTGTTTCAAATACTATACTTAGTAGTGCTATATAGTCTATGATAAAGTATAGCATAGCAGCCTTTGTTTCAATACATAGATTTAAATGCTTGTCGTAATAACAGCTCTTTTAAGTTTAGCTTTGAAAACATACTGCTATACAATTTAGAATTGGTCGAGCCATAACTAGAAATCAATACCGATTTCGAATGTAAACTCTTAAAAGTGATATAGGACCTTCGATTAGTAAGTTTCATTTTAACACTAGATCTCGTAAAATATATTCAAGATTCTTAGACAGGAGGTTATTCAAGTTGCAATAAACCAACTGAAAACTCCAAAGGACATGGCTAATCTATAGATAGGTGTAATAGTTACCAATCTACACATAGCAACAAAGAATGCCCTCAAGCATAGTCTAAATTTCTTGAAAATGTCAGTTTGGATACTTATGCTTCGATATCTTGCAGTTTAGTCGATCGTAATAAAACTTACAACCTCCGTTTCGAAATGTGATAGAGATCTTTAATAGTAAAGCCTTTTGAAACCCTTGCAGTATTTCAAAACAGAATTTAAGGTTCATATATTCAGAAACATTTCTAAAGGATCAAGGTGAAAAGTTACATCGATTGCTAACAAACTCGATCACTGCCTTGACTACAACGTACTAACTGGAAAATAATTGGCTGCAAGTGAAGATAGCTTGGACCGCATCATGATGAGGTAATAGGCAAACACTTAAGCTTCAAAAGGGATCGAATTATACGTACAAAAATATGAGGTCATCGACATTGTGATGTAACATTTAAATACAGTCCAACAAACTTTGGATGAAAAAATTGCTAAAAATGTAATAAAGACAACATGTACATAAAACTGGGTAGTAAACTTGAGCCTCAATAAAATTTTCTATCCCAACAATATATTTTACGACAATACATACGACCGACATGGTACCCGAGCCTACATTAAAGAAAGCTAACTTAAGAGATCTTAGAAGGGAAAGTCGATACGAAGCCAAGAAGGAAGGTAGACCGGATGGGAGTACTCAAAGCGATAAAAGTGATAAAGTAGCACCTAGAAAACGATGGCAGCGGTAGAATATACGACCCAGTAAAAGAATGTCACATCCAACAGGTAATATCTAGGAAAGTTGTACCGCAAAAATGCTACTTTTGTGAAAAAGCTACAATGGCTATTAAAGTTTAATACATTAAAAGTAACAATGAATCCCTAGGAGTATGCCCATAGAAAAGGATCCATGTCAGTAAATCCGCCACTACCTTCGATGCTTCTACCACCAGCTCCTACCGTCAATCCAATCTTCAAATTATCCATCCCAACCCCAACCTTTAAACCCGATCTACCGATGCCCATCCCAACCCCGACGTTTCAATCTGATCTACTTATACCAACTCCAGCCCAAAACTTTGATATTAACCTGCCACTGCCACTCCCAACCTTCAACCCCAAAAGTACTAAACCTACCCCATCCAAAGATCAAGCCAAAGCTATCCAAGAACCCAATCGAAAACCTTCGACATCTAAACCAACTAGTCGAAAATCATACCGCAAGGAACGGGGGTCCCTAAGTGAAGAAGCTTTGAACGATCTAAGGGAACGTAACAAGCAGGCAGCTGAACGCTACCGACGTAAGCAGTCAGAAGAGATGACTAGATTACGTGAAGAGAATCAAGCACTTTGGGAAGAAAATTTTAAATTAAAGAAGCAATTGAACAACGCACTGAATGATCCGGGTAGTAAAAGGAATCTCAATTGAACAAGTTGGTTCAATTATGGGTCTAGTTTGGATTGCACTATGTAGACTGCGATGCCCCCACATATTTCAGTTTTACAGATCTAAAATTCAAGTAAGTAGTAGTATAGAACAGTTCAAAAAAATTCAAGAGTAGTTTATTGCATATATTTCCAACTGGATGGTGACAACAAGTAGTACCTAGCCAACATACTAATAGTAATAAAAGTGATTTTTCATTGAAGTTTGGATGTTGGTTTCAAACCATACGTTATATCTTTAAATTAGAGTTTAATATATATATTGGGCATCGTGTTTAAACTAAGAACTAGAGCATTCATAGTTACTGACTAAAGGTAATAGAACAGCTAGAGTTAAATATTTGATAACCTTTAGAAAGATATGTATGGTAAGTTGTTAAAAGTTTAGTACATATTTTACTATATTTCGACCAACGTACCTATACATTCAAAAGCTACTTTTGTAAAGATATCTTTTAAATCGAAATAAATGTGTTGTATATATCTTTATATTCAAAGTATTGGCTTTGAACTTCTATATAGATATAAGCTTTTGTACAGCTGGTTATACTAAGGATTTCCTAAACAAAATGAACTATGTATCAATTTTTGTTTCAAAGGTAAAGGTATTCAAAGCCAAGTGGACGTATTTAAAAATACAATTTATACACTTCGACGCGTATATAATTTATCCTGTATCGGATAAATAATATATTAAAATATTTCTACCAGTGGCGATTACTTGGAAAATGCATCTGATATAAAGATTTGAGTTAGACGTTCGAAACTAAATGCAGAATTTCTGCAATACTTTATTGATTTTTTATACGAAATTTAGGCATATTCTCGGTATTTAATTTCAAACAGCTACTTTCCCATTAGATTGAAACGAAGGTTTTTTCCGCTATATAATTTAGTCAAAGCATTTTGATACCCAACAAATTATAGTTCATTATTCTTAAAACAATAGGTAGTTGGATCGATATTACTGAAATGCTTGATTGGAAATTTTATAGCGGAATAGTATATTCAATCATTTCAACCCATTTAAAGACTACAAACAATTTGATGACGTATTTGACAACCTATCAGCCAACCAAAATTTACCATTGTAAAGTGTGATACCAAAGCCTATTGAGGGTAGATTAAATCCAACCCAAAACTTTGATCACCATACCTTGTCTTTTCAATAAAAATTAAAATATGTCCAACGACAACACCCAAGACCTCTCCAAGTACGAGTTGGAATTCCAAGAATTGGACCAGTTCGTCGAACAGATTGAAGTTATTGATACCAAGTTCGATATAGAGCACAAAGTCTTGAAATTGAACACCCTGGTCCAGAAGGAACCTTTGTTGAATGATATCTACAAAATCTGTAAGGAGCAGGTGCCTAAATTTTGGGGATTGGTATTAGTACATTCGCAGTTATTTAGTAAGTATATATTGTTTTTATAGAGTTTTAATAAGGAACTTTTTATATTTTAGATGAGACTATCGATGCTTTGGACGAGGAGATTACTTTTGTAAGCAATTGATTTTTTAATTTATACCGACTCGTTTATTTTTAATAAAATAGGCTCGAGACCACATCCAAGATATCCATATAAAGTTTGGGAAGGATGGCAAGGAACCTATCACTATTACCTTTGTAAGTTTTCAACTATTGAACCTAGCTTATTAATACCCTTTACCTAGAAATTTTCAGAGAATTCCAAGTTCACCAACAAGGAGGTTGTGCGCACTTTGCAGCTCAAGGACCCCCAGCAGCTTTTGGAGGTAGGTACCATCCCTGTTGAAGTTACTAAGATCGAGTGGAAGCCAGACCAGGTACCTTTTATCAATCCCATTTACAAATACTTATCTTTTTTTGTTAATAATATGAAACTAGAAACCTCAAACCAATGGAGCTGAAGATGACGAGCTCCCCAGCTTCTTTACCTGGTTGCAGAGTACAACTTCCAGCCCCTTGGAGTTTTCCTTTTTGGAAGAGATCTACCCTTCCGCCATCGAGTAACAATTTATCTTTTTATTCAAAAATTAACCTAGCTGTCTTCAACCAAAGACTCTTTAGAATGGATATGGATGACCACGCCGAGTTTGACGAAGATGATATCGAAGAGGAGTTCAACAGCGATGAAGAAGAGGATAATGATGAGGAGGAGTACGAGGAAGAGGAGAAGGAAGTCTCTCAAGCCAAGAAGGCCCGTAAATGAAAGGGAAAAGGAATCTTTTAGTAAAGATCTTTGGAGGTGCCTTGGTTTTATGATATTTTGCCATTCTTTTAAGTTGGATTTGATAGCTATCTTTAGTTTTTTAAATACTGAAAAGTTGGATGGATACGTATTTTTATTCCTACAAAAGTTTGCATTGCAACATTTAAATTTGCAGTCTACATTTTTTCAAAAGGTGTAGCTTATATTGCTCATAACATAAGAATGTTGTTGTAAGCACGATTCCAAGTTTGGTATACTTATTCCTCCTATAAAGTGGCTTGAAAAGTGAACTATACTCAATTTTTATGATGTATTTGGATTCTACACATACGAACCCAAAAGCTTTCAAAACTATCAGTAGGTAGTGCAATGATAATTTATTCAATCCAAATAGTAAAGAAAAGAAAAATTAAAATATTTATTAAATCGCATCTTTGAAGCCCTACTTCAACTTCTTCAATCTTTACACTAACTCCTTCACTTCTTCCTACCGGCTGACTTACTACCCAAAGGTCTACCAACTCCAGCCGGTCTAGTAACGCTAGGCCCCGGATTCAAATTCAAGCTCAAGTTGGGATTGACATTGACATTCGAACTAGGGTTGGGGTTAGGTGCGATACTAATTGGAATCGAAACACCACTACCACCTCCATTCCCATTACCACCGATGGAAGTGGAAGTATCCCCCATGACCATAGGTAACTGGCCCGGTAAGAAGTGGGGGGTAGCGGTAGCGTTCATGTTGGAAGTGTTAGGTACGATATAGGCCGGCTGCTTGCCCCCTTGCGTTCAAATATGTTGGGTTGATGGCAATGGGGTTGAAGGTCGAGTTAGAGTTGGAGCTAGGGTTGGAGTAAAGGTTAGCACTGTCAATCCGAGATATAGGTAAGGGTGGTTGAGAGTTGGTAGATCGGGTCGTGGTATTGAAGCTGCTGTTGAACAAGAAGCTGGGGTTGGCCTGCTGCGCTTGCTGCAGTGGGTTGGATTGAGAGGTAGCTGGGGCTAAGGCTGAGGACTTCAAGGTGCGTTTGCGTGCTGCCGGTTTCTTACTGGGCTTGGCCTTAGTTTTAGCGGTTTTGCTGCCAGTAGTTGCAGTGCCAGGGTTGGAGCTTGGGGTAGCTGAATTGGTGGTCTCAGGTGCCGAAGTCTAAATAATAGATTATTTTTTGAGGTTAGTACAGAGATTTAGAATTTCCTGAAGCTTCAAAAAAAAGGAAACTTACGATTTGGACGGCAGGGTTCAGGGATGGACTGTCGTAGTTGTTGGGAGCGGTGGTGGTGATGGCAGGGGTGGGGGCGACCGACGGAAACTGGGGTACTGGTGTCATTGTGGTTGTCTCACTGACCCCAGTCGTAGCTAAATTGATGATAAGTGCTTTCAACTACAAAAAGTATAGCTACCTTGCTCGATAGTGGAAGTAGGGGTGAACATGGGGAGGCTGAGGTGGCTGTAAGTATTTTGAATGTACTTAGGACCACCGAACTGGATCACTTTCTGGAGCTCCCGCTGATGTTGCACCAGGTTCATACTTTCCCTAGAGTTCTTTTAAATCAATTAGATGTGAAGAAACTTAGATGGTTGATTGCTACCTGCATACCCGGATTGTATATTGGGTTGGTGGTATTGTTGGCCTGTTGGTTGGGTAAAGAGTTGGGGTTCAAATTCATGCCTAAATTATTTGTGCCCAGGTTGTTGGAGAAGGTGTTGTTGACGTTGGCCGTATTCTGATAGACATTGTGCATTCTGCCGGCATTGAGGTTTGCATTTGTGTTTACATTGGCGTTAGCTAACCTGGAGTTAGCCAACCTACTCTCAGTGAGAAGTCGTAGGTACAAAGCCGAGTTGGCCCGGATGGGGGCTCCGTAGCTGTTGGAGAATGAATTCATCAATGCCAAGTTGTTTAGGATGGAGGGGGACAGCCCGTTGAGCGCCGACATCTGCGACATCTGGTGGTTGGCCATGGCCCGCTGTAAATTCCCCAGGTTGCCACCCAGCATCATCTGCTGCTGAGACAGGGCTGAATGATAGTTGTCAACGTAACGGGTTGCTCCGGGAGCTCTGCCAATGATGGGGAGGCTGCTGAGTACTCCGCGGACTGCACCTCCACCTCCCGGGTTGGGAAGGAATCCCGGTCGCGAGTAGACGGGTAGGCCTCGATTAGGGAAGGGGGAGCCTCGTGCCAACCCAGCCTGCATCATAGTTGATTGAAGATGGGCATACTACAGGTAGGAAATAGTAAGTTTAAATTGCTCTTAAAATTAGATTTTTACCTGAGCCGAATGGCTGTGCTGGGCCTGTTCGCGCTGGAGTAACAGCTTCTTAGCGGCCAATTCCTCGTCCAATCGGTTCCGAATCATCTCCAGTGGGTTGATTACTGATTTCTCCCGGTTGGATGGGGTCGTATCGGATACGATGTTCTGACTAGGAGTAGCCGATGGTGTGTTTTCCTTGACTAAAGGGGATGGATTAGCCTAGCTTCCAGATATAAATAAAATCTTACGATTGAGATTGGACCCGTCCCGCTTCTTAAGGACCTTCTTCTTAGCCAAGTCAAAGGCTAGGTAGCGGGAGGGGGGTCGCTTTCGCACTTCTTCGGCAGGCTTAGTGAGAGAGGCATCTCCATCTGATCGATTGGAAGCATCCTCGAGATGGGAATTGGGAATGGGAGGTGGGGCCACGACTATGGACCAACGTTGGGAGCACTCATTAGACGAACGCTTATAGGCGGCGTGCAAATTGGCTCCCGTGTTAAGCAACGTAGCAATCAACTCCCAATTGAAGGAGAGCTCCTGGGCTCGGTTCAAAATAAAACTATCCTCGGCGGCACTCCAGGGGAATTTGTGATTACCAAGACCGTCCCCATTAACGCTACTTGTGGCGGACATCCGATCCTTAGTGCTGACAACTTTAACATATGATTAGTAAAATTAAAGATGAAGGGTATACGTGGTAGATTAAGGAAGCTGCGGAACTCCATCCCTGTATAGTAGTACCCATTGGTGATGGCTTCAGAGGGAAATCGGTCAATAGGCACCGTACCACTATCTTCAATGTTGAAGGAAACGTAGGAATCTACCAGGCGTTCGATGGGTACGATGGCCCCACTTTCGATACTGCTGTGATAGGGTCGTAGGTCGTCGACCTGGAAGCTGTAGGTTGCTAGCTTGTCCAGCGATTTACAGGAACCATTCTTCCCCAAAGTAGCAATAGTGCACCTAGGATCAATATTGCCTAAAATTTCCTTGGTGTACACTACGTTAAAAAGTAAGTAGGTTACAAAGGAGGAAAGTACATGATGTCGGTGCCCAATCTGAGTTGACAGTCCCACCTTTCTTAAAGTAGGACCGCGTCGTCAACTTACTCTTATCATGCGTCGAATGCCACTTCAGAACTTCACGAGCGATGTTGGCGGCTGTCGCCTTCTTCCACTTCTTCTCTTCGTGAAAGTCGGTATGCAGCCATTGCTAATAATTGCGGTTACTTCAAATGAATTAATACAAAGATAGTTACCATCTCTTGAAGCAGTCGGTCCCAGTGGGAAAGAGGGCGGGGAGGTATGTACTGTTTAGCCTGCTGCCTATAACTCCATTCATTCCTTTGGATCAGATTATCGACCCGTTCTCCTAATTTTGCTATCGCCAAGTCGTTGCCGTGAATCTATTCGAACAACCAATTAGAAAAAAGTATGGTCTAAAAGCTCAACGTTCCAAGTCGTCGACGGTGAGGGTCCTCCCCGAATTTTGAATATGGGGTGTAATTGGGGACAAGGCAATCCGACGACCCAGCTCCTTTAAGTTGAAGACGCGGTTCATACCAGAAGGTTTGTTTAGTTTCTTGGCGATGGAAGATGGAAGTGACTGGGTGGGTAGGTTGTACCAATCTTCCCGCTTTTCGTTTAAGATACCGGTCGTCAAAACTCGGGGTCCATTGTACTCGGTTCTTGGCACCCTTCCCAGCTGAAATAAGACAAAATAATTTTAGTGCTGCTAGAAAAAGTAAAAACAATAACCTGTTTGGGATCATAATCCAATAGAGACGGTGAAGAGGATAGGTAGCCTTCGTTAGGATCACTTTCTTCGGTATTAATGACTTTTACTTCTAGTTAATATCTATAGATTAAATTGAATTTACCCTAAGTAAACTTATTAAATAAAGTCTAAATAGATAAAGTTTACTTGATCGTCGAGTGAAGGTATGGGATCGCTAGGTAAAATAGACTTAGAAAAATATTTGAACCTACTTACGTCGTGCTTTGAATATTGGCAGCCACAGCCAAAGTAGTAGAGCCTAGCTTTTTAAGATGTTGGGCTTGATTTGGCGATAGCATATGGGGAGTGTAGTATTTTTCGGGGCTGTTGGTACTCATATTTTTTCCAACTTCCAAGGCATCCTCTACAAATTAAATGAGCAATTTTGAAAAATATGTGCAAGATAGCTAGGACTAGAAATAAAAACTTACCTAATTTAATATTGAGGCTACCTTCAGCATTTTGGGAAGAGATGGAAAGTCGTCTTGTTAAAACATCTTCGAGTTTTGTTTCAAAGAGAATGGGTGAAGTTGAAACCGGATTCAACCTGAAAGATTTCCGACTCTGCAAGCTAAATTTGGGTTGTTCTCGCTTTCCTCACTTTTAAACTCAAATACATACTTTAAAAATTGATCGGGGTTTTCAAGTTCAATGGCTTCTTTCAAACTTTGAGTTAATTTTTGGCATCGTGAAGCGAGATCTCTATTGCAAGATTTAGATAAGTTATGTAAAAGAATTACTTCAATTCAAAGTCTGAGTCTTCCGATTTGGTTGAGCCTTTTCTAACATTTCTTGTCTAGTTAAAATACACATTTAGATATTTTAGATTATAAAGTTGGAAATTGGCCTTGGTAGTGATGTGGATTGCCTACAATAAACAAAATTGGCTTACTTTTATATTAGACATTATGATTTAAACCTATGTTTTTATTGGTAGGCATAATATACCCTTCTAAAGATTGTTTGTTAAAGATAGTGATATAAAAGTACGTGGTAGGTAGGTCTCGGATGAAGCTAGATGTCCTTGATACTTCCAAAATAGGCGGATGTCCAGTTGGATACCAACAGTGGAAAAAATGTGAAAGCTAAAAATTTTACACCCTATCCATTGAAATGGGAATAGTAGTATACCTAATTAGAATCCAAAGTAAGTAAGCTTTCATTTGCCATTGCTTAATTAACATACTTACCCTCTTGAAAAAGCACTTAGAATTTAACTTATCAGTCGTTGCAATTAACTGGTATAAAGTTATTTGATTGATGTATAATAGCTATAGACTTTGTAGCAAACAAGACAAGTGGTATTTAAACTAATTATACTAGACTCACCAACAATTGCTATATGAAGTATTGTAATAAGTATATAGTGAAGTGAAATTTCATTTAGGATAAGTCTTTCATCTGTAGGTATATTACAAGTTCATTTTCCCCCTGGAATGATTTGAAGAAAGTTATCTATCATTTTTTCAAAAGCCCTCTATACTAAACATTTCGGATATTATTAAAATACATACTATTATTTAAAAACTTTTATATCCCAATATATTAAATTATATCGATTTTCATATACTCAATTTTATTGAGTAGACTATTTTATACAGCTTCTTGTTAGCCATCCAAACTACATACTTTAGTACATCTTTCCAAAAATATATTATCACCATCAAAATTTTAAACTTTTGAAGTCAGTGGCTGCCAACTACAAGAAAGATATCAATAGGATGGTAAAGACATAGTTCCCAATAACAGATCCAGAAGTTTAAAGATTGTAGCATCAGTTAATTTAGAAGGAGTTAGGCAAACATATCGATATCCTCATCCACTTCTTCATTAACAACCTCGTCCGTTTGTGCCTCTTCAACTTCTTCTCTTTCCACCACCTTATCTATTCCGATTTCATTCCAATCTTCTTCCCTTCTATCTCCTTCATCCTCCTCAACCGATTGCTCCTCCTTAAACTCAGGATCGCCAAAGTTTACACACTTCCTTAATCGCACCAGGTAAGCGTCTGGGAACAACCTACTTCGATCCCAAAGTTCGATAAGATGGACTACTTTCACCCTAAATCCTTCGGCCCGTAGTCTGCCATCGATACTCTTATAGATCTCATGCCCTACTAAGAACAAGGATTCTAACTTGGATTCTAAACCGGACCGTAACCGCCAAGCTTGAGGTACGGTAGGACTTACATTGTAAAGGATGTCGGATACCAAGTAGAGGTATGCCAAGGTTTTTGTCGCTTTGAATTCTGAATTGAGGGTCGTAGTCGTTAAAGGTAGATTGAGTATACAGTCGACTAAAAGGTCTATGACGCTGTCACATTGGATGACGTGATCCAAAGCGAAGCACATGGCCTTGCCTATGGACAGCCGTTCCAACGTCAATTGGTCCAACATAGTGACGAAAATTCTGCGTTGGTGCTTGGAAAGCTCTCTGTTAGCTTCATTAAAACTGCTTTTGTTAGTAGGCTTGGTAGGAGTAGGTAGTGAAGGTGGCAAAAAGTAAGGGCCTCGATCAAACATCATGAAAGGTTCAACACGCCATTTATCTAAGGTGTCGCCTTGGAGTAAGGAAAAGAGTTTCCAACGGTAGTAGACATGAGTGGCGTCGGTGCTGTCAAATAAAAATTTGTACTGGGGATTGGTACTTTCTCGTTGCATGATCAAAGCTTCAAAGGCAAACCCATGCATCAAGACGAACTCAACAGTACGGTGGATGCGTCGTAGTAGTTGCAAGTCCTGAGGTACAACTACTGTAACTTGGAGTCGAGGTACGTTGGAGTTGGGAGTTGATTTACTTATTGTGGAGGCTCCATCCAAATTGGGTGGGGGTACAAATTGGTAATTGGTTTTACCTTGCTTAGCTGAAGCGTTTCCAGTCACAAAGGTTGCGTTAAAGGGAAGACCACTCTTGTTTGATGTCAAAGTAGTCGATGCGTCGTGGTAAGGTACTAAAGGAATGGGAACCGGTTTCCCCCAGCTTACTCGAAGTGGTACTTCCCCTAACAAGTATCCATCCATTGTGTCGAAGGCTTGTTGAGCTGCATTACGGTTCATAAAGCTAACAAAGGCACCGTTTCGTTTGCGATCTAACTCTTCAGGTGTTCGGGGCCATAGTATCTTCAAGCTGGCGATGGCCCCGAACTTTGCAAAAGCCTGGCATAGCTGCTGTTCGTTGACTTCTGGGCTCAAGTTGCTGATGTATAGGTTCGTTGAAGTGGCTTGAGGGTCGAGAGAGGAAGGAATAGGTTGGTTGGAATCACGAGCTTCCTGTGACTTTTTGAGTTCCTCCATAAATGCGTCCAGCATACGAGGTTTCTTGTTGAGTTCATTGGTTTGGGATGGCGTTGACTTTGTAGAGAGCTGGGTGGGTGGATATAAATTTTGGGTTGGAGGTATTGTTGATGGACCGGTGTCGACTTTTATTTTTACAAAAAATAAAGTTTAGTTGATGGGAAGGAAAATGATACAAGCTTAATAAAAGTAAAGAGCTTACATCTTCGATAGGCAGTATTCATCGAAGTATCGACTTTGGGTTGGGTGGTATCGACTGAAACTTCTTCATCTGACTCTTGAAACGAAGCCACAAAGTCGGCATATACTTTAGCAGTTGCTTCCGACTCACTCTAAATAAAAACACAAAATTACATTTTAGTATACTTATAAAGGTAAAGTTACCTTCTGCTTGAGTTCCCGTTCCACTTTGTGCTTCAAAAAGGGATTCTTTTTGAAATTCAACGTTGGTTTGGTGTTGGAATCTTGGTTTCGGTTGGAAGCCATGTGCCTTTACATAAATTAATTATATAGTTGGAGGATACAGTGAATACTCTCTAGATTTGAAATTATGTTGCTACTTCTGATTTTGAATTGGGTGTTGCTGATACCTGCTTCTTGGGTTTGAACACTAGATGTGCAAAGGTAATGTCAATTTATAGGGAGATTGAAAATTTCCAAGTTGGATTTTTGCCTTTGTACCTGAAATCATCAAATTACTAACGAATAGTATGCTTCAGTAACAGTAAACTGTAGGGTTCAATGGGTAAAAGTAGGGGAAGTTAATTGAGTTTACGAAAGTGTTGAAAGAAATTAAACTAATTATCTACAACAATCATCCTATATTTTGGTAGAAACTTTGGTACCCATAGATAACAAAGGAGTAAAGTGTAAATATATTTTGGACACTTGTATAGTTTTGACCATATCATTATTTCCTTACCTTAGGCAACACATCCGGTACTGACTCTATAAAAAGAATATCATACAAGTACGTAATGCAGTGCGTTACATACTCGTGCGAAGCTCAGCTTAGATGGGTTCGTATTGAAAGGCTAGTCCTAGAAATTAGGAAATAGTGAGGATTACTCAAACCTATAATGGTAAAACAAAGGAAAATAGCTCTTTATAAAACTTTACTATAGTCTTTATGTATGAGTATAAGCACACTATTAAAGTTAGATATTTATTAAATGCATACTTTAAAAATAGATATTACTTATATATTAAAATTTTAAATGAAACGGTTCATTCAGCTAGCAGTATGAATTAAAGATGTACAAAAGAATATATGTATCTATTGGAGCATATAGCAGAGTTTTGTAAGAAAAGTACACTAGGTATAAAGTCAAATATTTTTTTAAAGAATTATAGGATGCATTTGTTTAATTCTAAGTTCACCTATAGCCGCCTAAATTATCTCAGCAGCTATTTAGAAATCAAAGTTCTGCGATTGCAACTTAAGGCTTCTGGTAAGCTGGTGGTGGAGAATTGGATCTGGGATTACTACTATCAGATGAGGGTAGGAACTCTTTGAGAGGTCAAACTGTGATGTTACACCTTGACACCCTGAATTCTTTCAAATACCGTGCTTTGAGGGCTTTTTGTCCTTGGATTAGCTTTCATTTTGCTTCTCCTTTACTAATAGCTCCTGCTTCAACTTTAAGAGTTCGATTACTATCAATTGGTAGGTAAGTTGGGCTCGTTTATATATCTATAAAGTTTTATATATGTATATTTTCTAGTGTCGTTTCTAATTGGAATTGATGTATGATAGAAATTTGATTCAGAATTCAACTTTTTGGCAGTAAATATATTGGTGTAGAATGTAAAGCTAGGGTGGGTTCGTTCCTATTCTAATAAACTATAAATTCCGGTTTGACTATAAAGATATAATATGACATACGTTAAAAGGTGTTTTATAGATAATAGCAATTCAATATTAGGAACTGTAGCTTTTGCAGGATGTTTATTAGTTACAAATAGGTTCAAAGAAATATTGATGCAAGTTATAGTTTCTGAATGAAAAAAATGAACCTATTTTTATATATAATTTTACTATACATATAATGCTTTACACTATGTCAGGTAGTAGCCAGTGATATAAGACCTTTTACCAGCTTACCTCTGTGATCTTTCAAAAGTTTTATCGAGTTCCAATCTTTTGTGCTCAATAGATTTTTCAAGTACATTTAGCTCGATAATGAACAACAATTTGTAAACTGATAAATATCTGTGAAACTTAACCTAACATAAACTTCTCGTATAAGGTACCAGTTCGCATTATTATAGCTAACTTATAACCTGTATAATGCATAAGTGATGGATTTAATATCTGCTATAGCATCTTGATGTGCATATTTTAGTACGTATTCGTATTACGTAGATGGCATTTTTTACTTAGAAACTATGATTATTGTAAATATAAGTAATGAATTTATAAAATGCTAAAATAGTTGTATATAAATGTTTCAAAGCTTTAATTGTAGAAAAGTAAGCCAAGTAAATTTCCTTGGGACATCCAGCCTACAGTTATTCTCTTGAAGATTAGATTTTATCTACAACTTTCCGATCAGAATCGCCTAACCTTTGGTCTTGACCACCTTCCCAGGAACCCTCATATAGTTGGCCGACTTTTGATGATTTCGAAACCTGACTTTTGTGGGATTCTGGATTGACGCTTGCAGCTTGGTTTCAAACTTCTTTTTTAGTTGCGGGCCGTATCTGGATGTTTGCTTTAGACTAAATGGTTTTTTTCTTTGCGGTGGTATACCTTTTCTTTGATTCATTTGTTCAATTCTGGCTTTCTTCCTTTTAATATCGTTGTGGTTTATTTTACTGAGACCAGTACGCTTTTTGAACGTGGCTTTCTGTTGAACCCATTTGGCATTTGGTTGGGCTACTATTCGATTATGAATATTCATAGGGATTTTGCGAGGAAGGACAGTTTTGGGTACGTTAGGGGGATTGTTGGGAGCTAAGGCAAGGTTGTTGGTGGGCGTGTTATAGGGAGTTACGGGACTTGTATAAGCACCCATATAGACAACATTATTTGGATGTGGATGGGCATTGTGTCGAGCAAGAGCTTCAGCAGTAGACTGATGTCCAGATGGAGGTGGTAATAATGGTTTGCTCCTTTTAACTAGATTTCGTTCTAAGTTTGACTGCTTCAAAGCTGGCAGTGCAACACTTCTAACCAAGTTGGTGGTCATCATCTCCACTTCCTTCAGGTTTCGCTTGAAGCTTGAAGTGAAGAATGTGTTGCTAAAATCTGTTGAGCGTTTGGTGTTGAATGGGTATGCATTGGTGGATAGGGATCTTAGGTTGAAGCTCCTTTTAGTAACCTTCCCATCGATATCTGGAGTGAAGGTTAAGAATATGAAAAATATATAGCTAAAGATGTTCTTTATTAGATTCATTTTTATTTTGAAATACGGCTCTGTTGGACTTGCTTATATACTGGTAATGTTGTTGATCGATATATTAGCTGGTGTCGTTCCTAATTGAAATTTAATTCCTTGGAATCGATGTCCACTAAGAATTTCGATTGCTGATTGAGAATTTGGGACATTCAAATAAATTGATGCCGGAAAATTGAGATTGTTCCAATTTGGATGTAGTATAAAAACTGAAAAAGCTATGAAGATGTAAGTTGTCGTGTACTTAACGTAATGAGAATGGAAGGAATGTATCTTTAATAGTTGTCGTTCTCGGATGCTTTTGGCTATTACAAGCAGATTCTAAAAGATGGTGTCATACTTCAACTATTATACAGGTTTAATCGTTTGCTAATTTGTACCAGATGACTTTAAGATATACTTAGTTTCCATATATTTAAACGAGTATTTGATTTTATAAATAATGTAGCACAGCTTTCATCTCTCTTTACAGTAGAGACATAATATCAGTTTATATTTGCATCTCCATACTTTGACTGCTTCAAGGAACTGATATATCACTTGCTTTTGCCTCTTCCAACTTGGATACTATTTCTAAAGATTCAAAGCATATATAATTTTATTCTACAATTAAAATTTTGAGAATACAAGATAAGGTAGGAAGCATCCATCTCCCAAAGTAAAATAGGCATACATCGTTTGGTAGATCTAAAAATGAACTACATTAAACTCTAATTGCTATTTCATTCCAATGTGTGAGCCATATATCGACTTTTAATTATACTATATTGTAAATATTGTAAAATATGGGTTTCAGAATCATATTGGATATATACGATAGTATTTGTCTTAGGAGCAATCAGTCCTTTTAGAGTAGATTTATAATTACTTGTGATATCTAAAGTATACATAAGATCCAGGGCGGTGCTTTTTGATCCAGGTAATGATGCTAGTATATTCTAAACATATAACTTGATAAGTAAGGAAAGCAGAATCAACGTCTATCACTGGATTGATGACAAGGACTTGAGCTTTCCAAATGGCAAAACGGATAGTGAGGTAGAAAAGGTTCGTTATTGAGAGTCCACAAGATGATGGTCAAACTCTAGGTATAGGAAGGTATTGAGGAGATGGACTAAGGTTTGGATATAAATTGGGATTGGATAAAAGAGGACCTACTAAATAGTGGTCAAGTAGCAGTAGATGCTGCAATAGTGAAGTAAAAAGTGGGGGTTGGTAGTCGACCTGTAAGAGTTGATAGTATTAGTAGCATTAACCGACCAAAGGAAGTGATGCCCAAATGTAGCTAGGCTATCTAAGAGGTAATAAGAGACTGAAAGAGTGGGAAGGATATATCACATAGTGACATTGCTTTTATAAATTCAAGATATTTTCTAGAGAAATAATTTATTTGAAGGCTAGGAAACAAAATTTGATGATGAGTGACAGGTAAGGATAGTGAGGAAGAATGCTGTCAAGATGAAGACTTTGGGTAGCAATCAAAAGGTTCAAATACTCCTTTGGTATTCTACAGGAGCAATATTAGGTAGGTTTAGGTTTATTCATTCTTATAGCCAAGCTGTTATATAAATTAGTTAAACTTAGGTTGTTTTAACCGAGTAATGCCAGCGATAGTTTCAAGTGCAGCTGGTGAGTTTACAGCTATCAGGACTTCAGTATTAGATGCTATGCTGCTGATGGTCAAAGTTTCTAGGTCATGATAAAAACTAAAAAATAAAATACTAAAGGTAATCAAGAAAATTTAGTGGGTATGATAGGTTTTTAATAGAAAATGATTACGAGTTGAGAAACTGGAATATGGAGAGTTGATATGAGAAAACAAAAAAAGGATCAGGTCTACGGCCTAGAGATAGGGATTATAACGACCAAGGTTGTTAAAAGTTCAATATATAAGGATGGTGCGGCTTCTAGGATTCAACATATATACTATGCAATAAATACTGTTTTTATTAAATTTAAAATATAGAATATTAAAACTTCGAAGCTCAAACCATAAAAGTATGTTTAAACTAAATTATATTCTACTAATTGATTAAGAATAAGAATATAAAGCTGGTTTACTAGTTTAGTAGGTAGTATCCCACTAAAATTTGGGATAGCTGTAAGTAGCGATAAGGTTCGTTAATGTATTGGAAAGTGATGATGGATTAGTGAAGAATAGCACTTATGCTGTTGAAATATGTATAGGTTTAAAGTTTTGAAATGTAAATCTACTTTTGGTTCGAATTCCGGTACTCGATCATGTCAGCTATGGTGATTACTTTTATACCATGCTGCTTGCCAAACTTGAGGCACTCGTCCCTACGTTTCAACGTACCATCATCATTGACCATTTCACCTAGGACTCCACAAGGAAATAAACCAGAAAGTTTGCACAAATCTTTTGGAAAATAAGTTAGTAAAATGAAATTTTTAATGGAACTTACCAACTGCAGCTTCGGTGTGGCCTTGACGTTGTAGTACCCCGTTGTCAACAGCCCTCAAAGGTAAGATGTGCCCTGGTCTTAAGAAAGCACTAGGATTGACGATACTTGGGTCGGCTAGTTTCAAGCAGGTCAAAGCTCGATCTGAAGCCGATATACCAGTAGTAGAACCTAAGTTTGGAAAACATTCAGTGTTAATACTTTTCGAATTTAAGGAAGGATGGATGAAAGTTTTGACAATGTACCTTCCTTAAAATCGACAGAGATTCCATAAGCTGCCGATGCAGGGTCCGAATTTTCGGGTACCATCAAAGGAATCTTCAGTTGGTCAAAACGTTCTCCCGTGGTAGGACAACATAAATAGCCACTAAATTTTAATTAGACGGGGTAAAAGTTGAGAAAAGGTGCCTCGTGTAACGGATCATAAAAGCCAACTTTTCAGCAGTAGCGTACGTACTTGCTAAGATTAGATCACCTTCGTTCTCTCTATCTTCGTTGTCCATTGCAATAATAAAGTTTCCTTGGGCTTTAAACAAACTTTAGATGGATTGGGAATGCATTTGTTACCAAAATCGTTGAGCGCTTCTTCAACCTTGCAAAAGGCTAATTTGTTAGTGGGTGGGTCGGTCACCATATTGTGTTTTTGTAAGCCTGTGGCTGTAAATTTAGACTTGATCGAGGTGAAGGGAAAGAGGCTTAAATTTATATTAAAATATACAAGGATTTGTTTGAATTTGGGAGTGAGCTTTGAATGGATTTCCAGAAATGGCAAATATTCACATTTCATTCTGTTAATTTTTGGAGCCAAGCTGCAAATAATATAAATGAAAATTTCAAATTGGTTCAGAGTTTGATAAAAATGCAAATGAAACTGCACATCGTAAAAAAGTTTTATAATAATCAGGAAGGCTACTCCAAGTTTTTATTAGATTGGAACTTGTTGACTTGTGGTTATAAGGTTGGCTTGCAAGTAAATGTTTCAAGAAGCTTCGTTAAGTACAACTGAATATTGTTGATTGGTTAACTTTTATACTGCCAACAACTGATAACTGATAAACCTGATGGTAAGAAGTTGAAAATTTTGGTAAATTTACGACAGTAAATGGTTGCTAGCTACCATGTTAGTTCTATGAAAATCAACTTGGATTCGATGAAAAGGTTTTGTAGTGCATTTGACAGCAGTCGAAAGTTGAAGGTAATGATATAAATGTGTATAAAAAGTATATTCCAGTAAAATATTAGTCTCATCAAGCCTAATTATAATTACGACTCTCTTTGGCTCAAAGTTATAGAGTTTGATAAGTTAAGCTTTATCAGTGATCGAAACTTATAGATTATTTACAACTTAGATGCAAAAAGTTATTTGTAGTAATTACAGTTAAAACTTGATGTAGTGTACCATCTTTTAGATGATTTATTTAACTTTTGGCTGCTAAATGATTAAAGCTATCAAAGGGATTTCAGCTTTATTGAGAAGCTATTTTAGATATGCAGCTATCCATTTGAAGCTGTATCAGTGTTAGCTACTGCATCCGATTTAGTTTATATATATAAATGCAAATGTAGCTATCGTTCATTCAAAGTTAGACGGCCTGGAGTGATATTGACTTTTGCAAATTTGAAGTCTTGTCAGCTGATGCAAATAAACTTATCGAAAAGTACTATTTTGTACTAGGAACTCAATCTGAATATTTGTATATTTTGGCATAGTAAATTCAGCAACTTTAACTATTTTCATCTACATTCAATTGCTTGAAGACTTGATTAAAACAACAGATAAACATCTATTTTGACCTATAGTTCATTTTAAATATGCCTATCATTTAACATAATAGGAAGTTCTATAATGTAAAGCAATTCGTACAACTTGGTTGTCTTTTGAAGTGAACTTGCAAAGTCCTCAATGATTTAGATTTCCGTTGATAAAAGCCCCAGCTATTACCATACCGAAAGAACGATGTTAGATGAAATTGGTGAACTTTACCTTGTAGCTGAGCATGTCATTTAAAAAACTGCCTTTAAATATCAGACTTTTGGATGAATATGTAGTTTTAATGATCCTTTTAATGGATGATAAGGTGGAGTGGAAAAAAAAGTCGAGTCTCTGCTATGAACAAATAGCCACACTACATTAACTAGTAGTCGCATTATTTTCAAATTAATAATATAAGAACTATATAGCTGCAATTATAATTGAATAATAAATTATTAATTATACAAATTGTAAACTAAATAAAAGAAACAGCAATAAGCTAGGAGAATATTTATATTTGAAAATGTACTGAGTGAAAAGATTAAATCAAACATATTTATTTGAAGCATCTCATATCTGCAAGTGATTTGAGATGTTTAATGTGTTTAATTTTACAAAGACATGCTAGGTGAAAGCTATCATCGTATCGACAGTGTCACCTGATCCGGCTTATAAACTTAACTTCCTATTTCAAAATGGTAGTAAACTAAAGCTTGGTAGGATATATAAATTGGATGCTGCAAAAGATAGTGCTATTAAAGGATGACTGGAATTTGAAAATTATTCGCTACAAAATTGAGGAGGTGAGATATCTGGCTCTGTAGGGAATCGAGGAAGTTGCTTGCTAGGTTCAATTTATTTAAGAACTTGGGTCTAGGAAGTAGTTCAGTGTATTTGACACCTTGAAAAAGTTGATCGAAAATCTTATCTTGCAACATAAGGTAAAGCAACTTGAGTAGTTTAAACAGCTGAATCATCGGGTCGCTGTCAAAGTTATTTCTTAACTCTAGGTTGGTAGATTTAAGGTTTTGGAAAAAGGAACTAGCTTCAACTGGTAACAAAGGTATATTTAATAATATGTCGATCAGAAAAGCTAAGCTAGCTCTAGGTAGAAAGCTGATATTTTCAATTAATACAGCTTTATCGTCAAAGATCAGGAAGTTCTTAAACTTTGAGAAACTTTTGAAAGGGATCTTCTTCAAGATAGATAGGTTACTATCCTGTACTTCTAATTCTACAACATTTAAGAATTTGGTAGGTGCTATCCCTTTTACGATTTTGTAGATTCAAATGTAGATTACCAACACTTTAAGAATGGTAAAAGCTTTATTAATCACAAATAAACGATGACGGTCATATAAACTTACCCACAAATCAAAGGAGTTCAATAAAATTTCGAAAAAGGTCTAAAACTGTAATATCTTCAATGTTGCTGTTGTAAACTTTCAACTCAAGCTTATTAATGTCCTTTATAAGTTGATTGAAACATATTCTAATTGGAAAAGGCTCATATAAACCGCACCCGAACTTGCCTAGTTTTTAGTTCAAAAATTTCAAAGAATTGAACGTTTTGATACTCATCCTTGCCCTTGTAACGTCTAGCTTAATATTTAAAAAAACTGCTTGATCTGATGAAAGTTGGGTCTGACATCGCCTTCTAAATACTTGGTGTACTTGGAATTTGGATAACCAACTCTGAAGCTGATGGTGGCTTCTAACTTAATATTAAATTTTAGCACATATACTCCCCAGTGGAATTTTACTGAGTCGCCTGTTGATATATTGTAGTTTGCACTGATCAGCAAATTCAAAATTCCAAAATCTTTTCAATAATCAAGTTGAGTAACCTGCTGAATTCAGCTCTCATTTTGATAAAAATAATAAACATGGCAAGCTCTCATTTAAATTTCAGCGAATATTCAAACTATATAATAAAAGAGTTAGTATTCTATCAAATGAGTTACATCACATTTGTCTGGTGGTATCTTCAATTTACGAAACTTTTAATAGATCCAATAGAAATAAATTACCCAAGTGTGCAATTTAAAGCTAAAACAAGTACAATGTTCAAACGAAACCTTTTAGAAATTGCAAATTCAGTTGATAAAGTTTACCAAAACTCTAAAGTAAGCTAAAAGTTAAAGTTAAAATGGGCAAGTATACAATCCTTATTCAAGTAGCTTAATCGAATTCAACCGGATTTGGTCAAAATAAGAGAAATAGAAAAATTCGAAATGATTTTTCAAAGCTATGTATATTTCTGCTAAAGTAAATAGAAAGGCTGTACATTCTATACATCCATTCAAAGTAGTTATCTTACATTACTAGATAAGACTAGCCACTTAAATTTACTCAACTTAGATGTATTTTCTACAATCCTTATATACATAAATAACAAAACTCAAGTTTATATAGTTTATAGTTACATTTTTAGTTCAAATCTTGGGAAAAAAATATATAGTGGAAAGTAAGAAATCATTTCATAGTTAAAAGCAGGCTACTAATGGGCTATAAAATATAATTTAGAACCCGAAGGCATCTATTTAAATAAAATACACTGCTCACCTATAATTCAAAAATGAACTACAATATCGGATGTTGGGCGAATAACCCTCCAGTGGGTTGTTGAAGTTAACGAATGTTTGGGGTGAGTGTCGTTTAACCCAATTGATAAATCCTACCTTCCTGTTCCGAAACAGTGACGAACTGAAGTTTAGTAAGGCATTTGAGCTCAGCACTATGGATTATCTCAGTGTTCGGTATAGAAAAATTAGAGAGATTAAGAATCCGAGTCTGCAAAAAGCTGTGAAAGTAGCGACCTAGGCTGAATTGGAAATTTGTAGGGCATTTAGGCTCAGTACTCTGGAATAACGTGCTATTAAAAGTTAGGTGGAACTGCCTAACGTTTGTTATGGTGAAATTACAGAGATTGGGCATCTGAAGCTGCAAAAAGCCGAGAAAGTGCAAACCTAAGTTAAACTGGCCCAAGAGCTCAAGTCTAAGGAGTGGACCACTGCATTGAACATCTTTAAAAAGCTGATCAGTTACGTGACCTTCCAAAGTGAGTTGAATAAGTTTTGGAAGCTTAAATATCTGGTTCATCGAGCTGGTGTCAAAATTTTTGTCTAGGTTGAAGAGGGCACATCTGAGGTTCTGGAAAAGGTTAGTGTCGTCGACAGTCATTGAAGGTATATCCAAACCAATGGTGGTTAAGGAATCTAAATTGGCTTTGACTAGAAAGTCGTAGTTCTTAATGAATACCCCTTCATGGCTGTAGAATGCCAGATTTTTGAGTTTAGGGAAGCTTTGAAAAGGGATAGTTTCAAACATCTGTGTGTCATCATGTTCTATATCTAACTTGATCAGGTTTAAGAAAGTTGCTGAAACCATATCTTCCAAAGGGTAGTCGTGTAAAATACTGAGGCTTAGTGATTTAAGGCTTGGGAAGTTATGATTAATAGCAACTAGAAGATGGTGGTCCCATACTTCAAGATATAGGTTTAATGCTATTAAAGGGAGCATAGAAAAAAATTCCAAACAGTTGATGCTCTCCGAGTCGCTATCGTCAAATTTCAAAGTAAGGTCTTTGACATTTTCGATGATATCAATAAAATCTATAGTAGTCGGAATACTATGTTTGAAGCTACAAGTGAACTTCTCGAGCCTACAATCTAAAACCTTCAAAATATCAAACCCTTGTGTATTGCTGATACTTCCTTGGGCACTTAATTTCTTGACATTTGGGAAATGGTGCTGGATTTGAGAAAAGTTATAGCTAATGCTACCCTCCAATTGTCTAACATGCTTACCAAACTTGGGTAGCCAGCTTTGAAACTCTCCTTTATCATTGTAGATGTCGGGGTACCTTATACATTGGTAAATTTTAGGTAATAGAAGGTTGTTGAATTGTCGACTGCAGTACTGCAACTCATACTGGTCCGAAAATTCGAATTTATCTAGTACTTCTTCAATGATATGGTTAGGTAACTTGTCGAAGTTGACACTCATTTCGATAGACAAGGGAAGTAATTAGTTTGTAAATTGGTTACTTAAAAAGATAGACGGCACTTCTTAGTTTCGATTTATATAAGAAAATATTAATAAATTACATTCCTATTTTATTCAAGAGGTACTTTTAGCTTATAAATTTATAAGCTAAAAATACCTCTTAAATAAAACCATAGCAAAGCTTAATTGTTAGGGATATTTGAGATATATGGAGTACTACTCCGGACCGTAAAGCTTGCAAAGCATTTTATATCATTTATGATACTGATAGAAACATACTACAGAAAGTATATTTCTTCCCAATAGAAGTCTTATGAAATATCTATCACAGTTGTATTCAATATTGAGGATCCGACCTTCAGTTACATAATACTTTTAACAAAATTAATCAAAATATGTCATAGTTTAAGGCTTTTTGTGCAAATATAGGAAAATTTCAAAAAGCCTACGGTTGCTATAGACTAGGAAGTTTTCCATTTTTATTAACATTTCATCAATATAGTTTGCTTACAAAAACGATACCAATTTTATAGGCGTCGATATATTAGCCACATTTGAAGTTCAATGTAAACACTCTACTCTTACTAACCAAAATTCAATATCAAAAGTAGGTTCGGCTCCATTAAAACAGATGTGAATTTTGAACCAAGGCTTGTAAACTCATTTTTAGCTGTTCATCTACATCTTTTAAAGGTAAATGTATTTCTGATATCCTTGTGATGTCGGCTGCAAATGAAAGATACTTAATGGATTTTTGCATGTGTATGGTTTAAATCTATAAGAGATGAAAATAGCAAACCAAAATAAAATGTTTATTTACATTCGAAAGAAATCCTTGACGATATATCGAAGCAGACTTGGAGCTTTAAGTTCGTATATATACTAATATATATAGTTGACCTATACTCCTCAAGCGAATCATAGCATCAGATATTGGGTGACTTTAAATACAGGAGGTTATTGTGATTGATGAGTATTTGGAGTGAATGTCGTTTAATCCAATTGATAAATCCTACTTCACGATCAAAAACGGTGATAAATTGAGGCTTGGTAGGGCATACAAATTGATCATTCTGAAATATGATGTTGTCAAAGAAGGATAGATAAAACTGGCCGACATTCTATATCAAAAAACTGGAAAGTATAAGCATCTGGCACTGCAAAAAGCTGAGATAATAATTATTTAGATCAAGTTAACCTAGAAGCTCAAACCTAAGGAGTGATTTACTGAATTTAATGCCTTTGAACAAGTGGCTAGGTGCTTTGCTCTTCAAAGTGAGTTGGCGGAATTGAAGCAGTCTAAATATCTGATCCATTGAGCCGATGTCAAAGTTATTATCTAACCTCAAGCAAACATTTCTCAAGTTTTGAAAGAGCTTAAAACTGCCTACCGTCAAGTAGAGTATACCCGAATCAAAGTAGACTAAATAATCCAATTGTTTCAACTAGGAATCCATAGTTCCAAATGAATACTTCATGGTTGTATAACGGAACGATTTTAAATGCGTTTTTATGAAGAAAATATAGCTGTAGCTTCACCAGATTTAAAAAGGTAGTTGGGATCATATCTCTTGGAACTATATATTGTAGTATCAACATTTAGAGATTTAAGATTCAGGAAGTTGTGATTAATTGCAGCTAAAATATGGTGGTCGTAACATTACAAATAGATTTAAAGCAGCTAGAGTGTTAAAAAGAGATCTAGAAAGTTGACGAGCTGGGAAAAATGCTGCAAAACATTAAAGTAAACAAATTAACATTCTCGATGTGATGGATGAGGTCTGCAGTAGTTGGGATAGACCCCTCTAGGCTATATTAAAATATATCGGTCTTATAGTTTAGAGCCTTCAAAGCATTGGATTCTTCTTTATCTGTAGTACCTCCAACACCTAATTCAATGTTTGGGAAATGATAGTAAACTTTGAGAAAGTTGTACTCAATGGCATCTTCGATATACTTGACATATCTACTAAACCTTGATAACAAACTCCCAAATCCTTGGGTAACCTTGCTTACTTTGTAGAGGTTTATACATTCGTATATCTTGAGTAGCAGTTGGCTATTGAACTACTTACTTCAGTACTGCAGTTCATACTGATCTAAAAAGAAAAGCATCCCAGTATCTCTTTGATCATCAAGTTGAGTGAGTTGTTGGATTTTACATTGATTTCAATGGACTAGGATGAAGTCATTTCAAAAAGTTCGTCATATCAAACATGTATTCTATCAAATTGAGCTAGAGTATTCATCTTAAAATATCCCAAGCAAAGACCAAAATTTTCAGTAGGCTCAATAGCAATCCAAAATATTGGGTAAAATATCTCGAGTCAAAATACTATAAGTTAACAATAGAGGACATCGAAATAAGGTAGTTCGTAAATCTGGATCAAACAGTAAAGTCTTTGATCTGATATTCTTCTTAGACTCCTCAAACGATAAAGGCAAAAAGGCAAAAAGGAAGGATCTAATTTTAGATTTTTCAGATTTATGCGAGAGTATGAACTAATAATCCCTTCAGATTACCAAACCAACTCATGTTGACTATAGAAATGGATCATATGTTTAAAAGCAAACTGAAGCCAATAGCTTCCTAAACCATCCCCTGCTATTGGCTTAAGTTTACCTCTTTTACCCCTCCTATTACCAACTTTTCCAAAGCAAAATTCCTCTGATCCATAAATTTCAGGAAATTAAGCCATTCCCTCATTCAATCTCAACTAACGGTTTCCATATCCCGTATAAACCTTCCAACAGCCCTTTAATTATACTTTCTATAATTAATCCAGTCTACCTCTGCAACCATCCCACTTCAAAGAACTCTCAACACTATGTATAAATTTGTCACTTCAATTTTGTTACTACTAGGTAGTATTTCCAGCACCCTAACCGACCAAACGAGCCGTCAGGTTGAGTTCAACGGGCAGCAGATGGTCCACAAATCCATCTGCCCACCAGTGCCCGAAACCAAGTCTTTATTATTTAACTGCGGAAACAATGAAGACATTATCGCTATAAACAAAGTCGTACTTAACCCCAACCCTCCCGTCAAAGGTCAGAAGTTGACTATCCATGCTTTAGGTTACTTGAAGAAGGAGCTAGTACAGGGCGCTTATATCCACCTGGCGGTAAAATACGGTATTATCAAGGTCATCGATATGAAGGTAGATTTGTGTGAGAAGTTGGGTGAAATTGGCCTGAATTGCCCTTTGAAGGAGGGTGTGCATAACATAACTACTTCCGTCGACTTGCCTGGACAGATTCCGATGGTAATTTTTAGCTTTTTGAATGAGTTTTATTAATGTACAAATATAGGGTTATTACTTTGTCGATGCGGTTGCCAAGACTAAGGATGAGGAACAGTTAACGCACCTCCAAATTCAATTGCAATTCCCCTTTTAGATAGATCCATATCTATATGTTGATAGTAACATCTATATAACTCCCTCTAACACCCCGATTATCAGTACTTTAAACTTACTAAATAGCTCTATCCCTTCTTTTTCTACTTGGTGATCGAATGAAACATTTTTTATCTCAAAGGTTTTAAAGTGTAACCTTACTACAATTATTGACTATTAGAGCCATATCCAGCTTAACCCTAAGTATATAGATTGTCGTGCATCTTGTTACATCCTTTCTACCGCCTTCTCCTAATAATACTTTCATATTGAGAGTAAGCTCATTAACTTTTGTAGGTGTCTAGCTTTATATTTCCAATAGCTATGCTACAATACCAACTAAGCTCCGATGCCCTTATCAATAAAGAAACATTGGCTAGCACATCTTATTTGATCGATCCCTACAACTCAAAGACTTTGGTTAATATCCATAAAACTAGAATATATATAATGGGTATACAAAAGATCAATTGAAATATAGTATGTTATTTTTTGGAGTAATGTCTGCTCATGCTACTAAGACTTTGATTTATGTATATAATTTGATTCAAATCTAACTAATACTTGATCGGATATATATCTCTATAGTAGTTGGGTTATAAATAATGGATATAGCAGGTATATCGATTCATAAGGTACTTTTATTATAAGCGCTGCTATAAGGATATAGTGATGATAAGTATGTTTTGATGTAGTTATAAATGATAGCTATCGATGATAGAAATAGTCTACAACAAACTCTAACTATATTAGATCGTAAAGAATACCATAGCGAGCTGTACCTTCCTTTGGATTTGTCAAGAATAAAACCACTGCCTTCATGATATTTCGAAATAAATCATAGCTAATTCACCAACCTTTGCTAACCTGAAAAAATTAATTAACCAGACGTCGAAACACCTGGCTATGTTTCAAAGTATGCCCTAGACGACACAGCAACATTTGCTGATACCCTAAACCCTCAAATAACTCGACTTTACTATATCTCACTATAATAAACTGGATACTCTACTACTGATCGATATGCTTCCATCTCTCAAAGTGAGCCTTATAGCATCGAAACTATTCAAGTACTGCTTCAAAGTTCAATATATCTTTTAATCTAAATAACCTGTATTTCTTTTCGGATATAAAACACCCAGACTGCCGATTAAATCCAGATACAGAAGGAGTACCATTAAAGGCTACAATATTTCATCCCAAAATTTATATAAGTAGACTGCATCATAGCTGCTACTATATATTTACTTACCACTCTCTAAGTGAACTACATCTACTCCTCTTAAGCTTTAAAATGTGTACAATTTGAAAGGTCTTGGAGGATACATGTGCTCGATATGTAAATATTTATACAATACATTTAATTTTCCGATCCACAAGTGCACGACCATTTTGCCACCACCTTTACAAAGATATAACCGTAAAGGTTAAACTTGAGGTCTCCTGTCATTGTAATTCCAAATAAGACCTAAAAACATTGCTGCTATAAATACTACCGTAACCCAAGTTTTCAATTACTAACCCAAGATAAAGTAAAGTAGTTGAGGCTGATTAAAATTCAACAGGAACTTCAATTCGGTTACCTGGAAGTCTAAACCCGAAGTTGCTGCTGACTAAGAACTTTTCGAATCTAGAGGTGAGAATTAGTAATATTCGAGAATAGCTTAAAAAGTGCACCTTGAAATGTTTTAATTGCAGGCTCACCACAACGTTACAAATCGATTGGTCCTAGTTGAATAAATTTTGAACTGCACCACCACATTTTAGTCAAATTTCCACGCTGATGTGTATTTGGAATTTCCACCTTCACTATACTCCAAATAAATTGATACCTTCAGCACTATTATTGGTTTGTTAATAAGTGCAATCAGCCTCCCAAATGTTAGAATCCAAAACAATCGAAACCTTAAAATAGAAGTCCACCCAAAAATTAAAACTTCAACTTTAAATAAAGCCAACCTGGGACTTTGAGTATAAATACGAGTTTACTACCTTTCCTCTCTACTAAAACCTATTCATAATCGCAAGTACAAATGGTAACTGACGCCCCTCTCAATGGATTGACCTTCAGCAAGGTCGAAGAAGCTTTAAAGGATTTTGGTAATTCAACATTGTTTATTTTTTCTAATTGGCAAAAGAGCAAGGCAACTTCCTCATCGTTATGGACAACGAGGATAGAGAAAATGAGGGAGACTTAATTTTGGCTGGTGCCCATGCTACTGCCGAAAAGTTGGCTTTTATGATCCGCTACACAAGGTAACTTTTGTAATTTTGGCCAGTTCTAATTGTTTAGTGGATACTTGTGCTGTCCTACCACCGGAGAACGTCTGGACCAACTTAACATCCCTTTAATGGTACCCAACACCTCCGATCCTTTGAAGACAGCCTATGGTATCTCTATTGATTTCAAGGAAGGTATGTATAGCTTTCTTTAAACTTAGCTTTTCCAACTTTATAGTAAGAATGATTTACTGAATTGTTTAAATTTAGGCACTACCACCGGTATATCTGCTTCGGACCGTGCCTTGACCTGCTTAAAGCTAGCTGACCCAAGTGTCGTCGACTCTAGTACTTTCTCAAGACCTGGGCACATCTTACCACTACGGGCTGCTGACAACGGTGTACTACAACGTCAAGGCCACACTGAAGCTGCAGTTGGTAAGTAATTTTTCGATATAACATAACTGAATTATGACTCTCAATTAGATTTATGCAAGTTGACCGGTCTGTTCCCCTGTGGTGTCATCGGCGAGATCGTCAACGACGATGGTACCATGAAGCGAAGGGACGAATGCCTCAAGTTCGGCAAGCAACATAATATCAAAACCATCACCATAGCTGATATGATCGCCTACCGCATCTCTAACCAAAAATAGATGGCTATTTAACTATTTTCACACTTTATTGCTGAGGACAGCACTACTCCTACCCCTATTTCCTTAAGATATCATTCTTTTTCCTATTCGACTTTATTCAAAATTTGTTGGCGTGGTGATTATAAACCAGTAAAGATTACTTTTTAGTATATTGCGCGATTAAGAGATGGGATATAGTTTGGTTTATATTGTATATTAGTTTTATAGGCTTATTTTTCTATAGCTCGTATGTTTTTAGAGAAATAGGAATCCATTTCGTACCAAGTATACATTTTAATATAAGCTAAAAGGTATTCATTAAATCGTACATAGATTACATTTATCAATTGTAGTATTCTTATAATTTATGAATGCCGATAGATCCTTTATATCTTTATCAAAATGGAAAAGGTTATATACTATCTATAACTCGAGTTAAACTTTTAATATCCAAAAAGTGGGTCAAATTGGTAATATAGAGCTTCTATTAGATCCCACCCTAAAGCAAACTTTGAAAGCTTTAAATCAGATTTTCCATCTTTGTCTACCTTTTACCTTTAAAGAATTAGACCGACTATCCGATCAAGAGCGTATCTATACTACTGAGTTTCACATACTACTCTACTCCAGTGTCCTTTATCGTAAGGCCTGTAATATCTTGAACTCGAGATATCGTATCCAATAGCATGAATTATTCTATCAAATCTACTGAATCTTATAAACTTTTGAAATTTATGGAATGGGAGCTTAGCAACTCGTTTTGATAGGGTATTCTTCATCCCATGATGTATTTAAACAGACAGAAAAATCTAAATAAAAATTAACTACGCTTTCTAATCCACCAAAATGAGAGTTGAGTTCAGCACGCTATCCGATTCTATCATTATCAAATAGATATTAAAGACTTTGGAGTTTTCTGATCAATATAAGCTACAGTACATCATCAAGCAGTTCAGTGAAATTCTATTGGGAAGCATATATGAGGAAATTAAGTATGAGGATATATACGCAAATAAGAATTACCAACAATTTCAGAGCTGGTTATCCAAACTCTATAAGTATATCAAGCATTTGGAAAGCAGTATCCAATCCAATTTCTATAAGGCCAAGCACCACTTCCTCAACATCAAGAAGTTAAGAGTTATGAGAAAGAGTGCAAACTCTAGGAAGTTCACTGCTTTGAAAAGCTAAATTATAAGTTCAATAAGTTTGTACATCCTACATAAACCTTTTCCAAACAAAATAAACTGTTCAATCTATAAAAAATGACAATAAATTCAAGTTAAAACTCCACGACAACATCACCAAGAGTATTACGGCTTTAGAGCTTTTTCGGTGCTTCCTCTAACTGCTTTAAACCTTTGAGTAGATCAATGTGACCAATAACCTCTATTTGAAATTAACTATATCTCCCCCAGCCTTGTTACATTACGAATTCGTATTAAAACCATTAGTATAGTTGAAGGATTGTGACCTATCCAAAATTTAAATATAATGGAATTGTAAGTAGAGTATAAGAGTGTATCCATTTTAGCGAATATTCCTTTTAAAAGCTTTACGTTCCTTGACGACGGACCTATATTTATTGAAAATTTCAAAAATTTAGTAGACTTATTTAGATTCTCTAATCAATATATTTTTGGATATACCCGCGTTGACTGTAGAGGACAGCTCCCTCTTTCAAAACCTCAAATTGGCTGGCTTAGGTTTAAAAGACAGCTTTGACAGTAACTTAATAATTTAGCTATTCACACTACTTAACCTAGTTCATCTCATTTTATAAGGTGAGATATTTGATAAACTATTCAAAGATATCAGATATTCCAATCCATTCCTTAGACTCGAGCTCTTCAATGCATTTAACCTAGCTCTCAACTTCTTACAGATTCAGATATTTCACCTCTCCAGCCTTTTACTGAACAGTTATTATGAATTTCAACTATCTTTCGACAATTCTGTTTTTCGAAATACCGTTCTATAGAGTGTCATCTTCGAGAACATCAACCTCGTATACCCTACCAAACTTCAATTCGTCACCGTTTCTGATAAGGTGGTTGAATTTATAAGCTGGGCTATATAGTACTCACCCCAAATGTTCATTAACTATAGCAATCTCTTATGTTGTACCAAACCTAACATTCGGTACTGCAGTTCACTCCAAAAGTTTAGGTTGAGTAGATAGATGGCTTGATGGAAATAAATATGCCTTTAAATTTAGTTTGTTATTACATTTACAACTTGCTTCCAATAAATACAAATAGTTTTCATTCAAAGAGATATTTAAGGCAGAATCCATTCTTTTTCTCCATTTTATATCAAAGTTCAATTTACTAGCATATATTTACAAGTCTATTCTATAGCATATAGCTTAAAGTATTGCTTTTTGTAATATATTTGAATATACATGAAGCTTTTATGGGTGTATAATGATTTCTTTATAAGCCAAATATGAATATGTCAGGTATATATTGTAAATGTAGTCGTCTTTCAAATCCTTTACAAAATGAGAATTGAATTTAATATACCACCTGGCTTAATCATCAAAGAGATACTCAACAGCTTCCAATTTTCGAACCAGTGCAAGCTGCAGTACTATAGCCGACAACTTAGTATCCTTCTAACATCTAAAGTATATGAATGTATAAAGTATAGTGGCATTTATAAAAAAATATCTCAAAAAATAATAGGCAGCATCGACCTCAATTTTGACGAGATCAAGCATCATTTCCCAAATATTGAGATTAGGTGTTTCTTTGAGGGAAGAGAATATCTAAATGGCCACCTATTTGCGATTTTTAGAGAGTAAGGTCGGTCGGCTTATGTGTGAGATAAATATGGACTACTCGATAATTTTAAAGCTTCTAAATACGTTTGAAAATATTAGGAGGCTCGATTTGTTCTTATACAATCAAAGCAGAAATAGTAATATGATTTTGGCTTAATTATCCATACCACATCCAACTATATTAATAATAAATGTAGTGTATAGGTATCATCAATTTTTAGGCAACCTAAAGTGCTGATTATTAACATTTTTATCTACGATGCAGCGGAGCTAATAGAGATGGCCTGCTTTTTAAATTTGATAAAGCTGAAGCTTAGATTCGCCACTGGATATTTGCTAGAATATACTCTGCTTAACTTTTTCTCTAAACTTAAAGCCCTACTACTTGATGGTAGTTATATTGAAAACGTCTTAACTTACCCATTCCTAGTAAATGTAAAATTTACTATACCTTCACCGAATGTTGAAGCTTCCTAAAATTTCCAATATGTCAAGTACACCTATCTAGTGTTGATGGAAGGATTTGATAGCTCGATGATCCAGTTGTTAAAGTTATTAAAGTTACTTCAGCTTACTTTACATGATTCCTTGTTCGACTACCAATTCAAAAATGTTGAGTACATCAGTTTACTCTCCAAGCTAGAGATCAATGGTCCTCTCAGATTAGTATCCAACTTATTCACCTTTCTGCAGCATCAAGCTCTCCATCTTGCTAACCTTATGGTAAGAAGTATAAGAACGCTCGTCAATTTGTTATTCAAGGATAACAAATTCAAATGTTCTATTCAACTTTAGTTTGTCGATTTGCCGTATTGTAAGGTTTAGTTCATGAGTTGAGTTGACCAACATTCTTCAGAATCAATCAGCATCTTCAGCAATTCATTATTTGATGATGGATTTGGCATCAAATATGGTAGTTTGCTGCTGGGTTATAGGTATAGATGGCAGATGGTTGAATATTATTGAACATTATATGCTCAAATTATTTCTGGATATCGTTCAAGGTTTTTATCAAATGTAAATAAAAAGCCTCATTTTACCACGTGTTTAGAATACCTACTATAAGCCATATATAGTTGGTTAAAATTGGTTTATCTAATGACAAATGAATATTGAAAGGAAGTTGACTGTATTTCGGGTGTAAGTGCCATCTCAACGCACATTCACTCTAAATTTGACAGTTTGATACTAGTTCTATTCTAATTTGCAGTTGAAAATTGTGCCTAAAATAGGGCTAATATTCATCAGGTTGATAGATTACCATGTTAAAATTGATAAGTGAGCCTTTTATATAGGATAAATTATAAAAACATATCGATTACTTAATACTAACCTTTGATATAGTTATACATAAACTAACTTGATATATGTATGAAGTGCCACATTTTTCAAAATTGGAAAACGTTGATACAATTTTATAAACCTTCATTTTCAATAAAATACTTTGCCGATATTCAGCACAAATCTTGTTTCCCCAACTTCAAAATCAATTGGTTGCAAACTATATTGTTGTCGTCATCTGATATTCAAAAATGAGGGGGTGACGTTGAACTAGATTGGATAAAGGAGAAATAGTTCACTACTTCAAGCTTTGTTTACATCTTATCACCAACCTAATACAGTTTATCCAACGCTTAAAATTTGAACTAGAACAAAATATGAGAGAAATAGTACATATACAAGCCGGCCAATGTGGTAACCAGATCGGTGCCAAGTTCTGGGAGGTTATCTCGCAGGAGCACGGCATTAAAGGTGACGGCTTCTATGAAGGCAAGGACGACCAACAGTTGGAACGAGCTGACGTCTACTACAACGAGGGGAGCGATGGACGTTACGTCCCAAGGTAAGTTCGACATTCATATTTGATGTTTAATTGTAGTTCATTTTTATACAAAAATTGAAGAGCGGTACTCGTCGACTTAGAGCCAGGCACCATGGACGCCATCCGCGCCGGTCCCATTGGTAAGATGTTCCGTCCTGACAACTTCATATACGGTCAGTCTAGTGCCGGTAATTCGTGGGCCAAAGGTTACTACACCGAAGGTGCCGAGATTGTCGATGGCGTCCTCGAACTTATTAGAAAAGAGACTGAAAGTTGCGACTCGTTGCAAGGTTTCCAACTGACCCACTCCTTGGGTGGAGGTACTGGATCTGGTCTCGGCTCTCTTTTGATCTCTAAAATCCGTGAGGAGTTCCCAGATCGAATGATGTGTACCTTCTCGGTAGTGCCTAGCCCTAAGGTAAGTGACACCGTCGTTGAACCTTACAACGCTACATTGACAGTTCATCACCTTGTTGAAAACTCGGATCAGACCTTCTGTATCGATAATGAAGCGCTGTACGATATTTGCTTCCGTAAGTTGAAGCTAACTAACCCCAGCTACGGTGAATTGAACCATCTAGTATCTCTCGTCATGTCGGGTGTGACCACATCTCTCCGATTCCCTGGACAGTTGAATGCTGATTTAAGAAAATTGGCCGTCAATTTGATCCCATTCCCCCGTCTCCACTTCTTCATGGTCGGCTTCGCTCCATTAACCTCACCTAATATCCAGTCCTATCAGACTTTGAACGTAGCTGAGCTCACAGCCCAGATGTTTGACGCCAAGAATATGATGGCGGCCGCTGACCCCAGCCACGGCCGATACTTGACAGTAGCAGCCTTCTTCCGTGGCCGTATCTCGACCAAGGAAATCGACGAACAGATGGCTTCTATCACCAAGAAATCCTCAAACAACTTTGTCGAGTGGATCCCCCACAACATCAAGACAGCTGTATGTAACATCCCACCTTCCGGTCTCAAGATGTCTTCTACATTCATCGGTAATTCAACCGCTATTCAGGAACTTTTCAAGAGAGTTAACAATCAATTCACTGCTATGTTCAAGCGTAAGGCTTTCATCCATTGGTTTACTAATGAAGGTATGGACGAGATGGAGTTTACGGAAGCCGAGTCCAACATGAATGATTTGATCTCCGAGTATCAGCAGTACCAGGATGCTACCATTGATGACAACGTCAAAGGTTACGAGCATGAGGAAGATCACGCTGAGGCTGAAGAAGAGGCTTATGGGGCTGAGGAGGCTTATGAAGAGGAGGAGCACCACGATGAGGATTGATTAAGTTAAGATTTGATGATATCTATCTGTATCTTCTAAATTCCAGCCACCCTTCTACATAACAATTAAACCATATATATACTTGATATTTTAGAGGCTGTATAAGATAGTTTTTAGTTTATATAGTAGATGGCTTGAATTTGATATGTTAGTTTATATTCGCTAGTATTTATATAATTTTCAACGTAAAGATACTTTCGATGTTTAGATACAATTTAAAAAATAACATAAGTTTATGTGAATTCAGTTCAACTATAAAATTAAAATAAGAAAACAAATATGCCATTATGAAGCTGGGAAAGCAGTTATATGTGAAAAATACCTTGAATGGAAAGGCTATTGAGGTATAGGTATATAGGTTGATCAAAAGCTATCCACTTGCATCACTGTAAATCCAGTAGTGAATCCAAATGTCGAATGTGCTTTACTTTGCAGTAGAACGGGCACTTAAAAGTTACTATTGTATCGGGGGAGTGTCGCTTAATCCACTTTACAAACTCAACTTCACGCTCATGAACGGTGACAAACTGAAGCTTAGTGGGACAAATGAATTGTTCGTCCTGGAAAATGGAGTTGTCAAAGAGGGGATGGAATTTAAAGCTATTCTTTAAGTAGAGACCGGAGATACGGGGTATTTGATCTTGTAAAAGCTTGAAAAAGTGAAAAGCTAGCCTAGATTGACCTATGAGCTCGAATTGCAGGAGTGGACCATCGCACACAATACCTTCAAATAGTTGGTCATATAGATCCCCTTCCAGTGTTAGGTAGAGCAATTTGGGTAGCTTAAACAGTTGGATCATGGAGTTGTTGTCAAACGTATCCCCTAACCTTAAATCGGCCGATTTGAGGTTCTGGAAGGCATAGCTGCCTTCTACTGTCAACGAGGGTACATTCATACGGATGTCAATCAAATACTCTAAGTTGGCATCGACCAAGAAGTTAAAATTTTCAATGTAAATCACTTCACTGTTAAGGTATGCGATGCTTTTGAGCTTTGGGAAGCATTGCAAGGATATTTTCTCCAAAGTTGAAAAGTTGCTACATTGGACCTCTAGCTCTATCACCTTCAAAAACTTGCAAGGTATCATCTTACCTATTGCATTGTAAGTTCCAATGCGGATGCGTAGCTTTTTGAGGCTGGGGAAGCTTAAGTTGATCGTTGATAGGAGCTGATCGTTACAGCTATCTACCCACAGGTCCAAGATAGTTATTGGAAGTGATATAAAAAGTTGAAGAGGTTCGATACTTGTCGAGGTTTTGTTGCAAATATTGAGTTCGAGGACTTTGACGTTTTTGATTATTTGGATGTAATCTAAGTTGGTTGGGAAAGGCTCCTCTAAGATACATTCAAACTCATTTAGACTATAAGGTAAAAGTTCAAGCTTATCAAACGCTTGGATACTGGTAGTACGTTCTCTTACAACACCTAACCTTTTGATACTGGGGAGAAGGTGCTTGGCTTGGTGGAAGTTGGATTTGATATCGCCTTCCAAATATCTGATATACTTACCGAATTTGGGTAGCCAGCTTTGAAATTTTCGATGGCGGCGATCTGTATAGATATGGATTGCAGTTGATCTTTTCATATACCTTCCCCAACAGGACTTCACTGAACTGCTTGTTAACATACTGTAGCTCAAGCTGGTCCTGAAACTCCAAGTACTTCAAAATCTCTTCGACAATAAGGTCGGATAGTTCGTTAAACTCAACGCTCATTTCAAAGAGAGTGAAAATATGCAGTTGATCTATTCAAGTATTTGACTGCATTCCTAGTTACATCACATTGCATCCTTATCCTATCAAAAGCGATGTGGTGTTCCTGGTATATGATTTAAAGCCACATAGATTGTCGACTCAACCTTTTATAATAACATTTCAAAAAGGTGTACTAGTACAACTCGTAGAGGAGAGATAAGGACGTACAGCTATGGTCAAGCTCAACATCAAGAACTACCAACTCTTCAAAAGCCAACTCAAGGCCTACGCCTACCCAGCTTCCAACTCTGGACATAAAACTAGCTTACCACTACTACTTCAACAAGGAGATTAATGCCAACCATTACTTACTACTAACACCGCCCAACAGTTTTACTAAAGAGATGTTTTTCCCATTAGTTCGAAGTATCTTAGAGTTGTATAAATTTAGAGGTGTCTTGACTGTTGATGTTCGAAACCAAGGTGATTCAGCTTTGCTGAATAGAGGGAAATTGGACCATAAAAGTAAGTTTTTATTTCATTTTGGTATTAATTTCAGTGTTTATCTGGGTTTTGTAGTGCTTTGGGATAATTACGGCAGGGATATTGTTAGTTTACTTGAGCAGTCGGATAGTTGGGTGCCTGATGGTGGAGATAAGTTTCATGAGAAGCAGGTTCTAGCAGTTGGAAGTTCATTTAGTGGTACTAGTTTGTAAATTTTTGAAATTTAAGGTTGGAATTAACTTTCTGGTTTTGTTTTTAGGTTGTGGATGGGAAGTCAGCCACTGCCGAAAAATGTTATGTTGAAAGCTATAGTTGCCATCGACCCACCCCTCTTCCACCCCGACTTCCAACTGATTGAGGAACTTCCACTGTTCCAGTCGTCCAAGCGGCGCCGAAGGTGGTGGCCTAGTTTGTATATATTTAATTTTCAATTTTGGTTAATTAGGTTTTAGGAAAGATGCAGAGAAGCATTTGCTGAGGAATACTATGTACCAAGCTTGGACTCCTGAAGTCTTTAAATTATTTTTGGTATCAATTCTTATTTTTTTGACGTACTAATAAGTATATAGGAGCACGCTCTCTACCCGATGTTAGGACCTGACAATGTGACTATGGGATATGGGTTGAAGTGTACCCCTGAGCAAGAATTTGTAGCTTTTATTTTGATTATTTCAGCTAAACTGGATAACTGTAGAAAACTTTTACCGATGATTTTCCATTTCAAGTTTCGTTGTATGATTCAATGCCTGATGTCAAAATTCCAACTTTGTTTGTATCGGGGACAGAGCCTTCTACGATACTGTAAGCTATTTTTATTTGTCTTGAACTTTTGATATTGATAGTTGTGGTTTTTAGTTTGGGCGATGCTTTAGAACGTAGAGCAGGTCGTGTACCTAACGTTACGACTTTAAGGATGGACAAAGTGGGACATCTCATCCCTTATGAAGCTCCAGAACGATTAGGTAATTTTTGGTGGTATTTTTATGCTGATATTTTCTTCTTTTGAAGCTCGTGAAGTAATCAGCTTTTTCAGAGAAGTTTCTGTAGATGAGTTGAAAATACCCTCTGAGGGTTTGAAATAAATATCGTTGTAGTATAGGTGCTTTTTTATAGTTTTGTATGGAAGGAACTAGATTACTTAATAGCTAGTTTCAACAAAATGCTGGAACAAGGCAATAGTTTTATTGTCAAATTGACTAGTATTTTGATTGACTTGTCCTTGACATTAGATTTATTAGTCTTTGAACATGAAATTGAAAATATTAGAAAGAGGAATGTATCTACTGCAGCATACATCTCGCAATCAACATAATATATACAAAGTTGTATATGCTAATAGAGCGATATATTTAATTAAATAAATTTCAAGTTTAATATGTCTACTGAAAGGTCTAATATTTATTTCAAAGCAATTGTGTAAGTAGCCATATATTATAGCTCTTTGTTGGTTCACTCTAGATTTTCCCCTCACTTCTATTCAACTATAAGCTACTTGGACAATAAGTCAAGCTTTGAGTAGTGAATAACAGAATCTAGCGTTGAAATAGATGCAGTATATAGAATTATTTAAGATATGAATATATGGAATATACTTGCCTGTCTAGATATTCGGACTTGGACTCATGGTTTAGGATGTTGACGAGCTGAAGGTGAGTGGGACATATATAGCAGTTGAACTGAGAAACAGGTGACTAAATATATAACAGGCTATCAATCATTTCATTTGAATGAATTGGACTTGTGATGAGTTTCGATTCGATTTGGTAAACTTGCCTTTATAAATTTAAACTATGTGTACTTGTATTTTGAACTTTTCTATTGAGCTCAGACTTTCCTTACAAGCACTCTTACTTTTCAATATATAAGAATAGTATTAACCATGCTTTTTATAATCGAATGTCAATAAACAATTGTAATTATATATAGCTAAACTTTCTAGCACAAAGGATTTAGTTCCAAAAATCTGCAATAATCATCTATTCTAAAAACATGAAATTAATTGTCAACACTTACATCGATAACTGTGGTACTCAAATAAGTTCTGAGTGCTGGGAAATCATACCCAGAGAGCATAGGTTCAACAACAAAGGCATCTACATAGATGTAAACAACTAAAAGTTGAAATATATAGGCGTCTACTTCAACGAAAGTAGCAAGCCTCACTACACCACCAAATAACCCTTCATTTAAATAGCAAATTGGACTTTTAGAGCAGTTTTTCATCAAGATTAAAAATAGAACAATTCTTTTCAATTAGCGACAACTTTATTCTGATATATCATTTAAAATTATTCCATTTAGAGCAATACTCGTAGATTTGGACCCCGAGTTGGAAGCAATCCTCCATTTCGATTCCATTAAACGATGTTCCATTCTCAGAATTTCATCAGTGGATTCTCCAGTATCGGTAGTAAATACGCTGTGGGCTACTGTATCAAAAGACCCAAGATAGCTGTCACTGTCTTGGAAGCTTTATATAAGAGGTTGGACTTTGTGACGAATTGCAAGGGTTCCAGCTGATCCATTCCTTAGGTGGAGGTACAAGATATGGTACAAACTCCCTCCTACTCCCTAAACCACATGAAGAGTTCCCTAGCTATATGATAAGTATATTCTCGATCTTTCCCTCTGTCAAGGCTTCCAATACTGTGAGTAAACCACAAAGCGTCACTTTTGCTTTTAATTACCTGATCGAGAACGCAAATCTGGCTTGTTGCATCAACAGAGGTGTTATACGACATATGTTCCAGCAAACTCATATTCAAGATGACCTATAACGATTTGAACCGCCTAGCTACCCTCGCTGTGTCAGGTGCCATCACCCCATTACGCTTGACAAATCAAGTCGGTATTAGCTTATATGAGTTGATTGATCACCTGGTTTCTGCCTCTACTTCATGCCAGTATCTATTGGTTATCAGGTATACCCCTTCGTTCCAATCGATTCCAAGTACTATCAAAAGTTGAATGTTACTGAGCATATCAAAAAGATCTTTCAAATTAAGAGCAATACAATAGCAGTGGGCTTCAATGCTTGGTACTACCTAACCGCCACCATCTATTTCTGTAGTAATTTTTCTAAAGAGAAAGTTAAAAAGCAGCTGGCACAAGCTAACGGCAGAATCTCCAACCGCTTCATCAAGTGAAGTTTATCCAAGCTCAAGACCTATACCTACACTAAATCTTCTTTAGGGTACAGCAGTTTGGTCATCTTAGTCTGTAACAGCACTTCCATCAAAGACCTTTGTAAAAATCCATGAGCAGCTTTCTACCCTGGTAAAGAAAAAATCTTCATCTACAGGTATACTGGGGAAGAAATGAATAAGACGAGCTTCACCAAAGTTGGAATTAACTTGAATGATTTGATTAGCAAATATCAGAAGAATGAATCATCTTATAAGGAGACTGAAGATGGTACTATTGACAGTGCTTGTTAAATGGGTGTATACAAGTTTTTACACTAGCACCTTTTATATATCTCAAGATGGAGCTCAATAAAATATTATTTTGCATCACATTTTAATAATTTTTGATATTCGTAAATTTTTAGATATATGGGCTTTAGAGATCTAGTCTGGCTACTTAAGAGAATCAAAACTCATATAATTAGAATTCGCTTTAAACTTTAGCCATGATCAGATACTTCAATATCTCCTATTTAAAAGTTGAATATAATATGGAATGCTGCCTATGGGCTGTATGCATGTAGACTTAGGTCGCTGGAGCCCACTTTATGGATTGATTGTCGATTCCATTTTGTCGAAATGTTAATGAAGGCTGAGCAGATTTTTGACGAAGGGATTTGGTATTAAAATCGACGAAATTCAGCACTTTTGAAGCGATACATTTACATCACCTGGTATATCGACTCACATATATGAGTACAAGCTATTATATTTGGACATTTGGCTCCATATTCGACCTACTTAGTTCGATATAACTTGAACTCTCAACAATATAAACTTTTGACAAGTTGGCAGAATCTTATCCCTGCTAGGGAACCTTCGATATTTAGCTTACTCAGATGAAAGATGTTTATATTTAGTGCTATCAACAAGGATATGTGTAAGTCCGAGAAGAATAGTTCTGCTGAAAGAGAAATAGCTTTTAATATGTATTGTAATTTCAGGTTATTTTGAAGATTTAAAGAAAGTGCTTTTACTATAATATAATCTACATAATATACTGTTAAAAACTATATTCGTATAAGAAGGCAATCCCAAGCTTGTATATCCGATTAAGTTATTCACTTGAAAGCAGCACAATAAAAGGTTGAATGTACTTTTTAATAAAGTATGTTTAACGTATGTAAAGAAACTCAAACAACCGGATCTAATCTACCTACACGTCCATAGAATCAAAACTTTTTAATTTTTACTAAACAATCAAATGGCTTATTTTTAACTCTGCGAGCAGGTTGTACAGGGAAAGAGAATATGAGGGCAGTGTTATCTGATAGTTTATTACATATAGCCGAGGATCTATCAGAATCCCATTGAGATAATCAAACTTATGCTTAGTTTTTTAAACCATAGGAAAATTGTTTATCCTCAGTAGTAAAAACTTGTTTCAGTAGGTAGAAAAGGCCCACTTAAATCAGTAGGAATGTATCTGTCGGATATAGGTCCCTCAAAGCCTTAGTATAGATAGTGTATATCATCTATAAAACTGATTCAAGCATTAAAGAAACCTCATAATTGAAAACGGTGAATTGTGGTATAAAGTAGTTGAAAATACCATTCAACATGATAATTGTAACTGTATATCCACTACTCCAAGATGTAACATCACAGTTGATTGCAGTTGAGTACTCAAAGGAATAGTGATGGACTTCTTAAAAGAATTGGTAAGCACCTTTTGGAAGTCATGTTCGGGATCTGGTGATATAACTTGGCTCTGGATATGCATTATTGCTGTTGACCGATCACAAACAACCAATAATTTTAAGACTTACCAGGGTAGGTATGTTTGAGGTCTAAATTTTTAAACTTTGCTTAGCTAAAATGACATTTTTTACCGATATAGCCAACTTATATATATATATGTAGATAGTATTCGTAAGCCAATTAGCAAATAGTTGGCATACTTTCTATGGTTACGTACTTTTAGGGATTTATAGCCGAAAGTATATTTGCAAACGATTTTTCTATTCTCTATAGTTAAGGAAAGTATGGATAAGTAGCGTAGGAAGTATCTACTTCATTTAGGATGACAATATACTTTTATAGATTGATAACTATATAGAGTTTAATTTAAAAGACACTTTTACATAAACTTTAACTTTTATTAACCTATAAAAGTAATATCCAGGGGTCCAATATAAATTAGATGACACATTTGGTCCGTCAAGTGTCCATAAAGTTGTTTATATAGTAGAACACAGCTTATATATATGTTATTTTGTGAGATCTTCGTAAATTTGTTCAAGTGACTTAGTCACCTGGGTAATAGTAAGGGTTAATGTTGGGATATTTATAACCAGATACGTCTTTCTACCTTTTACTTACAAAACTATACGAAAACAAATACTTTAAGTAATATGAAAGAGATTGTCAATATCCACGTTGGTGGCTGTGGTAATCGAATCGGTGCTGGGTTCTGGGAGCAAATCTCCAAGGAGCATGGACTCAATCAAGAAGGAATTTACCAAGGTACCGACGACCAACAGTTGAACCTTGCAGATGTTTATTTCAGCCAAGCCAAGAACAAGCGCTTAACCCCCAGGTAAATATTTTTATCGACTATGTAATCAATTTCAAGAGCTATACTAGTGGATACCGACATTTCGGTACAGCAGGGTGTTGTAAATGGTTCCATAAGTAAGATGTTCCGCCAAGAAAACTTGGTGAGCGGGGAAAATGATGCTGGTAACAACTTCGCTCAAGGTTACTATACCGAAGATACCAAGATAATCGATAATGTACTCGAAGCTGTACGCAAGGAGGTCGAACGTTGCCAGTCATTGCAGGGTTTCCAATTGACGCATGCCCTAGGTGGAGGTACTGGGTCCGGCTTGGGCTCCATCCTACTCTTCAAACTGCGTGAAGAATTTCCAAACCAAATGTTAACCACTTTCTCCATTTTGCCCTCTCCTAAAGTCTCGAACACGGCAGTCGAGCCTTTCAATGCCACTCTGGCCTTACATCATCTCATCGAACATGCTGACATAACTTACTGTATCGACAATGAGGCACTTTATGACACTTGCTTCCAAGGCTTTAAATTGACCAATCCCAGCTACGCTGATTTGAACAAGCTGATATTCATCGCCATGTCGGGTGCCACCACCCCGTTACGCTTCCCAGGCGAACTTGATACCAATCTACACAAGCTGGCTACCAACTTGGTCCCATCTTCTCGCCAGCACTTTTTAACAATTAACCACGTTCCCTTTGCACCTGCTAACTCTAAATTTAACAAGCCATTGGAAACTAAAGAGCTTATCGAAAATGTATTCCAAAGTTGCAGCTCAACAGTAATGACTACTCTTGCCTACCACCACTACATTACCGCCTCCACCTACTTCCGCGGCAACCTAGCTGCTGATCAAGTTGAATTGCAATTAGCTGCCTCCAACAACTTAATTTCTACTCGGTTCTTGAAGTGGACTCCGGATAGTTTGAAATATGAAACCTATGACGTACCTACTACCGGTTTTGACAAGTCGGCTACTGTAGTTGGTAACGATACTGCTATTATCGACCTCTTTGGACGCTTCAAGGATAATTTCGCTTCGTTATTTAAACATAGAACCTTCCTCAATATGTACCTCAACCATGGTATGGCCGAGTCGGATTTTTCCGAAGCTGAGACCAACTTGAACGATTTAATCTACGAGTACATGCAGTACCAGAAGGTGAATGATGATGATGATGGGTCTACCGATGAAAGTGAAGGTAATGTGACTGAATGATCGCATACTAAAGTAAGCATGCAGTCTTTTTCATCTGCGCTCTTGAGTAAATAAACTATGATTTGGAACTTTGTTTTATCTCGACTATATTTGATGATATATATAACTTTTTAGATAGACACACTTCCAAAAGCTAACCAAGTTTTATTATTGAAGAAAGTAGACCTTTAAACTTGTTTGAGTTCCTTCCATAGGTACTACTAAGGCCTTTTAAAATTTTATTATACAAATGACTGCAACATATAAGCCGGAAGATCTACCAAGTCCTTGATTAGATGTCTAAATCTGTAGGTAGGTCACAAATCTAATACCTTTCGTCGAAGTTCAATATACCTAATATTGGACACAATTCCTAAAAAGTTTTTGAGCTTATATCCTTAAAGTGGATTAGAATATCCAAACTTTTGAAAACGTATATTCAAAGAAGCCTAACTTCGTCTGGACCTACTGCATACATATCTTTTTGATCAAAATAAAAGTTAGAGTTGCTATAGTGTACGTTGACATGCTTTAACTAGATCTCTTATGTCTTTTACTGGTTTGTAACCAGCTTTTCAGAAAATTGGTAGGTTCCAATATTTCGGGAAAGTCGAAAAGTTTGATATCCAGAATCTATCATTTTAGAGCTTGCCTTTGTCAGTTTACTTTGATCTTTTGTTGAATGGCCATAGAAAGCAATTATCCAGCCAAGACTATACTGGACAAAGTCAAATGTTAGTCGTTTCATTGTACAAGCCAGTCTTTGAAAATTATTTTTAAGGTCCATACCAGCTCTAGAATATCAAAATACATGTAAGGCTTGATAGGTTTTAAATGGGAATGTTAGTGAGATTCAAGTAGCAAAAAATTCTGGATTTTATTATTTGAACTATTGATTCACATATACAACTAGCGGCTATTTCAATACAATAATGGATCTCTGTTTGGTGTAAAGTTCTGACCTCCATCAAACTGCTTTGAAGTTTGCCTATTATACTCATCAAAGTTTGGACGAAATCAGTCTCACTTTGAAGCTTCGGTGAATTCTTTCATCCGAACTCCAAATGGAAAAGGGCGTTTCTTTTCAGGTAGAAATTATGACATAATGTTGAATCTGGTATCAATTTATACAGATTCTAACCAACCAAACTTGATTTCATTGATCCATCCATTTAGCCATGTGGTTTGGACTAAATTGCTTAAAGCTTTGGAGAAACTATAAATTCCCACAATACCTTTCAGAATTCTAAATAATTAATGGTTGAGCAGACAATAGTAACAAACAATAACAACAAAGTCGAAGACAAGAAAGGATGGTTTTCCTGGTTTAAGAAGCAACCCAAGGTAGAAGCAAACGACGTAGTTCTACCACCAACTATTAATGAACCTACCAGTTCAAACGCCCATGTAAATAGCCAAGCAACAAGTTCTAACGCAAGTACAACTTCACCAACATCAACTTCCCCAACTCCTCTTACCAATGCCACCCCAAATACTAACAAAAAGAACACCAAAAAGCGTACCAACTTCCACACGGTACCCGGCTTATACCACAAACGTAAATTAACCAAGAAGGAAGCCAAAGCCCGCCTCAAGCTTATAAAAAACTACGCCAAGTGGCTAGACGCTATACCTGGGTTACCTATCTCCATAGGTTTAGATGGTATCGTTGGGTTAATTCCGGGTGTTGGAGATGCAGCAACTGGAATTTTAAGTTTAATGCTGGTTTATATGGCCCGCGATTTTGACTTGCCAAGCTCTGTAAAGTTGAAACTGCTTACTAATATTGGATTCGATACTTTGGTAGGTACAGTTCCTCTATTTGGCGATATCTTCGACATCATGTTCAAAGCCAACTTGAAAAACGTTGAGATCTTGGAAAAGTGGTTCAATAAGAATATGCACCTGTTCGAGGATGATGAAGTCGAGGTGTGATTTATAGTTTCTTTCTAATTAAAATACATATATTAATAAAATATTTGGTTTTATTTTTACTACACACCTCTTTACCCACCCACTTTTTCAATGCATTTGATTTGAATAATTAAAACTTCTCCACATCCCTTTCAACCTATCGATCTAATATTTTAGCTTTCATCATCAATAAGTTATAATTTAATACGATCGGTAACCCAGCTGCTATCCAACCCTATACTATCATTAGAGTATAAATACAAGTCAAAATGCTCTAAACAACCAACAATAATAGCTTACAACTATGCGAACTACCATCAAGAGAAATGCCAAACCTTTCCTCAAGAACATCAAGGTGCAATCAGTTACTGGATCAACAGTCGTCCTTCACGACCTATGGAAAGACCAAACCGTCATCCTCAAAGTCTTACGAAGATTCGGATGCCCATTATGTCGGTATGAATCACACCTCCTCTCCGAGCAGAAAGATAGGTTCGACAAGCTGAATGTCAAGTTGGTGGGTATTGGCTTCGAAACTATTGGGTTGCAAGAGTTTATAGATGGAAAGTACTGGGCTTGGGATCTCTACATCGATACCGATAACTCCATCGCAAAAGCCCTTAACTTGAACTCTTTGAACAGTTTAAGTGTAGTTTACGACCTCTTTAGTAGTGTAACTAAAATTGCATTATCCAAAGCCAATAGTCCTAGGTATCTTTGGCAACCTGGTCGGTAATAAATTTGCACTGGGGGCTACCTTTGTAATTGGACCTGGTAATACGGGATTGCTTTATAAATATTATCAAACTTCATCTTCAACCTTCCCTTCTATAAAGGAAGTTTTTGAAGTGTGTGGGGGTAACCCCGATATGGTAGAAGATTTGGCACCTAGGGAATGTCTCTTCTATCAGAGTTCATTGAAAAGTAGGAAGGAGGCTGGGTCGGAGATTGGATCTTTGATGGAAAGTAGGGTGGATAGGGAAGTAATGATAGGTTTGGCTTAGGTATATCTTAATAAAAAATTATCTTTTAACATTGAATGGTTGGTTTAATTTGGTTTTTATCTCTTTCCTGTGTAATAGATATATCTTGAATAAATATGTAAAATGCTTATTATAAGGACTTTAGAATCTATAATAGCTGTGCCTTCAAGCCAACTTTATAGTATAATAACAAAATACCAAAAGAGCTTAATAAAGTGTACTAATTTAATCCACAGTAATGACCAAGTCAAAATGAAGAATCTCTATCGGAGAATTGAATTGTGCAACTAATTCTAGATCATTTGGCTTGGCATAAAAGTTTTAGGTGCATAAACGTTTCATTATCCAAGGATATTGCAAAGGCTTGACCTAAAGTTTGGATTTCATAGTGAGCAAATATGCCGAGATTGTAGATCAAAGTGATCGAATATTCTAAAGGACAAACTTTGACGTCAAAATGATTCACCCAAACGTCTTTTGATTACTTTTTGTCAAGTATATAAACAGCAATGCACTTTACATACAATAACTTTTTATCAAGAAAGTTGAAAATGTCCAACATTGACGTAAATCAAACCCCAGAGTTGAAAAAGAGCCGATGGACTAATTTATTGGAAAGCTACACCAAGCGTAAGGGATCTGTCAATCCAGAACTTAATTTACAGCTGCCTGACCTACCTCCTAGACCGAACTCTACCAATACCAATAACCTGGATCTTCCAGTAACGAGTACTAGTTTAGAACTGGCGTCCCAACCTACTACAGCAGTGAAAAGACGTCGGAAACGAGATATCCTCTTTGAAACTTACCAATCAAGCCCAGGTATCTATACCAAAAAGAAGTTGGACCGTAAGCAAGCTCGACAACGCATCCAATTTATTAAGACGTATGCCCAATGGCTGGATCGTATACCTGGCCTCAAGATCCCTATAGGTATCGACGGTATCGTCGGCTTGATTCCTGGTGTAGGTGATGTCTCGGCTGCTGGTCTATCGTTGCTACTTATATACCTAGCTCGCGATTTAGACTTGCCTCAAAGTCTGTTCAACAAGATGTTTAGGAACGTTGCTTTGGAGACAGTAGTAGGTAGCGTACCTTTGGTAGGTGATGCTTTTGATTTTTGGTTTACGGCAAACCTAAGGAATTTAAAGATCATTGAGAAATGGTTCGAGAAGAATATTGACAAGTTTGCGGAAGGTGAAACTGGTGTTATGGAAGGAAGCTTGTCGGAATGATTTGATTTTGCTTCTTGGACTTATTGAAGATACCTTTGTTATCGATTACTTACTATATTATTAAATATTGTAATTATATATAAGGTTTATTACAGGCATTTGTAATATATAACTTACTTCTAATGGATTATTATATAGAAAGTTGAATGAGTTGTATTTGAGAAGTAGGCAGATAGCTACAGTCAGTTTCTAGTTGATCAAGTTAAACTAACAGTTCAAAGTTCGAGGTTAAAGTACCATGTCTACTACCACTGTACATTGGCTTTACACTATGTTAGTTGATGTCAAGATAGATTGTTTGACTAAAGTTAGACTGAGTTTGCCTAGGTTGATGTTGTATAAGTTTTATATAAGTTGTAGCACACCGACATCAAGCTAGATTACAGGTTCGATAGTGACTCTGGCTCAAATCTTCAAGCTACTTAACTTACGTAAATTGACGCTGCAGGACTATACTAATGACAGATTCTTCAAAGATGTTTAGTATATGAGTCCATTATACAAACTTGAGCTAATCAGTCGCACCTATCTCTTTCAATACCTCTTCATTATGATCCCGTATTACATCCCCAGCCTCTTTGATCCAACTTTTAAGACTAACCACCAATCTCCTAAAGCTTTCAACACATTCATATTTGGGGATGTCGATTCTAAATTCTTTATCAAAATTAAATTTGTCAACATGCTAGACCAACACATCAAGTTTATCCAATTTAGTTCGCATATAATCACCTGACACTGTTTTTGTCCTGAAGAACCCAACAGGATGCCTCGACCCTAAACTAGAGTTAAGTAACTCCTTCAAATACCTGAGAGTTGCTTTTATAGACACGTGCTGTCAAATCGGTCAAGCTCACCTTCAAGCTCGGGCTTACTAATATAATTTGTATTTGAGAACACTTTTCCAAGGTCAATAACTCACTACATTTAGATACTAAAGAGTTTACTATACATATATAAGTATACAGGTTTTACTTACTTTTGACATTTCATTTCAAATTTAGGAATAGCATTCTTATGTAAATGTTCAATGAGGTTGTTTCTATTAATGTTTTATCCTATTATTGATACTATGGATATATACATATAGTAAAAGTTTCCATTCCAAATGACTGTTTATAAACTTTATGCAGCTGTCAATAAAGCTTGATAGAACTTTTGTAGTTGCTTCTATTTAAATATATAGTGTATAATTTATATGTTTAAGATCATTTTATATAAATATAATAGATCATATATGAGCTAAATAATCACAGCAGTTTATTGTTCAAATTTTTAAGCTAATAAAAATTGTAACTTATAACTTTCCCTTGACGATGGCTCAGCATCCTAAATATAGGCATATTCGCGTTGACTGACTCTAAAATTTGGACGTCCTCTTTAATATGAATTTGATGCTAAATATATCTGTGATTGAGTATACATACCTGCTTACACTTGGAAAATGGTATATTTAAATTTAAAAATACAATAATGCTTGTCGTCCTTAGGTTAGCTTTTGTACTCTTATCCAGCTTAGGTATGGAGCACTTTACTGCGTTACTTATTTGAAAATCCCAGCTAAAGATACGAACTAAATAGATGTTTTTACTATGTCAATTAGATCTTTATATCTATCCAATCTATACAATACTCTAATTACAGCTTCAGAATATAATATATAAGTAAAATCTTCGTACCTACCCCAAGCTAAATTGAATTGACAGCATCCTTCAATACTATCCCTCAGCATCGGCTTACATTCGAACGCTTATTAATTTAGGTCGATTAGGTAAGGTGGACTTACTATGGTTATTGGAGCTGAAGTGTAAAATATTGAAGGATTATGTTGAGTATCTGGCCAATAGACAGCGCTCTATAGATTGGGAAATTTTCCATTTGGCTTACCTACCTGGTAGCAAGTCAGTTGATCGGAGTATAGTTTTACTGCTGCTTATCGTCGTGAATTAAATTGAGCCATCGTAGTGGAACTCATTCTATTATCCCAAATTTGGACTTGGATTTTAAAACTCTTACTATTGTAAAAACAGTGTATATTTCAACTACCTTTGATGATAGTTCCAGGCTCCTAGGTGTTAAAAGACCTCATGGATTTAATATGCTCAAAACTACCTTTGGTGGGGAATCACTTTAAATGCCTGATAACTATAGAAGTGATTCAAAAGTAAAGTTTATATCAGCTAACTTTAGATTTACTTGCCAAGTCGACTAGCATTCTATCAATTGATAAGAACGCTTTAGTTTGCTGATTTAGGATGTCTAGAAGGGAAAGTAGCTCTACTTGAAATTTAATTGGGGATCAAGTTCGCAACTAATTTGGCTACGATACTACCACTATCTATCTACCCAAAAAGGCTATATAGAACAGAAAATGTAGTTAAGTATAAAAGCTTTAAAATAGCTATATAGCCTCAATTAACTCTAAATAGATGATCTGTGTCGAAGTTTGTAATGGCTATGCTAGTGCAAATTGCTAAATATAAGTATTCTTTCAGAGTAACAGATCTCTTTTAGTAAAATTTTTCAAATTGGTCCCAAGTTTATGCTTCTGTTTGAATTTTTACATCATTTGCATAAAAGTATACTCGCATTTGATCATCCCTTTTATATGCTTACTCTTTTTTAGCCACCTTATCTTTAAACACCTGTTGGACCTTGGTCAAATACTCTTATACTTTAACAGAAACGATCCTAGCCTTTGAAAAGCACTTGTACATTCAAAACTGTGCCTCGAGCTGTGAAGGTATGCTACGTTGGTATGGCTTTCATTTTTGCACTTGTATGTTCCTAAAAGTGAATTGAGATACTGGCGTACTTGGTTCTTCTCCTTGCTTATTATACAGAACCCAACTTTATAGTTGATAATAGAGCCATTAAGCTTGAAAAAGGCACATCTAAGCTTGGAGGCCAGGTCGTAGCTGGTACTATTATAGCTTAAAACCCGAACTGTAATAGGTCGGACGATTTGGATTGGCTTGATCATATTACCAACGGCTGGATCACAAGCACTGGGGGCGGATTTGAGTTTGTTGGGAACGCATTTATAGTTGATTAAGTGGAGGATATAGGTATATGGGAGATATTGAGATGCTACAGTAGCTACTTTCATGTTTATTGATAAATTACAAGTGTAATCCGAGAAACTATATAATATTTTTACTAATTTTCCAAGACTTTGAGCGATTTTCAATTATTATCTCTGCTATTCATTCCTAATGTTCTTTAATAGGCATAGTAATATTAGAATATAGCTCCATTTTTGAAGATTTACCTAATTTAGCTTAAAATATACATTTGGATTCGATCATATATATGCCTTCATACGATTGCTTATGGACAAAGTTCGTTTGAGAACATTTCTTATCGATACACCTCAATTATTCAAGTCAAAAAGTATTGATTATGATATTTATTGGAAAAGTTCAACTTGAGCAAATCTACAAGTCCAAAACCATTGAGATTAGCTTAGGCAGCTGATTCCAACAGCTAAAAATAGTTTCATAGCAGAGGAGTAATCGTATTTCAAGTAAATAGTAGAAACATATTATAGCCAGTTTATCATTGAAAAGGTGGCCATTTGGCCTCAATAGTGGAAATGATTTGATTGTGAAGTAACAAAATTCCAAGTATATGTATAACAATGTTGTTTTTTTGGTTTATTAATTAAAAAACTAATATTTCTATAGTTTATTGATTAGAAATTATCAAATTTATAGCGCATTTCATAGCTGTTAGCCCCAAAGTTTAAATTAAAAATAGCTAGAAAGCTAATAAACCTAAGCAGAGTTTTATTAAATTCGCACAGTTAGTATTACTATTTTGGTTACTAAGAATTGCATATCTATTAATTTTAGCTAAGTGGGCTTCTTTAAATCAACAAATATATTTGATACAGATGCTTAAATATATATAAGATAGTTATAAAACAAAGTTGAAGTCATTCAATTATGGAATACTAATATCCAACCAATGCTTGAATGAACCTACTTTGTCGACAAGTTACCTGATCAACTTTAGTAGTTTTATCGCCTATTCTCACTTTTCATAATCCATCATTTTATTTGAAAAATCAGAAATTGAATCAATTTCTATAATTCATTTTGGCTATCACAACCTTACTTTAATTCCATCATCTACTCTATTATATTAAAGCTTTGTATACAAATACTTGATAATATATTCTCAATAAATTTGAGTTTTATAATATACCTTCGAATTTTACTCTTCACTTGAATTTACTATACCTTTACCTAAACTTTGACTAACCTTTTTGTATTATTTCTCATACTAATATTTACTTATAAGGTAATTATCCTACTATTATGGTCGATCTAGTTATCCTATAGCTTTTAAGATTCAATTTGACATTAAATTACCTATTGTACTTTACAAAAATATTAACATTAACCCACCAAACAAGAAATATATTTAGTGTAAACTGGTATAGAATTTGTTATTTAATAGAGTTGCAACGAAATCTCAGAAGGCTTCTTTAGAGAATCAGCTTGACAATCTTCCTAGCTGGCCCAACTCTAGTCCTAAAGTCGTTTTAGCCCAGAAATATATTAGGTTTCAGTTGCGTAAGAATCAATATTAGAAAAGCAGATACTTGACACAAATGTAGAACCTCCAAATTGAACAAACTAACCGATCCTATAGTGAATACTAACTATTTTGTAAGTCATAACATTTCACGGATATATTATTCTGGCCTACCTTCAAGGCATGATATATGCAAATTATTTTCTTAATGAAGCACTTGTTATCGGTACTTTCCATGCTTCCGCCTACCTTTATCCCCGTCCCTATATAAACCCTCTTGACTTGTGTAGTTTTCCGACAAGTGATTATTCTATAATAAAGATTTTAATTCCCTTCTGTTATAATCACCTGTTCACCTTTTAGTACCGACTTGTAACTATTGAATTAGCCGGGATTGGAAGAAGAGCATTTCCAGCCTATATTAACTTATAATTATATAAAGGTTAGGATAAGCAGAATTAGCATTATATTAGAATCACTCAGGACTAGGATTAGAGCTGATTATATTGAATTAAGAATTAGAACCCCGATGGATATTATCATACTCCTTGACTTCATCACAACTGTGGCCTCTTTTGTCTTTATGAATCGACTCTGGGTCCAAATCACAACTAAAGTACCAGCTGTCCAAAGCAATGACTTTGAATTTCTTTAGTTTTATTGGTGTGATTATCACTACGTTGGCTTACCTCAAGCCTAGCCCGATATCCTTTAATAGGCTTCCCTATATACTGTAGTTGAGTTTAACCTGACTAAATTATTAATTTAATTTAGAACTTTAGGCTATATAGAAACTTTGTAAAAAGATACCATCATTACTTGATATTGTAGAAGTTTTTTTAAAGCTACGTACTAAAGAAAAGTAGCCATTTTGTAAGTTTGGATATCGTTGCTATTAACTTTAGGTTAACTAGCAGTATTTTTAAGGTTTTGAGTTTTGATGATGCTACGAATTTTTATACTTTTGAATTCCTGATAGTAAATTTGTAAAAGTGAAAGTAGTCATAGATAAAGATTTAAATGTAAAGTTTTTGTATTTGCAAAAATAAGTTTTATTTGTTTGCAAGGATGATTTGATTGATACTTTAAGTTAATGTTAAACTTTTAGTTCAAGTAGCCATATAGGAAATGGAAGAGTTTCCATCTTGGGGTTGTTGTTGATGATAATTGTGTTGAGAGATTGTTCTTTAACCCAGTTGCTAAATTTTATATGTTGGTCAGGGACACCGACAAATTAGACTTTGCTAGAGAACTTAAATTTGACGTTCTTAAAGATGGATTCGTCAAAGGCTTGCAAAAGCTGGTAGTCAGCCTTCAAAGTCAAATCGAAGAGGCTGGAAATCTGACACTGGATTATGGTAAAAGTTTTTGGAAATATAGAATTTACCTATTAAAGAAAGGTGGTAGAATTGTGATGTGCATTGGGCATTCTCAAAGAGCTCATCGAGGATCTGCTCCTTCAAACGAGTTTGCGCAAGTTGGGCAGTTTAAAAACTTATATCATGCTGTTGTTCTCAAAGCTACGCTCCAGTTTGAATTTGGCGTATCATAACTTGTGAAGGATTTCGAATTCATCTAAAATCAGCTTTGAGATGCTCATCCTTATATTGATTAAGGAATTTACCTTGACGTTGGTTAAACAGATATAATGCAACTTATTGTAGATGGGATACGTTTCAAAGAGTAAAGTATTGAGTTTGAGAAAGCTTTAATGGTTGGGAGTAGTCCTTGAATCGGATATCGAGTTTAATAAAGTTTTTGAAGGTATTCTTGGTCATAAGTGTTTCACTACACTGGTAATCTTGGAAATTGAGAATCAACATTTTGATATTGGAGTAAGCACTATCTACATCAACCAAAAACTGCCTATTATATCGGTAAACGAATAAATGTAAAGTAGTTAGGAGAAGGCTATTGAAAAGGCTGAGCGGTTTAGTTATGTCACTTGAGCTCTTATTGATGATTTCTAATTCTAACTTCTTGACATCTTTGATAATCTTCATAAACTTGATCGGAGATGGAAAGGGTTCGCTTAGATAGATCCTAAATGATTCGAGTTTATTATTTAAAGTTGGTAACGCGCCAAACATCTGAGTATTAGAGCTGACTTTGAAAATGTAAATTTTTTCAAGCTAAGGAAGTACAACTTGACTTTTATAAAGTTGACATACTTGCCAAACCGTTGTACCCAGAATAAGTACCTACCCTTATCTTCTAGCTGATGGATACTGTCGTATTTGATGTGCTCATAGATTTTATTAAGGGCAAAATCATTGAACTTGTTGCAAAATTAAAATTGAAGTTGATTCTTGAATGAAAGGCTTCGTACAATTTCCTCTATGATGGAGTCATGTAGTTCATTAAAGTCGCGTTCCATTGTTATAAAAGCCCTCAAAGGTGTTAGTAGATATAAAAGGTTTTGAGATATATTTTTGGCACTATCTGTTGTTTGTAGGTAGCCTAAATTGGCCATCAAATCTGGAAAGAAAGTGTAATTTGTAGCCAAAATACAGCTCTAAGATTTAACCTACTCTCTCTAGTATCTTCTGGCCCATTCTGGGAGTATCACTACGCTATAGTGTATAGTTTGATCCTAGGTATGTTCTATAAGCTATGTTTACTTGGCCTTTTATAAAAATGAAATTCAAAGCCAATGTATAATAATATGCCCATCCAATTCAAAATATAAATGGCAATTGGGCGTAGAGTTCGATAAGATAGCAAACAAGCAGCGTAAATTGGTAGTTGAGGGATGTGGGCTTCAATCTATAACTTTACAGCTAAGTCTAGTAGTTAACTTGACTAATCAACTTGAAAGCTCATTATAAAATGTGTGCTTTTGAAATTTGAGACATCTTTTGGACATAGGTATATAGGAAGAAGCTTTGAAAATTTTGCTTTCTATATAAAATACAATTTTATTGTTTTTAGGCCACTACCTGACAATAATTTAAACTTTTTGAAGCTGCTGGTTATTATATTGGCTACCAATTATTTACTACAATAACTTAACATATTGATGTTTATACCTTAAATATAATTAGAATATGCCACATTGAAATTTGAGATGGGATTTTGTAGTTTTCATCGCTTATCAATTAAACTCTATCACTTTGATACTACTTTTTAATTTTAAATATATTCTACTAAGATATGTGCTATAAACTTATATGCATTTCTATGGTTCGATATGGATATACAAGAGATAGTAATTGATGAGTTTCCAATTTTGAAAGCTTTGCATAATAAAGCTTCTACCTCAATTTTCAATTTAAAATGTCAAAGGAACCATAAGCGACCTCTCTCTTATTTTTTGAGTGTAGGTAGGTCTCTTGTATGGACTTGGGCCTGGTTAAGTAGGGTGGTATAGGACTTTGAACTAAAATTTTGACTTACTAGTTTTCATCACATAAGAAATTAGGTAGTTTCCATTTAAACTTTGAAAAGAGCTCCGATTATTGGCTATATATGGATTTCAATTAGGTAATCATCTAGCTTTATGCAACAAAAGTTAGTCAATCTCAATCTCAACAGCTTTAAAAATTTTGAGAAGATGGAACGAGATTTCAACGAGCTGCCCGATCAAATAATAGAAGAAATCGTACGCAGTCTCTCCTTCAACGACCAACTACAACTACAATGCTGCAATAGGAAATTCAATGACTTTGCTCTCAACAAGATATATGAACGCATCAAGTACGACACCATCCATAAATTGCAAGAGAGAGATAGATTCCTATGTTGGGTCGTCAAGTTTGGTAAATATGTCAAGTATCTAGAGAATCACGTCCAGCCCAAATTCTTCGAAGTCAAGTACCACTTTACCAAATTGCAGAAGCTGGGAATCTATAGGGTAAGTTCTAATATGCAGATATTCGACTCATTACATACATTGCGAAGGAAGCTCAAATATTTCCGATGTTACTTGACGGAGCCTTTCCCGACCCAACTAAAGTTTATGGAGGTTATCAAAGAGGTCAAAGATTTGGAATTGGAACTTATCAACAAGAGTTCATTTGATATAACGAAACAACTCAATCTCTTTTCTAAACTTCCTTTAACTATTTTACACCTCTTTATCTTCCAAAGGGACCGTAAGTTTTTAATTGATATAAGTAAATGCTTCCCTAACTTAAGGGTGCTCATCATCAACTTTCAAGATTATTCAGTCTATCATGGACCTTTGGACTTGGCTAGATTTGAAAACTTGGTCAAATTTGATTTAAGGGCCAAAGATAACCCTCAAATTGAGAGTATTGACTATGGAGGCTTCCCCAAACTGAGAACTTTGTTGTTTCAGACCAACCCCATATATGGTAAGTTGCAATACAATTGTTTGGCTAAGGCGAAGATGGATTATTTGGTTAATTTAAGGATCAATGTACCCAAGCTATCGGCTGAGGAATTTACACTGTTTCATAAGTTGCGGTACGTTGAGTTCAAGCTGGAACGTAGTTTCGACAACCATTCTATGATCGAGGTTTTTAAGCTGCCTAACTTGAGGAAGTTGACGTTGCAAAACCAGATCCCCGATGAGTTGTTCGAGAATGTGAAATGTACAAGTCGATTGTATAAGCTTGAGTTGAATGGGAGGTTCCATTTATCTAGACATTTCTTCACTTTAGTTCAGAATGAGATCCCTAACCTCTTCAACTTGACGCTGCGGACCGACTACCAGTTTCTGCAGACTTTCGACGAATCCATATTTGAGAGTAGTTATTTTAGATTTCCAGCTAAAGTCAAATTTGTCAATGTACCTGATCGAGATGTTAAATTCATTAGGTGGATTAAGGAACAGTCGCCTGAAACTACAATTATTTTGAACAATCCTATTAGGTGCCCCAGCCCTAAGTTGGAGCTTTGTGATTCCTTATTCGAATATTTGGAGTAGGGGCTGATGCGAGATGATGTATTAATGGGTTGAATTTTACAATATACTGAATCTAGCAAGTACCTTACTTGAGTTGTCGTTATATAATATGTGGAATATGGAAAAGGATAGCATTAAGGATTTATAAGTTAAAAGTACTACTAATAAAATGTATCTAAGTTTATTGATTTACTCTAACCTTTAGGCATGTATTTTTATAGTGTGTAAACAAGCCAATACAAAAGTAGTAAATGAAGGTGTCCATAAAAGCTGATTTGAAATTTTGATTTTTACTTGAGGTATATAAAAATATTGAGGAGGTGCCTTCTACATCTTACATTGAATCCTTTATAGTCGATTTTCTAACTTTGTCTTGTTTTGAAAGTCTTGGATGTACAGAATTTAGCTATATAAAGCAAAACTATGAATACAAATATTGCTTATGTACTGTGTTGAGTTATTCTGAACATGGACTACATATTGTACCATACATAACAATAGAAAGTTGAAAACATTCATACTTGAAAGAAAATTTTACAAATGCTTCAAATTTAAAATAAGCTATGGTTTATGTAGCATAGGCAGCATCATATCTATCTCAAGAAATCAATCAGTGAAGTACAGAACATGAGGTTGGGATCAGTGCATTTCAGTGGATTGTTGAAGACTATTACTATATCAGGCGCGTGGTTACGAATCCAGTTGATAAATTTAGCTTCATATTTTGAGATGTTGACGAATCGAATATTGGTGGGGCATCTAAAGTCATTGTCTTCGAATGTAGAGTTATCAAAAGAACCCTGGAACTCTTCGATGTTTCTTACTGTCAAACTGAAGAGTAGTGGCATCTCATGCTGTAAAAAGTTGAAAAAAGTGATGCGATAGTTCGAATTCAAATTGACCAATGAGCACCAATTTGGAGAGGGGACCAGGGGCATTGTACGTCTTCAAACTTTGAGTCATTGATATCTCCACTCAACGTAAGTTTGCGCAGCTGGGGTAGCCCGAAAAGTAAATTCATTGAGCTAGCATCGAAGTTATCTCCTAGGAATAAGCTGGCATACCTGAGATTTTGAAATCTTGTGAGATCTTTTAGGTTCAGTGATGGTACGTCCACTTGTAGATGGGCTAGAGAGTACAAGTCCGTTTTGATTAGAGTTTTGTAGTTTTCAAAATCTGAAAATATGAAGTTGGATCCAACTTCGCAGTCTTTAAAGAGTAGAGCCCTAAGCCTGGGAAAACTTTGGAAGGGGATCTTAAAAATGATGCGCTCATCGTGTAAACAAAGCTTTAGCTTTGTCAGATTCAAAAAGCGGGTTGGACACATAGCCTCTTTGTCTACATATTTTTCGATTTCAAGGGTCAGTACCTTGAGATTGGGAAAGTATAGATTTATGTCGACTAGTAATTGGCAATTTATCGAAGGTACATTTATGTGCAAGGTACTTAGCTGGAATGATGAAAATAGACTTAGAGGGTCGAAGACGCTTACCATTGTGCTTGAAAGATGTAGCTCTAACTCTCTAATATCCTTGATGACGTGGATAAAGTTGATATTAGGTGGTAATGGCTCTGATAGGTAACACCTGAGCTTCTCGAGCTTGTACTTCAAGGAGTGAAGCATATCGAACGTTTTAACATTACCTTTAACTCTATACGTCCCTAACTCTTTGACATTTGGGAAATGGTGTTGCAGTTCGTAAAAGTCGTTGTGGATGAAATTCCCTATACGCTTGACATACTTGCCAAATTTGGCTGTCCAGCTCAAAAGTTTATCGGGATTGTTCTTCTCATGGATGTACTGATACTGGATGTGCTCGTATACTTTTCCTAATGCAAATTGGTTGAACTGCTTACTACAGTACTGGAGCTGCAGCTGGTCGAAAACTGGTAGATTCCTTACTATCTCTTCGATAATATGATCGGGCAGTTCGTTGAACTTGGTTGACATCTCATGGAGTTTAGAAACTGAATGATGTTCATCTAACTAAACCAATTTTCATCTAGAAAGGCTACATTTTTAATTGAAGTTATACATATCTGCATGCCTCAATCAATAAAAGGCTAATCAAATGAAAGTTATTGGCTTGTTTATGCAAATATACTTGAAAATTTAGGAATTTCCAAATTACTAATCCAGAATCTAAATTCAAACAAAAGCCTACAAAATTTCAAGTTGGGGAAGGGATGGAGATAAAAATGACGTACAAAACTATATATTCTAGTAACCCAACTTTCAACTACAGATACTTTAGCAAGCAGCAGCATGGAGGAAGTGCGAAAATCAAAAGTCGAAGAGAAGGTGGTACTCTTACCCTTTTACGATACAGCCGAGCCCAAATTGCCAGTTGAAGATTACCCGGCTCAGCTACTTTTGCCAAGCCAAGAAAATGTGTACGAGCCCGGCAGTAGTACCATACAGCTGATGAGCGACAACCAGGTAACAGCTTTTGCTTTTCTGTCTAACAGCTTTGAAAAGTCCGACTTTGAGTTCCAGGAGAAAAAAGCAACTACCAAGCGGTGGAGAATCTTGTCGATAACCGCAGGCCTGTTATTGGCTCTAGTATTTGTTTCTTTTGTTGGCAACTTCATCGACTGTAAGGCTTCATTTTAACTTCCGTACTCATCCTGTCTAGTTCAAAAGTTCACCATTTCAAATAATGCCCAGGCACCCCTACCGGAGCACACTCCCTTCAATAAGCTGACGACCTCCGACAAGCTCAAATTCCAATTCGACGACATGTACAGCTCGAAGTTTCGACCCAGCGTCAAGGATTGGACCTGGGTCAAAGTGGACAATAGCGACCATGACGGCGCCTACACCTACGAGGACGAGCGCGGCAACATCTGGCTGAAGTATGCCGGGGAGCTATGGGACGAATCATACCTCACCGGCTACGTAGCCATCACCCGTCAGCTTATCGACTCCGACGATGAGAGCTCGCCATTCACCAGCTACACGTTCTCACCCGACCTCAAGTATATAGCGGTGGTCAACCGAGTCAACAAGGTATGGCGCCATTCGTTTACAGCCCAGTACAGAATATTCGACTTGAGGGACCTCAAAAAACCACCCATTATCGTGTCCTCCGAGCTCAAGAACCTCGCATCCACCCACCACCGTGAACAGTACATCCAGCTTTTCCAGTGGGCACCCAAAGGCCACGATATAGCCTTTGTATTTAATAACGATGTATATGTTGGCTACGATGGCTTCAAAAAGGTGCACAGGGTGTCTCATGACGGCGGCAACGACATCATCAATGGGATCCCGGACTGGGTGTACGAGGAAGAGGTTTTTGCCGACAACTTTGCCATGTGGTTCTCACCCTCGGGGAAGAACTTGGCCTACCTCAAGTTCGATGACTCAGACGTCCCCGATGTCCAAGTTCCCCTCTTCACCAACGGGGCTATACTGAAGCATGCCAATGTTTTGGACCGCAACCCAACGTCGCCGCTGAATGATCCAGAGAAAGCAGCTACGAACCTGGAGGGCTTTGCCGACTACCCCCAGTACATCAAGTACAAATACCCCAAGGTAACTTTATCAATTAGCACAAGTATACTAACTCTGCCTATTTAAAGGCTGGGTACCCCAACCCCGTAGTCAGGCTAACCATTTACACGCTGGGTAAACGCTCTGAATTGGAAGAGCTTGAAGAAGCGACCAAGGGGATTGAGATTGAGGTCGATGTCGATGGCTTCAAGGCACTTGCCTCCTCGATCGACAAAGCTGCCTTAACCTCGGTTAAGGATCCAAAGACACGCATAGTAACCGATGTCGTCTGGCTAGAGGACACCACTTTGATGTTCAGGATAACCAACCGAGCCCAGGACGTCGTGCTTACCTGTCTTGCCGATATCGGACGCTCTTCAAGCTCGATCTACGCCGACCGACTCAAAGCCAAGATCGTAAGGCTAGAGCCAGCCGGGTTGGATTGGGCAAAGAACAAGAAGCGAGATTTGAAAGGCGATGGAGGCTGGTACCAGACAGACTCCCACCCCATAATCCCAATCGACGGCAGCGAGAATGAAAAGCTGCGTGCCTATGGGCTCGACGGCATTGGTTACATCGACAAAGTCGTGTTCAACGACCACTACCACTACGCCATCTTCCACCCAGCCGATTCTCCCAGACCGCTACGTCTGCTTACAGCCGGGAACTACGATGTCGAGAGTGGGTTAGGGGTCAGCGACGACGGCCGATTCTACTACGCCAGTAGGGAGCTCGATTCGACAGCCAGCCACATCTACTCGTGCGATTTGAAGGGCGAGAACAAGGCACACCTCAGCCAGGAGTCCAACCCAGCACTGCAAGCCATACGGCCAAGTACACTGAACACCCAAAGCACCGAGGCCATGCAGGACAATTTAGGGCACTTCACTGCCGAGCTATCCTCTAGCAAAAGGTACATGGTGCTCAGCTACCTTGGACCACACATCCCCTACCAAGTTGCCATATACCAAGGAGACCTGGACCGGGCTAAAGTGCTCGAGACGAACAAGAACCTGGTCGACCTGCTCAGCTCCTACGAACTCCCCACTGTACGGTATCGGAAGCTCAAGCTACCTGGGATCTCCAAACCCTTGGATGCCATGGAGCTCCTCCCCGCCAACTTCGACGCCACCAAGGATAAGCTAAGGCTCCTCTTCCGATGCTACGGCGGGCCTGAATCCAAGCTGGTCACCAGGAACTTTGCCCTCAACTTCCACACCTGGCTCGTCACCAACAAGACCAACTTTGGAGTCATCATCGTTGACAACCGGGGCACGGCGTTCAAGGGTCGCAAATTTGCCGTCGACATTGTCAAGCAGCTAGGTAAGCTGGAAGCTCAAGACCAGATTAATGCCATCGCCAAGTATGGTAGCTACCCATGGGTTGATGCCAAAAAACTAGGGCTGTGGGGCTGGTCCTATGGTGGTTATCTCACTGCCAAGACAGTTGAAGCCGACCAAAACAAGGTCCTCAACTTGGCAATCTCGGTTGCCCCCGTCGTCAGCTGGTATTACTACGACTCCATCTATACTGAACGGTACATGAAGGTTCCTAAAACCAACTTGGAAGGCTATAAGCAGAGTCGCGTCACCAACGTTACCAATTTTGCCAAGGATCACTATCTACTTTTGCACGGTAATTCCGACGATAATGTCCACGTCCAGAATTCGATGGATCTGTTGAAGCAGTTTGAGATGAACGAAGTTTCGGATACCGAGTTTTTTACATTCCCCGATAACGATCATGCCATTGCGGGATACTATGCCAACTATCAACTGTATACGAAGATCGGAAAGCATGTTGACAAGTATTTACTGTCTTAAGTGACGTGAGATGATGTCTAGTTTATTTTAATAAAATTTTGTGATACCGATACGAGCTTAATATTTTTTTGCAAGCACGACACATCAAAGTTCAAGGTTGAGCTTTATACCTTTGCTCATTCACTAATTTAACCATACTTATTCACCATATTATTAAAGCCACTGTAAACTACTTTTTAGTATATGTTAGAAAGAACCCTGCAATTCCACTGACTTCCTTTCTTCGCAGTACCTAAGCCTTGGCTTCTTTCTACGAAAGTGAAGATCCATAAATACAGTTGTTTGGAGATATCACGTTACCAAAAATTGGCTGATTATCAGCTAAACTTGGCTTAAACCTAAATGGTTAGTCGCCAACTGCACTCTCAATTCAACATTTTCAATGCATTTAGTTTAGATGTAAACCAAAAGGAAGATGCAAAATCTTCAACCCATTTTGGATTTGCTTATCTCAAGGTTTTTAAAGAATGAAAGACAACTTCAATTAGTCATCCGACCTCATAGTTGAGGAAATGGTACGTAGCTTGGTATTTTTTGATCAGCTATACCTGCAGTACTACAACAAGTTTAATAACTTTACCCTCGAGAAGATCCACGAGCACACTAATTATGACACCATTCGCAAATTGGAAGAGTGGTAGGTACGTCAAGTTTTTGAAGAACTACGTCCAATCCAAACTCTTTGAAGTCAAGTAGCATTTTTCTAATTTGGATAAGCTAGAGATCTATAAGTTAGGCTCTAACGCCTAGGTTTTCGATACATTACCGATGATAAGTCATAAGATTAAATCTTTTCGATGCTACCTAGCTGAATCCTTTCTAGCCCATATAAGTTTTATAAGCGAGCTGATGTATGTCCATAACTTGAAGCTGAAATTTATCAACAATGGCTCCAATGAAATAAAGTCTCTCAACCTGTTTACTAAACTTCACTTAATCAATATACACCTGTTCTTGAATCAGTCTTATAGGTTCCTAGTTGATGCTAACACATCCTTCAGCTTCAAAATGTTAGCCCCCAACTTCCAATATGATCTATTTCACAAAGAAAAGGTGTCATTGCTTTGAAAATTTATTAAAGCTGGATATTTGGTTCAAAGACCACCCTCAATTAGAAAACATCGATCATCGAAGCTTCTCTAACCTCAAGATGTTGCTGTTTGAGACAAGCTATTTACGATAAGCCGCACTACAGTTTTTGGACAATGTAAGGTTGAATGTCTCCAAGTTAACGATGGAAGAGCTACATATCTTCCACAAACTCAAGTATGTCGACTTTAAGCTGGAACGCAGCTTCGTCAACTTATCCATGACGCAAGTCTTTTAGCTATCCAACTTACATAAGTAGACTTTGAAAAAGCAGATCCATGATAAACTTTTACCAACATTCAATGTAGTGATTTGTTGTTTAAACTCGGGCTAGTCGGTTGGCTCCATCTATCCAAGCATTTCTCTTATATACACCATCAGATTTTCAATCTCTTCAATGTAAGTTCAAGGACTAGTTGCCAGCTTTTGCAGGTTTTTGACGAATCCACAGTTGAGAATAGATACTTTCAATTCCCTACCAAAGTTCAATTTGTTAATATATTGGAAAGGGACATCAAGTTTATCAACTGGGCTAAAGAGCAGCCACCTGGAATAACAGTTGTTTTTACCAGCCCTATTAGGCGCCTTGATCTCAAGTTGGAGCCAAGTGATTCGGTATTTGAGTACTTGAAGGTGAAAATTGATAGGTATGTGTTGTTTGTATTTAAAACTTGCTTTCCTATATAAATGTATTGACTTTGTACTATTTTATACGAATATAATCGATGTTATTTTTAAAAGTAATATATAACTACAGGTGAGCTAATTAGCTTTCCTAACTAAACTTATATACATCTGAATTTATTCCTTAAGTTGAGATGATATTGGAGCTGCTCTATCCAACTTGACATTTCAAACACCAACTAGCTCATAGTTTGGGTCACTAAATTGTAAACATTGAACTACAGCTTTGACATTATAGGCTATTTATGTGTATTGAAGTCCTTGCTAAACAGTTGGACTACAAAGTTGCATATAAGATAAGCAACAAAGCCCCAATTAACTAGTAAAGTAAGAGTTAAAACATCTATATTGAGATGTAGAAGATCTTATTCATTAATTCCTAATCAACTTTTAAAAATGTATAGCTATAACTGGACTACATACATATTAAGCAATTTATATAGACAAAGCTTTTAAAGGAGGGCAATTATGGCAGGAATAGCAAGTAGTACGGAAGGTCCAACTTTGAAAGCGAAGGAGTCGGGGATGTCGCTAGCCAAAGTCGATCTAGGGACCTTAACAACCGAGATCTTGGTCGAGGTGGTAGGCTTACCATCTACAGTCTTGACTTCAAGACTAGTCATGGTACTATCGCTGTAGATGACATCGCCCTTCTTGGTAGGTTTGGTCGAAGTGGAAGAGTCGGTGGGTTCTAAAAATTAAAATTTAAGTTTAAAGTTGCATATTTTTTGTTTACTGATCGAGTCGGTTACTGCAGTGTTGGACTTGGTAGGAGTTACGTCGGTGTTCTTGGATTCGCTGCTTTTAGTTGGGGTCTGTTCCTTGGAGGTAGGGTCGGTAACTTGAGTAGTGCTTGGCTTGGCTGAGGTACTGTCGCTTGGCTTTGCGCTAGGAGCTGGGGGTTGACTCCTTGGGAGTAGTTTCTTGGGACTGTGAAGTTTCTTTAGCCGAACTTTTAGTTTCTTGGGTAGGACTTACCTCAATTGATTTGCCGGTGGAAGCTATTTAGCTATTAATAAATTTGTTGTGGTTGGAAACTTACCGGTAGTATCTTGGGCTAGGACGGAAGCGCTGGCTGAAAGTAAAGTTAGTTATATGTGGCGATATGGGGATATAAGAAATATGTGGGACATGGTTATGATTTACCTAATAAGATTATAGTGGCGATCGAAAACAACTTCATATTGCTGGTAAAGATTGGTAAAATTCAATTAATTAGTGGTTAAGGGAGTTGCAGTCTTTGGACCTTTATATTTTTTAAAGTAGGTTGACAATCTATTTTTAGGTTGTAGATAAGGGCGAATTATTTCATTGTGTTTTTGGATGAGCAAAAGTATACTAAATTTAGCTGCATCTGTAAGTAAAAATAAAGTTTGGATATCACATTGTTTAGGAAAATTATGCTTTCTTTTATAGCTGAGCTTGAGGAATGCTGTATAGCTTATGTGAACGGAGTAGAACTCATTTGATCCAAATTCATCTACCCTCCCCTCCACCAATAAGTTTGATTTGGTAAACTTTACTACTACTATGTTTTGAATTGTTTGATTAAAGTGTGCATGTTTAGTGCATTAAAGCTTATGGTATTCTTTGATAGACAGCTATTTAATTTAGAACGAATCAGCAATTAATTTCGGGATCCTTGGCAAATTTAGGATAAATGAAGTATAGATACGTTCGAAAATTATACAGGTTTTCAAAGCTACAACTAAAGAAACCAGCTCGTATTTCCTGAACGAAAGAGTACTTTGAAATAGCCAAAGTAATTCGAACTTTAGGGAAAGTGGACTTACAGTCAGCTACACAAAACTTGTTTGTAAATAAGCGGACACTGTTCTCCGTTACCTCACACTATGAATCTTGGACTTTGAAGCTTATTTATTATATGGTGCTATCTTTGATCCTACTTACCGACTGCTTAAGTCTATATGTATCCTCCATGGGTCCTATCAATTTCAGCCAAAAAGTTGGGATGGAAGCCTAATAGATCTAGAGGTCATTAACCCTTGAACAAAGTCTTTGTTGATAAGTATTACATCGGAAACTTAACTTGTCACCATTTATGTCCTTTAAATTGACTCAAGCTTGGCCACCTCCATTACTACCATGCTGAGTTTCATAGTTGACTATTTTGTTGGAAAAGGCAGGGAAGTGATCAGCACCCTTTAGTTGAAAAGGAAATGATAGAATCTAAAATCAATGGGTTTTAGTCGTACAATAGAATTAATGGTTTTAAAAGCTTTTCCAAGTCCTTATTCACCTCCCACAAAGGCTTATAGTAAAAATTGGCTCCACATTTGACCACGCTTTTTACTTGGTCTCATATTAGTGGAGAATAAAGACTTGCCAGCACCTCCATCGCGACAAGGAATGAAGTTTGGAGAGTCTAAAATAGTGATCTTCAACCTTGTAGGTCCGATCCATACAATTGCACAAAGCTTTCAATAAAGTCCACTAAGCTATGCCCATAGTTTAAACTTTCATTGCAAAGCAGAAAAACTTAAGATTGAAGACTACTAACATAAAATTGTTTAGTCAGCTTTGAAATTGTGTTAAGATAAGTAACCATCCATAGTCAGCTTAGAATTGTCAGCCAATATGGAAGTTGCCGCTTTAGCTTCACTTTACCCCTCATTGACCTATACCTTCCACTTAACAGCCAAAGATATATCCCAACGAGCCCAGACTCAATGATGATGCCAATAACTTGAAGGTTAGTAACTTGATAAAGGGATCCCAAATTCCTCAAGCCCTCAAGGTTAGAGCTTTAGATATGACAACACCTACACCAATTCCAAGCTAACTTCCCTGCTTTCATGTGCCTTCAAGTGGATTGGAGAAGATGCCGCTACTAGTAATTAAGGAGCGTCTATACGAACTTCTTGTATTACGATTGGAAGCATTGCGTGTCCCACTAACTTTATACTAAACCTGAATACAGACATGAGAGCTTTATGAATGTACTCTTTGATATTTGAAACTAGAATCGAAGGCTATAGCCACAACTACCAAGAAGGGTTCAATTTCTTTTGTAAGTATTGGAGGTGTTGATGCCAAGAATAACGAGTAAAACAGACTAAAACCATTTTAAAAGGCATCAAATTTAATATATATTCATATACTTTTTTATCACTTTACACTCAATAAAATATTTTATACTATATTTTATCAAATTTAAGTTCAAGATTTACATCGATACCTTATGTTTTACCCCTGTAGCTTGAGTCGCTAACTGTAATGCTTTCAAAATGTAACTAAACGACATCAAGATCAACTCTGCTGCTTATCCACCCTAGACATTGTGAGATTTATTAGAATGCTTAAATAGCTCAGTTTAAACGATAACAACCTAGGTTGTAAGCTGGAAACCACCTGCCATCTACTTATGAATTCTTGATATTGATGTGGAGGTTAGGTGCTCATCAATATAACCTGGTGTAGAAACAATGCTTAGAAAATGGTGCTTGCATATGAAGCTGGTGACAAGGTTTACTTTTATTTTAATTGCACCATCCAACTGATCATCTCAAAGTTGTAAAGTGTAGAAATTTTGATGAGGAATTTTAGTTTAATTTAAAGTGGATAAAGGATATTTATCGTATGGACTAAATACAGATGCGAATCAACTACAAGTTCAAAGTATACGACTCAACTGCATTTGCTAGTTTCTACAGTTGAATGTGAGTAGAAAAGGCATTCAATCCCTAGATGTGATGGTGTTAAAGGTGCAATGGTAGCCAAGGATGTGATGAAAAGTGGAGGTCTAATGCTAAACTTTTGGATGGATATATAAACATGGCTTATAGCTATATTTCAATAAGAGATTCAAAACTTGTATCATATATATTTATGTATAAGGTAACAAAAGAGGGACTGGGATCAAATAAGCTAAGTTGCACCTAGTATATTTTACTGGTAGTGTATGAGGCTTTATAAATACAGATTGGAACATAAAACGTCAGTGAGCCAAATTTAAAAGATATACCAACAAAGCATCAGATTACCATTAATAACAGATAAATAGGGGTTTACGAGTCAAGTTTAAACATAAAAATCAAAATATGTTTACTTGGAAAAGCTAGCTCCCTTCAAAAGAAGGAAGCGGTAAGATAGGTTGAACCTGAACTAGAAGGGCTTGTTGACCAACCAGTCATTGATCATCTGTAAAGAGTTCTCCGGTTGATCATAGGGTACCTTTAAAAGTTAAAAGTTAGCATAATTATACTTAAATATAAAAGATTACCATGTGACCAGCTTCAAATACTCTCAAGAAGGTGAAGTTTTCGTAGCTACGCACCTCACCGGCCTGCTTGCCAGTTTGTTTATTGTTCCAAGCACGGTCCTTGGCACTGGCAAAGGACTGCTTGCCTGACCAGGGTAGTTCAATGGACCAGGCCTTGTTACCCATCCAGTTGCAGATGAAGTCGGCATCACCGGCATAGATTAAAACACGGATACCAGCTTCCAAGAGGATGGGGACGTCACGTACGTAGGGACGCATCCTGAAATTTAATAAACTTAGTAGAAGCTTAAAATGTAAAATTTACCAATCCCCAGCCATGTTGAAGTTCATGTTGAGCTGCATGTTGCAGGATTCATATTTGTTAGGGCGTGCGCCCAGCTCCTTCTTAACTTCGGGATGGTTGAGGTAGTCCTCCATGTCGCCGATGATGTCGTAGCACAAATTAGAATTGCCGCACTTCTTACGTACGTCATAGGGGTTCAAACCAGTGCGCTGGTAGGGGCCGATGAGGGCCTGGTTGCAGTACATGGAGGCAGGGACACAGGTGAAGAAGCTTTGGTACTTGTAGCAGCTGTCGATCATGCTGCGGCACCTAGGATAGCTCTTGCGCATGGCATCGCAGGCCGATTCGGGTAACGAAGGCTTGTAGCTATTGTTGCAGGCCATGTCAGGGTAGTACTCGTACTGGACTAAGGGATCAGTTAATCCGTTGCCAACACCTATGGATTTAAGGTTGATTTGCTCTTTGGCGGGCACCTTCAAGTTCTCTTCGTGGATGTGCTTGGCGAACTCGGGGACGTAGTGCCCACCGTACGACTCACCAAAGATGTGGAATTCCAAGTCACGGTACTTGGGGAATTGTTTGAAGAAGAGCTGCAAAAAGGCATAGACGTCCTCACTGGCAGCGACTGTGTTGCTGACCGAGGAACCGTAACTGAAGCCGGCGTTCAAAGGCTAAAAAATTTTAAAATTAATTTAAAAAAATCCAAGTACTTGGTCCAAGAAGATGATGTTGGCGTTGTTGTTCCATGAGTGGGGGTTAAAGGTCGTGTTGGCACCCTTGTTGGAGACCTGGCAAGGACCTAACTCCATCAACAGGCCGGTGATGGAAGAACAGCCTGGGCCACCGTTCAACCACAAGATGAGTGGGTCAGTCGAAGGCTTGTTACGACTCTCAAAAAACCAGAAGAAGAAATGTTTGTCGGTGGCTGTATCCAAGTAACCAGAGTACTATTTTTGCCTTAATAAAGTTTAATTTTTTAAATATTACCTGCTGGACTTTATCACAAAGCTTAGGTTCCTTGACCCTTACGGCTTGCTTGGGGAACTTCTTGTTCTTGAGCACCATACCTTCCCAGTTCTGCTCCAAAGTACTCAAGTCGAATTTGAAGGTCTCATCTAAAACTTTGTTCAACTGGCTCAACTCCTGCTGGGCGGCGACGTCAAACTTGTCAAAGGCAGACTTGAAATTGAAGGGGGTTTGGCTGTAAGCCAGCACTTGAGGTGCTAGGATTAAAGTACTTACTAAACTATACAGAGCTGTCTTCCAGGCCACCATATTTACTTGTTAACGCCTTGTATGAAGACTAAATTTTATAAAACTTGCAATAAAGAGCCCAAACTCTTGATTTATAGCAATGACTAAGCCATTTTATTTAGGGGTTTTATCTGCCAAATTCAGGTTAGCATCGATATTCCATTAAAGTTTCAGCGACTCCTAAACTACAAGTTGTCATAGTATTTGTGTTCCAAGATAAGTTCTGGAATTTGATATATTAATAGTAATAGAAGGAGATATTTATTTCAGAATGTGGTAGTAAAATTTAAGCTAGATATACGTCATGTGCCCAAGAAATTAATAAAAGAAGTGGAGTGTTGAAGTGAGACTTGTCATGAAGCTGTAGTTTATATGAAAATGGATCAAGTATCTATTGAAATTGACATGTTGAACTCCAATCCAAATGTCTATATCTTGGTTAGTTGTGCTTTTAGCCATCAGATCCCTAATGGATATATTTCTTTCAGTCTATTTATGTCTCTACATCGGCTTAAGTTGGTGATTTGAGCTTTCCATCTTTAGACCTCTATTTTAGCTGGGTTGTATTTCATTAAAATAGGGTAAATCCAGTAACGTCAGCGTCAAAGATCACTTGACATGAGATCTATCTTTCTGTTGTTAACAATAAGCACATTTGGCCAATAAATGGTCGAAATTTACGACTTGATTGAAGTAAACTTTACCCCTTGAGGGAGAACCAAAAGTGGTGTCTTAAATAGAAGCCAGATTTCCAAATCAACTGAAAAGTTATTTGAGATCAATGCTAAAACTACATCAGGTCCACTGTAGTTGGCCGTTCAAAGCATACATCTACCTATCCTAAGCTTTCTACCAACCACCCTTACAACACCTTGGAGATGTCAAAGCTGTCTTGGTATCTAAAGTTTGGAATCTCTTCTCCACTTTAAACTTTACCAATAAATAAAACTCTAACCAATCAGAAAATGCTATTTTCATAGGTCTTCAACAGTTTAGGTTACCAACGAATGGCCAAGAGAATTCGGTAAATTAGCAAACTATGACAAGAAATTCCAACTGGAATATAAATTCTATTTATTAGCCCAACCGTATTTCTCTTTACTAAGATCAAAAGAAAATAACCATGTCCAATAACCCTGGAGCTAACGACACCTGGACCAACTTTGGCGACAAGATCTCTCCATTTGCCCAAAGACTGAGTAAAGGATTCAACCAAGCCCGTCAGTGGTCCGAAGAGAAATTAGGAACCGCCTTAGATGTCACTGAACTTCCCCAAGATTATTTGGAGTTGGAGCGGGTAAGCATTTTTATATTTATATGGTTTATTTCTATATGTGTTTTTACTTATTGTTTCAAGTCTAAAAATTTACATTAATTTATTAGAAAGTCGATACCATCCGTAACCTGCACCTCAACCTATTGAAAGTTGTCAAAAACTACACAGCCCCCTACGGCGACTTGGGTTTACCCGAATCGCTACAAGGTATCTCTAAAACCCTAGCTGGTACCATCCAATCGGCTTCGCAAGCTATAGGCGGCGCTAACCCTCCTCAACCCAGTGCTGCAACCGAAGCCAACCAACCCAAAACCTATTATCACGGCTTCTCTAAAGCTGCTTTCGAAGGGGCTGGTGCTCTAGGCACCGAAGATTCCTTCGGCACCGTTCTCATGAAGTTCGGTTCAGTAGAAGATAAGATCGGTGACAACCGCGTGCGTATGAACAACGATGTCAACAAAAGAGTTATTACCCCCCTCAACTCTACGTTGAACACGACTATCCAACAAGCCATGAAAGCACGTCGCAACGTCATTAATTTGCGATTGGAGTTGGATTCGTTACGATCCCGCCACAAGAACGTCAAGCCCGAAAAGGCCCAACAGGCTAAGCAGGAAATCGACGATGCCGAAGAAGCTTTAGTTTTGGCAGTTGATCATGCTTCTGAATTGATGCGTACCGTCATTGAAAACCCGGAACCTCTACGTAACTTGGCTGATATGGTGGCTGCTCAGATGGACTTTTACAAGGAAGCTTATGAGTTGCTTAGCGATATTGCACCTGAGATTGATGAGATTCAAGTTACTCATGAGTCATTGTACCGCCAGAGTCAGGCTAACTAAAATTTATTTTTATCAATTGGACTTTAGGTTTATAATTTTCTAGGATGCTGGGAACCTTTCAAAGTTGGTTGGGAAAGGGTCTAAAATTTTTATTATTAAACTTTGGGTCTGCTTCTTTGGTTGGTTTTTATAGTTTAGTTTGTTTGTATATATTATAAACATTATGGAGTGCTTTCACTTTCACTTTGCAAGTTAGGATTGGAAGGTGTACTATTCTTTTTGTGTTGTAAACGTAGATGCTTGATCTTCTTTCACCTTTGCAGTCTCAATTGGCAATTTTATTCCCAGTTCTAGATCAAATCAAAGCATAACGTTAGTTTGCTATAAATATTAGAATAATGGACTGGTTATTAATGAAAATACAAGTGCAAAGGTTCACAGCTACAACTTACATTTTCTATTACGTTTTAAAAAAATTTTGGTAGTGGATATAAAGGAATTGATTCCATTTCCATAAATATAGGTAGCTTTATAAGCTATATAAATCAGTATTAAATATATTAGAGATTAGTTTTAAAAATGAACCTTATAAGATTACAGGACAACACTATATCTTTTTAAATATTTGATGAAATCCAGTCATATGTGTAGAAGAATAAAATACTACATCGACTTGCAAATTATATATACAAGTTGGAGAGGATATGTAAGTTTTGAAATTGTTGCAATTGAAATAAAGAACTACATTTTACAGACATTTTAAAATATATATAGGTTTAATAATTTGTAAAAGATACACTGAAACTACGTATTACAACTGGTGCTTTTAAAAATAGGCTTAGAAGATGATACGTATAAACTATAGAGATGCTTACTTATCCTATCCTACCTATACCTCCTTCGAACTACTTTATGCTAGGTACCTGTACATGCGCCTAAAGAAAAATTCAAGTTAACACGTTTAAACTTTTTAAGAAATAGCTTACATATCGGTGCCCTTCCTCTCCAAGAACTCACGTTCGATCAACGAATCGATCCTGTTTTTGACGATGTTTAAATCGGGTTGGAACCTACTAGCTAAGATCTTGGTAACTTCGACTATTAGCTTGCTGTGTTCCAGTAGTTTCCTAGTCTTCATGACCCTAACAATAGCGGCATCAACCTGTAGGTTACGTTCTTGTAGAACTTGGGCGCGCGTACTGTTATCTTGGTCGGTATCTTTATCTTTTGGTTCCAAACCTTGGATTTCGATACGGCTTACCGGTTGAGGTAGTTTTATACGGAACATAGGGGCTTTGAACTGCAGGTTGATGGAAAACTTGTCGGTGGGTTTTATTTCTTTGGTGGGAGGATCCTTCTTGAGGAGGGGGTATTTGGCGTAGAGGGAATGAAGGTTGTGCTTAAGGTCCTGGTTGTCAATCCCTGTGATTTCAGCCAATTCACGGTAGTTCAAGCTGGGATTGGATTCAGTGCCTTGGGTGGAAATATTTTGACTGATCAAATTGAATTGGAGGAGCAGTACCATCTGAAAGGTGTTGGTCATAAGCTCGTACTTCCTAGATGGGAAGGTGGCCTTTATTTCGGCGCTGCCCTAAATTTTTTAATGGACAAGTTAAATTTTGTTAAAAAGTGCAATAGCTTACCAAATTGGGCATCCAGGTCAGCCTACGTCCAGTGTGGATGGAGGAATAGTAATGGGTGAAGGATCGAATGACTCTGTCAACTTCAGTCGGGTATTTTATGGGTGCAACTGTGCCAAAGGGCCAGACTGAGCTGGTGAGCACTGTTGGGTTCAGTTCAAAGTCCAGATTGCGGGCTGACGTCTGTAAATGCTGGTTGAACTTGGTGTTAAGATTCCCTAATAGCTTGAAATCGTTGAACATGGCTTCGATCTTGTAGGTGTATTGCTGCCCACACTCTTGCTTCAACTTGTCGACCATAGCCTTTTCAACCTCCTCGCCGTTAAAGGTTGAGGCTGCTGATTCAACGTTGGAAGTACCGGTAGGCGACTTGGTTAGCGTGATCAGTCGCTTGGCCATCTGAGCTTTGTAGTAGGCCTCGAACATGTCCTTGTCCTTGAGATACCTAAAGAGTCCGATGACGTCGTTCATGATCTGCTCTAGATCACTGTCTTCCAGTTTACCGTTGTTATATTTGCGAAAGTTCTCGTCAACGTAGAGGCTTAGAAATTCGGCCGATCGAGAAAAGCTCTGCAACGCCTGGCTGAAGCTTTGCCCGATGGCCGTCTGGAAGCTGCGTTCACTGGCCAACGCCTCCTTGTAGATAACCTCCCATTTGCGCTTGAGAGCAATCATAGTGTCGACCCAGCTTATAGCTGGAGCCACCTTGCCAGCCTTGAGTACTGATTCCTCGGGGCTGATGGAAGCCCCTTCGGTGATAATAAAGTTGACCAAGCATTCTTTCATAGGCTCGAGATGTTTCAAATCGTCAGAGCCTTTAAACAGTTTGTACATCAGGTTGATATCTAGGTATTTAGACATTAAATTTTAAAATGTAATAATGGTTAGTTACCTTCGATGTGATCGTGTTGAAGCATATGAAGGAGCCCCGAATCCTTGTTGTTAACAATTCGGTCGCATTTGTTGCCGATGAAAGCATCAAAGATGAGCAGCTGTACCTTGGGCAACGTTGTACTGCTGAAGCAATAGTTGCAGCGTTCGTTCTCTTCAATCATACGCTGGTTAACCTGGGCTATGTACTGCTTGATGGTGCTGTTCTCGAGGATCGTTTCCGCCTCGTTGTTGTAAAACTCCTCGCTGATCGTCAGGTAGGGATCTTCGACCAGTTCTTCATAGCAGGTATCGTCGATCATAAGAAGCATTTCTGCTGCGTCGTGAACGGCTGTCTGGTCCGACTGGTTACCCATTCGCTCTTGGTTAACTTGGACTAGTATCGAAAATGTGATAAATGATTTCAGGTTGGGATCGAACTCCTCGATGACGACTTTTTTGAAGTGAAAACCGATTACTTCTATTAATGGTCGAAGGTCAGCTTGTCTCCTACTTCGGATATGAGAATCCATGTGGCTGAGAATGGAGGCTATAGTCTTCATACTGATGAGATGTCGGTTCCAGATCGAATGTAGGTTGTTCAAGAGGGCGGCACCGTCCCTAGCTAACTCTACTGAATCGCTTTTGAAATTTGAAAAGCTTTGAGGGTCGCTCACCATCAGATTGTTGAACAGATTCAAACATGGTAGGATCTGTTCATTACTGAAAAAAATTAGGTCTTCTCTTATGGATTCTAAAACCAGCTCATAAAGTTGGACCAATTTACCCACTCGGACTAGGTTGAAACAGTTCTTGTAACACTCTTCGAACCTCAGTTGACTGTGCCTGCGGTGGTAAATCTCATGTATGGCATTTTGGGTGAATGTCAATGAACGTTCGGGGTTGCTTGCCAGGTTGTTGGCTAATATACCTCCCCTTATCGCCATTTTAATCTTGGGTGCCTCTGGGTTCTTCTGGATGGGTCTACTCATCTTCAAATTGGAACCCTAATAACTCCGTTTTAACTTTGTTGGGAACTTCTGTCTGATAGTTGATCAAAGTTGAAGCTTGCTTTATGTAAAGTTTTGATAGCCTTGCTTTGTTGACTCCAATCAGGGATTTTGATTTCTTTATATGAATGGAAAGAAAAGTGAGTAGTTTTGTAGGTTGGAAAGCTGTCTGTTAAGCTTGGTAAAAATGGTAGAGTAGACCTTTATCTAAGGGAGATGGTAGATTTCTATGCACTAATCTCAATATGCTTTTCGTCACAAGCAACCAATAAAAGCAATATAATCCCAATATCCTTATTGGTTTGGTCAGAAACTACTAAAGTGTCACTCTGGGAATCTAGTAATACTATGTTGCAATAATTTCTGACCAAATTTGCATTTGAATTTAGTACTTTTTAGCCCTTTTCGTTCCAGTTTACTTACAGTATTGAATTGTAATATCTAAATGCTACGTTCCATTATAACGGAGCAAAGTATCCATTAGATAGATCCAAAATAGCTGCTTCAAAGCTGGGGTAGAATGTCGCTATTATAAATTTTTGAAGACGTAGTCCAAGTTGGACTGTTTCTGATGTAAGGTCCCATACTCAAACCATCAACCCAAATCCCTTCATTATTTTAACACAAAAAACCACGCCATTCACTAAACTTACATAAATATCAATACACACTACATTTATAATATAAATAAATCTATTTTACAGATATTTATTAAAATATACAAGTACGAACTATAGGAAATAAAAAATCTAAAGTCCGTCAACCCAACCACCGTCAGCTATAAATGTATATGTATACAAGACCAAAACCTATGAATACATGCCTAGAGAATGGCACCACCGACGCTCACCTTCAGATCGCCAGCTACATCGTTCAAAAATCCGTTGTTGATCTTCTCTTGGCTACTTTCGGCACTAGCCTCCACCTTTTCTGCATCACCACCTTCAGCTAAAGTTACTCCCAACACGTTAGCTTTGGCGTTCTTGCCAACTTCGTTAAGGACGCCATCATTCAGAATGGCGTCACCGGCTCTACGTTTTAATTGATGGGAACTGGTGCTTCGTCGACGTAAAGCAGTTTCAGGTAAGAAGCCGATGGCGTTGATACTGGAGTCATTAGCTACATCGTTCAAAGCTCCGTCGTTGATCTTGTTGGACTGACTGCTGGGGGGGGCCTTCTGTCCCAAAGTTACACCGATGGCATTGATTTGAGCGTTCTTGGCGATCTCGTTGAGCAATCCGTTGTTAGCAATTGCGTCATTGGCCCTTCGTCGTAAAGCAGTTTCAGGCAAGAAGCCAATGGCATTAACACTGGGGTCATTAGCTACATCGTTAAAAGCACCATCATTAATCTTGTTGGATTGGCTACTGGGGGGAGCTCTCTGCCCCAAAGTTACACCGATGGCGTTGACTTGAGCGTTCTTGGCGATCTCGTTAAGGAGTCCGTTGTTGGCCAATGCGTCGTTAGCCCTTCGGCGTAATGCAGTTATGGGGACAAACCCTATCGCATTTACAGTGGCATCGTTGGCCAAGTCGTTGGCGGCCCCATTGTTGATTTTGTTGGGCTGGTTGCTGGGCCTTGCTTTTTGCCCAAAAGTGGCGCCGATTGCCGATACTAAAAGGTTCTTGGCAACTTCATTAGCGACGCCATTGTTCATAATGGCGTCGTTGGCTCTACGTTCCAAACTGCGACGTTGGAATGAGCGTTGGGGTAGGGCACCTATAGCGTTGACAGCAGCATCGTTACCTATGTCGTTGGCGGCCCCGTTATTAATTTTGTTGGTTTGAGGATTGGTTGGGGATTTCAAGCCTAAACTGGCGCCGATGGCATTGACAACTAAATTTTTGAGGAGCTCATTGCCAACACCGTTGTTCTGGGTTGCTTCGTTGGCCCTACGGCTTAGTTGAGGTTGGGGATCGGTATTTGAGCTGACTGCATCCTGAAGGGGTAGAGATGCGATCGTCGATAAGAGGGTTAGTAATATAGGAGTTTTCATGCTTGCAGTTTTATTGTTATCAATTACAATATCGAAAATTTAGGATTTGGCTATTACTTTTTATACACAGTCGTAGACTATAACCAACCATCAACTTATTTGTTTGTTAACGTGGTTGGAACCGCGTATATAAAGATAGCAGCCAAATAAATGAGATTACGGTTATCCTTTCGAATTTTTATCTGTAAGGTTGGATATTCATATTTCAACCGAAAAGTTTGGAAATTTTGAGCAAATTTGGCAAATTTCCTCAACACTTCAATCTTTACATGAGTAAGTTTGAGTTTTGTTGGATACGGCAGCAACAGCTCTAAATATAAGGTTGGTGACAGTAAATTGTGGTGAATATTAAACTATCTGTAAGGATGTCTAGATTTTGGATTTTTGATAAGTATACTCGTATTTAAGAATTATTATGTTACTATATGTAGGTGCTATCTAAAATTTTGATCATAAATATTATAGGATATTAGTTTTGAAAGTCCACCAGAGTTACATCTCTATCTTGAACCTTTACAGTATTTCTCTATGTAAACCATTTATAAAGGTATCTTCCAGGTCTCTTCTATCCATCTAGACAAAGTAAACTCAAACAGCCCTTGAGTAGATGTCGATTAAGAGCTTGGAAATTTATATTGCTACGGGATGGCATTCCGAAACACTTGAATTGATATTTCCAAATAAACTATACCATAATCATAACACAATCACTTGTTTACCGCTTGAAGTAGGATTCGTTAACTCTATTTTATTAACGGGCTTGGATGACAAACTAGCACTAGTGTTAATTGCACAAGTACACTAATATATATATAAATGTTGCTCATGCTGGCAATTAAACTAGTTGAAAAGTTATGAAGTTATTGAACTTGAAAATACCTCTTATTATAAATAGATGCAAATGGAACTAGTAACAAGCATAAATAAGCTTAGTATAGTTTATATGTGTTGTATTATGGATGTAGAACATTGATCTATAAATTCAATAGTTATGCTATAAATTTTGTAAATAATATTTTAAAGACTTCAGCTTAATTGCAATGTTCCGATTCTGTATAAATTAGCTGATATATTCCAAAAAGCTTGTGTGTTGCTATATAAACCTCGGCTTCCATTCCTTTTCAACAGTAAAACTAACCCAGCTCGATAGCTTGACATAATACTTCAATCAAGATACATACATAGCCTATTATTTATACTTATAGTCAGCATGATCCAAAATATTGAACCAATTCCAATCAAGGTTGCCAGCAGTACAGAGCTTTTAGATGGCATAGGTAATATAGCCAGTGGATATGTACCAGGAACAGTCAACAAAGTTTTGAGATTGATATCGGAGCTGGCTATCCTAGCTAGTAAAATCAACAACTTTCGAAATGTGTTTAAATCTTAAAGCTAATCTCAACTTCTACTTCTTCATTGCCTCCTTCCAATAAATCTAGCGGTAGCAAAAAGTTGGATCCTAAAGTTGATAGAATACCAAGGAAAAGGCCTACATCATCCAAAAAATACAGTAAATTAAATAAGGATCAAAAAAGGCATCAGTAGGAAGAAGTAAGTGAGCTTGGAAAGCTTTTAGTTTGTTACTGCATTGATAAAATGTATTTGATATACTGTTTCCAATCGGCTAATAAGTTTTATAAGCTGCGGCAACACTTATATCGACACTTTGATTTCCCTATTACTTTCAAACCTTACTATAAGATTGTTGATTTTTAATAAATTTACAAACTCTTTGTCTAGTTCTTATAAGTTTTGATGATGGCTCATCGTGCTTAAAGTTTATAGAGTTTCTTTGATAGATAGCCAACACCTTAGGTCTGAATCAAAATAGGTTATCAGGGATTGAAAGCTTCAAAAGTAGGAGCAGTAGATCATACCAAGGCTTTGCATCTAGATTAATTAGACGTCGTGGTATCCGATGTGAAGTAACTAATATTGCATTAAAAGGATCGGTATATGGGTGGATGGAAGCTTAAAGACAAAAGTATAAGTAGAGAGGGTATTAAATGCAAATAAAGGTATTGGTACGAATGCACTAAAATAAATGCATGTTTTTACGGCATTAGCTTTATGTTTAAATGATTTATTCGAAAATTCAGATTGCAATATTTGTTTGTAGAGAAGCGGCTTAGTACTCAAGATAAAGGTAGATAAGCGATACTAACGATGCAGAAATTTTTGATATCTTAAGGCCCGGGTACCGCTGAGTTCAATCTAGTAGAGACAATAAAAAGTAGTTGGCAGAAGCAATCAGTAGATTGCCAAGATGACAAGGCTTAATTGGTTAGTGGAGAACTGTAAAAATACAGTCTTGGGTTTTGACATGATGCATTTGTAAAAATACCTTGAGCTTTATTTCCACAGTATAACATTTGGAACTAAAATAGACAACTACAGGTTGACTTAGGATAGCAGATATCTGTCAATATGCCTACTGATCTTCATATACAGCTGGTAGGTTGGCGTAGTATTCCGATATAGCATGGTTGTTGTCAGGGAAGGTATAGAAATCAACGTTGGAAACTCGATTGGTCTCAAATTGCTTGAGAAGGTCCATGGAATTCTGCACGTGAACGTTATCATCGGAATCGCCGTGCAGGAGTAAATAGTGCACATGGTCAAAGTTGGTGACGTTGGTGATGCGATTCTGCTTATAGCCTTCTCGATTATCTTTGGGAGCTTTCATAAACCGCTCCGTTAAGATGGAGTCGTAGTAGTACCAGCTAACTACAGGGGATACCGAAATTGCCAGGCTGAGGACCTTATTTTGATCAGCTTCAACTGTCTTGGCAGTGAGAAACCCTCCGAAGGACCAGCCCCACAGCCCTAGTTTTTTGGCATCAACCCATGGGTAGCTACCATACTTGGCGATGGCATTAATCTGGTCTTGAGCTTCCAGCTTACCTAGCTGCTTGACAATGTCGACGGCAAATTTGCGACCCTTGAACGCCGTGCCCCGGTTGTCAACGATGATGACTCCAAAGTTGGTCTTGTTGGTGACGAGCCAGGTGTGGAAGTTGAGGGCAAAGTTCCTGGTGACCAGCTTGGATTCAGGCCCGCCGTAGCATCGGAAGAGGAGCCTTAGCTTATCCTTGGTGGCGTCGAAGTTGGCGGGGAGGAGCTCCATGGCATCCAAGGGTTTGGAGATCCCAGGTAGCTTGAGCTTCCGATACCGTACAGTGGGGAGTTCGTAGGAGCTGAGCAGGTCGACCAGGTTCTTGTTCGTCTCGAGCACTTTAGCCCGGTCCAGGTCTCCTTGATACATGGCAACTTGGTAGGGGATGTGTGGTCCAAGGTAGCTGAGCACCATGTACCTTTTGCTAGAGGATAGCTCGGCAGTGAAGTGCCCTAAATTGTCCTGCATGGCCTCGGTGCTTTGGGTGTTCAGTGTACTTGGCCGTATGGCTTGCAGTGTTGGGTTGGACTCTTGGCTGAGGTGTGCCTTGTTCTCGCCCTTCAAATCGCACGAGTAGATGTGGCTGGCTGTCGAATCGAGCTCCCTACTGGCGTAGTAGAATCGGCCGTCGTCGCTGACCCCTAACCCACTCTCGACATCGTAGTTCCCGGTTGTAAGCAGACGTAGCGGTTTGGGAGAATCGGCTGGGTGGAAGATGGCGTAGTGGTAGTGGTCGTTGAACACGACTTTGTCGATGTAACCAATGCCGTCGAGCCCATAGGCACGCAGCTTTTCATTCTCGCTGCCGTCGATTGGGATTATGGGGTGGGAGTCTGTCTGGTACCAACCTCCATCGCCTTTCAAATCTCGCTTCTTGTTCTTTGCCCAATCCAACCCGGCTGGCTCTAGCCTTACGATCTTGGCTTTGAGTCGGTCGGCGTAGATCGAGCTTGAAGAGCGTCCGATATCGGCAAGGCAGGTAAGCACGACGTCCTGGGCTCGGTTGGTTATCCTGAACATCAAAGTGGTGTCCTCTAGCCAGACGACATCGGTTACTATGCGTGTCTTTGGATCCTTAACCGAGGTTAAGGCGGCTTTGTCGATCGAGGAGGCAAGTGCCTTAAAGCCATCGACATCGACCTCAATCTCAATCCCCTTGGTCGCTTCTTCAAGCTCTTCCAATTCAGAGCGTTTACCCAGCGTGTAAATGGTTAGCCTGACTACGGGGTTGGGGTACCCAGCCTTTAAATAGGCAGAGTTAGTATACTTGTGCTAATTGGTAAAGTTACCTTGGGGTATTTGTACTTGATGTACTGGGGGTAGTCGGCAAAGCCCTCCAGGTTCGCAGCTGCTTTCTCTGGATCATTCAGCGGCGACGTTGGGTTGCGGTCCAAAACATTGGCATGCTTCAGTATAGCCCCGTTGGTGAAGAGGGGAACTTGGACATCGGGGACGTCTGAGTCATCGAACTTGAGGTAGGCCAAGTTCTTCCCCGAGGGTGAGAACCACATGGCAAAGTTGTCGGCAAAAACCTCTTCCTCGTACACCCAGTCCGGGATCCCATTGATGATGTCGTTGCCGCCGTCATGGGACACCCTGTGCACCTTTTTGAAGCCATCGTAGCCAACATATACGTCGTTATTAAATACAAAGGCTATATCGTGGCCTTTGGGTGCCCACTGGAAAAGCTGGATGTACTGTTCACGGTGGTGGGCGGATGCGAGATTCTTGAGCTCGGAGGACACGATAATGGGTGGTTTTTTGAGGTCCCTCAAGTCGAATATTCTGTACTGGGCTGTAAACGAATGGCGCCATACCTTGTTGACTCGGTTGACCACCGCTATATACTTGAGGTCGGGTGACAACGTGTAGCTGGTGAATGGCGAGCCCTCATCGTCGGAGTCGATAAGCTGACGGGTGATGGCTACGTAGCCGGTGAGGTACGATTCGTCCCATAGCTCCCCGGCATACTTCAGCCAGATGTTGCCGCGCTCGTCCTCGTAGGTGTAGGCGCCGTCATGGTCGCTATTGTCCACTTTGACCCAGGTCCAATCCTTGACGCTGGGTCGAAACTTCGAGCTGTACATGTCGTCGAATTGGAATTTGAGCTTGTCGGAGGTCGTCAGCTTATTGAAGGGAGTGTGCTCCGGTAGGGGTGCCTGGGCATTATTTGAAATGGTGAACTTTTGAACTAGACAGGATGAGTACGGAAGTTAAAATGAAGCCTTACAGTCGATGAAGTTGCCAACAAAAGAAACAAATACTAGAGCCAATAACAGGCCTGCGGTTATCGACAAGATTCTCCACCGCTTGGTAGTTGCTTTTTTCTCCTGGAACTCAAAGTCGGACTTTTCAAAGCTGTTAGACAGAAAAGCAAAAGCTGTTACCTGGTTGTCGCTCATCAGCTGTATGGTACTACTGCCGGGCTCGTACACATTTTCTTGGCTTGGCAAAAGTAGCTGAGTCGGGTAATCTTCAACTGGCAATTTGGGCTCGGCTGTGTCGTAAAAGGGTAAGAGTACCACCTTCTCTTCGACTTTTGATTTTCGCATTTCCTCCATGCTGCTACTTGCTAAGTTGATCTATGCCTTTCCATTTTTTGCCAATATATATTTTCAGTGCTAACCAGTTGGAGATAAAGCCACAGAATATATCTAAAATAAGCAATGAATTGCCGGTTAACTTCTGCTGCTGATAACCCATGAACCGATAACCATAAAAATAGCAGTTTAAAATTTCGGCCTATTATATGATACTAAATAGGTATGGGTTACTGTTCTCAGTGGATGAAAAGCTACTATCTTTAACCTATGATGTAGCTTACGCATGTGACTTTAGCAGGAGCTTTGAAAGTCTTTTAAATAACCTTTTAGTTACTGGAGTAGCTCTTCATAGTATATAAAGGATATCTGATGAAATAAAGCATTTCCTGAGTTTAATGGCGATTTGGATAATTCACTTTCAACACCATGTAAAAACCTCAAGCTGCAAAACGGCCTATATTTGAAAGAAAGTTATAAAGGCGGTCCAAATTTTAAAGCATACTTTAGACTAACTATTACAAGGAGATAGTATATCTTTAAGAAGGTTGATCAGAGAGTCGTAGAACCTGATATTGAGCATGACATCATGTAGAAGCTTGTTTAAGACTGTTGCTGTATCGAATGAGCGATATTGAACCCAGTCGATAAACTCAACCTCGCAGTTTGAGATGTTAATGAACTGGAGCTTGGTGGGATATTTAAAGTTGATGTCTTGAAATATGAAAGCGTCGAACAAAGTTTGAAGTTCGAAGATACTCCTTACCGTCAAGCTGAAGAAGCATGGCATTTGATCTTGTAAGAAAATGAAGAAATGGCGGGCCAGTTCAAATTTATCTAAAAACCTAAGCTTGTAAAGAGGACTCAAACATTGCACATTTTCGAACTTTTAGTCGTTTATCTTATCTACAATGTAAGTTTGAGCAGTTTAAGTAAACTAAGCAGCAGTTTCATCGAGCCGGCATCGAAAGAATATCCTAGCTTTAGGTCGGTATATTTGAGACTTTAAAAGTTTGATGAATGCTGAACATGTTAGAGATGGCATCTCCAACTGTAAGTGTAGTAGGAAGTAAAGTTCGCTTTTGATTAGGACTTCGTAGCCCTTAAATTTTGAGTGTTCAAGATCGATCCATTTTTGTAATCTTTGAAAGAGATTAGCTCTACCATCTACATACCGTTGAGGCTGAGGTTTAACTTCATTAGATGCAAAAATTGAGTTGAATATATTTCCTCGTCGTCATCGTAATTTTCGATTTCCAGAAAGAATACTTTGAAGCTGGAGAAACACTTGTTTATGTTAGTTGGAAGGTAGCGGTTTGATATAGTTAAATTTACATGCAGCAAAGTAAGTTGAAGTACAGAAAAATGGTTCAAAATTTAATGGTGTGTGCAGTTTCGTTTTGAAGATTTAAATTTGACGCTTTGACATCTTTGGTAAGGTGTATGAAGTCAAGTTTGGAAGGATACAGTTCCTATAGATGGCAACTAAACTTCTTGAGTTTGCACTTTAAAATGTATAAATCATCGAATATTATAGTGTCACTTGCAACTCTGTAGGTGCCTAACTCTTCAACTTTAGGAAAGTGGCATTCGATTTCGTAAAAATTGGAAATGTAGTCGTCCATACGCTTGACGCACTTGTCAAATTTATGAATCTATTGGTACTCGATATGTTTGTATAGCTTTCTCAAGATTATTGAACTGCCTGTCGCAATACTGGAGCTCAAGTTGGTCGGAATACGATAAACTTCTCGCTACCTCTTTGATTATGTGATCGGATATTTGCTAAATTCTCTTGGCATCTTGAAATTTGGAAGGTGATCAAGTTCATTGATCAACAATTTTCATCACCAAAAACTTGGCTGATTTGATTGGAGTTGCATTTTAAAATACAGTTACAATGGAAACCTTGCAGATTTTGCAAGAATTTTGGAAATGGTATTGGCAGTTGAAAACTATTAAAGCTTCTATTAAACTTGAGTACAACTTCTACTGTAGGCTTATCTGAATCAACACCTGTATAAAAACAGAAAGCGGTGATGGCCATCTAAATGCTTAATTGAGAGTATATACATTTGAATTTGAATATAGAATATATACTTATAACCGTATAGCTGTACAAGTTTCTCTCTAAAATTGGATGCCTTGGCTACTAAATGTGCAATATTTCCTTTTCATTACCTACGATTTTCCAGAAAAATGGTGACAAGTATTTTAGACCTAATGTAGAATTTATAGATGATAGAACAATACAATTGTTGTTTTCAATTGGATTCCTTTAGTTAACAAATGGTTTTGATTTTCATTTTATCATTTACGATAGCAGCTGCTTAAATGTATGTGAGTGATACTAGACAAGACTAGATAAGCATACTCAATTTATATCACAAACTCAGCTTTCTTTTCGACGAAATCAAAGTAATATTGAAGAACTAAAATGTAAATTCAATTTTTGAAGTTCTCGACAGACTATTAATATTTTACATATATTGATAAGTAAGCTCTAAATTAAATATACAAGTATAAATATAACCCAGATATTTCTACATAATATAATTTGTGTTGGTGACGACAGTTGGTTTTAGCCAAGCTAGGCAACCTAGATCGAAGTCTAAATCTAACTAGTACATCGACTAAAATCGTCATTAGGTTTCAATTTTTAGGTCAAGCTGGATCAATCGCCAGTAAAGCTATACCAGGCGTTTCTGGTATGGCTAATCAGTCCAACGACTTCCACAAGATATTTAAATCACCACCTCACCTAGGCCTAATCTAGCCTCCAAACCTATCTCTACTCTTAACTTTGCTTTTAATTTCATCACTCATTCCCAATCAGTCAAAGCTCTTTTTTACATCTAAACCAATGATTCACTTGCAGTTGGTCAAGATACCTGTATCGACTAAAAGAATACATTCCTTCAGATCCATAACAGGAAAAAGCTGATTGAGACCTGACATTTGCATTAGTATTGTATACTTAGCGTATACTAACCAATAAAGGATTTAAAATATATAGCCATTATATTAAATTACTGATAAACTATATATATTAGTTTGATTTCATTATATTTTGCTTTAGAAAGGCTATGTAACCTAAATAGGAAAGCTCATAGCAGTTGGTAAGCTTAATATGAGGAGATGGTATTTTGAATTGGTTGGAGTCGGTAAGTAGTATTTACACCGATGGCTTTAGCATAAAGTAGAGAAGATTTTAGTGAGATGATAAAGGTTTAGTAAGTACAAAGCTAATGAAAATGTAGGCATGCATTGGCACTATATATTAGTTCAATGATAAGCTTTAATAGGTGATAAAATAGGAAGAAATTATAGAATAGGCTTAAACTGTGAAAAGATTGCTAGGCCTTGGGGGCTACCGGGTAGGGGGTAGGATACTTGTTGGTCTTGTACTTTTTGGTTTGGTACTTGGTATCACTGTACTTTTTACCAGTAGCATCTTTGTTGTTGGGGTTAGCTACGTCGATGTTATCCAGGTCTAAATCCGAGTCCAAGTCCGTTGATCCATTGGAATCAGGTTTCTCTTCGGGTTTCTTTTCACTACCGCCATCCTTTGGCTTAGATTCGCTAGTACCATCATTAGGTTTGGACTCACCGTTGTCTTTGGGTTTCGACTCACCGCTTACCATCCTTGGGCTTGGATTCACCATTGCCATCCTTAGGCTTCGATTCACTACCATCCTTGGACTTTGATTCATCAGTGCTCTCCTTAGGTTTAGATTCACTACCGTCCTTTGGTTGTTCCTTAGGTTCGTGTTTACCTTTACCATCCTTGTCAGAGCCGTTAGGTATTTCGATAGGTTTCTTAGGACTCTCATCTTTAGGTTTGTCCGATCCCTTACCATCGTTAGTACCTTTAGGTTCGGTGGGTTTAGTTGAATATCGACCGGCTTTTTTGGGGTTACTCTCGCCGGGGCTTTTGTCTTTACCGTCCTTACTCTTGTCATCCTTGTCTTTGGGGGTGGTAGGGTTGGTTGGAATTTCAGTTGGCTTCTTGTCGCCCTTATCCTTAGGCTTGTTGATCCCGAATCCTTATCCTTTGTATTATCTTTAGGCTCCTTTGGTTCATATTTGCCTTTCGATTCGTCTTTGTCGCCCTTTGGATTTTTGTCTTTTTTGGGAGGTTTTGATGAGCCATCTTTGCCGTTCGATCCATCCTTTGGTTTGGTGTCCTTCTTAGGGGGCTTGGTATCGTCCTTTCCATCCTTAGGCTTGGGTTCCTTGCCATCCTTGTGCTTGAGACCGTCGAAGAAGTCCTTGACCTTAGTTCCGACCTCCTTCAACTTACCACCGACTTCTTTACCAACCTTCTTCAAAGTTTCATCAATCTTCTTCACTGGTTCAGGAATCTTTTTAGGATCTTTGGATCCATCCTTGCCTTCATAATTGGAGTCGTGCTCCTTAGGGGGCTTGGTACCATCCTTTCCATCTTTGGGCTTTGGCTCCTTCCCGTCTTTGTGCTTGAGACCGTCGAAGAAGTCTTTGACCTTACCTCCAACCTCTTTCAATTTGCCCCCGACTTCTTTACCAACCTCCTTCAAAGTTTCGTCGATCTTCTTAATTGGCTTGGATATTTCCTTAGGATCTTTGGACCTATCTTTACCGTCATAGTTGGAATCGTGCTTCTTGGGAGATTTGGTATCATCCTTGCCGTCATTACCATCCTTAGGTTTGGATTCCTTGTCTCCTTTGTGTTTAAGACCGTCAAAGAGGTGCTTCACTTTACCTCCAACTTCTTTTAGAGTATCGCCAACATGATGGCCAACCTCCTTTAGAGTGCTGTCGATATCCTTACCAACCTCCTTTATTGGTCCAGGTGCCCCATCCTTGGAATCTTTAGATCCATCCTTACTTCCGTAGTTGGAGTCGTTCTTTTTGGGAGAGTTGGTACCATCCTTTGGCTTGGGCTCTTTATCCCCTTTATGCTTAAGACCGTCAAAGAAGTGCTTCACCTTAGTCCCGACCTCCTTGAGATTACCTTCGACCTTTTTGATCAGTTCAGGAGTTTCCTTGCCGTGCCCCTCGGAATTTTTTGTATCCTTGGTTCCCTCCTCACCCAGGTATTTGGATTTGATCAACTCTCCACTCTTTTTGCCTGAATTTTTATTCTTTGGATCGGTTTTCGATTTACCATCGGTATCCTTGGAATCACTTGGCTTCTTGTCACCGGGACTAGACGGGGATGATTTATCGCCACCACATTTTGCGGCACATTCATCCATATTGTCAAACACTTTATTTCCATAGCATGCCTTGTGCTGGTATTCAATACACTTCTTACCGTCAAAGCGGTACCCGGTAGTGGTTTTGCCTGGGGTTACTATGCAAAAGATGTTGTTCTTAGGTCTTCGACTGCATGGGTTTTCACTGGCAATTGCTGGATTGAGTAGTCCTACTAGGACTAATACGTAGAAGCCATAGTTGCACCGCATTCTGGATAGCTTGTTATGAGATTTAATAAAAAACTGCTAGCTCGTGCTACTAACGGTGCCCTTTCTATTATAAAGCCTTCGCAGCAATATGGGATATCAAGTATATCGTGATGTCCTTCATTATGATTTTCCTATACTAATATGGATAAATTTAATTTATAGATAGTGTTATCAAATTGTCAACACCTTTATAGCGTTGCCGTATGCTTTTGTAAAATAAATTTATCGATTTTCTCAAATGATAAGCAATTTCTTATGAAAACGAGCATCAAATTCGGTTATAGCTCCTAAGAACTTTGATGAGCTTGATCGAATGTAGTGCCGATGTATTTTTCTAACTGGCATAGTAAACCTTTGAGCAAATCAGAATGACTTTTAAATTGATATAAATCAAATACAAAGTGTACCAAATCGTTAAAAGAAGGCGCTGGATATTGAATAGCCAAATTGAACTTGCACATTTCCATAGTTATATTCATAGTGTATTAAAAAAGATATTTGGCGACAATTTCAACTGAATTCAGACACCTTATAAATTAATTAATTCAAACAAAATTTGAAGCATGTTAGAAATAGGAAGGAATAGTAGTTCGATTAGTGCAGCGTCATTCTCAAAGGGATATCTCTCTAACTCTGCATCGGGACTATTTACCGCTAGTATAATGCATCCTACTATAAGCTACTTTATTGAAATAGTGTAGCTAGAGCAGAGATATGCACTTTTGAATAGTTTGTTAACCTGTATAAACATACATGATGGATATAGCTCATCAATAAGGATACTATATTTACATCTTTTATTACACTTATTTTTCATTCGAGTACTGTATTGTGATTTAGGCTTAACATATATGGCACTCAAGCTGGTTATCAGTATACTTTGGTGACTGAAGACCATCATCATATATGGATTTAAAACCAACAATAACAGATACTTGAGGCATGTTTATTATATTCTAAAAAAGCTACCAAGAATATACATATAAATACAAAGATGACTATAAATACGGTATAGCCACCAACAAAAACCTTCTCAAATTTCAAATATGTATATCTTTATTAAAACTTTTAAAATGCTTTTCAGAATACCCACTTATTCTTCCTTGCACTTCCATTTGAACTTACCATCTACAAACTGAAACTTGCTCAAATATACAGGAGCTACAAGTTGGGATCGAACTAAGTTGGGCTGATATGCATGCTCCTTAAACTCATTCATTAGTTCCACAATCCGAGATACCTTTGTTTTTTTGGAAGTATTGATACCTGCTTTTGGATCACTAGCTTTGTCATCGAACATCCATCTTCCAAATAGCCCACAGGTCTCTTCATGCAGCCCAGTTTTGACATCGAATTGAAGTGGCTCACCTGAACCATTAGAGTCTTTGTGCTTGGCATCGACAAATATTTGTAAAAAGTTTCGCAGTGCGGTCGGTAATATCAGCCCCGATACTTTGACCGTATAGTTCTTGATGGCCTTCTGAAAGTCCTGGCTGAACGGGTCGGAAGCTGGCTTGAAGGGTCGCGCTTTGATATATTCAAACTAGTTATGTTAGAAGCCGGATAAACTAAGTTACGTGGGGGATCTCCATGTCGGCGTTGGCGAACCTTGTAGGTGCTATGAGTTGGGGGAGGTTGGTGACATAGTCTTCTAACTTTGGGCTGCGCCACTTTAAAATAAAGCTGGCTAGTTTGTCTAGGTCAGGCTTGCCACTAATTAGTAGACGGGATTCAGGTTCGGGGTTGAGACCTGGCTTCGTCAGTTCAGGCAGAACTGAATAGAAGCTTGTAGAGTTAAATATAGGACCTTAATCAAAGCTTACCTGCTCATCTTCTCCGGTCGATAGTTATTGTAGGGCTTGAAGTCAAACTGAATATCTGCTTTGTTTAATATCTTTGTTGCTAAAGTTGAAATTACCTGCTTCGCGTAACTTTCTCAGAAAATTTGATTCGGCGTCGTTTATATAGACAAATGCTAGTAACTCATCTCCTAAGTTGACTAGCTCTCTATGAAACTTTGAAGACATGAAGACTATTGTACAAACTTCGCTGTAGTAGTAAAAGTATGGGACTAAGTCCATGTTGACCATGTTGTATAGGCTTAAGAAACTTGCATTCCTACTCTACATTAACAAAAACTAAAAACTAAAAACTTACCACTCCTTCACATACTCTGAAAAGACTCGTAAGGTATCTAAATCTTCGTTGTTCAACTTCCTTTTATTCTTCTTTCGGTCCAAGGTAGTGACAATTGATACTACCATATCTCTCGAAAATCTTGGATGTCCTCTTTGAGGGTAGGTGTAGGTTGCCAATTGAGTACATAACTGAGACTATAATAAAATTAACCTAAAAAATCAATTTAGACTTACAATTATCGATTCAGATGTCTCCTCTTCATTTTGTAGCGGATATGAAGCAAGTGCATCAGTTGGGTGCTCATTCAAAAAGTGGGTTGGTACCAACGGAGCATCTGCCATAAAGAAAATGGAACCAAAATAGTCGGTAACCTTATCGAAGCCAGCAAAGTCCAGATTTTCAAAGGATTCAATGGTGAAGCCACGTTTGATAGTCAAATCTATAGGAAGTTCAAAAGTTGTCTATCTGGTAAGTATTACCAAGTTGGTAAAAATTACTTTAAAATCTTGTTCGTTATCTACTTCTCTACTTCGTTTTAGTATGGGTAGGGATCTCCTACCTTAACAATTAAGTTAATATAACGGTTAAGATGTGGATATACTCTGTAGCTTGGGCTGTGACATAATCTTTTGATACAAACATGAAAAATTGAAAGTTCAAAAAGTGAAGTTTGTCAAATTTCAATCAAGCTTTCTAAGAATTCAGCAAGCAGTATGAAGACGGAAACTAGATCGAATAATTTAAGACCACATGAAGTGTTCTTGGGGATACAAGACAATTTAAAAGCAAGCTGCTTATATTTACTCTTAAATATGCTAACTTTATCCATTTTAGATATCCATAAAGCCTCAATTAAATATACGCCATTCTAAAAATCGAGATTTAGAGTAAAATTACATTTAATGAATTTTGTTTAATGAACCTAATAGTTTAAATCAAGTAAAGAGCACCAGCTTATTAGCCTACAACTGGGAAGAATTGCCTAGTATTATCTCTGACTATGTTTTGACTGAAGATAAAATTTTCAATTTCAAGAGCAAAGTAGAAATAAAGCAAGAGGAGCAGCAGGTACATCAGCCACTAAAGCATATATTTATTTTACTTTAATAGATCTTATCAGGAAATCGAGTTGGAGATAGCTTTTCGAACAAAGTAAGTATAGTTTTAAGTATTTTCTAATTAGTTTAGAATTATATTTCAGATGAACTTAAAGACCAACTCGAAGAGTCATTCAAAGATTTTAGAAACAGCGCTTATGTAAAGTATGCTACATCGTGCCAAAAGAACTTTGAGTAAGTGTGGAAGTAATAGTTATTATTAATCTTTCTCTTTAATTTAGTAACTATGCCGAGGCAATCAAGATACAAGTAATAAATTTATTCAAAATGTTCGGGTTACTAAATTTCCAATAAGGACGCTGGTTTAGTAAACGAAGATCCCAAATATCCAATAGTTGACGTGTCAGAGATTCAAGAACTCCAACAACAGTGCAAGGCCGAAAAGTTGACATCACCTGTAAGTTTAGCCAAGACTTTGCTGAAAAATTCCGACAATGAAATTCTCGAAGCCGGAAAGCGTGCTCTAGCCGATCACGAGGAAGTTGAGTTCGGGCTATGGAAACCTAAACTGGACCACTACATCTACTTCAACCACGTCCAGAGCCTGCAACACTTAGCTGATAACGTAAAGGAATATTTAGAGACTGGTGATAAGCTTATGGATGATTCCCAACACTTTCAAACTCAAGCTGACGTCGACACAGCAAGTAAAATCAAACTTCACACGGACGTAGATATTCAAACCGAAGTTGAAAGGGCTCAGCTGGCTTTCGAAGAGGACCGTAGATGGGCTCAAAATCTGATGGATCAAACCAGGGACGAGAAGATTCAAAACTACAGCAACTACCTCGACAACAGCGGTTATAGTGCTACTTCAGCTAGAGCCGAATTGACCGAATGGTTCGGAGATACTTTCCAAGGTGTCGAAGCCCAGCTCGACTCCAAAGCTAAAGATCTACTTTTCCTTCTTGATACAGAACTCGAGGAAATAATGAGGAAGTCCAAATAACTCAAACGGTAAAGTATTGCTTATCCTTTGCTACTAGTAGTTGTAAAAATATATCAATAAATATTTAGATACAACCATTTATTTAAGTTTCCAAAACTTCAACAGTAAATATTCCCCCAGACTAATCTCTCTGAAGTTGGCTCGATGACAATTGAAACTTCATTGCCAAGCAGGTAGTTGGAAGTTGAGACCAAACCTTTAAATTTAGTTTCCTGGTCCACTAACATTAATTAGTACAATTTCTTTTTAAAATAAGGTACCCATATCCCACTTTAAGCCCTTGGTTGTTATGGTCATGGGCCCGGTAAACGGTACTACACCACAGTTCTTTCCAAACTTACATCCCTCCATATTGATGGTATGGCGGACTGGGACGTTGGTATCATTAATTAGAGGAACAACACAGTTTTCTGGTGTCAATACTAGTACCGATCGTTCAGCTTGGATTTCAAATAGAGAGTTTATGGTGGCCATCGTATGGTCGAAACGTCCTCCGATGCCCCCGTAGATAATCAAAGTTAGCTTTTATAGGTTAGAGGTGGGTTAAAGAGATAGCTATTACCTTTGGTAACTTCAATGTAGCTTCTATCAGCTTCAATTTGTTGTAAGCTTTGAATAGGTCAGTGCTATCCTGGGAACTCACCTGTTCAACTTCAACACCTTTCTATATTAAATTTTCAGCTTTAATCTTGTTTTTGAGAGCAGGAGTACCCCTAAATAAAACTGGTTTACTTCTGGCCTCAAAGAATCAAAATCTCCGACTATGCTATTTGGTAGATACCTATAATATAAATAAATGTACTATTTAGATAAATTACTTTTGAAAGACATCTTGTTCTAAATCGGTTGTAGTTCTGTATTCTGCTAAAGTGTCAAAGAGCCGATTACCACCTCCATCGGCACATACTTTCACCTTAGCTTTAAAAATTAATTAATATCAATATACAGCTATAAAGTATACCTCTTTCGAAAAGCTGCTTAAAAGTTGCATCGAATTTTATAGGTTGATTCAAGATTATCAATCCGTACTTGGACTTTGAAGTTTGGCTATGCTGTAAGCTAAAATACTGGGTCAGGTCGTGTTCAATTGTTGTAGTTTCACTCATAATTCTTGTTAGCTATGCGAATTTGGTTGTCAGGCAGTAACTTGGTGGCCGCTAGGTTAGATTAAAATAGGCGAAACGTTTTTGAGATGCTCTTATTCTAATTCAGATTGGAGGCTGAATAGGAGTGACCATTTGGGATGACGCAATTTAATCCTATTCACAAAATGAAAGTTTTCCGGATAAAATGCAACTGTATAGTTAGAAATAGCACATATGTGAAACATATCCATATTGGTTTACTAAACTCATACAGCACTTTCAAGTCCTGATATAAAGGACATGAGATATAGGAATATTTTTTACAAGTAAACACAAAGCACTGCCATGCTCTTTGATATCTTTCTACAGCTTTCAACTTGATTCAATGGAATCAATGGGAAATTTGCAGCTTGCTCAAATTAGTTGGTGAACAAATAGTGGGCATCATCAAGTTTTTGACAAGCTTTAGAAATTTTCATTTCAGAACTACCGCCGATTCAACCAGAACATCAGAATGATTAGCACGACAACTTTAGAACGAATTCGCACTACGTTCCAAGTCGTACCTAAGAGTATTCATGATCTGAGTGAGGAGATTATCGAAGGTAGCTACCACCTCCAAAAGGGTCGGTTTTTAGGGGAGGGTGCCTTCGGCATCTGCTACCTGTACACCGACCTCAAGACAAATGTCCAGTACTGTCTCAAAGCAGTGCCTAAAGAAAGGATGAAGGAACGGGACCTGGCTCAATTAAATAAGGAGATCAGCATACAGAGAAAGATGAAGCACAACTCGATCGTACAGCTTTACCACTACTTTTCCGACAAAAACTACTTTTATTTACTGTTGGAACTCGTCGACGGGTTTACTATGAATGATCTACTAAAGCGAGGCTCCAAGTTAAGCGAGGATGACGTTCGGTTCTTCATCAGTCAGCTTCTCAATTCTCTTGAATACTTGCACAACAAGGGGTATATCCACCGCGACTTGAAACCAGCCAACCTCTTTTTAACATCCGATTGCCAGGTCAAACTTGGTGACTTTGGACTCTCAGCTGAAATCACCAGTGACCGCAAAAAGCGCAGGACTCGGTGTGGATCGCCCAACTACATTGCCCCCGAAGTTCTAATGGAATCTGGACATGGAGCTGAAGTCGACCTGTGGGCCGTAGGTATAATAGCCTACATAGGGTTGTTTGGACAGACTCCTTTTGCATCCAAGAGGACTAGCGACCTCTTCTCCAAGATAGTTAAATCTACGTACCAATTCCCAGACAGCCCTTGCGTATCCTTGACCGGCAGAGATTTCATCATGCAACTGCTTCAGGCTGATCCTACAAAGCGACCCGATTACAAAGGCCTGCGGGACCACCCCTTCCTAAAAGACCATGCCATTCCTGAGGCCTTGGATATTCGAAAGTTGCTACCCATCGCTGAGCCGGATGAAGGTAAGCTTTTTTTGAAGAATTTAGTTTTAGTTACATTTTTGCTAGATCTCAAGGAAACTGAGATCAACACTATAGAAGAGATCAACAAATGCAAGCAGATAAAGGAATCACTTGAGCTTTTCCAGAACCCCGGTATTTGTTTCAATAAAAATGAAACTCATCTTAGTACTTCCTCAACCTCCACCACCCAAGACATGAGCCTAGAAATAGCCAATAAAGTTTGTTCGATAGAGATAACTTCAATAGTAGATATGTTAAGAAATTCTACCGATTCTATTGCAGATCTCCTACGAAAGCTAGTTGAAACCCCCGATTCAGTTGTCTACTCGTTCACCAACTCAAAATCAAGTCCTCCCATCTTCGTCAGTAAGTCGGTAGAATTGGTTGGTGATGCATCCATAGCCTTTCAGCTTTCCAACGGTATCCACGGTGTTTGCTATGGCACCTTGAAAACTATAATAGGTAAGCCCAGAACTTCTACCCTCTTAGCTTACCGCAAACTTCCCGACTCTACAACCAGGTATTGGGGCAGCCATCACTCTTGTGAAAGGTTGCGTAATAACAGCCCTACCGACTACTTCACTTTCGACCACTTTACCAAACTCCTCGCTGACCAAAAAGGGATTTGCCTAGCTACTGAAGAACTTAATCCAATCGGTTTCAAGCCTGATGAAATTTCTACGGCAACTTACTTGCTCAAATTGTTTCAAAGCAAGGTAGGCAAAACGTACATACTCAGCAATGGTACCGTACAGATGCACTTTCCCACTTACCACCTCGACCTTGTGCTCGAATTGGTGACGAGCCGCATATCCTTCATCCACAACCGGGCCATCTCCACCTTCAATTTACAGACCTTTTTGACGGGGGCCTTACTTTCCAAATTCAAACTTAAGTCCCTTAACCTCAAGTCTAAGATTGATGAATCTAAACTCGATTTAAACAAGCTACACTCAATTGATATGAGTCAGTTTAGGGGCTTGGACCTCAAGCTCATGTACCAAGCTTGCCAAGCTTTTTTCGAGGTGCTGCATTGTTACCATATGGCAAGGAGGGATTGATAGTAGATTTAATTTTTAAAGGACTTGTGCATTTACTATTTCTGAGCTTTTAGCTGGTTAAACGTAATTTATGTCATTTTCAAAGCTTTATCAATAAAGCTGTGTTTTGACAACTGTATTTATAGGTTGGAGAGTAGGGATGTAAGGCCAATTTATACTTTAGACGTGGATGGCATGTTGAGAATATCCTGTAGAATACCGTGCTATCAATAAAAATAGATGAAGGTATATTTAAAAGTCCGAGTTTAGCCTACCACCTTATTTTAGCTGACTGTTACCTTTGTAATGGCGCTAATTGTAGGCACCTAATTCTAGCAACGTAATTCATGACATATTAGAAACTTGATTACAACAAACCAATTTTTTATCAACGCATCTAATAAACTTTATAGGAAAGCTTCCAATAGCAATCATCTAAATTTATACAGTTGTTTATTTAATGAATAATGTACAGATGTTTATTTGGTGTAAATGTAAAGTTGTTGATCGCATCTAACTATATCTCATACAAGCATCACTTTGAATTGAATATATCAGGTTGCCTAGCCAGATAAGCCATCAAAAGATAAACTACTCAGAGCCACCTACCTTAAATTGAAAGTCGCGAACCGACTGCCTACTAGCTAGATCTGCCTGTCGAATAGGTTCGGGAACTCTAAACTTGCAGCACATACGCACGACTGCTGTTGCAGTCTCCAAGTCTAAACGATGCCCCAAAGACACGTAGATAGGATTGGTGCTATTCTTGGCGCCTTTCAGAGCCTAAAGTCACAAATAATAAATTAGCGGTGATGGAAAGTCGGTTAGAAAGTAGGGATATGAAAGTTAAAAAGATGGGTAAATAGCTGCCAGAAAAGTAAAGTAAATAACTTACGTTCCCATACAGATATCCCGAATCGCCGATAAGTGGGACTACATCGTCTTCCACTTGTACTTGTATTTTATTGGAATTGGCTCTAGTCAAGTAATTGGTCAACAGAGGTCCATCCTTCACCTCCAAAAACTTTTTGGCGACGCCAATAGTAGGGTACCCCGTCATGACCCCTAAGTGGCAAGCCAATCCAAACTTGTTGGGGTGTAAAACTCCGTTGCCATCGACCATAATTACATCGGGCTTCAAATTAGGGTGGTTGGTTTCGATACTAGTTAGGAGGTCGATTATTGCTGGAACTTCTCTAAAAGCTAGGAATCCGGAGACGTAAGGTATAGTTAAGTTAACTAGTTTGGATTCTAGATGAAGAACCTAAGTTTTAAAAATGAGGGCTAAGTGTTGAGTATATGGATAAAACCTACCTGCAAAGTCTCAAAGTCCAAGATGGCTATTGTAGCAACCGCTAAGCTGGGGTCTTCTTTGAAGAAGCTTAGGTCGACACCGGCTACCCTTTGCAGGCCTTTGAAGCTGATGGTACCTTTGTTGTTTTTAATAGCGTCAAAGTTCAAATTGGAGTTGGTGAGAATTAAAGATGCCTTTAGACGGAGTTGCTCCCTTCAATGAAGGTTGGATATTAAATCTATTTAATAAAAATGTATCGTATATATAGAAAACCTACTTTATAAATTGGCTCTTCAAGCTGTTGAATTCCTGTAAATTCCTCAACTCTGCATGGTCGTTGTAAGTTGGTGGGCTTATAGTTGTCATATTTCTATTAACTACCCTTGCAAATTTCAATAGAAGGCTGATGGATATAAATATATTAAGTTGAAACAAATTAAGCGTTATCAATATGATGACTACTCTCCAAGTTGAAGTTGTCAATAAATAGGTGTAGTTCTTTGAAAGGTTGAGTTAGCTGAAGCAAGCTCCTTTTATACCTTGCACTATATCCTAATTTCATTTCCCTGCAAAGTAAAAAAGCTAATGGGAAATTTACCTCCCCTTTTTTAGTAAGTATTCTAGAAGGGATGCTTTGCAACTTGGAAGCTGAGTCATAAATTCTAAATTGGTAAGTTAGGCTGAGCTTTAAAGCTGAGAACTTTCAACATATTTAAATAAACTTGTTTATTATGTGCAACTATACAAAGACTTTATATTAAAGCTAGAATGTATAATCAGTCTAATTTAATTTAAAGATTAGTTTATTAAGTTGTAGAAGCGTATGTACACTAGAAACGAAACTGCTCAAACTTTTACATTAACTACAAAGCCGCTTTTAATTCCAACCCATATTCATCATACAAACCTGTTGAAGTCGTCGATCTGGAATCCACTATTATTACAAGGGAATGGGTTCATGTCGTCGACTTCTTCCAACAACATGCTCAAGTTTTCTATCCATAGCTCTTGCAACTTCGATTCAGATAACGGGACGACAAAGTTGACCAAGTCGTTGTTGGGACAAAAGTCGCAGCAATTTATATTATCGTACAAGCAGCATTTGTCAAAATTACATTCACTGTTGAACTTACACATGTAGCATTTATCTTGACTGGTGTGGGTCATGTCGATTTGCTTTTGGAGGTGGTTGAGTTGGTCAAAGTAAGTGTTGAGTTTCTTGCAAGGCGGACTTAGACTATCGATAGGTTCAAAGTTATTGCAAGATAATGCATCACCGAAAGCCAAAACTACTGGGAATCGAAGCAGTCCCTTTCTGAGTAGGAAGTCGAACTTTAGCTGAAACTTCGATCTCCTCCAAATATTGGATCTTGATGGTATGGATGGTATCCGGTGTAAAATTGTCGTAGTCGTAGAAGATGGTTGAGCTGATGTTGAAGACAGTGGCTCAAAGTATAGACCCGCTCATCTCGCAATTGTCGAACTGCTAAGACATCTCTAGTAGGTACTTCATCGCTGAATAGGCTGAAAGTTGGCGAACTATCCCTAGGGTCGCTGTGTTCTAAAATGAGGATGGGTTAATAAATGAGCTGCTACATTGAATAGATTACCTATAAAGGCCCCCGAACCTAGATCTATGACCCAACCTTCACAGTCCTCGATCGACACCAGCTGGTAGGTTATAAAGTTGCTTTGGTGGATCAAAGTTGGAGTGTTTAGATTTAGAGCGGTCGAATCCATAGGTTGTCTAAAGGTGTGGGTAGCGTAGTTGACTTGATTAAACTGGAATATCGATTGGATTAGGATATGAAGTTGAAGTAGGGAGAACTGGCTGGGAATTCAATATCTTGCGGTAGATGTTGGGATTGGTATCTAGGTTTAGTTGGAGGACCATCAATTTATCGCAGTTTTGAGTCATGGTGATAATAATGTCTAGAGGATGTAGTTAAGTTTACTTTTGATGGTGGTAGCTAGTTAATAATTAAATGTAGGGTTGATTGAGAAGTTTGGTCGAGGGTGTTGGTGTCGCTCTATCAAAATAAATAAATAAATAAGATAATGACTTCTAAAAATCTGGCAACAGAAATTGGGATAAAGAGGTAAATAGTTCTTTGCAAGCTGGGCGGCAGGTATATATATACCCTCCCAAATTAAAACTTAACCTGAACATGCTTTGTTCAAGTTTTATGAAAATCATAAATTTACCCCAATCCAACCATTTAAAACTGGATTTCGTTTTATATGACTTTATGTTATCCTTAGCGGTTGCAATTTCAATCTGACCTTAGCTTTTGGGTTGTGCCATTTAGGTTGGGCAGTATAGATTGGTAAATTGGGAACTGGGGTTTAGCTTATTTGGGCCTAAAATTTGGAACTTTGGGAAGGATCCAGTTCGAAGGGTATCGCCGTTCTATTTTTTTCTATTGCATAATGAAAGTACAACCTAGGTTGTGCTCGACCCTTTCCCTTTTTCAACAAGATTGTTACTACACTAGCACGTTTTTTTAATATCTGTATATATTTTTAGTTTCAAGATCACATTAGCGGTAATTGAAGTTGGTTGTTAGACTCCCCATAGGTTTAAATTTGTTCCAATCCTTTATTCAAATGGAATATTTTGTTGTATTGTTAAACCTGGGAAAGGAACGTGGCTTTTGAAAATCTATTTTCTTAGACGGGAGGTTACTATGTTTTGAAACAAAGTGCCAACATTTCGTATTGTAAAGGAGGGAAGGTCCTCCCTCAGTCCCAAGCCCTGGAATTTACTGGAGAATCTTGAATTTGACTCAGCTCTTGGTTACCGTCAGTACCAAGCTTTCAAATTGGTGGGCTTTATTCCCTATTATTTAACTTGTTGATTGCAATATACACGATATAAAGGCCTAGATACAAAAATATACTGTACTCGATCTTCTATTGGCATCATAATCGAATCCTTTACTGGATCGTAAACAAGCTTTCTATTCTAAAATTAAACTGTTGAACCACTTGCTGCCAACCTAGGTACACATTAAACGAGAAAATAATATATTATAACTTTCTAGATACAACTATAGACCTACCTTCTTATATCGAAAACTGGTATTGGAAGTTGTGGTTCTTACATCCAGCAAAATTTATTGGTGGATCTGGATTGGTTTACTAAGGTAAAATAGAATCCTCCAACTCTGAGGGTTATTGCTCGCTTAAACTTTACTTTGGATAGAAGATGAAGCGTCACTAGCTTGGGTATGTTCGGTTTGAATTCCATTTAATTTACGTGACCCCAAAGGTCGAAAACGTGTTATAATTTAACGACTTCGGAGATTCTCACACTTTTTACAAAAGCTTAGGGTAATGTTATAAAAGATGGTCATTCCCGATTTATTTAGTTTAGGATTTGTGACACCGATGGTTGTAAGTATCTTTAGGCAAAGGTAAATGTACTGTAATTGAATCTCTTCACCGGCTTGGATCTCATGATGGGATGGTTGATTTGTCTGCTTTTAATGTGAAGACGAGTTTGGTTCTGTAACCAACTTCAAATTTGAGGATGGTTTATAAACCCATACAGCTAATCCAATGAAATACACTAATTTGATGGAAATAATGGACATGAAACTTTATCCCCTCTTGGTTTACCATCTGTTTCTAAATAAGGCAAGGATTTTAATAAATTTCTATTAGAAAATAGTACGGTATTTCCGAATAAAAGAGTATCGAATTATTTTCAACCCAAGAGCCAATTGTCGATTTAGTGAAGTTGATTTACAGTGAAATATGGAGGATAGGCATATAACCATTAGATGGAAAAGTCCACAGGCTGAGTATTGCAAAGCTCGTGTTCAAGTAAAAGCTATGGAGAGTGATGGCTACTAATTGAACTTTTACCGAAATTAATCCCTCGCCACCGATTTGAAGTACCTACCTCGCCCAGCCACTATTTATTAGGATATATTAAATTGATGATTTTGATCAAAAGATGATGAATGATCTGTTACTGAAAGTTGTAACTAATGGGGTGGGCTTAACCATAGCAGCAGTAAATCGAAATTCTCAATTTTTGATTTGGAAGGATGGACAGTGGGGTTGTCGCCTAGAATGGATATAATTACTTTAAATTAGTGCTATAGTGCCTAGGGGGAGTGTAAATTGAAGCATCGATGTAGTAATCCTACAGTACTGTGGAGGAAGTTTTGGAGGGATATAAAGGTGCTCAGGTGGTCACTGCAGTGTTTATGGAGAAATCGATATTTACCATGTTTGAAAGTGGATGTTTTAAAAGCTTGCTGAACTTGAAATGGTAGTAAAACTTTGGTTAATAGAGTACAATCCTTTAAATGATATTTGTATGGAATGTAGCGTAGTTTGAAAGCTTTTCTAATTTGAAATTGACATGGTTTGCTTATAGATGTAGAATCCATCTTCATAAGTTTGGTATATATGGCTTGCTATACATCATCAAAAATTAGCTTAATAGCTGTAGTCATACTTAGCTATAGAGATTCAATATTTGATTTACTTTAACAGTTAAATCAACTCAAGTAAAAGCTAAATATGATGGTTTATTTCAAAATAAACACCAAAATTCCAAATTAATTGCACGTTAAAATAATCAAAATTATTAGTTATGATACAGTTAAACTGAATTTTATATGCTAACATTTTGTAGCGGTCTCTATATAGTTAGGATTACTTTTTAGTATCACTACTAGCCTTATTAGATAGTCTGAGTGTTGCTCTTTTGTCTGAAAAACCAGACCATATAGCAATGCAGAGGAATCTTGCTAATTAGGTATGTTGAAATTAGCAAATATAATATGCTTGCCGTAAATATTAGATACCTGTTAGCTTTGATGGTCATCTCTGGATACAATATTCAAATGTAAGTGTATAAATCGTTAGTTATATTTCTATAAGAAAACTTAAATATACCATAGTGAAAATAGTATACTTAAATTAGTTCACACTGCGATTGAAGTCAATAATGAAAATTAAACATGCTATTAAATGTATCAGCTTTTTACAATTATACTCTTTATATCCCATTAAATTCATATGTACACAGTTACATCCAAACAATTACCATTTAATATTGATTCTGATAGATAACATAAAGCAACGGCTGTACCGTCCGCTTTGAAAGGTAATCAGCTGCTATAAAGCAAGCAGTCCAGCTGAAAAATCATGTTACTCATATCGTATGCTTAGTATCAAAAAAATCTGGTTTATCTTACTACCGATATTAAATTCTGTCTACAACAAGCTAAATGGGCTTATCTACTTATTATCTCTGAGAAAGCCATCTATCACAATTTGTTGAATTGGATCTTGGTCCTTTACAGATGATAGTGCCCTACATTATGCTAGGCTTGTCAGGAAGGTGAATGTAGTCAATACGCTACTGAAAGGAATGCTGTATTGGGAGCATATAGTATGTGTGCTTTAATAAATAGGATCTATACAAGCCACCAACTGCCAGTTGATGGTTGGTGAAAGTGGCCCTGTCCCCTTGTCCCTGAAGAAGATGCAATTATGAATACATGTATGGTAAAAATAGATTAAATCTGTGATTATCTAATCGAATTAGTCATATTCTTGCTTTAATTCCAACAATGGAGAAAAGATACTTCATAGCTTCATTAGTCTAACCACTATTTAAACTATTATCTCCTATCGATAGCAGTGGAGAATGCATCGTCTTGAATCGGTGATAATGATATCTACGACCTATGCGTATAGCTGGTATCTTATCGTCCCAGTATCAACCGATTAAACTTTCTCCACAACTATCCCAACACTTGAACTTTGAAATCTCAAGAATAACAAATCCGCATCGTAAAAATACCTTTGCTATGACGTAGGGCAGCATGTGGTTAACGAGACCTAGAGTTTTACCATTTTGCCAAAAATGGAGCGCATGTTGGTAGAACTGGTAGCATCATACAGTAAAACCTCAAAGAAGTATCCGACGTAAACCCTGAGTAGCCATACCATTGGGCATGTTCCATGGCTGAAAGCCTCATATTAGTAACCACCGTTCCCTACTGGCGAAAGTTTAAAATTGAACCAATAGCTGGCCGAGTCTGAAATTTTAAAGTACAAAAGCGGAAGTTGGAAATTGGAAATTCAACCTGAAAGTTAGTGACTGATGCTTTGGAACAAGTTAAACTTGATTGATGAAATTCAATACGAATCTACGTAATGATAGCAACCTTATAAAAGCTGATCAAGCCCGCCCAATTCTCCCTTTTTAACAATACAAATATACACCGCAAATATCGATGCCCCAATCCTTAGCAGCTATACGTTCCAAGTACCGGGAGAACAAGAAGAACCTACTGGTTGCCAACCGTGGTGTAACTAAGTTTGGTTTTCATCGGTAGCTAACTTTTTATAGGAAATCGCCACTAGAATCTTTAGGACTGCCCACGAGCTTTTCCTACATACCGTAGCTATCTTTAGTTATGAGGATCGTCTCAACATCCACCGTTACAAGGTACCTATTTTGAAACTTCATAACTAAAGCTGTATCAGGCCGATCAAGCTTATCAGATTGGCGAGCGGGGTCAGTTTACGCCAGTTGGTGCTTATCTAGCCATCGACGAGATCATTAAAATCGCCAAGGAGCACGACGTCCACCTCATCCATCCCGGTTATGGGTTCCTAAGCGAGAATGCTACCTTTGCTAGAAAAGTCGAAGAAGCTGGCATCGCCTTCGTCGGTCCTACGCCCGAAGCTATAGAAAATTTGGGAGACAAGACGGCAGCTCGTAGAATCGCTGTTGAATGTGGCGTTCCCACCGTACCTGGTACACCAGGCCCCATTGCCACTGCTGAAGAGTGCCAGAGTTTCGTTGAAGAGCACGGCTTCCCTATCATCATCAAGGCAGCCATGGGTGGCGGTGGTAGAGGTATGCGAGTCGTTAGAGAGCAGAAGGAGTTGAAGGATGCCTTTGAGCGAGCTCAGAGCGAAGCGCTGGCTGCCTTTGGCGACGGCACCGTCTTCATAGAGAGATTCTTGTACCGTCCCCGCCATATCGAAGTCCAGCTGTTGGCTGACAACTACGGCAACGTCATCCACCTTTTCGAGAGAGACTGTTCGGTCCAGCGTCGTCACCAGAAGGTCGTTGAGGTGGCGCCAGCCCGTTTCTTGGAGGTAACAAGACTTTAACTAACATCCCGACTCAATCTTTAATTTAGCCTGAACAGCGTGAAGCTATATTGAATGATGCCGTTAAGCTGGCCAAGCATGTCAAGTACCGTAACGCTGGTACAGCTGAATTCCTGGTCGACGACCAGGGCCGTCACTACTTCATCGAGATTAATCCTAGAATTCAGGTCGAGCATACCATCACTGAAGAAATCACCGGAATCGATATCGTCTCGGCCCAGATTCAGATCGCTTCTGGGGCAAGTTTGGCCGACCTTGGTCTTACTCAGGACAAGATCGTGCCACGTGGGTACGCCATCCAGTGCAGAGTAACTACTGAAGACCCAGAGAACAGTTTCCAACCCGATTCTGGTAAGATTGAAGTCTACCGATCGGCAGGTGGTAACGGTGTTCGTCTCGATGGTGGTATGGGTTATACTGGAGCTGTCATTACTCCTCACTACGACTCTCTACTGGTCAAGGTTACCTGCTCCGGTAACTCATTCGAAGTTGCTAGACGTAAGGTGCTACGTGCCCTGATTGAGTTCCGTATTCGCGGTGTTAAGACCAACATCCCCTTCGTCCAGAGGCTGCTCACCCACGACATCTTTGCCAACGCCACCGCCTGGACAACTATGATCGACGATACCCCTGAGCTTTTCAATCTGGTGATTTCCAAGAACCGTGCCCAGAAGCTGCTGACTTACCTCGGCGATCTCTGCGTCAACGGTAGTGGCATCAAAGGTCAAGTTGGCGAGCCCCAGAACCTACAGCCTCTTATCCGAACTCCGTTGGTCGACTCTAGTGGCAACAAATTAAATACTATTGTGCCACCGACCGCTGGATGGCGTAAGATCTTGGTAGAGCAGGGTCCTGAGGCCTTTGCCAAGGCTGTACGTCAGCATAAGGGCGTCCTGATCACCGATACTACCTGGCGTGACGCTCATCAGAGTTTGCTTGCTACTCGTGTACGTACCATCGATCTAACTACCATCGCTCCTGATACGGCCTACGCTCTACAGAACGCCTTCAGTTTGGAGATGTGGGGTGGCGCCACCTTTGACGTAGCTATGCGTTTCCTGTACGAGGATCCCTGGGACAGGTTAGCCAAGCTACGTAAGCTGGTCCCAAATGTACCTTCCAGATGCTGCTGCGTGGCGCCAACGCCGTCGGTTACACTTCCTACCCTGACAACGTCGTCTACGAATTCTGTAAGAAGGCTGTCGAGTACGGAATGGACGTCTTCCGAGTATTCGACTCCTTGAACTACGTCGAGAATTTGGAACTCGGTATCGATGCCGTACGTAAGGCTGGTGGTGTCGTTGAAGCTGCCATCTGCTACACCGGTGATGTCGCCGACTCTAGCCGTAAGAAGCACACTTTGGACTACTATCTGGAGTTGACCGACAAGCTGGTAGCCTACGGCATCCACATCTTGGCCATCAAAGATATGGCTGGTCTCCTCAAGCCCAGGGCCGCCAAGATGCTGGTTGGTGCCATTAGAGCCAAGTACCCCGACCTGCCCATCCATGTCCATACTCACTGACACTGCCGGTACCGGTGTAGCCAGTATGTTGGCTGCCGCTGAAGCTGGCTGCCGATGTAATCGACCTTGCCGTCGACAGTATGTCTGGTTTAACTTCCCAACCCTCCTTGGGTGCCTTTGTAGGTGCTACCGAGTTCAGCGAGCTGGATACCGGCATCAAATTGAAGGACGTCGCTGCCATCAACAGCTACTGGGAGCAGCTTACGACTGCTATACTCGTGCTTCGATCCCTAATGTCAAGAGTGGCGATTCCGGAGTCTACTTGCATGAGATGCCTGGTGGTCAGTACACCAACTTACTGTTCCAGGCCCAATCTTTAGGTCTCGGCCAGCAGTGGAACGAAGTCAAACTGGCCTACGCTCAGGCCAACTTGCTATGCGGTGATATCGTCAAGGTAACGCCATCCTCCAAGGTGGTAGGTGATCTCGCCCAGTTCATGGTCTCCAACAAGCTGGATATCGATGGTGTCATCGCCCAAGCCGACAAACTCAGCTTCCCCACCTCGGTTGTCGAGTATTTCCAAGGCTACCTCGGCCAACCCTACGGTGGCTTTGACGAAAGTCTACGTGCCAAAATCATCCGCAATTTGCCCAAGATCGAAGGTCGACCTGGTGCCACTATGGAGCCTTTGGACCTCGAGAAGTTGAAGAAGGACTTGACGGCCAAGTACGGACCTAGAATCCGCGACGTCGACGTCATCAGTGCTGCCCTCTACCCCAAGGTCTTTGACGAATTCATGAAGAAATGCGAAGATTTCGGCGATGTCTCCATCATCCCCTACTCGATTCTTCCTCACCAAACCCAACGTCGACGAGGAGTTTAGCATTGAAATTGAAAAGGGTATCACCCTCATCCTCAAGCTTCTAACCGTTGCCCCCCTCAACGAAGCTAAAGGCAGCCGTGATGTCTACTTCCAGCTCAATGGTGAATCTAGAGCTGTCTCGGTACCTGACAACTCGGCCGCCAGCGAACATGTCCATAGACCTCGTGCCGACGCATCCCAGCCCGGTGACATCGGTGCCCCTATGGCTGGTGTTGTGGTTGAGATTCGCGTCAAGCCTGGTGCTGAAGTCCAAGCTGGCGACCCCATCTGTGTACTTAGTGCCATGAAAATGGAGACTGTAGTCACCTCCCCTGTCAGTGGTATTGTTGAAAAGGTTACCGTCCATGAAACCGATTCATTGAGTTCGGGCGACCTTATTGCACACATCGCCAAGAAATAACTTTTGACTTGGGCTACAACTATATCTATTATTTACTCTAACTATCTTATACTCTATTAAATTCAATTTTCTACTCCCCAAAAACAATTTTTGTATTTACAGTTAACTATGAAATGCAAAACTATATTTTATTTATCTATTTTAGTTCAAATCCACCACCAACTCCTTAGAATCGATATCTAAGCAGGCGCTGGGGTCAACAATAACTTTGATGCCATCCAATTGCAGCTTCTGGAACTCATTACCGACAAACTTTATCAAGTCTTCATTGAATCTAGCTGATCTAAAATCGGGCAACCATAGTGGGACTTCCAAGTTGCTTGAAGTGAGCAGGATGACTAGAAAAGTCTCCCTTGCAGGTGTCTATTAGTTGGGTGGTGTCGGTATTGGAATGGATCAAGGTAGATTTTTCGATGGGTGGGAGAGCTTGCGACTGTAGTTGTGTTTGGGATTGGGTTTGTGTTTGGGTCTGATGCACTAGCTGGTTGAGCTCAATGTTTGTCAAGACAACTTGGACGTCCGAGGTGGTGTCGTAGATTGCTTCGTCATCTTCTTCGATACCTTCATCTTCGTCTTCATCACCAGCATCTATTTCCGGTTGTATGGACTCGATAGATGAAGCTTGGGACTTTTCAAGGTGCGTTTCTAGGCTGGGTTCGGCATTGTATGAACCTTCTTCACTAGACATGGGTAAATATTGAATACTTGGCAGGTATCGCCATTTGGAGAAGTAGTGGATAATGGCTGTGCCTACTAATGTAATTATAACTAGAACGGCTGGGCCTATAGCTTTGTTGAGGAGAAGGATACCGATCATAGTGACTTGTGCAATGTACAAGCCTACGCAGATGATACCTAGCGATTTCAAGTAGTACTGACCGCCACTGTCACTGGAACTTGGGGTCGCGTTGACATAGCACAGCAGGTAGAGGTGGACAATATAGCTAATCATAAAGTAAAGTAGAGTAAAGTACAGAATGACAGGGGCTATCGTTGCGTAGGTTAAAGCAATAACCAAGATGAGGAGATGTCCAGGCCATAGGAACCCCCATTTGGGTTCAGGTGATATAGTTTTGTATAAGAAACCTCTAGGCGTCAAGTAGGACCAAGTCGACTGCAGAAACTGGTAGATGACGATGGAGAATGGGGTTGCTAGCTGCGAAGGCAATTCGACCAAAGTTTGGTAAATGATGTAGGTGATGAAGAAGTTGGAGACTTTGGGTAATGAGGTGGCCAAGATGTTGAGGATGGAGGTGGGGTTGTTGATCAAGGGGCCTATCGACTGTATGATACCACCAGCAAAGGTAACTACGAACAGCACGTTGATCAAAAGGAAAACAAAGTACTTTGTTAGTATACCTAGTTGGATCTGAGTGAAGGTGGCATCTCCCTGCCACTTGGCCGTCAGCATTAGAATGAATTTGAGGAGGTGGATCAATAAAGCTAAAAATAGAGCGGGTAAGGCACCTTGGATGAACCCGACTAGTAGTGGAGGGAAATTAAGGATGAAGCTTAGAAAGGGGATCAAGGAAGCTAAAGCTTCGATCGAAGCTAAAGAAGCTACTAAAGTGACGGGGATGGCCCAGAAGATGGTGAGCACGACGACAAAGGCAGTGAATACAACTTTGCGGATTGTCAGTTCGAACCAAGACAAGTAGATGTTGGACCAGATAACATCTTTGGGATGCGCCTGCAAGTTGAGTTGGATAGGGGAACTGTGGACTACCGACTGGGCTGCCAACTGACACCCGTGGTGACTGTTGAAGATGACAAATACAGCGGCGTTTACTGGTGATGCCTTTATGTCGTTCTGGTAGGCCTCCACCTTCTGGTTCAAGTTGGTTATACCTATTCTAAACTGCTCGAGGTCGTTGGAAATTTTGGCAAAGGTGGAAGGCAATTGAATAATCGACTTTGGACTTGAAGTTTCGTTCAAAATGCAGTCGGAGAAGTATCTTGATTCACAAATGGTTTCCACTGAGGTGGCAGCTGTTATTTGAGCAGATGTATTCCTTGACGTACCTAATTTGGAGTTGTCTTTGTGGCTGAAGCTCTTACTCCTACCTTTGCCTTTTAACTTGGGAAGCTTGGTCAGTTTGGTACCTTTAGGTTCCTTGAGGTACCTTGAACGGTAGTTATAACGAACAGAGAGACTTTTCAACTTCAAGGAATCGGATTTTAGAGTTGTCAAGGTTCTAAAGGAGCTGGTTCGTTTAGGATCCTCGAAATTGAAGGTGTGACTACGACTATTAGGTCCTACTGTATCGGAATTAGACCGGTTTATACCAGACAAGGCCAATCCCTCGGTACTCGGTGAGTTTAAGTTGGGATCAGTAACATTGGAATCGGTTCGCGATTCCTTGCCTAAATTACGTCGTTTATCCTTACCATAGACTAAGATGACTTTTACCAAGTAAATCTCCAGATTCTTTATCAACCTATTACGACGTTGGATTGCGCTATTTAACTTTTTGGACCTTCGACAGGGTAGTATGTCAGTTATACCACCTGGATACTCATTGAATATATTGGTTAGTTTATTGGTATCCCTAAGTTCGACTGGGATATTGGTCGCCAAAATACTTTTTAACCTTCGAGGTGTCTTCTTGGCCATCGTCGCGTAATAGGTGTGTCGTAACTCGGCCAACTTTTTAAACTCGCTAAAGACTAGTAACATCGTAAATACTAGACAAAAGTTAGTAAAAGGTGTGGAGTATAAGGTACCTGAAATTATTAGCAACATGAAGGCATGACCCCACAGCCTGTTGACATCCTTTATGTTGGATACACTTACACCGTCGAACCCTTGCAAGCCATTTTGATTTAAAGCGTTAAGTGGTATTAAGATGGTTGGGACTAGCAAAGATAGACCAGCAAAGTACAAAATACAAATGTACATGAACCTTAGCAAGGTGTAGCTATCTATACCGTAGTGCACAAGTACATCGCTATGCTTCACCTTCAACAATGGTAAAAACCAGTTGAATAAACCATTTGGTAGTTCCTTTACCCTAGCACTTGTAGCTGTAAGTTAACAAAATAAATACTTTAAATATTACATTGCCGGTAGTGATAACACCTTGGGATTATAGATTTTAGGAAACTTGGGTCTCAAAAGACAGAATAGGCAAAAGTAGAAGACTAGCAAGATGAAGTTGAAGAGGAATGCTAGGAAAAACGTTTCCAAGTTGTTGCTCTTGCTAGAAGTTTCGAACTGCTCGTCCGGTGTCGATGCTTCGTATGATCCCATATATGGTGAAGTTGAGTAGCCAACAAGTTGAAAGTTTGTGTATTTGGCTGCTGGGTACAAAAGTCCATTTTATAGCTGTTTTAAAGTGATTGCTTTTAGTTTGGAGCTTGTTTTAATGCCATAATCGACCTTTAATTTCATTTCCCAAAAGAGTGTTGACTGAAGAATTAAAGGGAATTGAAGTTGGGAAAGTTCGATTGAAAGGTGAAGCCAACCAATGGAACGGTAGAAGCTTATCAGCCTTGCATAGGTTCCATGAAGCTGCAGACGAGCTTGAAAGTCGTGGTAATGAAACTAAAGCCATAAATTGCAGCAACCTCAAAACCTGGTAGCGTTGTAGAATTACGTTTCACTAGACTTGGATGGGATGGGTGGATGTGCTGGTAAAGTAGTATACAATGCGTTCGAAATTAAATGGGTAGGGTGCTGCTATACTTTATAGAAAATCTATAAGGCTTTTTATAGGACGAATCAATTAATTTCGAACGCGGTTGCTGGGATTTCAAATCTATGCCTTTTTGGTAAATAATCTTTGTGTTGGACTCCTATTTCATTGACTACCACACAGAAATTAGATGAGGTTGGGATAGTTTATAGGGGAACCTTTCAAGTTTAATTAGTGTTGACTGGGAGGATGGTTGGGGCTTGTTCTTTAGTCTGTTTTGGTCAAGGGATTTAGCTTACGTAGTCTACGATGTATATTTAGAATGGGACGGAAAGAAAAAGGCTGTAAACGCGACTTTCAATTAAAGCAAAAGGTGATTTTTTAAATGTGAAAGCGAAAAGCTACATTGGATTGGCTATATAGCTAAACATCGGTCAATAAAAAGCACTCATTTCCAAGCTGATGTAGACTGGTAGAAGACTTTATCAAGGATCTTTAGACAGCGGTGGCATATATTTGTTTTGTGCAATAAAGCTTTTATAGTATCTTTGTTGTTCTTATATAGTCTGATATCCATCCTTCCGTTTGAAGAAATCGGGTTGTATAAAGACAGTGGTGGTAATCAAAGAATTTTATATTTATTCAAGGGTAGAGGTGTATTACTGCTTAGATTATATCAGCTTGCAAGTAATAGCATAAACTAATGATAGACTTGCTATAAATAATTTGAGTGATTTTGTGTAGATGTTGGATTTACAGGTGGGTTTACAGGCGTATCTAAACTTTAGCGCTTCAAAGGCAATAGAACACTCTAAAGATGCATTCCAATACTGTTGAAGTTCACATTTAAAATGGCAAATTTTACAGTATTTTGGAATATGTATTTCTTTGGTAACAATTTCGCTACACATATAAAGTTTTGCCTAAAATTTCTTATGAAGAATTAGGATTTGAAGCTTATATAGTGAAGACGTCATAGTAATGAAAGTGGAAAGCCGCCTAAATATATGGCTGACATTAATAAAGTAGACATATGCTCTATATCTGATCACTATAAACTTCATAGCTACAGCAACTATAGTGAAAGTAGATATAAGTGAAAGATATCTTGATAACACTTTCAGGTTCAAAATTAGAATCCGGTTAATAAGATGATGACGTCATTTTGTTTGGGAAACGTAAAACGATTCCTCAAAGTTGAGGTGGCTAAATTCCAAGCTATCACTTACACCAAAGGTATACCAATTCAACATTAGCAACAAATCTTAACCTTGCCTATAGTTTCATTTTATCAAGCATCCTAACTCGTTTCAAGTATGACGCTTTACTGGCTAGTAAGTTTACCCACCACCACTAGACACCCCGATTACGTTAAAGAAGGCGATCATGGAGCCGCTCTCTCCAATTTACGTAGTGTCATCAACTCATCCGATCCTCAAGCTGCCTTGGACCTCATCAATTTAAATTTACCGGTTTTGAAGGTAGTTTTTCGCATTTATACTTTGTGTTTTATCTATTTAGTTTTGAATACACATTAATTTTACTTGTATATAAAGGTAGGAACTTTAGATAGTTTAGTTGTTTTATCCGATGAGTTAGTGAAGCTTGACCAGAGCTACGAGTCAATTGTCCTAAAGATGGCCGATAGTTTAAAGACTTGCTTGAGCCAATCCACCGCCACCCAATCTTTGCGAGATGCTTTGAAGGTAAACAACCGAAACGTAGATGACTACCTGCGTTCTTTCACTTGGAACGGGATGAAGTACCGACCCGACCGCTCAATTAAAGAGATTCTCGAATTAATCGGCAACGAGATGACTGGATTTGACCAGCTACTCAAATCGAAATCGACCCAGTACCAAGCTATCCGAGCCAGTTTAGTTTCCATCGAGCGCAAGAAGGCTGGCAACCTATCGGTTCGATCGCTGTCGTCGATCGTTGGACGTGAGCATGCTCGAGTAGCTGGAAGTGACCACTTAATGACCGCTTACGTAGCGGTACCCCGTGACCTTTACCAGGACTGGAACCAGACCTACGAGACCTTGACCCCTTGGGTCGTGCCTAGATCCTCCCTCCAGGTAACTGAGGATGGCGAGTTTGGGTTGTTTGGGGCTGTCATCTTCAAGAAGTCGCTGAATGACTTTACTGCCGCCTGCCGTGAAAAGAAGTTCATCTACCGCGACTTTGAGTATACTGAGCAAGGTGCCGAAGTCGACCGCCAGGAGCTGGCCCGCGTCGAACGTAGTGAACGTGAAGTATGGCAGTCCTTCACTCAGTGGCTGCAAGCTTCCTTTGGCGACGCCTTCCAAGCTTGGTTCCACACCAAGCTCCTTCGAGCTTTCACCGAATCGGTACTCCGGTATGGACTACCACCCGACTACGTCTTTGCTTTGATCAAGGTAATTTTTAATTGGGTATGTTTATTCATTTTAAAACTGTACTTTAGCCCCGTAAAGCTGACAAATTGGAGAAGGCCATGCACGCCGACTACGGGTATCTGGCCGGTAGCCGTGCTGGAGTTGATGTCGAGGAAACTGAAGGTGATATGCAGTCGGCCGTCACCGCCCAACTCGCCGATGAAGATTACAGCCCTTACGCCAAGTTCGTCTTTGAGTTCGACAGTGGCCGGGCCGACCCCTCGTTGTAAGCTATCAAAATTTTTGACGGTTGAGAAAGTTAATACAGACATTTATGTTATTTTACTTTGATGTGTTTGGTAGTTATTAATTTTATATTGTATTTGGTTTATCTTTTATTTTACTTTAGATAGTAAATTTTTAGCTTTATTATTGATGCATCTTGTCGATAGGTATTGCTAAGACTACTTAATCTTTTAGTTATGCTTCTTTGAAACAAATAGAATTTGTATTTTGGAATTGAGTACATGCATAGTGATAATGCTTTTATATACTACTTTTCATCGGTTCAATATTTTAATCTTATTTTTCACATAAACGGCACATATTAAACTTAAATAATATAAATCAAAGGCATCCTACTGGCTATTTATATTTCATAACCAGCTCATACATAAACAGTGCGGCTCCGTTCGTAGGGACAGATCGCATGAGTGCTGGTGTGAATCCTCTGTAAAAGCCTTTCCAACCTTCGGTTTTCAACACGTACTTGAAGCACTGCCTTACCGAAGGATACTTTAGTGGAGTGACGATGGGCTGGCCCATAATCCTATTCTTGACTACATCTTTGAATTGGTTAGTGCTTGGCCAGAAAATTGTTAATGGTACCTGTAGGGAAGGCTACAGTCCAAAATACTAGGGAAGCTATACCGCCTGACAAAAAAGGTACAAAAGGTTTGATGTTATCCCGGTACGGTTGCGATATGTTTTTCAAGGTGTCCGAAGTGTACTGGTAGCTCGGCCAAAACAGGGCAAAGTGTGCTCGTAGCAGTACCGAGGCGTTAAACCCAGACCAGAGCCCTAGCCGCAACCCCCTACTTTTAATGAGATGTTTAGCACAGTCTATAGGCCCGCTGTATATCTTCGTTTTAGCGTCGTACTGCACCTGCAGCTTGGCTTTTATCTAAAATTGGATGCCAATTTTTGTACGTTAATCTCTTAAAACTGCCAAACCAATTACTTGCTCGACTGGAGTCGATACCAAAGCAGATACGGAGCCGGCCGCTACAATTACATGTAAATTATATGCCTTGATACCCTGATCTTACCTAAACCTGCAACGGAGTGGATAGCGTACTTTCCACGACCTTCCACGCCAGGAAACTCTTTCAATAGATAGTCCTTAGTGTTTGTGTAGGTTCCTACCATGGCACTGTCTGTCAAAGCCCATCCTATTAACGGAGGAGTTGCCCCTTTGTAAACGGCCAGCGGTCCTTCCTTCAAAACGGTTGACTTTAAACAGTCGATAGGGCCTTTGAAGCGACCAGCTGTCCCCTCCGTTTGCAAGCGCACTTTGATCCTTTTAAATAAAAGTTAAATACTGTACAGAGTATAGGCTATGCAATGGTAATAATAGATAAAATATAATGCAATAGAAAATTTACGTGTCAAATGGATGACCTAATCAACATATCAATTTTAGTTTATATCCATAAGAAATCGTAGCTTACCTACCACCAGTTTCGTGCATCCTGACACTACACCGGCCATAAAGCTTATTATGTGGTTCTCTTTTTCATCCATTTTAATCTCCATACTTGCTAGATAAGGTTGGTTTGCTACTATTGTTGTGGTGGTTCAAGGTAGTGCTGCTATCTTCAAGCTCGAGGTGAGTCATTGTAGTTGGGATATGAGATTGTGACAATGTGACGTTATTCTCTATGCAAAATAGCAATCCTTCCCAAAAAGATAAGATGAATAGGTTCCGAACCAATTGTACTACAGCTGATTAGCTGGGTTATATTGGAGTGCAATTAATTTGGAATTTTGAATATATTCTTTTGATAAGGAATCTAACTTTGAAGCCGGCTGCTGCAAAAATGTGTTTGGGAAACTCCAATATTTAATAAGGATATCTACTGGTAAGGGATAGAAAGTATCAAATCAACCGTAGGATTACAATACTTGGTGTTGGTCCATCTCGCTGAGAGCAGCATTTGAAACACTTTCTCAAGTTGGTTTGGCACTATAGCTCCCTTTACTAATGCTTTATTTTCAAGATATTTGATTCCCATTTTTACAAATTATTAATAATGGTTTGGAAAGGATTGCGTAATCTCAACCATGTTTTTCCGAAAGTTGCACTTTTTACCCAACCAAAGTCTTACATGGTTGTACGGTTCCCTATATTAGCCAATTCTCCAACCTCATTGTGAGCATTTCATTTGTCAATCCGCATTGTTTAGATTTTAATGCCCATTTTGATGAGATATGTAACCTTCTGATTGGCTGCAATAGCTCCTAAGCGGCTAACCATCTCACAAAGACAAAGAGCTAGCCAATCATACTTCACCATAAACTTTTGCTAGAAATCCATTTCACAGGACCAGAGCTTGGAAAAGCTCCCATTTCTCAAAGTTAAGCGACAGCTAAACCCAAGGTAACCTAGTTAACAAATATAGTTGAGCTCTAAATTTTATTGTATTATTTGCGCACCTTTATTTAAATCGTTATTTATAAACTTTAGAGCTCAAAAATTTATCATTTCAACACAACATTTGTTTTCTTGTCGGACCAAACCCAATTTTCCTTTCAATTTGTATTTCACCTTTATTTTCAGTAAATATGCACCGATATTCAATAATTAAACAACCATCAGCACTTCACCACATTTAGTACAATGGAGCCAGTCGACGCCCAAAAAGTTTCCCCAAAGCCAGCAAGCTTGAACGATAACGGTCAAGCTCCAGCCACCTACGAAAAATCGCAACCCAGCAACCCCGACTCCAACGGTCCTTCAACTGAGAACGGCAACTACGGTAAGGACTACAATAATGATAGCCAGCAAAACCAATATCAAGATCAAGATCGCAACTCCGCCGACGGGGCCAGGAACTACTACGCCGACGACCCTATGGAAAAGTTCGTTTATCATGCAGACCTATGTTTACTAAATACTTTAGCAGCGAGCAGAACAAAAACCCCGGCACTACGCTCTATGTCTCCAAGCTGAATTTCAAGACAACTGAGGAGGATTTGTACCAGGAGTTCGCCAAACATGGAAAAGTAGATACTCTGTTGAACCTTCACTAACCTCAACAGATTAGGACCTGTGATCTCATTGTTGACCCACACACTAAAGAATCCCGCTGCTTCGCCTTCATTACCTTCGAGACCCCTGAAGGAGCCGACAACGCCCTGGCTCAGACGGTAGACCTCAAATTGGACGGCAGTTTCCTAGTAGTTGAAAAATCCAAGCGTTGCCGACCCCGACCCCCAACACCCGGACGCTACTCTGGAACCAAGCCATTGAGCACCTTCCGCAACAGCAGGCCGTACCGGGACGATCACTGTGAACCGTGATTTCTACCGCCCACCCCATCACTACGACCGTGGCTACCCCCCACGCGACATGCCCCCTAGGGACCGATACTCTGAGTATCCTCCCTTTGGTGGACGTGGCGACGCCTACCCCCCTCGTTCCAGAGACTTGGGTGACCGTCTCGGCCCCCGTGACTACTACGCCCGCGACGAGCGTGGCATATATCCACCCCGTGGACCACGCGAACCAGCTCTCTACGGTAGAGCCCATGAACCCAGAGACTTCCACCCTCGTGACGCCCGTGCCCCTAGGGAATCGCGTTTCGAGGACTTTGAACGCCCTAGAGGTGATCCAAGGGATGTGCCACCCTTTGACCGTGAACGGTTGCCCCCACCCCGTCCCCGTGACGAAGTACCTAGGGAGCGTTTGGCTGACAAGCCACCCCGCGATGCCTACCCGGTACCCCGTGCTGCTCGTGACCAACGTGGCCCTTATGAGTATTAGGCAGCATACTTCTACATTTTCTTTTTTGTATTAAAGTTTGATGACCTTCTTATAAACTTTATTTTCTATATAGTATACAATCACTTTAAATAATAGCTGATATTTTTGAAAGGTGGTTATATGTAAGCGTATTTTGTTGTAATTGGGAAATAAAGTATGGCTGATACCATCGATAGTAATCCATTTCAAATACGATTTCTATAGCTATAAGATTTGCTTGAAATATAATGAAACTTTCATTTTTCCGTTTGAATAGATTTTGATTTTCAGAATCACAATGAAACTAACGTAACAAACCTTAATTAAGTTCATTGACATTTTTACAGGTATGGATACCAATATCCTTGCTAACAACTATACCTAGCTTAAACCGATCCTATTCAACTTTTGCAGCTGCACCATGCTTTTAAAATGATGTTTACATCTAACTGATAACTTGGTCATTAACCTTTAACATTCAACCAATCTGATCATCCAAGCGTTTCTAATGGTGTATACCTTGACCACCATCAAGTTAGCTAGGACTTCCAACCTCCCAACTTTAAATTTTTGCCCATCATCCGTTCATTTCGGCCTACACCTTGTAAAGCGTGATTGGCTAAATTTGCCAATTTAACTGCAATTTCAGTTTGAGAAAAGCTAGGTGGATACCTGTTCCAAAAAGTATGCATTGTTTTACAAGCTTGATAAGTGGAAGCTGCACAGAGCATCTGAACATACCAGCAAACCTCCAAAAGTACCTATGAAAACCAATATTTCACTTCAAGCTCGGAAATTTTTAGTGATGTTGAGCTCAATTTAAACGTAAATAGGTTATCGTTTAACCAATTGTTGCAACTTTTTCCAACAATATTTTAACTCTGATAACGTTTGGATGCCGTTATTAGAAGAATATAAAGTTGAAGGCCTTTGGTAAAGAAAGCAAAATCGGTAGCCAACCTAGCAGTTGGTTAAGCTGAACCGATAAATAAACAAACTTTCCAAATATTGATTTGGTAAAACAAATCTATTTAGTCAAGCATAAGTATAAATACATGGCTATAAGCCTAATGTTTGCAAGATATATCACTTTTAACCCAATACAAAGTTATAATTACTTTGTTGTACATATTTGTTTTTAAAAATAGAGTTATAGACTATAGAGCTACCCTCCTAATTTTATTAGTATCAGCATTAGATTAGACATTTTCAACTACAACTAATTAATATGATCGAACCTTCAATTTACGACACCACCTTGAACTTGATGCAGAACAAAGTACCTGACCTAGATTACATGAGCTTCAACCCAGTTTTGAGTTCGGGATCAGGGTTAGGCTTGGATTTCCACCTTGCTAACTCCAACCCCAACACTTACGACGGTACGATAGGCTACGATCCCAACTATGACCTCAACTACCCCATGTACGCCCAAAACAACTACTACAACCGTTATCTATCATCCCCCGAGCTGAGCCAAATTTCCTCCAACAACTCGACAACTAACTTGAGCTCCAATCCCCAGTTCGATACCCCTACGTTGGCTGAACCCATGCTACTTAGCAACGACCAACCTCAAATTGAACTGCTGCCGTCCCCCTTGAACTTCAACATGGACCCCATGTACCTACCCAACCCCACCAGTATGCCTACGATGACACCTTATATTTTGGATGACCAAAGTGCCCAATGCTACCTTGACCCCACTTATATGAACATGCCCTCATTCCCTTACCCCTACTTTGGTGACCTACAATCGTACAGTACTTCACTGTTGAATCATACACACCACCCCAGCCACCACGGTTGTATCAACGAAGGTATCTTGGACGCTTTAAAACTTAACAACCCTCAGTTCAACTCCCTCAATCCCATCAAGCAGAAGCGTCAGAAGAACGTAGGCAAAGCTTGCACCCACTGCAAGAAAGCTCACCTAGCTTGTGATGAAGCTAGACCTTGTAGGCGATGCAAGCACTTGGGTAAAGAGGATTGCATCGACGTCCAGCACAAACGTAGGGGTCGACCCAAGTCTAGCTCCAAGTGTACAGAGTGCCAGTACCACTACAAGTACTAGTGCCAAGGACAAGGAGTGCTGCTAAACTAAATTTGAATCCATTTGTTTTACTAATAAACTGTTACTAACGTCCAATTTAATTTGTAAAAAGATATATCCAACTTTGTAGTTTATAGTTTTATTGCATGTATAAATAGCTATAGAAAGAGATGTTGAAATGACTAGGAGCTTTGTTTGAAGGCAACGATCCTATTGATGGCATTGACATAAGCATGGGCGCTAGCTAGCAAAACATCAGCATCGGTACCTGAACCTAGGAACTTGCGCTTGTTCAAAGCTTTGTCCAACTTGACTTTAGCTTCATCTTCAAAATCCGATTCAGTGTCAGTAGCTTCATCTGAATCTTCACCTAACTTCAAGGTGACAGATACGGTGGCTAAAGCATCACTACCTCCCTGTAACACCTTTGACCAAGTATCCACTGAGGTGATGTTGGACATCGGTACTTACGATACGATAGATAGCCGAGAAAATGGCCTCAACAGTGGATTTAGAGGTAGCGGCATCACTTTTGATAACTACATTCTCGGGGTTTTGATCTACCTTCTGACTGATCTTGACAGTGGCAGTGGCGGTATCACCACATGTAGTGAAGCATTGCAAATACTCTAATACGTAGTTGGCTTCGACTTGGCTTGAAGACTGGTCGGCATCTACCAAGGCGATGAGGTCATCATCAGTAACTTTACGCTTAGTGTCGGCTAGCGATTTGAATTTAGTAAAGACGTTCTGGAACTGTAAATCGCTGATACTGTCGTATCCTAGTTGTGTCAAGTGGTGCTTCAAAGCACTGCGACCCGAATGCTTGCCCAAAACCAAGCTGTTGCTGGGTACTCCAACTACGTGGGGATCGATGATCTCGTAGGTCTGCTTGTGCTTCAAGACACCATCTTGATGGATTCCAGATTCGTGGGCAAAGGCGTTCAAGCCTACTATTGCTTTGTTAGGTTGGACTACCATCCCAGTTCTACGACTTACCAACTGCGATAGGCGGTAGATGCCTTTAGTGTTGATATGGTCGACTTTGCAGGGATAGAGGGAGGGGTGTGTATACAAAGCCATACAGACTTCTTCGAATGATGTGTTGCCAGCTCTTTCTCCGATACCAGTTAATTGTAACTTCGACCTGCCTAGCGCCAGCTTCGACACCAGCCAAAGTGTTGGCGGTTGCAAGGCCCAAGTCGTCGTGGCAGTGCGTCGACCAAATTACTTTAGAGCTGTTGACCGTGTTGGCGATCAAGTACTTTAGCATATCGGCGTACTCTTGAGGGGTGTTGTACCCAACGGTGTCGGGGATATTTAAGGTAGTGGCGCCAGCTTCTATTACGGCACTTAAGACTTGGCATAAAAAGTTGCGGTCGCTGCGTCCGGCATCCTCGGGGGAAAATTCGACATCCTGGCACAAGCTTTTGGCCAATTGGACGGCTGCTACTGCTTGCTTTACACATTGCTCCCTCGTGATCTTGAGTTTGTACTGCAGATGGATGTCGGAGGTGGCTAGGAACGTATGAATGCGGGGACTGTTGAGCAGATTTAATGGCATTAAAACACCGTTCGATATCCTTGGGTATAGCTCTTGATAAGCCACATACAACTATGGGTAGGTTGGATTTTCGGTTCTCGACAAGATGGCCCACCTCATTGGCTATAGCTTGTACGGCTTGGAAGTCACCATCGCTGGCAGCTGGGAACCCGGCTTCCAAGATATCGATTCCTAGCTTAGAAAGCTGCCGAGCTATGTCTAGCTTCTCTTGGATTGTCAAAGTGACACCTGGGGACTTTGCAATGTTAGCTTTTAATTTGTTTAAAGTTTAAAGTTACCTGTTCGCCATCCCTCAAAGTAGTGTCGAAGAATATAAGGTTTGGTTTGGTATGTTGCTGAGTCGGGTGAGATGTAGCTTCCAACATGATTGTGATTTATGGGTATCTTGTTTACCGTGCTTGCTGTAAAATCGAAAGTAGGCAGGAAATGTCTTTTATATGGCCTTGGATTTGGATGTGACTCATAACCGATAAGATTTATACATGAAACTAATAATTTTATGACATCTCTTATCTTCAACTTTCCATAAGTTTTGATCAAGGAATCTTATCTTTTGACGTCACATGTCCTGAAAAGTTCTAGTTTGGGAGGTTGAAATTTTGTTGAAGAGGCAAAGCTATGTTGAGAAAGTTCTCCTATATCTATCGGTTGTAGATAAGATGCATTATTTGCTTGATCCAATATCCACAGATTTACATGTATATATACCTGTAGTTGAGGTATGTTTATGTTTTTAGTTTCTTTGTAGCGTGGTTCAAGACCTTTGTAAAGAGTCTAATTTTGAAGCAGGATGTTCGTGAAGCTATTCCTTTTCAACTTTTGAAACATTCTATATTAATGAGGTTAGGGGTGGGTGACTAAACTATTTGGATATGAAGGAGAATTCTTTTGTATTTATAGTTCCTTTACATTTTGATTTGAATGGTGGAGATGTACTTTGAATTCAACAAAGAAGACAGTCCAATATAAGTAGCTTTTGTATTGATAAAGGTATTTTATAGAAATTGAACTATGGACACTACTGTAAGTTTAGCCAAAGTTCATTATCTTTCTATAGATAGTTTATTATAACAAAATTTCAATAGGGCTGTAATCGAAGTTACAATAGGATCTATAAGCATCTTGTAGAATAGGCTTTATATATAAGTAAAGGTTACAGTTCAATAATCAAGGATGACTTTTAAAGCTTCAATATTAGAATTCTCGCTATTGAGTAAAAGTGAATCTACAAAGAGGATTTGATGTTGAAAGATCTTTATACATGGTACTACAGCAAAGATCAGTAATTCTAAATCTTGTTCGTAAATCAGATAGCAGTCACTTTGGAATCGAAATGTAATAGAATAGGAGGGATGCCTTTAACAGAGAATTAGTTGATAGTCACAAATGAAATAATAGTCTGATCATTCTTTTAAATATTTGTATATGTAATAAGAATATTTGTTTGAGCTATGAAGTTTTTGGGTTTATAATCTGAAAATATATTGAATTCTATTCGAGTATTTTGTGCTTACTGAGTGTAGCTATGGGTAGAGTTCATATACTGTACCTGATACCAATGCATTTATTTAAATATCGCATCCATCTATAAAAGTAGTTAAACCCTAGAGCTATTTAGTTGTAAAACTATTGAGAAGGATGCCTAAAAGTTTAGTTTGTTTTTGTTGTTTCCATTTCTAATAACCCAATCTATATTAACGTCATCCTTCACTGATTTACTCTATCTCGCATCGTAATATCACCGTTCTGTGACATACATAGCTTTATAACTGCTTTTAAATCGGATGTTGAAAGCCTCAATGTGCTGATAGACTTCGGGGTTATGATACCCTCCATTACAAAAATAGTCAAAAGATCTTGCTGTATTCCAATGTCCTGTCTGATATAGCAAACTTTCCTATTATGCTAGCGGATATTGACATTCAAAGAATACCTGTCATTACAGTTTTATGGTTTACCTAGCCCTAAGATAGCTCAATAGGATGTTAATAACTGATAGTGTGCTTCTGAAAGCAAGACACCCATCAATAGATTGCCTATTATAGACGCTTTATAAAATTGATAAAGTTCTATTCAAAAGTATTTTGAGCTTGGTATAGAATTGGGTACAGATACCCAATAAACTGCCTTGTAGAGTAGTTTTCGGTGATGCCATTGGCACTACAATTTTATCCAAGCATCGGCACGCTTGAACTATGTCCTATTTCCAAATTTACTACTGATATGTGCATAAACTCTGTTGGAATAATCGCATTAGGCCGCAGCCATTCCATCATGTTTTGAATTGAGGGAAATGTCAATTTTGGGATGGCTATGTCAAATGTCAAAGCATCACTTAGGAACACCGTAAAAGGACTGGAAAGACAAAGGGCAGTTTGAGTGTAGAAGAGGGATACAAGTCAATTCAAAGGCCCATGGAGCATCATGCGGAAGGGATCCTATCCATTTGATGTAAAGCTCCTTTCGTATAACAAGAGCGCTCAATTCCCTGCAGTGGGTTTGACAAATTTTGCAATGGCTGCACCACTAATCAATTAGCCAATCGAGTTCCAAAGACCCTTATCTCCAAAAAGTTTGCAGGAATCTAAGCAATTTCTTGTGCTTGAAACAGCCAATCAGCCGGCTACCCCTTGAGGACAAGGTCAATTAGGAAAAAATTAGCAAGGCGAATTAGCTAAACCTCTCATTATCCAACCAATTCCTTTACGAATTAATAATAGGGTTATTTCATTGGCAATGCATTATAAAGCTCAGCCTGTAGCAAAAATTTGACGCGTATTTAAGGACTCCAGCTTCTTTGGTTTTGAGTTATCTTTTCTTTTAGAAACTAATTATTGTAAGAAATGGGTTACGGTGAAAAAACTTACGGAGGATCAGGAAGAAGCAACGGTGGATACGGTGGCTCTAGCTACGGCGGTGGCGACCGCTCGTACGGAGGAGGTAGCCGTGGTGGCTACAACTCAGGTTCAAGAGGCGGGAGCCGAGGCGGCTACAATGGAGACTCCAATGGGTATTCCGGCAAAAGAGATTTCAACCAGATCGACCTCCAAGCTCAGTCTTGGGATCTCTCCACCCTACCTACCTTTGAGAAAAACTTTTACTGCGAACACCCTGAGATTACGAGCATGACCAAGCATGAAGTAGACGCCGTCCGCACCAAGAAAGATATGACCGTCACCGGCTCCAACATTCCCAAGCCAGTTGCCAAATTCACTCAAGCCAACTTCCCCGACTACGTGCTCAAAGAAATTTTGGCTTTAGGGTTCGAAGCCCCCACCCCCATCCAGTCCCAGGGCTGGCCCATGGCTATGTCGGGACGTGATGTAGTCGGTATTGCTCAGACTGGTTCTGGTAAGACTCTGGCCTATGCTTTGCCTGCCATTGTGCACATCAACGCCCAGCCCTTGTTGAAGCAGGGTGACGGGCCCATTGTCCTTATCTTGGCCCCCACCCGTGAGTTGGCCTGTCAAATCCAATCCGAATGCACCAAGTATGGCAAAAGCAGCAGGATCCGCAACACCTGCGTCTACGGTGGTGCCCCCCGTGGCCCCCAGGCTCGTGACTTGAGAAATGGTGTCGAAATCTGTATTGCCACCCCCGGTCGTCTTATGGATATGTTAGAGTCCAAGACCACCAACCTTAGACGTGTCACCTACCTCGTACTAGATGAAGCCGATCGTATGTTGGATATGGGTTTCGAGCCCCAGATCCGTAAGATCGTCGACCAGATCCGCCCCGACCGTCAGACCCTTATGTGGAGTGCCACCTGGCCCAAGGAAGTCGAAGCCCTCGCCCGCGACTACCTCAAAGACTTTATCCAGGTCAACATCGGTTCTTTGACTTTGTCTGCCTCCCACACTGTTACTCAAGTCGTAGAGGTCTGCGGTAAGTTCGAAAAGCCCAGCAAGCTCAACACCCACCTGGAAAAGGTTATGGAAGACCAGAAGAGCAAGTGCATCATCTTCACCGCCACCAAGCGTACCGCCGACGAGATTACCCGCTCCCTGAGACAAGCTGGATGGCCCGCCCTGGCCATCCACGGTGACAAGCAGCAGAGCGAACGTGACTGGGTCCTGCAGCAGTTCAAGTCCGGCCAGTCGCCCATCATGGTCGCCACCGACGTCGCCTCCCGTGGTATTGGTAAGTATCCCATCCCCTGTTTTTAAGCGTATACTCGGACTGTAACATTAAGTCAGCTACTGCTGCTAACGTATGGTTTATATCGTATCAGCCTTCAGTTGGTCCTTGAGACGTACTGCCGGTAATAAGCATCGCATAAGCGGGTTGTAATGCTTGAGTTTCAAGTATGAAAGTTTACTAGAGCTGGAGTCATGGCTGACTCCAAAGCTGTAGTGGAGGCGTAATGGCTTCCACATACGGCATGTTGCTGCTTTCATACCTGCCTGGTTACCATAGATGTAAAAGTTGGCACTTGGTATTGTAATACGAGTGCCGGTAACCAAGTTCAAGACTCAGGTGCAACCCAGTTTCATATCACTATCCTTCGTTAACGCGTTTGGAGAAATGTTATCTTGCCTTGCCGGTTGTAGTACGTAACTTTTCGTTTCTACGTTTACAGGCTTTTTAAGAATTTCCACTAACTTTATGTTTTAGATGTCAAGGACGTGAACTATGTTATCAACTTTGACTTCCCCGGCAACATCGAGGACTACGTGCACCGAATCGGACGTACTGGACGTGGTGGTGCCACTGGTACCTCCATCACCTTCTTCACCGATGAAGACGCTGGTAAGGCCAAGGACCTAGTCAAGATCTTGTCCGAAGCCAACCAAGCTGTTCCTGACGATCTCGCAGCCATGTGCCGCTACAGTGGCAAGTCAGGTAACAACCGTAGACCCTGGGGTCAGTCCAACCGTGGTGGAGGCCGTGGAGGAGGCAGAGGCAACTACGGTGGCGGTTATGGCGGTGGTAACAACTATGGTACTGGCAGCAATAGCTACGGCGGTAACTCTGGTTGGTAAGCTTTCAAGAAACCTGGACCGACTCCCCAACTAATACCCTTTATCTAAAATTACAACTTACCCGTTCAACACCTATACTACTCCTAACGCTACAACCCTTCCCCCTCCCCCTTGTGCTTCTTACGCTCAACTATCAATTATAAATTGTCATCTGTTGTTTTTAAGCCCATATATAATAAATATATTCTGTTGCCATTTTTATTGCATCTATTCAAGTCTATATAGTGATATCTATATTTTAGTACAAGCCTCAATTAGTGACAACCAATTTGCTCAGTTTTCAAGCTACTTTGTCAAAACAATACTTTTAGCTTCGACTTGCAATTTCTAACCAAATGGAGAAGATAAAACATCTGATTACCCAAATTTGATTGGCTCTAGTTTGTCAAATGCAGAGTTTCAAACGGCAAACTCTAAACTCAAAATCAACTTCCCTTTCAATCCAACTAAAGTGCCTCGATTCCAATACAGCTTCCAAGTTTCAAGTTGGCCGTTTCCACTAACTTTGCTTTTAAGATGAAACTCGTATAGGTTATTGAAGATGGAGTATAATATGTGGTAAATTTGAACTTTTACAACCATATTTCTATTTTCATATCCGCAACATATAGGTACAATGCCAAACCACTTTATATTCAAATTAGCAGTCGTAGTCCAACTCATCAGCCTATACCTCTGCGATAATACCGATCTCTTCCCCCTACAATATAAGCCGGAAAAAGTTTTATGTGATGGCCAGCCCTTTCAGTATTTAGATTTCGGTAATAGGTCTGTAGGCTACAACTTGGACGTGCAACCGGCCCCAGTCTACATTTTTGTTAAAGGCTTCGACACCTCGGGTAGACCAATTTTAGTTGAAAATCAGAAGGTGGTATTCGATCACCAGCCTGGAGACTTTGATTATTCCGACTTGAAGCGCGTCTACTACGTCAATACCAACACTTCATCCATAAGTTTGGAAAATTTGAAGAGTGTGCAGGAGATCCTAAAGACGTTCTCGACTGAAGTTATCAACTCGAGTTCCCTTTTGTATGTTAATTATCCTATCGTCAACGACAATGCCAAAATAGTCGGTTTAGATAGCAAAAAGATCGAGTTGAAGAAGGGGTGGTACAAAAGTAAGGAGGTTAGCTATTTCGACTTGGGGGTTAATCCTGGCTTCGCTACCAACGCCTATCAAGTTTATGACAATAATGGTAAGAAGGTAGGCGATCCCGTCATTGGTTTGAAGCCGGATAGTAAGAACTACACGTCGTTTTGGAAGTTGAACAAGTTGACTGGCGATAAGCCGTATGAGAGTATCGATAGTTTGGTCAAAGGGGGTAACGCCAACAACGCTACTTTTACGATATACAACCGACCCATGTTTGCTATGGAAAGTAAGGAGAAGAATTCGACGCAGAGTGTCTATAGCGAGAGTTTAGCTTACAAGCTGCAAGGAGTTGGTACTTTGGTTTGGAGTCTTATGATGGTGAGCGTCGTCGCTTTATTGTAGTTTAAATTTTGTTGTTGGATTTAGAGCTATCAAATTAATTAATAAATTGAATTTTACTTTTTTATATTTGTATAAAAGTAGATTGTTATTTTGCTATGTTTGTGACAGCATTTAGATCTAGGATAAGTATTGCTCTTCAAAAAGCCTTTAGCGTTGCTAAATTGAAATATCCACTTTGTAATATAGTTTGTAGACGCTATTAAGTTAGATATTGTTATGGATGTTGAAATGCATATTGATAGAACTGAGAGTGTATGTTGTTTCGTTTATGCTAAAATTGATAGCAGTAGAAAGAATATGTCGATGCTTGAGGCCCTCAAACCATCAATTTCTTTTAGCTAATTTCCTATAGGATGCTGTCCTGGTACTTTTATATAAAAGTTGATATTATTTTACTCTTGCCAAGACGACTAGATTCCAAGCCTCTCTTTTGACAGCAAACTATAGTTTATATATACTAGCTCTCTTATAACAAACCTATCTTACAGTTTCCAAAATTTTCCCACTCACTATTAGCGATTACTTACTATTGCATCCTTCAGCCTAAAGTAAGCTGGATACTTTTATAATGCCGTTTCACCATAGCTTTACTATTAGCTTTTCATAAGCAGAGCTACAATTTCCAAAGAAACCACTTTAGTTAGTCGATCCTGGATCTGCCATAGGGTCTCCAAAATTCAAGGCAACTGGAGTATAAAGGCTCCAATTTTGGAATTCCAACTTAAAGCTTGGAGGCTAATCCAAAAGTGAAAATTCTTGGTAGACAAAGCTTCAAGTACAATACCTTTAATGATGCCATTTTGAAACAAGGTGCTGTCAGGCTTGGAGTATAATGTACAGAACTACTATAAATAGGCACTGTATTCATAACGTCAGGTTGCAATTCCAATATCTACCATAACCGGATGCAATTTATTAGTGGCTGGTGCCAATAAATTGATGGGAAATGTAAAGCTTGGATATAAACCCACCAACCTACCATTTTAGCTTTAATAGTGCACATTGAGAGGTTGAAAGCACAACCACAATGCCTCAGCTCCAGCTTAATACATGGGCTTCTACGGCAGTGTGGTGGGGGTGGCTTGAAGCCAGTCTGCCAATTAAATAGTCGGTTTAACTTTACAAGTCTAATTGATGGCAATTTGAAGAATAACTAGGTCTATTCCTCAAAGTTTAGAATGGAATCTAAATCGGGAGTTGAAGGCTAAAGCCTGCTTATCCCTACAACCTTGTCAGTCTAGTTTAAATAGGAAATGAAGATAGCTAAAATTTCCGAAGGGAGCCGGGAAGAACAAAGTGGCAAAACTTGCACAAGCAAAGAGTTGAAGATGTGAATGGCCGCCTAGTTAATTTCCAAATCGGGGAAAATATTGAAATTTACTTTAGTAAAAGCAAGGGTAAAGGTCATTATCTTTGCAGACAGTTTATTCCAGTGCAAAGCCATCTTAGGATCGAGATATCTTGCTTGGTGCGCTAATATTGATAAGAAGTGGTGGTTATCGTTTCAAATCCAGGTTCTAGCCTCATTAAGCTATTGAATCGCGTGAAAGTAGGACTAGGGGTTACCCAAAACTTGTGGGATATTAGTTTGAACCAGCTTCAATTATAGATGGAAACGACGGTTCAGCTGCAAGTCCAGCACCAGAAGCCAAGCATTCAAGCCATTTCAAGCCATTTTCAAGCCTTGCAATTAGTTTTGGAATTAGGTTTGTTTTCAAATGCTTTAAAGTAAACTCTAGGTGGGCTGGATGTATATTTGTAAGTCTTCTACCCAAAAGTGTGGCTTTTCTTCGTTTCAACCGGGAAATAGAGTATAGCCATTTAAGTATAGAAATTAACTCATAGTTATAAATAGCATAGGCAATAAACAAACAGGGTTCGGCTCGTATTGGATTTTAGATCGCCTTCAATTGAACAAGGTTGGCAAATTGATAATCTATTTGACCACACCTTCTATATTTGGATGCTATTTATAGGTCCACAGCAGATGATTGGCTGGTATTTTAAGCAAGTTGAATTAGGGTAGTAGCTGTGTTTTGGATTAAGCTGAATGGAATTTGAAATTCGACGTTATCAGGCTTTACCCACCTTTATAAGCAATCTTCAGTTTGGAATCCCCATAGTTTTGTTTTGAATCCAAAAATTACGTAAAAGTTCCCTAGCCGCCAAGCACGCTTCATACGCCTCTCATCATTCCATACCAAATTTCTGCACGATGCCCATCACCAAAATCCATACTAACCGGCAGACTCATATCGACAACGACGACGACATCCCACTCTCTACGGTACGCTCGGAGATAACAACTAGGCAGAAACTGAACATCAGCCAAATAAATGGCAGCAATTCTAGGGTTATGGCACCGAAAGCCAAGCAGGTAAATGGGAATAGCTCCATGCAAGCCCCGCCTACCGCCCCGTTTATGAACGGGGGAGGCATCTCTTCGAGCAGATCGAGCTCAACTTACATTGGGAACAACAGCTCGTACGTATCTTCTAATCGATCCTCTTCTAACTATAACGGAAGTGACTATCAAAATTCTAGGAGTCGCAACGGCAGGGATACTCCATCCTCGGATGGTAGCCAAGGAAGACCAGCTGAACCGGTAACTCCCCAAGACCTGAAGCAAAAGTCGAACAAAGCAAAGTCGACAACCAATCTAGTTACCATTCAAAAAGCCCCGGTCCAGGTAGCCCCACAGCCGGAGCCTTTGCCCAAGAAGAAGGGATTCAGTAAGCTAAACTTTGAACTTCAAGTTGCTAACCTCTTTTTAGGCCTGTTTTCATTTTTCAAGAAGAATAAGAAGAAGCCAGTGGAAAGTGTACCTGAAGCAGTCCCTGAAGTAGCTGAGGAGACCATGACTCAGGCCGAGATCAAAGCCGAAGAGATGCGGCAGTTGAGGGAGGAAGAGTTCGCTAAGCTTCGGAGACAGAGGGAAAAGGAAAAGAGCCGTACGATCTACGATATGCTTCCTTCCGCTAGGCAAGCTGCGTCCGAAACCGCTGGATCTAGAGGCCGCAGCTCGCCTGCTCCTTCCCACCACTCCCACTACTCGTCTATGGCCCAACAGAACTACCATTCCCCCCAGCTACCAGTTAGCAACATCAGGTCCTACTCCACCAACAATCTTGCCAAAGTTCCAAACGGACGCCCAGCATCCTCCTATACTCACTTGGTTGCTTCCCCTGGCACTACTAACCCTCAACAAGGTCGGGATTACTTTGCTGGAAACCATGGTGCCAACATGCCCAACGGGTACAACCCTCAGTTCCTGGCTGGGCATCGAAGCACCGACAGTGTGTACAGCCAGCATTCACGCCACATGGTCCCATCCCCTTTGGTGCCTTACCAAGCCGACCCCAATGCCAACATCAACCGTCGATCCCAGCATAGGAAGTCCAGTTACACCGGCTCTATCCCATCCATCCATGGGAGCAATTACCCTTCTCCCATGATGTCATCCAGCCAAATCTACCCAAACCAACAGTATGCTAACCAGCAGTATACTAACCAACCATACCCCAACCAGGCCTACGCCAACCAACCCCATTTTTCCCAGTACCCAGCCCAGCCCCAAACTCAACCCTACCATTACTAAAATACCTCGACCTTAGCGAACAAATCCGTCCTTGATTCGACATCAACTCAGATTCACTTGCAACTTGAAGTGCCCTGCCATCGACGCCCCACAATACTAACAAGGGCAGCACCAATCCTGTCATCTTAGCAAAATACCTTATCTAGTAATAAATGCCTATCTAGTTTTTTCTGTTGCAATCGCCCTATATTCGAATGGATCTCCTTCTCGCTAATAGTATGTTCTGGCTGTTTAGGTAGTTTTGTTCGATTTGTTATAAAGTTTTCTAATCTAAAGTGTTTTCGTTTATCAATCAATATTAGATAATCTTGTAGTGTTTTGAAATTTGAAAATTGTTTAAGGTTATAGCGTTGATTAATATATATAAATATGCATTTTCTGTCTTTTACCTGTAACATATCAGTATCACAATGGCATCAAATGTTTTATTTCTATACAAGTATAAAAGCTGTTATTAGCAGTGCTTGAGACTAGTTTTTGTAAGATACTATAAAGACTACTACCATATCGATAATATATAGGTGGCTTGTAACTAGGAGAAAAGTCAACTGGTATTGAATCAGCAATGGTTTTCAGTTTTATAAGGTGTTATGTTATAGATAAAGCTGTCGAATGGTTCTTAATTAATCAACCAACAATCAATACTTGGAAGCATTAACTTTCAATTGGAGATGTCTGGTAAGGATACTTTTGGCATGGAGTTATAGCAGCTTACTTGGACGGATAAATTTGAGACTATAGATCATTTGCCTTCATTATACACAGTTCGAAATTATATGCTCCATATCTATAGACTTAATTCCAAGAATGGTTCATCCGATCTGGGACAAAGTGATATGGATTACAGATGTAACCACACATCTACTGAAACCGGGTGATTAGTTACAATGACCAACTATACCATAAATAGAATGATTTGATTTATCAATACAAATTTACCCACGTTCAATTAAAAGGGACTTTAGCGTCAAGGGCTTACGTTTTTGGATTTGCGGGAAAAGGTTCAACACACTTGCCAACTCAGAGCACTTTAGTAAGTAAAGGTAGCTACAATGCATCGCCGATCCGCTTCGGAAGCTATTCAAAGAGCTAAAGCTAGGACCTGAAATAAGCTCGGCTTCAGGACAACGGACACCAAAGTTTAAATGTAGGCGATATCATCGAAGTCGCAAATAAACCGGGTACTATCCGGTTCGTTGGTGAAACTGCATTCGACAAAGGCACATGGGTTGGAATAGAGCTAACTAAACCCGAGGGAAAGAACGATGGGTCAGTGCAAGGAACCAGGTACTTTCAATGCGAACAGAACTTTGGAATATTTGTCCGTCCATCAGCCGTTAAGGTAGTCGTGCAGGTTGCTTTGAGCCCTTCTACAGCCAGAACAAGATTCGGATCCGCTGCAACGACCACCACGCCCCGTCGTAGAATAGGCTCCATGCGCCATTCTATACATGCAGATATCCCCAAAACTGAAACCGCAAGCAAAGTAGCAGAGATTCGTGCTAGATTTAATCGTCCCAGTGTAGCTAATCGTAGAGGCACCATCTCAGACTCACCAACCACTCCCCTTTCACCCACCGCCGAAGAAGCTGTTGAAGAGCCTAAAGAAGTCGAATCTAAAGCTGAAGGTGAAGCTGAACCAGAATCGGAAGTTACCAAAGAGCAGGAGGAAGACCCACAAGTAAGCTTTGCACCTATAACATTGAGGGAAAGATCTGACAATATGGTACCTGCGCGAGTACTTGATGAAGGTAAAGGTAAGGCTTCGAGTTCTCGAGCAGAAGAGAGCAGAAGATATCACAAAATGGAACGCCATCGAGAAAGAGAGGCAAGAGCTCGAAACTTTTAAAGTCAACAAAGCTCGATTCATCCAGAAACTGAAGGAGCTCCAAGAAGACAACAAGAAACTGCGGGAGATAGGTAGGGAGCTAAAAAAGTCCAAGGACTCGCTTCAAGTAAAGGTGGATGACTCGGATTTATTGGTAGAAACTTTGACGGTTGACCGTGAACTGGCTGAAGAAAGAGCCAACCACCTCCAATACAACCTCGAGATCCTTAAAGAGAAGATGGATGAGTTAAACCTCCGCATTGAGTCGGATAAGAATACCGCCGCCAGTGACGCTCTCATCGAGGCCGGTTACGACGCAAACTCAGCAAAGATCATCGTAGAGAAGGAGGCTCAGATAGATCGCCTCAAGAATGCTCTTATCGAAGCCAGAGATATAGCCGTCAACAACGAAACGGAGCTGCGTTCTCAACTCCGTCAAGCCGAAGAAGAGTTGAACACCCATAAGACTCTCAAGGAGGACTACCATAACGTTAAGGAGAAGCTTGCCAACTCTGAAGAGATTATCACTGAGCTTAAACTCCAACTTGACGACTTTGCTAATGCCGAAGGTACACTGGACATGTTGACCTCTCAGAACATAGTGCTGCATGATAAGGTAGAGCAGATGACTAAGGACATCGAGGAGCTCGAGGCACTTAAGGAGATTAACGACGAGCTGGAAGAAACCCACAACGAGAATGAGAAGCAATTCCTGGCCGAGCTTGACCATAAAGCAGCCATCATCCGCGACCTAACCCGCAAAGTCGAGAGCCAGGAAGAAACCATCGCCGATTACTCTGAAACCTTGAACCAGTACCGTCAGCTAGCTGCCTCCTTACAGGAAGACATCAAGAAGCTTCAGGAGCATGCCTCTTCCCAGCTCAACGAGAACGATACACTTCAATCCCAGTCCCAAAAGATGCTGAGTCTGAACTCCACTTTACAGTCGTTGGTCATCAAAGCTCAAGCCAAGACTATTGACCTCGAGCTCCGAAAACTGGATGCCTCCCAAGCGTTAGAACACTTGAAGTGTATCGAATCGTACCTTCCTGAGAGCTTCTTCAAAAAGGAGAATGATGCCATCCGTACGTTCCTCAAGTTCAAGCGTCTTTTCTTTAAGGCTGACCTCATTGGAAAGTTCCTTTGCGACCAGTATCCCATAAAGGCTATTGCAAATCTGGTTGGTGGCAAAGCTGAGGAGCTAATTCCCTTGCCCGACATCATGATTTCCAACTACGAGGCGCGCCACAAGCTGACGGAGATGAGCAAGTACATCAACTGCTTCATCGCCTTCCTTACCACTTGTTCCGTATCTGAGTTCCTTGGTATGAGCCGACTAGGTAACGAACTCGAATCAACTGAGAAGCGATTTGATTACTACCTCGATGAGATACGCCATGAAAATTTTGTCTCGTTCAGCTACCTGAAGGAGATGGAAGGATTTACTGCCCAGTTTGCTGAGCTTTCCGAAACCCATCTTAAGGATAAGCTGGAGGCACCATTGCTAGTAGCCTCTGCTACATCGGATAAGATTAGAGCCCTCGTATCGGGAAGCGAAGTCTTCAACCTTAAATTGGCGCTCATCTACCGTGCCATCGTCAACCCATCCGAAGTCAATCTCTTCCATAACATCACCAACAGCGACAAAAAGGATATCGCCAGCGAGTTCTTGAAGCCTTTGATCGACGTTCTAAAAACCTACCAATCCGTCTGGACTTTGAACAAAAAGTTGATTAAATCCGACGAAGACGCCTTGGCACGAAACCAGTACCTGAATCCTTCGTTGCAAAGTAAGGTCGATAAGGTGTACGAGAAGCACTGCCAACTTGTAAACTTTGCCTCCCAGACATCCGCTGCCGTCCTAGCTTTCCTCAAGGAGCGTCAGCTCAACAACGAAGATGTAAAGTTGGTAGGTCTGCAGAACACCGTCTACCGCATTGCCCAAACCGTGCTTCAAGATAACGAGATGTCCGCCTTCGATTCCGTTGCCAAATGGGTAGCTGAAGTCAACACCCAATCGAAGGATCTGGCTGACTTTAGTACCGAGAAAGATGTGTTTGTCAATATGCCAACCATCGAGTATCCCTGGATCACCCGCTCCCACGAGTTCAAGAAAGAGATCGTCGTCAACGTCGCCATGGAGCGTAAGCTAGATTCCCTCAACCGTGACATTGCTCGCCTGGTCCAAGATGTGCGAGATAAGAATGAGACGCTGTCTGAACGAGAACTTAAGGTCGAGTTCCTGGAAAGCCGCATGAAGAAGATGAACGCCCAGATCGAAGAAGCCAATGAATCTAAGCATCAGCTCTCCGTGGCTCAGGACCAGGAACGACTTTACCTGGAGGCAGTTGAAAAGCTGCAGAACGAGATCCAGCAACTCGAGATGGAGAACGTCGACCTAAGACAAGCGATGCACGCCAAAGATTCAGCCCTCGAAGCCAAGCAAGTTGAGAGCATCCAGATCCCCGAGAGCGTCAAGCCTACTACTACGCCCCTCATCACCATCCCCAAAGCCAATGCTTTAGAAAGTCAAATCAACTCGCTGAACTTGCAAGTCGAGCGCCTAGTCGAAAGCCTTGTCTCGACGCGAGCCACTTACCTGGCCCAGGATGTCCAGTTCTCACCTCCAGCCCTCTTGACGTCGGCAACGAAGAAGCTACAAAAGTTGCTTAACCGGGTTCCCGTTCCCCAGCCTTCAGCCTCTCCTACCGAATTGAATTCGTTGCTGTCGAAGGTCAAGGAACTATCGACTTCTACCAACATTCTAGTAGATACCTTGAATGAAACTGACAAAGTCAGTCAAGCACCAGTCAAGAAGACCGATGCACCAGTTACCCCGTTCATCCAAGCCTCTTTGATGCTAACCTACGCTACCGAATTAGAACGTATCGAACAGACTTATGCCGATACCCGTAACCGATACCTCAAGAGTGGAGTTGGGCCGTTTGATTTCTCAAAGGCTCTATGTTAGAGGGCTACAGCTACCACTTTCTATTACTCTACAATGGTTTATTTAACATAGCTAATCCTCAAAAGTGCTGATTAGTGTAATCTCTATCCCGTCCTCAATTTCAAAACTCTGATCTCTCACCGCCTCCCTACCAACGTACGGTTGGTATTCATCTAATTCTCTCCACACAATAAAGGTTATAAGCAAATGTGAAGCTTGAGCCGTCTTAACAAGTGCTAAAACGTCATTATTTTCTATCTACAAAGTTGCAATTTTGAACCCAGCTTTGAATTTTATTTTTGATTAAAAATCCAAGAGTACAAAACATGGAAGACAACGAAACTATCGATGAAAGGCGGAAAGATCTCATAATCTGGACTAGAGTTTGCAACAACTTGAGCATAATCGAAGACATGAGGATAGAGCGCAACGGAATTATCCAATGCATTTCGGTCTGTCAAGAGAGGATGGACCATTCGCAAAGTAAATGCTTTAAATTTTACATTTCAATTTATTTTACTAATATTTAGCTATCGAAAGTTCAATAGTCAAAAAGCTACGAAAATACTACAAGGAAGCCGACCTATCTGCCAAACGGATTAAAATGTACCATTTTACTATTTTGAAACTAATTCTTCTATAAAGTAAGGTCAGCGAAGTCAAAGAGGACTTGAAGTTGATAAAGACTATGCAGCTTACTAGAGACTATTCTGTTATACCTGGAGGTAATGTTTTCGATAGCCTAGTTCTTAGTTTTATTTTTGTACTTTAGAATTAATTCCACTTTCCAACCCTGAAGTGCGACTCGATTGGGAACTCAGTTCCATCAACAGTGAGTCAGATTCTGAGGATCAGCCAGTGACTGAATCTACCAAAGTTGTTCCAAACGAGATCCAAAGGAGCGCGTAATATTTTTAATCTATACCTTGAATTCATATCTTGATTTTTGTAGTTCACCACCCAGGCGTAGGATCCCGGTAGGCTCTATGGTAACTTTTGAAGTTGTTTCTATTGGGCTTAATTTGAATGTAAAGGTTGTTGCTATGATGGTCGATTCCAAGGACCCCAACCAAGAATGGATTATGGCCAAGGTAACTCACTACTACCCCGACCGCAACAAGTAAGAAATCAAAGCCAATCCTTATTGGTCACTTATCTTATACTAGATATCAAGTTGAAGATGCAGAGCCTGACGACGCCGGAGAAAAGACGTAACTTCAACCTCCAACACCCAAATTTAACAAAATTTAAAGAAAGTACAGCCTAAGTGCACGTTATGTACTCCCAATTAAAACTGAAGAGCAACTGGAATCAGTCATACCCTTCCCACCCGGCCACGACGTGCTGGCACTCTACCCCAATACAACCTGCTTCTACAAGGCGGTGGTTGTCAATCCACCTAGCAGGGTAAATCAGTTTGTTTTCTATTATAAGTATCTGACTTTTCCACCTTTTAAATTGTTTAGAACCGTGGCCATCACCAAAACCACTATATGGTGCACTTTGAGGATGATGACGACGCCGAACGGTGGATCGAGCGCAGGATGGTACTCAACATGCCGGCTGTCATGCGCTCGCAGCCTAAGCTTCGATGATTTAGTCAAATTTTACAAAGGTAGGGTTTATTTGGAGTTTGGTATTGAAAGGTTCTGGTGAATATAGTATATAGGTAATGTTCTTTGTTTTATCGTATCTGTCTTATTAATTGGATTTTCTAAAATTAGCTATATATTTATCGATTCCCATTTAATTTGATATCACAAAATAATGTTATAATTAAAGATGTCTCAGTATTATGTTATACTGTAAATGTCCATCCAGGCTACTGAAAGTTATTTATCTATTTGTAGTCAGTCATGAATGCATTAGCATTATGTTGCTATGTATACTAGCTATAAAAGCAAAGTTTAGGTTTTCCTGTCATTCGTTTTAAACTAATAATTTATCAAATGTAGCTTATAGCAACATTCTCATAAGCTACGGACTAAATTACTTAATAAACTATATACACATAAAGATTACTATAGGTGTAAACAGTACCTTTACTAGAATATTTTGAAGCAGCATTACCATTGAGATTAAACTTTTTGAATGCATGAATCGATATCAGTTTGTAACTTTTTGAGTGCTTCCCACTGACTTAGGGATAAGGAAATTCCTACAGCATTGCATTTAGGTATATTCAGTAAAATTAAAGTACCTTTCTTGCCAGGGTTAATTTTCCCATCCTTATCTTCGTAAAATTCACGAATATCGATGTAGACGTTTCCCTTGAATTTACGTACCGTCACCCTACGTTTCGATTTGGAAGCATCTAACTAAAAAACTTAATTAGCAAGAAAGAGCAAAAAGTGCGTACGTCGGCATAATATTCCCCTGAATCATTTTTAACCAAACTACTACAAACTTCATTTCCATTATCCTTCTTGGTATCTCCCTTTGAACTTTCATCTATTCTAGAGCGCTATTTCATTTAGAATTGCAAGTTATATTGTCTACCTTTGAAGCCTTTGGTTTCTAGATGTTGAAATTAGTAATTGGCTAGTAATAAGTTCTAACCTCAGCCTGAGGGGAGTTGACTTGCTCTTGGTCCGAATACTCGCTGTCACTTTTACCCATTTTGAACTTGAAAGTAGAAGCTTGAAAATATTTGAATTTGTAATCAAATTCTCAAATTTTGTATAGAAACTGCGCCAATTGTTACAATACTTGGGCTAATCATAGTGATGGCATAGGAAAGTAGTATAAGTGGCTAATGAAAGACTAGGGATATGGACAAATCTATTGCTTTTTACCAAGTAGCATCTACAATAAGCCTTGTAGAATAGTCGATATACAGCTATTTCCTTAAACTCTAAATTCCAAATAGCTTTTATAGTTGTAGTCAAAAATTTAGCTGTAATAGGGCGTAGACTATGCAAGACTAATTGTATACGCTTTTCACAAAGTGTAATGTGTAAAGTTCAATTGTTGGCTGTTGTTGGACGTTGGCTTTACTGATTTCCACAAAGATAGCAGTTTCTAGCTTAAAGTACATATGCTTTGTATTTATACCGGCTCTATATCTTTTCTTGTCTCGTAGCTCCTTTCCTCTGCGCTTTCAGAGCTTTTACTTTGATAACCATTCTTTAACAATACTTTAGTGCTATGACACAATAATGGGATTGATGTAGCTTAGAGATGGTATTGTTGGTAAGTGTACAGCAGCAAAAAGCTTAAATTGGACTTTGGTGACTTTGTTTTCAAAACATACAGCAAAGTAAATATATCTATCGATGGAAATCAGCATACTCTCCATAAAACACCTCCACTGGTCTATCCAATTTCCTGTATATCGAACATGAACGCCGTTGTAACTAAAAAAGCTGGCCTAACCTTTGTCGGAAACTTCAATAACAATGTGCACCGCATTACAGGAAAACAGTAAGGAAGAGAACGCCTTTCGGAAGCAGAATCAAAACATGATTGGGCTAAATAGTTACGATACAAATCGGGTTTACTTTTGACATCATAATCCGCTTTCGTAAGAAAACTCCAATTAAAGTCAGGTGCATCAGATTGCAAGACTATATGAGTCAGACTGGGAAAATGTTTTTGCAACACTCAAGAAGTATTAGATTTTCACCATGTCGCGATTCCTAAGGCTGAGACCTACCAGCCTCGCCAATTTGAAAGGTCATAGTTTATCAAATAACGTTACATCTAGCTTAAAAGTATTAAGAGCCTGCAAGCATGCCTCTGCCGTATCGGAGCCTACTAGGAAAGCCAGTGACGGCTTTATGGAAGGGACGAGCGCCAGCTACGTAGAAGAAATGTACAAGGCCTGGCAGCAGGACCCCAATTCGGTACACTTGTCGTGGCAGCTGTACTTTAGAAATATGGCCAACGGCACCTCTCCTTCCGCCGCCTACTCCCCTCCACCAACCTTGGTTCCTACTAGCATCGTTGGCGATTTGCCCGTCAACACCTCCGAGGCTTCATCCGAAGTCGTCGACCATCTCAAAATTCAGCTCCTCGTCCGTGCTTTCCAGGTTCGTGGTCACCACATTGCCAAATTAGATCCTTTAGGCATCCTATCCCCTACTCTGAACAAAGGCTCCGCACCAAAGGAGCTCGACCTGTCTTACTACAATTTCACCGAGAAGGACCTCGACCGTGTTTTCAACTTGGGTCCTGGAATATTGCCCGGTTTCATAAGCAAGAGTCCTTCCTTAACCTTACGCGAGATTGTTGACCACTTGAAGAAGATCTATTGTAAATTTGTGCTGTGAGTTTGACTAAAATATATCTAGGTTCTTCTATCGGCTACGAGTACCAGCACATCCCTGACAAGGCCCAATGCGACTGGATTCGTCAGCGTATCGAAACCCCAACTCCTTACCAGTTCCCCACTGAGGAAAAGAAAATGATTTTGGATCGTTTGGTCTGGTCCGACTCCTTTGAACGTTTTGTCGCTAGCAAGTATGTCAGTGAGAAGAGATTCGGTTTGGAGGGTTGTGAGTCTTTGATCCCTGGTATGAAGGCTATGGTAAGCACTTTTATAGTTGCTTTATTAATATAAATAGATTGATCGTGCTGCCGACCTTGGAACCGAAAGTTTCGTCATCGGTATGGCGCATCGTGGGCGTCTAAATGTGTTGAGTAACGTAGTCCGTAAGCCCAACGAATCCATCTTTTGCGAATTCAGCGGTTCCCTTGATCCCTCCGTCGAAGGCTCTGGTGATGTCAAGTACCACTTGGGTATGAACTACGTTCGCCCTACTCCTTCAGGCAAACGTGTACATCTTTCCTTGGTCGCCAACCCCTCCCATCTCGAAGCCGTCAACCCTGTCGTCCTGGGTAAAACTAGGGCCATCCAGTTCTACAGCAACGACTTGGAAGAGAAGAACCGTACCGTAGGTGTCTTGATCCACGGTGACGCTGCCTTTGCCGCCCAGGGTGTAGTCTATGAGACCCTTGGATTCCATGAACTACCATCCTATACCACTGGCGGTACCATCCACATTGTCATCAACAATCAGATTGGTTTCACTACTGACCCTCGTTACTCGCGCTCCACCCCATACTGTACCGATATTGCCAAGTCGATCAACGCTCCCATCTTCCACGTCAACGGAGATGATCCAGAAGCTGTTGTCTTTGTATGCCAGCTTGCTGCTGACTTCCGTCAGACCTTCAAGAAGGACGTTGTAATCGATATCGTCTGCTACCGAAAATATGGCCACAACGAAGTCGACCAGCCCAGCTTTACCCAGCCCCGCATGTACAAGACCATCAACAAGCAGAAGCCTGTCCTGGAGAAATACGCTGAGCAGCTCAAGGCCGAGAACTCTTTGGATGCCAACTACATCAAGGACAACAAGGACAAGGTTTGGAAGATCTTGGAGGAAAGCTATGCCAAGAGTAAAGATTACAAGCCAACCAGCCGCGAGTGGCTCTCCAGCTCTTGGGATGGCTTCAAGTCCCCTAGTGAGTTGGCTGTCCAGGTTGCCCCTGCCCACCCCACTGGTGCTTCTCTCGACAACCTCCGCCACGTCGGTAAGATCACCACGACCTACCCCCTTGAGTTCAAGATCCACTCTGTGCTCAAGAAGATCATTGCTGCCAGGCAAAAGTCCATTGATGAAGAGAACAACATCGACTGGGCTACCGCCGAGTCCCTTGCCTTTGGCACCCTGTTGAACGAAGGTACTCATGTCCGTCTTAGTGGTCAGGACGTTGAACGTGGTACCTTCTCCCACCGTCATGCCGTCTTACACGGCCAAGGCGACGAGGAGGGCATCTACACCCCCCTTTCCAAGATCAGCCCCACCCAGGCCCAGTTCACTGTCTGCAACTCGTCTCTTTCCGAGTTTGGTACTCTTGGCTTCGAGCTTGGCTACTCCCTTGTCAACCCCAATGCTTTGATTATGTGGGAGGCCCAGTTTGGTGATTTTGCCAACAACGCTCAGTGTATCATTGATCAGTTCATCGCCCCTGGCGAGAAGAAATGGTTGCAGAGAACTGGTCTGACCATGTTGCTCCCTCACGGTTACGATGGCCAAGGTCCCGAGCACTCTAGTGGACGTATGGAGCGTTTCTTGCAGCTTGTTGATGAGCACCCCTACAAGTACCCTGAGAACATGGAGCGCCAGCACCAGGACTCCAACATCCAGATTGTCTACTGCACCACCCCCGCCAACTACTTCCACGTCCTAAGACGCCAGGTACACCGTGACTTCCGTAAGCCCTTGATATGCTTCAACTCCAAGGCCCTACTCCGTCACCCTCAGGTCAAGTCATCCTTTGCTGAGATGTCTGAGGGAACCCACTTTGCACGTGCCATCCCTGAAACATCCCAAGACTTGGCTGCTCCTGAAGCCATCCGCACCCACATCTTCTGTTCAGGCCAGGTCTACTACACCTTGACCAAGGCTAGGGAACAAAACGGCATCAAGGACGTCGCCATCTCCCGTATCGAGCAGATCACACCCTTCCCCTTCGACCTTGTCAAGGAGTACTCGGACCGTTACCCCAATGCCCAGACCCTGTGGTGCCAGGAGGAGCCCCTCAATATGGGCGCCTGGTTCTTTGTTGAGCCTCGCATCCGTACCGCCCAAAAGCAGACTCAACACCATGCCAACAAGGAGGTGCAGTACTCGACCCGTCCCCCTACTGCTGCAGTCGCCACTGGTAACAAGAAGCAGCACAAGAACGAAGAGCACAACATGATCTCACAAGCTCTGTATAGTGAGATCCGTAAGGTTAAGGAGGTCAAAAACGGCTCCCCCATCTTCGAATAAGTGCCTTGGTAGATTTGTGATAGTGACTAAGTCGTCTTGACTTTTAATAAATTTTTTATATTTTTATATCGCTTTGTAGTTTGACATTTGCTCTGCTATATAAGACACTAGTTTAAATAGATAAAGGTATGGTACGCATCTTATTTGCAATGTAAAGTATCAGATATAGAGGATTTATTTTAATGCTTTAGTTGTGAGTATACAGAATCAAAATTTTCAAATAGTTTTGACCTGTAAATTAGCACATCATCATTCAAAAGCAGCTATAACAAAAATACATTTCAAAACCCTATTACTTTAAAGATCGAAACTAACTAACTAGCATGCAGTATAAGTGATTGTTAATATAGCTTGGTTAACTACAGATAGTTTAGATATACAGTTTAAATTTAGTGTAGATGGTATTTTAAAATAGGCCCTATTGTAAGGAAGTATTCCTAAATCAGCTGTAGTTTCACTCCATAAACCGAATTCAAGTTATATCAGACTTAAACGACTAGTCAATATTCTCTTATTAAGAGTAGAGACTTCCCCTTTTTTAGCAGGAATTAAGTGATCAACTTCGTACTGACTGCTCCTAAATCCTTGCACTCCCTAAAGCTAACAATGATCTTCCAGAAGAACCCAATGAATTTTGATACTGGAGCTTAGATGAATACTAATCACCAGTATCTAGAATATTTACTACTAAAGACAAGTCGCCTATATAAGGTCCACAGTGAACTTAGTAGTAGGTCAAGTAATTATTAAATAAACGTATTGAACATTTGATATTTCCTTCTACTATCGGCATAGTATAGACTCCCTGCATAGTATAATTTAGACCTGAGAATTTGCGTCTCTCCAAGACTGAGAGTTGCATTGACCTGAACCGAAACAGAAAACCGAACTGAACTGAATCTATGAAAACAATTTACAACCAATAAATTTGACTATATTCCTTAGTCTCATAGCTACGATCAGAGTATTTCTGTCTGCTTACTGCTTCTGGATCAGACTCCAGGCACGAGTTTCCTCCTTATATAGTCTTTTTGTCAATTTCTGTAGCCTTTATAGAGTACTGGCTACTGTGGCTGCTTAGCTAACTTTTGTTAATAGGTATTCTTGATAGACATTTCCCAACAATTAGTCTATTTCAAACTTAACCTAGTATTTCTTTAAAAACTTCTTTGCAGTTTTCCTATAAAAAGTATAAAATTAATAATAAAAACTAATATAAAGAAAAAAGAACTAGATTTATAACTTAGTAATAAGAATTATAACAACTAAGATTACTATATAAAATATAAATATTAAGTTTATTGGTAGCCTTATAAACAAACCTTTATCCTTTAAGGGAATAGCTATTAATAACTTTAGGACTAGCTTCAGACTTATTATTTAATAAGTCAATTGAAACATTTACTAATTCTTTAGTAGATATATTTTTTTGTGGCTTAGGCTCTGGAATTGGTACTGCTAATATAAATACAAATAAACTATAAAAATTTAAAAGTTGAAGGCTTTTCATCTTATCTTATTAAATTTAAAGTTTATACTTAAAGATAACATACTATCTTTATATACTTTATTATAAATAATAGTAAGTTACAGGTTTGAGTTTAATATAGTCTATCTTAAACTAATATATATTATAAGTCCCAAATCAACTATACTATAACTGGATATTTAATCTGTTATATAATATGTCAACTTAGCTCTCAGGCTAAGTTGGGTGTCGAACATTGGAACATTAATTTTTCATAAGAAACCTACGATTTGGCTACTACTGGACAGAGCATTTTGGGATGATACAGTTACATATTCATCCCTGCGCTTTGAAATACCTACCATTCATTAGTATACATTCTAACTAATAGCGAAGTGCTCAAATTACCTAATACCGATTTCTATTGAGAAGGTAAGTTTGGGATTTCGGACTTAATGCCGGATTTCTCTGATGGTTGACTTGCAGAGAAAGTGAATCCAAAATGCGGAGGCAGATAGCAGTAATTAGGATAGTGACTCTCCGGTTCATTAAGAAAAGAGTTCACTGACAAGCCTCCAAATTATGCCTTGTTTCGGATCTACCATATAAGGAGGACAAAGGAGGAAAAGAGACAAAGAAGAGACAGAGAGAAGAAGAGAGAGAGAGAAAAAACAGACAGAGAGAGAAAAGAGAGAGAGGATAAGAAGAGGACAAAAACGGGAAACAGACCACCAAACAAGAAGAAACAGATAGGAGGACAAAAAGGACGGTGAAAGAACAAGAGGGAAAGAAAAAGAGTTTCTGGATTGCTTTCATCAATAGAGGAAAAGAGAGTTTCTGAGTCGGTTTATCAGAATTGTTTGGGACCTTTCTTTTGAGTTCGCCCTAATTGTAGATTAAGTTTGGATTAGGTTGATTATAATGTTTTAAGGGTTCCTAACCAGAAGTGTTGCAAGAATAAAGCTTTTATATTGGATTTAATTGTAGGGCAGTTGCCGCATCTATATTAGTCAGCCCACAACACGATACATATGTCACGTCCTATGCCGAAGGACTCACCAAGTTCGGCTGAACCCACTCGACTGGAAGTCCGAGCCAGTGGTCAAACACTCAGCGAGGGCGACCAGCCAACATAATATAATTAATTTGCAACTTTAAGTATGTTTTATAATTATAAACTCTTACTATTAAACTTAAACATTAATTGTATTTATCAGTTTTATTATCAAATTTGCTATAAGTAAAGCTAGTCTCAAAAAGATGTATTTAATAAGTTTTGAATTAATTGTACTATAAGCAATTAAATTGACTACTATATACTATATATAAGACCTAGAAGGATGCTGTTAGATCCAAGTAATGATGGCATCATAATGTGAGCATATGACGTAATAGTTTGGGAAAATCAAACCAATGCCTATCACTATATTAGTAGTATTAATCATATAAAGATAGATTCTAAGGGTAGTTAGAAGAGCAGAAAGCTTAGATTATATAGTAGTACTATACTAATAAACTAAGATTTATTAATAGGAATATTCAAAGGTTAAGAACGAAATCATATTATTGAAACTCCAGTATCAAATGCTATGCTGGTAGTGGTTCAAAATTTTAAGCTATGATTGGAAGAGAAGGAGGTATTAAGGACAATTTTTAAAGAAATAGTTATTGCAAAATAATGAATAGTTTTAAACTAAACAAGCTTATCCAAAAGATAAAAGTAAACTTAAGTCAACATAAAGTAAAGCATATAGGATTTTATTTAATTTTGTTATTGTAATACACCAAACTAATTTTAATATATCTTTTAGCTAAAATGAATGTAGATTGTTTACTGGAAATTGGTAATGAACCTCCTCTAAAGAACGGTTCTAATAGGAATACTGAAACTCCAAATGTAAAATTAACTTTTGATTCCGATTTAAAAGATGTAAATGAGGATACTGTCAAAGAGCATCTAGACAAGCTAAATCGACAATTCGAGTATAACAACGCAAACATAAGTAAAATTTACAAGGAGCAAGAAGAACTTCAGAAAGAGGTAGAAAATCTTCACAATATATCTTTTAGTATGGAAAACTACAAGAAAAGCAAGGAAAGGTCTAAAGTTAAATCTAAAAGCAACTGTTCAAAATAAGGAAAGCATTTAACAGAAAAGGAAGTCAATCTATTTGAACAAGATGATGTTAGCAACATGTTTTTCAGAAATGAGCTTTGCAAGAGATATAGCAAGTGCTGTAAACCAATTCACAATATGACTCATGATGCATCAAGTAAAAAAGATAGCTTATCTAAAAAGGGCAGACAAAGAAAGCCATGTTCGCTTAACCAAGATGAGGTATTTATATTATTTTGGACTTTAGATCATGAGTATGGGGAAATTGTAACAGTCCTGGTCGTTACAATTCCTATTATGAGATCATAGGCCTATTCCTTTATTTGCTTCCTTTCCTGCTATTTTCTTTTTATCAACTTTTGATTTTCAACCTGCAATTCACAACTATTTTAGTTCCGAATCTGCCCTACATTAGACATTTC